>CM069145.1:17842334-20242334 GCA_035221665.1 Okamejei kenojei
CCCTTAATGTGGTTTGAAAATGAAAATGTGGTTGCTTTGAAATGCTGCACTGCAAATCGTTGTTGTTGGTGGTAACTGCTTTGAAATGCTGCACTGCAAATGGTTGTTGGTGGTGGTAATTGCTTTCAAATGCTGCACTGCAAATGGTTGGTGGTGGTGGTAACTGCTTTCAAAATGCTGCACTGCAAATGGTTGTTTGTGGTGGTAACTGCTTTGAAATGCTGCACTGCAAATGGTTGTTGGTGGTGGTAACAGCTTTGAAATGCTGCACTGCAAATGGTTGTTGGTGGTGGTAACTACTTTGAAATGCTGCGCTGGAAATGGTTGTTGGTGGTGGTAACTGCTTTCAAAATGCTGCACTGCAAATGGTTGTTTGTGGTGGTAACTGCTTTGAAATGCTGCACTGCAAATGGTTGTTGGTGGTGATAACTGTTTTGAAATGCTGCACTGCAAATGGTTGTTGGTGATGGTAACTTGACAACTTCCTGTTTGCACTGTATATAGATTTTAGTTATGAATGCTACCACTTACGGATGTGATTTTTGGCCATCTTAATCAGTCCCCCTCTGCTCATCAGGTGCAAAAGATTCTTCCCTTCAATTAAAAATAGAAGTGTTATTAGTGGTTAAAAAATGTTGAGAATCTCTCTCCTGTCAATCATGCCATGAAATATACGTGCCTTCCGGTGGGAGGGGGGAGGGACTATAAAACCTGGAAGTGTGGGTGTGGCAGTCTCTGCAAGATGGGGGAGGGAGAGGTCACGACTATCTGAGCTGTGAATCAACTGAACACACTGAACGTCTACTGAACTGTGAGTGTGGTGTTTATGTGGTGTTTTGTGTGGTTTTATGGCGGCTTTATGGTGGTTTCACCCTGCTTGAAATGGTATGAAACTGCATTTGAATGTGGTGGCCTTGCACCCTGCAGGAAATGGTATGAAATTGCATTTGAATTTAGTGGCCCTGTATGAAATGGTATGAAACTGCACTTGAATTTGGTGGCCTAGCACCCTGCTTGAAATGGTATGAAACTACACTTCAATTTGGTTGTATTGCACCCTGCTTGAAGTGGTATGAAACTGCACTTGAATTTGGTGGCTCTGCACCCTGCTTGAAGTGGTAGGAAACTGCACCTGAACTTGGTGGCCTTCCCCTGCTTGAAGTGGTATGAAACTGCAATTGAATTTGGTGGCATTGCACCCTGCTTGAAATGGAATTTCAAGGAATAACCGTGAGTCAACTGCTCACCCACCAGCCATGAGTGAGCTGCCAGCACATCAGGCTTCAGTGACAGAGCTGTCACCCCAAGAATCCATTTGGCCCACAATGTCCATACTAGCCCTCTGGAAACCAGTCCCTTCAGCCCACAATACCCATACCAGCGCTCCAGAAAGTCCCCCCCCCACCCCCCCCCCCCCCCCCCCCCCACTTGCTACCAATATGGAATTGGTGGAGAGGTGGAATATGGCATTGGGAGGCCAGCCCTCCCATGTGAACATTAGTCTAACATATATAATCCCACTTAGTCTAATATATATATAGATAGATAGATATATCATATCATATCCATATAACCGTTAAAAGTCTGATCTTGTATGTGGATGTGTGTGTGTGTGTGTGTGTGTGTGTGTGTGTGTGTGTGTGTGTGTGTGTGTGTGTGTGTGTGTGTATGTGTGTGTGTGTTTGTCTGTGTGGCTGTCTACGTGGGAGTGTGTGTGTGTGTAAGTCTGTGTTTGTGAGCCTGTGTGATTGTGTGTGTGTGAGAATCTGTGTATAATCACATCTTCGCAAAAAAATGTTCACATATTCCAGTAGAGATTTATCCCATGGAAATATGTCCGAAATAGCCTTATCTGAAAAATTCATGCTTTATTTCTCTAGTTATAAATGAAAATGTTCAAAAATCCAAAAAAAACGATGACGCGATTACATCACAATGAGTCTGCTCGCGGTGTTCCATGCTGTGAGTGACGTCACCTAGCCACCCGTTGCTGGCTGTTCCCCACTGGCTGCACCCTGCTGCTCCCCACTCCCCTCCTCCTATCCCACTCCCCTCCCCCCACCTCCTCTTGCCTCCTCCTCCTCTTCCCTCCTCCACTTGCCCCCTCCTCTCTTCCCCCTCTCTCTCCCCCCTCTCTCTCCCCCTCTCTCCCCCTCTCTCCCCCCACCCTCTCTCCCACCCTCTCTCCCACCCTCTCTCTCCCCCCCCTCTCTCCCCCCTCTCTCCCCCCCTCTCCCCCATCCCCTTCCTCGCCCCCTCCTCTCCCATCCTCACCCCTCCCCACCTCTCCATTCCCCCTCTCCCACCCTCAGCCTCTCTCCCCCTTCCCTCTCTCCTTCCGTTCTCTCCTCCCCTTCTCTCCTCCCCTTCTCTCCCCCCTCTCTTCCCCCCATCTGCCCCACCCTCCCCCTCTCTCCCCCCTCTCTCCCCCCTCTCTCCCCCTTCTCTCCCCCTCTCCCCCCCTCTCTCCCCCCTATCTCTCCCCCCTCCTCTCTCTCGCTCCTCTCTCTCCCCCTCCTCTCTCTCCCTCCCCTCTCTTCCCCGTCCTCTCACCCCCCTCTCTCCCCCTCTGCCCCCCCTCTCCCAACCCTCTCTCTCCACCCTCTCTCTCCCCCTCCCTCTCTTCCCCTCCTCTTTCCCCCCCACTCTCTCCCCTCCCTCTCTCACCACACTCACATATCTTCCTTCCTCAACCACAGCCGTCAATCTAGAGGATCCAGTGATTCAATGAAGTGCATGCCAGGCGCAGCACTGCACATACTTAACAATAGAGTGGATAGAGTTGATGTGGAGAGGATGTTTCCACTCGTGGGAGAGTTTTGGACTAGAGGTCATAGCACATATGGGTAAATTAAAGGACGTCCCTTTAGGAAGGAGGAGGAATTTCTTTAGTCAGAGGGTGGTGAATCTGTGGAATTCCTTGCCACAGATGGCCATGGAGGCCTAGTCAATGGATATTTTTAATGCAGAGATAGATAGATTATTGATTAGTATGGTTGTCAGGGATTATGGGGAGAAGGCAGGAGAATGGGGTTAGGAGGGAGAGATAGGTCAGCAAAGATTGAATGGCGAAGTAGACTTGAAGGGCCGAATGGCAAAAATCTGCTCCTATTACTTATGACCTTATGACCTTAAAAAATGTGGTGCCTGTCTAATGAGACTGTAGCATAAGACTTCAGGGGGAGGTGGTGCACAAGCTTGGTGAATGGGCAAGGACACAACAGGTGAAATATAACATGTAAGATCATTCATTTTGGTGGGAACAAATAAAAGCAGAGTACTTGTTTAATTGAAAGATATTGGTGTTAGGAGGAACCTGGCTGACCTTGAACATGAATCATTGTCAGTTTTCATGGAAGTACAGAAAGCAGTTAGTAAAACAAGTACGTTAACTTTTATTCCAAAATGGTTTTCAAGAAAAAACAACTAATTATCAAGGAGTGGCAGGTTTGTCACATGAGGTGAGATTAAGCAACACTGGACAGACTGTGAAGCAATCTCATTGAACATGTACAAAGTTCTTGAGGGATTTGACAGGTTAGAAATAAAGTTAATATTTCCTCAGTGTCTAGAACAAAGAGTCTTTGTCTCCATGTAAGGGGCCAGTGGCTCAGGACTGATATAGGAATCAATTGCTTTTTCCAGAGATAGCTAATGATTAAAATTTACCACCCAGCAAAGCTACGAAGCCTCAGTCATTGAGCACATCCAAAGCAGAGATTGACGGATTTTTAGGTATTAAGGGACTCAAGGGATGGATATAGGGTTAGTACACGGAAGTGGCATGCGTAAATACATTGCTTTCTTCTGCTTCGTTTTCGTCTATTCTTGAATACACAAGGAGTTGATAGAAGGAGAGAAAATGAGGCAATAGAACACATTTTACTGCAGCTTTTATAGACTCACTACCTCAAATAAGTCAGTGATGTTATTTCCTTATCATCAATAATCCCACAGTCCTTGCATCTATTCTTACAACAACCATTTAATTACTTTCCTGCACTCCAAACGTAAGTTAATTAAGAAGACAATCATAAACATCCCTTAATTAAGAAGACAATCATAAACATCAAATCCTGAGTAAACAATATACCTAAAAGCAAGATAGAGCTTCATATCTAAATAATGCAAGCTTTTTATTGGGATTTACAGCAGTCAGTAAGTCAATGAATACTTGATTAGATTAATGTACTTTCAACATTAGTTCGTGCAATCTTCACAATTAAAATTAGTTTTACATGTCTATTTGAAATATGAATAGTCCTGTCTTAATATTGTATAAACTTGCAAAAGTTATGGTTATTGAAGATATGAGTGTACACAACAACCCCTTCATAGTAATTTTCCAAGTCCACTGCCTGTGAGTTGAATCTTCAGCGGCTATAATGTTGAAGTTGAAAGCTTTTTAGTAATTTTTGAGGGCTCAGTGTATGAAGATTATTCTGAGTTATCTGAATTTATGGGGGCAAGGTGTAGACTACAGCATTTCTCCATGACCTGCAGTCTAGAACTCCCTGCCTAACAACATTGTGGAAGTATCTAAAACAGGAAGATAGCAGCATTTCAAAAAGGTGGATCATCATTACATTATTGTGGATAGTTTGCAACGGACAATGAATTTTGGCCAGGCTCGTAACACACACATTGCACAATAAATAAGGGGAAAAAAAGAGCAGTGCTGGGAATCATTAGCAACTGAATCATTGGATTACCAAAAGCAACAAAAGCTTTTCACTGTACCTCAGTACACGTGACAATAACGTAAACTAAACTAAATTCAACTAAAAAAATGCTCCTGCAGCACAGGTTTAGGTGGAAATTAGCCCAAAAAAAGCACATTGTGATGTCAAAAAATGCATTAATGCTAAGTATGATTTATTGCAAGTTTTTGGTGTCTTAGTGAGAGTTAACTCTAACATAATAAACATAGAATACTGGAAACGGGAGCATGAGAGAGCTATTCAGCCACATAAGCCTGCTCTGCTATTCAGCAAAATCATAGCTGATCTTTTGCCTCAACGCTTTCTATTCCTTTTCTAATCTCCAGAAATCTGTCCGTATCTGCTTTGAACGAACTCCGTGACTAAGCCATCCCTTATTTTGAGACTGACTCCTAGTTCTAGACTCTTTAGCCAGTGGTAACATTCGCCATATGTCTATCTTGTAGATGCTGCAAATAATTTTTAATGTTTAAGGGCCTGTCCCACTTTCACGATCGAATTCACAACCTCTGCCGAGTTTGCCCTTGACTCATACTCGCAGCATGGCCGTCACGAGGTCGTAGAAGTTCGTAGGTAGGTCGTAGGAGGTCGTAGATAGGTCGTAGCAGGTTGTGATGCTTGTCGTAGGTACTCGTGGCATCAAGTAGGTCGGGGCGTTTTTTCAACATGAAAAATGTCCACAAGTAAAAAAGGTCGTGTAAAGAAGGTTCACAGACACCTTAAAGTCTTCAGTACTTTTATTAAGCACACGTCATACATAGCCCTGGCTGTACGTGGTCTGTCACGAACACCAGAGAGCGAGCTAGGGGCGTGTGGGTTGCAATTATACTAACTGGTGGGGGGAGTGGTTAGCATGGACATTGTTACTATCAATTAAAGGTGTACACACATATCATCTACAGGTCGTGAATTAGGTTGTGAAAGTGGGACAGGCCCTTTACAGTCATCTGTAACTCTTCTAAGTTTCAGAGTTTGGAAGCCTCGTCTGTTCAATTCCTTCACGTGACAAACCAGCTATTCCTGTTACCAGTTTGGAATCATTGCTGCAATCCTTTTTATCTTGTTTCCGTAAAGGGACCAAAATTGTATACACACTCCGGGTATGGTTTCACTAAGCCTTTACTTAAAGGTGCTCAGAAATCTTTGCTTTTGCACTTAAATCCAAATACAATAAAAGCCAACATGCCATTTGCCTTCCTGATTGCTTATGACACTTGCTTATGACACTTCCTGTCCTCGATCACGGAGGTCTTGGAGGACAGCAAGCGGGAGAGTCTGGACCAACCACTGACCCTAGAGGAGCTGACTGGCTCCATCCATTCTTTTGACTCGAATAAAACTCCCGGAAGCGATGGCTTACCGGCCGAGTTGTATTTGGCTCTGTGGGACTGGATGGGCCCGGACCTGCTAGAAGTGTACAACGGCATGCTTCTAGCTGGTAGCATGTCAGACTCCATGAGGAAGGACAACATCACCCTAATCTGCAAGCAGAAGGGGGAGATGAAGAACATAAAGAATTGGAGACCCATAACACTCTTGAATGTAGACTACAAGATCCTGTCTAAGGCCATCGCCAACCGAGTGAAGTCTGCTCTGGGACAGGTGATCCACCCAGACCAAACCTGTGCTGTACCTGGCAGGAAAATGCTGCGCTGCTGAGAGATAGCATCGCCTACGTGCAGGACAGACGGGTGGATGCCTGCCTAGTCAGCTTGGACCAGGAGAAGGCTTTCGACAGGATTTCGCACACGTACATGAGGGACGTGCTCTCCAAAATGGGTTTTGGGGAGGGAATCAGGAATTGGATCAAACTGCTCTACACCAACATCCGTAGTGCAGTCCAAATCAATGGGTGGGAATCAGACCGTTTCCCTGTAAGGTCTGGAGTTAGGCAAGGTTGCCCTCTCTCTCCTGTCTTGTTTGTCTGCTGTATTGAACCTTTTGCCGAATCCATCAGGAAGGATGCGAGCATAAGAGGACATTGCCAGGCAGTGGGGGCATTCAAGTAAAGACCTCCCTGTACATGGACGACGTTGCTGTCTTCTGCTCGTATCCAGGGTCAGTCCGCAGACTGATTAGTATCTGAGTCGGCCAGGGTGAACTGCAGGAAGAGCGAGGCCATGCTCTGGCAACTGGCCCGACAGATCTTCCGTCCCCTCCACCATCAAGCCTGACTTCTTGAAGGTGCTGCGGATCTGGTTCGGGGGCTGAGTCGTTTATAGCCAGGGTGGGGAGGTAGCTGAGCTGTGGAGCTCTCCTCCATAACGTCACACTTGCCACAAGGACTCACCCGGTGATTTACGGACGGGCCCACAATGTTCCCGGGTACACATTCAGAGGCTGACATGCGAGTGCTGCTGGAGGGTCATCAATCGGTAAAAGATGCCATCATTTGGGCAGTCTGCCCGCAGCATTGTTCACCACCTCACAGCAGAGAGAGATGTCCGTCAGGAATGTTGCCGACTGGCCGCTGCAGACTGCAGGAGTACGTGCTGAGGGACGCACTGAAGCTCGGTGCAGCCAACGCCAAGGCTCGGTGGGGAGGGCCACTGTCTAAGGCCCTCCTGCCGCTGGACATTGGGGGCACGGTATGGTGGAGACGCCCCTCAAAAATAAGGGAAGGTATCCCACGCCATTGTGCCACATGAGTGGCACGAGTGGGGGACTGATTTGTGGAAATTTGGGGAAAAGAAATGTCTAAACTGTATTGATCTATTTGTGCATCCTCCGAAAATGTCGGATGGATTTTCCGCAAGGTTAATGTATTGTATATATTTATCATTTGAATAAAGTATATTTTGAAAAAAAAAAAAAATCAATGATCTGGATGATGAGGTGGAAAATTGGATAAGTAAGTATGCAGATGATACTAGGATAGGTGGTGTTGTGGATAATGAAGTAGATTTTCAAAGTCCACAGAGAGATTTGGGCCATTTGGAAGAGTGGGCTGAAAGATGGCAGATGGAGTTTAATGCTGACAAGTGTGAGGTGGACAAATCAAAATAGGACGTACATGGTAAATGGTAGGGAATTGAGGAATGCTGTGGAACAGAGGGATCTAGGAATAACTGTGCATAGTTCCCTGAAGGTGGAATCGCATGTAGATAGGGTGGTAAAGAAAGCTTTTGGTGTGCTGGCCTTTATAAATCAGAGCATTGAATATATGAGTAGGGAAGTAATGTTAAAATTGTACAAGGCATTGGTGAGACCAATTCTGGAGTATGGTGTACAATTTTGGTCGCCTAATTATAGGAAGGATGTCAACAAAATAGAGAGAGTACAGAGGAGATTTACTAGAATGTTGCCTGGGTTTCAGCAACTAAGTTACAGAGAAAGGTTGAACAAGTTAGGTATTTATTCTTTGGAGCGCAGAAGGTTAAGGGAGGACTTGATTGAGGTCTTTAAAATGATGAAAGGGATAGACAGAGTTGAAGTGGATAAGCTTTTCCCATTGAGGGTAGGGAAGATTCAAACAAGAGGGCATGACATGAGAATTAAGGGACAGAAGTTTAGGGGTAACATGAGGGGGAACTTCTTTACTCAGAGAGTGGTGGCTGTGTGGAATGAGCTTCCAGCAGAAGTGGTGGAGGCAGGATTGATTTTAACATTTAAAAGTAAAGTGGATAGGTATATGGACAGGAAGGGAATGGAGGGGTATGGTCTGAGTGCAGGTAGATGGGACTAGGGGAAAATAAATGTTCTGCACGGACTGGAAGGTCCGAGAGGGCCTGTTTCCGTGCTGCAATTGTAATATGGTTGTATGGTTATATGGTTATATGGTTATAAATCGCCTGGGCTATAGGTAGATTAATGCCCCTGTAATTAGTGTATTATCCTCGTTACATTTAATTTTCTAATTTATGCTGTGTTCTACATCGCAGCTGCTATTCAGAGCTCTATAAACAACTCCCACTCATGTTATGTAGCTGCACTCAAAATTATTCTAATTCTAAACCATGATCTGCTGAGCTGAGATTGTTTCTAATTACTCTACCAATGTTATTCCTTGTCAAAAGCGCTATTTTTTAATTTTGTTTTGCCTGTTCAAGAATCGAGAGTCATAAGTCATGTCATATGATATGAGCAGAATTAGGCCATTCGGCCCATCAAGTCTACTCCGTCATTCAATCATGGCTGATCTATCTCACCCTCCAAACCCCATTTTCTTGCCTTCTCCCCATATCCCCTGATACCCATACTAGTCAAGAATCTATCTATCCCTGCCTTAAAAATATCTATTGATATGACCTCCACAGTCTCCTGTGGCAAATAATTCTACAGATTCACTGACTAAAGAAATTCCACAGATTCACTGACACCACATCTCCTTCCTAAAGGAATGTGCTTTAATTCTGAAGCTTTCACCTCTAGTCCTAGACTCTCCCACGTGGAAACATCCTCTCCACATCCACTATATCCAACAGTGTTTTATTGTTATACAGTATGTCCTGAAATGCCACAATGAAATTCCTGCAGCAGCCCAACAGATGCGCTCTCCCTGCAATCACCATAATAAACAACAACAAAATTCAGTTTATATATATATATATATATATATATATATTTTAAAAAGCAAACAATAATGGTACAAAGACAAAACACAAAGCCCCAAGTCTATGTAGTTCTGGCTTATTTAAAGATTAGAGTGTTTAATAGCCTGTTAGTTGTAGGGACTAAGCTGCTCCTGAACCTGGATGTTACATTTTCAGGCTTCAATATGTTCTTCCCTATGGCAGGGGTGAAATGAGAGTGTGGCCAGGGTGGTGTGGATCCCTGATGATGCTGGCTGCCTTTTTGAGGCAGCAACTCTTGACGATCCCTTTGAACATGGGGAGGTCAGTATCCGTGATGGACTGGGCAATGTTCACCACTTCATGCAATCTTCTTTATCCTTGGGTGTTCGAGTTGCTGAACCAAGCCATGATGCAATCTGTTAATATGCTCTCTACTGTACACTTCTAGATGTTCAAGAGAGAATTCATTGACATACCAAATCTCCTGAATATTCTAAGGAAGTAGAGGTGTTGAAGGGCTTTCTTTAATATTGCATCAATGTGCTGGGTCCAGCATAAACCTTCAGTGATGTGCAAGCCCAGGAATTTAAAGTTTTTCACTCTCCCCGCCACCGTTGATGAAGACAGGTTTGTGGATCCTCGACCTTCCTGTTCTGAAGTCAACAATCAGTTTCTTGGTTTACTGATCTAAATCTAAATCTTAAAACATACATTATGTCCTCACATGCGCTGAAATTTGCAAATAAACTGCACTCTCTTGTATTTGATACAACATAAATTTGCACATGGAACCCAGCAACACTTTTTTTTAAATGACTCTTTTGAGTATTGCTAACATTTAGGAGCTTTTTAAAACAGGATTAGTATGACATCTATCAAAGTTTTAGCACCAAATAAACAGTGCATATTAATCAATAGGCTTGTTTTTTTAAGAGAATAAATAATACTTGAACTCACAACCTTTTTGTTCCAAGGCAAGGCTGATCACCTGTAACATTCATTCCAATTATTCCACAGATACTTGCATATAAAATAGACTGGGGGAATTTGCATAGAATTGGCATTTTATTCCATCCATCTGAGGAAGAGTTTATTAACACTTTTTGATCATCAACATGGAGATTTATTTCACAATAATATATGCTGGACTCTTAGCAGTTTAGCATATATCATGAGAAATGATTAGTCTGCATTTCAGTCTCTATTTCTGAGGGAATATTCCTTTGCAAATGTCATTGTATTTGGTATCAAATTTGTCATTGTCATGCTACACCATTGTGTGTTTGACTCACTGGGTATTGACTGATTGGATATTTACCGACTTCATCAAACCAAAATGATTCAAAGCACATCTCTGTTTTCTGACACTACCAACAGAAAAGTGTTTGTTTCATCTAAATTACCACAGATGGAAAATGCATGGAAACAATCTATTTTCACATCACATTGTACATCCCCTGCATTGACTTTTCAGCTCTTTCCAGAAAATATTATCACACCATATGATAAATAAATTTGAAAAAATGTTGTTGACTGAATAATAAAAATACAAGAAATGCTTAACACATCTGAAATATACAGTATACCAGTATAGAACTCCACAGAGCTGTTGCAATAATAATGAGTGAATATATGTATCTACTATTAGTCATCGCTAAATAGATCTTTAGAAAGTAAATCATGGTAATTCATTGCATTAAACTTACTTCAACACTTAAAACGTCAGGAAATTGTGCAGCCAACCACCAAAATATACTATAATGCTTTAACGTAACAATTTAGTACTATCTTTAATATCACTTAGCTGTGCCAGAGAACCAGAGAAACATGAGGAGAAAAGTGGATATGATGTGAAATCATGACAGTGAGAAGATGGCAGTGTGATGAATGTTTAATGCAATGTGCACTGTCTGTAAACTATTCTCACAAAAACCATTTACAACGCAATGACTCAGAACCAGTAATATGGCCGTAATGACGTGAAATTTGAAGTGCTTTTGTTACTTTCACAGTAGCTGCATGCATTCTATCATTTGGCTTTTTTAAATTTCCATTGTGGGTTATACTGAACACAAATTGATAAATTTGATGAAATTGGGCACCAATATCGTTTCATAAAGCCAGACATTACAGTTTTTCAATGTATTATTATAGTCCAGAAATATTATTCCAATTGACATGTTTAATTTGCAAGTAATCTTAATATTGACCCTGAACATATTAAGTATACTTTTTACCTATTGTTGATATATTATTAGTGTGTAATTGAAGATTAATTAGTTGCTAAAAATTGCTGCGACAGATTGAATTTTAGTTTTAATTAAAAAAAAATCATTTTGTGCTAAAAGTCCTGTTCAGTATAGCCCCACAGAAGTTTTACAAAATAGCTAACGGTTCATTGACAATGCACTCACTGAGAGATTAGATAAAGGTTCCTCTCATGGTTTCTTGATGCAAAAAATTCAACTACGACATCTGGATGAAGCACTGTGTCTTTCTTTGAGAAAAGATAAGTTGGATAGTGCATCAGCTAGGATACTTGGAACTGTTCTTGGTTGCAAGTTAAGAGGCAACATTTTTGAAAACTTTGGCTCACATTCATCAATGAACTGCTTCATGAAACAATGAGATATGAGAATGGATTAAAAATTATCAAATGAAGTATATAAAAAATACTATTGTGACATTACTCTTTTTGCAGGAGATGTGTAACTCTGCAGCACGTAAACATTTTCTGTAATGATTCCAATGAGCGTTCCTGAAGTGAACAACTTCTCACTCATAAAATAAAAACAGTATAATATTTTACGGTTTTTAAGTATAATTGTACAAATTGAGACTACCATTTTTCGATCTGAACCGAGCTGAGTTTGAGTAAATAGTGGTTATTCTGCAAAGTATCAACATTTATAAACATTGACCTCAGATTTCCATTGGACCCATAATTAGATTTATATTTGCTAAGACTGAAGTTGGCTTATGTTGAAAATATGCATCTCATCAAATTTCCAGTGGTTCCCTAGTTTTAATGTGATTTCTTAAACATATTCACTGATATCATTTTTAAAATGATGCATTAACCCAATAGTCAACGGTACCCACAGTCCACTGAATTTCAAACTTGGATCAAAAGAGACTTTTACATTAATTATTTATCTAGTAGGACATTCTTGATGATATGGTTCTTTTAAACAAGCTACTTGAATTATGTATTTAGTAACGGTTTTAGACTGAAAATGGTATTGTGCTTGAAATGGTTCATTAAAACAATGCCATGCAGAGTGCTGAACCAGCTTTGTTTGATGGCCCGAGCATTGAGAGAGTCGTTCATCCAACAAGATCTTTCATTGTGGTGACTATGGAGAAAATTAGTTAAGTAGTGGATTGGGGGCAGGATAAGAGGTGGCAGGCAGAGGCTTGGAGATGCAGAGAGGATGGATGTTTCAAGTATCACAGTGTTTGATCCGGATATGATGAGTGAATATGAGCAGTTAAAGAATCGGTGTGTTGGGATTGTAAACTGGGGAGAAGACGTATAAAGGATCAGGAAATTGTAAATTGGGGTGGGGGGGAGTTGTAGAGGATTGGGAATAGAGATGGTTGATGGGTAAAGAGAATAAGAGAGGGTCAGGTTTTATTGAGTGGAAGAGTCAAGTCAAAGTCAAAAGAGTTTATTGTCATGTGTCCCTGACAGGACAATGAAATTCTTTCTTTGCATAACACAACAGAACATAGTAGGCATTGACTACAGTTATATACTTAAATACGCACATTAATTAATAAATTAATAAAGTGCAAATAACAGATGGAGGGGTATTCATGTTCAGAGTTTTGTCCGAGCCAGGTTTAATAGCCTGATGGCGGTGGGGAAGTAGCTATTCCTGAACCGGGTTGTTGCAGTTCTCAGGCTCCTGTACCTTCTACCCGAAGGTAGCAAGGAGATGAGTGTGTGGCCAGGGTGGTGTGGGTCCTTGATGATGCTGCCAGCCTTTTTGAGGCAACGGCTGTGGTAGATCCCCTCGATGGAAGGAAGGTCAGAGCCGATGATGGACTGGGCAGAGTGAAGATAGGCAGCAGTTTGAGAGGGGGAGTGATAATGCCAGTTGATAATATGGTCAGAAAGTTTGGACAAGAGTGAGGAGGTTAAAGGAAGATCATTAAGTGAGATGCTCAGGGCTAATATTATCAAGTTGCATGGTGACTGGGACCATAGGATATCAATCCTAACGTAATTGTGATGTAATGGAGAAAAAGTCTCAGTTCCCAAATGTGGCGTACAGTTTTGCACAAGTAATATAATATATTGCATGGCTTCTCAATTTTTTGAACATGCCCAGTAGACTTTCTGTGTATAGGAATTATTTAATGGAAAGAAAGTTTACGTGAACTAACAACATTGCAGTGATAAGCGTTGTGATGAAATGTCTTCACAGTGAACATATGCAATGTGGTATCCAATATCTTTCCATTATAATTAGCATCAACATAATTGGTAACCAGTTCTTCATTTTGACAAGACTGTGCTGTAAATAGTGTACATAAAACAACCTTGATGTTTTGTTTTGTTATATTTCTAGCTAGGAATTAGTAAAATCCCAAAAGCATTAACTGGCTGCTAATAAATTATGGCTAATTCTATAAAACCTAATGTTTGAAAGCATATATACTTCATTAGCTCAAGATCAATGTGAAAACTTGCCAAATTATATTCTAAAGTTTTCGTTGTATATCTATGTTTTTTTAAAAAAATGTTTCTCTCTGTGCTATTTATGATTTCTCTCTCTCTGCAATCTCAATGTTCCAAATTGGCTAAAGGACGTTTTGTGCAGCAATCATTAATTTCTACTGCAAGTTCAGACCAGCTGTGCATGGTTCATCCTTGCAGGATTTCCCAATGTATTTGTCTTTGTGAGTACTAAATGTGCAGCATTGAGCCCACATGTAATTACTGAGTTTTCTTGGTGTCCATGTACAAACTTAAAGCATACGGTATTAGGGTTCAGTATTGATGTGGATAGAGAACTGGCTGGCAAACAGGAAGCAAAGAGTATCGGGTCCTTTTCACAATGGCAGGCAGTAACTAGTGGTACCGCAGGGCTCAGTGCTGGGACCCCAGCTATTTACAATATATATTAATGATCTGGATGAGGGAATTGAAGGCAATATCTCCAAGTTTGCGGATGACACAAAGCTGGGGGGCAGTGTTCGCTGTGAGGAGGATGCTAGCAGACTGCAAGGTGACTTGGATAGGCTGGGTGAGTGGGCAAATGTTTGGCAGATGCAGTATAATGTGGATAAATGTGAGGTTATCCACTTTGTGGCAAAAACAGGAAAGCAGACTATTATTTAAATGGTGGCCGATTAGAAAAGGGGAGATGCAGCGAGACCTGGGTGTCATGGTACACCAGTCATTGAAAGTAGACATGCAGGTGCAGCAGGCAGTGAAAAAAGCGAATGGTATGTTAGCTTTCATAGCAAAAGGATTTGAGTACAGGAGCAGGGAGGTTCTACTTCAGTTGTACAGGGTCTTGGTGAGACCACACCTGGAGTATTGCGTGCATTTTTGGTCTCCAAATCTGAGGAAGGACATTATTGCCATAGAGGGAGTGCAGAGAAGGTTTCACCAGACTGATTCCTGGGATGTCAGGACTGTCTTATGAAGAAAGACATAGACTCGGTTTATACTCTCTGGAATTTAGGAGATTAAGAGGGGATCTTATAGAAATTACAAAATTCTTAAGGGGTTGGACAGGCTAGATGCAGGAAGATTGTTGATGTTGGGGAAGTCCAGGACAAGGGGTCACAGCTTAAGGATAAGGGGGAAATCAAGACCGAGATGAGAAAGACTTTTTTCACACAGAGAGTGGTGAGTCTCTGGAACTCTCTGCCACAGAGGGTAGTTGAGGCCAGTTCATTGGCTATATTTAAGAGTGAGTTGGATGTGGCCCTTGTGGCTAAGGGGATCAGAGGGTATGGAGAGAAGGCAGGTATACTGAGTTGGAATCAGCCATGATCATATTGAATGCGGTGCAGGCTCGAAAGGCTGAATGGCCTACTCCTGCACCTAATTTCTGAGATTTCTTGGTGTCCATGTGGAGTTATACTGGTGTGTGAAAGTGTGATATAGGATGCACCAGGTAATATTTGCTGTGTGCCCTGTGGATCTGGTCATGGGAGTTTCTTCTTCAGGCAGGGAAGGCAGGCATTGCATGCTATTTTTGACCATCATCATCTGGCATGAGAAAAGGCCTGACATAATTAGAAAGGGTGTCTGGCAAATTTTCAGTTCTGGATTGTAATTGAGGAATCATGATGGCAAAGCTTTATCAGTTCAGTCCATTATTATCTGCGACTTGTCAGATGACATAATTAATGGACATTGCCACTGCCTCTGACTTCTCTAACCCCAATAGAGCGGATTTTTGCCAGATCCCAACATCTTATCAAGCGTAACAATGGAAACATCATCCATCGTGTTCCATGCTCGTGTCATAACCTGGACATGAATTGATGCCAGTCCAAGCACAGGGAAACCTGCAATGCTTTGACGTGTCCCTCTACTCTTCCTATGAACTGCCATGCTTTCACTCCTGCTCTAAGTCTAAAGAGGGATTCCAACCCAAAACATCACATATCTATGTTCTCCAGGGATGCTACATGACCTGCTGAATTACTCCAGCATTTTCTGTCCTTCCTTGATGCCAGGACAACTTTGCAATTGTACAAAGCACGTCATTCATGTACTCAACAATTCAAGCAACATCCATGTGAGAAAAACTAAGTTCTGGGTCAATGATGGTTCATTCACAAGGAGTAAAAAGGAGTGGGAGAGAAAGAAAAATGACGCTGGGGCCAAGATTGGGTCAGCCAGGAGGAGCACGTTTAAGGTAGTCATAGGTACCAAAGTGCAACCGAGTTCTTTGTTAGCATGAAGCTCATCAGTATACAACAGAATGATAACTCAACAAAGATACAAATCCAAAAGAACAGAATGGTGCAAAGATTATCAGATAATCTGAAGTATTACAATAAAAACTAAATTGCAGTTTCACAATAACCGAATGAGGTAGAGTTAAGAGAAATAAATACAAGGTAGCACCTCAGGAAAGGGGGTGTGATCCGGTGATTGGTTCAGGAGTCCGATAGCTGTGGGGAACAAACTGTTAAGACTGGCCATCTGGGCTTTCAGGCACCTATATCTTCTCCCAGTGGATAGGTGAGCAAAGGGAATAGCCAGGATGCAGGCATCCTTGACTATATTCCCAGCCTTCCTCATACAATGCACTGTGTAAATAGGCTGGATGGAAGGAAGGGGGTGTTCACCACTCTCTGCAGGTAGAGACAGTCAAGAACAAGTAGTTGCCATAGATGGCTGAGATGCTTCCCGTCAGAATTTGATTTATACTACATTTGTTAGAAAGAATCATTGTACACATGCCTAATCTTCTCTGATGCTTTGAAAAGTAAATACGCCGCTGACTTTCTTGATCATACATCAATGTGAAGGGTTAGGTTGCCAGTGAAATGGATGCCTAGGAAATAGAAGCTGTTGACTATCTTTACAGCAGCGGTTCTGGTGGTGAGGACAGAATTGTGTTTACACTTCCACACTCCACAACCTTCTCAGGTCAACAGCCAACTCTTTCATCTTGTTGCCTTTAAGAGCTGAGTTGTTGTTCTGATGCCATGACTCAAGATTCATTCTCTTTCCTGTACTCGATTTCATCATAGTTGCAAATCCAACTGATAACAGTGATACAATTCAACAAACCACAATACCGAGTTGGCACTGTGCTTGGCCACATAGTCATGATGTAGGAGGATTTTGCTGTGGAACGTGCACGCAACCTTGAGGACGACCAGTGTTGAGGGGTAGGATGGAGGAAATGTAATGAACAATTCTAAAGCAGCCAGCCAGTTTCTGAAAGTTCACCTTTGTGAAAGCATCCAGGCGTATGGGACTGAGCCAGTTGGAAATGCGGGGATGTACCTTGATGGAACGTTATTTGCCTATTTAATGCTTACACAGTACAGGATTATCTTCCTGATAGCTGTGGACTTCAGCAGAGAATGAATCTCCTTGTTCATCCAAGGTGTCTGGTTAGGTTAGATCCTAATTGTTTTTGTCAAAATATCATTGCCAATCCATATTTTGATGAAACGGGTGATGAGTGAGGTATACTCATTCAGGCTGGATGAACATGCTCTCATCCACCTACTCAAGGCAGTCCTGAAGTAGTTGCTAAGGCTCCACAGACCAGTGCTGTTTTACTTTTCTCATTGGCGTATCGCGCTTCAATGTCTGTAAGCCATAAGGTATGGAGCGATAGGCATCTTTGATGGTGGTGTACCTTCCCCCCTTGCCCCCCTGCATTGGGCTAGAGACATGCTGATGTTATTACAGAGATTGAGCTGGTGTAGTCTGACTGATATATTCCTGCGTCTATGGTCTGGAATCGCGTATGTGCCAGATTAGGACTGGTTTTAAGAGTTCCCACATCAAGGGATATTGGGCGTTTCTGTTACTTATATATTATTGCAGGATTATTTAATCGCTAAATTTCAAACCACATCTCCAAATCAGTAATCGGGCACTCTTGATTCTTTAGTAATAATAATAATAATAAAAACAGGAAATGCGGGAAATACTGTGGAGATGAGGCAGCATCTGTGGAAAGAGAGAGTTAATGTTTGAGACTGAAGGCACTTCATCAGTCCCATCCTTTTGATTTAACCACAATGCTACTGTACCCAATAGATTCATCTGATGGATGGTATTTGTGTTTCTGATAACGTGCCATTGATTTTAATTGCAACAATTATAGACCTTTATTAATAAGATTACATTTTGTTCGCACTGTGATATTGAATGTATGCTTCAAATAATAACTTAAAATATTTATTGGACTACAGAAATATGATAGCAATTATTTCATATTGAGCAAAATTCTGTGTCATTTTAGAAGTGTTTCATCACTTCCCGGTTTCTATGGAATAATGTAGAAGTGCAAATCTACAGGGATATTGTAGCATATAGTGATGAGTGGGTTGCTTGCCAAGATGCTGAATTCATTTAATAATTTATCGCTATCTTCTGCATTGACAATCACCTAAATTATTAAATGCATTGATATTATCAATGTGCCACATGCATCAAGCAAGAAAAATAATTTGCTATAAAACCCTGTGGTTTAGAGGTCACATTTTTAATTACAAAGCAATGTTAATAAATTGTTTTGAACCTCTTACTTTTCAAAACTCAGAAGGGTTCTTCCATATGTTTTGCAAATATATTAAAACAACTGAACCTTTGCCAAACATGATGTTAATTCCAATAAATATCTCAGACAGATTCCATAACACTGGTTTTAATTAAGGTATTATAGATCATCGTTATCAAGTGGTAGATTCCAATGGGAATGTTTTTCTCTTCATGATATAGTGGGTAATTCAAGTTGTCAACCAATTGGTGGCAGTATTTTCAAGAGTAAAATTTAATTCTCGATCAGATAGTAATCTGCAACCATCGCAGCATTTTGTTTCTGAAGTATACACATGTGTTTAATTGGAGATAAAGAGGTTCCTTTAAAATTAAAAATGTGATAGCTAGAGCATCTTATTCAATTTTTCAGCATTCTATTATCTACTATTGTGCGTTCTGCAGCAACTCACACATGATATGGAAACTCGTTTCAAAAGAACAGTACGGTGATCAGTGAGAGATGCAATCTACCAAATCCTTACACAAACTCTATTCTATTCCTTTAATTCCTCCTTCTCTGTGGAATTGGTTCTGACATTCCCATCTTTCATTCCCAATCTTCCAACACGACTTTCCTCTTTCTCAAACAAAGATTCCCCTGCACTGTGGTTGACAGAGCTGCACCTCTCTCTCCTAAAACCTCAACAGGATACCATTTTTCCTAGCTTTCCCGCTCCACCCTAATGCCATCTATGTGTTGCCACCACTAAGTACATATTATTTACTCTCATCTTTCAGCATTCCGAATAAACTATTTCCATACTAGGGTAATTTATAATTTACAGAAGCCAATTGCCCTACAAACCTGTACATCTTTGGAGTGTAAGAGGAAACCAGAGCACCTGCAGAAACCCCACGTGCTGCCTGTATGGAATTTGTACGTTCTCCATGGAGAACGTACAAATTCCATACAGGCAGCAACCATAGTCAGGATCGAACCTGGGTTTCTGGTGCTGTAAGGCAGCAACTCTACAGCTGCGCCTCTGTGCCACCCCAACACTTCATGATGGTGGATGTTAGAGCCACTGGGTGACAGCCAATAAGGCATGTTACTTTATTTATTTTGAACCTCAATTCTTGGTCTCATTGCAAATAAGAGCCGTTTATAGAAATTCTGCTACTACCATTTATAATTCTAGACACATCTTTTGACTTTTTTTTTGTCCTTTATGTCTCCTTTTACCTTGCACCATCATCATCTTTATCATTTAGATTCTTATCTTCCACCATTTCCTGGCCTTTAACAGAATCTTCACTTCGTGAATCCAATCACATGAAGTGGAGGCATGAGGTCAATACAAATCCTAACCATGAAACTGCTGTAAACAACTTTTATTTAATATAGTTTTAGTTTTTAGTTTAGAGATACAGCGCAGAAACAGGCACATCGGCCCACCGGGTCTGCGCTGACCAGTGATCCCCGCACATTAACACTATCCTACACACACTAGGGACAATTTATACATACATCAAGCCAATTAACCGACACGCTAGTATGTCTTTGGAGTGTGGGAGGAAACCGAAGATCTTGGACAAAACCCACACAGTCACAGGGAGAAAGTACAAACTCTGTACAAACACAATAGACTATAGACAATAGACAATAGGTGCAGGAGGAGGCCATTCGGCCCTTCGAGCCAGCACCGCCATTCAATGTGATCATGGCTGATCATCCCCAATCAGCACCCCGATCCTGCCTTTTCCCCATATCCCCTGACTCCGCCATCTTTAAGAGCCCTATCCAGCTCTCTCTTGAAAGCATCCAGAGAACCTGCCTCCACCGCCCTCTGTGGCAGAGAATTCCACAGACTCACAACTCTCTGTGAGAACAAGTGTTTCCTTGTCTCCATTCTAAATGGCTTACCCCTTATTCTTAAACTGTGGCCCCTGGTTCTGGACTCCCCGAACATCGCGAACATGATTCCTGCCTCCAGCTTGTCCAAACCCTTAACAATCTTTTATGTTTCAATAGGATTCCCTCTCATCCTTCTAAACTCCAGAGTGTACAAGCCCAGCCGCTTCATTCTCTCAGCATATGACAGTCCCACCATCCCGGGAATTAACCTTGTAAACCTATGCTGCACTCCATCAAAAGCAAGAATGTCCTTCCTCAAATTAGGGGACCAATACTGCACACAATACTCCAGGTGTGGTCTCACTAGGGCTCTGTACAACTGCAGAAGGACCTCCACTGCAGAAGGACTACACCACTGTAGTCGGGATCAAACCAGAGTCTCCGGCACTGCAAACACTGTAAGGCAACAACTCTGCCACCATGCCGCCCTTTAAGAAGGGCTGCAAGGAGAAGCCTGGGAGCTACAGGCCAGTGAACCTTGCATCAGTGGTGGGCGAGTTAGTGGAGGGGATTCTGAGGGGCAGGATTGACCAGCATTTCAATAGGCATAGCCTGATTGGGGATAGTCAGCGTAGCTTTGTGCATCTCACAAATTTGGTGGAGCTTTTTGACGAGGTCACCAAGAGGATTGACAAAGGCGAGGCCATGGACATTTTCTATAAGGTCTTTATCAAGGCTTGTGACAAGGTCTCTCTCACAAGGTTAGATCACATGGGATAGAGAGTGAGCTAGCCAATGGATTCAAAGTTGCTTGGTGGAAGAAGTCAGAGGATGGTCGTAGATGGTGGAATTTTTTCAGATTGGAGGCCAGTGACCATTGCTGTGCAACAGGGATCTGTGCTGTGCCACTGTATTTATTGTGTATATTGATGGCAACGTTGTTAATGTAGCTAGTAAATTTACAGATGGCATTAAAGTTGGTGGGATAGGGGACATTGCAGAAGGCTATCCAAGGATTTGGAACAACTAAGGAAGTAGGCCAGGGAATGATGGCAGATGGAATTTAATGCAGACAAGTGTAAGGAAATAGCAGAATAACATTTACACAATAAATGGTAGCACCTCAGAGAGTGTTTTAGAACAGAGCGACAGAGAGGTACAGTTCCCTGAAGGCCATGACACAAGTAGACAGGGTGGTGAAGAAGGATTTCACATGTTGCCTTTATCAGTAAGGTATTGACTGCAGGAGTTGGTATGTCATGCTACAGCTGTACAAGACTTTGATGAGACCGTATTTGGAATACTATATATAGCTCTGGTTGCCCGGTTATAAGGAGGAGGTCATTCAGCTGGGAATGACGCAGAAAATATTCACCGAGATGTTACCAAGTCAGAGATCTTAAGTTATAAGGATAGGCTCTGAACTTTTTTCCATGGAGTGTAGGAGACTGAGGCCTGAGCTTACATACTGTAGTTAAGGCAATTGGTCACAATCGTTTGTACAGAATGGAGGAGTACAGAATTAAAGGGCGTAGATTTAAGGTGAGGGGGAAAAATTCAAAAGAGACTTAAGTCATTTCTTCATGCAGAGATTGATCCATAGCTGGCTCAATTTATCCATGCTGACCAGCTTTTTATAACTGAGCTAGTCCCACTTGCCTGTGTTTGGACCATATCTCGCTAAAGGACCTGCCCCACTTTCACAACCTAATTCACCACCTTTTATACTCGTGGACATGTTTGATCATGTTGATAAAACGCCCCGAACTACTTGATGCCACGAGTACCTACGACTAGCATCACGACCTGCTACCACCTACCTATGACCTCCTACGACCTACCTACGACCTACCTACAACCTTGTGATGACCATGCTGCGAGTATGAGTCAAGGGCAAACTCGGCAGAGGTCGTGAATTAGGTTGTGAAAGTGGGACAGGCCCTTAAACCTTTCTAATCAATATTATTATCTAAATGTCTTTTAAATGTTACTTGCTTCTATATCTTCCTCTGATTGGGCTGAAGGGTCATGATTCCATGCTATACGACACAATAACCATCAACTAGCCGTGTTTCTGGCTGTTAAAATATTGAAAGTGTTTCTGATGTTTAAAAATGTTCAAAACCATTTCAAAACTGTTAAAATTGTTCAAATTAATTAAAAGATTTTTTAATAAAACCACAATACATAGAGAAAAATAAATTGGATCAAATAAAACAATATACCTAAAAATATTGACACCTAAAACACATAACTGGTCTCATCTAAAATTATTGTATTATTGTTCGTCAAAGACCATTTGGTTACTGCTAATTGAAGAAGTAAACAAAAGGTTTGGGGAGGGCTTGGCCATAGACATTGTCTATATGGACTTCATCAAGGCCTTATGATAAGACCGTGGTGCAGCAGGCCTGGCTTGCCCACCTTGGACCCAGGAAATCCATCCCAAGAGGCAAGCTGCTGAGCCCTTCCCTACTCAGCCCAGAGGTCCAGGGAGGAGGGTGAAGAGACTCAAGATGGCGGCGGCTGATGCAAGGAGGAAAGGGCCGTTAAGCTGACCGGCTGCGGGAGGCATTAGAGCAAACCTCGAAGGTGGAGTGGGCCGCTGGGACTCGGCCGGATCGGGCGCTGTTCCAATAAGCTGAGAGCACAGACCGGGCGTAACCTGCAATGACACGGAATGGTGGAGCAGCAGTGGAGGACACCAATGGCTACGCTTGACCAAGCCAACCATGCAACACTGCCAGGATGATGGGCCTTTATGGCCAGGTTAAGAAGCTCTCCACTTTTAACAACTTGGACTTGAAAATAGCGACCAAACCTGGAGACTCTTGCATACTGTATCAGAATATAATTCCTATAGACGTACCGAATCTAAGATGTGCTTATGTATAATAATACTTTTACTGAATTCTATGCAAAAATAATTTCACTGTACCTCAGTACATGTTACAATAAAGCGTCGTGGACGATTGAAGGCTCTGTATGGCAGGTTGCTCTGAAAGGTCAGAACATATGGGATCCAGGGAGAGGTAGCTACACACCCCCCCCCCATCTCTGTTCCCCTCCCCCATCTCCCCTGTGCCTATCTGGATGCACCCACTTCTCCCCTCCCCCTCACCTTCCACCTACATTCTTTCCTCTAGCATCATAATTCACAACTCTTCAATCCTGTTGTCACACACCCTCTGTCTTTTCATCTCTACCCTATGCCCATCATCTATCAAAACCCTCCCTCACCTGTTTTAACCTATTACCTGCCAGGCTTTGTCCTGCCCCTCCTCCCTTCCAGCTTTCTTTCTCCACCCCCTACAATCGGTCTGAAGAACACTGGCTAACCAAAATGCCACCTATCCACGTTCTCCATAGATGCTGCCTGACCAGCTGAGTTACTTCAGCATGTTGTGTCTTTATTTGTAACCAGCATCTGTAGTTCCTTGTAGTATCCACATCCAAATGGATACAGAATTGGCTTAATGAAAGGAAGCCAGGGTGGTGGTGAAAGGGGGTTTCTCGGAGTGGAGACCTATGATGAGTGGTGTAACTCAGGGTTCAGTGCTGGGCCCATAACTGTTTGTGGTTGATATCAACAATTTGGATGAGAATGTACAAGGCATGATAAGTAAGTTTATAGATGACACTAAAGTAGATGGTATCATAGATAGTGAAGATGGTTGTCAAAAATTACAACAGGATTTTGATCAGCTGCGCAAGTGAGCTGGGGAATGGCCCACGGGGTTTAATGCAAAAAAAAGTGCGAGATATTGCTTTTTGGGAAGTCAAACCAGGGCAGGACCTTCACGGTTATGGTAGGACCCTGGGGAGTGTTGTAGAACAGAAGGATATAGGATTACAGGTATATAGTTCCTTGGTAAAGAAGGCATTTGCTATATTACCCTTCAGTGAGGGTATTGGGACAATATGTTGCAGTTGTACAAGATTGCTGAGGTAACATTAGGAGTATTGTGTTCTGATCAATCACCCTAGTATTGGAAGGATGTCATTAAGCTGGAAATAGTGCCTCTCAACCTCTCAACACTTACGAGATGTTGAGAGGCTGAGCTAAAGGGCGAGGTTGGGCAGGCTAGGAATTTATTCCTTGGAGTGCAGGAAGCTGAGGAATGATCATGTAAAATCATATACAATCAGAGGGGAATAGATGGGGTAAATACACAGTCTTCTATCCAGGGTAGGGGAATCAAAAACCAGAGGGCATGGGTTTAAGATGAGAGGGTAATATTTAATAGGAACCTGTGGAGCAACATTTTGTAGGATATATGGAATGGGCTGCCAGATTAGGTAGTTGAGGCAGGTATTATAAACAGTATTTAAAAGACACTAGGACAGGTACATGGATAGGAAAGGTTTAGAGGAACTTGGGCTAAACGCGGCAATTGGACTAGCACAGATGAGGCATCTTGGTTGTTGGTTCGAAAGGCCAGTTTTCATGCTGTATGACTCCATGACCCTATAAATGGATTTCCATCATAAGTGCTGTGGAGTTGCCACTGTTCCCCTCTCTGCTGTTAGTTGTCATGAAAAGTCTAGTAAGGGGGTGCCTAAAGAGCCTGTCCCACTTGGGCGACCCAATCCGCGAGTCCAGAAGAGTGCCTTCGACCTTCAAGCCTCAAGCTGGACCTTCAAGCCTCAAGCTGGACCTTCAAGCCTCAAGCTGGATCGACCGGCCGCGTTGAAACCGTGAGCTGCATCTACGAACCACACAACACACACAAACTCATTGCAAAGGTAGTGGCCAGGGAAAGCAGAGGACCGTTGTCTGCACAATGAAGAGGAAGGTAAAGGGCTACCACACAGTACGGTAAATCCTTTAGAGAGCGCTGGGGGGGGGGGGGGGGGGGGGGGTGGAGGGGGGGGGAGAAGGGCAGAGAGAGAGAAGGAGAGAGAAGGGCAAGAGGAAGGAGACAGAAGGGGATAGAAGGTGGATAGAAGGGGGAGAGAAGGGGGGGATAAGGGAAGAGAAGGGGAGGAGAAGGGGAGAGGGGGGGGGGAAGAATGAGTGGGGACACTTTTAAGAAGTTTAATAAAGTTTAGCGGGCATTCTACCTACTGGTAGGTCTTCCTAGGTTGTGAAACTCCAATGAGCCAATCAAAATGCCCGGTCAGCAAAGGAGATGGCCTACGGCTGCCCTCAAATGCCTGTAAGTAAATAGCAACCCCACTCCACTGCATTATGAGTGAAAATGACCCATGCCGACCAAATTTTACTCACGGAAATGTTTTCAATATCCTGAAAATGTTTCCGCGACCTAGCTGAGGCCGTGAGTAGGCAGGAACCTCCCTTGAGCATGAAGGAGAGTTCCAGCCACCTCCTAGGACCTCGTGTCGACCATGCTGCGAGTTTGAGTCCTGGGCAAACTCTTCTAAACTCGCAGCTTAGGTCATGCAAGTGGGACAGGACTGTTGGTCATCGGCTGCCAGCAAATTCAGACTTCTATCTTTGTATAAATGTTTTTTTCGAACGTTAGGTCTTCCATGAGCAAATTCTGCACAACATCCACCCTGTTAACGATCTTTCCCTCCCTGGTGATACATTTGGCCTGTGGAATATTTCCAGAACTTTTTGTTTTTAATTTGGATTTCCTTAATATGCTTCTGTATTCAAATTGTCATTTAGAAACGGGAGATAGTGCCGGAGGAATTGGCGTACTGCGCATGTTTGTTCCAGTTGTTTTAAAAAAGGGTTCTAAAGAATAAACCTAGCAATTATAGACCTATTAGTTTAATGTCAGTGGTGGGCAAATTAATGGAAAGGATACTTAGAGATAATATATATAAGCATCTGGATTAAACAGGGTTCTGATCAGGAACAGTTCAACATGGATTTGTGGCCTTGAAGGTCATGTTTGACAAACCTTCTTGAATTTTTTGAAAGCTCACCCCGGTAACTAGGGATAATTGATGAGGGTAAAGCAGTGGATGTTGTCTATATGGATTTTTAGTAAGGCCTTTGACAAGGTTCCCCATGGAAGGTTGGTTAAGAAGGTTCAATCTTTGGGTGTTAATTGGCGGAAGTTAGCAAGATGGATTCAACAGTGGCTGGAATGGAGAGAATGTCAGAGAGTAATGGTGGATGACTGTTTTGTCAGGTTGGAAGCCGGTGACCAGTGGGGTGCCTCAGGGATCTGTGTTGGGTCCATCTGTTGTTTGTCATGTACATTCAATGATCTGGATGATGGGGTGGAAAAAATTGGATAAGTAAGTATGCAGATGATACTAAGATTAGGTGGTGTTGTGGATATGAAGTAGATTTTTCAAAATCTACAGAGAGATTTGTGGCCATTTGGAAAAGTGGGCTGAAAGATGGCAGATGGAGTTTAAATGCATGGATAAGTGTGAAATGCTACATCTTGGCAGGACAAATCAAAATAGGACGTACAATGGTAATTGGTAGGGAATTGAGGATGCTGTGGAACAGAGGGATCTAGGAAATAACTGTGCATAGTTCCCTGAAGGTGGAATCGCATGTAAATAGGGTGGTAAAGAAAGCCTTTGGTGTGCTGGCCTTTATAAATCAGAGCATTGAATATAGGAGTAGGGAAGTAATGTTAAAATTGTACAAGGCATTGGTAAGACCAATTCTGGAGTATGGTGTACAATTTTGGTTCGCCAGTTATAGGAAGGATGTCAACAAAATAGAGAGAGTACAGAGGAGATTTACTAGAATGTTGCCAGGGTTCCAGCAACTATGTTACACAGAAAGGTTGAACAAGTTAGGTCTTTATTCTTTGGAGCAGAAGGTTAAGGGGGACTTGATTGAGGTCTTTAAAATGATGAAAGGGATAGACAGAGTTGACGTGGATACGTTTTTCCATTGAGGGTAGGGAAGATTCAAACAAGAGGGCATGACATGAGAATTAAGGGACAGAGGTTTCGGGGTAACGTGAGGGGGAACTTCTTTACTCAGAGGGTGGTGGCTGTGTGGAATCAGCTTCCAGCAGAAGTGGTGGAGGCAGGATCGATTTTAACATTTAAGAGTAAAGTGGATAGGTATATGGACGTGAAGGGAATGGAGGGGTATGGTCTGAGTGCAGGTAGATGGGACTAGGGGAAAACAAATGGTCGGCACGGACTGGAAGGGCCGAGAGGGCCTGTTTCCGTGCTGTAATTGTTATATGGTTATATGGTTATATGGTATTGTTTGCATGATTTGTTATTCCATATTTGAAACAAAAAAGTATTGTTTCATCAGTGCTTTCAAATGCAGAAACAGGACGAGGCAGAAAGGTCAGAAAGATTTAGTGAAAAGGCTAGTAAAGCATAGGCGCAGAATACAGAGGGTAAACCTACACTATTTAATTGCACACAGAAAGCCTTCATTGTCAAGCTGCTCAGTGGATTCCAAATTCAAAACACATCCGATGCAAGCATGAAGTAAAATTATGCAAGACTAGTTCTAATTAATTCTAATCAGTTAGCTCAGCACTATATCTCATTAAAGCCTTGGTCTGAACATGGCCAAAATAGTTGAATTTCTGAGCTGAGGTGACAGTGACTGTCCTTGACATGAAGGCTGCACTTGGTTGAAAGTGGCATCAAAGAATCCTTGTAAAACTGAAGCTCATTAGAACCAAGGGGGGAAATGCACATTGGCTTCCAAATCCAGCAAAATGGCAGTTGTGGCAACTGAATATTAATCATCACAAAGGTCTGAAGGGGCAAACTGAACAGATGATTGCATAATAGTTAATTTAATTTGTAGTTCATCCTGTACATAATAAAGTGTGGACTGCAGTCAGGCATGTAGCAAGTGACATTCACAGTGTATACGCAGGTGTTAGACAATGCCCATTTCCAACAAGAGTAACTGCAATCATCTTTGCATGTTATGTAATGACATTATTTACTTACAACGCTTTAGTACTTGGGGCAGTGGGGAAGCATTTCCACCTCTGTCTGTTTCTGGCTAGTCCTTCAATACGTTAGCTCTAGAGATTTTCAGCATACTTATTTCTGACATTTTTACGAGAATGTTGCCAGGACCTGAGGGCCAGAGCTACAGGGAAACTTTGGGCAGGCTGGGACATTATTCCTTGGAGCACAGCACTAGGTTGAAGGGTGAACTAAGAGATGTGTAAAATCATGTGGGGAATAGATGGAGTGAATGCACAGAGTATTTTACCCAGGGTAGCTGGATCAAAAACCAGAGGACATAGGTGTCAGGTGAGAGGGGCAACATTTAAGAGGAACCTGCAGGGCAAATCTTTCACAGAGGGTGATGGGTATATGAGACAAACTGCCAAAGGAGATCATTAAGGCAAGTACTATAAACAACATTTACAAGATACTTGGGCAGATACTTGCTTCGGAAAGGTTTAGAGGGATATGGTCCAAACAGGCAAATGTATCGAGCCAATGGGCCATTTTGGTAGTATGGACAAGTTGGACAAAAGGGTCTATTTCTGTTCTGTATGACTGTGGCTCTATAAGCTCTTACTGATGTTAATTATTCGAAAGGGATTCCTAATTATTCAACGGGGTGGCACCGAGACACAGCAGTTAGCACTGCTGCCTCTCAGCTCACAATCAGTGGATTTTACTTATTTTTCTTGCGACAACATGGGTTACCTCAGTACTTCAGTTCGCTGAACAGCTTTGCTCAGTCTGCCTAAACCTACCTGATCTTCCGGTTGTTGAACACTTTAACTTCCCTCCAATTCCTACACTGACCTTTCTGTCCTGGGCCTCCTCCACTGCCAGAGTGAGGCCCAGTGCAAATTGGAGGAACAGCACCTCATATTTCACTTGGGCAGCTTACACCCTAGCAGTATGAATATTGACTTCTCTAACTTTAAGTAACCCTTGCTTTCCCTCTCTCTCCATCCCTCCCCCTTCCTAGTTATCCAACCAGTCTGACTGCCCCCCTGATTAAATGTTATCTCTGTATGCTTCATTGTCACCATCTCTTGGTTAACAATGAAGTATTCTACATTTTCCTTGAACTGCATCCCCTTTGGGGGATGTCTAATTTTCACACCTTACACTTCCTTATCCCTGTGTCTCCCACTTCCTTGACTCTCAGTTTGAAGAAGGGTCTCAACCCGAAACATTACCCATTCCTTCCTTCCTAAATCCCACTGATTTACTCCAGCAATTTGTGTCTGTCTTGGTGTAAACCAGCATCTGCAATTCCTTCCTTCACAGTAATTGTATCCCTTTCTTGATGAATGTAATAAAGTGGTTTTACAATAAAGTGATAATGATAGGTTAGTCAGCATTTTCAGTACACTGGCTTCCTCTCACATGCAAAGTCATGTTGGTAAATTAATTGATTATTGTAAATTACCCCTCGCTGGCAAGAATAATGTCACAGGATAGAGACAAGAGGAATGTGAAATACCTCTGCTCGGAACTAGCAGCAATCTAATGGCCTGAGTGGTTTATTTCTGTAACATGAAAAATGAGTTGGGTAATCAAATCAGTGATTGAACTTGTGAATGCTGTCAATGTATATCATAAACTCTTTGGATTCTATGTATAGTTGCTGTTGTCATTTCTGAGAATTGTCCTTTTATGTTTTGTCAAGTAAAAACCTAATCTATGCATCACCTTACTTTCAGAAAGCCGGCTTACTCTTGACTGAGAAGGCTTTCAGCTGTCGTTGATTTATACTGCACTGTGATCTTACAGTTGCCTTGCCAGGCACTAAAAAAAAATGTAATATCGCAACAGATTTAAAAGCAATGAGTGTTCCTTTCTTGGGTATCTTCACTATAACCTTGTTGGTCCACCATGTTTTCTCTATCGTAAACTGATCTAGGCCAGAATAAATGTTGCAAACTCAGTATTTTCTTGAACTATACGGCATTGAAGTTGCCTTGCCAGGAGCCTTGCTTTTTTTTGTAAGGATTCGCTAGCTTGGATGATCTGTTCCTTTGTTGAATGTAAATGTGTTGATATCAAGAACTTGTTCCGTCTCTTAGATGTTTGCTTCCGTTTTAGGTGATGTTTCTGTTCGGTAAGTCTTTGAAGTGCTCTGCCCAAAAAATGTCTTGTTCTTTTTTCTGTTGTCAGTCGATGATTTTACCTGTCTCTGAGTATATGTGCTGATGTCTATCATTTGCCACTGATGAGCCGCATCACATTATAGATGGTTCCTTGTTTGCCACAAGCAGCTGCATCTTCTGCTTCTGTTACCAGTGTATCAATATAATATCTTTTGCCTACTCTTACAACTTCAAAATGCCCCCTGCTATACTGCTCATGGTTATTCTTCTTTAATCTTTGAGATCTTGTATCTAAACTATTTTTCTTCCTAACTTTGTGTACTGTGTGTACAAAATGGTAGGTACTGCTGCCTCGCGAATTCAGGGACCTGAGTCTAATCCAGAACTCCGTGTACTGTGTGTACAAAATGGCGGATACAGCTGCCTTGCGAATTCAGGGACCTGAGCTTAATCCTGACCTCTGACGTTGTCTGGACTGAATTAGTCTGTTCTCACCTTGACATGTGAGTTTTTCCAATAGCTCCGGTTTCTGCCCACATACCAGAGACACACTGGCAAGAGAATTTACCCATTGTGCAGGGTAAGGATTGGAGTTGTGGGAGGGATCTAAGAAAGAGCTTTTCCATCAGCGGGTGGTTGGAATCTGGAGCACTATCTGAGTGGGTGGTGGAGCCACAGGCCCTCAGAACATTTAAGATGTAAATAGGAGAGTCATAGTCATACGGCGTGGAAACAGGCCCTTCAGCCCGACTAGTTTGTCCCATCTAAGTTTGTCCCATTTGCCCGCTTTATGGCCATATCCCGCTAAAACTTTCCTATCCATGTACCTGTACAAGTGTCTTTTCAATGTTATTATTTTATTAAATGGTGTTATTGAGAGAAAAATACAAATGAACTGCGAGTGCTTGAATTACCAATGCGTAAAGTATTGTATAAATAGACCATTTATGGTTGGCATGGGCATGATGGGCCAAAGGGCCTGTTTTTGATCAGTATGACACTGTATAAATATGTGAAGAATCAGAGGGAACTCAATCGACATGTGTGAGAAAATAAATTGCTCAAACATAGGAAAATATGGAGCGGCAGAATGGAACTTCTGAGATTGCTCTGCTGGGAATCACTATGGATCTAATGGTCCGAATGGCCTTTCCCTGTATCCTCCTCCTTTCTTTACAGTCTGGAGCTTGCGCAGCTTCACTGCTCCGTTTCTAGATACCTGCCATTTTGTTTCGTTACTTTTCGCTTTCATCTGCATTCCTCTTCTCCTCAACAAAGGTCTAGAGGTGTCTGAAACCAGTACATCAAATGACGAGTAACATTTTTTTAATTTTATATTTCAGAGGAATTTGGCTTATCAGCATCATAATTTCTTTTTTTTTTAATGGACCCCACCCTTAGTTTTTTAGCTTGACGGAGACCCTCAAGTTCACAGTTGCTGCCAACATCTGTCCCCTCCTCAATTTTGTATCATAATGCATAGAGGAACTACCCATCTGACAGTACTATGAGATAGACACGAAATGCTGGAGTAACTCAGCGGGTCAGGCAGCATCTGTGGAGAAAAGGAGGAGGTGACAATTCAGGTCGACACCCTTCTTCAGACTGAGAGTCAGGAGAGAGGAGTTTGTGCAGTCTGCACCAGTTTTTGAAGGCCGTTCATCAACAACTTTACTTTAAAGATACAGCATGGAAACAGGCCCTTTGGCCCACCAGGTCTGTGTCAACCAATGATCACTGGCCTACACCAGCACAATCCTACACATAAGGACAACTTGTAATTTACAGAAGCCAATTAACCTACAAACCTGTACATCTTTGGTGTGTGGAAGGAAACCGGAGGACCCAGAAAAAACCCACATGGTCACAGGGAGAAAGTACAAACCCCATACAGATATCACCCGTCGTCAGGATCAAACTCAGGTCCATAATGCTGTAAGGCAGCAACCATACCACTGTGCCCCTGTATTCTTTAACACTAACTTTATTTCAGTTTAGGATGCATAACAATTGATATCCATGACCTAAAATAAATAGTTTATAGAAAAATAATCCAAGGATAAAACTGAGCAGAGTCTTAAAATAGGTATCGTCAGACGAGTACAATTTTACTTTGGAGTCACGTGAGTGCTGCATGCACGTCATTACATCCGACGCATGGCGCACCGACGGGCTGGAGAGCGCAGTTCCACCAGCGGTTAGTAGTAAACTGGCAAGTAAATGATTTTAAAACTTTCTGCGGGTATTTAAATTCCGTGAGCCTGGTTCAGGGGTCAGCGGGAGTAGTTATAAATGGAGAAAGTTGTGAAAAAGTCTGCCGTCCATAGCAGGAGTTTAACTCGCGGGATCGCGGTTAGTGCTCGCAGATCGGGTAGGGAGATACCGGCTGTGGTAACGCCGGCTCCGATGCCGACTGTAGAACCGCCGGCAGCTCAACTGCCTCCATTAACTCCAGTGCCTCAGGGCGCTGAGGCCACTCCAGCAGGGACAAAGGCTAAACGAAAATCTGTCAGGCCCGTTTTATCTGACGAGTCTGATGAAGAAGACTCCCTTCCTTCCAACAAGGAGGTCTGGGGAGGTCTAGATCAAATGGAAAGAATGCCTCAAACCATGATGAGCCATGAACTATTCCATTCGGGGTTGCATGCTCCCTGGATTCCGCAAACAGCCTCAGGCAGAGGCCCATATGGCGAGGAGGACTTGACCGCCTATGAGTACCAATCATTTGATTTGATTTGATTTTATTACTTGTCATTCAAACCTCAGAGAGGCTCGAACGAAACTCAGTTTCTTCAAGCCATACAAACAAGCAAACAGAACAATTCATAAAAAAAATACGCAAACAATTAAATTCACACAAACATCCATCACAGTGGATCTCCTCCTCACTGTGATGGAAGGCAAAGTTCTTCTCTCTCCCCCGCACCATCTCTCTCCCGATGTCGCAGCCCCAGGCGGGCGGTGTTAAGTCCCACGGCCATTGAGGCCGCGCTGGGCGATGTACGGCCCCGCTCCAGGCCCAAAGTCACAAAATTGGAGCCCCCGGCGGGCGCTGGAATGTCCCGCAGCCATAAAAGCCGCGCCAGGCGATGCTCGGCCCCGCTCCGGGTCGTTCCAACCCCGCGACACGGGCTGGAGAAGTTGTGCTGCGGAGCTCCGGAGAGCGGCCCCCCACCCGGACCCGCAAGCCCCCGACACCCCAACAGTCCACCACCAGCAATCTGCAGCTGGAGCCGGAGCTGGAGCCCCGGAGTCGGGCCGGAGCTGGAGCTGGAGCCGGAGCCTCGGAGTCAGGCTGGAGCTGAAGCCGGAGCTGGAGCCCCGGAGCTGGAGCCCCGGAGTCGGGCCAAGCTGGAGCCCCGGAGTCGGGCCGGAGCTGTAGCCGGAGCTGGAGCTGGAGCTCAGGAGTCGGGCCGGAGCCAGAGCCGGAGCCGGAACCGGAGCTGGAGCTGGAGCCGGAGCTGGAGCCCCGGAGTCGGGCCGCAGCCGGAACTGGAGCCCCGGAGATGGGCCGCAGCGGCCACCCACCACCGCTCCCCACGCTCCGAGGCCGGCCAGCCTCACGATGGTAAGTCCGCAGCTCCGCGACTGCAGCCCCCAGGTCGTCCCAGTTGGAGGCCGCACCACGGCACCAGGCCCCAACGACAACGGAGACCTGACAAGGAAAAAGTCAGGTCTCCCGTGCAGGGAAGAGATTAAAAATGTTTCCTCCCCCCCCCCACCCCCCACATATACACAGTTAGAAAACAATACAAAAAAAACACAAACAACTACATTTAACTAGACAAAAAACAAAAAAAGACAGACAGGCTGTAGGGGCCGCTGCAACGTGAGTCGCGCTCGCCCACAAATGAGAATCACCCTCACCAGCACTTTGTTTAGGGCTGGTAGAGACCTCCCTAGAGCAAGACTTGGGAGAGCCAGGGCAGGAGGAGTCTGACCCTGAAGTTGGTGTCACTGCTTTTGGGCACACACCAAGGCACATGAGCCATGCTCCAGGTGTCCCGGATGTGGCTAGAAAGTTTGCCATTCCGGAGGGTACTGGTGAAGCCATGGAGGAAAATCTGGCTTCCAATATAAACTACATGGCCTCTCACCAGCTCCAGGATTCCGTCATGGAACAGACGACCATGCGTTACCAGACACCTGTTAACTGTGCATCGCTCAAGGTGCCCACCATGAACTCTGCTATCTGGGCACAAATGAGCACAGCAATGAGGGGACAAGAGCTTCATTTCCAGAGAGTCCTCAAATTAGTGGGGGCAGGTATCACGGCTTTTGGGAAAATGGTCCAAGGGGCACCAATGTCGGGGACACTGCAGGATATGTTGGCCCTGCTGTGCAATGCCCACTTCGAGATCAACTATATCCAGAAAATTGCCATCAAGCCAACGTTGAACCCACGCTTTGCAGCTCTTTGTAGGTCCTCAAATATTCAAGCACCAAATTTCTTATTTGGTGAAGACCTGCTGAAACAGGTCAAAGACCTGGAGGAAGAGGCCAAAGCTATTGGCCTCATGAAAACCTACATACCCTCAGCCAGGATACCACCTCGCAGGTCTTTCTCAACAAGACGGGCGTCAGATGCTGGGGCAGGCCCAAGCAGAATGTTACCAGTTGGACGCCGTCCATATCCACCTGCGTACTCCAACTACAACCCCAACATGGCCAGGAGAATGAGAAGCTCAAGGTCGACTATGGAGGTACGGGTAACTCATTCAGTCCTGGATAAATCCTCTGGGGAACAACCTCCGGTTGGGGGTAGGTTACAGTTATTTTATGATGAATGGTGCTGCATAACATCTGATCTGTTTAAACTGGACACTGTCACAAGGTCTCGAATAGAGTTTATGTCAGGAATACATCCACCTGCACAAAATATGCCTAGTCGGGTATTGGTTTTTTCTGGACCAGAAACTCTGCAGGTAAATAATGAAATTGGGGTTTTGTTCTACAAAGGGGTAATTGAGTGGACGATATACCATCCTCAACAATTTGTGTCCAATATATTCCCAGACAGAAAAAAGATGGTGGGTGTCGAGTCATTCTGGACCTACCCCAGTTAAATTCCTATGTCCAGTATAGGCATTTTAAAATGGACACTTTCAGTACTGCTAAACAGCTGTTATCAAAAGGTTGTTATATGGCAACTATAGATTTGAAAGATGCATATTATTGAGTACCAATTCATCATCAGTACCGTAGATATTTGAAATTTAGTTGGATGGGACAGCTGTGTTGCCCAATGGGTTAACCTCAGCTCCTAGGTTGTTCACAAAATTGTTAAAACCAGTTCTGGCACTACTTCGTGCCCAGAATCACATTGTGATGGCTTATTTAGATGGTATTTTAATTATAAGCAGCGCTCAGGAAACAGCTGAGGAGTCGGTTTCAGCAACCAAACACCTGTTTGAGAGGTAAGGTTTTCTTGTCCATCCAACAAAATCCAAGCTAGAGCCATCCCAAAAAATTAACTATTTGGGGTTTGTCATTGATTCAGTTGATATGTCAGTGACTTTGCCTCCGGCTAAGGCTGTTGAAATCACGAAGGTCTGTACCAGTCTCGTAGAAAAGCAATAACCCTCCATCCGGCAAGTAGCCAGTGTTATTGGTAAATTGGTGGCGGCTTTCCCTGCAGTGCAGTTTGCAGCTCTGCACTATCAAAGTTTGCAATGAGCTAGAGAACAAGCAGTTAAAGAACATGTAGGTCATTTCGATAGACCAATGCAGTTGCCAGCCAAAGCCATCGCCGAATTACAATGGTGGATAATCAATATTGCACGAAGTACCAAAAACATTTTGGTAACAAACAAACTCAACAACCTTCAGTGGTTTTACAAACAGATGTCAGTGCTTTGGGATGGGGAGCCACGGACAGCGAGTCTAGCTGTGGTGGTAGATGGAGTGTGCAAGAGGAATTAATCCTGCAAAGACATGGTATAAATTACTTAGAATTGCTGGGTGCATTCTATGGATTAAAAGCATATTGTTCAGCAATGAATAATTTACATGTTCAGCTCCAGATGACAATACCATGGCTGTTGTTTTTATCAATCACATGGGAGGAATAAGGTCAGTATCATGTGATAATCTGGTTAACCTCATTTAGGACTGGTGCATTTCCAGAAATATCTGGGTCTCAGCTATCTACCTACCAGGTAGAGATAATGTGGTGGCAGACAACAGGTTACGGAAATTTAATGACAACATGGAATGGATGCTAAATCCTGATGTTTTTAAAATGATTGTCAGCCGCTATGGTTTGCTAGATATAGATCTGTTTGCATCCAAGCTAAATCACCAGTTGCCTTATTACATTTTGTGGGAACCCGATCCAGGAGTAGTAGCGGTGGATGCATTCTCGCTACATTGGGAACGTACATTCTTTTACGCTTTTCCCCCATTCTGCCTGTCGAGTAGGACCATGGATGTGATAACTGCAGCTTGGAGAGATAGCACTAAAAAACAATATGTGTCTCATATTAAGAAATGGGAGATGTTTTGCTTACAGTCAGATATATCTTATCATACCGCAAGCATATCGAATGTATTGGAGTTTCTTGCAACTTTGCATTTTGATGAACACTTGAGCTATAGTGCCATTAATAGTGCTCAGAGTGCTCTGTCCTCCTATTTAGGGCAGTTTTCAGAACAACAATCTATCGGGGTCTCATCCGTTAGTGTCCCGATTCATGAGAGGAATCTTTAACAAAAACCCTCCTAAGCCTAGATATACAGAAATCTGGGATGTCAGTATAGTTCTCACACTGCTTCGGCAATGGGCTCCAATCATGTCACTGTCTTTTCAGAAGTTAACACTTAAAGTGGTTATGTTCATGGTGCTAGTATCAGCGCAACGAGTTCAAACATTGCAAAAGCTACAGCTAGATAGAATGTACTCTTCTGTAGAAAACATTACGTTTTATGTATATGCTGGGGCAATCAATCAAAGCTGGCCAGGTATGGCCGGAACCAAAGTAAGCTTTAAAGCATACCCCTTTGACCAAATGCTATGTGTAGTCAAGCACCTGAGTCAATATATCGAGGTAACTAAGAGTCACAGAGGCTCTGAAACAGCAATGCTCATCAGCCACAAAAAAAAACTCATAAAAAGGTGTCAGTACAAACTATTTCTAGATGGTTAAAACAGGTTTTGGATTGTGCTGGAGTAGACACTCATGTGTTTAAATCTCATTCCACCAGGGCGGCATCAACATCCACAGCGAAGGCACAGAACGTGCCTCTAGATCAAATCCTCGGGGCCGCAGGATGGTCTAGGGAGGCAACCTTCTCAAAGTTCTATGACAAATCTGTCCTGACAGTGCAAGGTTTTGGGAATGCTGTTTTGGGTTCGATTTGATTTATTTTCTAAATTTCATTTGTAATTTCCCCCTGGGATAGAGGGGTTAGTACTGTTTTTGTTTATTATTATTAAAAAATGTTTATTGAATAATTTGAAGCAATGTTCAATACATTATTTATTCACTACTGTGTCAACTGAAGCAGTGTGTCATATGGAATGGATCTACGGCATGAAATCACATAGCTTTGAAATCTTCACGCAGTCACTCAAGTGACTCCAAAGTAAAATAGTAAGATTAAATGAGAACTTACTAGTTTGAAGTTTGATCTTTATTTTATGAGGAGTTACGATGAATGATTAAGTGCCCTCTGCTCCCGGCCCTCATAATTGCATAGATCAACTGGTAGTTCTAGTCTTCTGAGTCTTACCATATCACTTCGACTATAGTTACTGTGTTTTCATGCCGCTGCTTTGAAGTATGACGCGCATGCGCCTGATGGGGCTTCTTCACGTAATCCCTCATCGTAACTCCTCATAAAATAAAGATCAAACTTCAAACTGATGTTCTCATTTAATCTTACTATTCATCCTTACTATTCTGAGTCCTGCATGCAAAAACATTGTACATATTGTACGTTATTACACGAGAAGTGTGTTGGTGATAAGTTCTCTGCTCAAAGATATGATGAATTAAATATTGGCCGACTTAGATAGTCGTAGAAAGTAGTAATCAAAATTGGATTGTGCACATCATATCATAAAACATGAAAGTCTTATAATAACCAAGAACTATTAATTTTAGCATGATATATAATTTTTGTCTCTTCCTCTGAGTGGTTGCCGATCCAATAGGTTAATATATGACTGTATTCATGACAGATGGTTTGGTCGGCCCAGGTGAAGTAATAGGTTAGATTCTTCATGGAAATGCTATTGACAACTACTGATATTTCCTCATATAAGTGTCACCACATTCTGAATTAAACACGGGAATCCCCAACTTTCTAGTTGCTCTTCACCTGCTATCTCTCAAATGCAAGGCAATGTTGGATTCCTCAGAGCATAGCAGTGTAGTGTAAACTTGTAGCAATTCCGATGTAGTTACATTGGAATATCTGCCCAAAGAATGGAACAGTAACTCTATTCATTTGCATGGAGAAAAATTGGCTATGTAAGAGAAAGGTGGTAGGCAATTTGCACACTGTTACACTAATTGTATTTAATTTGAATTTTTAATTGTTCTGTATTTTTTAGTTGATTTTAATTGTTTCATATTTTGCTTACTTTTTGCATTGTTAAAATGTTTTAATTATTCATAATTCTTTAAGTTGGTTAAGGATTAAAAGTTTTGGATGTTTTTCTGAATGTCAAGGATATTTAGTACAGAGCAAATGTCCACACAATATGTAGGTGAACCCAAACAGTAGAATGATAGTTGACAGTACTGATCGTTTTACGCTCGGAGATTTCCTTCGGGTTGGAAATGTGGGTTAGTTGTAGAGAAAACCTTTATCAAATGCATTGGGCGAAATTAAACAAATTTCGGAACCAGTTTTTGTCTGATCCAGCCAACCGCATCAACTACATTCTGCTTTCCAATAGGAAATACACTCAGGGTGATAGGGGAAATTGTGAAAAATATGCAGTATCAACAATGCCAACCATTTGCACGGGTTTGTAACTGAAGGTGCTGGGTACAAATGTTGTGTTGAACTTTGTTAAAACATTGGTTTCATTAAGGCTGGGATATTGGTCACTGCATTGTACAGCGCGAAAGCACAGCAGACAGCACAGACAAGATTTACTAGAACAGTGCAGGAAGGAATTGCAGATGTTGGTTTACACCTAAGGTAGTCGCAAATTGCTGGAGTAACTCAGCGGGACAAGCAGCAACTCTGGAGGGAAGGAATGGGTGACGTTTCGGGTCGAGACTTCTTCAGACTGAACTGAACTCTCGTCGGTGAGAGTACTTGTGATTGTCTGAAGACGGGTCTCTACCCAAAACGTCACCCATTCCTTCTATCCAGAGATGCTGCCTGTCCTGCTGAGTTACTCCAGTTTTTTGTGTCTATCTTCGATTTCAGAGTTAATTAAAAAACACAAAGTGCTGGAGGAACTCAGCGGGCTCAGCGGCATCTGTGAAGGGAATGGATTAGGGGTTATTTCCGGCCAGGGTTCTTCTTCAATAGGAAGGAACTACAGATGCAATTGTCTTTGTAAAACGCCAAATTATTCCAGGAATGCCAAGAAAGAGAGAGCGAGAGAGAGCGAGAGAGAGAGAGAGAGAGAGAGAGAGAGAGAGAGAGAGAGAGAGAGAGAGAGAGAGAGAGAGAGAGAGAGAGACAGAGAGAGAGAGGGAGACAGACAGACAGAGAGACAGACAGAGAGACAGACAGACAGACAGACAGACAGACAGACAGACAGACAGACAGACAGACAGACAGACAGACAGACAGGCAGGCAGACAGAGAGAGACAGAGAGAGACAGAGAGAGACAGAGAGAGACTCTTAACCCCAAGCACCATGGTAGATCAATGCTTACAAAAAAATAATCCGCTCTATGATCTTTTATTTTATATTCAGGAAAAGTCCAAAAGCGGCTAAAGAAAATTAAGAATCCACCCCCCCCCCCACAGTGGACCAATTGCTGACAAGGTCTAGTCAGCGATTGGATAAATCCCGTCCCCGGAGACGTCATGTCCGTTCGGCAGCTTTTCGACGTCATGTCCGTTCTGCGTATTGCCCTTTCGGAGTGGAGTCCGTTCGGGTTTGTATCTTTTCGACATCGTCCCCTTTCGGTTATATGGCTTTTAGGCATCATGTCCGTTAGGTTATTTGACTGTTCGCTGTAATTTCCGTTCGGGATCTTGGCTTCCACTTCTTCGCTTCGGCTTCTCGTCCTTCGATGACCCGTCCGCACACGGTTGACGGTCAGTGTGGACTTTGTAGGCTAAATGATCTGTTTCTGTGCCATATTACTCTGACGGCATATTCAAATAGCGCATTGAAAGTGTGTGAAGAGGTCTTGACCTGAAAGACCTTGGTCTGAGTTAGGCCTCTAGCTAACACCCAGATTACACAGAAACATAGAAACATAGAAAATAGGTGCAGGAGTAGGCCATTCGGCCCTTCGAGCCTGCACCGCCATTCAATATGATCATGGCTGATCATCCAACTCAGTATCCTGTACCTGCCTTCTCTCCATACCCCCTGATCCCTTTAGCCACAAGTGCTATAAATCTATTACAATAGATTAATGTGAAATTATTTAGGAGTCCGTGTGATTTTAGAAAAAGTGTCTATTTTGTGTATGTGCCACTGCTATATTATCATTAAATTGATAAAGCATAAAGAGGAGGGAGTGACTGATTACCCAGACCCAATATAAAGTATTACAGCTCTATATCAATGGATTGAAATTTTATTTGCAGTGAGATTTGTACACTGCCTTGTAGTCATTTGTGTAAGATTAATTTAACATATTAGTCAGTGGCATGTGGTATATCTTTTGAGTTTGTCACTATCACACATTCTACGCTCTGTGTACAGTTATAAATGGGTGGACCATTATGAATAATGACGCTATGACTTCCTCCATGCCTGATGGGGAATCAACACATGGATCTTATGCCAGGTTATACGTAGCATAAGATCAGGAATATATTTGATTTCAATGGAGTTTCTAGAAGTGGATTAGGAGGCAGAGAAATGTATGTTTCTTTAAAATTATTTGCCATTAGTTTAACGCTTGGGAAATTTGACCTATTTAAAAAATCAATCACAGCTTTTGAACCAGAGGCACAGCCTTGTCAAATTTAAAAGTTTTTGGTGGGGGTGGGGGTGGGGGTGGGGGTGGGGGTGGGGGTGGGGTGGCGGTGGGGGGGGGGTGATTTGGGTGCAGGCTTTTCTCACTATTCCATAGGTCAGGCCATATTGCTATAATACTCAATGTATCCAGACAACTTGGTTTTCAAAAAAACAAAGTGCTGGAGGAACTCAGCATGCTAGGCAGCATCTATGGAGGGAAATGGAGAGATGGGATTTTGGGTCAGGACCCTTCTTCAGGTGGGTTTGGGACTGAAACAGATGCTACTTGACCTGCTGAGTTCCTCCAGCACTGTCTTTTTGCTTACGATTCCACCATCTGCAGTCTCTTGTGTCTTCATATGTTGGTTTTGACATGGGAGAGGGGTGGTGGGGGGGGGGGGGGGTGGTTTGCAGGTGGTGATTCATGGTAGGGTGGCCATCAGGTCAGCGAGATCTGGTCTATTGCTTATGGTAACTCATCTGTCTCTGCTACAAATTTCCATATAAATGTTGCAGTAAATGTTAAGAAAATGGCCTTCCAAATTTGTTTTCAATTTATAAACCTCCATAACACATCTTAAAAGCAATTTCTTCTGCAGCTGAAAAAGAAGTAGAAATTGGTTTGTGATGTATCTTTCTGATTGTGATGTAATGCATCGTTACTGTTGTATGGCTCCGAGGGATCAATGAGCAGCAATTACCTTAGTCCAATGTCAGATGAGATTCTTCAGTTAAATTGTTCCACAGACTGATCTCGGCACCAGATGGCCAAGAAGCACTGATGCTTAAAAGTGACAGTGGACCAATGTCAAATGAGATTTTATACTCTTTATCATGATCTTTTATACTCTTTATCCCACAAACCAATATCCGACTAAAATAAAAATTGTACCACGAGAAAGTGACATAAATCTTTTGATTGATCGGGATTTTGTAATTGATCAATTAAGCGGCTACTAGAGCCCACATTACATAAATGGTCATCTTATTATGTAAAATACGTAATATAATTATCACGAGCAGCAAAAAATTGCTTCAAGAGCAATTCTTGTGTGTGGCTGTATTCCGTGTTATATCCAGCAAATAAAGAGATTTTCATTCTATTGATCAGAGCTGAATTCCGATCCTGGTCACAGAAGTAAAACGAGAATGCATGCTGCCAAAAGGTCATCAATCAAATCCTTAGAGAGCTTGGATGACAGAGTCAGCCGTTTGGTATTCATGATCTTTTTTTGTCCTTTCATTCTGATGTCAGGATTAATTTTGGTGTGATCTTAAGTAGTTCTTTTTAAAGGACAAAGTGTGCTGGGCAGAATTGCATTATGCTCTAAGTACTACTGCATATAAAACTCATTGTTTTAAATTTAGTTGCTTCGTGTAAGATGCTGAGGGAGTTCTGTTTTTTCCTTTTGTCAGCATCACGAGAAAAATAGTTACTGGCCGATTAACTGAATAATTGCTGGAATTATACTAAAGTGCCAATGAAAACTAAGAAGAAAATGAATATGTGAAACATTAAATAAGGTTAGCAGATGATATAGTGTCAGGAAAAGATGCAGTTTAAATAATATAGCATGACTATTTTTAAAGACCTTGCTATGTTTTCTTATTTTGCTCAATCCATACAATATTTTGGTTGTTTTCATGAAAATTTGACATATTTGAATGTGCTGCTCCAACACCAGCTGTTTCTTAGCAATCCACAGGTGCACTGCACTGATGCAATTTATTTCTGTCATTTTGCGTCTATGTCATTAATCAATATGCATCTGTGTCTTTTTAATTTATATAGATAAGTAAATTCAGAAATTATTTTCATTCAGTTACTTTTAGAAAAATGAAAACTTCTTTATCTTCACTAATTAAAACATGTATATTAAGTATTTAAGTTTTAATTATGAAACATCAGGACTTATTAAGATAGTGCAATCATCACTCTATATATAGCTCACTATCATCAAGGTAAGTTGCCTGACATTGGTATATGCAAAGTCCAAGGGGTTGGCAAAGGTGCAGGTGGTACTGGAAGCTCATGCATAAAACATCAATGATGCCTGAGTTCCAACCTCTGCTGTCCTGATGTGGCCCGGTATATACGTGACTCCGGTTCCACATCAATGTTGTTGATTCTTACCTACGCTCAGAAATGCCCTCTGAAAAGAAACAATTCAATCATTCCAAACCATTCCAATGAATGGCCAGCGCTGAAGTATGACTCAACCACCTTGTCTGTAAACACCTCTAAACTATTGTTTTTGCCTCCTGTAATCCTGTTACCCCCCATTAAAAATTATTTATTTCTTGTTCTCTCTTGTATCCCCTTTACCAACAAGATTCAGGGCATCACTTTGTTTCTACCTGCTTAGTTTGGTTTAGGTTAGAGATACAGCGCAGAAATATGCCCTTCGGCCCACTGAGTCCGCGCCAACCAGCGATCCCCGCACACTTACACTCTCCTACACACGCTGGGGACCATTTACAATTATACCAAGCCAATTAACCTACAAACTAGTATGCCTTTGTTTATAGAATGTCTTTGTTAACAATGAAGCAATAAGTGTTAGCTAATCACAAAATATTTGGCAAAAAGTTGAAAAGGCATCCAGGAATGAATGTGGAATATTTTAAAAATCTGGAATAGATAGCAATTAGCTGACATAACGCTGCTGCCGGAAATTTCTGAGGATGAATAATGGTTATAATGAAAATAAAGAGTTCAATTAGTTTAATTCTCAATGACTAGAAATGTTTAGGATATTGGTGTAATGTAATCAAAGTGGTAAACCAAGATGTGCAAAGTGATTGATATATTCTGCCCTGATCAATTGAGATTAATGATTCAGCTCCCTTTAAGGAAAACTTAAATACATATAAAGAGACACCTATGATAATAGGGATAGATAAAATAAGGTGGGAGCAGTCTCTTGTGGACCATAACAGCTAGCACAAGCCATTTAGGCCAATTAACCTGAATCTCTGCTGTATATTTTATGTATTTCTATATAATTTAAGAAAGACTCAATTAGGGCAAGCTCTAAAGCAAAATAACTGGCATCAGACTTCCACTGCATGCAAAATAAGCAGTTGTAAAGACTGAGTTAAGGGACATGACACCACTTGTCCTTTCTTAGCTCATCTGTTATTCATATATTCAGCTTCAATTAGTTATTAAATTACTCATTATTTATCTTGTTTGTGAATAAGCCTTCTGGAAATACATTATTTCCATTAAGTAATCACTTGCAGCCGCAAATCATAATTACTGCAATGGTCTTCACTGTTTAGGATCCCACTTGTGACATTTATTTGAAAGAAGTTGATTTACCCACTTATTGTGTGGGGCTCGTTTTTTTGTTTGTTTGAGATGACATCCTCTTCTACTAAATAGGTTTTCAAAATAATTTTTTTACAGATCCATATTTTTTCTCATAATGATGGGATTCTAAAAAGCACACATTGCTGCCTCAAGTGCGAACAAACTTTTTTTTGTCAGAACCTTATTTTAACGTTTCAATCAAAAAAATCTATCCTTATCGAAGAATCACTCTCTCAATACTACGCTGGAGGTTCAAAAAAATTGTGCTCAATTTTCTGGAGTGGGTCTTGATTGCACAGTTTTCTTGAAGACTGGAGTGCAAACAATTGAACCATAGCTGACTGCACACAGGCAAGTGGAATAGGAGCAGGGCAATACTAAGGCACCATTTGGTACAAAACCTGCTCCTATTTTAGACACTTGTATGTAATAAGGAAGTGTTAAAACAATGACCCAGATATTCCATTGTAGAGTATGTCAATGATCTATGGTTTTATTTCGTACTGCCCCAATATTCAAGGTGCACATTCCATACATGCATTTCTAAAGTGTATTATATTGCACATATAAAATATAGTTAAACTGTGGCAAGCTAATAAGGGTAAGATCAAATCAAGGGGACTTTAAGAATCAATGCAAACTGAAAAGAATGATGTCAATACAAAGCTGAATGTATACAGATATTGATGTGATCATAGTAAAGTGGGAACATTGGAAAATGATCCTGGGATCACAATGACATCATAACCAATTTTAAATATACATTTTTTTTATTCTCCCATGAAAATGATTGTATCCATTGATGGATGAAGGTCAAAAACTAGAAATTCGGAAGAACTGCTTTTGGGTCAAAGATAACAGTTAGATTATTGAGTTAAATATCCTTTAACTCACTCTGATTATGTTCCACGGAGAATCAAGCAAGTTGACAAAATCAATAAAAATGTTGTGTAGATGCAATATTTTTATTTTACAAATAACCCTTTTGTGAATAAAAAACCCAAAGTTTTATTTCATTTTATTTCCTTTTTTCCATCAGGACAGATATTTTATTTAGAGACAGGCAGTGAAGAAAGCTAATGGAATGTTTGCCTTCGTAACAAGAGGATTTCAGTACAGGAGTAAAGAGCTTCTTCTGCAGTTGTATAGGGCTCTGGTGAGACCACATCTGGAGTATTGTGTACAGTTTTGGTCTCCTAATTTGAGGAAGGGCATCCTTGTGATAGATGCAGTGCAGCGTAGGTTCACGAGATTGATCCCTGGGATGGCGGGACTGTCATACGAGGAAAGATTGAAAAGACTAGGCTTGTATTCACTGGAGTTTAGAAGGATGAGGGGGGATCTTATGGAGGCATATAAAATTATAAAAGGGCTGGACAAGCTAGATGCAGGACATTTTTTCCCAATGTTTGGTGAGTCCAGAACCAGGGGCCACAGTCTTAGAATAAAGGGAAGGTCATTTAAGACTGAGGTGAGAAAAAACTTTTTTACCCAGAGAGTTGTGAATTTATGGAATTCCCTGCCACAGAGGGCAGTGGAGGCCAAATCATTGCATGGATTTAAGAGAGAGTTGGATAGAGCTCTAGGGGCTAGTGGAGTCAAGGGATATGGGAAGAAGGCAGGCACGGGTTATTGATAGCGGACGATCAGCCATGATCACAATGAATGGCGGTGCTGGCTCGAAGGGCCAATTGGCCTCCTCCTGCACGTATTTTCTATGTTTTCTATGAAATCTACCAAAAAAATCCAACAGAGAAATGTGGACTTTCTGAAGAAATCAATTTTCTACCATAATTTGCACAAGGAAATGATTGAAAGTGTACTGGATAACTTTTGTCAGACTGGTACCTGGATCATGGTGAATTAGAGCTATATTTATTACATCCTCCTTGACTACAGCATCTGCATGTCCCAGATTTATAGAGGACAACTGATATGTGTAGATAAATATTGATTTTCAATTTAAATTTAGCTGTTGTCCTTGTGAAGCCCAACAAACATTAACAGAACCCATCAGCAAACTGTGAAACTGAAACTGCTATGTTCCTACCTACATTTATTATTAAGTGTCAGCTCCAAAGTCAATTAAACAATGTTGCGTTGGTTTTGGTTCCCCTAATTTAATTAGTAAATCACAATTCCATATTTTTGTTGCCACTTGAAATACTTGTAATGTTGAATAGGAGCAGGGCCTTTTGCTATTATTGTCCAACTGATTATTCAAGGACATGATCCTTGATGTTCAGAGTACCTGTTTTAGACAGGATCTTTGTATTAAAATCAGGGCATAATGTTATTCTGTTCCATGTCAAACTTATCAGTCCAACATACAAATCCAGATGTTAGCAACCAACACTGAGTGGTTATACAGTAAATAAAAGGAATTAAAGACTTTCTTAAACGTTTGGTATGGAAGGCCTTCTAAATGCCATGAAGGATGATCCTGAGTTATTTCTGTTCTGGATAGTTTGGATTTGGACTGCACCATTTCAGAGCATATACCTGCTGTCTGGGCTTGCTGGTTGACAGACCAGAACAAGGCTACCAGTAAAGCATATGTTTAGGATTACAAATGCTGTCATCTTGAGTAGAAAATTACTTGTGCTCCAATTTCTTAGGTTCATAATTGCAAGTGAAACGCTTTGCTTTGCATGCTATCCATACAGATAATCATATAACCATATAACAATTACAGCACGGAAACAGGCCCTCTCGGCCCTTCCAGTCCGTGCCGACCATTTGTTTTCCCCTAGTCCCATCTACCTGCACTCAGACCATACCCCTCCATTCCCTTCACGTCCATATACCTATCCACTTTACTCTTAAATGTTAAAATTGATCCTGCCTCCACCACTTCTGCTGGAAGCTGATTCCACACAGCCACCACCCTCTGAGTAAAGAAGTTCCCCCTCACGTTACCCCGAAACCTCTGTCCCTTAATTCTCATGTCATGCCCTCTTGTTTGAATCTTCCCTACCCTCAATGGGAAAAACGTATCCACGTCAACTCTGTCTATCCCTTTCATCATTTTAAAGACCTCAATCAAGTCCCCCCTTAACCTTCTGCGCTCCAAAGAATAAAGACCTAACTTGTTCAACCTTTCTCTGTAACATAGTTGCTGGAACCCTGGCAACATTCTAGTAAATCTCTTCTGTACTCTCTCTATTTTGTTGACATCCTTCCTATAACTAGGCGACCAAAATTGTACACCATACTCCAGAATTGGTCTTACCAATGCCTTGTACAATTTTAACATTACTTCCCTACTCCTATATTCAATGCTCTGATTTATAAAGGCCAGCACACCAAAGGCTTTCTTTACCACCCTATATTCTAGACATAAACATAATTTGGTCAAACTGAAATATAATAGATAGAGCAAAGGGGAAGACATAGAGTGCAGAATATAGTTCTCAGCATTGTAGTGCAGCAGTGCCACAGACAAATGACAATGTCCACAATAGGGTAGAGATGAATCACACTTAGCTTATGAAAGGACCATTCAAAAGCCTGATAACAGAGGGGAAGAACCTGTTTCTGAGTCTGTAAGTGCATGCTTTCCAGCTGTATCTTCTGCCGGATGGGAGCAGGTTGGAATAACCGGGGTGGGGGAGGTTTTTTATTATGTTGGCTGCTTTTCCAAAGCAGTGTGATGTATAGAGGGAGTTAATGGTGGGAAGTCTGATCTGTGTGATGGACTGGGCTACATCTACAACTCTCTGCAATTTCTTGCAATCTTGAGCAGAGCCATTCCCAAACCCAAGCAGTGATGCAACCAGACATTATGCTATCTTTGCAGCATCTGTAGTACAACGCATTGTGTCTCCTCCAGACAGCAACTCTGCATCCCTGAAAGAAGGATCATTGGAGCGTCACTGTATCATGCAACTTGTATATTACATTGTTTCTGCCTGCAATACAACATAAGAAGAAACGTTGACTTTTTGTGTCTATCTTTGGTTTAAACCAGCATCTGCAGTTCCTTCCTACACAAAAAATGCTGTAAAATGGATGAGTTCACAACAATGAGATTGGCCAATTCATTTTCATTTTGACAAAGAAGAGCTGCAAGCTATGTACATTCCCCATTGCAATAATTGAGCTGGGATACCCCAGGCTTCTAAACGTGTAGGATTCAATTCCCTTCTAATACCCCTTGCATCTCTTGTGACTCCATTTTTATCTATTATTTGGCCCGTCACAGTACTCATCAGAGTCTTTCAGAGCTGAATTTGTGTACGACTTCACTCCGTAGAGCTGTAGGATCTGAGCTGTCCTTCACCTTTATGATTTTGGATGCAGTTTGAATGATGGAGAGTCGTCTTCAATCACTGTCTCAGTAGCTGAGGACTGGATGGGAGCGATGTTGTTGACTACAAGAAATAAACAAATGTAAGTGATCACAAACAGGAGGAAGCAGGTACGAAATGTAAATGCATCTCTTTATACTGGCTGCCTCTCCCCTATATTCTCGATCCTGATGCAGGGTCTCAACCCAATATTTCAACCTTCCCTCCACCTGCAAATACACCATCTGGTCATTTGACTGATGTCCTCCAGTTTTGTCGCTTCCTCTGCTCTTTTGATTGTTGCTTCAATCAGCAGTTTAAATTAGAAAAGAAAACTTTAGCTCCAAATTCATTTTTAAAAATATCTACACAAAAGCAATTTCAAAGGGATTTTGAATTATTTGTGGTTTATGAATAATTCACATAAATTAAACTACTTAAACCATGGATCTTTTACCAATCTTGTCATCAAATGTGGAGGTGTTTGAATGAAACTTTAACCATGTACAATAGACCAGCTGATCTGTCAGTTAACAGTAATTGTGAAGTTATTACAGATTCCCTGCATTTCACATGCATTTGTCAAAGTCCGTGTGAAACAACTGTTTAAAAATAACTTGAAGTAGAAATTTTAGAGTTGCAGCATGACATTTGTTGTGAAAATTCACACATAGTCATTGAAGCATTGTGTGATTGGACTAAGAGCTCACAACATGATAATTAATATTGGTGACACTGCCATTAATGCTGATTTTTTTTTTCCAACCTCTAAAGACATTCTTAATGCCTGAAATATGTATTTGAGATTAGACTCCTGATAATGTTTTTGACTAACCTATCATTATAACTTTGTTTTTAAAAACACTTTTTTAACATTCATCAAGACAGGGATATACTTACTGGTTAGGAAGGAACTGCAGATGCTGGGTTACACCAAAGATAGACACAAATTGCTGGAGTAACTCAGCAGGACAGGCAGCATCTCTGGATAGAAGGAATGGGTGACTTTTCAGGTCAAGATCCTTCTTCAGACAAACTCCCCACTGAATGTCCAGTTCAGACCAACTTTATCATTATGGCAATACATTGTGGATTTGTCTGGGGACACGTGGAAAGCTTTCTAATAATCTGTTTACTTTCCTGGCTCTTGTTAGAAAATCTATATTACTAAAAGTAAGATCTTGACCACTTCCTGTTTTCCTGGTGCATGATTTTTGAAAAAACGCTGCCACTTAAGGCTGTGATTTTTGGCCATCTTACTCAGAGTCCCCCTCTGCTGCGCAGCACAAGAGGAGTTTTTCCCATCGATGAAAAAAGAGTTACTAATGTTTAAAAAATGTTGACATTCTCTCTGCTGCCCATGCTGGTGGGAGGAGGGAGGGACTATAAAACCCGGAAGTGTTGTGCCTCGCTCAGTCTCTGCAAGATGGAGGAAGCGAGAGGGTCACTTCTCTCTGAGCTGTGAATAACACTGAACACATATCTACACAACTGTGAGTGCCCTTAATGTGGTTTGAAAATGAAAATGTGGTTGCTTTGAAATGCTGCACTGCAAATGGTTGTTGGTGGTGGTTGCTTTGAAATGCTACACTGAAAATGGCTGTTGGTGGTGGTAACTGCTTTGAAATGCTGCGCTGCAAATGGTTGTTGGTGGTGGTGGTTACTGCTTTGAACTGCTGCACTGCAAATGGTTGGTTGTTGGTGGTGGTAACTGCTTTGAAATGCTGCACTGCAAATGGTTGGTTGTTGGTGGTGGTAACTGCTTTGAAATGCTGCACTGCAAATGGCTGGTTGTTGGCGGTGGTAACTGCTTTGAAATGTTGCACAGCAAATGGTTGGTTGTTGACGGTGGTAACGGCTTTGAAATGCTGCACTGCAAATGATGGCGCCTATCGGCAGCGGCTCGACTGCAGTCCGTCCGTCTTTTTAAAAAAAAATTCCCGTTAGAAGTATGTTTTTGGTTCTAATTTTTATTATCTTTTAGCTGTGTATATGTGGGGGGGGGGGCACCGTTTCATCTCTTCCCTGTACGGGGACCTGACATTTTCCCTGTCGGGTCTCTGATGTCTTTGGGCCTAACATCGTGAGGCCAGCGGCTGCCTCTGGCCGGGACCAACCTGAGGGCTCTAGTCGCGGAGCCTGCGGACCTGACATCGCGGAGCTGGCCGACTTCGGAGCAGGAAGAGCTGTGGTGGCGGCTTCGGAGGCTCCGGCCACAGGCCCGGTGGACAGGAACATCGGGAGCTCGCAGGTCCCTGGTGGGAGACCACTTTTCAGAGCTCCCGCAACGGCAACTTCCCCCGCTGGAATCGCGGGGTTTGAATGACTCGGAGCGGGGCCTAACATCGCCCCGCGCGGCTTAAATGGCCACGGGACTTACCATCGCCCACCGGGGGCTTCAACATTGGGACACCAATTCGCCTCAACGCTGCAGTTGGACTGGTGGACTGTAGGAGAAGAACAAAGGGAAGAGATAACACCTTTGCCTTCCACCACAGTGAGGAGGTGTTGGAGATTCACTGTGATAGATGTTTGTGTAAACTGTGTTGTGTGTCTTGGACTTTTCTGTAATGTAAGACTGTAGAAAATGAAATGTTGTTCAAACCAAGCTGTTTGAATGACAATAAAAGGCATTCCATTCCATTCCGTTGTTGGCGGTGGTAACTGTTTTGAAATGTTGCACTGCAAATGTTTGGTTGTTGGTGGTGGTAACTGCTTCGAAATGCTGCACTGCAAATGGTTGGTTGTTGGTCGAGGTGGTAACTGCTTCAAAATGCTGCACTGCAAATGTTTGGTTGTTGGTGGTGGTAACTGCTTTGAAATGCTGCACTGCAAATGGTTGGTTGTTGGTCGTGGTGACTGCTTTGAAATGCTGCACTGCAAATGGTCGGTCGTTGGTGGTGGTAACTGCTTTGAAATGCTGCACTGAAAATGGTTGGTCGTTGGTGGTGGTAACTGCTTTGAAATGCTGAACTGCAAATGGTTGTTGGTGGTAACTTGACAACTTCCTATTTGCATTGTATATTGATTTTAGATAACACGCTACCACTTACAGCTGTGATTTTTGGCCATCTTACTCAGTCCCCCTCCGCTCATCATGGGCATCTTCCCATCAATGAAAACTAAAAGTGTCATTAATGTTTAAAAAAAAATGTTGAGAATCTCTCCCCTGTCAATCACACCATGAAGGCCACACCCCTTCCGGTGGGAGGGGGTGGGATTATAAAACCCGCAAGTGGGGTGTAGCTCAGTCTCTGCAAGATGGGGGTGGGAGAGGTCACGACTGTCTGAGCTGTGAATCAACTGAACACACTAAATGTCTACTGAACTGTGAGTGTGGTGTTTATGTGGTGTCCTGTGTGGTTTTATGGTGGTTTTATGGTGGTTTCACCCTGCTTGAAATGTTTTGAAACTGCATTTGAATGTGGTGGCCTTGCACCCTGCATGAAATGTTGAGAATCTCTCCCCTGTCAATCACGCCATGAAGGCCATGCCCCTTCTGGTGGGAGGAGGAGGGATTATAAAACCCACAAGTGTGGGTGTAGCTCAGTCTCTGCAAGATGGGGGTGGGAGAGGTCATGACTGTCTGAGCTGTGAATCAACTGAGCACACTGAATGTCTACTGAACTATGAGTGTGGTGTTTATGTGGTGTCCTGTGTGGTTTTATGGTGCTTTTATGGTGGTTTCACCCTGCTTGAAATGGTATAAAACTGCATTTGAATGTGGTGGCCTTGCACCCTGCATGAAATGGTATGAAACTGGATTTGCAATTGGTGGCCTTGCACCCTGCTTGAAATGATATGAAACTGTACTTCAATTTGGTTGTCTTGCACCCTGCTTGAAGTGCGATGAAACTGCACTTGAATTTGGTGGCCTTGCACCCTGCTTGAAATGGCATTAAACAGCACTAGCATTTGATGGCCTTGCAGCCTACTTGAAGTGGCATTAAACTGCACTTGAGTTTGGTGGCCTTGCACCCTGCTTGAAGTGGTCGGAAACTGCACTTGAATTCGGTGGCCTTGCACCCTGCTTCAAGTGGTAGGAAACTGCACCTGAATTTGGTGGCCTTGCACCCTGCTTGAAATGGTAAGAAACTGCACTTGAATTTGGTGGCCTTGCACCCTGCTTGAAATGGTATGAAAGTGCATTTGAATCTGGTGGCCTTGCACCCTGCTTGAAATGAAATTTCAAGGAATAGCCGTGAGTCAACTGCTAGCCCACCAGCCGTGGGTGAGCTGCCAGCACATCAGGCGTGAGTGACTGAGCTGTCATGCCAAGAATCCATTTGGCCCATAATATCCATACTAGCTCACTGGAAACCAGTCCCTTCAGCCCACAATACCCATACAAGAGCTCCAGAAAGCCCCCCCCCCCCCCCCCCCCCCCCTCCCACCCCACTGGCTACCAATATGGAATTGGTGGAGAGGTAGAATATTGCGTTGAGGGACCAGCCCTCCCGTGTGAACATGGGACCCAACAGGTCCCACTTAGTCTAGTATCTTATAAAGTCTTTGTATAGCTGTTTTGTTCATATTCTTAGCAATACATTGAATTCAAGAGATTTCCATCTGACTGGGTGATGTTTTAATCATATGCAAATTCCTTATCAAGGAGAAATTAAACAAATTAAATATACCACTCAAAAATTCTTTTTTTCCCTTCTTCAATTTTCTTCCCAACAAATTTAATTAGCGCTCGGAACCTAATATCTAATGTAATATTAACATTTAAAAGTTACACATTTCACGCTAAAATGATTAGATCACCCATAGAATTGTCTTTTGTATCAATGAGTAGCTTGAATAATATTTATACCCGTGGGCATCGGCCTCTCTCAAAACTTGAAACTGGAGTTGATCCTCCCAGAACTTCCTAACAAATGGAAATTTAAGGCGCTGCCTGGCAGCTGCGGCTCACCTGCAGTCCGTCTGTTTTTAATTTTATTTTTGTCTTCTTGTGTCTGTTTTAGTGATAATTTTGGTTTATTAGGCTGTGTATGTGTGTGTGTGGGGGGGGGGGGGGGGGGGGGAGAAACAGGGTTTTAGTCTCTCCCTTCGGGGGGATGCGACTTTTCTTGTTGTGTCCCCCATCACCGTCTCCATCTGTGCTGAGGCCCTAATGGGCCCTGGCGGCCTCAGAGCTATGGCAGCCTTCCAGCTTTCAGCAGCGGCGGCAAGGCTTCGGAGCTTCAGTGACGACCTGGCTTCGGGGCTGCGGTGTTCCAGCGGCGACCTGGCTTTCGGGGCTGCGGTGCTCCAGCGGCGACCTGGCTTCGGAGCTGCAGTGCTCCAGCAACGTTCCAGCGGCGACCTAGCTTCGGGGCTGCAGTGCTCCAGTGGCGGCCTGGCTTCGGAGCTGCGGTGCTCCAGTGACGTTCCAGCGGCGACCTGGCTTCGGGGCTGCGGTGCTCCAGCGGCGGCCTGGCTTTGGAGCTGCGGTGCTCCAGCGTTCCAGCTGCGGGCCCTGTGGTGGTGTTCCGCCGACGGCGGTGGCGGCAGCCCTGCTTCGGAGGCTTCGCCGCGGGCCTGGTGGACGGCAACATCGGAGGCCTGGATCTCCTCAGCGCAGAGGGAGAACAAGGAGGGAAGAAGACAGAGACTCTAAGACTTTTGCCTTCCACCACAGTGAGGAGGTGCCTGGTGAACTCACTGTGGTGGATGTTAAATATGTGTTTATTGTGTGTTTTGTTTTTTTATTATTTGTCATGACTGCAAGGTAACAAAATATTGTTCAGACCGAAAGGTCTGAATGACAATAAAGGATAATCTAATCTAATCTAATCGAACTGTGAGGCAGCAATGCCAGATACTGCAGTCTGAGCCAGTATGATTCTCATTGTGGGATTAGATGATCATTTTCCACAGGTCCCACAATTTGAGTTTGTTTGCAATCAACATGGAAAATACACACTTTTTACCACAAGGAAATGTTTTACTTAAAAGCAACAAGAAGCTGATTTATTTTTTCACCTCATTGTAAAATAGAGAATTGCACATAAAATGATAAAGGGAAAAAAGGAAATATTGAATAGAATATTTTATATGTGGATTTTTTCTAATGCAGATAAAGTGGGTGGAGGAAACATTGGACACTTTCTGTTTTTGATAGGAAATGTTGGCCTTTGCTTGTGTAACTGAGCAGAGGTATGGGGCTTCTGAGCAAAGGTGAAAATCCCAAATTTCTACTCAGCTGACAACTGCATTATGCTGTTGAACTCCTCATGAAAAACAACAGGGTGCCATAAGCTTGTGTGTATTTCGCAGAACCAAATGTGCAAACCACTCACTGAACTGACTGCATTCATTTCTTCAGATGAAGTGGGTTGGGACAGAATTGAAAGGTCAAGGCAAAATAATTTTTCCCACTTAATTATTAATTTAAATGTATGTTTATGAAAATTGTTTCCAATTGTCATTAGTATGTCACAAAGTCACAAATAAAGGACATGATGGAATTTGCTGTCAGGTAAAATGCCAGGACCTGATTAGCAAGTGATGGAAAAAAATAAGCAAGCATTGTCTGTATCTGGATTAACAAATGTGTAGTTATATGATCTTTACACTTCCACTTTTAATTCAAACAATATATTCCATTTAATAATTAGACAGGTTCTACAAAGAGTCAGCAGACTGAAGTTTACTCCATTCACATTTGTGTAAAATGCAGATGATCGGCATTCATATTAATATATGTAAAATGCATTTCTGTCTGAATATTACATTTCATATTTGAATATCTACACTTCACTGAATAAATAAGTGCTGGAAATCTTGAATGTACAATCCTGATGTACAATTCTGAATTCCAAATAATTTGTTTGCATTTTTCTTATTAACTCAAATATTATCTACTTAAATGCAATATCGCATTTCATGTATTCTGAGTTTGTTTTACAGATTTTGGACAAGAATAAATGAAGTTTTAGAAGCTCAGCTTAATATAAAATATCCCCAGTTTAAAAACATCTAACCTACAGCCTTTCGTCTGAGGTTCTGTGCTTGCAGCTGACAAGGCGTCAGCCTTTTTATAGCCTCCATCGTAATTAGCAAAGCAGTCATTAAAGCTCAGATGAATTGCAGAGCTGATGGAAATTATGGACTTATGAAAGGTGACGGAGATTTATTCTTATAATGCATTTTAGCTGTAAACTTTGGAATTTGCATGTTCACAAACCCAGATGGAATTAAATTAAGAAATGCATGGAAGAATTATGCATCTAGGAAATAAATCTTATTAATTTCATTACATGAGGCATATTCCTAATCTATATTCTGACAACTGATATATATTTTCCACTTCTTCAGTTTGCTGTCTGGGGAGGTTTATCTGATTAAGAATTAGTTGCCATGATATCATTAAATTGATTTTAACCTTCTTTCTTGTACAAATCTGACAAGAAGAAGCAGGTAAAGTGATGCTGGGTAATGCTCAGAACTTTTGAGCCCTAATGTAGGCAAACAGCACTTTTAAGTTCACGTGATAAGAATAAAAGATCGAAAGAAGGTCATTTTAAAATATGTAGCTCAGCACTGGATGACACCCAGACCTAATGAGCAGATGCCAAGCCTAGGAGAAGTCCAGTAAACCCAACCCTGGGTATGGTGTGGTTAGTAACAGTGAGGTGGTGAGCAGTCACAATTACAAAAGAATGTTATATCAAAACATCGGGGATTCTGAAGAAGGGACTGAAGAAGGGTCTCGACCCTGAAACCTCACCTATTCCTTTTCTCTAGAGATGCTGTCTGACCCTCTGAGTTACTCCAGCTTTTTGTGTCTGTCTTCGGGGATTCATTCTTGCAGTTAAATGTAAAAAGTCTGGGAGCTGTTATCTGAGGTATCCATTTATTTTAAAGGAGACACTGTGACAATCATTCTGATAAACTATTTAAAACCAGCAGCATGACAGTACTGGGCTTGACCATTGGTTTCCTTGGGGAAATGCCACCTGAAAAATTAGGGGTCTTAATTTCAAGAGTTAGTGAAATATCAAGAGGCTGTAAAGTGTTAACTACTGTCGTGACTGCAGAAATTAATTACAAATTTTTTCTCCTCATCCCATCTCTACTTCCCAATATTTATTTCATTTTTGTACTTGCTTTGTATCTCTGTAACAGCAATATGGACATGATCAGCCAAATAACCTACTCCTGTGCAGGAACCATTCTATAATTTTCCGATTTACATTATCTGTTTTAGATTCCTTATTTGTTTGAAGATACACGGTGTTTTTGTGTCCTGCTTTCCATTTTCTAGCTGCTTATAAATGGTAACACACTAGATTAGACACAGCTTTAGAACATTCAGATTTAGATGAGTTTATTGTCGTGTACATCAGACAGGAATGGGATTCCTTGTACGCATGAAGCTCACAGAGCAAACAATATACATGATAATGATATATATAACAATGAATGCAATGGCAAATGCAAAACAACAGAACGGTACAAAGATTGTCGTGTAATCTGAAATAGTGACAACATAGAAAATGAATGCAATCACAGAATAACCAAATGAGGTAGAGTTGAGATTAAGAGTATGTGACACCACCTTTTGGAAGGTGGTGTTAAAGAGGGGATTGGTTCAGTGGAAAGTTCTTAAGTCAGGCTTTCAAGCTCCTGTGTCTTTTCCCGGAGGATAGAAAAAAGGAAAGGAAATGGCTAGTGGCAGATGTCCTTGACAATACTTCAAGTCTTCCTGATGCAATGCACAATGGGCTGAATGGAAGGAAGTGACAAGCCCGTGATGATCTGTTTCTGCTCAAAGATCTGCAAGGTAAACTTGCTATGGTGTTTCTTCACATCTAGCACCAAAATCCAGTTGTCCTGTCATGGTCCCCCAGGGTGATTCCATGCACCCAGTTTTAACAATGGCAGTTCAAATCCTGTCGGCAAACATTTTTGTTAAGAATTCAGAAAGACCATTTCATGAGGGTCGTCCATTAAGATCACTGCATTGTTCCCACTTCTGGATAGACCAAACACATGTTCTACCGCTTCATTTAAGATCCTCTCTTCATACTTTAATCCTCATTATAATGGTCCGTTATTCAAGTGTCCTTTGAAGGAGTTTGGGTCAATTCTACCATAAAGTTTAAATACTATATAATTTGGGCTATAATTGGACTAATTCAAATTAATTCAGATAAAATATGAAAAACTAAACGAATTATTAAAATCAGATATTAACACTCACTCACTTATAAAATTGAAAGATTGATTGAAAGATGCAATATGGAAATAGGCTATTCGGTCCACCATGTCAGACCATCGATCACCGATTCACACTAGTTTTATGCTATCCCATTGTAGCATCCACCCCATCTGCTCATGTGGCTATTTATAGAGGCCAATCCACCGACAAACCTACATGTCTTTGGAATGTGGGAGGGAATCGGACCTCCTGGAGGAAGCCCACATGGGGAGGTTGGAGGGGGGGTGGGAGGGACATGTAAACTCCTCTCAGGCAGGACCCAAGGTCAGGATCACACCTGGGTCTCTGGCGCTGTGAGGCAGCAACTTTACCAGCTGCCCCATTGTGTTGCCCTAAGTTAAATAATTTTGCTCATAATTGCAAGAAAATTGGGTGGAAGGTCACGAAACCTTTCTTTGTCAAGAATAATTTTATGTACTACCATAACAGTTTTAGTCAGAACAGTAATAGTCCTTACAGTTTTGAATGGCAAATGAGATTGTCATATCAGTACCAATTAGTCCTGACGTATAGACATTTTTATGTGGCTCCATGTCTATTAAGCACTGGATGGATACAATCCAAATCTAATTAATAATTGCCTCATGAATGTGAGAAAAGATTTTCCTCCTGTTCATTTGAGATAGGTTTAATTCTAATTTCAGGTCTGAAATACAGAATTGACTCGTATCTAAATATTTCTTAATTTGACTGATTATAGTTCAAAAACCATTCCTACTGATGACTATGATTTATTAACATATCTGTTCCATATTTAAGTAACACTGTGTTGTATATTTCATAATACTGATGTTTCTATTCTTGACATTGGAAGACGCATTTAATTGGAAGATGCATTTATGTCTTTTTTTCTTTTTTTTTTCATTTGCCATTTGATTTACTTCATCAGCAGCTAAGGACATTTTCTATGTCTCAAATGTCTTTGGAATTTCTACAGAACCACATGGAAAGCATCCTATCAAGATGCATCACTACTTGATTTGGGAAATGTTCTGCCGAAGACAATGAGAAATGGCAGAGTTGTTGACAAAACCAGTCGACCACGCAAATCAATCTTGTCCCCGTTCATGCTGCCTTGAGAAAGCAGCCAAGAGAATCAAGCACCACTCATACTCATCCCCTCTTCACTCAACACTTTGGGCAGAAGATACTAAAGCTTGAAAGCACATAACCCCAGATTCAAAAATAACCTTTTCACTGCTTATCCCCGTTGTTATCAGGCTCTTGAATGGGCCCCTCATAATGTAAGGACGTATTCCAGATCTCGCAATCTAGCTCGTTGTGACCCTTACACCTTTTTTATCTGCACTTTCTCTGTAGCTCTAACATTAATATTGCATGCTGTTTCCTCTCTCTATTTGCACGAGCTGTTGTACTCGTGTATGGTTTGGTTATATTCATGTACAGTAATACTTGTCTGGATAGCACACAAAACAATGTTTTTTACTGTATCTTATTACAGGTGACAATAATAAACAAATGCCCATGATTGCAAAATGTATTTAGTTCCTTAGTAGTCAATAAAGTATGCACATAGAGCAAGCATATAAGTGGTTATCAAAGAAATTCTCCACTGAAGATTTCTATTCCTCCACAGTCTCTACTATGGGAACAGCCGATCATTCCCCATCACCACCCACGCTGACACCAGCAAAGCAATAGATGACTCACTGGAGGGAAATCCCAAATTCATCTTCATTCAGGATATTTTCTACGGAATGGATCCAAGTATTTACTTCAGAGTTAATAAGAGAATACTCGTTTTATGGATGTTCTGTGGGCACATTTGCATCCTATGATTTTGGATGGTGCTTTATGGTGCTTTATTTCCATAAAGAATTAAATATCAATTGTAAATAAAGTCATGGATCAAGCTCACCTGTAGCCCAAAGAGAAACAGCCAACCAACTGCAGTTTGAGGTTCTGCTCATCTCAAATTCCAACATATGTGTTGTCAAATGCGAGTGTCCCAGTTACATCTGACTTCCCAGTCCGTCACGCAACTCACCACTGAGTATTATATGCTGAGCTTTACACCGACTCTGTCTGGTGTGAGGAGGAAGATGACTGAGCTTTATTGCCTTCCATCACAGTGAGGAATGTGGATTCCACTGTGGTGGATGTTTATGTTCAATTTATTGTGTATTGTGTTCTTTTTACTTGTATGGCTGTGTGGTAACTCAAATATCACTGTACCTTATGGGTGCATGAGGCAATAAATATGAACTTGAACTTGAACCTGAACACCATTCATTTGGATAGGATCACATACCCTGTGAAAAGACCTAATACAATGAACCCTCACCATGACATTTCACATGGGGGGAGGGGGGGAGGGGGGGGGGGGGGGGGGGGGGGGGGCAGGTGTCCATTATTGCCGATTGTCCATTATAACCGAATGAGGGGGGTAAAGTTTAACCCAAGGCCGGGAAGGCAGAAATGTGGCATTTGGGGACATATACAGGGGGGGGAAGTCACAGGCCGGGGAGCTGCACAGCATCCGGCCCCACATGTGGTGTACCGAGGATGGGTCCAGTACTCACGCTGACTTCATGCTGCTCACTCTCTCCACCACTACAATCGGAAACACGCCACATGATGCCAGCAGTTTGCCAGCACTCCTCCAGCACTTTGTGTTTTGCTCAGGATTCCAGATTTTTCCTCATGTTTCAAGATCATCTTGACCACCTCTCTGTGTTAGGAACAGATTAACGAGGGAAAGTAATACTATCCTGTAGGTGGAGAGTTTGCACAAATATAAGATCCAGAACAACCCAACCCATTGTTCTCACAGGATAACATCATAAGCAGAAAGCAAAACAGAAACAGTTTAAACTTATAAATGTCCAAAGGTATTTCTTCTGGCAACAATTTTACATTGGAAACCTTATCACAGTGATTCATTTTACATCTCTGACTGCTCTATATTTTAGTGACAGAAGGTTTGAGGTTAATAATTTAAATTGTGCTTTTTTAGAGAAGTGGTTCTTGATTAATTATTGGGAATGGTGAAGACCTGGCTGTGGGTAGGCAGGTTGGCTCTTCTGCATTTGACTCACATATAGTTGCCCTCATTAATAATTTTCCAATTTTCATTCTTGCATAATTCATTTCATACAGTCTCTTATTCTAATTAGTAGATTAGCAGACAGCAGCAATATAATCAATATGCTCGCAACAACTTGGAAACTGGCAATGTGAAAAAAGATAATAGGTGGTGTTTGTGGGCCAAACAACTGAACTGTGATACTGAAAAATTAGCTGCTTGAAATCGCAGAGGAGACGACAGGGTTGAGCAAAGTATTTATCTTGGAATTAATTTCCTTCAATATTATTCTGTTACCTCAGCCATATGTAAAAGTATTAAGCACAGGGGTTGGTTCGTGAGATGAACCATGCAAACAAACCCTCTGGACATATTAAATTTGTATCCATTAAAAAACTTAATATATTCCTCATTTCATGCAAAGCTTTGGCAAAAGTTATTGATTTCAAAAACTGTTTAAAAATATTTGCAATGTATTTTCATTTTCATTGTATGTTACATTTCAAAAATGAAAATGGTAGAAATATGTATGAAACATACTAAAGATACGGTTACATAAATTTCACTCACATTAGAATAACTGTACTTTCAACTTGTTTCAAATATTCTCTACTTGAATGTTCATAGTATGAAATGTGGCTTTTTAAATTTACAAGAACAATTGATTCTGTAGTTTTTGGAAACTCATTTTTGCAATTAGGATTTAACATGGTGACTCCTTCATCACTGAAGTAGATTTTCCTATATTAAGAAGTAGCAAGTAAAATAATGAATTCTGAGGAAATCTACAATATTGTAAAATGTCCCAAGGTCATTCACAGAAGCAATTATCAATTGATGTTGAACAATGTCACAAAAAGGAATATTATTGAAGTTAATAGAACTGTTGGTTTTCAGCAGCAACATAAACATGGGAAGATAGAGAGGCTGCAATCTAAACAAAAAATGCTGGGAAGGTTCAACACATCAAGCAGAAACTGATCAGAGAGAAAAAAACTAGATGAAAAATGACCTGTGCAATACCAATAAATTTTTTTGAAGAAAACACTGGTTCTTCCGTGAGATGTAGTAAATGAGAATTTAAATCAAGGGCGAGAACAGTCAAACACAGTAAGATATTAAAAAGCCGAAATGAGCTAGCAATACCAGAGTTGTAGGGGGGAGAGCAAGGGGTGGATTGTTATAAGGCATCAGTACTCAGAACAGTTAAAGTGCTGGAATGTATCAGCAAGTGGGAACATTTCAGGAAAGAGAAAGTTGTCATCACTTACAGTAAGTTTGCATTAAACCTGCTTCCACATTATTGCTTGTGGATGTGCACAATTTGCTCGAGTGACTTGATATTCTGGTGAAAGATGAGGATACGGGTAATGATAATTAATCCAGTGGCAAAGACCAGACAACAGGGACCTGCATAGGTGAATGACAGAGGAAGCTGATAAGTCTACCTTCCAGCTGAATGGGAATGCAAACAGAGAATAGGGTAAAGCAGTTGAGATTGTTTGGTGTAAGGAGGCAGCGTGTGGCTTTTGGACTGAAGGAAATAGTCATCTAAATTAACAGATTGTGTAATCTGGCCAAAATTTCAGGTTTGACTATGTTCACTAAAATTCGAGAGATCTCAGATAGTGAAGCGAGACATGGACAACATCCAATCATATACTGAAAAAGGGCACCTAATGTTCACCAAATTAAAATGTCATAGGACCAGAATTAAACCATTAATCCAATCAAATCTAGCTCTCTATTCAATCAAGGCTGATCGATCTTTCCATCTCAACCCCGGACTCCTGCCTTCTCCCTGTAACACTTGACACCCATACTAATCAAGAATCTGTCAATCTTCGCTGTAATAGTACCGAATGGCTTGGCTTCCACAGCCGTCTGTGGCAATGAATTCTGCAGATTCACCACCCTCGGGCTAAAAAAACTCCTCCTGATCCTCTTTCTATAGGTACGTCATTTTATTCTGAGGCTGTGCTCTCAGGTTCCAGACTCTTCTACTTGTGGAAACATCAGGAAAACATGGAAAAATGTCAGTAAATAACCATCTTCAACAAAAGAATTTAACGTGACAATTAGTAGAATTACCTCAAATTCCCCGTCATCATAATCCTGGGAAGCGGGAGGGGGGAGTAGCCTCCATTGGCCAACATACTAGTTTGATGTGGATGAATGCAGCTTCAACAATACACATTCAAGCCAATGCATCTTGATTAATTGGCACCCATTCTACCAAACATCAAGAGTCTTTTATTGTCATATGTACCAACACAGAACAATTAACTTCAGTGGAGCAGGTTGGTAAAAAAAGTTTAATGAATAGAAAAAAGGCCAATTTAGTGCAAAAATACAAAACAAAGCTCAGTCCCTTGTGCAACCAAAGCAGTTTGTAGTTTTGTTGGAGTTTGTAATGTTTAATAGCCTGTTAGCTGTTGGGAAGAACCTGTGCATTACAGTTTTCAGACTGCTATCCCTTCTTCCCAACGGCAAGAGTGAAATGAGAGCGTGGCCTCATGTTGTAGGCCCTTGATGATGCTAGCTGCCTTTTTGAGATAGCACCACCTACAGATCCCTTTAATGGTGAGGAGGTCATTACCCATTATGGACCGGGCAGTGTTCACCACTGTTTGTCATCTCCTTTGTTCCTGGGTGTTTGAGTTGCTGAACCAGGCCATGCTGCAACTCATGATCTAGTTTGTCGAAGAACGGTGGTGTTGTAAACAAATTTAAAGATGGCATTGGAACAGTGACGAGCTACATAGTCATGGGTATACAGTGAGTGTAGTAGGGGACTGAGCACACAGTCCAATTTGTTGTGTTTTCCCAATTTGTACCACTTGTGTTTTGTCGATGAGCAAGTTGAGATTCCAGTTGCAAAAGGATGCACAGAGACCCAGTTCCTTGAGCTTGGTAACAAATTTGGAGGGAACGATGGTGTTGAATGCTGAGCTGTAGTCAATGACCAACAGCCTGAAGCACATGTTTTTATTGCGCAGGTGGTCCACTGCCGGGTGGAGAGCTGGCAAGATTGCAGCATATCTAACTTCACAAAGCACTTTATCAGGGCAGATGTTAGTGCCACTGGTTGCTAGTCACCTTACTCTTCTTGGGTACCAGTATTATTGAGGGTCATTGTGTTAAAGTCCAATTTGCTTCAAACAGAAAACAACACAAAAGTTAGTAATACAGCAATGTCTTTATTTCGCCAGGCAGGTGTGGGAGGACAACTCTCACAGTATGTAAACACAGACTACAGTGTCCCTCTTTATCCACACACAGAGGTAATGTTAAATGAGATATATTTATACACTAAAAACCAGCAATTCAGCTATTCTTTATCTGACAAAGCATTGTACAGTCTCTTGCCTTGTCCGTATATGGTTAAAATCAGAGGATTGACAGGTTCTCCCGATAGAGAAAGGGTTAATCCATATATGGTTATGGTGAAGGAGCTATTCTTTGCAGATTCAAGCACTCTTGGTTTTTTGACCTTGTTGATTAATTGTTTGTACATTAGAATCTGTAGAGCAGAGGGTACGAACCAAGTTGTCTGAACATCTTTATGATTGTTTATATTGTAGCGGCACCAAACGTGGTGAATAAAGGTGAGACGTTAGGCCGGTTCAAACTGGTGTTTATTCAGTGGTGACACGTTAAGTTGGTGCATTAACCATATTACAATGTTGCTGTAGCTGAGCGAGGTTGTACTCTCGGGCTCAGCTACCCGTTGACTCCTCTAGGTCTCGAGGTGAGAGACCTTAAGTACCAGGACACTCCCTCTAGCCCATGACGTCACGTGCACGCCCTCGTATTTCCTGACAAGGATTCGAGCATAAGTGGCCCGTGTTTAGGCTGACGCCACAGGACCCCCCCCCAGAACCGGAGGAAGGAATAGCATGGTCGAGGGTGGCTCCTGCATGTGGGTCTGGGGCACCCTGCGCGTGGGTCGGGACGGAGGGCTCCACAGGCGCAGTGACGCTCTGCGTGGGCGATCCCGAGGTACCGAGGGGTGCGAGGAGACCGATGCAGAAGCCGCCGGACGGAAGAAACACGGTCGCATCTCCTCGACCAGCTAAGGGAGAGTGTCCTGTGAAATACGCCCCCCAGCAACGATGAGGGGAAAAAAAACTAAATAAAATAAACAAACTAATTTTTGAACAGCGCGTGGAAATGCAGTGAACACAAAAATGAACAGTAAAAAGACAAATTACAGTGCAATCAGTGTCAAAAGTTCAAATTGTCCAGTGTTCATAGTGCAGGGTAACAAAGCTGTGTTGCAGTGACGGCCTCTGGCCTGAATGAGGCGCTGTTGCCAGTGGTCAGGCTGCAGGAACTGCATCCAGCTGGAAGGTGGCGCTGTGGACGGCGGTGAGGCTGCGGTGACGGCATCCGGCCGGGAGGTGGCCCTGTGGACAGCGGTGAGGCTGCAGTGACGGCAGCCGCTCTGACGGTGGCGCTGTTGCTGATGGTCAGGCTGCAGTGATGGCATCTGACCGGAAGGTGGTGCTGTGGACGACGGTGAGGCTGCAGGGATGGCTTCTGGCCAGAGGGTGGCACTGTGGACGGTAAGTTCGAGCTTCTCTTCTGGCCGGCCGCGGTGGCCATTTTTGTAGTCAGACAGCCGCTTGTTCAGGAGGCCGCAGTGGCCATTTTGCTAGCCGGCTGAAGCAGCGTTCACCAGCGATTCAAGACCAGTGAGGAGCAGAAGGGCATCTTCGGCAAGCGCCCCAGATAAGCCCGCCCTATCGAGTGGCTAGGCCCTGGGCAGCGGCCGGCCCAGGCCAGGCTCGGTGCAGGGCAGGGCGTGGAGCCGTGGCTGCGGTGAGGCCTGTTGCGGTGCCGAGCCTGGAGCGTTGGGGCCCGGTGCAGTGCAGGGCCTGGAGCCGTGTTCGCGGTGCGATGCCGGGCCCTGGTCTGTTGTCGGGAGCGGGAGAGGGGCAGGTACTCTCTCTCTGCTCCCAGGGCCGTCAGGCGTGCATCGGCATTGCTGTGGGCAGGAGGCTACTACTCTCGCAGCTCCTGCAGCAGCTGGTGGGGCAGCAGCGGCTTCTAAAACCTCTCCACTCCGGTGGTCGGCTCCGGGCAGGTCATGCAGGGGAGCTCGACGGCCATCACATAAGGCGGCCTGCCCCGTTTCTGGGAGCGGGAGAGCGGCGGCAGCCATGGCTTCTCAGCTCCGGTGAGCAGCAGCTGGTGGGGAAGAGGCGGCATACCTTACTGCAGGGCCAGTTTGGCGGCAGCGTAGTTCTGCAGAGCTGGGCAGCCGGCTGCAGACTTCAGGTCTCCTGAGGCTGCGTGCTTCAGCTGTGTCCAAATTTCAATTCGGACAGTCGGGGGTCACCAATGTAGCTGCACCAAACGTGGTGAATAAATGTGAGACGTCAGGCCAGTTCAAACTGTTGTTTATTCAGTGGTGACACGTTAAGTTGGTGCGCTAACATATTACAATGTTGCTGTAGCTGAGCGAGGTTGTACTCTTGGGCTCAGCTACCTGTTGACTCGAGACCTTAAGTACCAGGACACTCCCTCTAGCCCATGACATCACGTGCCCGCCCTCGTATCTCCTGACGAGGGTAAGAGCATAAGTGGCCCGTGTTTAGGCTGATGCCACAATATCATAGAGCAAACTATTGAGTGATATTGTGCTGAAATCTCACTTGAGTAAGAGAAGAAAGGCAAAATATTCATGTTATTGTGCTGTAATCTCACTAGTGTTTAAATTATAGGACAAGACACAAGACACAAGTATTTTTGCAGAACTCTCTAGTGTAGTAGGAGAAAGGTTAGGCATTCATTTTCTAACTTCTTAATCTACAGCAGAATCCATTTTGTAACTTCTAAATCTTTAAACCTTTTCAATTGCACTTGGCAACTCTGGAAAACCTACGCCAGTGTGCACTTTCTATAAGAACCAATGGAGCAACGCATCAAGACTTCTGCCAGTACTTTCCAAACCCGTAACCTCTAGCACCTTGGAAGGTTTGGGAAGCAGTAAATTGAGATCAGTATTACCTCCAAGTTCCCCTTCAATATAGAACCCATCCTGACTTGGAAATACATTGTACTTCATCGTTAATGGGTTGAAATCTTGGAATTTACCCTTGAGCAGAGTTGCTCAAGTATTCACAGACATGAGATTAAGACAATTTGGAAATGGCTTTGCTGTGCTTGTCAGTGCTGCCCCATCCCACAAACTAGCTAAAAAAAACAAGGAAGTTGCATAAAAATACAATTCTCTCTGTTTTTCTTTCAACGTTGATTAACCAGTTGCTTCAAAGCAGAGTATATTATTACCATACCACGTGGTGCTCTGTGAAAAAACTATTTACCGACAATTGTATTCCTACTCAACAGCATTAAATATGGCTCACAGTAATGCCTGCACATTGATCTCAGCCTCTGAAATTCAATTCCGTTGACTTCAATTTATTGCCACTGACTAGGGATGAATTTTGAGATGCATGTCTATTTGATGTAAAATCTATTGTTCAAAGGCTCTGCCAAGTCCAGAATGTGCATAACTTCATTGCTTGCAGTAGATTAAACTAATAAATGAATGTGTAACTCTCTGCACTGTTACAAGCCTGTGATTCAATGCTGGATGAGGTCATAAAAGAATACTTTGACAACAGCAAACGTCAGATGCTCCGATTGTAAATGATATATTATAATATTAATTATGTTAGAGCTAAAGGAGATGCAATTATTTCTCCATTTGGCTGTCAAATCAACTCTACATTGATGGGTGGCATAGGTTATAAGGGATTTACATAGCAAAAAATGTCTAAAGGTGTCCAGAACTCCATGACACATTTTGCCCAAGCTCATACATGAAGAATAGTCATTTCTATTTACGGAATAGAATAATCAAGGAACAATGAAGGACCCGGCGTGGGGAAACCGCCATGAGGGAGGAGGAAGGGGAGGGGGAGAGAACAAAGGGGGACCAGGCGCGGGGGTACGTTGTAGCTTTGTAAGTGCCCTCTGTGGCAACTATTTGCATACCTTGGGTATGCAAGCAAAGAATTTCACTGTGACCTGTCACATGTGACCGTAAAGTATTCATTCATTCATTCATTCATTTGGGTAATGCATGTTCCATGGAACTTTCTCCTAGTGCATTCCCTGCCTGCAGGACAGAGTAGAAGAAAATAGGAAAGATATATTTCATTTCACTCTGTTCTTCAAATAGATTTCATTTAACTCTCTTCAAATAAATCACTGAAGCAACAAAACAGCTCTGAGCATGAAATAGAATAATTTCATCATTAATCACAGTAATGATAGTCATCTATAAAAAGGTAAGGTTGTGAGTTTTGCTTTCTATATTTTGATGCAAGAGAAATCATGAGATTCATATTTACATTCTAAAAGTATAAATTCCCTTATTTGGATGTCTTCCATTAACATTCCTCCATGGGGTGCATTCAGATCATAGTTGACATAAAAGGTAGTCGATTATAGTTGACACAGATCAATGCATCCCTTCTAAATGATGCCTCTGGTTAGTTAATCATGACGGAGTAATATTTTCAATGAAGGAGTCTGTAACTTTAAGATGTGTCCCAGCATCAGGAAATCATGACATGATTGTAGTAAAGCACAGCTAAGGAACAACCTCTAAATTAAATAGGAAATAAATGTAAAGGCAAATGAAAATGGCACTGCTTTGGTTAACAAAAAAAACAGAAAATTAGTGTGCAGTGTGTATTCAACATATGTTGCAGGGCACCAGTACTTGTTCATTGTACGATATACGCAAGGAATATCAATTATATGATGGCCTGAGTAAAGAGGTCTGTGTAAGAATAAACCTTTTGCCAGTAAGGTAATTGAACAACTTGTTCAGCTATTACATCAGAGTCTCCCGTCAAGGAGATTGGTTCACACTTTCTCGGTGTCAATGAGAGTGACTTTCAGACAGAACCTTTATGGTGCAGTCTCATTGCAGATAGCCATGAGGGATTTCTGAAATATCAGAATACTGCAGCTGGGCAAGTATTTGTCAGGCAACTAATGTTCTTTCAGGAAGACAAAGAAGTCATTACCTTTGAAAAATATATTTCATTAAACTACACTCTTCAAATAAATCTATGAAGCATCATAGCATTGCAGGGCCGCTAGTTGCACAAGACCGTAGCTTGCCAGGTTCCAATGGGCAATCAATCGGATCTATTTTGCTTTATCAGCTCCTTTTCAACTTTTCAACCAGAAGTGCTTTAATTTGCATAATGTGCAGAATATGCAAAGGACCAGACATGCTGAAAGTTGTCACAATCGATCCTCTGGAATTCTAACTGCTCTGATTTTCTATAGGAAGGGATAAAATTGCAATGAAGTATAGCTTTGCGGTAAGAAACTTTACTCCCTGCTTCCCCAAAATAACCAAAAATCATTACTTTAATGAAGAAGGGTCCTGATCTGAAACATTGTCTGTCCCTCCATAGATGCTGCCTGATCCACTGAATACCTCCAGCACTTTGTTCTTTGCGAAAGAACAAAGACCAACACCTTCTGCACCATCATCCCAACCAATTTAATCTCCAAACTCCTGGACCTAGGAGTCAGCATTCCCCTCTGCCACTGGATCTTTGACTTCCTGAATTGGAGACAACAAACAACGATGATAGGTGACAAAACATTTTCCACGATCATTGTCAACACCAGTGCCTCGCAAGGATGCTCTCTCAGCCCCTTACTATTCTCCCCATACACTCATGACTGGGCGGCCAAATTATGCTCTAACTCCATTCACATGTTTGAAGATGATACCACTGTACTGAGCTGTATCTCAAACAATAATAAGACAGAGAACGAGAAGGAGATAAAGAGCTTAATGACATAGTGTCAAGACAACAACCTGTCCCTCAATGTCAGCAAGACTAAGACATTAGTTATTGACTTAAGGATGCAAGATGAAGTACATGCCCCAGTCAGCATCTCCAGTGATAATTTAGAGATGGTCGAGCGTTTTGAGGTGTAAATAGTGAAGTTATGGCCAGGGAAGCACACCAACACCTCTACTTCCCATGAAGAGTAAGGAAGTTTGGTATGTCTCCAACTACACTTACCAACTTCTACATGTACCATGGAAAGCATATTATTGGGATACATTATGACTTGGTTTTGCCATAGCCCTGCCCAAGACCAATTCATGACACAAACCAGCCTTCCCATCATCAATTCAATCTACACTTTATACTGCCTTGGGAAAGCAGCCAACTTTTTCACCCCTCTTTCATTTCCTCTTCTCCCCTCTCCTGTTGGGCAGAAGATACAATAGCTTGAAAGTTACCACTAGATTAGGGAATTGCCTCTTCCCAACTGTTATCAGACTACTGTCCTCCCATAAGGTAAGATGATGTAGTCCCAATCTTCCAACCTACCTATTTGCAGACCTCAAACTTTTTCTCTCTAACATTATACTGCTGTAACACTAGAACACTGTAACACTATTTTCTGCACTCAAGTATATTTCTCTTTGCACTACTTTGTTCTACTTTTATGTGACTTGATTGTACTCGTGTACAGTATGATTTGATTTGACTGGATAGCATGCAAATAAATCTTTTCATTATATCTCGGCAGAATAATAAACCAATACCAACACTATCAATTATCTAACAAATTCACAAAGACTGCAATGTGCTTCAGATCACATCATAATTAGTTGTAGCTTGCACTACAGTGCACAAATTCATCATTCAAAACTCACTGCACTTCAAAACAGCTGCAAGCTTTATTGGACCCAGAAATACATAGAGAAACTTTTGGGTGGAATCACATCAAAACTATCAGTACTTTTAAGAGAACTAAAGGAAATCTGCAAGGTCAGAAAACCACACCTCCAGACTGTGACATGACTTTTGTCATTTGCCCCGAATTTCAAATAAAGGAACATTCTCCAACTGAAAGATGTGTTTGGTGTGCTAATGGCTCGAAATCTTGGAATTTACCCTTGAGCAGAGTTGCTCAAGTATTCACAGACATGAGATTAAGACAATTTGGAATTGGCTTTGCTGTGCTTGTCGGTGCTGCCCCTATCCCACCAACTAGTAACAAAAAAGTTGAATAAAAATAAAATTGTATTCCTCTGTTTGTCTTTCAACTTTGATTAACCAGTTGCTTCGAAGCAGATTATATTATTACCATACCACATGGTGCTTTGTGAGAAACTATTCACTGACAATTTTATTCCTACTCAATCGCATTAAACATGGCTCACAGTATTGCCTGCATATTGACCTCTGCCTCTGAAATTCAATTCTATTCCAAGCAACACTGAAGTACAATGTGTTTCCATGTCAGGATGGGTTCTATATTGAAGGGGAACTTGGAGGTAATACTGATCTCAATTTACCGCTTCCCAAGCCTTTTAAAGTTTAAAAGCTTAAAGCCCCTGTCTCACGGTGCGAGGTGTCCCAGAGTTGTCACTCGCGGTAATCACGTACACTAAACGTAGCGGGAACATCGGAACTCTTGCGAGCAACTTAGCGACTCGTGGTGCTAACGGCAGGTACCCGTGAAACTTGGTAACTCGTGAAAAAAATCAAACATGTTTGATTTTTTCCACGAGTCAAATTTACAGTTCAAGTTAAAAATTGAAACATTTTAAACTCGTTTATAACGTGGTGGCCCGTGCGTTTACCTTAGTGATTCGTGAGTCTACCGTGGGAACTCTTTTAACTCAGCGGGCAGGCAGCATCTCTGGAGAGAAGGAATGGGTGACGGGATGACATTTCCAAATTTCTCCAGCCCCATGTGTTCACTTTTTTCAACTAGCATCTGCCCTTTCTTGTGTATGACATTATTGGTATCTACAGTGCCTTGTGTCTTGGCAATTCATGATTCACACACACATAATGCTGGGGTAACTCACACACACACACAATGCTGGGGTAACACACACACACAATGCTGGAGTAACTCACACACACACATGAACAATGCCGGAGTAACTCAGCGGGACAGGCAGCATCTCCGGAGAGAAGGAATGATGATGTCTCGGGTCGAGACCCTTCCTTAGACCACTACCCAGAGATGCTGCCTGTCCCGCTGAGTTACTCCAGCACTTCGTCTATCTTTAAACCAGCATCTGGTCTTCCTTCCCAAATAATAACCAATGGGATTCCCCACAAACTTCTGTGTCCTCATTGTTCCCCTCTCTGTCTTCCCCAGACCTGTGTATATGTGTATGTGTATGTGTATGTGTATGTGTATGTGTATGTGTATGTGTATGTGTATGTGTATGTGTATGTGTATATGTATATATACTTTGCGTGGTTCCTGGGTTGCCTACTGCTGGGTAACTCCACGAAATATCATCCCCCTGCATTTCAAATCTAAATCTCTCGCCTATATATATATATATATATATATATATATATATATATATATGTATATATGTGTGTGTGTGTCTGTGTGTATCTGTGTGTATTTGCGTGTGTGTGTGTCTCTCTCTGTCTGTCTGTGTGTATGTGTGTGTGTGTGTGTGTGTGTGTGTGTGTGTGTGTGTGTGTGTGTGTGTGTGTGTGTGTGTGTGTGTGTGTGTGTGTGTGTGTGTGTGTGTGTGTGTGTGTGTGTCTCTGTCTGTGTGTGTGTGTGTCTGCTGTCGGGGCCCTGCGGCCGCTCAAAGTCAGTCACCCGAGCTGCTTCCTTCCTCGGAAGTGGCAGCCAGTTCTGCTGTCTGTGTGTATCTGTGTGTATTTGTGTGTGTGTGTGTGTGTGTGTGTCTCTGTCTGTCTGTGTGTGTCTGTCTGTGTGTGTGTGTGTGTGTCTGCTGTCGGGTCCCGGCGGCTGCTCAAAGTCAGTCACCCGAGCTGCTTCCTCCCTTTTACTCCGTGCCGTTTACTGTCACCTAGTCCCATCTACCTGCACTCAGACTGGAGCGTGGCAAGTGGATTACTGATCCCAATCCCCTCCTTCACAACGCCAGACTCCCCAAATACTATAAACTGAGCTCTCCCCCCACCCCGGGAAATACAGTATTTAAAAACATAAAGCACCAAGAAATGCACTTACCACGTTATTGGTTGCTGGAGGGTGCGCATTTTCCCTTTGTAGGTCGTATCAATAGATACGGCCGTGCTGAAATAACTCAAAGCCACAGGATGGAGATGTCTTTTAGCATTGTTGCTTTATTAAAACATACCTTAATTCACGGTTGGCTCAAGAGTAATGGGAGAGGAACTTCGCAGAAATGACATACCCGTGGGAACTCGGTTAAACACTTGAACATAAACTTGAAGTCTCGTACACAACCACGAGTCTTTCACTCGGGGTACCTCGTGGGTCAACTCGCACCGTGAGACAGGGCTATTAGAGAGAGGAAGAGCTGACTAAGGGAAGAATCGTCATAGTTTAGAAGTTTTCAGAAGTTAGCAGAACCATGGTGGGCGTGATGGGAGTTTGCAATCAGCAGTGCAGAATGCAAACTGTGATTTTCATCTTAGAAATTCTAGTAAGTCTCAGATTTCAATGAGAGTACTGCTGGAAACGGAAATCCCAGACCCACTGAGTGGCAGATGATGCTGCAGATGTCTCTTTCCTCAGCTGCACCACATAAAGCTTCCAATTGTGGGTTCAGTTCACTGGAAGTTCCCAGAACTAGTCTAGGAATCACCGCTCCAATCTTTAGGTTCAGATATCCCATTCATTTCAGTAAAGAAATCAGACCTGCGGTTCAGGAGATATTGCATCTGAAACCTAAATACATTTCATTCCTCATTCACTCAGATCTGACCTTCACTGAAGCCAAGTTAGCAGTTCACATATTACAGTAGATTTCACCCTGGTTCCCTGATTCCACTAATCCATCACAGTGTGGTTAAGTGATCTGACTGGGTGCAGTAGCTCAAACCAATTAGTAAGGTTAGGTGACATGGCACCATTTATTGTCAATACCATAACTTGTTAACACAATGCATTAATAGGTGCATTCAAATCAGTTGAATCAAGTGGCGATTACAATTAAATTCTTCTATTCACTGATGTCCTGTTAGAATTTATTTACATTCATGTACACTGACCTTTGCTTTCCTGTGAATGTATAGCTCTATTTATCCTATCGATCAATATTTTCCCATTATAAATAGCATTTTGCAGCCACACCAGAGTAACCCGTCTTGCTTCGTTCCTTGGGCACTCAAGAGTGGATGAAGAAGGGTCCATACCTGATACGTTGTCTATTCCCCTCCACAGATGTAGCCTGGCTTTCTGAATTCTTCCAGCTGTTTGTGTTTTGCTACTTCTTATTTCAGGACATTTGAAGTGGAGTTTCCTTGTTTCTTTTTCTCAAAGTCTGGAGATGTCTAAAGGGCCTGTCCCACTCTCACGACCTAATTCACAACCTCTGCCGAGTTTGCCCTTGACTCATACTCACAGCATGGTCATCATGAGGTTGTAGAAGGTCGTAGGTAGGTCGCAGGAGGTAGTGGGTAGGTCGTAGCAGGTCGTGATGCTAGTCGTTGGTACTCGTGGCATCAAGTAGGTCGGGGCGTTTATTCAACATGATGAAAAATATCCACGATAAAAAAGGTCGCGAATTAGGTCATGAAAGTGGGACAGGCCCTTTAGACATCTCCAGACTTTGAGAAAAAGAAACAAGGAAACTCCACTTCAAGTGTCCTGAAATAAGAAGTAGCAAAACACAAACAGCTGGAAGAATTCAGAAAGCCAGGCTACATCTGTGGAGGGGAATAGACAACGTATCAGGTATGGACCCTTCTTCATACCTGTTGGAAAGTGGGATTTAACATTTCTGGTCCAAGTATACAAAACTCAAAACGTTAGCATGTGATGCAGCAAATAATTAGAATAGCTCATTAACTGTTGGACTTTGAAGGGAGACACAAAATGCTGGAGTAACTCAGTGGGACAGGCAGTATTTCTGGAGAAGGGTCTCGAACCGAAATGTCACCCATTGCTTCTCTTCAGAGATGCTGCTTGTCCTGCTGAGTTACTCCACCATCAATTGCCTGGGAATAATTTCAGAACTTCTTCATGAAATTTGCTCTTTGTTTTCTTGTTAGTCAATGCCCTGCTAATACAATATAAACTCACGGTAGGTTAATAGTTATATCGCACTGTTCAAGATCCTTGCTGCCTTACCTGCAGGCTTTATGTAAGTTGTTCTCTTAATTGATCTCAAACAGCCAATTGGCCAATGTATTTGTTCCATTCCTTCTAGCTCTGATATTTACAAATTGATTTGGATGGACAGTGATAAAATGATAGTTAAGTAAGTGAATAGAAGACTTTAAATTTTCATTTAATCTTCTGAGATATTTCCAAATTTGGTGCTGCTAGAATTTCATTTGGGATGTAGTTCTTTGTTATTCTGAATGGTTTGCCATTTTATGGAGTAAAATGCAAGGGAATTTGTAAAGCCTGACGTATTCTTCAAAGTTTCTGATGGTTGTCACTAATGCCTCAACTTTCATATTATAACATAAAAAATATCGCACATTTGGGTAACACTTACTCTCCTTCATTCTTCAAGTAGTGTTTATAATAATCTGTGAATGGAAAAATATTGACCAGAATCTTAAACAGAAATGGTAAATAAAATTGGGATTGCTGGAAATATTCAACAAGTCGGAAAGCAATTGTGAAGAGAGAAACTGATTTAACATTTCTGGTCCAAGTATACAAAACTCAAAACGTTAGCATGTGATGCAGCAAATAATTAGAATAGCTCATTAACTGTTGGACTTTGAAGGGAGACACAAAATGCTGGAGTAACTCAGCCGGACAGGCAGTATCTCTGGAGAAGGGCCTCGAACCGATATGTCACCCATTGCATCTCTTCAGAGATGCTGCTTGTCCTGCTGAGTTACTCCAGCAATTTGTGTCTATCTTCGATTTAAACCAGCATCTGCAATTCTCTCCTATATAACTGTTGGACGTTATTGCAAGGGGATAAAATATACAAATTTAGATGCAGCTTTACAGAACACTGATGAGATTGCACTTAGAGTACAACGTATAATTTTGGTTCCCGTATTTAAGGAAAGGGGTGCTTGGAATGGAGACAATGCAGTGATGGATTCTGAGTCAAAAGGGTTAGAAACATAGAAACATAGAAAATAGGTGCAGGAGTAGGCCATTCGGCCCTTCGAGCCTGCACCGCCATTCAATATGATCATGGCTGATCATCCAACTCAATATCCTGTACCTGCCTTCTCTCCATACACCCTGATCCCTTTAGCCACAAGGGCCACATCTAACTCCCTCTTAAATATAGCCAATGAACTGGCCTCAACTACCTTCTGTGGCAGAGAATTCTACAGATTCACCACTCGCTGTGTGAAAAACAAAATTCTCATCTCGGTCCTAAAATGCTTCTCTCTTATCCTTAAACTTTGACCCCTTGTTCTGGACTTCCTCAACATCGGGAACAACCTTCCTGCATCTAGCCTGTCCAACCCCTTAAGAATTCTGTAAGTTTCTATAAGATTCCCCCTCAATCTTCTAAATTCTAGTGAGTACAAGCTGAGTCTATCCAATCTTTCTTCATATGAAAGTCCTGCCATCCCAGGAATCAGTCTGGTGAACCTTCTCTGTACTCCCTCTATGGCAAGAATATGGCGGTGGCATAGGGCTCTGGTGAGATCTGGAGTATTGTGTACAGTTTTGGTCTCCTAATTTGGGGAAGGACATCCTTGTGATTGAGGCAGTGCAGCATAGGTTCACGAGATTGATCCTTGGGTTGGCGGGACTGTCATATGAGGAAAGATTGAAAAAACTAAGCATGTATTCACCGGAGTTTAGAAGGATGAGGGGGGATCTTATACAAACATATAAAATTATAAAAAGACTGGACAAGCTAGATGCAGGAAAAATGTTCCCAATGTTGGGTGAGTCCGGAACCAGGGGCCACAGTCTTAGAATAAAGGGGAGGTCATTTAAGACTGAGCTGAGAAAAAACTTTTTTACCCAGAGAGTTGAGAATTTATGGAATTCCCTGCCACAGAGGGCAGTGGAAGCCAAATCACTGGATGGATTTAAGAGAGAGTTGGATAGCGCTCTTGGGGCTTGTGGAGTCAAGGGATATGGGGAGAAGGCAGGCACGGGTTATTGATAGCGGACGATCAGCCATGATCACAATGAATGACGGTGCTGGCTCAAAGGGCTGAATGCCCTCCTCCTGCACCTATTTTCTATGTTTCTATGGTTCTATGTTTATAAGAATGTCTTTCCTCAGATTAGGAGACCAAAACTGTACACAATGCTCCAGGTGTGGTCTCACCAAGGCCCTGTACAACTGCAGTAGAACCTCCCTGCTCCTATACTCAAATCCTTTTGCTATGAATGCTTACATGCCATATGCCTACTTTCAATGACTGGTGTACCATGACACCCAGGTCTCGTTGTATCTCCCCTTTTCCTAATCGGCCACCATTCAGATAATAGTCTACTTTCCTGTTCTTGCCACGAAAGTGGATAACCTCACATTTATCCACATTATACTGCATCTGCCATGCATTTGCCCATTCACCCAACCTATCCAAGTCACCTTACAGCCTCCTAGCATCCTCCTCACAGCTAACACTGCCCCCCAGCTTCGTGTCATCCACAAACTTGGAGATGTTGCATTCAATTTCCTCGTCCAAATCATTAATATATATTGTAAATAGCTGGGGTCCCAGCACTGAGCCTTGCATTACCCCACTAGTCACTGCCTGCCAGTCTGAAAAGGACCAGTTTACTCCTACTCTTTGCTTCCTGTCTGCCAGCCAGTTCTCTATCCACATCAGTACTGAACCTCCAATACCGTGTGCTTTAAGTTTGCATACTAATCTCTTATGTGGGACCTTGTCGAAAGCCTTCTGAAAGTCCAGATATAACACATCCACTGGTTCTCCCTTATCCACTCTACTAGTTACATCCTCGAAAAATTCTATAAGATTCATCAGACATGATTTACCTTTCATAAATCCATGCTGACTTTGTCCAATGATTTCACCACTTTCGAAATGTGTTGCTATCCCATTTTTAATAACTGACTCCAGCATTTTCTCCACTACTGATGTTAGACGAACTGGTCTGTAATTCCCCGTTTTCTCTCTGTTGATATATGATTCTGTAAAGAATGTCAAAGGAAGGGAGGTTGGTTTGCAGGATGGTCTGGGCTTCGTCCACAATTCCCTGCAATATCTTGCGGTCTTGGATGGAGCTGTTCTAAAACCATGCTGTGATGCATACTGATAAAATGGTTTCTACAGCATACCTGTAAAGGTTGGTGGGAGTTGTAGGGGACAGTCTGAACTTCCTAAGCCTTCTGAGGAAGAGGAGACATGGGTGTGCTTTCTTGACCAATGCTTTGATATGGATGGTCCAGGACAAGTTGCAGGTGAAATTTCCTCCCAGGAACTTGAAGCTTTCAACCATCTCCACTTAGGTGCCATCGATGTAAACCAGGGTATGTGTACCGCTTCGCTTCTTGACGTCGATCACAATCTTCATTATCTTGCTGAATTTCAGGGAAAGGTTGTTATCTTAGCACCAGGTTACAAGGTTCTCAATCTCCTTACTGTAATCCATCTTATCATTATTTGATATCGAGCCCACTGTGGTGGTGTCGTCTGCGAATTTGTAAATTGAGTTAGATTTGTATGTATGATTGAGCAGGTTGGACCAATACGCAATTAGTATGGAAGACTTAGCATGGTATTATTGAAACATTTACGATTTAAAGAGTGATTAACAAAGTGAATGCTTCGAAAGTATTTACCCCAAAGGGATTTCTAGAACTGGGGGCATTATTTGAGAATGAGGGGTTGCCCATTCAAGCAGACATGAGAAGGTTCATGAATTTTTGGAAATCTCTGCCCTAGCACAATGTGAATACAGTCATTGAATATATTGAAGGTGGATTTTGAAAGACATTTAAACTACAAATGACTCAAAGGATAAAGGGAAAGAGCAGGAAGTGATGTTAAAATCATGGATGAGCCATGATCCTAATGATTCCTAATGAATATCAAAGCAGGCTTGAGGAGCCAAGTGGCCTACCCCTGTCTGTATGGTGGTTAATGTTATTTTCCATGACCTATTGTTAACTTTTCTCCACAAGTGCTTCATGCCTACTAATCATGTCTTGAATTCTCTGACTTTTTTTTTCAGATTTGCTACATCATAAGTAGGTTTTTCTAACCAGAACATTAACTTAAAAACAAGAAAAGAATGTTGTAGATGTATGTGATTGAATCTGGGTTTTCTGTATATAGCTAAATAATATGTTCATAGTTCCCATGATATGTAGGGTTTTGAGGTCTTCTTTAAAACATCTTCAGGTCTTTTTTTTATTTTTACTTCATGATATGTAAATACAAAGCTACAAGAAATGAGTGCTTATTTTCTGTAGCTAATAATAATCTGATTTTCATTGCCGTTTTATTGCTTTATGGGGTGGAAGATTGCAACCTTCATGTAGTCCGCCCTGTTTCGACTAATGCAATCAACTCGACGTGCACAAACGGAAGATCAAATAGAACAAGTTGTCCAACAACACGACGTGCACACAACACGAAAGAAAAAGATTGCTTTATGACTGGGCTTTGTATAATCATAGGCCCATAACATGTTTTATTTCCTTACAAAAGTTACTGCTTGACCTTCCTGTATAATGTTGACCTATTTATTTCACTACAGTTAGTAATAGGTTATTTCCATACTGCCATTTCCTGAAGATGAATTAATCTGAAAGCTGATCTCTTGGGGTGGTTGGGTAGAGGAAGGAGTCATTGGTGCTGGTGTAGAGTTGTATATGTATTGGGAACAATCCAGTCTGAAGATGGGTCTCGGCCCCAAACATCACCCACTCCTTCTCTCCAGAGATACTGCCTGTCCCGATAGGTTACTCCAACATTTTGTGTCCACCTTCTATTGGGAACAATCTCTACCTCGGAATAAACTGTGTATATCACATACACATTGCAGAACAATTAGAATGTTAGGTCGTAATAATTATTAATGAATTACATTTAAAATTTGCTGAGCAAAATTAGGCAGGATATTGCAGCAGGCAAATTATAACAAGAGAAGAATGAACATTAATGGAACATATTTTAATTACACTTAATATAGTGTCTTATTGAACTGTCTTTTACTCACTGATTCTTAACGTAAGTTGCATTTTTCTTCTGTGAGATTGCCCCCGAGGTCTAAAATCTTAATTAGTTTATGCTTACACCAATCATCACTGATCCTTTTTCATTGCGGAGGCATTAAAATTATTCGTATCAGTGCTGAAAGGAATGAAAACGCTGAACATTGACAGATTTGGATTCTTAAGTTATCATCTCTAATCGCAATGATCAACCTTGAGGCTTTCTCCATATACTGCCCAAAAAGGATGACTCTGCCCTGCGGTCAGCAGTCTTGAAGCTTACTGGCACATTGACTCATATTGATGCTGTTAATGTGATCACTGTTACTCCAATAACACAATGTGCATACATCATAATTATTGCCTCAGACCTGAGTTCCCGGTCCATTTTACCAACAGTATTTTGCTTTACCACAACTCCCTCTTCTCCCTTTCTCTCTCTGTCTTGCTGATCAATATCTTAACACCAACACCACTCTCCATTTCAGATCCACCAGCAACGGCTTGGGCGGCACGGTGGCGCAGCAGTAGAGTTGCTGCCTTACAGTGCCAGAGACCCGGGACCCTGACTACGGATGCTGTCTGTACGGTGTTTGTAAATTCTCCCCGTGACCTGCGTGGGTTTTCCCCGGGTGCTCAGGTTTCCTCCCACACTCCAAAGACGTACAGGGTTGTAGGTTAATCGGCTTGGTAAAATTGTAAATTGTCCCTAGTGTGTGTAGAATAGCGTTAATGTGTGGGGATTGCCGATTGACGAGACTCGGTGGGCCAAATGACCTGTTTCCGCGCTGTATCTCTAAATTCAACTTAACTACTTCCTCCAGCCTGTTGGGTTAATTACATAGAAATATGCTACATGGCCCACCTGCTCTTTGACCTCTTCCTGCATTACAAGGAACCTCACACCCCATCATCTTTTCAATTTGCAGTGCCCTGCAATGTGTCAAATCTCACAAAAGATGCCTGCCCAACATGATTTGACTTGACCTGAATGAATCAGTTTCATATACTTGTCTCCATTTTACTGCTTCTCTGAAAAATCTCCTCAACCTATGCCTACTTTAAAAAAGTTCTCCTCAACAGTCTGAAGTAGGGTCCCAACACAAAACAACACCTATCCATGTTCTCTAGAGATGCTGCCTGACCTGTTGAGTTAATCCAGCACTTTGTGTCTTTTCATGATCAGCATCTGCAGATCCTTGTCTCTATCTGTCACTGTCTTCATATATAACCTTTCTTCCTCATTAAGATCGGGTTATTGATAGGGGACGATCAGCCATGATCACAATGAATGGCGGTGCTGGCTTGAAGGGCCGAATGGCCTCCTCCTGCACCTATTTTCTATGTTTCTATGTTTCTATGATCCCTGCTCAATTCCACGTTGCTCCATTTTTGCTGCCCAAACTGTATCACAAAGCAACAGGCCCACATTGTCCTTGCTGAACACGATGCCAATTGAATTCTTCTCTGCCTGCATGTGATCCATATCCCGCCAAACCCTACACATCCATGTGCCCATCCAAAAGCCTCTTGAAGGCCACTACGTATCTGGCTTCACCACCACTCTGGCAGAACATTCCAGGCACCCACCACTTGTGGAATAAAACTTGCACCGCACATCTCCTTTAAATTTAGCCCCTCTCGCCTTAAACCCAGGCCCTCTAGTCTTTGACATTTTCACCATGGATAAAATGTTTGACCTTTCAATCCTACCGATACCCCTCATGATTTAATATATGTCTATTAGGTCTCCCGTCAACCTTCGACATTCCAGAGAAAGCAATCCAAGCTTGTCCAATCTCCCCTTATAGTCAAAACTCTCTAATCCAGGCAGTGTACTGGTAAACCTCTTCTGTGCCTTCTGCTAAGCCCCCATATCCTTCATGTTATAGGGTGACCAGAAGTGTGTACAATACTCCAAAGGCAGCCTAACCAAAGTCCAATAAGGCTTCAATATAACTTCCTGACTCTTATCCTCAATTTCATTCAAGTGTGTTATAAGCCAACAATATTTTTTCAGTCTGCAGTCTGTGATACTCCCAAATCCCCATATCGTGATTTCTATAGCAGTTAGTAATTTATCAGTCACTACCGAGATAGTCTTTTCTATGTGCGTTGACAACCTTTTCTTCCATGCATCAATAAATCATATTCTTGGCAATGCTCTTTTCACAGACAAAACCACACTATGCACAATAGACTAGGTAAGTCTGACCAACCATTTTATAATACAGATATACATCAGGAATGCTGACAATTCAAAAATGACCCAGGCACAGCCATTCTTCACAGAGTCATAGAGACACACAGCAACTTCAAGCAAAGTGTTGTGCATTTCACATTTCCAGTTTTTGGTTAACTTTTTACTGTCCCTATTGACACTGTCATACATATCAGCTGGTATTAACGTATCCATTACTCTCTCTCCCAACTATTTGTGACAGGTATCCAAACTTGGTCAGCACCCCCTCAGACATTCCCTCTGCTCTCTCGGTCTCTTCCCCCACTCCATACTCTGCAACTTATGATGCACTTGTTATCTCTGTTCTCCAGTTCCAATGGGACACCATTAACCTGAAATGTTACACTTTGAATCTTTCTCCACCAGATGCTGTCAGACCTACTGAGAATCTCCAACATTTTTGTGTGTGTGTGTTTTTATTGCAGTTGCAGCATATGTCGTTTTTTTACTTTACAATTTATTTTTAAATGGATGTGCAAGGAGTACGTTATTTAGTGCAGCCAATATAAAGCATTGAGAGTGGTGAAGGTTTTGGCAAATAGGTTGAGAACTATTGGAATAGAATTTAAAATACCAGCAGTTCTCATCCCATTTCCATTATTTCTAGGCTTGGGATTTCTTCAGCTGCGCTTGCAAAATGCCAAGGAAATTGCGACAATTGAAGCCTTCAAGACTGATAAAAACAGGTTTTGTTAAGTGAAATCCTAAGGTTACGAAGCTTGCACAGGTTGATAGAATTGAAGCAAATACAGCCGTAAGATAATTAAGTTGCTAATCAAGCTCAAGGGGCTGAATAAACTTCTGCCGCCTTCACAGAAGCCATTTGTTCATCATAAGACATTTTCACCCTGCATGTGTGCATCCAGAAGTTAGAGAAAGTAGTACCTAATTGAGTGTTTCTGCAGGCTTGCAAAACTGCCCTTCAAATGATCGACGCTATTCATATTGATTGCAAAGAAAGTAGCAGATGTTTCTGTGAACAAACTGTCATGTGTGCTAAAATGTTGCTGGTCAGCATTTTAACCTAACAACTGGCAGAAAATCCTTGATCTCATCATATGCGACGTTGGTGCAGATTTTTCTGAGTGTGCAATCCTTGCAAATATTTGAAAGCTTGGGAAATGCCAAATGCAGTTCTCTCCATTAGCGCGCATCAAGCAAAAGTAATTTCAGTAGTTCTGGAGCATCAGTCAAAACGGACTTGTGCTAATTCACATCCTGTCTGCATCTCCTTAAGGCTGAGATGAGCCTTGAATCAAGCAGCAGATGAAAGTCATTATAGGTTTGGAAGGTGGTTAGAGTAGGATGGCAGCACAAATGATCCATGTGCTGTCTGCTACCCTGCTGCAGAGGTCCTAATAGAGAGAAGAATGTCTAGAGAGAGATCCTGCTTGCAGGGGTTCCAAGGCTTCAAGAAGACCGAGGAGAGGATGAGCAGGCTGTTGGTTTGCGTCCTGTCCCCTAGGAGGCGCTCTGGGGGTTCTGAGCTCATCTGCAGGAGGTACTCAGGTCCATGGTGGTGCGGCAGTGGCTACAGGGGGTGAGGGGACAACCCATTCAGGGGTCGAGGTGTAGGCAGAGTGGGCCGCTGGAGGCCCTGCAGCAGTCAGGAAATCACGTGCATCGGGCACCACTGGGGACTCCACAGAGGCCACCCATGCAGATCAGATGTGGCCTGTAGTGGCACACCCAATGGAGCAGCCATGGAGAACATTGATGGCATCGTGGGCCAGGCCAAACATTGCAACACTGATCCAATGCTGCCTTTAGGACATGTCTTTAAGGCCAAGATCGGCCTCTATTTTGAGAAATGGAAACATGAAAGTGTTATAACATAAACATTGTACTAATATACAGTATGATCTTACTGCATTGTATACACAACAAACACTTTCACTGTACCTTGGTACATATGACTATACAGTACCATCAAACCATTGATTGGAATCTATCAACAGCAGAAATGAAGTTTCACTGGGAGGAATTGACTGGGGGGGATTTGTGTGGTTGGCCTGCTCGCTGAATCTGGCTTTCACCAGTCACACTCTTAACTATTCAGGCTTTGACACAGTATATTCAGGGAGAGGGCTCAATTATACTTGAGGACACAAAGCGATGGAGTAACTTGGCGGGTCATGCAGCATCTCCGGAGAACATGGATGGGTTACATTTCAGATGGTGACCCTTTTTCAAACTGATTGCGGTGGTGGGGGGGAGGGGGGGGGGGGGGGGGGGAAGATGGCGGAGAGAAGAGAAACAGAACAAAACATGGCATGTAGTAGGTGAACACTGGCCAGGGGATTTGATAGGCAGATGGTTGGACAAAGGCCAGAGATTAGAATAGGTGAGAGATGAACGGATGGAAGAATTGCAATTTGTGAAACAAGGGGATAGGTGGGGATGGGGTGGGGGGTGGAGAGGGAGGTCTGAGGAGAAAAGGGAGAGAGATGGAGAGAGGGGTTGTTAGAGGTTACCTAAAATTGGAGAATTTATTGTTTAGACTGTAAGGTTGTATGCTACTACCCAAGTAGAATATTAGATGCTGTTCCTCCAGTTTGCATGTGGCCTAACTGTGGCAATGGAAGAGGCCCACGCCAGAACTGTAAGTATGGAAATAGGAAGGGGAGTTAATATGATTAGCAACTGGGAGATCCAGTAGGCCGTGGAGGACCGAGCACAAATGTTCAGCGAAGAAATCACTGAGTCTATGCCTGGTCTATACAGGAGGCCACATTGGGAACACTGGATGAGGTAGATGAGGTTAGAGGAAGTGCACATATACCTCTGTCTCACCTGAAATAATTTCTGGGATCTCTGGATGGAGGCGATGGAGGAGGTATATGGAGAGGTGTTACATCTCCTGCAGATGCAAGGCAAAGTACCTGAGGAAGGGGTGGTTTGGGTGGGAAGGGATGAGTAAACCATGGAGTTGTGGAGGGAATGGTGTTGCAGAACGCAGAATGGGGTGGAGATGGGAAGACGTGGCTGGTGGTGAGATCACATTGGCGGTGGTGGAAATATCAGATGTGTTGGATGTGGAGGCTGATGGGGTGAAATGTGAGGACCTGGGGTATTCTCTCCTTGTTCTGTCTGGGTGAAGGGGGAGCAAGAGCAGAACCAAGGGACCCGGAGGAGATGTAAGTGAGGGATCCATCTACGACAGAAAGAGGAACACTACAGTATGTTTACTAAAAAAAGAGGACATCGCGGATGTCCTTGAATGGAAAGCCTTGCCTTGGGAGCAGATGTGGCAGAGACAGAGAAATTGAGAGCAAGAACATTTTACCGACTCAAACAATTCCAGCAATTTATAGTATTCATGATACAATGGTTTAATGTGGATTTTACCGTTTCAGCCAAACCAGGGAAAATGATAATTCACCAGCAACCCTCTTTTCTTTGTAGTCTTTGATCCTTGTTTTGATCTTTGCCAGGAGTTGTTTCCATTCGTCTGACATTTCGTACATGTCGTCCTTTCCCTAACGGCCAATTTACCCATTTGCTCTGTAAATGGATTCATGATTTACGGCCAAGTCTTGTCACTCCACTTCTCTTATGATCAATTCTATTACACTCAGCCTGATTTACAAACACACTATGTTTGTTTTTTGCTCCAGCTAGCTATGCCTTGCGATATAAACACTTCCCTAATTTGATTACGGCCTCTTCTAACATGACCTTTAAGTTACCTTCACTAATACCTTCACTAATTTTCCATCATTTTATGTAAGGCTCTTAGGTTAACCATATTGTAATATTGCAAAATTTTCATCATTTCTAGAAATCTCTTCATCAGTGGAAGCAAGGAATAGTGTGAATGGTGTCAGAAGTGATACTGTTTTCACCTGGAAGAAGAAGAAGAAAAAGAAGAAGAAAAAGAAGAAGAAAAAGAAGAAGAAAAAGAAGAAAAAGAAAAAAAGAAAAAAAAAGAAAAAAAAAAGAAGAAAAAGAAGAAGAAAAAGAAGAAGAAGAAGAAGAAGAAGAAGAAGAAGAAGAAGAAGAAGAAGAAGAAGAAGAAGAAGAAGAAGAAGAAGAAGAAGAAGAAGAAGAAGAAGAAGAAGAAGAAGAAGAAGAGAAAAAGAAGAAGAAGAGAAAAACACTACCTCACTGCATCTGATGCATGCCCATGTACATCAGGTCCTGGCATTTGATGGGCAGTAGAGTAAAATTAGGACACGTGTTCTGCACATGGTGAGTCATCTAGAATGAATCAACTTCAGCCAAACCAGGGAAAAAGAGCAGTGTATGTTGTCATCTCCTTGGAACACAAGGCACATACCAGTTCTACCCAAGAGGACTCAGGTGAGAACTACAAAGTCCATTATTGAAGACTGATGAATATAAACTTGGAGATGCTTAAACATGATGCTTATTTGCACTATTTTAAAAGGACGTTTTTGTCTTCACTATTCAGATGGGGTTTCTTGTTTGAGGTATATCTTACATGGATATTCCAATATTTGTATCAATTTCAGAGTGAAGGCATTTATTGTGCACTGTGTGGGGATTGACATCATCCTAGTGATGTCTGAGTGCTTCATCTATAGGCAAAAGAACTGTATAAATGAAACTTGTATTTTGAGCTATGAATCTTATCTGGTCTCAGGCATGTTTTGCCAATTGATTTTGTTACACTGAAATCACAGAGCACACTAAAAATGTTCCACATAATTGAATTTCCAAGCCAAAGTCTCCAAAAAATGTTTTTCAAGTTATCTACGAGAAAATAGTGAGCAATTTTTTAGTTTAAAACACAGAAAGATGGGAGTTCCTCGTGGACCACTTGTATCCCACTCAATTTACCTTCTCATCAACTATCTCTAAAAGAGGTTTCAATACATTTTCATTTGCGGCAAAAGCCTGTTCGATGCTTTACTCAAGTGTAAACAAGTATTGACAAGGTACTTAACCACAGGGGAGATACAAACCAACATGTGCCCTGTTCTCATGCTTCATGCATGAGCAGCGTGAATCGGAGGAAACTAAATAACAATCATGGGCAGGATCATGGAGCTGTGCTTAACCAAACAAATAACAGCAGGTGCAATTCTCCCACTTGATCTTACTTTTATTGCCTATTTTTTTCTGACACTGACTTTCTCATTTTATCTTTGGCTTGCTGTGATTCCAAGATATGCAGGTTAATTTAGAGCAATTTTTCAGTGTAAACCTTGGATAAGTTAAAATTGAAGAAAATGTAATTTACTTATTTGGAATAAAGTTTGTTTTCCCAAACTTCTGCGTCTAAGATTGTTATTTCTGCCCCGTTTTAGGAACACAGCAGGGGAAGAAATTTGCTCATGCCAGAAATCTTGCAGTATTCAGCTAACAGTCCCATTTGCTTGTGCACAATGTGGAGTTTTTTTGGACTTGCTCGATCTTTGTTGCAGCTAATTGTGATTATGTGAAGCCATAACTGAAGCTGTTAAAGGGAAGGCGATCATCAACTGGGCCCACTGTTGGATATTATTGTGTTGCGCAGAGGGTGATGGGTATATGAAATGAGCTTCCAAAGGAGATAGTTAAGGCAGGTACGACAACAGAATTTAGAAGACACTTGGAAGGTACATGGATAGGAAAGGTTTATAGACAATAGACAATAGACAATAGGTGCAGGAGTGGGCCATTCGGCCCTTCGAGCCAGCACCGTCATTCAATGTGATCATGGCTGATCATCCCCAATCAGTACCCCGTTCCTGCCTTCTCCCCATATCCCCTGATTCTGCTATTTCTAAGAGCCCTATCTAGCTCTCTCTTGAAAGCTTCCAGAGAACCTGCCTCCACCACCCTCTGAGGCAGAGAATTCCACAGACTCACAACTCTCTGTGAGAAAAAGTGTTTCCTCGTCTCCGTTCTAAATGGCTTACTCCTTATTCTTAAACTGTGGCCCCTGGTTCTGGACTCCCCAACATCAGGAACTTGTTTCCTGCCTCTAGCAGACAAATGGGACTAGCTTAGATGGGGCATCTTAGTCATCATGGGCAAATTGGGCTAAAGGGCCCATTTCCATTCTGTATGGCTCTATGAAGGTGCTATCAAATTTAAACCAAGCAAGGACCAGAGCTAGCACTTAGCTTTTGCTATGTTGTTTTTAAAGCTTTATTTATGAGGTGGGAAGACATGTTTTACAGCTGTGGACTCAGAAAAGCATTATCATCATGAAAAACCGTTGACAAAAGGTGATAAAGTACCAAGGATTCAATGCCAGAAAATATTTAATGACCCCACAAGGTTATTGAACACGTCAGTAAATTCCAGCTCACAATAGCTGCATTGCAAGCTTGACACTACTCTATACAGTACACCTGCAGCAGTCATCTAATCACAATCCTCATTGAACACAACCTCAACTTAATATATGTAAACCGACCAAACAGTGCAAATAATCTGTAGTTCAGGCTGTATTTGTGGAGAGAGATTTGTGGTCAGCTAGATATTGGAATAATCAGCAACTAAGGGAAACGGAGATGGGACCACTGGCATAATAGTGGATCCTTCTTTGCCTATGGTTGTTATAACACTCATGGAAGTATGTGTATTGTATGCAGGTGGGAAAATAGTGAGAAATGGTGAGAATGGATTTCTCATCCATCTGTTGTGATTGTGGTGACGTTACATGGAATGCAGTGTTAGGTAGGATCATCAAGTATTCCAAATCTGGTGCAGATGTATATATTTAAAAAAATGATAATGTGCAATTTGTTGGGTAACTTTCAGATAATAGTGGATAGTTATTGTTGTTCTTCCAGATGGTGGAATATATAGGGTTTCCAGGTGTTGATGAGGAAAATTTGGTGAATTGCTGACAACCATTTTGTAGATGGTACACACGGCAGACACAGTGCATTAGCACTGTTGGTGGAGGTGCCAATTGAATGTACCGCTTTATACCGTTAAGTTAAAGAAACAAAGAAACAAAGAAAATAGGTGCAGGAGTAGGCCATTCGGCCCTTCAAGCCTGCACCGCCATTCAATATGATCATGGCTGATCGTCCAACTCAGTATCCCGTACCTGCCTTCTCTCCATATCCCCGATCCCTCTAGCCACAAGGGCTAGAGGGATCAGGCCAATGAACAGGCCTCAACTACCTTCTGTGGCAGAGAATTCCAGAGATTCACTACGCTCTGTGTGAAAAATGTTTTCCTCATCTTGGATCTAAAAGATTTCCCCCTTATCCTTAAACTGTGACCCCTTGTTTTAGACTTCCCCAACATCGGGAACAATCTTCCTGCATCTAGCCTGTCCTACCCCTTAAGAATTTTGTAAGTTTCTATGATCCCCCCTCAATCTTCTAAATTCTAGTGAGTACAAGCCAAGTTTATCCAGTCTTTCTTCATATGAAAGTCCTGACATCCCAGAAATCAGTCTGGTGAACCTTCTCTGTACTCCCTCTGTGGAAAGAATGTCTTTCCTCAGATGTGGAGACCAAAATTGTACGCAATACTCCACGTATACTCACCAAGACCTGTACAACTGCAGTAGAACCTCCCTGCTCCTATACTCAAACCCTTTTGCTATGAATGCTTACATACCATTTGCTTTCTTCACAGCCTGCTACATCTGCATGCCTACTTTCAATGACTGGTGTACCAGGACACCCAGGTCTCGTTGCATCTCCCCTTTTCCTAATCGGCCACCATATAGATAATATTCTACTTTCCTGTTTTTTCCACCAAAGTGGATAAGCTCACATTTATCCACATTATACTGCATCTGCCATGCATTTGCCCACTCACCCAGCCTATCCAAGTCACCTTGCAGCCTCCTAGCATCCTCCTCACAGCTAACACTGCCCCCCAGCTTCGTGTCATCTGCAAACTTGGAGATGTCGCATTCAATTCCCTCGTCCAAATCATTAATATATATTGTAAATAGCTGGGGTCCCAGCACTGAGCCTTGCAGTACCCCACTAGTCACTGCCTGCCATTCTGAAAAGGACCCGTTTACTCCTACTCTTTGCTTCCTGTCTGCCAGCCAGTTCTCTATCCACATCAATACCGAACCCCCAATACCGTATGCTTTAAGTTTGTATACTAATCGCTTATGTGGGACCTCGTCAAAAGCCTTCTGAAAGTCCAGCTATAACACATCCATTGGTTCTCCCTTATCCACTCTCCTAGTTACCTCCTCGAAAAATTCTATAAGATTCGTCAGACATGATTTACCTTTCGTAAATCCATGCTGACTTTTTCCAATGATTTCACCACTTTCCAAATGTACTGCTATCCCATCTTTAATAACTGACTCTAGCAGTTTCCCCACTACCGATGTTAGACTAACTGGTCTGTAATTCCACGTTTTCTCTCTCCCTCCCTTTTTAAAAAGTGGGGTTACATTAGCTACCCTCCAATCCTCAGGAACTACTCCAGAATCTAAAGAGTTTTGAAAAATTACCACTAATGCATCCACTATTTCTGGGGCTACTTCCTTAAGTACTCTGGGATGCAGCCTATTTGGCCTTGGGGATTTATCGGCCTTTAATCCATTCAATTTACCTAACACTACTTCCTGGCTAACCTGGATTTCACTCAGTTCCTCCATCTCACTTGACCCCCGGCCGCCTGCTATTTCCGGCAGCTTATTTATGTCTTCCTTAGTGAAGTCAGAACCAAAGTAGTTATTCAATTGGTCTGCCATGTCCTTGTTCCCCATGATCAATTCACCCGTTTCTGACTGCAATGGACCTACATTTGTTTTAACTAATCTTTTTCTCTTCACATATCTATAAAAACTTTTGCAGTCAGTTTTTATGTTCCCTGCCAGTTTTCTTTCATAATCTATTTTCCCTTTCCTAATTAAGCCCTTTGTCCTCCTCTGCTGGACTCAGTCCTCTGGTAGGCTGCTTTTTCTGGCTAATTTGTATTATTATCTCTTTGTCAAACTTCCTAAGTGTGATTTTAGCTGCATTCATCCAGCCAAAGGAGAATGCAGTTGTTGGTTAAAACCTGAATGCTTCAAAGTTTGAAGCTGGGAGCTTCAAACTGGGACATAGTGTTTCTACTCTAGCGCTCTCAAATGACCCAGAGGTCAAGAATTTTATGGCTAGGAACGAACTGTAGATGCTGGTTTAAACTGAAGATGGACACACAATGCTGGAGTCAATCAGGCAGCATCTCTGGAGAGAAGGAATGGGTGACATTTCGGGTCAATATCCTTTTTCAGAATTTTATGGTCACCTTCATGACTACGGACAGAACACTCCAGGGGGGGTGACATTTTTTTCGTTTGTATGGGGCTCTTATGGGTGGGCTCCATCTTAAGTGGAAATGTGTGTCAGTGCTTACTCCACTTATCTTATCGTCTGCACACCTCTGAGAAAAGGATATATGACCATTATTTTCAAATGATCATGGAGGATAGATATGTGCTTTTCAACAGAGACCTTTTTCCCCTTGTCCTTTGACTTTCTCCAGAAGCAAGCATTCAGAATGTTTTATTACCTTGCGCTCACCCTCAATTTCTGATGTATTTGTTTCTTTAATGATTAATCGCAGGCTCAGCTACTATTGATTTTTTCTTCTCTTTTCTGCTTGATGCCACTTAGCAGGTTTCTGGATTATTTTTTCTCCCATATTGATCCCTGGCCTTTTTCTCCGCAGGATTTGTAAAGGTTACTTTCTCTCTTCATATCAACTTTAATTTATGAATCCATTTTGGGTCACATTTTTTTTTTGTCTGTACTTATTGACTTGTGGTACGTATTTATCTTGCATATTCAGCATTATGCCTTGAAACTCCACTGGTCTTCCACTGAGTCCAGGACCAGGGGCCACAGTTAGATAACTGATCAATTATTAAGGGCTGATGAGGAGAAATTCCAGATAGTAGTGAATTCTTCATCATGAAAAGCGCTTGAATCCAAATGATCAAAAAAGGAGAAAGTTGCAGGTTACAATTATCCTAAAGCAAAGGATATGGGAGAAAGTGGGAACAGGGTACTGAATTTAGATGATCAGTCAGGAATGAGGGATTGAATGGTCTCCTCCTGCTCCTGTTCTATATGTTTCCATATTAAACACGATCTCTGATAATGGCATGTTCTTCTAATAAAAAAAATAATGACTTTTGCTTTTCTATTATCATATGCATACCTTCTGGTCCTGAATACATCCGATTCCTAAACCATAAAATTTATTAAAATATTATCACTTTTTGCCACGCATTCCCTGCGGATTATCTGGAGCATCTGCAAGATCTGAATCAAATATACTAGAGGAGAATCTTTGATCTGAATCCTGTTTCCTTGCCCCTAAGTACAAGGGATTTAAATGTTTGGTGGAATGAAGTACAGCACTCATTCTTTTCATTTTAAAAAGAGAGTTCTAATTATCATGTTCCCTTGAAGCCAAAGTAGATTTTCATGCAGAGTTGGGAATTTAGAATTAAACATTTTTAAAAGAACCGTCAAATGAATAATAAACAATTGTGATTAATTGCACAATTTAAAGGGGGGAAAAACGAATTGTTAATTAATTGCATTTTAATTGCATTGTTGAACAACCCCTTGAATACCAATATTTTTGTCTGGTCCAAAAGAAAATTGGCGTTTTATTTTCGAATGAAGTGTTGATAAAGTTTGAAAGTCGTCGTTTCAGGTCCCTCAAAGCTATAGGATCTTTGCCTCAAAGTGTTTGTGCCACACCCGTCAGCAGGTGATGTGTAAACCCCGCTGAAGATCATCCCTTGTTTAAAAAAAAATCCTATCTACATTAAAATTTTACGCAGCCATCAAATACCACATTAATATTTCATGTTAAATGAGTTTGAGATGTTTCGTGCGGTAGCCTCGGGTGACGTGTTGGATTTAACTCAACCACTTGATGATCAGGTGGAGTTTAGGACCCAGCAGGGGGATCCGGCACATGTCTGCTGCTGAAGCCAAGGAAGGTGGCGACCAGGTGAGTGGCGATGGGGCTTAATACAGTCCTAAAAAAAAAATGCGTGACGTTATTTTCCAGAAAATGTTAGCATTGTTCCATCGTTACATCCTGTTTTACGGGATGGCAGCTTAATTTTTATACCTAAAAGCTGGTGAATTTAGAATGGAATCAGCACTGTTAGCTGCGGTTGTGTGGCCTCCCCCGACTACGCCCTGGACTTTGTCTCGGGCTCATTCACGTGCAGTTCCCTGGAAACTAACCGCCCCCTCCCCTGCCCAGCGCCACACTGACTGTACCTGTAGCTGAATGGAAACCGCTTGCAGGGCTAAGTATGGACAGAGGGCTGGATTGGACCTGTATGGAGGTGGGATGGGGTGGTTTGGATCTGCATGGAGTCGGGATGGGCTGGTTTGGATTTGCACTGAGTTGGGCTGTGCTGGTTTGGACTTGCATGGAGTCTGGTCGACCTGCATGGACCTAACATGGAGGTGGGATGTGTTAAAGAAGGAACTACAGATGCTGGAGAATCGAGGGTACACAAAAGGCTGGAGAAACTCAGCGGGTGCAGCAGCATCTAAGGAGCGAAGGACATAGGCGACGTTTCGGGTAGAGACCCTTCTTCAGAGGTGGGATGGGCTGGTTTGGACCTGATGGATTCACAGTAAAATGGAGCAGTAGTGCCCACCTGTCATTTGCCACTTTTTGCCTCAGCCCCACCTCAGCCTTCTCCCCCTTCATCAGTTTTTAAGCAAGGTCTAGATCTGAAACATCATCTCTCCATACCCCTCCATGGATGCTGCCTGACCCGCTGAGTTCCTCCAGCAGTGTGTTTATTTAGCTAGATCTGGTATGGGCTTGATGGGCCGAATGGCCTCCTGTGCTGCAACCATTGTGTGGTTGACCAGATCCCGCTGTACTTTCAGTGTGACCGCTTATCCAAATGTGAAACTTGGGCACAACTGATAGGGTTCATGCTCGTGTTGAACATAATTTCTATTTCCAGGTTCTGCCAACAAAACAATTATGCTGCAATCCTGTTTTACGGGATGGCAGCTTAATTTTTATACCTGAAAGCTGGTGAATTTAGAATGTAATCAGTTTGGAAATATTTTAAATTCATGTGAGGTTTATGCCACCTTTACTAATTGAATTGCTTTTTCTGGCTGGCAGCTCCACAGATGGTTCTTCAGATCACTAACTCGGGCTGGCCATTCTGGAGTATTTTGAGCCAAGCTGGAGATGAGCCAGGCCAAGTGTTGCTTAGTAGGGAGCGGAGGAGGTGGTTCGTAAGGTGAATACCGATTTATATTTAGACAATGCCTGGGGTTTGGTCCAGGGGAGGAGGAGGAGGAGGAGGAGGAGGGAAATTTGGTAAAGCAATCCAGAGTGAGTGGGGAGCCTAAGTTGGGTGTGCTTTGGATTTGGGCCTCTGGCCCTCCGACAAAAGAACTGTCAAAGGCAACCTGTGTGTTATCCTCATTTATCCAGGGCCTGTGTGATCCTGAAGAACAAAACAGCCTGCAGTTGCTAGAATCTGGTACAAAAACAAGAAAGCATGGAAGAACTCAGACAATCGGCAGCATCTGTGGAAGGACAAACCAGTCAATATAGCAGGTCAGACACCCTTCTTCAAATTAAGTTGGCACATTAATTTAAAATATTTTAAGTTGAATTACAACAGCCTGGAATTGTCAGCTTTTGGGTAACATGCACTTCAAGATCTTTGCTGGCAACAGATGGAATTAATATTAGGCTGCCATTCCAAAATACAAGATTAGTTCAGGAGATGTTTGTGCTGCAGCCTGCACTGAATAAGCCATGCCAAAGTCATTCTAGATGATGACTGTGCCCGAGCCAAAGTAAGAGTAATATTAAGATGTATGGCAAAGCGACATATGGGATCATAGTGTGGCAGAGCAAAATGTTGGCTCCAATCTCTTTGCTTTCACATCCATATTTCCCTACAACATAGAAGGAAGTAATTTTCCATCGGGACAGTTCTGGCTGTAAAGAGTAATCTCAACAATCCCATTCCTCCATTATTTCCCCACATTCATGTTCTCTGACACATGCCCATATTACAACCCCTTGATTCTCCCACCAGCACCCAACGAGCTTGTGTTTGGGATGTGAGAGGAACTTGAGCACTCATGGGAAATCCAGCCTTTTGCAAGGAAAATATATATAAATTCCACACAGAAGGCTGTGGGAAGGGGATTGAACCTGGGTTGCTGCAGCAATAGGATAGCTGTACTACCTGCTGTGTCTCAGCTTCACTGTTTATGTGTGCAGTGTGATGGTCCCGTTTGCTAGATGACTTTAGATTTTTACCAAAACATGATAATGATGTTGGCAGTAAAGCATTGGATTATATTTGATTCATGTTTGCAAGCTAATGTAAACCAGTGTGTGTTTATGTGTATTTCTGGACCACTTTATATTTGGTGAGTTTTGACATTACCTCTTCAAAAATTACAATTGGGTTCATAATGTCACTTCCATTGACTTAAGAAGATGCAATTTAAAAAGAATAGATGTAAGTTTGAGCAATTAGAGATCCATTGGTTTGACCAGCCTAAGGTGTAGGATTCATCTTGAACACGAGTCTTTGTACTGTTGGTTGTGAATATAGTTTTAGCTGAGAATCACGTGACCCTGGGAATGAATCACCGTCTCTTATGTAAGTCAGTGGAGGCCTTGGGTTCTGCTAAGCACGATTCATGTATTTCAAGAGAATTCTTGAGTCACCTTGAAACAAAAGTGCCTTTAAAGCTCACCAGCATCAAAACTTGGAATTTTTGATGACTTTGTATTTGAAATCACCTTTAGTGTTCTCTTTGTAGAATGAAAACGTAATATATGAAAGCAACCAGCCTATGCTCAGCAGGTTCAAAATAAAATGTCACCATGAATCAATGGGAGAAGGAACAAATATTTCATAAATTTCATGGTGAATAATGGAATTCTGCAACTTTGCTTTTTGAAAATCCTGATGCCCTTTTCCTTTGAAAATTGAAATGTTTGAGTTGGGTACTGCACCTAAAAAGCATTTTAAAAGATGACTTATTTTGCAGAGTCATCTTTTGCCCGGTTGCTTATTTAACTATTGAGAATCTGGTAGAAAAGCAATTTCCTACATCTGAAGACCTACATCTATTGGGGTTGTTTGATGCCCAGAATGCTCTCGCATTGTAGTTAATTAGTTTTGCATCTCCTTCATGTGTTTAGTTATCAAATGCTGCCAGTTGTTTGGTTATTTTGCCACTTGCTTAACTGATGGATAATTTGCGGTAATCACTTCATATTTCACCTCATATTTCACTTACACCCCAACGCTATGAAGATTGACTTCTCTAACTTCAAATAGCCCTTGCTTTCCTTTTCTATCCATCCCCTCCCCCTTCCCAGTCCTCCCACCGACTACTGTTCACAACTACATTCTATCTCTGTCCTGCCCACTTGCCATCAGTTTGAAGAAGGGTCTCTACCAGAAACGTCACCCATTCCTTCTCTCCAGAGATGCTGCCTCACCCGCTGAGTTACTCCAGCTTTTTGTGTCTACTCACGGTTTGCATTGATGGCACTGAAGTAGAGATGGTTGAAAGCTTCCAATTCCTAGGAGTAAATATCACTTAACAACTTGTCCTGGACCACCTATATTGAAGCAATGGCCAAGAAAGCACACCAACAGCTCTACTTCTTTAGAAGCCTTAGTAAATTCGACAACCCTCACTAACTTCTACAGATGTACTGTAGAAAGCTTTTTATCAGTGTGCACCACAGCATGGTTTGGGAACTGCTTTATCCAAGACTGCAAGACGGGTGTCAAGGATAATTGGGAGAAGACAGGCAAATGGGATTAGGAGGCAGAGATCGCCATGATTGAATAGCGTAGTAGACTCGATGGGCTGAATGGCCGAATTCTCCTCCTATAACTTATGAAATTGTGGACGCAGCCCAGACCATCACACGAAGAAACCTCCCTTCCATTGACTCCATTTATGCTACGTGCTCTATCTACAAGCCCACCAGCATAATCAAGGACAAGTCTCACCCTGGCCGCTCCCTCTTCTCTCCTCTCCCATCGGGTGCTGTCTGTATGGGATTTGTACATCCTCCCTGTGATGTGTTTTTTTCTCTGGGTGCTCCAGTTTTCCTCCCACACTACATAGGTTAATTGGCTTTGGTAAAATTGTAAAATTGTCCCTAGTGCGCAGGACTAGTGTTAGTACAAGGGGTGAGTGATCACTGGATGGTGTGGACTCGGTGAGCCAAAGGCCCTGTTTCCGTGCTGTATCTCTAAAGTACATTTATACTCTCAACATTTCCCTCAAATTTCTCCTGCCCCTTTTCAGATTTCACTGCTCACTTACATATTCGAGGGAACTTAAAAATAACCTTACTAGCCCATCCTCCTTTTGGAATGTGGAAGGAAAATGGAGCAACGGGTCACCAGACAATACTGGAGATTAAGACTGAACCCGAATGTTGGAGCTGTGAGGCAGCAGTCTACCGCATGAAATTATAAAAGTATTGATTGAGGCATTGGGAACAGGACCATTGACTAACCTCTAGTGTTAATAACTATTTTTTAGCATTAAATATTTTTTAGCATGGACAAACATGTAATAAGGTTGAATATTATTGGAAAACTCTCAATAGTTCCATCTATTTCCGATATTGGTAGGAATTTGTACATATTCTTCTGAATATTTAGATTATATTGTGTTCATTGACCTGCACGTACTCTTGCGAAGTGTTTCTTGGTTGGAGGCTAGGGTCAATAATGAGCCCCCTTGGACCAGTATTAGGTTAGCATGTGATTGACCACATGTTGTAGAATATAATTGGAAATTCAGAAAAGGGATTTACTGGAGACTGCATTGTATAATGCCATGGATTATGAACTCCATTTCAATGAAAAATTATTTAGAAGGTAAAGACTTGATGAAGTCCACAATTTTGCATTACGCTACATGTTGGATTGTTGTTGTGGCACCACTCAGTCAGATTATCAATCTCCATCCTGTACTTTTGACTCATTGTTAACTGTTATTCATTCATTGACAATGGTATCATTGGTGAATTTAAACATGCCTTTGGAGCCATGTCTGGCTATACAATCATGGGTATAGAGTAGCTTGGGACTAATCTTGCAGCCACGAGGTACACCATGCTGATGATCAGCTTTGGGGGAAAAGAAGGAAAACAAGTTGGTTGAAATTTCAAAGAAGCAGAAAATGCGGGAAATATTTGGGTCATCTTTTTGTCCTGAAATAGAATCATACAGCACGGAAATAGGCCCGTCGACTCAACTCTTCCATGCTGAACAAGATGCCCCATCTAAGCTATCTCCTTTTCCCCATATTTGGCCCATATTCCTCTAAACCTTTCCCATCTGTTTACCTGACAAACTCTTTAAAGGCTGTGATAGTAACTAGCTCCTATGGCAACTTGCACTACGCTGTGTGAAAAAACTTACCCCTCAGGTTCTTATTAAATCTAGCCCCTCTCACTTCTGTTTCTTGGTTTCCTGCTTGATCTCATGCTTTAATGCACCTTTATAAGATCACCCCTCTGCCTCCTGTGCTCCAATGAATAAAGTCCTTGTCTGCCCAACCTTTGTACCTCAGGCTCTCGATTCCTGTCAACATCGTCCTAATTCTGCTCTACCCTCAGCTTGATGGCATCCTTCCAAAAGAAGGGTGATCAAAACTGAACACAGTACTCCAAACGCAGCCTCGCTAACACCTTGTATAACTATAACATAATGTCCCATCTCTTATACTCAATATCTTTGACTAATGAAGGCCAATATACCAAAAGCCTTTCTTTATCACTCTTTCTACCTGTGACACCACTTTCGGGAAACTATGTACCTGTACTTCCGGTGGCTCATCACTTCAACTCCCCCTCCCATTCTGAATCTGACCTTTCTGTCCTGGGCCTCCTCCATGGCCAGAGTGAGTGCCACCGCAAATCGGAGGAGCAGCACCTCATATTTTGTTTGGGTAGTTTACACCCCAGCAGTAAGAACATTGACTTCTCCAATTTCAGGTAGTCCTTGCTTTCTCCCTCCTTCCCCTCCCCTTCCCTGTTCCCACAGCCCCCCCTCTCCCACCCCTCCCACCCCGCATCAGTCTGGAGCATGGGCCGCAGAACCAAGGGGACTGTAGCCCCCCACTTTTTTGTCTAGACATGTTTCAATGTTTCTGGCTTTGGCCGTGGTGCTGCTGTTCTCGGAGCAACCTGGTTGTGGGTGTTGGAGAGCCAGGGTGGAGGGAGGGAGGGATGGAAGCAGAAGCAGCGGCGGGGGCAGATGCGGATGGTGAGCCGGGGCTGGTGAGTGTTTGCCGGGCTGGCGAGTTGCTCGCTGCAGCCTCAGTGCAAGAGTCCCGGGCCGACGGAGCAGTCGGAAGCATTGCACTGCTCCATGAGAGTCTCTGCGCCGAATTCGCCCAGGTGACCGGCATGGACTAGGCTGCGGCTCAGTGCATCCTGGAGGACAACCAGTGGCTGCTGGAAGTAGGTACCAAGCACTGGGTAGAAGCAGTGGAAGATAGTGGCCTTCAAATGGGGGTGGTTGGAGAAAGCATCCTGCTTGCCTGCTAGATTTTCACTTACTGTAACTGCAGGAAAAATGTTCCCGATGTTGGGGGAGTCCAGAACCAGTTTAAGAATAAGGGGTAGGCCATTTAGGACTGAGATGAGGACAAACTATCTTCACCCAGAGAGTTGTGAATCTGTGGAATTCTCTGCCACAGAAGGCAGTGGAGGCCAATTCACTGGATGTTTTCAGGAGAGAGTTACACTTAACTCTTGGGGTTAGCGAAATCAAGAGATATGGGGGGGGGGAAACAGGAAAAGGGTACTGATTTTAGATGAATAGCCATGATCCTATTGAAAGGCAGTGTTGGCTCGAAGGGCCGAATGGCTTATTCCTGCACCTATTTTCTATGTTTCTATGCTTAAGTATATGACAATAAAACTTGACCACTTGATTCATTCATGCATGGTGGAGGTATAATGTAGTCATAGAATGATACAGTGTGAAAACAGACCCTTCGGCCCAACTTGCCCACTCCGGCCAACATGTCCCAGCTACACTACCTGCTTTTGGTCCATATCCCTCCAAACGTGTACGATCCATGTATCAACTGTTTCTTAAATGTTGGGATAGTCCCTGCCTCAACTACCTCCTCTGGCAGCTTGTTCCATACACCCACCACCCTTTGTGTGGAAAAAGTTACCCCTCAGATTCCTATGAAATCTTTTCCCCTTCACCTTCAATCTGTCCTCTGGTCCTCGATTCACCTATTTTGGGCAAGACTCAGTGCATCGAAATGTATACTTCTAATGCATTTTAGATTTCTCGAAAGTCGTACTTTAAAAAAAAAATCGTTTCCACAAACATATGCCCCATTTATTAATGTCATGGTTTGATGATTCTAAATTCGAATCAAAATGAAATATACGTCAAAAGGAGAACGCATATTTCAAAATTCTTTGATTTTTTTTTTTCCCCGAGGAAAATATAATTTGTATGACTTTGCAAAATCTGGAAATGTTATGATTATTTCTGTTCAAAAAAAAGGGGGGGGGAGATGGGGGAAAATATCCACTCACTTTTTGAGGTGGGGGATGGCCTGTATTATTATCCCCCAGTTTTTGGAGGTCGAGTAATAACAAAAATAATAATCACCTGTTCCTATCTCTCATGTAGGCCCTACATTATCTTAAAAATTCTTCTAACAAAAAACATTGAAATCACACTTCTACAATGCACTAAAACACAATTTTAATACATAAAATTTCAGAAAGTCCCTACCGTGGGAGGGGGGACACCCCACTCCCACACCTTCCCCCCCCCCCCCCCCCCCCCCCCCCCCCCACCCACTCGGTCACTCCACTCTCTTGCCGGGTACCCCCAAGGCTAGTGATCAGTGATCGCTCAGCCCCCCCTCTTTCAAAAACGCTCCGCGGCCCCTGTGATAAAGGATCTCAACCCAAAACGTCGCCTATTCCGTCACTCCATAGATGCTGCCTCACCCGCTGAGTTTCTCCATCATTTTTGTCTACCTGTACTCCAAGATCTCTCTGGTCTAAAATGTTCCCTCGGGCCCTCCCATTCAGGGTGAAGGTCCTGCCCTGGCTTGACTTCCCAAAATACAACCCCTCCTATGTATTGCATTCAACTCCATTAGCCATTCCTCAGTCCATTTGCCCAGCTGATCAAGATCCTGCTGTAATGTTTGATAATCATCATCATTGTATACAATGTCACCTGCAGTACTTTAGTGTCAACTGAAAACTTACTAATCATGACTTGTACATTCTCATCCAAATCATGGATATAAACTACAAGCAACAATGGTCTCGGAACCGATTCCTGAGGCACATCACTTGTCACAGGCCTCCAGTCTGAAAAACGACCTTCCATTACTAACCTCTCTCTGCTTCTTTCCATGAAGCCAATTCTGTATCCATTTTGTTGACTCCCCCTGGATCCCAGGCAACAGTTAATTCTGTTTATTCCCACTGAGTGCTTCTAGCACTTTCTGTTTTATTTATGTGTAACTGATACATGTGTTCAATTCACCCAGTGTGCATTAGGCTGAAAATAAGCTGCAATGTTCAGTAAGACGCCACATGAAATAGATAAATAAAACCACGTTGCCTCATAGAGGATCTGGTAATTTAGCCAGGGTTAAATTATAGTAAATGTTTGAGTTGCTTCACATGTCTGCAGCTGTGATAACACACTTTGCCATTTTTTGAAACATTTGTGGTGAATCTAATTTGACAGTTTTCTCATACAATTTATAATATTTTGTGCTGCTGTTTAAAACTTGATTCTATGTTAAGGGGTTTGTGTAAACCTTCATAGCTAAATTATACAGGTTGAAACCTTCTCGTCTGGCACCCTCGGGTGACTGGTGCCTACCCACAAAAAAAAAATCAAGATCGTAGAAACTGCCCTTTGACGATGGTCATCGAGGCAGGAGAACTGTTTTGTTTCAAGCTTGGATGCTCTTGAGTAAAGTAAGGGTTCTCAAAACTGTCCGTAACTCATTGTCTGTGTCCCTAAGTTGGAAACGCTGTGGGCTGCAATTGCAAAGGTTACACTGGTAGGTTAATTAACTGAAAGGTTAGTATGGAGTTTGGTTAATTTTGCATCGTAATTAGATCTTAATTAGAATTAGTTGGTATAGATCTGAGCTGCAGATTCAAAACATGCTGGACCAGGGGTGTTACCGAAGCATAATGTCAGACTGGAAGATTTCATCATGTACTTCCATTATTGGAATGCAGCTCAGTGCATAAGACTTTTTTTAGCCTCCAATTCTTGACAAACGTTAATTCCACAGTGTGACATTAATTTTAGTGTAAAAATAAAAATAAATGTATAGTTTCACTATAATAATCTTCTTAAGGAAATTTAGGACAGTCTTAATTTACTGGCCAAGGATCCCATTTTCCTTGTTTTATTAATCCCTGCAGAGCAGCCGAGTATGAATCCTGTTGTGGTTTCATACTTGAATAAATGAAATGGAAACAAAGGAAGGCTCAATCCAACATTTTGAATCGACTTCAACAACAGATTAGATAGATTAATTTATTGCAAAGGTCAGTAGAGGGCTTGTTGATGCTTCGGACCACTTCATTGAGTTATTTACTGTAACTGGTGAAAGTTGTTACTGTGGAGAGGCGAGCTGGAGGTTTGGGTCTGGAGATTTGGGTCTCCTACAGGTGCACAGGTCAGCAAAATTAAAGGGGAATAATTTGAAATGGGATCTTGGATCAGTAACTAGTCAGAGAGATCCCCTTTAAATTGCCTGCTTGCAGGGCTATGTATTCAACAATCATGCATGCGCTTTGCAACCATCTGAATTAACTTTTCTTTACTATGGTGTTCTATGTATTTGAAGACCTGAACCCTAGAATCTATGCTGCGTCCATTTACCCTTCCTGAATAATCCAGCTCTACTGCTGATTCCAGGTCCTAGCTTTCAGCTTTCCATTTTGTTTCACATCTCCTTGTGCACTCCTCGTTCCAGCCACACTAATGGCATCATACCTGTAAAGAAGATACATGGATACCATTGGATCTTTACTACTTTAGCCGCTTTCTCCGGCTTCCTCGCCCTCCTCTTCGCCGTCTCCCCCCCCCCCCCCCCCCCCCCCCCGATGCCTTAATCGCCCAGGGGTTCAACTGTCCATAGCCCCCACCATGCCCCGGTGTCGTCCCCGCTTGTTCCCGTCGGGGAAGGAGGCGATGGCGAGGTTCAGACCCGGTCTGGTCGCCTGGTCAGGCCGCCGGTCCGTTACGGCGATTACATGTGATTCTGTATTCCCGTGCCTTACTGTTTGCATTTACCCTAGCGCATGAGACGTGGTCACCCTGTCACTCACTGTTTGTTTTTATAGAGGAAGGATGTAGATGATATGTGTGTACACCTTTAATTGATAGTGACGATGTCCATGCTAACCACTCCCCTACCAGTTAGTATAATTGTAACCTACACACCCCTACGCCGTTCTTCCCTGCCGGCCGCAGCGGTGCCCTACTTCCTGGTTCGTGACGAGTTGGTGCTGCGTGATGGTGTGATTTGTGAAGGGGCATAAAGGTGGTGGTGCCCGCAGTACTCCAAGAACAAAACTTCGAAACTGCTCATCGTGGCCATCCCGGGACCGAAGTGACCCTTTCCATCGCTACTTCCGGGATAGTCTCCGCGTGCCCTACCTGCAGCAGCCACCTGACCCTGTGGTCCACGCAGCCAGTTTCGCCGATTGCCAGTACCCTGCTCCTCGGCGACAGAGGGCAAGCCCTGCGCCGGGCTCCAGACCGCGTCAACGCTGTCCGAATTGTAACATTGTTTCGCACCGTTCTAATGTCTGCCTGGTGTTGGGGAAAACCTGTAATTTCTGCAACAAGGCCAACCATTTCTCGGCGGCCTGCCGTTCCCGTGGGAATCCTGCACAGCCACAGCAGAAACCCTCTTGCTACTTGACACGTGATGACACTGTCTGGTTCCCATCTCCAGCATGATGAACTCCTCCTGTCTGACTCTGGCTCTTCCCAGAGCGAACTGAGTGTGTTTTCCTTGCGAGGTGCACCTGCTCTGATAACAGACCCGACCGTCCGAGTCACGGTGAATGGCATGCCTAAGGTGGACACGGGGGCTGCTGCTAATGTTATGTCAACAAGCCTGTTCAAGAAGATAAGAAATAATGAGCTCGTTTCCACAGACAGTGCTGTTTTGTGTGCCTATGGGGGTGGTGTACTTGTTCCTGTGGGGAAGGCCACTCTCCGCTGCAAGGTACTGAAGACCTCTCGGCCCCTCTCTTTCTTCCTGCTAGACGGTAAATGTGCCCCCCTGCCCGGCGTGGAGGCCTGCCAGGACCTCGGATTGGTGAGCTTCCACAGCGATGTCCACCTGGTAGAGGCACCCCTGAACCCGCTGGCCGAATACCCAGACCGGTTTGACTCAAAGCTGGGGAAGTTGCCCTGCAGCTACAAGATTGCCCTCAATCCCGACATCACGCTGGTTGTCCGTCCTCCGCACCATGTATCCTTTACATGAGGGGCAAGGTCGAGTCTACTGTTCTCGAGATGGTGGCCACGGGCATCCTGAAGCCAGTAACGGCCTCCACCCGGTGGGTCTCTACTATGGTTGTCGCTGCGAAGAAGGATAAGAGTGAACTACGGATCTGCATCAACCCAAAGGACTTGATCATGGCCATCAAGTGCCCGCATTATCCTATGCGGAGGGTGGAGGATGTTGCTGCACAGGTCGGCCCTGCCACTGTGTTCTCGGTTCTCGATGCCAAGAGTTCGTTCTGGCAGATACCTCTGGACGAGTGATCCTCGCACCTGACGACCTTCAGCACACCTTTCGGCAGGTATCGCTTCCTCCGCATGCCATTTGGGATCAACTCTGCCAGCGAGGTGTTCCAAAGGACCATGGAACAACTGTTTGCCGGGCTCCCTGTGCCATCATTGTCGACGACATCCTGGTTTAAGGGAAGAATGTCGCTGAGCACGACCACCACCTTTGCCAGGTGTTGCAGCGGGCCCGAGAAGTCAACCTGAAGCTCAACCCGAAGAAGTGCCGATTCCGGGTCCCTGACGTCACTTACGTGGGGCATGTCTTCACAGCATCGGGGCTGAAGCCCGACCTGCAGAAGATGGCCGCAATATCCGAGATGCCTGCACCTGCTGACGTGCCTGGCCTACAGCGCTTCCTGGGCATGGTCAACTACCTGGGAAAGTTCATCCCACTTCTGACACCATGTAAAGAAGATACACGGATACCATTGAATCTTTACTAATTTATTAATCATACATTATTGCCCTAGCTGTACGTGGTCTGTCACGATCACCAGAGAGAGAGCTAGGGGTGTGTAGGTTACAATTATACTAACTGGTGGGGGAGTGGTTAGCATGGACATCGTCACTATCAATTAAAGATGTATACACATCATCTGCAGTACCCTGCAAATTAATATTTAGAAACAATGTGTTAAGCTGGAGGGGGATTCAGTCCATTCTTCCATCTTTTCAAGAAGAACCCGCAGAGTGTCCTTTAAACACTCCCTGTGAGAATTATTAGACCTATTCCAACCAAATAATTAATTACATTTCCCATTTTTAGATTTTATAATCCTTTAAGTTTTAGATTAATGATGGAATCAAGGGAGAGAAAACTGCAGGTAATACATCATTCATTTATGACTCTTTCTCTGCTGAAGCCTGTACTTGTCAATACATTTTTCTGGATATAGGCAAGGTCAGTTTTGTATAAATATGACTGAAATTGTAAAACTTACGTGAGCTGGTGGATGATTGCACTCTTCCACCTTGAGAAGTCCAGAGCCATAAGGACAATGAAAATTATGATTTAAGGTTAGAGTGAATTTCCTCTGATTGCATTTCAAAAATCAACAATCAGTAGAAAACACTCGAACTATTCTGAAAAAGAGCAGTGAGAGTTCTGTTGATGTTTTGGTCAATGTCTTACTCATGAATTCCTTAAATAGATTGTTAGAAAGCAGGATCATAAGATAAGTGATAGGAGTAGAATTAGGCTATTCGGCCCATCAAGTCTACTCCATTCAATCATGGCTGATCTATCTCTCGCTCCTAACCCCATTCTCCCCATAAACTCTGACACCTTTACTAATCAAGAATCTATCTATCTCTGCCTTAAAAATATCCGCTGACTTTACCTCCACAGCCTTCTGTGGCAAAGAATTCTACAGATTTACCACCCTCTGACTAAAGAAATTCCTCCTCATCACCTTCCAAAAAGAACATCCTTCCGAGTGTATCCCAATCAGAAACCTTGGATGAACTTTGAGATCCGCACTCTTCTGATGACCAGACTCCTGGCATTCATGTCTGATGATACAGTGGTCTACAAGAAGTCCAGATACGACCTTGGTAAGGCCATCAAAAAGGCCAAAAGGGACTTCTGCTCCAAGCTGGAGGATGAGACAGATGTTCGGCAGTTGTGGCGGGGCCTGAATGCAATCACCTCCTACAAGGTGAAACCAGGAGGCAGCTCGAATGTCGGCGATACATCACTCTCTGACGAGCTCAATGCGTTTTACGCACGCTTTGATAGGGAGAACACTGATGTGCCTTCCTGAGCCTCCATTCGCTGTGATGGTATTTCAGTCTCGGTCACGGAGGCCGACGTCAGGAAATCCCTCAGAGGGGTGAACCCTCGAAAAGGGTCTGGACCTGATGGTATACCTGGTTGTGTTCTAAAAACCTGTGCGGGACCAACTGGCTGGAGTTTTTACAGACATTTTCAACCTGTCACTTCTGAGGTCTGAGGTTCCCACCTGCCTCAAAAAGGCATCAATAATACCGGTGCCCAAGAAGAGCAAGGTGACGTGCCTCAATGACTATTGACCAGTGGCACTAACGCCTGTGGTGATGAAGTGCTTTGAGAGGTTGATCATGGCGCAAATCAACTCCTACCTTGACAAAAACCTGGACCCACTGCAGTTTGCTTACTGCCACAACAGATCAACGGTGGATGCGATCTCGCTGGCCCTCCACTCCGCTCTGGACCACTTGGACAATTAAAACTCATATGTCAGGCTGTTATTCATCGATTACAGCTCGGCATTTAACACAATCATCCCTTCCAAGCTGGTTACCAAACTCGCAGAACTGGGTCTCTGCGCATCCCTCTGCAATTGGATCCTCGACTTCCTCATTCACAGACCACAGTCTGTTCGTATTGGTGGTAATGTGTCAGATTCGATAACAATCAGCACGGCAGCACTTCAAGGCTGTGTGCTCAGCCCCCTGCTGTACTCACTCTATACTCATGACTGCGTAGCCGGTCATAGTGTGAACTCCATGATCAAGTTCGCTGACGACACCACTGTTGTGGGACATATCACTGATGGGGGATGAGTCAGAGTATAGAAGTGAGATCAGCGACTGTCCATATGGTGCCAGCACAATAACCTGGCCCTCAACACCAGCAAAACCAAAGAACTGATTGTGGACTTTGGAAGGAGTAGGATGGGGACCCACAGCCCTGTGTATATCAAAGGGTCGATGGTTGAAAGGGTCAAGAGCTTCAAATTCCTGGGCGTGCACATCTCTGAAGATCTTTCCTGGTCCGAGAACACAGATGCAATTATTAAGAAAGCTGATCAGCGTCTCTCCTTCCTGAGAAGATTACGGAGAGTCGGTCTGTCAAGGAGGACTCTCTCTAACTTCTACAGGTGCACAGTAGAGAGCTTGCTGACCGGTTGCATCGTGGCTTGGTTCAGCAACTTGAGCACCCTGGAGAGGAAAAGACTAGAAAAAGTAGTAAACACTGCCTAGTCCATCATCGGCTCTGACCTCCCTTCCATTGATCTATCGCAGTCGCTGCCTCAAAAGGCTGGCAGCATCATCAAGGACCCACACCATCCTGGCCACACACTCATCTCCCTGCTACCTTCAGGCAGAAGGTACAGGAGCCTGAGGACTGCAACAACCAGGTTCAAGAACTTCCCCAAAGCTATCAGGCTATTAAACTTGGCTCGGTCAAAACTCTGAACCTTAATACCCCTTTATCTGTTATTTACACTTTATCAATTTATTTATTCATGTGTGTATTTATGTATATAATGGTATATGGACACACTGATCTGTTTTGTTGTCAATGCCTACTATGTTCTGTTGTGCTAAGCAAAGAAAGAATTTCATTGTCCTGTCAGGGACACATGACAATAAACTCTTTTGACTCTTTGACTTTGACATTCTTTAATTCTGAGGCAATGACCTCTAGTCCTGGACTCTCACACTAGTGGAAACATCCTCCACATTCACTCCATCCAAGCCTTTCACTATTTTGTATGTTTCAATGAGCCCCCCCACCCTCATTCTTCTAAACCCCCAACTAGTATAGACCCAGTGCCGTCAAATGCTCGTCATATGTTAACTCGCTCATTCCTGGGATAATTCTTGTAAACCTCCACTGGACCCTCTTCAGAGCCAGCGCATCCTTCTTCACATAAGGTGCCCAAAATTGCTCACAATATTCCAAATGTGGCCTGAGCAGTGCCTTATAGAGCTTCAGCATTACATCCCTGTTTTTGTATACAAGCCCTACCAAAATAAATCCTAGCATTTACTACCCATTCGACTTGCAGATTAACTTTTTGGAAATCATGCACTAGCACAGGAGTGCTGGTGCAGGATTCCCAAAAGGTTAATCTGCAAGTCCCTTTGCACCTTTGATTTCTGGATTCTCTCCCCATTTAGAAAATAATAATATACACCTTTATTCCGACTACCAAAATGCATGACTCCATGCTTTGCTACACTTCCATCTGCCACTTCTCTGCCCACTCTCCCAGCCTATGCAGTCCTTCTGCAGAGTCCCTGCTTTTTCCCCACTACCTGCCCACCCACCTATTTTTGCATCATCTGCAAACTTGGCCACATATCCTTCAATCCCCTCATCCAAATAATTAATACATGACATGAAGAGCAGCGGCCCCAACTCCACTAGTGAATGGCAGCAAAACAGAAAAGGCGCCCTTTATTGCTACTCTTTGCCTTCTGCCATCCAGCCAACCTGCTAGTATCTGCCCTTTGATACCATGGGCTCATCTTCCTTAGCAACCTCCCATGTGGCATCTTATCAAAAGCGTTCTGAAAATGTAGGTAAACTACACCAATCCTTTGTCCTGCTATTTACTTCTTCACAGAATTCCAGCAAATTTGTCAGCAAGATCTCCCCTTTACAAAACCATGCTAACCGCCTATTTTATCATGAACTTCTAAGTACTCTGTAAACTCATCCTTTATAATCTATATTACTAAAAGTAAGATCTTGACCACTTCCTGTTTTTCTGTTTCATGATTTTAGGCAAAAACGCTGCCACTTACCACATTCCTGTGATTTTTGGCCCGCTTACTCAGAGTCCCCCTCCGCTGCGCAGGACAAGAGGATTTTTCCCATCAATTAAACATAAAAGAGTTATTAATGTTTTAAAAAATGTTAACATTCTCTCTGCTGCCCCTGCCGGTGGGAGGGGAGAGGGACTATAAAACCTGGAAGTGTTATGCCTCAGTCAGTCTCTGCAAGATGGGGAAAGTGAAATGGCCACGTCTCTCAGTCTGAGCTGTGAGTAACACTGAACACATGTCTACTAAACTGTGTGTGGTTTTACTGACCTTGAGTGTCCTTAATGTGGTTTGAAAATGAAAATGTGGTTGGTTTGAAGTAAAAGCACTGCAAACGGTTGGTGGGGGTTTGGGTTGAAGTAAATGCACTGCAAATGGTTGGGTGGGGTTTTGGGTTGAAGAAAATGCACTGCAAATGGTTGTTTTGGGTTGAAGAAAAAGCACTGCAAATGGTTGGTTTGGGATTTTGGGTTGAAGTAAAAAGCACTGCAAATGGTTGGTCTAAACTTGACAACTTCCTGTTTGCACTGTATATTGATTTTAGATTAAAAAAATACCAATTACGGCTGTGATTCTTGGCCATCTTACTCAGTTCCCCTTCGCTCATCAGGTGCAGAGGATTCTTCCAATCAATGAACAATAAAAGTATTATTAATGTTTTAAAAAATGTTGAGAATCACTCTCCTGTCAATCATGCCATGAAGGCCACACCTTTTCCAGTGGGAGGGGGGAGGGATTATAAAACCCGGAATTGTGGGTGTGGCTCAGTCTCTGCATGGTGGGGGAGGGAGAGGTCACGACTGTCTGAGCTGTGAATCGACTGAACACACTGAATGTCTACTGAACTGTGAGTGTGGTTTTATGGTGGTTTCACCCTTCTTGAAATGGTACGAAACTGCATTTGAATGTGGTGGCCTTGCACCCTGCATGAAATGGTATGAAACTGCATTTGAATGTGGTGGCCTTGCACCCTGCATGAAATGGTATGAAACTGCATTTGAATTTAGTAGCCTTGCACCCTGCTTAAAATGGAATTTCAAGGAATAGTCGTGAGTCAACTGCCAGCCCACCAGCCGTGAGTGAGCTGCCAGCACATCAGGCTTGAGGGACTGAGCTGCCACCACAATAATCCATTTGGCCCACAATGTCCATACTAGCCCTCCGGAGACCAGTTCCTTTAGCCTACAACACCCATACCAGCGCTCCAGAAAGCCTCCTCCCCCCCCCCCCACCCCCCCCCCCCCCCCCCCCCCCCCCCCCCCCCCCCCCCCCCCACTGGCCACCAATATTGGAATTGGTGGAGAGGTGGAATATTGTGTTAGGGGACCAGCCCTCCCGTGTGAACATGGGACCCAACATGTCCCACTTAGTCTAGTGGACTCTAAAATCCCACTTAGTCTAGTGGACTCTAAAATCTTACCAACCACCAAAGTCAGACGAACGAGGCCTATAGTTCCCACTATTCTGCTTTGCTCATTTCTTGTGCAACGCTGTAATATTGGCAATTTACCAATCATCTAGAACCTCTCCTGTCTCCAGTGATTCTTGAAATATCACGATCAATGCCTCCACAATCTCTGATGCCACCTCTTTTAGAACCCTAGCGTGCAGTCCATCTATCTACCTTCAGCCCTTTCAGCTTCCCAAGCACCTACTCCCTAGTAATAGCTCCATTAACTTCCAACTGCTGGCTCTCTTGAATTCCTACTAATCCTACATTGGCAGATTTTAATAAAGGGTGTTTCTATACATTTTGGTTTCACTATGTAGAAATTACAACTGTGTTTATACATAGTCCCCCAATTTCAGGGCACCATATTGTTTGGGACACATGGCTTCACATATGTTTGTAATTGCTCAGGTGTGTTTAATTTCCTCCTTAATGCAGGTATAAGAGAGCTCTCAGCACCTAGTCTTTCCATCACCTTTGGAAAGTTTTATTGCTGTTTATCAACACGAGGACCAAAGTTGTGCCAATGAATGTCAAATAAGCCATTATGAGACTGAGAAACAAGAATAAACCTGTTAGAGACGTCAGCCAAACCTCAGGCTTACCAAAATCAACTGTTTGGAACATCATTAAGAAGAAAGAGAGCACTGGCGAGCATGCTAATGGCAAAGGGACTGGCAGGAAAACCTCCTCATGTAATGACAGAAAAATTCTCTCAATAATAAAGAAAAATCCCCAAACACCTGTCCAACAGATCAGAAACACTCTTCAGGAGTCGGGTGTGGATTTGTCAATGATCACTGTATGCAGAAGAGTTCATGAACAGAAATACACTGCAAGATGCAAACCACTGGTTAGCTGCAAAAATAAGATGGCCAGGTTACAGTTTGCCAAGAAGTACTTAAAAGAGCAACTACAGTTCTGGGAAAAGGTCTTGTGGACAGATGAGATGAAGATTAACTTGTATCACAGTGATGACAAGAGCAAAGTATGGAGGAGAGAAGGAACTGCACAAGATCCAAAGCAAACCACCTCATCTGTGAAACACGGTGGTGGGGGTGTTACGGCCTGGGCATGTATGGCTGCTGAAGGTACTGGCACACTTAACTTCATTGATGACACAACTGCTGATGGTAGTAGCATAATAAAGTCTGAAGTGTACAGACGCATCCTATCTGCTCAAGTTCAAACAAATGCCTCAAAACTCATTGGCCGACGGTTCATTCCACAGCAAGACAATGATCCCAAACATACTGCTAAAGCAACGCAGGAGTTTTTCAAAGCTAAAAAATGATCAATGAGTGGCCAAGTCAATCACCTGATCTGAACCCAATTGAGCATGCCTTTTATATGCTGAAGAGAAAACTGAAGGGGACTAGCCCCCAAAAGAAGCATAAGCTAAAGATGGCTGCAATACAGGCCTGGCAGAGCATCACCAAAGAAGACACCCAGCAACTGGTGATGTCCATGAATCGCAGACTTCAAGCCATCATTGCATGCAAAGGATATGCAACAAAATACTAAACATGACTACTTTCATTTACATGACATTGCAATGTCCCAAACGTTATGAACCCCTGGAATGGGGGAACTATGTATAAACACTGCTGTAATTTCTACATGGTGAAACCAAAATGTATAAAAATGGCCTTTATTAAAATCTGACATAATGTCCCAAACAGTATGGAGGGCATTGTACATTTTAAAGTCAAAGGTGTAATGTTCTCCTGTGAAATCAAGGTTGAACAATCTAGATGTCAATTTCTTCATCCTTATATTAATGTTTATTATAGTCGCTTCCAAAAATAGTTTCCAAGATGAAAATCTTTTCTATATATTAATACCACAGATTTACACAAGCTAATTTATAGGTCCTCTGTGACCTCTGCGCTTTGGTAAGCCTTTGCAAATACTCGTATTCAGTTTTAAGGAAAGAATATCTTTAATAATGAATGTACACTACAGTATATTGTTGCTTTCCATGTTTCAGCATTTGTATTAGTGGCTAGTTCATTAATGTTCAACATTTTACAGCGACTAGCAGAAGGAACAAGTAATTACAAGAACCTAATATTAATAGTTCAGGCTCACAGAACAAGAGGGTGTCAGCTTTGACAATGAAATGGCCTTTCTTTGGAAATACAGAGCTGCTGCCTTGCAACGTCAGTGACCCGTATTTGATCCTAACTACAGCTGCTTGTCTGTATGGAGTTTGTACGTTCTACCCGTGACCTGCATGGATTTTTGCCGAGATCTTCAATTTCCTCCCACACTCCAAAGACGTAGAGGTTTGTGGGTTAATTTTGCTTGGTATGAATATAAAATTGTCCCTAGTGTGTGTAGGGTAGTGTTAGTGTGCGGGGATCGCTGGTCGGTGTGGACTCAGTGGGCCGAAGGGCCTGTTTCTGCGCTTTATCTCTAAAACTAAAAACAAACTAAAATAAACCTAGCTATTGACAATCTCTACAGTAGTTTCATTAATGTGGACAGGATAGTTTTCACCACACCCTCCCACCTCGCCATGTTTCCTTTGGTCAACAACCAAATAAAATTATCCTCTGCTGGATTAATTGTGATACCAGCCATGCCATGTTTTAAAAAAACAAACTGTTCTAGCATTAAATCAATACCTTTAGTGATTTAGTGAAGGACATACTGAGTATTAGGAAAAACATAACTGGATACAATACTGCAACTTTTGCAGATCTGTTTTGTTCTGGTCAAATCCATATGGTTTAGTTCATGAAACCATGAAACTTCAGCATCTGAACATATGAACTTACAATTTTACTAACCCATTTAGCCTACAAACCTGTACATCTTTGGAGTGTGGGAGGAGACCAGAGCTTCTGAGAATACCCACGCAGCAACACTACCGTTGCGCCATCCACAGGTTTAAGTTTTATTATTATTGATATGTGTATCGAGGTGCAGTGAAAAGCTTTTGTTTGCGTGCCATCAAATCAGATGATATTACATATGGCCTTGTTCGTAATAGCTGGGGGTTTTAAATAAGAGTCACGAGTGTTTTATTGTCATATGTCCCAGATAGAACAATGAAATTCTTACTTGCTGCAGCAGAACAGAATATGTAAACATATTAAACACCTCAATTTACATCAACACCTCAATTATCTTGGTTTTTAGTGAACCTTGATATTAATGTTATTATGTGTAGTGCGTAATATGTAGTACGTAATGGGAGAGGAAAAAAAAGGCCAACCTCCTGAGTGTTTTACCAAAATACCATCAGTATGTCTCCTTCCCAACCAGAGGCCCAAACACCCGTGATTACTGCTGCACACCAAAGATGCCTACCACTCTATCCCCCCGACTGCACTTCCTATGAACCTGACCAACTGGCTGTGCTTCTACTCCCTAGTTACAAGCAGAAATTGAAAAAGGATCCAGTACAGAACGTCATGCAGAGCTGGTCTGAGGCAAAAGATGAGATTGTTCACGACTGTCAGTGTCTGGTCCATATTCAAGGACTCTGCGGCTAATCTAAATGTGAATGCCACTGCTGCCACAGACTTCAACAGTAAGTGTGTACAGGACAGTGTGCCAAAGATGACGGTATGTTTGCCCCCCCCCCCCCCCCCCCACAAGAAACCATGGATGAATTGGGAGGTCCACACACAGGTGAAGTCCAAGACAGCAGCGTACAAGTCAAATGATTTGAGCATTAAAACCATGACTTTTGCGTAGCCATAAAGGATGCCAAGTGGGAATTAAATGCAAGAGGTAGAGCGAAGCTGTTCCCAAAGGCCATGGGTTACTTTGTTTCAATACTTGTAGTGACAGTGTGTGGTTCCCTAAGTACAAGCTTAGCATCAGCATGGGGTGGGATTTAGACTGCAGTCAGGATAGCCACAGTGAATTTCGGCAGCAGTAGTCGGGGTGACACTTCACCGTAAGATATTCCAGGTGTTGGGAGCAGGAATTTGCTGGGACTGCCATGTCCAAGCACCACATGGATCAATTAGGAAACAGCCCCTCCACCTTTAACCTTGCCCAAAGATGTTGTGGGTCCATTGATTGATTGATTGATCCTTTATTGTGACGTTACTTGGTACAGTCGGATGTGTTGTTTGCATACAGTACTAGTATGCAAGAGTGGACGCGTAAAGAGCAGCGACAGAGATACAAAAGTATTCAATATAGTCCCTCTTCCATCTATTTCCCCCCCCCCCCCCCCCCCTTCTCAGCACCCTCCCCCAACACCTAGTCCCTTCTTGTCCTCATGTACTGATGAAGTCTGTGGCAGTAGTGGTGTGTCCTCCACCGACCGCCGTGACTCACGCGGGCGACGGCTCTCCACTCTCACCAAGGGCCCTGCTCGCTCGCCAACATCCCTCTCGCTCCCCGACGTCTCTCCTCACTCTGCCGGTGGCTGGGCCCTGTCCTGGTCAACTCCGCGCCGGCGGGTCCATCTGGTTTAGCAAGAAGCCCTTGGGTTGTATGGCACTGTGAGGTGAGGCAGGGGTGAGCCATGTCTCTGTGCACAGAGCACACAACAGTCTCTCAGTTCTCTAAGGTAGGTCAGTCTAACTTTACGTTCATTCCGTTTGTTTGCAATAGCTTGGACATTTACTAGCAGTAAGCTGGGGAGGAAGGGCTTGAAGCCCCACTATTTCAGTCTCGCCTGCAACCCAGCATTTCTTCCCCATTTCCTAGGAGGATGGCTGCTCGTCAGGCCCAGGAGTTGGTGTGTGGAGTACTATAGTCACTGTGGTAGGTGGATGTATTCAGTGGGGTCTGGGTGTCTTGTTACAGCACCAACCATTCTAAATTGAAGTTTTATGCTTATTATGATTATATAATTTTTCAAATAGGAGAACACTGAGGAAATGTGCAAAGTTGCATGTATGTGTCAAGTAAACTTATGCAGTAGGTAATTACAATATTTGAGTCATTTGGTTCATCCATCCTGAAATGCCCTGCAGTACCTAATTATTTCTTACATGTATTGTAATCTACTCCTACACCATTGCATGGGATAGTATTAAGAAACTGTAAATGATCTAATATAGAAGACATTAAGAACAGCTAAAGAGTATCAGTGCTTTTGCCAATTTTCGATTGTCCTTATCAAATTTGGCCACAGGATTATCACATGTAAATTATTAGATATCTGGTATTCTTTTGTGAAATAACAAGTTGGGTTGAAAAACCCAAGTCTCATCAACCAGAAGCTTCCTTGATGCACTGATTTATGGCTTTTCCCCATATTTTCTCTGACACCAGAATGCTTCTGTGTATTTTGATAGCTATAATGTGACTTGGCACTCGCAATGCTTCAGCTTAGTTACTCCAATAGTTTGTGTATACGTTTAAACCAGCATCTGCAGTTCCTTGCTACACATTCTATTGACTCTGTTGATAGCTGCTCCGCTTTATTTAAACATGTTTAGTATTAAATTTACTTAGATTTCATGGTCTCTTTGTGTAATTTACAGTTATTTCAGCATTTAAACATGCAAGAAAAAAAAGGATATAATCTAGCAATGACAGCAAGAGACAGAATGGGTGACGTTTAGGGTTGAGACCCTTCTTCAGTCTGAAACATCACCCATTCATTCTCTCCAGAGATGTTGCCTGATCCGCTGAATTACTCCAGCATTTTCACAGTTATAGTAGAATTAGGCGATTTGGCCCATCGAATCTACTCTGCCATTCAATCATTCGATCTCTGCCTCCTAATCCCATTTTCCTTCCTTCTCCCCATATCCTTGACAGCCATTCTAATCAATAATTTATTTATCTCTGCCTTAAAAATATCCACAGTTCCTTCCTATACATGTCATCCAGCAAGACTGCTTTATGTTATATTAACATGAGAAACAGTTAACGTTTCTCACCAACATTCATATAAAGATAGAGCAAAGGGCAGAACTTAAAACAAACCCCATAACATGGAATGAACATGGAAAATGCCTCTTAATTCTCATAATCAATTGCAATCTCAGCAGGAGACCATATTCTTGGTTACTTGGATATTGACCAATGTTCTATTGAACAGTGATATGACAAATATATGATTTCTTAGATTCGAGGAATATTAAATTGGGTGTATAATTCTGGCTGTTTTCAAGGAGAAAACTAACTGTTCTGTCACCTCAAGAGTATGCTTTTTCATCGATCAGAATCTTATCGCAATTATGTGGCTGAAATCAGCAGTTCAACTATCTAGAAAATCATTTGGACAATAAATTACATTGAGAAAGCGAGATAGCCCATCGTAATTCATGCTTTAATGACCATTTAGACCCCCTGATTAATTATTGCATCAATGATTATAGGATTTCAATTTCTACTGTCTGGAAGTCCATTACATATGTTGATTACTTTATATAAGAAAATCTTCCTCATGATTGGCCCTAAATTCACATTTACTATTGCATGAAATGAAAATAAGATTAGGTTAAACTGTGAATCATGCCTACACTTCCAACAAGAATACATTTAGTATTATTGTTGGTCTTATTGATGATCTAGGAGTATGTGCATGGCTCCTTGAAGCTCGAGTCGCAGGTGGCCACTTAGGCCTTCATTAGCCAGAGTATTGAGTTTAGAAGTTGGGAGGTCATATTGCATTTGTACAAGACGTTGGTGAGACCGCATTTAGAATATTGTATTCAGTTCTGGGCACCATGTTATAGGAAAGACATCGTCAAGCTTGAAAGGGTTCAGAAAATATTTATGAGGATGTTGCCAGGACTAGAGGGTGTGAGCTATAGGGAGAGGTTGAGTAGGCTGGGACTCTATTCCATGGAGTGCAGGAGGATGAGGGGCGATCGTATAGAGGTGTACAAAATCACGAGAGGAATAGATCGGGTAGATGCACAGTCTTTTACCCAGAGTAGGGGAATTGAGGACCAGAGGACATAGGTTCAAGGTGAAGGGGAAACAATTTAATAGGAATCTGAGGGGTAACGTATCCACACAAACGTGGTGGGTGTATGGAACAAACTGCCAGAGGAGGTAGTTGAGGCTGGGGCTATTCCATTGTTTAAGAAACAGCTAGACAGGTGCATGGATGGGACAGGTTTGGAGGGATATGGACCAAGCGCAGGCAAGTAGGACTAGTATAGCTGAGACATTGTTGGCCGGTGTCGGCAAGTTGGGCCGAGGGGCCTGTTTCCACACTGTGTCACTCTATGACTAAAAATAAATCATAAAGATTTGCCCATCAATTCGTTTGGTTTGATAGTGTGCAAAACCAGTATTTTGTCTGGTGAGGATCAAATGGTTGATCAGAAAGAGGGAGAAACAAAGAACTGACCATTTACTTTGTATGTCAATGAAATACCACGCTAAATGCTACTGAAAGTAAAAACAGTCAATCCCAAATTCAGCATTTTTGCCCAAAGGGAAACATGATATAACCAAAGACAAAACTGTTCATTCGAATAATCGTGCAGTCTTTCCTAATTGTTGATTTCCAAATTTGTAGAGTCAGGAATCTATTATATATCGAGGTGGCACCCTACTTCATGTGCAAATCTTCATTGAATTTTTTGTTTTGGTTTGGGACATCTCTTCATATTAAACTGTGATGTTGCAGAGCAGGTATCCCAAAGGAGATTTCTATCGATACAGAGATTGCAGAAGGATGAACGGTAAAAATACAAACAATAATTGGGGGATTGACATTTTTTTTCAACACTTCGTGATTGAGGCTTGTGATTGAGGCAGTGCAGCGTAGGTTCACGAGATTGATCCCTGGGATGGCGGGACTGTCATATCAGGAAAGATTGAAAGGACTAGGCTTGTGTCCACTGGAGTTTAGAAGGATGAGGGAGGATCTTATAGAAAATATAAAATTATAAAAGGACTGGACAAGCTATTTGCAGGAAAAATGTTCCCAATATTGGGCGAGTCCAGAACCAGGGGTCACAGTCTTAGAATAAAGGGAAGATCATTTAAGACTGAGGTGAGAAAAAACTTTTTCACCCAGAGAGTTGTGAATTTATGGAATTCCCTGCCACAGAGGGCAGTGGAGGCCAAGTCACTGGATGGATTTAAGAGAGAGTTAGATACAGCTCTAGGGGCTAGTGGAGTCAAGGGATATGGGGAGAAGGCAGGCACGGGTTATTGATGGGGGACGATCAGCCATGATCACAATGAATGGCGGTGCTGGCTCGGAGGTCCGAATGGCCTCCTCCTGCACCTATTTTCTATGTTTCTATGAGGCTACCATTTTTCAACATAAATTATGTTGTTTGAGCATTTCCCTGTATATGTCAGTCTTGTGGACTTTCCAGCTAAGAACCAGTGGCTATTGTGCAACTGTACCCCATTGTTGGACACTGCATGTAGCTCAGTGACAGAACACAGTTGATCTCACAGCTGAGGCAACATGTTCTAGACTCCTCATGCTGATTGCATGCTCACTCTTGCTAGTGTGCTGTTTTTCCTCAAGGCATCTATTGTTATACCTTCTGGGGAAGCTAATTATAATAATTTCCAACACCCTCTTAACTATATGTAAAGATGTTTCTCTTGCTCTTAATACTAAATCTCTTACAGTTAATCTCACAGCTGAGGCAACATGTTCTAGACTCCTCATGCTGATTGCATGCTCACTCTTGCATAAGGCTAATAATTAATTTTGTGTTTGCCAATTCAGCCTATTCCAGTTCATTACATTCAATGCAAGACAGGGATAAAAGGAGAGCAGATCATTAATTATCTTATCACAGGGTGATCATGAGTATTTAAACACAGAGGTAGCACTTATGGCCATTCACCCCATGTGAGCACTTAATATAATACAAGCCAAAAGTCATTTATCTGCTTAATGTTCAATTAAAGTGCAATTATAGACATGGTCTTGTGTATTTTGATGCCCAGCCTTCAGAGAATCTCTGTAGTTCATTCATCCTGTGATCATTTCTATCTCTATTCAGAATTAAATATGTGGAGCTGGCTGCTTTCTTGGAGGCACTGGGTTCAGGATCATCTGTGACTCTTTCCTAAGTTACTGGGTCGCATGAAAATCTACGCTGTGAAAGACCATAAACACGTTAATCCTGAGAGATCCAAGCAATGCCATTGTAAAATCCAATTGTTTCTCAAATGATTGTGAGGATTTTGTGCTTGAGAAAATAATTCTCGTGGCTCTCAAGCACAGCTGGTTTATTTGATAACTGTTGGAGAACTAATTTCTCTTCTTCATTGAGAAATTGATTCTTCAAAGGGCATACGTGCCATTCAGAAGTCTCTCTGGGGATAAAAACCTGAAGTTGTGAGTGTGGAATTCTCTGCCTCAGAGGGCAGTGGAGGCCGGTTCTCTGGATACTTTCAAGAGAGAGCTAGATAGGGCTCTTAAAGATAGCGGAGTCAGGGGATATGGGGCGAAGACAGGAACGGGGTACTGATTGGGGATGATCAGCCATGATCACATTGAATGGCGGTGCTGGCTCAAAGGGCCAAATGACCTACTCCTGCAACTATTGTCTATTTAAGTACCAATGACAAAAATATTTCTTATTAAACAAAAGCTCTAGTCGTGGTGTTGTCTCACAGCTGTGGGAACCAGAGGGAAGAAGCCTGGCAGACAAATTTATTCGGCCAATGACGGGCAAAAGTCATCGTTCAGAACGCACCCCAGGTGCTCATCGGCAGTAGTGGTTCACTGGAGTTGGGGGCAGCATGATAGCTCAGAAATTCCATGCACCTTCCAATCATACTCAACTAAATGGGTCTAGCACTTCCAAAATTTGGGTAGTGCACTGTTCACAAGTTGTAATATTTACATTTGTTTTACAACACACAAAGGGTAAAAATATTTGGTTGAGGCACAGCCGAAGCATTCCAAGTAAGCTGGATTATGGCCAAGGTTTGGAAATTGGGCAGAAGTTCCCATGCAAACCACCCATGCAATAAGGCAGGATTGGCATGCTAATATGAAGAATGGAGAGTATCGGGCATATGAACTTTCCGAATGTAAAAACTTATTCCTGACTTCAACAGATTCATAAGGTAAGAGATACATGTTATACAAATCCCATTACAAAGGTTATCAAAGACAATATAACTGTTCTATAACAGTAAAGCTTTGCAGTATGGGATAAACTATTTGTTGGCCATTGGGATTTACCTTTAATTATTATTATTAGCCTTGTCTCCGCCTTGTGGCAAGAGATTGGGGTTATAGCAATCTGTACAAAACTGAGTTATTTTCATTAAGAGTAATTGGCAATATAGCAGCTGTGTTGCAGCTGAGCAAATCAAGGAACTGATATTGTGTAAGTAGAAATTAGATCGTTGCTAACAACCTTGTGCTATTGTCAGCTGAGGCTACTTCAGCCACAATGATGAAGTAACAGTATTCAGCATTGCTGAACATGACAATAACTCATTGAACTTGAACCTCGCTACAGTAGTGTGGTCGGTTGAATTCAGTTATGAACTGATGTTTAGAACTCTAAAATGAGAAGTTCTAAATACCATCACCTACTCAAAGGTAGTGGAGATTGCATGAGTTACCAATTCTTCAGTTGTTGGTATTAACTAAATATATACACTAAATGCACCCATGAGTAAGGGGTTTTGAGCGAATATACATATTCTACATGCTCATATTCAAGTTGCTACTCTACGATGGTGACTACGATGGTGTTAGTCATATGATAATCAAGGGAAAATATCCTGTAATTAATCTCCTTGCCACTGGTGTATCATCCAGTTCAGATCGATGATAACACAGAATAAGCGTTGGATCTCGAAGTATGATGAAAGCATGGGTCAATACTTCATTGAATGTTCATCATGTTAATGCATGTTTTTCATTCATTGCAAAAAATATGTGGCACAACAGTGCGGAGAAATACTTCTCGCTTCAATAGGAGGAATGGTCTTCATGTCTTCCTCATTTTTTGCCTCATTAGCCGGGTCTTAAAACAGTCTGCAAGACCTCGCTTGGGTTCATACTGTCGGACTGGCCAAGCGTCCATGTTGCCTGCTTCATCAGGCATTATGGCACAGCGGTATACGGTTATGCCAAAAAACAAGAACTTGCTGTTCAAACTGTGGTTCAGGAGACCGGCTTTTGCACAGTAAAACAATTATTGACATACACATTTTGAATGGATTGACTTTTTCCTCAGGTTGTCACATCAAGCCATGAAGGTGCTCACTGCAGTGTGCAGGGATAGCACCCAAAAAAAGCAGTACATTCCTAATAAGGGGATCAGAAGTGTTTTGTTAAATGTTAATGGTACATTTAATACAGTACAGATTACTGACATTCCAGCTCATTTTAAATGGTATTGACAATAATTCAGTTATAGAGACACTACAGCTGCAACATAAGGGAACTAAGCTCTCGACCACCTCTATTTTTATTGTTGATATTGGATAAGTTGCCATAACGGACGTCGCCGGGGGGGCGGGACTTGTGAGCGATTGGTCCAGACCCCTGCCGGTTCCGCGGCCCTTGTGAGTAAGTGGGAATCGGCGTGAGTTAGTGTCAGCGTACACGCCTGAGAGAAGGGAAGTGTCCGCACTGCGCTGTCGACCCCCCCACCTCCCATCTCCCCCGGCCACTGAGGTCGAGCAACAATAACTAATAATAATTGTGGTTACCCACCCCCCCCCCCCCCGGGCTCGGTCACTCCGCTCCCTCACTGGGTACCCCCAAAGCCGGTGATCAGTGATCGCTCAGCCCCCCCACTTTCAAAACGTTCCACGGCCCCTGACTCTTATCACTGAACCGACTCTGGGAGCTAAGATATACTTTTAAAAAAGTCTTATTTCTTTCGACTGGTTTATCGATTCACACCTAAAAGGACGACTGGCCTTCAAGATGCACGGTAGTGTATGTAAATGTATTGTTATAGTCACAATATAATTGTTGGTGTAAATATCTATGGAACCAATTTGGATTATTATTTTGTTAAATCAACCGAAAGTTCCAATCACATGGTGGTTTATTTTATATTCATGAAAGCCCAAAAGGAAAATTAAAAATGACCTCCACCCTCCCATCTCTCCCGGCCACTGATGTGATGGACGTGGGCGTCTGGACCAATCGCTGAAAATTCCCGCCCCTCCCTGGCAACGTCATGTCCGTTATTTGTGTATTCGGCGATGCGTCCGTTCGGCGAGTTGGCTTTTCGGCGATCCGCCCGTTCGGTTAGTTGGCTTTTCGGCATTGTTTCCATTCGGTTTTTTGGCGTTTACTTCTTCGCTTCGGCATCTTGTCCTTCGACGCCACGTCGGGTACTGTTATCACATATACGTTATGTTTTCCCCTGTGTTTCTACTTGCTCTTAACGCGTTTCAGTAATGGTAATCTCCACTGAATGCCACTTCTGTTATCAAGATGCCATTTGCTGATTCTGAGTTATGAAGTGTTGGCTGTCTCTCAGGGATACTGTGCTTCAAAGGAACGAGTGCAGATTTCAATGGTGAGGCACAGTCACAATTACAAGATCTCTCATTACTAATCAATTATTTTGAGCATCTGTTGAATAGGACACCGATTACAACCCTTGAGTGTGGCAAATGCTGTGCACCAGGACATGCAAGATATTCAACATATGTCACTAATTGATTGGAGAAAGGACCAAATGGTTTTATTCAAACTGAATATTCATTATTAGTGCTTCAATTGATGGTATGCTTACAGACTTCACATCAATACTTTGAGCAGTCCTCATGCAAGCAGAAGTTGCTGGTTAAATTTAATTTATTGAGATCCCTGAATGTCCTCTGGGAAAATCCAACCTGTGTGAGGTAAGCAACAGAAAAGGGAAATTCTCCACTGATGGAAATTCTCCACGGGTTTCTTCAAACGGCCAAGTAGCTGAAGCATTCCTTGAAACGCCGTATTAGCATTTCTTTAGCAGGGCCCATGGCATTTGTGTGTTGAAGTATCTCACTGATCAAAAAATGGTCTTGCAGCTTTCAAGAGCATAAGAAACAAGGAGCAGAAGAAGGAGCAATTGGTGCCTCAAGACTCTCCTCTCACTTAATGTGATCATGGCTGACACGTGCTGGCCTCGACTTCTCTTCTATGTTGGTTCCCCATGACCCTCAGTTCCTTTCAAATATTTATATATCTCAAATAAAATATATTGAATTATCTGGCTTCACCATCCTCGGGGACAAAGAATTCCAGCGATTCACTAACCTCTTGACTGGAAATTTGGAGCTGTTTGGAAGTCTAGTTCATCCTATTTAAGCTTCAAGCATGTCTTCGATTACTCAGCAGCACTTTACCAGCTGCTGCAAAGGGAAATTCAGACGATAATTATCAAGTGATCAGTGGGATTGCACTTATCCTCTATCCCTCGCCCTCACTTTGGTAAATCCGACCATACCGGCAGCAATTGACGAGCGCACCCCCCGAGGTGAAGACTGCACAGAGCTGGTCGGAGTCTGTAGACTGGGAAATGTTCAGGGACTCGACAATGGACTTGAACGAATGCGACACAGTTGTCACAGACTTCATTAAGAAATGTGTGGAGGACTGCATCCCAACAAAAACCTTCCAAGTGTTTCCCAATCAGAAGTCTTGGATGAACTATGAGATTCGCCCTTTACTGAAAACCAGACACCGGGCATTCATGCCTGATGATACAGTGGTCTACAAGAAGTCCAGATATGACCTTGGTAAGGCCATCAAAAAGGCCAAAAGGGACTTGTGCTACAAACTGGAGGATGAGACAGATGTTCGGCAACTATGGCAGGGCTTGAATGCAATCACCTCCTACAAGGCGAGATCAGGAGGCAGCTCGAATGTCGGCGATACATCACTCCATGATGAGCTCATTGCGTTTTACGCACGCTTTGATAGGGAGAACACTGATCTGCCTTTTCGAGCCCCCATTCACTGTGATGGTATTTCAGTCTCAGTCACAGAGGCCGACGGCAGAAAATCCTTCAGAGGGGTGAACCCTCGAAAAGCGTGTGGACCTGATGGTATATCCGGTCGTGTTCTTAAAAACCTGTGCGGACCAACTATCTGGAGTTTTTAATGACACTTTCAACCTCTCACTTCTGAGGTCAGAGGCTCCCACCTGCTTTCAAAGGGCATCAATAATACCAGTGCCCAAGAAGAGCAAGGTGCGTGCCTCAACGACCATCGCCAAGTGGCACTAACGCCTGTGGTGATGAAATGCTTTGAGAGGTTGATCATGGCACAAAACAAATCCTACCTTGACAAAAACCTGGACCCTCTGCAGTTCGCTTACCGCCGCAACAGATCAACGGTGGATGCAATTTCGCTGGCTCTCCACTCCACTCTGGACCACTTGGACAACAAAAAGTCATGTCAGGCTGTTATTCATTGGTTACAGCTCAACATTTAACACAATCATCCCCTCCAAGCTGGTTACCAAACTCGCAGAACTGGGTTTCTGCGCATCCCTCTGCAATTGGATCCTCGACTTCCTCATTCACAGACCACAGTCAGTTTGTGTTGGTGGAAATGTGTCAGCCTTGATAACAATCAGCACGGGAGCACCTCAATGCTTCGTGCTTAGCACCCTGCTGTACTCACTCTATACTCATGACTGTGTAGCCGGTCATAGTGCGAACTCCATCATCAAGGTCGCTGACGATACCACTGTTGAAGGACGTATCACTGATGGGGACGAGTCAGAGTACAGAAGTGAGATCAACCAACTGACCAAATGGTGCCAGCACAATAACCTGGCCCTCAACACCAGCAAAACCAGGAACTGATTGTGGTCTTTGAAAGGGGTAGGATGGGGACCCACTGTCCTGTCTATATCAACGGGTCGATGGTGGAAAGTGTTAAGAGCTTCAAATTCCTGGGCGTGCATATCTCTGAAGATCTTTCCTGGACCGAGAACACTGAGAGCATTTGATAAGGTCCCACATAGGAGAGTTGTGAGCAAAATTAGGGTATTGGGGGTAGAGTGCTCACATGGATAGAGAAGTGGTTGGCAGACAGGAAACAAAGAGTAGGGATTAATGAGTCCCTTTCAGAATGGCAGGTAGTAACTAGTGGGGTACCGCAAGGCTCGGTGCTGGCACCACTGCTATTTACCATATACATCAATGATTTGGATGAAGGGATTCAAAGTAACATTAGCAAATTTGCAGATGACACAAAGCTGGGTGGCAGTGTGAACTGTGAGGAGGATGCTATGAAAATGCAGGGTGACTTGGACAGGTTGGGGGAGTGGGCAGATGCATGGCAGATGAAGTTTAATGCAGATAAATGTGAGGTTATCCACTTTGGTAGCAAAAACAGGAAGGCAGATTACTATCTGAATGGCGTCAAGTTGGGAAAAGGGGAAGTACAACAGGATCTGAGGGTCCTTGTTCATCAGTCAATGAAAGTAAGCATGCAGGTACAGCAGGCAGTGAAGAAAGTGAATGGCATGTTGGCCTTTATAACAAGAGGAATCAAATATAGGGGCAAAGAGATCCTTCTGCAGTTGTACAGAGCCCGAGTGAGACCACACCTGGAGTATTGTGTGCAGTTTTGGTCCCCTAATTTGAGGAAGGACATTATTGCTATTGAGGGAGTGCAGCATAGGTTTACAATGTTAAATCCCGGGATGGCGGGACTGTCATATGCTGAGAGAGTGGAGCAGCTGGGCTTGTACACTCTGGTGTTTAGAAGGATGAGAGGGGATCTCATTGAAATGTATATATGATTGTTAAGGGTTTGGACACGCTAGAGACAAGAAACGTGTTCCCAATATTGGGGGAGTCCAGAACCAGGGGCCACAGTTTAAGAATAAGGAGTAAGCCATTTAGAACGGAGACGAGGAAACACTTTTTCTCACAGAGTGTGGTGAGTCTGTGGAATTCTCTGCCTCAGAGGGCGGTGGAGGCAGGTTCTTTGGATGCTTTCAAGAGAGAGCTAGGTAGGGCTCTTAGAAATATGGGGAGAAGGCAGGAACGGGGTACTGATTGGGGATGATCACATTGAATGGCGGTGCTGGCTCGAAGCGCTGATTGGCCTACTCCTGCACCTATTGTCTATTGTCTATCAGCACCTCTACTTCCTGAGAAGATTTCGGAGAGTCGGTATGTCAAGGAGGACTCTCTCTAACATCTACAGGTGCACAGTAGAGAGCATGCTGTCTGGTTGCATTGCGGCTTGGTTCGGAAACTAGAGTGCCCTGGAGCAGAAAAGACTACAAAAAGTAGTTAACACTGCCCAGTCCATCATCAGCTCTGACCTCCCTTCCATCGAGGTGATCTATCACAGTCGCTGCCTCAAAAATGGCAGCATCATCAAGGACCCACACCATCTGGGCCATACACTCATCTCCCCACTACCTTCAGGTAGAAGGTACAGGAGCCTGAAGACTGCAACAACCAGGTTCAGGAATAGCTCCTTCCCCACGCCATCAGGCTATTAAATTCGGCTCGGGCATAACTCTGAACATTAGTAGCCCATTATCTTTATCAGTTTATTTATTCATGTGTGTGTATATTTATACAATTGTATATGTACACACTGATCTGTTCTATAGTCATGTCTACAATTTCATTGTCCTATCAGGGACACATGACAATAAACTCTCTTGAACTTGTCCAACCAAAAGCTTTTGATCAACTAGATGGCAATATTTATTCAAAGTATTGCAAAAATCTAACATGGGAGATAACTTTATCTCATGGGTAAAATTATTATATGATAAGCCGATGGCCAGAATACTGACTAATAATATATTACCCCTGAAATTCCAATTAGCAAGGGGCAATAGGCAGGGGGTGCACTATCGCCCCTGCTATTTGCACTAGTGATAGAGCCTTTAGCAGAAAGTATAAGAAGTCATCCGAATATTCATGGATATAATACCAAACACTCAAATAATAAAATCTCATTATATGCAGACGACATATTATTATATATTACAAATTCGCAAATTAGCATACCAAATATACAAAATTTAATAGAGGAATTTGGTTCTTTTTCAGGATATGGATTAAACTGGAACAAAAGCGAAATTATGACGATAAAGCCTCAAGAGCCGACACATCTGTTGAAATTCCCTTTTAGAATTGCAACAGAAAAAATTAAGTATTTGGGCATCCAAATTACTAGGAACTATAAATCACTACTTAACGCAAACTATATGCCTTTATTAACTAGATTAAAGGGGTTAATTAAATTTTGGAAAACACTGCCGATGTCCTTAATAGGCAGAATAAATGCCATAAAAATGATCTTCTTACCACAAATACTGTACCTATTTCAATCAATACCAATATATTTACCAAAAAAATTATTTAAAAAAACTAGATTCTGATATTATAAACCTGGGATTATAAATCACACAGAATTCAAAGAAAACACTTGTGTAAATCTAAAGAATCAGGGGGACTGACACTCCCTAACTTATTGTATTACTATTGGGCAGTGAATATTAAAAATATAATCTACTGGTTGGACAGTTCTGCCCAACAGGTAGATTGGATAAGAATGGAGAAAGAGGATTGTTCCCCTTATAATATAGGAGCGATCCTTCCTTCCCTTATGAAATTGAACAATATAATATATAAGAAAAATTCAATTATTCACAGTATAATACGAATTTGGAAACAAATAAAATTAACTTTAAAATCAAGAAAACTGTTGCTTAATTATTATTACTAAAACTGTTGCTTAGTTATTCTCCAATAACTAATAATCCCTCATTTAAACCATCTATTATTGATAAAATGTTTAACCATTGGGAAAGAATAGGAATCAAAATGATGGGAGATATGAATGAAATGGGAAAACTTTTATCATTCCAACAATTACAACTAAAATAAAATTTGAAAAGTGATCAATATTTCAAATATCTTCAAATTCAAGATTATTTGAAAAAATATATATAAGGATATCAAACTTTAACCCCAGATTTATTAGAGGAAGGAATGAATAGAAAGTCAGAATCAAGCAATTTAATATCTTACTTATATAATATAATTCTAAATATAGAAACACCAACGACAGAGGCAATTAGAAGGGACTGGGAACAAGAGTTATTGATAAAAATTCCAAACGATAGATGGGAAAAAAATCTATTATATGTAAATAAATGTTCAATTAATGTAAGACATAACCTAATTCAATTTTCAATTTTATATAGATTATACTATTCGAAAACTAGACTGAATAAAATATTTTCAAATGTTTCCCCCATCTGTGATAAATGTCTAACTCAAAATGCCACTATAGCACATTCCTTTGTCTCTTGTACAAAACTGCATAAATTTTGGAATGAAATTTTTGAATTTTTACAAAACTATTTAACACAAAATTGAACCCCAATACAGAACTGATTATCTTTGGATCAATGGAAGAGGGAAGTAAACTAACTATATTCCAAGAAGCTTTTCTTAATTACGGTTTAATAACAGCAAAAAAACTTATACTCAAATTTTGGAAAAACGCAACCACGCCAACATTCAAAATGTGGATTTCAAGTATGTCGGAAACGCTACATCTTGAAGAAATGTGATTCCTCCTACTAGGCAAAGTAGACCAATTCTTAAAGACTTTGTCTCCTTTTATCAACTTTTTACAAGTAGATGGTGCAACATAACATAACCTTAGAAATTAAATGGTTTAGAACCGGGTGACGGATGGGCAAAAATACGAAATAGGTAGATCTCTCCTAATCTCTCTTTTCTCTACTTTCTCCTTTTTTTTCCAATCTTTTTAGCTTCTCATCTCTGTCCTTTATTTCTTTTGCTATCTGTTTCTACTCGCTTGTCTATCTATTCCGACACTCTTTATTTATTTTTTTCTCTCGCTGTTCTTTTATTATTAAATTAAAAATACGAAGTTGTACAAGAATGGAAATATGTATTTATGTATTAGGTACTCAAGTATCACACTATTGTACTTCTAACAAAAATTAAAAAAAAAAAAAAGAACTTGTCCAACCACCAAAATCATGACTCTGTTCATTGGCGGACACCTGGCGTTAAACTGAGATTTATGGGGAAAGAGCTGTTTATATGTCTTTATCCAAAAATAGTGGCAATAGAATAGACCGCTGCTCACGGCAGTCCCCGCACACTGGGCCCTCCATTGCTCACTATTGCAAGGGGATGGTCAGCAATTCTTTCCGAAGCAGATGATCAGTGGACCCTCTTCCAGTGTGGGTTTGATTCCAGGTGCCACCCACTGGCCTGGTACAAGTACAGTTCTAGTCTCCAGAATACTATATTAATCAACAGACTAGTTTGGGTGATTTCAGACAATGAAGGTGCAATTTGCAAAAGTGAGTTTTCTGTACGTCTTTCTCCTTTTGCATAAGATCTCTGAATCACCCCATCCAATTTTCTTGAGTTAGAGTCAGAGAAGTATAGGGAATTCTGACACCCAAGAACATGCCAACCAGTTTAAGGGGAGGGTTCAATGGTCTCTAATGTCAAAACAGTTGGTAAGGGATCCTTGAGGAACGTTATATAGGCAGGATTGCCTCATGACACGGACATATATCCCACTGGTCAGAACCAAAGCTGTACCATGGATCACTTGGTCATCACCACTTAAAGAGCCAACCACCATCTTCTCCAGAATGCACACTGCAGCAGGCACACTAGAAGGAAGTGTGCCAGCCTTCAAAGGCAATTTAGATGTAGTGGTGATTTAGATAAATTGACACCATTGGCAGTTGAGTCAATCCAGGGAACACAGACTGAGCACTAGGTTAATGATAACCCTTACTCCATCCTATTCAATTTCACCATTCTCTATTTTTTCAGTTCAAACTTCTGGGAAACTTCAAAACCAACCTGAGATATCCTTTTACTGGCTGTGGGGCATTATAACCAGAAGGGAAACATTTCTCACCATTCCTTCAATGAGAAGCAACTCCTCAAATAAAGGGGTACGAATCTCCCTGTTGCTGAACATTAACATGCCTCCTAATCCCATTGACCTTTCCAAGGTAATTTGTTCAGGTATTTTGAAAGATCAGTGTTTGATAAGTATGGGAGTACATGATGTTCTACAGTATGCCTTGTCAACACTTTCCCTAGCCCTGAGATGAATTGGAACTTTTGGGGCCCGTTGCAGACCCATAGAATCCACCAATACAAAGATCCGGGGTATCTTCATGAGAGAGACAGTTATAGTTCCAAGAGGAAAATCACTCACCTTCTCTAGAGCCCTTAAGAAAGAGCTAGAAATAATGGTCTCACCAGCAACTCCCCTATTCCAAAATTTATGATTAAAATATTTCCAAAACAAGTCGGCACATACAATCCAATAAAGAATGGTCCAATTCTATTATCTTACTTGCAATGTCAGCTCTGGGCAATTGATGGAATATTTGAAGCATTGCAATTGCTTGATGTGCGTCCCCCTCCATCCTTGTAGTCCCTCCAGTGAGAAAGTAAAAGTTCATGGGTACACAAAAAGCTGGAGAAACTCAGCGGGTTGTGGATGCAGAAATGTAACCAGAGATATAGACAACTTCACTAAAGAAAAAAACATTTGGCAGCAAGAATTGAGAAAATTCAATGATCCATAAGGCCCATGACTGAACCTCTAACGATATTTTTGCACAACCCAAATTTCAGTCATCATCATTTTGACATTCTCCACATCTGCAGTTCCTTCTTTATTGTTACTTTGTATGCAAAATGTAGATAATATTTTCCAGTTCAAATTCTATAAACATGTGTTCCGCAATAATTGAAAGTGAATTATTTGGTCCTCCCAATCATAACACAAGGTATCATCGAACTATTTAAAATCACTTTTTATTTTGTGTCTAAAATTTGTTGCATTCAATATTCTTTAAAGAAACTGGAAATAGGCAACTATATAGTTAGATAGTGAATTGATCTCCTCTGTCTGTCCTCCTAGGAGCTCACTAGTTTCAGAACCCATCTATAAATCATACAGTTTCACATAAGTATTATATAACAGCAAATCATTTGAAGTGGCTGCAAATGATTAACTCAGTGTTTTACTGTCTTTTTATACATCTGTCACAGTCACACAGCTGCCAGCTGAAGTGTCTGATTAGACTGATAGAAGCAGTGTGGGAATGAGATTTTCTCAATTTAATGGCAATATTTGTTTTCAAATAAAATTATCCACTGATCTTTAATATACTTTATCCTGAATAATTTGTAACTCTACATTTAAAGCTGTAAAAATATAAAAAACAATTGTCCTAGTTTGAATTGTGTGCATAATCTAAACTTAAAGCCTATTGCTAACTATTCCACCAGACCCATGTCTTAGACCATTTCCTTAGAATGAAAGACTGCAGCATCAAAATAAAGTTAACCCTCCTTTGGAGCACTGAACCTGTGTTGCATTGGTTCTCATGTCCACTCCAATCCATTGAAACAATTTGGGCAAACAAAATTGGGCAAAATTACCATGAAAATTGCACTGTAGTGCTTTGCATATCAATCCATTTGGTTAAGTGGACCATTGAAAATTGCCATTCAGTCTCAACACACAACTCGCAACAACCATATTGTAGCTGCTTTCTCCGCTGGAAAGGAAGTCAGCGCTAACTGAATCATCACCTTCATGGTATGGTAGCAGAAGAGGTGGCTGTGGCAATGAGGAATATTGGTGTAACACAGTGGTTCTCAACCTTGTTTGCCCCATGCACCCCTTTCACCATATGTCAGAATGTCATTCCCTCCCTCCTTTCCAAGATTGTCTGCCTCAAAAAAGTGCATTCCAAATAATATGCATATAATACTGAAAATCCTTTATTTCTAACAGTTTGAGTTTGCTAATCTGTGGTCCCAATTCCCCCCCTGAAAACCTGAAATACCCCCCCCCCGGGGGGAATTCCCCCCTGGTTGAGAACCCCTGGTGTAACCCCCTGGTGATGCTCATCAGCATGCCTTGGTATGTCTATGCAATGAACTGGAACTAACTTCCATGTAGTTGGCGGCTGCACGATGCTGCTGATTATGGGGGTATTCCCTGCACAATGCTGCTGATTATGGGGGCATTCATTGATCACTGATTGCAGTTGATTGTAAGAAAGACTGCAATCGATAAAGAGAATGATATAAATGATTTTACATCATGCTCATTGAAAAGTGAGTCTGGAGATAGAACGCAGGATATCAATGCAGAACTTTGAACTACAATTTTTTCCCTGAAATTTGCTTGATGTGCTCTAGATTTTTTTTTTGGTGGTATAATTGTTGGTGTAAATATCTATGGAACCAATTTGGATTATTATTTTGTTAAATCAACCGAAGGTTCCAATCACATGGGGTTTTATTTTATATTCATGAAAGCCCAAAAGGAAAATTAAAAATGACCTCCACCCTCCCATCTCTCCCGGCCACTGATGTGATGGACGTGGGCGTCTGGACCAATAGCTGAAAATTCCCGCCCCTCCCCGGCAACGTCATGTCCGTTATTTGTGTATTCGGCGATGCGTCCGTTCGGCGAGTTGGCTTTACGGCGATCCGCCCCTTCGGTTAGTTGGCTTTTCGGCATTGTTTCCATTCGGTTTTTTGGCGTTTACTTCTTCGCTTCGGCATCTTGTCCTTCGACGCCACGTCGGGTACTGTTATCACATATACGTTATGTTTTCCCCTGTGTTTCTACTTGCTCTTAACGCGTTTCAGTAATGGTAATCTCCACTGAATGCCACTTCTGTTATCAAGATGCCATTTGCTGATTCTGAGTTATGAAGTGTTGGCTGTCTCTCAGGGATACTGTGCTTCAAAGGAACGAGTGCAGATTTCAATGGTGAGGCACAGTCACAATTACAAGTTCTCTCATTACTAATCAATTATTTTGAGCATCTGTTGAATAGGACACCGACTACAACCCTTGAGTGTGGCAAATGCTGTGCACCAGGACATGCAAGATATTCAACATATGCCACTAATTGATTGGAGAAAGGACCAAATGGTTTTATTCAAACTGAATATTCATTATTAGTGCTTCAATTGATGGTATGCTTACAGACTTCACATCAATACTTTGAGCTGTCCTCATGCAAGCAGATGTTTTTGCTGGTTAAATTTAATTTATTGAGATCCCTGAATGTCCTCTGGGAAAATCCAACCTGTGTGAGGTAAGCAACAGAAAAGGGAAATTCTCCATTGATGGAAATTCTCCACGGGTTTCTTCAGACGGCCAAGTAGCTGAAGCATTCCTTGGAACGCCGTATTAGCATTTCTTTAGCAGGGCCCATGGCATTTGTGTGTTGAAGTATCTCACTGATCAAAAAATGGTCTTGCAGCTTTCAAGAGCATAAGAAACAAGGAGCAGAAGAAGGAGCAATTGGTGCCTCAAGACTCTCCTCTCACTTAATGTGATCATGGCTGACACGTGCTGGCCTCGACTTCTCTTCTATGTTGGTTCCCCATGACCCTCAGTTCCTTTCAAATATTTATATATCTTGTCTAAAATATATTGAATGATCTGGCTTCACCATCCTCGGGGGCAAAGAATTCCAGCGATTCACTAACCTCTTGACTGGAAATTTGGAGCTGTTTGGAAGTCTAGTTCATCCTATTTAAGCTTCAAGCATGTCTTCGATTACTCAGCAGCACTTTACCAGCTGCTGCCAAAGGCAAATTTAGACGATAATTATCAAGTGATCAGTGGGATTGCACTTATCCTCTATCCCTCGCCCTCACTTTGGTAAATCCGACCATACCGGCAGCAATTGACGAGCGCACCCCCCGAGGTGAAGACTGCACAGAGCTGGTCGGGGGAGGCAGAGGAACATCTACAGGACTGTTTGGAGTCTGTAAACTGGGCAATGTTCAGGGACTCAGCAACGGACTTGCACGAATACGCCACAGTTGTCACAGACTTCATTAAGAAATGTGTGGAGGACTGCATCCCAACAAAGACCATCAGTCTTGGATGAACAATGAGATCCGCACTCTTCTGAAAACCAGACACCGGGCATTCATGTCTGATGATGTAGTGGTCTACAAGAAGTCCAGATATGACCTTGGTAAGGCCATCAAAAAGGCCAAAAGGGACTTGTGCTTCAAACTGGAGGATGGGACAGATGTTCGGCAGCTGTGGCAGGGCTTGAATGCAACCACCTCCTACAAGGCGAGATCAGGAGGCAGCTCGAATGTCGGCGATACATCACTCCCTGATGAGCTCAATGCGTTTTACGCACGCTTTGATAGGGAGAACATTGATGTGCCTTCTCGAGCCCCCATTCGCTGTGATGGTATTTCAGTCTCAGTCACAGAGGCTGACATCAGGAAATCCTTCAGCGGGATGAACCCTCGAAAAGCGTGTGGACCTGATGGTATACCCGGTCGTGTTCTTTAAAACCTGTGCGGACCAACTATCTGGAGTTTTTAATGACACTTTCAACCTCTCACTTCTGAGGTCTGACGTTCCCACCTGCTTTCAAAGGGCATCAATAATACCAGTGCCCAAGGAGAGCAAGGTGCGTGCCTCAATGACTATCGCCAAGTGGCACTAACACCTGTGGTGATGAAATGCTTAGAGAGGTTGATCATGGCGCATATCAACTCCTACCTCGACAAAAACCTGGATCCTCTGCAGTTCGCTTACCGCCACAACAGATCAACGGTGGATGCAATCTCGCTGGCTCTCCACTCCGCTCTGGACCACTTGGACAACAAAAACTCATATGTCAGGCTGTTATTCAATGATTACAGCTCGGCATTTAACACAATCATCCCTTCCAAGCTGGTTACCAAACTCGCAGAACTGGGTCTCTGCGCATCCCTCTGCAATTGGATCCTCGACTTCCACATTCACAGACCACAGTCAGTTTGTATTGGTGGAAATGTGTCAGCCTTGATAACAGTCAGCACGGGAGCACCTCCATGCTTCGTGCTTAGCACCCTGCTGTTCTCACTCTATACTCATGATGGTCATAGTGCGAACTCCATCATCAAGGTCGCTGACGATACCACTGTTGAGGGACGTATCACTGATGGGGACGAGTCAGAGTACAGAAGTGAGATCAACCAACTGATCAAATGGTGCCAGCACAATAACTTGGCCCTCAACACCAGCAAGACCAGGAACTGATTGTGGTCTTTGAAAGGGGTAGGATGGGGACCCACTGTCCTGTCTATATCAATGGTTCGATGGTGGAAAGTGTCAAGAGCTTCAAATTCCTGGGAGTGCATATCTCTGAAGATCTTTCCTGGACTGAGAACACTGATGCAATCGTAAAGAGAGCATTTGATAAGGTCCCACATAGGAGATTTGTGGGCAAAATTAGGGTATTGGGGGTAGAGTGCTAACATGGATAGAGAAGTGGTTGGCAGACAGGAAACAAAGAGTAGGGATTAATGAGTCCCTTTCAGAATGGCAGGTAGTAACTAGTGGGGTACCGCAAAGCTCGGTGCTGGCACCACTGCTATTTACCATATACATCAATGATTTGGATGAAGGGATTCAAAGTAACCTTAGCAAATTTGCAGATGACACAAAGCTGGGTGGCAGTGTGAACTGTGAGGAGGATGCTATGAGAATGCAGGGTGACTTGGACAGGTTGGGGGAGTGGGCAGATGCATGGCAGATGAAGTTTATTGCGGATAAATTTGAGGTAGCAAAAACAGGAAGGCAGATTACTATCTGAATGGCGTCAAATTGGGAAAAGGGGAAGTACAACAGGATCTGGGGGTCCTTGTTCATCAGTCAATGAAAGTAAGCACGCAGGTACAGCAGGCAGTGAAGAAAGTGAATGGCATGTTGGCCTTTATAGCAAGAGGAATTGAATATAGGGGCAAAGAGATCCTTCTGCAGTTGTACAGAACCCGAGTGAGATCACACCTGGAGTATTGTGTGCAGTTTTGGTCCCCTAATTTGAGGAAGGACATTATTGCTATTGAGGGAGTGCAGCGTAGGTTTACAAGGTTAAATCGTGGGATGGCGGGACTGTCATATGCTGAGAGAGTGGAGCAGCTGGGCTTGTACACTCTGGTGTATAGATGGATGAGAGGATATCTCATTGAAACGTATATGATTGTTAAGGGTTTGGACACGCTAGTGGTAAGAAACGTGTTCCCAATATTGGGGGAGTCCAGGACCAGGGGCCACAGTTTAAGAATAAGGAGTAAGCCATTTAGAACGGAGACGAGGAAACACTTTTTTCTCACAGAGAGGGCGGTGGAGGCGTGTTCTTTGGATGCTTTAAAGAGAGAGCTAGGTAGGGCTCTTAAAAATAGCGGAGTCAGGGGATATGGGGAGAAGGCAGGAACGGGGTACTGATTGGGGATGATCACATTGAATGGCGGTGCTGGCTCGAAGGGTTGAATGGCCTACTCCTGCACCTATTGTCTATTGTCTATCAGCGCCTCTACTTCCTGAAAAGATTACGGAGAGTCGGTATGTCAAGGATGACTCTCTCTAACATCTACAGGTGCACAGTAGAGAGCATGCTGACTGGCTGCATTGTGGCTTGGTTCGGAAACTAGAGTGCCATGAAGCAGAAAAGACTACAAAAAGTAGTTAACACTGCCCAGTCCATCATCGGCTCTGACCTCCCTTTCATCGAGGGGATCTATCACAGTCGCTGCCTCAAAGGCTGGCAGCATCATCAAGGACCCACACCATCTGGGCCAACACTCATCTCCCCACTACCTTCAGGTAGAAGGTACAGGAGCCTGAAGACTGCAACGACCAGGTTCAGGAATAGCTACTTTCCCACAGCCATCAGGCTATTAAACTCGGCTCGGGCATAACTCTGAACATTAGTATATCATTATCTGTTTATTTGCATTTTATCAGTTTATTTATTCATGTGTGTATATATTCATAGAATGGTATATAGACACACTGATCTGTTCTGTAGTCATGTCCACAATTTCATTGTCCTATCAGGGACACATGACAATAAACTCTCTTGAACTTGTCCAACCAAAAGCTTTTGATCAATTAGAATGGCAATACTTATTCAAAGTATTGCAAAAATTTAACATGGGAGGTAACTTTATCTCATGGGTAAAATTATTATACGATAAGCCGATGGCTAGAATACTGACTAATAATATATTATCCCCGAAATTCCAATTAGCAAGGGGTAATAGGCAGGGGTGCGCACTATCGCCCCTGCTATTTGCACTAGTGATAGAGCCTTTAGCAGAAAGTATAAGAAGTCATCCGAATATTCATGGATATAATACCAAACACTCAAATAATAAAATCTCATTATATGCAGACGACATTATTATATATTACAAAATTGCAAATTAGCATACCAAATATACTAAATTTAATAGAGGAATTTGGTTATTTTTCGGGATGTAGAATAAACTGGAACAAAAGCGAAATTATGACGATAAAGCCTCAAGAGCCGGCACATCTGTTGAAATTCCCTTTTAGAATTGCAACAGACAAATTTAAGAATTTGGGCATCCAAATTACTAGGAAATATAAATCACTACTTAACAAAAAACTATATGCCTTTATTAACTAAATTAAAGGGGTTGAATAAATTTTGGAAAACACTGCCGATGTCCTTAATAGGCAGAATAAATGCCATAAAAATGATCTTCTTATCACAAATACTGTACCTAATTCAATCAATACCAATATATTTACCAAAAAAATTCTTTAGAAAACTAGATTCTGATATTATAAACTTCATATGGGATTATAAATCATGCAGAATTCAAAGTAAAGACTTGTGTAAATCTAAAGAATCAGGGGGACTGACACTCCCTAACTTATTGTATTACTATTGGACAGTGAATATTAAAAATATAATATTTCTGCAGTTGTACAGAGCCCTAGTGAGACGACACCTGGAATATTGTGTTCAGTTTTGGTCACCAAATTTGTGGGACATTCTCGGGGCTCTCACTTAACTTTTTTTCCCTGTTGCCAGCCGGGCAACCGTGACAGCTTTTTAGGTTTCCAAATGACAGTTTAGGTCTTGAATAGATGAGGAAATGGGGATCAGTGCGGGATGGAGAGGACGGGTCCCAGGATAAGAGGGGTGGATGGGGAGAGACAGAGAGACAGCAGAGGAGGTGGGGAGGAAGGAAGGTCAGCGCTCCTCGGACAACAAGCAGAAATAATATGTGAATGTAGACAAAATTGCTGGAGTAACTCAGCGGATGCGGCAACATCTATGAAGCGAAGGAAATAGGCAACGTTTCGGGCCGAAACCCTTCTTCAGACTGATGGGTTTCGGCCTGAAACGTTGCCTATTTCCTTCGCTCCATAGATGCTGCTGCACCCGCTGAGTTTCTCCAGCACTTTAGTCTACCTTCGATTTTCCAGCATCTGCAGTTCCTTCTTGAACATAATATGTGAATATAATTGAGCATAATTCTGACTGGTAACTACGCACTTCGTCCGAGCACATGATCGCATGCGTCATGCAAACTGTCTTAAATGACCACCTAAACTGGCATTTGGCAACCTAAAAAGCTGTCAAGGTTGCCCGGCTGGCAACAGGGAAAAAAAGTTAAGCTAGAGCCCTGCTTTCATCTTGCTAGTGTTAAGGGCTAGGTACTTGTTCTGACACCTTGACGCAAGGTTCCTGATTAATACAATTCTTGCAAATATAAAACAGTTGAATGCATGTTGACTTTGTAAGTTTCTAATCTAATTTGAAATATGATTGAACAACTGATAAAAGACTTGTATCCTAAATGTTCGCTGTTGCAAATCTATTTTCACAGGAAACTAGTTTGAGAACAGATTAACTTTGTTTCATCAAGCATTTGATTTGTGGAAGAAGTCAAGTAAATTAACTAAATTATTGAGTGAGTGTGGCAGTGTTTCCTTTCCAGAGGTTTCACACAGTCTTGTGTGTCATAAAAGATGTTGAGGCTCTATTTTGTTAAAATCTCTATCAATGTTATTAAAACAAAATCGCTAAAAATTCAATTGCCCTTTAAAAACATGTGGCATTATGTTGCAGTCCAAGGCACCAGTGACAGTTTGTACCACAATTATTAGCACCTGATTTGCATGTGCGTGGGTTATGCAAGGACTTTAGTAATTGGGTGGTGCCAACTGTGAAGTTCTCTCTGTTGACGTAGGTGGAAGTGCAAGTCATTTCAGGAGACACGCACACCAGACCAGACTGGTGCAATCCATTGTGCATCTTGAGAAGTACTGAAAAGAAAACTGGCATCCCATCTAATTTGAGTAGTTATGGTTGTCCTAATCAAGGGCTGGATAGTGGGAAAGATAATCCTTGCGTGTTCGGTGTCCCAGAAATTCATGCGACTAATATGAAGTGGCACTGGGAAGATGTGACTCGTACCAAGGGCTTGTTGACGACTGTAAATCATCCTCTGTGTAGATGGATGGCAGAGGAATGGGAATGGGAGTTAAAATAGTTAGCAACTGGGAGATCCAGCAGGCCTGGAAGACTAGGCAACTGTTTTGCGGAACATTTGTGTTTGGTGTGCCAAGGACTGCTGGATCTCCCGGTTGCTAACAATTTTAACTCTTCTTCCCATTCCCACACTGGCCTTGCGTGTAAGAAGGAACTGTAGATGCATTCCCACACTGACCTTTCTGTTCTGGGCCATCTCCATTGCCCGAGTGAGTCCACATGCAAACTAGAAGAATAGCACCTCCCATTCAACTTGGGTACCTTACAAACTGGTTGAATTGTCCAATTTTAGGTAACCTTGAAGAACTGCATCTCAGTGATTTCAGATGTGAAGTACTGCTTCAAGACAAGTTGGGAAATCAAGTCAAGTCAAGTTTATTCATCACATACACATACGAGATGTGCAGTGAAATGAAAAGTGGCAGTGCTCGCGGATTGTGGAAAAAAACAAACCAACAAACTACAAACAGAATGGAACAGAATCACAGATTCACATATTACATATTTGTGGGAGGGAAGAAAAAGGAAAAAAACAGAAATTTTAAAAAGACACCACACAACAGTAAAATGGTCCAGTAAAGATAGGTGTTTATAGTCTTAATGGCCTCTGGGAAGAAACTCCTTCTCAACCTCTCCGTTCTCACAGCATGGCAAAGGAAGCGTTTGCCTGACCGTAGCAGCTGGAACAGTCCATTGCTGGGGTGGAAGGGGTCTCCCATGATCTTGTTGGCCTCTGGAGTTGCACCTCCTGATGTATAGTTCCTGCAGGGGGGGCGAGTGTAGTTCGCACAGTGCATTTGGCCGAACGCACTACTCTCTGCAGAGCCTTCTTGTCTTGGGCAGAGCAGTTCCCAAACCAAATCGTGATATTTCTGGACAAGATGCTTTCCACAGCCGCTGAGTGGATTCTTGTGAGCAGAGCCCTTCTTTGATCCCCAATCCCGATTCCCAGTACCTTTACATGGGGGAGGGGGCTTGACTTTAGCCTGCTCCACCTTGTTTAGAAGGTTCAAGGGGACTGTCATGAAAGCACCTAGTTATTTAGGAAGCAAATAGCTTCACCTCAAAAGTATGGAAAAATGTTTGATGCTTCTGTTGACCATTCTCCAATGAACTCTGCCGAATGAATTCCCAACAAACATGCAAGAAATTGATGATCTCTTTAAACAGCACACATGCAGGGCGTGTTCCTGCATTTCAACCACATGTTTTCCTCTGTGTGGCATGCAGTGTGGTAATTGCCTACTTCACAGCGAGGTTTCAGTTGTGTTGTGGACAAGAAGTAATTTCATCCCTTCGAGCTCAGTACTTGTATGTGCAATACATGCAAGGAAATGCATGGTATAAACTCTCATTTTGCCTTGTAAAGTCCCAATCATGTTTACTGATCATTTTTATACCACAGTTCACTCTGGTGGTGCTTAAACAAATTATATAACATTTGGAGTCAATATTTGGTAATTACCAATGCACCGTTTGTAAAATGTAGAAATTGTGCAGAAATTGATTTCCTTACAGTTTATACTACAACACTGACTACTTTTCAGATTCAATTAAATATGTAGCAGTTTGAGTTTCCTGAGGTCATGAACAGCACTAAAACAACAGCTGTACTTTCTTTTTCACACATTTTCCATAATATAATATTTCTATTTTAAACCAATAAAATAGCTGAGGGTGAGCATCTGCTCAGTAAATTGGATTTACCTTTCTCAAAAGTCTCTGCTTATTTGTAGTTTGGAATTAAAAAAATAAATTCTGATACTGCACATTGTGTAAATTCATGGGGTTACACAGCATGGAAACAGGCCCTTCAGCCCAACCCACCCATGTTGACTATGGTGACCATCTACCCTATTTCCGTTTGCCTGTTGGCCGTTGGCTCATATCCCTCTAAACAGTAGCTATCATGTTCTTGCACTTGTCTCTACAACCTTCTCTGATTGCTCGTTCCATGTACCCAGCACTAAATGAGAGACTTCCCCTTCAGAACCCATTTATGTCTTCCTCCTCTCACCATGAATCCGTGCCCTCTAGTTTTAGACTTCCCAACCCTAGGAAAAAATACTGTGACTATCTACCCTTTCTATGCCTTTAATCATTTTAGAAATCTCTATATGGAGGCTTCAGCCTTCTTCACTGCAGGGCAGTCACAACCTATCCAATATCTCCATGTAACTCAGGATACCTTCTTGTGAATCTTTTCTCTGCCTTTTCTGGCTTGATCACATTTTTTCTAAATGTTTCTATTGCACACAATATTCCAAGTGCGGTCAAACCAATGACTTGTACAACCATAGCATTACGTCCCTACTCCTATGCCTAATACTTCAGCCAGTGAAGGCGAGGATGCCTTCATCACTGTTCCTCGAACGTACCATCACAAAGTCTCACTGTTCAATAACAATCTCCAAGGCCTGACATTCACTGTATATTGTCTTGGCCTGTTTTAACTTCCCAAAACGCATCACTTCAGACTTGCCCAAGTTACATTTTATCAGCCAGTCCCTTGCTTGCTTTTGCAGTTGAACCAGAGCCTGTGGTAACCAAGGTGAGATCGTAAATTGGATACAAAATTAGCCTGCAGTAGGAGGTTGCTTTTTCAGATTGGAAACATGCAACCAGTATTGTGCTATGGGGAATGGTGCTAGGTCCTTTATTGTTCTAGATGTAACCTTTAGACAACATCCTTCACCATCCTGTATACCACCAAGTTTGGTATTGTCTGCAAACGTATCAATCCCCGTAGCACATGGGCGGAAACCCGGGGGGGGGGGGGGGGGGGGGGGGTGTCCCCCGTGTTTTGAGAGGTGGGGGGCAATCTCTCTCCCCCACCCCCCCCATGTTTCTTGTATGTCAAAACGTAACAGGCCCATTCTCTGGCCCCTTTACCCCCCTAGGTGATCCCACCCACCACGGAAGGAAGCAAGCGCTACACTCTTCCCAATTAAGCCAGTGCTAATTGTAATTACCGTGTCATGCTTACGTACATACGTGTACATCAGAGGTCTCCAAACTATGGCCCGTGGGCCACATCCGGCCCGCCACGAAATTTTATCTGGCCCGTAGCAAGCTCAGCGCAGGACGGAGCGTGTGTCAGATTGGGGAGCACGGTGGCACGGAGCTGCTCTTAGTGTTGTTACCGGGTAGGTCCCTCGAATTGTCAGAGCTGAGCCATCTTCAGGGCCGCCGTGTAGGAGGGTGCAGTGTTGGGGGATTGTTCGGCAGCGGCCAAAATGAGTCGGTGGGGGGGGGGGGGGGGGGGGGGGGGTCGGCGGCGTCAGAATGGGTCAATTCTGAGTTATAATATGCGATCGTTCCACTCTCTCCCATCTACGCCCTCTCTCTTTGTGTGTCTCCCCCCCCCCCCCCCCTTGTTTTAAAAGCAATTTCCGCCCATGCCATAGCACGATACTGGTTAGCTGGTTCCATTCTGAAAAGCAACCCACTTATTTCAAGCTAATTTTGTACCCAATCTGCTATCCCACCTTGGATCCTATGTATTCTAACCCGGATTATTCTACCATGCGGGACTTATCTAAAGTCCACTGTCTTGCCCTGGCCAATCCACTTGGTTGCCTCAGAAAAAATCTCTCACAAATTTGCAAGCATTACATAATGTGTAAGATTTTGGAGCTTTCTGCAATCCATATTGTATTACTTGTCATTTTAAGAGGTAATTTTAGTGCCAAAATACCTTGTTTTTGTAGGTTCCACTTGAAAGGCTAATTGGCACAATTCCAGTTTAGGCGAGCCAACCCAAAATGCAAGAAAAGCACATTTGATAATTGAAAAGGCCAGGAGAAGATGGTGGCATAGAACTCATTTGGTTTGTTTCCAGCAACATATTAAATGGACTGTGTTTGGAACCAAATTCGATAACCTCTTAGAAAGGGTGTGGGGATTGTGAGACGTGATTAACCTGCACCCATTGATTATGGTGTAGGCAGGATGCCAGCATGTACTGTCTGCTGAGAGTATTCACCCTGTGCATTGTATTGATCACCAGGGGCCAATATCGGGAGTAAAAGGCTGTTGATAGGTGGAGAGGCTGGGCTTGTATACTCTGGAATTTAGAAAAATGAGAGAGGATCTTATTGAAACATAGAAGATTATTAAGGCATGGACCAGGCTGCGGCTCGGTGCATCCTGGTGGACAACCAGTGGCTGCCGGAAGTAGGTACCAAGCACTGGGTAGAAGCGGTGGAAGATAGTGGCCTTCGAATGGGGGTGGTTGGAGAAAGCATCCTGCTTGCCTGCTAGATTTTCACTTACCGTAACTGCAGGAAAAATGTTCCAGATGTTGGGGGAATCCAGAACCACGGGTCACAGTTTAAGAATAAGGGTTAAGCCATTTAGAACAGAGATGAGGAAATACTTTTTCACACGGAGATTTGTGAGTCTGTGGAATTCTCTGCCTGAGAGCGTGGTGGAGGCCGGTTCTCTGGATGCTTTCAAGAGAGAGTTAGATAGAGCTCTTCAAGATAGCGGAGTCAAAGGATATGGGGAGAAGGCAGGAACGGGGTACTGATTGTGGATGATCAGCCACGATCACATTGAATGACGATGCTGGCTCGAAGGGCCAAATGGCCTACTCCTGCACCTATTGTCTATTGTCCACACTGACCATTGGTTATATGTTATCCAGCTAACTCACCCACTGCCAACATACCAGGGCAATTTACCGAAGCCAATTAACCAATTACAGAGAATGTGTGAACACACAGTCAGGATCTAATCTGGGTTTCTGGCGCTGTGAGGCAGCAGTTCTACCAGCTGCACCACAATTAAACTATGACCCATTCAGCTCTACACCACACTGCAAAGCAGCCAATCCATTCCAGGTTCTGTCAGGCCATTTAGGAATGGGATGAGGAAAAACCTTCTCACCCAGAGAGTTGTGAATCTGTGGTATTCTCTGCCACAGAAGGCAGTAAAGGCCAATTCACTGGATGTTTTCAAGAGAGAGTTAGATTTAGCTCTTGGGGTTAACAGAATCAATGGATATGGGGAGAAAGCAGAAATGGGGTACTGATTTTGGATGATCAGCCATGATCATATTGAATGGCGGCACTGGCTCAAAGGGCCAAATGGCCTACTCCTGCACCTAGTTTCAATGTTTCTATGCTCCAGTTAAAGTTCATCAATGCTATTTATTGCTAGCCTGAAGATCTTAAAAGGGAGGTACATCGAGGCTGGTGCGGGAAGTGAATCTGACCCATGAAACATTGAAGAATCATATAATATGGAAACGACTAGCATAAGGTCTGTAGGTGCTTCTTTATAGATGCAGTGCATTCAGAAACTATTCAGACCCCTTCACTTCTCCCACATTTTGTTACGTTACAACCTTATTCTAAATTGGATTAAATTTGTTTTTATTTTAACATCAATCTACACACAATACCCCATAACAAAAAAGTGAAAACAGGTATTTGGAATTTTTTGCAAAGTAATTAAAAATAAATAACTGAAATATAACATTTACATAAGTATTCAGACCCTTTACTCAGTATTTTGTTGAGGTACCTTTGGCAGTGATGACAGCCTCAAGTCTTCTTGGGTATGACGCTACAAGCTTGGCACACCTGTATTATTAGTAATTTCTCCCATTCGTCTCTGCAGACACTGTTAAGCTCTGTCATGTTGGATGGGGAGCGTCGATGCACAGCTATTTTCAGGTCCCTCCAGAGATATTCGATTGGGTTCAAGTCCGGGCTCTGGCTGGGCCACTCAAGGACATTCACAGAATTGTCATGAAGCCACTCCTGCATTGTTTTGGCTGTGTACTTAGGGTTGTTGTCCTGTTGGAAGGTGAACCACCGCTCCAGTCTGAGGTCCAGAATGCTCTGGAGCAGGTTTTCATCAAGGATCGCTCTGTACTTTGATCCGTTCATCTTTCCCTCGATCCTGACTAGTCTCTCAGTTCCTGCTGCAACAGCATGATGCTGCCACCACCATGCTTCACCGTAGGTATGGTATTGGGCAGGTGATGAGCGGTACCTGGTTTCCTCCAGGCGTGACGGTTGGCATTCACGCCAGAGTTCAATCTTGGTTTCATCAGACCAGAGCACCAGAGAAATCAACCCTTTTGGCAAACTCCAAGCAGGCTCCTCACGTGCCTTTTACTGAGGAGTGGCTTCCGTCTGGCCATAAAGGCTTGATTGGTGGAGTGCCACAGATATAATTGTCCTTCCAGAAGTTTCTCCCATCTTAACAGAGGAACTCTGGAGCTCTGTCAGAATGACCACCTGGTTCTCGGTCACCTCCCTGACCAAGGCACTTCACCCCCGATAGCTCAGTTTGGCTGGGCAGCCAGCTATATGAAGAGTCCTGGTGGTTCCAAAGTTCTTCCATTTAAGAATGACGGAGGCTACTGTGCTCTTCGGGACCTGCAATGCTGCGGAAATTGTTTTATACCCTTCCCCAGATCTGTGTCTCGACACAATCCTGTCTCGGTGGTCTACGGGCAATTCCTTCATCCTCATGGCTTGATTTTTGTTCTGACATCCACTGTGGGACCTTATATAGACAGGTGTGTGCCTTTCCAAGTCATGTCCAGTCAATTTAATTTACCACTGGTGGACTGCTATCAAGTTATAGAAACATTTCAAGGATAATCAATGGAAACAGGATGAACCTAAGCTCAATTTTGAATGTCATAGCCATGACATAGAAGGTCTGAATATTTATGTAAATGTGATATTTCAGTTATTTTTAATTACTTTGCAAACATTTCTAAACACCTGTTTTCGATCTTCATTGTGGGGTATTGTGTGTAGATTGATGATAAAAAAATAATAATTTAATCCATTTTAAAATAAGGCTGTAACGTAACAAAATGTGGAAAAAGTGAAAGGATCTGAATACTTTCTGAATGCACTGTAGAGATGCAAAACAAGGAAGATGTCCAATGTACACAGCAATGTTGAGAGACCCTGCAGAGATTCAATTGGAGGGAGTGTTCCACGTGGTCAATGGGATTGTGATCAGAGACCTCTCTCTTCTTGCAATGGGGGCACTCTAGCATAACAAATGAGCCAGAGTACAGCACATGAGAGGGTTATTGTCTGTGACTGTGTGGCTTGGAGTCCACTTTGCAGGAATTAGCATTTTCAGCATCCATCTTCAGCTGAAGAAAACGTTTTAATTGCATTATTCACTGCCATTTTCACTGCAATAGCAACCTTCTTGCCCTTTCAGCAATAGGATCTGAAGCATCGAAGAACTCTCTATTTGTACATCAGTTAATCTGCATTCTAATCTAACCCTCAACATTTGGTCCAAGAACCTCTCGAAATCGGGATGCACACGCAGGTTTCCTCCTCTGCTGTGGTCATTATCAGATTCCACAATGTCTTTAAATCTTGAGTTCACAATGCAATCACTGATTGTATACTTATGCATCTAATGACATGTACAAAAATTGAAGCCTTGAAATATTTCAGTTGCTGCTGATCTGACTTTAATTTCTTGAACACCTCATCAAATAGAGCATCAGCCACACAGGCATTCATTGTGCCAATACTCTAGAATTTGAGCTTACATCAAATTTTTTGCTTGCAGATCATGGCATTTGCTCTTTGGCAATTTTCTTTGCAACTTCTGTAAGGCTATTGGCTTTGAAAGGCCTAGCCAGTCATTCTGGACAGTACCAAATGGCTGTTGCATTCTGTCCCGTGTACTGAGTTTCTCCTGGTAACCCATTTTGAATCAGAGAGATAGATGGAACTGCAAATGCTGGTTTTAGAAATCGTAAGGATAAATCTTTGTCCTTCGGGTGTGCTGACAGGTGCCATGTCCCTAAATGCGGGGTATTCGACTGCAAAATCTGTGGGAGTGGGGGACTGCGTTTGTGCTAAAAAAAAATTGGGCGGCACGGTGACGCAGCAGTAGAGTTGCTGCCTTGCAGCGTCAGAGACCCGGATTCCATCCCGATTACGGGTGCTGTCTGTACGGGGTTTGTACGTTCTCTCTATGACAGCGTGGGTTTTATCCGACATCTTCGGCATCCCCCCACACCCCAAAGACGTACAGGTTTGTAGGTTAATTGGTTTGGTATAATTGTAAATTGTCCCTAGAGTGTGTAGGATTGCGTTAATATGCTGCGCACTCGGTGAGCCGAAGGGCCTGTTTCCACGCTGTATCTCTAAACTAAACTTAAGGCCTCTGCTCTCGTTATGGAAGAAAGTAACGTTAAATCTTCAGGTTGATGACCTCTCATCAGAAAGGAAGGGGTGAAAAAGATAAATGTATATTGGTAGAAGACTAATGATGTTGGTGCTGGTAGGGAAGGTGATGATAGCTTGTTGATGGCAGATGGCTGGAGGGGATATAAATAGGGGATGAAAGGAAACAGGAAAATGAAACTGAAAAACATGTTGGAACTGATATGCAAAACATTGCAACTGGAAAACTTATATAAAAACAGAATTATGGAAATATTAAGCAGGTAAGGTAGCATCGTGGTGGGGGGGGGGGGGGGGGGGTGGGGGAGCGCCATGCAGAATATGATGCCATTAATCTAATTTCCTCTGCCTGCACGTCATCCATATTCCTCCATTCCCTGTATATCCATGTGCCTATGTAAACACATCTTAAATGCCTTTATCATCTACCTCCTCCACTACCCCTGGCAGCACGTTGCAGGCACCCAATACTCTCTGTGTAAAACAAAATGTTGCCATGAACATCTCCTTTAAACTTTGCCCCTCTCACATTTCTACCGTATGGGGGGAATAAGTTCTGATTACCCTGTCTATGGCTCCCATAATTCAATATACCTCTATCAGCTTTCCTCTCGGCCTCCAAAGCTCCAGAAAAAAACAACCCAAGTTTGTCCAACCTGTCTATACTTCTTAACAAACTCCCATAAAAATCTTCAGGAGTCAGGTGTGGATTTGTCAATGACCACTGTCCGCAGAAGACTTCATGGACAGAAATACAGAGGCTACACTGCAAGATGCAAATCACTGGTTAGCCGCAAACATAGGATGGCCAGGTTACAGTTTGCCAAGAAGTACTTAAAAGAGCAACCACCATTCTGGAAAAAAGGTCTTGTGGACAGATGAGACGAAGATTAACTTGTATCAGAGTGATGGCAAGAGCAAAGTATGGAGGAGAGAAGGAACTGCCCAAGATCCAAAGCATACCACCTCATCTGTGAAACACGGTGGTGGGGGTGTTATGGCCTGGGCATGTATGGCTGCTGAAGGTACTGGCTCACTTAACTTCATTCATGATACAACTGCTGATGGTAGTAGCATAATGAATTCTGAAGTGTATAGACACATCCTATCTGCTCAAGTTCAAACAAATGACTCAAAACATTGGCCGGTGGTTTATTCTACAGCAAGACAATGATCCCAAACATACTGCTAAAGCAACAAAGGAGTTTTTCAAAGCTAAAAAAATGGTCAATTCTTGAGTGGCCAAGGCAATCACCCGATCTGAACCCAATTCTCTTATATGCTGAAGAGAAAACTGAAGGGGACTAGCCCCCAAAACAAGCATAAGCTAAAGATGGCTGCAATACAGGCCTGGCAGAGCATCACCAGAGAAGACCCAGCACCTGGTGATGTCAATGAATCGCAGACTTCAAGCAGTCATTGCATACAAAGGATATGCAACAAAATACTAAAGATGACTACTTTCATTTACATTACATTGCTGTGTCCCAAACATGATGGTTCCCTGAAATGGGGTACTATGTATAAACACTGCTGTAATTTCTACATGGTGAAACATAAATGTATAAAAATGGCCTTTGTTAAAATCTGTCAAGGTGCACTTTAACCACATGTGATTTTTTTCTATTACAAATCTCAAATTGTGGAGTACAGAGGCAAATAAATAAATGATGGGTCTTTGTCCCAAACATTATGGAGGGCAGTGTATAAGGAAGATGGCAGTCATCTCAGGAGCACTGATGTAAAACGTGTTGTTATCAGAACTACGTGACCCATCCTGGTATTACTGCTGCATTCTCTTAAACAATGCAAACAGTAGCATGTCATTCTCCAAGGAGCTTTTTGTGGTTCATATGTCCAGAAGGGTCTGGAGATCAGACTGGCGTCAATCAGCAAGGACAGGAGCTACATTGCTATCCTTGCAGATCCAACACAACAACTGAAAATGAGTGGGCAAGACTGCCTTAGGATAAGTCCTGAATTCAAGGAGTTGAGCATAACAATTTATAATTGGGACTTGGACAAAATGCATACATTCAGGGAATGACACCCCATGCAATTAGTTGGAAGCTCTGAGCCTGGAGCACCGCGTAACTGCAGCTACCTTTTCCTGAATCTTTGGGAATTCTGCTGTCCTTAAGCAGAAGGAGCAGTTCCCTTGTTCGCAGGGCAACCATGACATCCTACAGACTGGGGTAAACAGCAAACTGTGAACTGTGGCCTAAATCACCAGCCACATCCTGGGATGGTCCAGGTGTAAAAAGGTTAGAGTGACTGTAACTTTCGCTTGCATAGGTGGAGCCATCAATGGCATTTTCATTTTTCACAGCATCTTTTCTGAAAGCAGATATTTCTGAGATCTGTGCCAATTACTTTCAAGTGTGGAAGCAATTTAGTTTAGTGTGATTGCAGCAGGAGAACTGGGAATGTGCAAATTATTTTTTTAAAAGCTGCTCTAATAATTGCCAGAGAGAGATCTATTATCCAGCTGGGAACTTTGCTCCTGGCGGACAAAGGATAATGTTCATGCACTGCACCACCTGGTCCCTCAAATTATTTATCATAAGCTGTTACTTGTACCTTGCACCACCTCATAGCAGGAGCTCTGCCTTCAGAAGTTGACAGGCCTCTCTCACTCTCACCACCGCCATGGAAAACCTTTTATATTTGAATGCATTGCTTTGCAAAAGGTAGTTGGTTGGTGTAAGGGTAGCCAGCAGTGCAACAAAAAATGCTGCATTGTAGGGCCAGGATTTTTACACTGGTCTCAGGTGTTGTCTGTGAGGAGTTTGCGTTTTCTCGGTGACTGCCTGCATTTCACCCAGGTGCTCAGGTTTCTTCCTAACATCCCAAGGATGTGCAAGTAAATGTAAAGTTATCCTGGGTGGAGATAAATGGCAGAAGAGTTGGGAGAATTGATGGGCATGTGAGAGAGAATAAGCTGCAGAGAAACACGCGTGAGGATGGGACTGATAGGAATGCCCTGAGAGCTGGTTATTTCAGGTTGCCGTTTATTTTACTATAGCTTGGAGATACAGCATGGAAACAGGCCCTTCGGCCCATCGAGTCCTGGCCGACCAGCAATTACCCATACGCTACTTCTATCCTGCACACTAGGGACAATTTACGGAAGCCAATTAACCTACAAACTGCACGTCATTGGAACGTGGGAGGAAACCCACGCGGTCACAGGGAGAAGGTACAAACTCGGTACTGACAGCACCCGTGGTCAGGATCGAACCCTGGTCTCTGGCGCTGTGAGGCAGCAACTCCACCTTTGCCCCACTGTGCTGCCCGTTATCTCGTAAGAAGGTATGAAAAATAATAATGAGAAACCTGACACCTGGACGAGACTTGGTGGGTCCCTGCCTTTTCGTCATCTCTGGCAAGTTCTCTTTAGCTCTTCCCCTATTTCTCTTCATAATATCCAGTAAGACCACTGTGCTGTCCCAGATTCCCTCAGCAACTTCAAACCACAGTCTTCAGTCCTGTGGAATGACGTATTGTCCTCCAGATCAATCCCAAACAAACGTACAAGTAATTACAAATATTGTACAGGCTTAGACATGTCCCCTCCTCCCTCCCCCCACCCACCTCTTCCCCACTCCTGGCAACCTACAATCCTGCATTTGCACACTGGATACTAATAGTATATTTGTGATTTAATATCACAGGGGAATCACCCGTTGTATGTTCCATCAACATTGTTGTCACCACTGCATGCTCAATATAAATTGTGTAGGTATGTCAGAAAGAGTAAAACTTGTAGCTGGAAGCCCTTGAGAATTGAACTCTCCTCCCTACAATTGCATTTTGAGATTGATTTTCCACCCGTAATCTATTGCGCAACAGTTTTGCTTTGTGATTGAATTCCTCAGTCAGTACGTTTGATGAATAGAACAAGTGCATTCGGACACAAATGGACAGTTTGTCCATGAAGCATGATACTTTGTGTACTCCCTCAATTTGTTGGAGAGTTGACTAACTGCTTGGAAAATTACACAAATGGTAAACTTTAAAATTTCCCCTTCGTTATTGAGCAAATTCCAGATATCCATTCAGACCCCATATGAAGGAAGTAATCAACACCACAGTGACTAGGTGTGCTTTTTATATATCCACTATTTCAAAGGGAGGAATAAGAAAACAAGCTATAAACATTTTATTTTTCATTTCAAATATGATTTTGGTTTGTTAATTTGATACTTCTATGCGTTCGGTCTCAAATAGCGCAGAATAAATAACCTGCTTATTTCTATGTTAATATCTGTCAGTGTGTTAAATGGTCAGATCACAATCTGCCTCAATCTATTTAAATAAAAAGCATTCAGAATTACTTTCATGTTTACTTATAATCAGACTACCTTTTTTTCCATTTGAATGAACTAAAGAAAATGTACAATCTGGGTGCTTTTTGTATGTTAATACAAGCTGCTGCACCAATATTTTTACATTTCCAGTTTATTATAATTGTTACAATACATTGGCAAAATCACATTCAGTGCGCAGCAAACATGGTTAAATATAATTGTAAGGTTGTAGAACTGATGGAGCGTTACTGATGGTTACCCAACTGCAAACGCTGGTGACTGATTTCGAGTAATAGCATATATATTGAGTACTGCTGTGCTTGTTCGCTGCTCCAGCCTCTAATGAGTTTTGGTGCAGCAGCACAGCGCTGATAGTTATTCTGTTAAACTCATTCCATGTTCTGCAGCCCTGCACCGGTCAAGCTTCGGCTGTGGGTCTGTGAAATGGATCAGACTTTAATGATGCTCACTTTCTTGAGGCCACATCAGCAGTGGGTTCATCAACACAGCGGGTGAAACAGATTTGATTTTCTATTTGTTGCTGATAATGAATGGAACCTCTCCTGCTTCTTGATGCCTTTGAATGCCAATTCAAAGTGTTTCTTCTTGTTGGCAATGGACATTGGCAGGCACAACTTCTCGCTAATCATTACAAAGCTGATTGTTGGCCAAGCCTTGCATTGCCTGCTGTCTCTGCCACAGAAGGAGATCCGTATCAGTCGCTGAAGAGAGAACCACCGGCAACTTGCAAAACATAAAAGATTGGCTCAACTTGCAAAAGATGGAACCATTCCCTTGTATGATCTCATAGTGATGAAATAAATATTCTGTCATCATGTTTTGGTGATCCAGTCTGGCAGGGGAAGCATCACGTTAGTGTTGCTGACAGTTGATATTCTGCAGGTATTAATGCATTTTGCACAGAAATGCACATTTCGAAACTGCAGTTGGAAAGATATTGAGATAAAGAAGTTAGGGTCTTTTGCTACTTTTATTATTGCAGGTACGAAGGTGCCAGCTGTTACTTAAAATTGTGACCTGTTTTTGCAGTCTCTTTGTAACTCTAGAATGCCTAAGGTGGAGGACTCTCCATGTCATTTAAAGACTTGATCAGGACAAGTCAAATGGACAGGATACATTTGCTGTGTTTGTTCATCTCCTGGCATGTATTACATCAGTTACATTTCTGGTAGAGCCTCAGTCGTTGGTGCTCTTCCCCCACTTGCAGTTGGAACGATGTCTCTACTTGGTAGAAGATTAAGATCCAGATCCTTACAGGGTAGATGTGGAAAGCATGTTTTATCTCATTGGAGAATCTGCTTATCACCACTCTTTAAAAATAATGGGTTACCTCCCTGAGTGTCATGATTTTTTATTTTGGAACAACGTTCCTCAAAGGATGGAGCAAGCAGAATTTTTAATATTTTCAAGACAAGTTTCACGGGTACCTGCCGTTAGTGCCACGAGTCACTAAGTTGCGTCCACGAGTTCCGACGTTCCCGCTACGTTAATTGTATGATTACCACGAGTTAAATTTGTTTTAAACTCGGGGTACCTCGTGGGTCAACTCGCACCGTGAGGCAGGGGTTTAAGGAGGGGGAAGGATGGAAATGTAGAACAGAGGTTACAGTCAGATCATCTCGTTCTTATTAAATGCCAGAGCGGCCCCCAAAAGCCAGTCGGTTTATTTCTGCTCTAATTTCATATCTTCAAAATGTTTTCCTTGAAAATGAAGATGTGTAAAATTGACAATGTTTTACAAATTCAACAGACTATACTGAAGGAGGCTCTCTTATCGGCCCTCGCGTCTGAAGCAGTCTTTAAATGACACAGTTTCCCCATTGATGCCTCTGGAAGATGAAGAGGCCTAGTAGTTACAGTTGTATATGGCTGGCTCAGGCAAAGAGCCTATCTGTTTTTGGCCTTGATTTTTAAACATTCATCTTGATATTTGACTCTCTAAAGTAAATAGTGGTGAACCTTCTTTGAAAAAAAAGAACAGCAGCAGCTTCTAAAATATAAACATGTGCCTGAAAACAGAGGCAGAAAGGAGTAATTTTTCTCCATAAGTGTAGCAGGTTACTTTGACTATTGAGTTATGTGCGTGGTATAGATTTTCAGTCAATCAAAAATGTACAAGTTTAGTCCACACTTGAAATGTTCAGAAATAAAGAGCGTTCTGCAAGGTAACAGCATCTAAAGTTAGATTAATGGCATATAAATGTGTTGAGGTGCAGATCAACTAGAATAGTGTCGATTTTACTGGCCAATCATTTTTTCAGTGCATTGGTTTTATTGGAAATTCCTTAGATTTTACAACCAAAGTCTGAGGTGACATGCATGTGCTACAATCATGTGGTATAATCAGCATTTTACTGGAGGATCCCTATGGCATTGAATGCAAAGAAAATCAAAATATCGATTAGAATATAAAATATACATAAGCGAGTTTGGTATTCGGAAAAACGCAAGGAATCATGGGATTTGTCAAAGGTCACAAGCGATAAAAACTCTCGGCAGCCATGCCGTGGCATGGACACAGACCTGCGCCTCTTCTGCAGCGCCACGAGCACTGCCGATCCGCCATTGGACCATCCCCGTCCCCCCACTCGGGAGGCGATGGGGATGGTCCAGCGGCGGTTCGGTAACGATTGCAGCACTATGACCTGTGACCTGGGCATGCGCAGTTGGAATACCGAACTCGCTTATTGTGGATCTGTCCTTATGGGAAATTGAATGTGTTTTTTACAATATAATGGAGAAATTGTAATTGTCAGCATTATTATTGGTATATTTTATGCATTATTGAAATAAAGGAGACCATGCAAAAATTAGGGTAAAATGCAAAACAGACAACATTTAAATTTTATAAGAAAACGTTGCATTATGTTGGAAAGTACTGAATTATTATTCGTGAGCAAGAAGAATGGGAATTAAAAAAAAAAGTGAAATATGAATATGCCACTCTGCAAATAATGTGTAATTATATTTTAAGTGTATTCAGTTTAATGGAATAGGCTATTTTGGCATGGACAACAGAGTAATTATATTTCATATCGAAGAATATTTGTATCTTAAGCAATGCTTGGAATGAAAAGTTAAGGAGAAATTATGAAAGATTAGAGAGAACTGAATGAAGGAGGGTGGGGGGTGACCTGATAGTGTTAAATTTGAATAAATAAGTGTGAATATTATATAAAGTCATAAACTTAAAATATTGCAAAGATGATCAGCCATATTGCAAAGATGATAGAAACATAGAAACATAGAAATTAGGTGCAGGAGTAGGCCATTCAGCCCTTCGAGCCTGCACCGCCATTCGATATGATCATGGCTGATCATCCAACTCAGTATCCCGTACCTGCCTTCTCTCCATACCCTCTGATCCCCTTAGCAGAGATGCCAACCCTAAATTTAGTTCACAGTAACATTTAACCCATTTGTCCGTAACAAATGGGGTTAAATGCATTTCTCTCCGTAACACTCACCTGGGGTTGTTGCCGGCGGCTATGCGCCTGCGCACTGGTGCAGATCAGCGGGCTGCCGGCGGGCGGGTGCGGCACATGCGCACTTGGCATGGTTGCCGGCGGGTCTGCGCCTGCGCACTGGGTGGGAGGCCCGGTGATGGGGCTGCCGCGAGCGGCCGGCTGGCGGCAAGAAAGTGCCGCTGATTCTCGAAATCGCGCCATCCCCCACTGCGCAACTTCCCCCACTGCGCACGCGCGGTCACTAGGGCCCGGCAAAATGCCGCTGATCGCGCGGGCCGGCAAACCGGGGACACATGGCGCCGGTGTTCACTCACGCCGTAACAGCATGTTTGGCTGCCGGAACACCGTAAAAAGTTATTTCGCCGTTGGCATCTCTGCCTTAGCCACAAGGGCCACATCCAACTCACTCTTAAATATAGCCAATGAACTGGCCTCAACAATATGATCAGTCATATTGAATGGTGGTGCAGGTTCGAAGGGCCGAATGGCCTACTCCTGCACCTATTTTCTATGTTTCTATGACTTTTGATATTGTGGATATCTTTGCTAAACATTTTGTAATAGTCATGAGCAGATATAATTTGCAGTTCTTGATCGTGAATTGAAGTGTTTATATAATGTTGCACCAAAGCTTGTTTATTTTGCATCTTTCTGTCATTCTATCTTCTTTCGAAGGTGTTTTCCAGGTCAGTGGCAATGATCATTACCTATTAGCTTTGGTATTTATGTGCTCACATTTCCTGAATGTTGAGCAAACTGAACGCAAGTTGTGGGCAAATAAAGCTGTTGACAGTTGTAGGGCTATTGATGTTCTAATAAATAAATGGTGTTGCATAGCTGAATATTTGATAGAAGTTTTGAAATAATCATCATTAAATTGATTATCATTGCTCTAGACAAGAAATTCTGAAAATATTGAATTGGTCATTTCCATGCAATCAAAGAATCTTTCAAGAAAAATTCTAACAATTTCATGTTGAGAAATCCAAGAATTTTGACAATAGTTATTCAGGTTTTATATATGCTCGTACCAATTTGCAGCATTTAATATTACAATGGTGACTATTGGCTTTCCAACTAGAATATTTGATATTTTTTCTACGGATCTATTTATCTATATTAAGTGCAAAGTAAAATAAAATTCTGTAGGATTTTCCTACTTTCAATTTTATTTCATTAAAATAAAACACTCCAATAACCCAAGCCACTTGAGTAGGCAAAGTGAATGCACAGATGGAGGCCAGAAGCAGACAGTGAGATGATTAGAAAATGGGGACAAGTTCAGAGCCTTGGTGGATGTTAGAGGTGATCCAGGTTACTCTGAGTTGATCGAGATGGAAATTTATAAATCAACCAAACTGCGTTTCATAGGCAAGGTCTTAAAATTAGATGGCATGATAAGCACCAAGCAGAACTAAAACTGCATCCTGCTGAAATTGGAACAGCTTCAGTGAAATTAGCATTCCCGAGACAAAGCTAAGCGGTTCCACAAGGAACAGATCCCGTTAAAGCTTTTACTGCATGAATGGATGTTGGATAATTAAGAATCTAATCAGAGGAGGAAATGACTTAAATAACATGTTCATGCTTGTTACTGAAAGTGCCCAGCATATTTATTTATGTACAACCATGTTTAGAAGTTCTAGCAGAATGATGCACCTACCTCCACTTGAGATTACCCTATTGCCGCAGAAACTGTCTCTTATCCAATTAACTTAACTTGCACACGATATCACGAGAAGGCTGTTAGCAGTGGATACAGTAAAACTATGGGACCAGCTGCAGAGGCATTAGGTGTGCCTTCTTGACTGTCACATCACTATGGTTGGTCCATGACAGGTCATTGGCAATATTAACGCCAAGGAACTTGAAACACACAATCACTTTGGTACCATTGATGCCTATTGGGGTGTGTACTCTACCACGCTTCCTTGGAGCAGAATTTGGCTGCACAGTTGCAAATGCATATGCAGTATAGTAAGAGACTGAGATTGCATCCTTGTGCGGCACTAGTGTTGGGAATATTGTAGAGGGGGTGTTGGGGTCTGTGGTCAGAGACAAGGATCCAGTGGCAGACAGGGTTACTTGATGGTATTACGTTGTTGAAGGTGGAGCTATAGTTGATAGATAGGCGTATAATGAAAGAGTCATCTAGGTATCCTAGAGATGAGTTTAGGGCCAAGGAGATGGTGACTGCTGCGTACCTGTTGTGATGGTATACAAACTGCAGTGGATCATGACTGGCTAGAGTTAATGTGCACCATGACCAAGCTCTCAAAGCACTTCATGGTGGTGCAGTGAGAGGTTAAAGATGTCTGTGAATACTTCTGCCAGCTAATCTGCACAGTACTGAGGATGGAGCCAGTGACTCCATGCGCGCCTCTTGCTTTCCATAGATGTTTTTCTCAGGAAGACCGCTTTTTCTTTCATACTGCCGGGCTGGGTGACATTCCTCCACTGACTTTCTATTCAAAGCAGGCATAGAATGCATTGAGGGACCCATTGTTGGCAATGATACTGCCTGCCTTCACTTTATAGCCCATTGGTAGCAATGTAAATCTTGCCATAATCTAAGGGTACCTGTATCATTGCCTCGGAACTCCAGCTTGGCGCAGAATTTCCTTTTGCCATCTTTAATGGTTTTGCAAAGCTGATAACTGTATTTCTTGCACTGCTCTGGATTTTTTTTTACTTAAATGCCACAGTCTTTGAATTCACCTGGAATTGGACCTAGGCATTCATCCATGGTTTCTGGTTGGGAAACGTGTTTGGTACACAGTCCTCGACGCACTTGCTCATGACGTCAATGACAGCTGTGGCATACTCATCTAGGTTAGCCCCAGTCGAAAAGGATCTCATCTGTTTCCTTGGACCAGCACTGCACGACTTTCTGTACCGGATTCTCCCACTTCAGTTCCTCCCTGTAAGCAATGAGTAAACGCACAGCCAGGTGATCAGATTCACCAAAGTTCAGTCGGGGATTGAAGCAGTGTGCATTTTTGGCAAAGGTCGAGGATGTTTTGGCTTCCAGGTCGGGCAGGAAATGTGCTTATAATATTTTGGCACCACGCTGTTGAGGTGTGATTGAAGATCCATGCTATTATGAACGAGGGCTTGGGGTGCTTTTTGAAGGCTACTGGGGAGGAGGTGTAGCTCTTCAAGTGCAACCTAAGCATCAGCCGGGGTGGGAGATTGCAACCTTCACGTGGTCCGCCCTGTTTCGACGAATGCAATCAACCCGGTGTGCACAATCAAATAAGATCAAATAGAACAAGTTGTCGTACAACTTTAGGCTGTGCATGCCACACGCAAGAAGAAGAAGAAGAAGCATTAGCCTGGGCTAGGCTATAGATTGCTGTGTGGATAGCCAAAGTGAATTCCTGCTGCCGTTAGTTGGGGGACACTTCATTGTATAATAGACCAGGCCTGGGGAGCAGGGGCTCCCTAGGACTGTCAAGTACAAGCACCAAGTGGAGTTAATTAGATAGCAGACCCTTCACATTCAGGGAGAAATCCAGGGATCATTGTGAATATTATACATTTACAAAGAGGCCGAGATGAATTGTCTTACTATTTACAATTTATACCGCAATACTCTTTCGTATATGGTTGCTTCGCCAAAGAATCATGGCCTTTGGCTACTTAGGAAGACGGATTATGACATTTTCCACAATGTCATTATATCTTGTATTCAAAGTATTGTTAGATTGGACATGATATTCCAAAACCCTGATCATTCCACACTATTGTCAAAGCTCCTTTGTGTTACTTCCTTCATCAGCTTTTCATTTTCAATTTCCTCTGGTTCCAGATGCCATGGCACTACTCTCAGCAATCTATCCTGCCACTATTAATAACCACACACAACTCTAAAAGCCGGGAGATGTTACCTTTTATCTTTAACTCCTGTGAGTGTTGTCACAATGTTTTAGCAATTTTGCCTGCCTTTCAGTCTGCAGGTTTGACTGATCAATAGTTCTATGAAACATTGCTTTGGACATTGCTCAGTAATGTTGTAAAGATTCACAACCCTGCAGCATTTCTTGCTACTATATTTTCTTGATAACTGTTTTTGTAAATCGATCATTTTTAACATCTATTGAAACACATCTCGTGGTCTCGGCACCATATTTATGTAAAAATCAAAACAACCTTCCTCCATTTCTGCCTCATTCCACCATTCCATACTTTACTCTCATGTGATATCATTTTTACATGCTAACTGCAACTTTGCAAATTATTTGTCGAAACACTGAATTAGATACTGATTTACAAAATCCAGTGGTACTGCCTGGCCCACCGAGATACTCCACCACTTTGTGACTTCATCTGAGGTAATAATTTGAAATTTTCACCTTTGCCTTTTATGAAATAGTTGGACAAGTTGTGCACTAACTGCTTTTTTTCAATGGACTGGAATGAATGAGTGGATCCATGTAATCTTGAATTCCTCCCTAATCTTTAATATTATTTATAGTTTGCAGTAACACATCAGTAAAGCTGACTTTGGAATTGAGCAAAAAACATTTTGTCAATATATTTGGAAGTGAACACTGATACCCAGACCCAATGACAAAACTGTAATCATTTTATATTTGGATTTTCAAATTGTAAGTTTTTCTAGTTTGCAAATAACAGTGATACTTATTTTACTGCTTAATACATAAATATTGTCTACTTAATAAATAAATATTTCACTCAAACTGTTACAATTTTTGTTTTTATTTATCAGTTGTGAGTTATGAATAATCTACATTCATGGATATCATGATTACAGAAAATGTTAAAATGTTTCAGAAATGACAAAATTATTATTTTTTTAAACTGTAGTTAGTTGATATATTCCATTTCCCATGTTTGACCCTATTAAATAAATCTAAAACATGATTTTTAGCAAAAAGGTAACCAATAGTTTACAATCAGTAAGCCTTAATATATCTAAAAGCAATTAGTATAAGTAATTCATTTGCAGAATTATACTAAGCCAATGTAATAAAAGCTGACACCATAGAACAAGTTTTAAAATTTTCAGCATCATATATATATACAAACTTCTGTACATAATGATTACACCCCATAAACAAAGCTGCAATTTGATTCAAAGATCACTTTACCCGTCTTATTTGGAAGTAAGCAAATCTCCGTATCTGAGAATGAAGTAACTGTCAAAAAGCTATTTAAACTGAAAGCAAGAAAAGTAATATATTCATGTGCTTCTAATACAAGAGTGATTTTAAATCAGTCTCCAAACAAGTGGCAGGAATTTCATCCACTTGGCAACCTTCTCAATCATTTACTCCACAAAAGCAGTTTAGCATTTATAAGCCCACTCTACTTATGAATTAATATTTTATACTACAGCAGAATCTGCTGGCTAAGTAACTGTTTTTGTCTCCTTGTTGCAGTAAAGAGGATTATTCAGATGCTGACATTGTATGTGTAAATGAGGTAAATCATTTAGTGTCATATCTCAGATGGAAAGGAAAAATAATGAAATTGACTGAAATCTCTGCCTTTTGGAAGGAAACCGCATGGACCAGAATTGGTAGTGGATACAGTGTCAGAACATCACTGTACAATCCCGGAATCCACCGATGCTTGCCTTCGAGCTGTCTTTGGAGGAGGAGGCGGCGGTGTCTTGCTCGGCAAAGGCGGAGGAGCCTATTGGGAAAAAAATAAGTCATTTTGGTGAGCTACTATTTCTCTGTCATGTAGAATTTCCAGCAGCGACCTAGGGTATTGAATTGAATCATGGCTGGTGAATGGACTAACATACACTTAATGCCAGCAAAACAGATTATTAATAATTATTTCTAAATCATTAATTGCTCTTTTACAATGGACCAGAAATTGTTGTGAAAGTAATGAGTTATTTATATACAAATGTTACCACAACTACAGGCCCTGAGAGGCGTGGACTTAAATGTACAGATCCAGAAAATGCTTTCTGAATTATGCTGCACATGGAATTGGCAAAACCATCATTTTGCTCTTTATCTCATCATTCAAACTGGTAGCACTGATCCTGCTATGTTTTACTTGTGGAGACAAAGTAACAGCTGCCACTCTGACAGTGAAAGTCAACGATTAGAGTTTCATTTCCATAAATTTAAAAAATGTAAAGTTTTTATGATACCTATTCCTTTCTTCTCTGAATTCAGTCTTTTAATTTCCTCCTTGTACCTGATTTGGCACAGTTTTGCCAGAATCTTTGTTTTGTTTTATTTGCATTTTATTTTATTGGTTTCGCAGGATATATACAATTGCCTGTATTCACTCAAGTCCCAGACTTGAGCTAATTTGAAATCAGGAATGTTTAAAATCTTACAAGTTTAATGATTGGCAGGCAAACTTTGATATTCAGCCATTGTTAGATACTATTTTGGAAGGATAGTGTTTACACTACAGATTAATCGACTGAATGTTTTTGCTACTTTTCTCATGTCGTTTATTCAAAATACAGTAATTGAGCACTGAAACAAGACCTTTGGCGAACTAGTCCATGCGGACTAAGTGTCCATCTACAATGGTCCCATCTGAATGTATTTGACCCACATTGCTCTCAACCTTTCATATTCATGTACTTGTCCAAATGACTTCTAAAATGATGCTTTTATACCTGTCCCAATCCCAAGCAGTTCCTTTGTACCATTCTGTGAAAACATTGCCTCTCAGATCGCTATTAACTCTTTCCCATCTCGCCTCAAACCTGTGACCTCTATTTCATGATTTCCCAAGGAATAGGGAAAAATACTGCATTCACACCACCTATCTCCCTCGTGATTCACCTCCATAAGAGCACCTCTCAGTCCATGCTTCAAGGACTAAAGTCCTATCCTGCCCAACCTGTCCTTACAATGAAGTCCCTTGAGTCCTAGCAATATCCTCATCAATCTTTTCTGTTTTCCTGCCAGCTTAATGGCATATTTTGTGTTTCAGGTGACCAAACTGAACACATTACTCTGTGCAACATTGTCACCTCTAGTACAACTGTAACATATCATCTCAATTTCTATACTCAATGCCAGCATGTCAAATGTCTTCTTTACACCATCTACCTGTGTCACCACTTTCAGGGTTTGTTGCACTTGTATTCCTAAATCGCTCTGTTCTACCACACTCCCCTGGGCCCTTTCCTATCTTAGGTAACCCACTCTTATTTTATTGTGTAAAGTTAATTTGGAATGTTGAGTTATTTTGCATCAGTTTACTGGGAAAGGTGGAAGGAGTGCCGAAAGCTGTCAATGTGTTTAAAATAACCAGCTGAAAACATACCAGAAAGTATTCAGTTCCTATACAAAGACTATAATTATGAAAGAGAAAAATTTTGCCAGTTAACTTTAGGAATACAATTACCCTGAATTGATGAGGGAGTGATGTGGTGGGAATACCGGATTCTTGGCTGTCAGGCAGAATTCCATAATCACCAGTGTTGCCTTTAATAGGAAGAGGAGGTGGTATTCCGGTCAGCTCAGAAGTAACAGCACCATTCAGCTCCATTGCTAGAAATTGATAGATTGGAATAATACTGGAATTTTATCAGGGTGCATTCAATTTATAACATTTTGTGCTATATGTTCAAATGTATTGTAAAACAAAACTTGGGTGAAGTTTCTTGCCCTTAAGTAGAAAACAGAAATTTTTAAATGGCATTCGCAATGACAATACATCTATCAACCAAGATAGTGCAGTATTCTGTGAACATTTTAGTTACAGAAGAGAATCAATATAATAATTAAATATTTCTTATGATACCTTTCTGCAATTGATACAATTGCTAATTTGGTCAGCCAAACCATGGTCTGCATCCATGGTGTTCTTGATCTAATAACAACCTCAGAGCTGGGAGAAATTATTTTAATCAAAATGTTCAGATTGTCTTAATTTGATTAATTATGACATTAATTTTACGTGGATGATTATACTGAGTATATAACAAAATAATCTTGTTTGGCTTTACACTACAACAAATACCATTTGCAGGCACTTGGAATGTTACATTTCTTATCACATAAAATTAAAGAAACATTCTTCTGCAATTGTTTGACGTGCAGTTGAAAAATAAACCTATATTGAATCCACTTGTTATCTTACCATAAAAATAATAGTATAAACCATTTTTTGTTGTATTGTCTCCAGCTATGAAGATACTACTGGCTCCAAATGAACTTTGCACTTTATCAATTTATTTATTCATGTGTGTATTTACATATATAATGATATATGGACACGCTGATCTGTTTTGTAGTCAATACCTACTATGTTCTGTTGTGCTGAAGCAAAGAAAGAATTTCATTGTCCTGTCAGGGACACATGACAATAAACTCTTTTGACTTTGACTATTGAAATGGAAATAATTTCCAATAAATGCAAGCAGATCATATTTTTTATTAGCAGGTGAGCAGGCAAAAGATCATCCAGGTGTCTTGAGATCACTTGGCTGTCATTCGCGCACCATTTACTCGACCTGCTAGCGTGTGGGTAGCGCGGGACGGGCGCATGGAGTGGTGTGGAATGGCGTGGATTGTGGACTTTGTCCTGCACAAAATCTTCGCGTGCCACCGGCCTCACGCGTAACTGACGGCCAAAGTGGGACAGGATCAAGAGACCCTGACGCGGCGCAACGTCTCACCTCCAACTGCAGCAGAAGCAGGCAAACGATCGCCGAGCTCGGCCTGGGGCACACGGCCGTTGCGGATCCGGATCCACCCCCACCCCCACTCCTACTCCCAGAGCGGGGCCAAGACGATTGAAAATAGACACAAAATGCAAGAGTAATTCAGCGGGACCGGCAGCATCTCTGGAGAGAAGCAATGGGTGACGTTCCGGGTCAAGACCCTTCTTCAGATTGAAGAGTCTCGACCCGTTGCGCGTCAGTCACTATCGACCTGTCGCGTAAATGATGGCCAAGTGGGACAAGCCCTTTAGGATCCACTGCTCGAGGCCTAGTCACCACTACCTTGGATAAAAATGCCATGGCATCTATACCTCCAGGACAAATGTTAACAATTGGCCACAAAGTGAGGCTGTGAAGTATTGCAGGGAATGGTTGTGGTGGGACATATTGAGCACAATCTAATGAATTTATGATTTTCAAGTTAAATTCCAAACACACAAATAATACACAACTGATTGGTAAAATAGTAAGGAAATAACATACTTATTATCATAACATTGACTAACATTTCCATCAAATGCTAATTCTGGCTACCGAATGTACAAAACTCAAACATATCAGTGACATATAGATAGCAAAGACATCAAGAAATCAATTTTGCGACTGTAAAATTTGTGTTATAATAGATTCTGCTGCATTTGTTTTATTCATGGAAAAGCATACAATTTTAACGTTAAAAATAGCTTTTACTGACTTTTTGTTTTTGGGTTTTGATAAATTTATGCTCAAATTTCTTCCTAAATATACTACTCATAATTCTAAATACTTCCATCAATCTACCCTGTTCCAGTGAAGATAGCCCAGGTTTCTCTAGTCGCTTTATATAACGGGTTTCTCATTGCTCATGTAATTTTAATTAAATGATTTAGCTATCCACTGGATTGCCTTGACTACTTTCTAAAACAGGGTGCTCATAATGGAAAACATTAACTGTACTGGATTAACATTTACCTCTTATTTCGTGCATGCTGTCCCTCCTAAATTTTCAACTGTGTTATTTAAAAACATGTACCTGAACTCATAATTATGGAGGATGATGATCAAATTATTTTATCTATCCAGAGAAGTCCTAAATAGTTTATATTTATATATGTCGATATTTCAGTTTCAGTTGTTGACCTAGAAATGTTGCTGTGTTCCAATGGACGCACAAGATGGTCATGAGAATGGTGTGGCTAAAACTATTTCAGTCAAACGTCAGTTGAGTCTGTGGATACTTAACAAATGATTATTGCAGCATTTCAGGGTCAAAGATGCACCGCTCTGGATGAGCTGGCAGCATGAGAGTCAAGAGTTGGAGATGCTTTCAGGTTGACAATTATGAATGGGGCCTCTTGGGGTATGGAGGATCAGTACTTTTGGGGCTTTAAGGATGGAAGCGATGTATTGGACTCACCATTGTGGGATGCCGTTTTAGCATAGAGCTAGGAAGATCTGGTTATACTCAGAGCGTATAAGGATGGTTACTTCTCAGATGCCATGGTCTAATTTCATGTCAGATGTGCAGGTACAAAAGATGTTAGAATGTAACCTGGATATAACTTCCAAAGGGATGAAAAAGGATTTGGAAAGTGATATTATCGTGTTAAATTCCATGGTAAGTACAATTTCAATCATTGCACTGAATTAAATAGAGATCTGTAGAGATGCTGCCTGACCCGCTGAATTAATCCAGCATTTTGTGTCTACCTCCATACAATATCGTTTTGGATGGTTGCCTCCACTCTCTTCCTAGAAGTATATGATACATTGAATATTCCAAAGAAAAAATAATCATATAGGACAGAAATAGGCCCTGCTGCTCTCCATGACTCTTAAGAGGTTGGACAGGCTAGATGCAGGAAGATTGTTCCCGATGTTGGGGAAGTCCAGAACAAGGGGTCACTGTTTAAGGATAAGGGGGAAGTCTTTTAGCACCGAAATGAGAAAATCATTTCTCACAGTGAGTGGTGAATCTGTGGAATTCTCTGCCGCAGAAAATAGTTGAGGCCAGTTCATTGGCTATATTTAAGAGGGAGTTAGATGTGGCCCATGTGGCTAAAGGGATCAGGTGGTCTGGAGAGAAGGCAGGTACAGGATACTGAGTTGGATGATCAGCCATGATCATATTGAATGGCGGTGCAGGTTTGAAGGGCTGAATGACCTACTCCTGCACCCATTTTCTATGTTTCTATGAGTACAACTACCTGTTTGCACATCACATTTGTTAAATTAAGACTGTATCTTTCTACGCCTTGCCACCCCAAGTGTCTGTATAAATGTCTCTTAAATATAATAATTGTATCTAATTCTCTCATCTTTGTCAAACTATTCCAGGTGTCGATAATTATCTGTGTAAAAACACTTACTCCTCAGATTCCCTTAAACTCCTTCCTCTCACTTGAAACCTATGATCTCTTGCTTTTGATATCCATACCATTGGAAGAAACAAATACTTTTTTATAATAATTCCTTCCCTGCTATATTATAGTACTTACTCAGGCCAGGCTGTAAGGAAAATGATAATTTAGTTCTGGGAGTTGCTGGATTTGATACCGCTGATGCAGAAAAGCGTCTATCACCTGCCATTATATTAATCACTTGGCTCTTTGGTCTTTGTGGTCGTAATGGACTGATCTGGAAACAACAGATAATTTGTGCCATCATTAAAAGAATCAAAGCTTTAGTAGAATTAGCAGAAGATTTGATACCTAATTAGTTTTTTTATGCAGCTATGATCCCCAATTCATATAAATAAACCATTGGTTGAGGAGTTGAGTGAGGAATGATTTAAAAGGAACCCGAGCGGCTGCTGCTTCACACAAAAGGTGGTGCGTACATGGAACACGCTGCCCAAGGAAATGGCCGATGCAGGTGCAATCACCACCGGGTGACGCCCATAATGGCTGCCCCACCAACAGTCTGTCTTGTCCCTTCTCTGTTTTAATTATTTTAAGTATGTCTTGAATGTTTGTTTTAATGTCTTTTGGTATGTTTTATGTGGGGGGATTGGGGGAAACATTTTTCAGTCACTTACCACGACGGAGATGCGATTTTTCTCCGTGTCGCATCTCCGCCCCCCTTTGCGGCCTTTCCTGGAGACTGGCCCAGAGCTTAAAGCCGCAGGTGCGGCGCGGACTTACCATCGCGGAGCCTGGGATAATTTGCCAAGGTCTGCCAGTGTTGGAGCTCCGACCGCGGGGCCGGTGGACTCTAACACCATGAAGCAGCGGTCTCCGGTAAGAAGCGGCTGACTCGGGAGCTCCATGCCGCGGAGTGTTCCGATCCATCCCGTCGGCGGAGTTTTGATCATCCCGATGGGAGGGCTTGAACAACGGACAGGGGTGACCAAATGAGGAAGATGACTGAACTTTATTGACTTCCATCAGTGAGGAATGTTGATTCCACTCTGGTGGATGTTTATGTTCAACTTTATGTTATGTGCTGTGTGTACTTTTGCTTTTTACTTAGTATGGCTGTATGGTAACTCAAATTTCACTGCACCTTAATTGGTACATGTGACAATTAAATTGAATCTTGAAGCGGCCGATTCGGAAACTCCAAGCCGCGAGTGTGTTCCTCCGTTCCGACGCCAGAGTTTCGATCATCCCGGTGAGAGGGCTTGTACATCGGGCCGTCCGTAGCGGCGGCTGCAGAGGGTTTAATGGCCCCGACCACGGGTCAACAAAGAGGAAGTGGACTGAACTTTATTGCCTTCCATCACAGTGGGAAACGTTGATTTCGATGTGGTGGATGTTTATGTTAAACTCTATTGTGTATTGTGTTCTTTTTATTTGTATGGCTGTATGGTAACTCATATTTCACTGTACCAATTGTGGTGCATGTGACAATAAATGTGAAAGTACTTGAATAATACAATTTGTAGGGTATTTGGATAGATACATGGACAAGACAAGTTTATAGGGATAATGACGAGGCACAGTCAAGTAGTACTACTTCAGATTAGCAACTTTGTCGACATAGATGAATTAGATTGGAGGACCTGTTTCTCAGCTCTGATGCAGACGGCATACTACATGGGTGGAATCCGAGGGGGGTGGGGGGCTCTCCCCCAAATATTTTGAGAGGTGGGGGATTACTCCCCCATGTTTTGTGAAACATGTTGCAGCAAAACCGCCTTGGAATATCACATTTTTAAAAAGCTCTTAAGTTTAATGAATACTGCAGAACGATTGGAGTCGTTTATCACTTGATTCCTCTGAGACAAAAATGATTTGTTAACTGCCACTGTTAGCGCTTGTTAACTGCCATCTGTGAATTGAATTGAATTTCCTTCATTGTCATTAAAACAAGTTTGAATGATATTTCGTACCATGCAGTCATGACAGTTAAAAAAAAGCAACAAAACACATAATTAACACAATTTAACACAAGCATCAATCACAGTGAATCTGCTCCAGACACCTCCTCATTGTGATGGAAGACAAAACGTCTTATATCTTCCCTGCTTCTTCTCCCGCAGTCAAACTGCTGAGTTGAGGCGATCGAGGCTCTCCACGTTGAAGCCCCTGCCGGACAATGGTAGATCCCGCCACCGATTTTAAGCCGCGCCGGGCGATGAAAGGGCCTGTGAACAGGCCGATTCAAGCTTTACGATTCGGGGGTGGACAAAGCTGCTGTTGCTGGAGCTCTCTAAACTCGGTCACCAACCAGGGACCTGCGAGCTCCCGATATTACCGTCCACAGGGCCCGCAGCCGAAGCCTTCAAAGTTGAAGCCACAACGCCACCACAGCCTCCGATGTCAGCCAGCCAGTGATGGTAAGGCCACAGGCTCTGCGACTGGAACCCTCAAGTTCGAATCCAGTTGGAGGCCGCCAGCTCCTAGAATCTAGCAGCCCAGGACTAGCTGCAGTTCCCAGGTCAGCTCGGCTGCCCCGGGACTGGCTGTGGTACCCAGGTTGACTCGCTTACCTCAGGTCTGGCTGTAGAGTCCAGGTCAGCTCGCGCCTGCCCCAGGTCTGCCTGCCCCGGGACTGTAGAGTCCAGGTCAGCTCGCCTGCCCCGGGACTGGCTGTAGAGTCCAGGTCAGCTCGCCTGCCCCGGGACTGGCTGTAGAGTCCAGGTCAGCTCGCCTGCCCCGGGACTGGCTGTAGAGTCCAGGTCAGCTCGCCTGCCCCGGGACTGGCTGTAGCGCCCAGGTCAGCTCGCCTGCCCCGGGACTGGCTGTAGCGCCCAGGTCGGCTCGCCTGCCCTGGGACTGGCTGTAGCGCCCAGGTCGGCTCGTTTGCCCCGGGACAGGCTGCAGTTCCCAGGTCGCCTGCATGCCCAGGACTGGCTGCAGTTCCCGAAAACTAATTTAAAAAAAAAATCCGGCCCGTAGGTTGCCGACCCGTCCTGGATGTCAGGCCTCATTGTTGTGTTCCCCCCCCATGTTTTAAAAGCGATTTCCGCCCCTCTCAAGTTTAATTTTATTGTTTCAATGACAGTGGCAGAAGGAAAACTCTAATTGTTCTTCATATTCCAATGTAGAGAAGGCAAAAAAACCCCTAAGATTTTCAGTTGGTAAGATTGGACAGAATATTGATTGCAACTGAATCAATAGTAATTCAGTAACCCTGCACTTGAATGTCCTTTACTTTTTTGTGATTTTGTTTTTTCTTCAATTTTCTTTGTCTTTTTAATAATTAATGGATGATCGTTTTCCAAGCTTTTCCAATCAACTTTGCAGGAATTTTCTTTTAAGTATTGAACATCTTTATTAACGATCTCTGACGATTTGGGAAAGATACATTGCTGTTAACATTGAATGTAAATTTGACAATCTGATATGAGGTTAGTGCTTCTGTAGTTCACTGCTCAGGAAAAAAAACTTTTAAAAAGAAAATAATTTCCATAGCAATTGTATTATATTTTTTAATGGCAACTTCTCAGATTTTTTATGCCATATTGACTCATGTGTACTTCTGAATTGTGCAATGTTAAATGTTATTTGGAGTCATTGTAAGAGTAGCTCCTAATTATTTAGTACCTCACAGTTCCTGCATTTTAAATAGCCAGGAAGAATGCAGAATATTTAGACAAGTAAATGACAGAAACACTTAGTTCACAAATTATCATGTAATTACCGTTTCAGAGAGGATTACTGCCTCTGGAGACAGGCTGGGTATATCAGTTGTTTTAAATTCTTTGTCAAACATTTCTTGGTGTCTGCTGTTCCTCTTTTCTTTCTTTTTCTCTCTCTTGTCTTTGTCAAAATCATCCTTATCTAATTTGTCCTGAGACCTTGAATGCATCTTCTTTGGGAGAAGGGGCTCCAGAATAAATCTAAAATAAATAATATTGAACAAAATAAAAGAAAATCAAACTTGTTTAAGACACAAACACAATCTTTGTTTTTATTCAAATGAATTTATCCGTGGAATTGGATATATCTCCAATACTGCATTTACTGTCCAAAGATTTTTGACAGACATTTGGGGGATTTTAATGTTAAATACCTAAACTCATCCTTGCTGCACTGAAAACACAGAAGTGAAACTCAACAAGGTCAATACTTTGTTTGAATTTCCCGGTTCACATTATTTTAATGGTTTCAGTCATTTTTCATGCAGCTAATAATGGCCAGAATTTGCCCACAAGCTTGTTGCTTATCCATCTGCGAAATCCACGACTCCCTTGAATGGATCTCCTTGCAAGAGCCATCCAGATTCTCATTATCAATGCTTTCCTGACATAAACCGCATCAGGTAGTGATGCCAGAACAAGACTACAAAAGAAATGCCAAGAACAAATTTTACAGCCTGCTAGTCCATGACCCTGTAAATCAAAAATTATTTTGGGTAAGTTTTTAATAGTTTGATAACATTTTAATGATAACTTGAAGCAAATTAGAAACATTTAAATAAAGTAAATTAATCTGTTCTTGGGTCTCCTGCAATGTCCCTTGCCATTTAATTTAATATATTTGCTGTCTCTGCACCAAGTATAATGAGCAGATTATCTGGTTCAAATCAGGAAGTATCAACTCTGAGGTTAGACTTTCAAATGGCTAGGGGGAGTTCAGGACTCTCACATTTGCTTCAGAATTTGAACTTGTATGGTTAAATTATTTGGAAAATTAATCACAATATTTCATCTCTGAAAACTATGAGTATATTGTAATGCATTTTAAAATGCTTTATGAGCATGTACCAGACAGGAATATCCAAATATTCACTGATACTTTCACAAATTTAACACAAAAAAGTCATTGTTTTCATATTCATCTCCCACAACTCAATTATGTAACATGAACACAGGATTTTTGGTTAAGTTGCAGAATGATTCTGCCTGATTATATTTTATATGGATTGAAACATAAAGGCTATCTAAATTAGATATTGCTTTATTGGTTAGTTATAAACCATTATACATTATTTCATTAGTAATAGACACTTAAAATCTATTTCTATACTACCAAACGTTTGTATTTGTAACACAAGCCTGACAATTAATCTTTAGTTATATAATTAATTGGTTATAACACTTTCGAAAATGATAGTTTGTTAATTTTGGTTGACAATTTTTCAAGGCAGTTTGTTTTGTTGTTGACATGAGACTTCAGATGATGGAACTTTGAGCAAAAAGCAAACTGCTGGAGGAACTCAAGGCCAGTCCGTATCTGTGGAGGGAAATGGATAGATGACTTGGACCCTTTTTCATCTTCTCCATCAGTCTGAAGAAGGGTCTTGACCCAGACTGTATCCATTTGCCACTACAGATACTGCTTGGCCGTGAGTTCCTCCGGCAGCATCTCTGGATAGGAATGGGTGACGTTTCACGTCGAGACCCTTCTTCAGACTGGCAGATGTTTAATTAACTAATAAAGAAGGGATATGCCTTTACCTACAAACAATTTCAATCAATTGACCTATGCACATTTCTGCCTAAAGCATACAAAATTGGCTTTGCTCCAATTTAGGATCGTAACTCGTGGATCAGTCCTTTCTCCAAAACTGTTTTTAAAACTAATAGAATTACGGTCCATAATAACATGGTAATATACATAGAGAAATGTCTGAAGAAGGGTCCCGAAACCTCATCTATCTATTTTCTTCATAAATGCTGCCTGACCCACTAAGTTACTGCACATGTTGTGTCCATCTCTTGCATAAAGCAGCATCTGCAGTTCATTTGTAGTTCATTTGTAATACATTATGTACTGAGAAGTGAGTTGGGGATGTGGGGTGTTGCAGTAAAAGATCAGCCATGAGCTATTGAAACGACCACACTTGTTCCTATTTATAATGTTTCTATTGTCTCATTATTCTCATCGTCTGCATATCTTTATCAAGCAAAGTCATATATTCTTGCTACATTTTAGAAATGAACATTTAACCCGTACATCATTTGATAATTCTGCTGCAGCTATTATTTGATTTTTGTTGTTGTTGTGATATTAATTACTATTTATCCCAAATCTTAATCCATTTAATTCTTACCTGTAATGCTCTGGTTATTCGCTTTTCAGGTTGTTTCAAAGGGATCAGTTCTAAGATCATAGCAGTTCATGGGAAATGGACATATTTATATAATCAGGTTAAGATCACAAAGGAATAGCGTAATGGTAAGTAACATCAGGCTTTGTTACCTCACAATTCATGGATGGAGCAACATGTCTGTCTGCAACAATACCAGGCAGGTATTGGTGGGGTAGAAGGGATCATTTTCAACCTCCTCTCCCACATTTATGGTCACAGAATTTGCAGATGTTGACGATGAGTTTATATTCCTCATATCAGCTTGACCAAAAGCCAGAAGACCCAAACAATAATTCAAAACATTTACTGTTCCTCACTATTATTATGTTCCTCCCTACATTTCAAGCACAAGATCCTGATGAGGGTTGTGCATGCATGTCCATTAGCTAAATTACCCTAGTTCCAACTTTGAGAAATTTGACAATTATAAATAATCACATTAACTGTAAAACATACCCATCAGAACCAGGCCTGGACGGGGTACTGTCAGATGAAATGGAGGAGACTGATGCAACAGACAGAGGTCTTGGAGTTGACGGCATTGTAAAGGAACGTACCATCGAACGAGGCCGACTTCCTCTGCGTTCATCCAGAGTTGTAGCCTGAGAGGAACAAGAACGACACAGTATAGGCAAATCTGCCTTTTGACTACTTAAATGTAATGCTAATTGTGTTACAAAAATAAATGTGATCATGTTACATGCAGCTATTTAAAATATCTTGAATGTGAACATGATTCAGTAACATGGGAAATTTTAATATTAATCTATCTTTAATTAGCAAGACTATGTATTTTTTTTAATACCAAAAATAATTCCCTTAACGATCTGGAAATAGTATTTGTAAGGAATTCTGGTCCAGGAAGGTTAGCAGGGAATGAAAATATGCTGACAAAATCAAGATTCCGTGAATTGAGTTGTAGGAGAGGCAGATAGTTTTTGCTTGCACTCCAGGTACGAACACAATTCAATGGACATACCGGTCTAAACTTCATTGAATGCAGCTGCTACCCATTCTGATGAATCACCGTTTCTCTATGTTGGGTAAACTTTAGAAAAAACAATGAAAGCATCAAAGGCATAGAATGTTTTCTTGGTGGGTGACGTCAATGTCTCTTCTTTAAAAGTTGTTTGCAGGTCAAATCCTAAAGTACAACAGGTTGAAGTGGGTCTGGATTATGTTGTGGATGATATTACCACAAGGAATAAATCTACTTGACCTCATTCTTGCTAGTCTATGTGCCGTAGTGACCACTGCTGACACCTTGATAATATTTAAGGATTTTGATAAAGTGTTAATTCAATAAAACAGCAGGAAAAATTGACCTTATCCAAATATTTTTTAAATTGTTTTATTACCATTTCGCTGCCTGCTTGTTGTTTATAAGTGGGGGTAGGGAAGGGGGAGCAGAGAGAGAATATGAATTGTGCCACTCCAGCAGAGACTAACAGGGGTATTATGTTTTTTGCAGGATTCATTGGCCATACTAAATTTAAATGGGCATTCTAAAATGAGTCTGCACATTGTATGTGCTCAGTATACTTGAAGAAGGGGGAAAATGGGAAATCGTCTGAATATGCAATAAAAATAGCTTTTAGCAAAGGTGAGAAACAAGATATCTCTTATTTACTATGTGGTCTTCAAAAGTAAAAGTATAATATTTTCTGATTTAAACAATCATTGTGTCATCTTGTTCCATTATTTTAATAAGATGAAAATTCTCGACCTTTTAAATAGGACTTGTTTAAACTGAACAGTGAATAGAATCAATCATTTGTAAAATGTGACTATTATTAGGGGTTGGACAAAAATGTTGGAGAAACTCAGCGGGTGAGGCAGCATCTATGGAGCGAAGGAATAGATGATGTTTCGGGTTGAGACCCTTCTTGAGACTTATTATTTATTAAGGGGGTTGTTTAAGAAAGAACTGCAGATGCAGGAAAAATCGAAGGTAGACAAAAATGCTGGAGAAACTCAGTGGGTGTGGCAGCAACTATGGAGCGAAAGAAATAGGTAATGTTTCGGGTCGAGATCTTTCTTCAGACTTATGTGGGGGTGGGAAGAAGAAAGGAAGAGGCGGAGGCAGTGGACTGTGGGAGAGCTGGAAAGGGGAGGGGAAGGAGGGAGAAAGCAAGGACTACCAGAAATTGGAGAAGTCAGTGTTCATACCGCTGGGGTGTAAACTACCCAAGCAAACTATGAGGTGCTGCTCCTCCAATTTGCGGTGGGACTTACTCTGGCCATGGAGGAGACCCAGGACAGAAAGGTCGGATTTGAATGGGAGGGGGAGTTGAAGTGCTGACCCACCGGGAGATCGTTAATGTGAGCTGTGCGGAGGTGTTGGTGGTAGCAATCGGGAAGCCTGTGCTTGTTCTCACTGATCTAGAGCAGCGGATAGAAACATAGAAAATAGGTGCAGGAGTAGGCCATTCGGCCCTTCCTAAAGAAGATTTTTGATGCAATAGATGAGGTTGGAGAAGGTGCAAGTGAACCTCTGCCTCACCTGCAAAGACTACTTGGGTCCTTGGATGGAGTCGAGGGGGAGGTAAAGCGACAAGTGTAGCATTTTCTGCAGTTGCAAGGGAAAGTACCAGGGCAGGGGGTGGTTTGGGTGAGAAGGGACAAATTGACCAGGGAGTTGCAGAGGAAGCGGTACTTTCACTGAAGTATTAGCTCACGTTAATATGTTTAAGTTCTTCTTGACTCAAACTTACAGCATGTTGATCCCCAATGACAAGATCTAACAATAACAAAGCAGCAACACATCAAGAGGTTCAGATGTAAAAATATATGGACACAACATTTTTTTTTTACTCCTGTTGATGTTGGGATAGATTATAAATAGCAAGGGACCAACCATTGGAATACATTGGGATGTCAGCCTTGTCACCATTGTGCTCCCCTACCTCTAACAGCAAACGTAGATTGCGGGGAGGAAGTATGGTATAAGTTCACTTCTTAAACACTTGCATCAATTTTTCTAACAGAGTATCAAGAACAAGGGTAGAAAGGATACAGTGCCCTCCATAATGTTTGGGACAAAGACCCATCATTTATTTATTTGACTCTGTACGCCACAATTTGAAGTTTGTAATAGAAAGATACACATGTGGTTAAAGTGCACGTTGTCAGATTTTAATATAGGCCATTTTTACAGAAACATAGAAAATAGGTGCAGGAGTAAGCCATTTAGCCGTTTGAGTGGGCACCGCCATTCAATATGATCATGGCTGATCATGCAGAATCAGTACCCTGTTCCTGCCTTTCCCCAATATCCCTTGATTCCGTTAGCCATAAGAGCTAAATCTCTCTCTTGAAAAGATTCAGTGAATTGGCCTCCACTGCCTTCTGTGGCAGAGAATTCCACAGAAGCACAACTCTCTGGGTGAAAACATTTTTCCTCATCTTAGTCCTAAATGGCCTACCCCTTATTCTGTCTCCAGTCCCAACAGTTAACCTGACACCATTTCCTGACTAATGTGGATTCTACCTCCCACTAGATCCTCAGTCACATGGTATTCATTTTTTTTCATTATAGAGAGAATTCTTCTGTCATCAGCTGTAGAGGTCTTGGCCTGTCAGTCCCTTTGCGATTCGTAAGCTCACCAGTGCTCTCTTTCTTCTTAATGATGTTCCAAACAGTTGATTTTGGTAAGTCTAAGGTTTGGCTGATGTCTCTAGCAGTTTTACTGTTTCTCAGTCTCAATATGGCTTCTTTGACTTTCATTGGCACAACTTTGGTCCTCATGTTGATTAACAGCAATAAGTTTCCAAAGGTGATAGAAAGACTGGAGGAAAGACTAGGTGCCGAGAACTCTCTTATACCTGCATTAAGGAGGCATTTAAACACACCTGAGCAATTATAAAAACCTGTGAAGCCATGTGTCTCAAACATTATGGTGCCCTGAAATGGGGGGACTATGTATGAACACAGCTGTCATTTGTACATGGTGAAACCAAAATGTATAAAAATACCCTTTAATAAAATCTGACAATGTGCACTTTAACCACATGTGATTTTTTTTATATTACAAATCTCAAATTGTGGAGTACAGAGGCAAATAAATAAATGATTTGTTCTAGGTCCCAAACAATATGGAGGGCACTGTATACGCAGGGCTCTTCCCATCACTGGCTAGCATGTGAAAGCATCCATGAACTGGGCGAAGCTGTACTCTGAGAAGAGGTTAAGAGGTTTCTGTGAAATGGGAAAATCTCTCAAAATGTTGCCATAATCGAACATTTAAAAACAAGATTATGCATGTTTTGTCATTGCAGAAGAGCCATGGCATTTCTGGTGAATGACTATTTCAGCAAATACCTCCAACAAAACGATTAACTCATTATTATTTGTCTACTACCTCTGATGCGTATTTTAAAACCCATTATTTACAGCAATGTGTTCACTTCTACTCGTTTATCAAAAATCTCCTTTACAGAATATAGTCTAAATATACCACAAATCACGACATTTCCCACATGAATTTAAAAAAAACCCAAAATCTCTGATATGTAAACTGCTACCTGCAACAATGTTACTCCATGCTGAAAATACATAACTCTCAATTTTCACTTGACAACCATTAATTTATAATGATTAATATTTATAAACAGATAACAAGGTAGAACTGCTATTATATTGCAGAAGGCATGATCCACATTTGTATACTAATCATATTTAATTATCTTACAACGTAGAGAATTCTTAGCTCAACCATGCATATTTTTTTCATTTCACCGATGTGTTTCCAAGCATCAATGAAAACCTGGTTTCATTTAAAGACTAGAATAAAAAAGTTATTCCAATGATGTGCTTGCATATTTAAGACCAAGGAGTGATGCAAGTCAGATGCCATCATGTTTGCATAGCTCTTTGAAAGAGTTATGCATAAAATCCATTCTCCTGCACCTTTGCAAGACATATTAATATTTCCTTTTCAAGTACATCTCGATTTCCTTTTGAATGTTGAAAATAAATCTGTTTCCAGCTTCCTATAAGACAAGGCATTCCAGATTGTTACAAATCAGTGAATAAAAACATTATTTTTGCTCCATTGTCATAATTTATCTGGTTGCTACCTTATCCAGTGGAATAGTGCCAGTGGAAACGAAAGGAAGATTATATTGTTAGAAACAAGGAAATATTACTAAATAGGAGCATCACCTGAAACTGGTGTTCAATAAGTAGCAATGCAGTTTAAACTTTCCATGATATTTCCTACATAGACCCGCATGTAGTCATTGTTATTTATGTTTTCATGCTGTAGTCCAAACATATCAAAAGGTAACTAATGCAAATGTGGTTAGTTGAGAGATAGGGCATTGGGTATCAAACTGGGAGTGGGATGAGTTGAGAAGGGGCAGAGATGGTGGTGGCAAACTGACCTGAGGGAGCACATTATATTTGTTGTATCACATATTTACTGAAGCCATAATTCACAAGATGAAAACATTAAATGTCAAACCATTACATAAACCCTGAAATGGTTTGTCATCAACAATGGTACTTTAATCAGTTGCTGTACAGCAAGTCAATGACCACTTTGAAATTAGACTCATCACTTGAAAATGCACTAACAGCCCAACACATTGGACTCCTAAATTGGCATCACATAATGTGTAGGGGACGACACAGGGTCGACGGTGATTACACTGACATTCACAGTAGGGTGAAGTCATGTAATGTGGTTTATTTAAAGTGACACAAAGGGTCAGGTCCATGCAGGGGTGCTGTCCCTCGTCAGCAGTGCGCATTTGAGGAGGCACTAGCATTCTCAGGCTTGTCTCAGAAGCTCAGTCCTTGTCTCGAAGGAGGATGCACGGCAATCTCAGAGGAGGAGCTTCGAGAGGAGGTGCTGGCGGTCTCAGGCTTGTCTTCAAGTCACGACTTATCAAGAGAGTTTATTGTCATGTGTCCCAGATAGCACAATGAAATTCTTGCTTGCTGCAGCACAACAGAATATAGTAAGCATAAATACAATTCAGTGTGTCTATATAGCATAGACCATATATATACACATAAATAAACAGATAAAGTGCAATAGGCTGTTATAGTTCAGAGTTAGTTTGATGGCGAGTTTAATAGCATGATGACTGTGGGGAAGAAGCTGTTCATGAACCTGGATGTACCAGATTTCAGGCTCCTGTACCTTCTACCTGATGGCAGCGGGTATGTGTGGCCAGGATGGTGTGGGTCCTTGATGATGCTGGCAGCCTTCTTAAGGCAGCGACGGCGATAGATCCCTTCGATGGTGGGGAGGTCAGAGCCAATGATGGACTGGGCAGTGGTCACAACTTTCTGCATTATTTTCCGCTCCTGGATGCTCAAGTTGCAAACCAAGCCACGATGCAGCCACTCAGCATGCTCTCTACACTGCACCTGTAAAAGTTCGACAGTCCTCTTTGGCATACCGACTCTCCGTAATCTTCTCAGGAAGTAGAGCCGCTGATGTGCTTTCTTTATAATTGCATCAGTATGCTGGGACCAGGAAAGATCTTCGGAAATATGCCCACCCGGGAATGTGAAGTTCTTGACCTTTTCCACCATCGTCCCGTTGATATAAACGGGATTGTGGGTCCCTATCCTACCCATTTCAAAGTCCACAATCAGTTCCTTGGTTTTGTTGTTGTTGAGAGCCAGGTTATTGTGCTGACACCATTTGGTCAATCGGTCGATCTCACTTCTATACTCTGACTCGTCACCATCAGTGATTCGTCCCACAACAGTGGTGTCTTCGGCGAACTAGATGATGGAGTTTGCACTATGTCCGGCTACGCAGTCATGAGTATAGAGTGAGTAAAGCAGGGGGCTGAGCACGCAGCCTTGAGGTGCTCCCATGCTGATTGTTACCGAGGCTGACACATTTCCACCAATACGAACAGACTGTGATCTGTGGATGAGGAAGTCGAGGATCCAATTGCAGAGGGATGCGCAGAGACCCAGATCTGAGAGCTTGGTAACCAGCTTGGAGGGGATGATCGTATTAAACGCCGAGCTATAGTCAATGAATAACAGCCTGACATATGAGTTTTTGTTGTCCAAGTGGTCCAGAGTGGAGTGGAGAGCCAGTGAGATCACATCCACTGTTGATCTGTTGTGACGGTAGGCGGACTGCAGTGGGTCCAGGTTGGAGTTGATATGCGCCATAATCAACCTTTCAAAGCACTTCATCATCACAGACGTTAGTGCCACTGGTCGATAGTCATTGAGGCACGTCACCTTGCTCTTCTTGGGCACCGGTATTATTAAATCCCTTTTAAAGCAGGTGGGAACCTCAGACCTTAGGAGTGAAAATGTCCGTAAAAGCTCCAGTTAGTTGGTTCGCACAGGTTTTTAGAACACGACCGGGAATGCCATCAGGTCCAGACGCTTTCCGAGGGTTCACCCCTCTGAAGGATTTCCTGACGTCGGCCTCTGTGACTGTGATTGAAATACCATCATGGCGAATGGGGGAACGGGAAGGCACATCAGTGTTCTCACTATCAAAACGTGCATAAAACGCATTGAGCTCATCAGGAAGTGATGCTTCGCTGACGATTGAGCTGCCTGATTTCGCCTTGTAGAAGGTGATGGCATTCAAGCCCTGCCACAGTTGCCGAACATCCGTCTCATCCTCCAGCTTTGAGCAGAAGTCCCATTTTGGCCTTTTTGATGGCCTTACCAAGGTTGTATCTGGACTTCTTGTAGACCTCTGTATATCCAGACCTGAATGCCCGGGATCTGGACTTCAGAAGTGTGCGGATCTCATGGTTCATCTAAGGCTTCTGGTTAGGAAACACTTGGAAGGTTTTTGTTGGGATGCAGTCCTCCACACATTTCTTTATGAAGTCTATAACGACTGTGGCATATTCATTCGGTCCGTTGCCGAGTCCCTGAACATTGCCCAGTCTACAGACTCCAAACAGTCCTGGAGTTGTTCCTTCCCCACCACCCGACCAGCTCTGTACAGTCCTCACCACTGGGGTGCGCTGTTCAATTGCTGCCTGTAGGCGGGGAAAAGCAGCACCGCAGTATGGACGGATTTACCAAAGTGAGGGCGAGGGATAGAGCGATAGTCATCTTTGATGGTCGTGTAGCAGTGGTCGAGGGTGTTTGCTCCTCTGGTGCTGCAGGAAACATGTTGGTGGAAGTCAGGGTGCGATTTCTTACGGTTGGCATGGCAGCTCCGATTTGGGCTTGAGAATGCACTGATCTCCAGATTATCCCTGCAGTTGGCCCTTGCCTTTAGAGGAGATGCTAGTAGTATCACGTTTGTCGTGGCAGCTCAGCTTTGGGCTGGAAGAGGAGGGACTGGCAGTCTCAGGTTTATCCTGGCGGCAACAGAGGAACGCAGCCAGCTCTCTCTCTCTCTCTCCTCTCTCTTTCTTTTTCTCTCTCTCTTTCTCCCTCATTCCTTACTTCAATAGACAATAGGTGCAGGATTAGGCCATTCGGCCCGTCGAGCCAGCACTGCCATTCAATGTGATCATGGCTGATCATCCCCAATCAGTACCCTGTTCCTGCCTTCTCCCCTTATCCCCCGACTCCGTTATCTTTAAGAGCCCCATCTAGCTCTCTCTTGAAATTATCCAGAGAAACGGTCTCCACCGCCCTCCGAGGCAGAGAAGTCCACAGACTCACAACTCTTCCTCCTTTTCTCCTCATTCTTAACTTATCCTCTCCCTTATTCCATCTGGCTGATACACCTGGGTTTATAAGAAGTATGCGAACCATAATGTGGGTAAATCCAACATTAGCTAATTGGACACAGCTGGCAATGGTGCTGAGGTTTGGCCTCCTGGCTTGTCTGCCGGTGAGGGGGATCAGAGCGGCATACGAGGGAAAGAATGCTATCGCAATAGTTAAACTAACACACCCAAAACAACACATGAGTTATGTCCAGTCATGCTGTTTCAAGGGAGGTGGGCCAAGGCCAGGTCACAGATTGGTCCCTGAAGGATTGTGTATGATCTAAGAGGAGTCTTGGATTGAATGGCGGGGAGGGTGGATTGACAAATCGGTGGGTTGGAGAGGTGGTTAAAAGACATGAACATTCTGAACAATTGGGGGTTTGTAGTTCTTTGTTGGAATGGAGATGAGATGGATGTGACGAAATGCACTAAATTTAAATGTTTACATTACCAGAGTCAGGTTTCTAGGCTGAGACGGCCCCCATTAAATCATGCTGCTCGAGATCTAGTAGCACTATTAAATTTGATTGTTCTGAGAAAGCCTAACAATCGATACACCACAAAACAATGTGATCTAATTACCCCGGTGTGCATGAGGAATAATATCATTAGCTGCATATCCGACATGGAAAATGCATCATCACTGCATGTGCGATTTGCCACCCAAATGCTCGACTAATTCTCAGAGTGGTGCTACTCAACTTGAAAATGATCATAATCACATTCTACTCTGGAAAACAACTGATATAAGTTTTCAAATTATAAAGCACAGTATGAGGTCTTACTGCCACTTCATATAATTTTATTCCATCCCCAAGACTTGTAGGAATTAAGAGTTTCTTTTTACCCTTTGAAACCCTTGCTGTATTCAAAACTGCTTCCAATCCCCAGCCCTTATGGTTTTCTGTCAAGTTTATATGCTTCCTTTTCAGATCTAATAGTTTTCCCTAATTTCATTTGCATGCCACAGTTGGATCATCTTTCCTGATGTATATTTATGCTGGCAGAAATAATAAATGCAATTCACATACACATTCCTTAAATATTAAAATTTGCTCATCCACCTTCACATAAGGTTCCCAATTATCATTGCCAATTCATGCCTCGCACTGTTATATGGTCATTCCCTCATCTCCATCTCCCATAAGGCATAAGATACAAAAGCTTGAAAGCATATACCACCAGATTTAGGAACAGCGACTTCCCCTCTGTTAACAGACTACTGAACTGTTCTCCCATAGCTTAGGAGGCAGTCTCAATCTTCCAACCTGCCTTTATTGCAGACACTGGACTCCTTCTCTATAACTGTTTCAGCATTGTAGCATTAGAACATTAGAATTGTTACAGAGAAAGAGTCCAGTATTTGAAATAAAGGCAGGTTGGAAGATCGGGACTGCCTAAATTCTACACTCTGGTACTTTTCCCTTTGTACTACCTGTTGTGCTTGTGAATGGCTTGATTCTACTCATGTATAATGTGATTTAATTAGACGGCACACAAATAAAGGCTTTCACTGTATCTCGGCACACGTGACGATAATGAAACAATACCAATCCTTTGTGGAGATTCTGGGCCCTGGTTTCTGATTTTACTACTTAACTGAGCACTTGGATGAGAATTCTACAATATTATTGTTGTTCTCAAACACCAGACACCAAAAATGTTCAATTATTCCTATCTTGTTACAAGATACCCATGTAGGATAGCCTGCTCATCAGAAAGTTTTAAAACATTTTTGCTCTTGATAGAACACTCGGAATTGCTCCTTTACAATATTGTAAATTTGATTTGATCAATCTATATGTAAATTCAAGACACGCATGATCACAATTGTAACCTTCTTGCAGTAATCTCCACTTTTCGATTTAAATTCATCCCCATCATCAATACTGTGTGGGAATCTATGGATAACCCTCACTAGCCAGTCTTTGCTTCTGTGTGTGTGGGCACAGTCCCTCGTTGTCTGTGGGCATGAAGAGGTTCCAGCATCTCAGTCTTAGCCTCAGTAGAGGTGCTGGGTGTCTAGGGTTTCTTCCGGGCGACCTAGTCTTGACCACACAGATCCCAGGTTTGTCCCAGTGCCTCAGTCTTCCTCGAATCCTTTGGGGAAGCAGAGAGGGATCTCACTTTAACTTCCACCTCTGGCTAGAATGCCTGACTTTTATAGAGAGTAGAAGGTTAAAGTGGCCATCCAATATCAGCTAATTGGACCCAGCAGTTACCACTGATGCTGAGGATTGGCTTTTCCTGGTTTGTTGGCCAGTTAAAGGGATCAGAGCGGCATCCAAGGGACTGGGCGCCATCACAATACATATTTTTCACTATTCATTTATCGACTTCATTGTGAAGGTTCCACATTTAAAGCACAATGTCCTTACAGACGTCTTTTCAATATTATTTTAGTGTTATTAAAGTATTCTTAATTAGTATTCTTAGCTTTTTCTAACTTTATGGCATTTGCTTCTTGCCCTTATTTTTTCTTTTTTCCACCTGCTTGAACTTCATTTCTCCTTCCTCTATTTCTTGCAGCTATGATGGAAAAAATTGGTTCTGGTTTGACAAAAAACAATTGCAATAGTGTTTTAGAAATAGGGTGATTAAGGCTTGGTCAAGCAAACAAAACTAAGCCAAAGGATTGAATTATTAGTTGTTTAAGAAAGAAAAATCGGCTGGAAAAATCAAAGATAGACAAAAATGCTGGAGAAACTCAGCAGGTGAGGCAGCATCTATGGAGCGAAGGAATAAGTGACGCTTCAGGTCGAGACCCTTCTTCAGATTATTACTTGTGTGAGTTTTTCAATTGTGATCAATAGCAGCTTTATACAACCAAGCAGGCCTAATGTATTTTTGCACTCTCACCCACGTTGCTACATCCCATGCTATTCTCAATTATAAAAGCAGCCACGTTATTTTTCTTACGCACATTAAGAATAAAATGTTGCCAAAAAAAAGCATTTATTTTGCTGTCCAACAAAGTTTAGTTGAACATCAATGATAAGGTACATTTCCCTCTTAATACGTTAATATCAGTATGTGGCAATGAAGCTGCACACAATGAATTCCACAGCTCTGATGCCTCATTCGAGCGACATTTTGAAAAATTATCTATTTTCCTACAAAAGCGAGTCACTGAGCAAATTGATACGTTATGTTATTCCTTTGGCTGACATTAAGTATCAAGACTTGTTTCACCAACTTTTCCTCTGACATGCATAAAGGTTCCTGGAGTGAATATAACATTCAAATATTCCTAACAACTATGAAAATACTTGATAAGGGAAAATAAACCATTAGGATTCTGTTTTCTCTATTGAGAACAAGAAGTGAAAGAGGTTCGATAACAGAAGATTTTTACCAAAGTTCTGACTCCATACTGCTTTTCCACTTTTTCTTTCAACTGTTTGAAACAGGATTCCATTCTCTCGTGGAAAGGCCGCAATGCCTCGGTTACCTTCTCACCATGAATTCGGACTCCCTCATTCAAGAATGGGATCTAGAAAACGAACAAGAAGAGCAATGTTCCACATCAGCGATTCACACAAATGAAGAAGAGAAGTTGCTTTGTTGATTAAGGAGAACATCACACCAGTAGTCCAAAATGACATTACCAAAGATTCGTCCAGTGAGGCTATATGGTGGAGCTGAGAAATAGAAGAAAGGATGATCACGTTGATAGGATTTTATTATAGGCCCCAAGTAGTCAATGGGAATTAGAGGATCATATTTCCTGACACACAGCTGCAAGACTAATAGGGTTATCAAAGATGGATTTTAATATGGTAATGGATTTTTCCTTTCCCATTAAAGATTGAGTTTGACCTAGTGCCAAGATGAAGTGGAATTTGTCAAGTGTTTTCAAGACATTTTCAAGGTCAGTTTATTGTCACGTGTACCAATTAAGGTACAGTGAAATTTGAATTACCATACAGTCATTCCAAAAAAAGGAACAAGACACACAACTACATACAATTAACATAAACATCCACCACGGTGGATCCCCCACATTCCTCACTGTGATGGAAGGCAATAAAGTCCAATCTCCTTCCTCAGGCAATATGTAGAAGGACTTACAAGACAGAGGGCAAAGCTTGTCCTACTCATTTGAAATTGGGCCGGACAAGTGACTGACGTATCAGTAGGTAGCTTTGAGACCAGCAATCACAGTTCCATTAGCTTTAAAATAGTTATGGATAAGGAGAGAGCAGGTCTACAAGTTAATGTTCTAAGTTGGGGCAAGGCCAACTTTGATTGTTTTAGACAGGAACTTTCAAAAGTTGATTGGAGAAGATTGTTGACAGGCAAAGGAATGTCTGGAAAGTGGGATGATTCTAAATGTCCAATAGTGTATGTTCCTGTTAGAGTGAAGGGCAAGGCAGATAGGAGTATGGAACAAAATAAATTGAGACCATGGTCAGGAAAATAGAACCATTAGTCAGGTACAGGCAGCTAGGATCAAGTATATTCCTGGAGGTATATAAGGGATTGAGGAGCATACTTAAAAAGGAAATCACGAAAGCAAATAGGGGGCATAAAATAGCTCTGGCAGATAAGATTAAGGAGAATAGAGATATTTAAGGAAAAATAGGTAACCGAAGAGAGAATGGGGCCCCTCAGAAACCTAAGTGGTCATCCATGTGTGGAGCCTCAGGAAATAGGCAAGGTCCGCAATGAACATATCTCTGTTTTAACGTGGAGTAAAATGTTTTAATGTGAAGACTAGGGAACTCGGGTGAGTTAATGGTGACAATCCGTATTACAGTCAAAGAAGTGCTGAATATATTAAACTGTATAAAGGTAGATCCAATTCCTGAGCCTCATCCGGTATAACGAAGGACACCTGGGAGCTGGAGAAGAAATTGCAGAGTATATGAATCATTGTTAGATAGAGGTGAGATTTCGAAAGGATGGCGGGTGGCTGATTTTGTGCCTCTCTTTAAGCAGGGCTGCAGGGAGAAACATGAGAACTAGATATGGAGAAGATTCTGAGGGATAAGATATACATGGATTTGGAAAGATATGGATTGATTGGGGATAGTCAACTTGGTTTTGTGCATGGGAGATTGTGTCTCACAAATTTGATTGAATTTTTTGAAATTAGCTTCTATGGACATCCAGAACACAATTACATCCTTTGCAGCAAATATTTCCTAATGTAGCAACTAGGTCCTGGTGGGTCTATTCAGTGTCATGGCATTCTATACATTGGTCAGCTTTTAAGGGCACATCCCCTTGGCAGCCTGTTGGTAAGAGTCAAGAATGTTTTATTGTCATATGTCACAAAACGGAACAATGAAATTCTTACTTGCAGCAGCACAACAGATACGTAAACATAGTAGTCTGTAAACACATACATACATACATAACGGCTGCCATGGGATATAGAGAAACATTGTCCTGGCCACTAAAGATTTGAATTTTAATGATACAACATGTACAGACTCATTGGTCCACTGAGTTTATGCCGACCATTGATCACCTGTTCACATTAGTTCTATGTTATCACACTTTCTAAGCACTGGATTTATCCTACTTTCTATCCACTCCCTACACACTGGGTCAATTTACTGAGGATACATAAACCACAAGCCCACGTCTTTGGGATGGGGATGGGGGAAGAAACCAGAGCACTCAAGAGGAAACCCACGCAGTCATGAACGAACATGGGTCTCTGGTGCTCTGAGGCAGCAGCTCTACCAGCTGTGCCACAACGTGGATTCACAAAAAATGTAGGAATTATGTGAGGTTCCAGAAAATATGGCACTGACAATGAGAATATTTATTTCACCATTGGTGACCATTTGTTATTTAGCACATTAGTAGTCTAGCATTGGAGCTTAACTGGGCAGGCACCTCATATATTTAAATACAGTATGCCTGGTGCTGCTTCTGACAACCCCTCTGCACTGCCCATTCATCTTCCAGCTTGATATTAGTAGAGTGAGGAATATGTTGAGCTACGAAGTTTCATATTATGGTAGAAATCATGCTGCTATTACTGATGGTCTAAAGCAGCTGATGGATGCCTAGTTCTGAACTACCAAATCTATTACTAGACCATCCCATTTAACACAAAATGCTGGAGTAACTCAGCGGGACAGGCAGCATTTCTGGAGAGAAGGAATGGGTGACGTTTCGGGGGGAGACCCTTCTTCAGACTTGACCTGAAACGTCACCCATCTTTTCGCTCCGGAGTTGCTGCCTGTCCCACTGATTTACTTCCACATTTTGTGTCGATCTTCAAAGTAAACCAGCATCTGCAGTTCCTACCTACACATTTCCCATTTAACACATTCGCACATGATGAAAGGTGTTGTTAGTGTAAAGTCAAGTATTAGGCTCGCTAGTCTGTGCGACGATATTCCCAATTTAGACACAACTGCTTATCTGTTTGTGAGGAGGATTTTGCAAGGTCCTTTGGCCTACTGTACTTAAATAGAAAATAGGTGCAGGAGGAGGCCATTCAGCCCATCGAGCCAGCACCGCCATTCATTGTGATCATGGCTGATCGTCCCCAATCAATAGCCCATGCTTATCTTCTCCCCAGATCCCTTTATTCCACCAGCCCCTCGAGCTCCATCTAACTCACTCTTAAATCCATCCAGTGTCCTGGCCTCCGCTGCCCTCTGTGGCAGGGAATTCCACAAATTCACAACTCTCTGGGTGAAAAGGTTTTTTTCACCTCAGTCTTAAATGGCCTCCCCTTTATTCTAAGACTGTGGCCCCCTGGTTCTGGACTCGCCCAACATTGGAACATTTTTCCTGCATCTAGCTTGTCCAGTCCTTTTATAATTTTATCTTTCCTCATATGACAGTCCCGCCATCCCAGGGATCAATCTCATGAACCTACACTGCACTGCCTCAATCACAAGGATGTCCTTCCTCAAATTAGGAGACAAAAACTGTACACAATACTCTAGATGTGGTCTTACCAGAGCCCTATACAACTGCAGAAGAACCTCTGTACTCCTATACTGAAATCCTCTTGTTATGAAGGCCAACATTCCATTAGCTTTCTTCACTGCCTGCTGTACCTGCATGCCAACTTTCAGTGACCGGTGTACAAGGACACCCAGGTCTCGCTGTATCTCCCCCTTACCTAACCTAAACCCATTGAGGTAATCATCTGCCTCCCTGTTTTTGCCACCAAAGTGGATAACCTCACTTGAATTCAGTGCCTAGGTCAATGCCTGTTAGGCCAACTAATTTTATTTTCGCTGTTTAAATGGAATGGTATTGGTACAATTCCGTGGCTAGCGAGACCATTACAAGGAGCATTTCAGAGACAAACACTGGGATGGTCTGGAGTCACAGGTGGGTTTGCTCTGCTGAAAGCTATTAGTGAATCAGATTAGTTTTTTATGATAATCTGGTAATTTTTCATGGTCATCGTTACTCAGACTAGTTGGATTTCTTTCCTTGCCCAAATTATCGATTATTAATTGAATTTAAATTCCACACTGCTGTGGTGGGATTTGAGTTTAATCCAGGTCTCCGGGTTAACTTGTCTCGTAATTTAACTGTGTGCTACATGAATTTATGCATGAATACAAATACTGTAAATTTGATGCGATTTTACCCAACAATTATCACAGATATGGCTTACTGGTTTAAATCAATTTTTAAATGGCATTGCAGAAAATAAAACTCTGCCATCCAATTTCTAACATATAACTTTGACTTTGGTACAAAGTTGCTCCACACTAATATGTCAAATTTCCCAAACCAGCTAAAGTTGTGACAAAGAATACTTAGTCTTTCATCACACATTAGTATATATTCAGAGAGGCTCACTTCTGCCCTTGCTAGTCCTTAATGGTGTCATTGAAAAAGGCAGACCACTGGGGATAGGTTATATACCAGAAATTACAACGCAAATTTCCAGCACATCTGCATGAAGCAGGCATATTTACTGAATTAATGTAGCATTAGAAACCAAATATGCAGCTATTAAGCCATCAGGAAGCTGTCAAAAGGAACATTATTTTTTTAAATACTAAAATGTTCTGTTTGTTCATCCTACCCTGACAAGGCAGAGATGACAACGTGGATATGGATAAAAGTGTTCATTATAGCAAACTAAAATCAGTGAATTTAGAACAAAGAAGACAAGGGGAACTGATATGGAGATTAAAATCATGGAAGAAAAGCAAAGGAAAGACCGCAGGTGTGATATCCGCATTCCATCAAATACTCCACATTTCCTTACTCGACCACAGTATTACCTCTCAGACTGCATCTAGAATATCCCTTGGAATACATTTTCTCTTTGTTCAAATGCTTATTGGCAAAATCATTTAAAATTGTGGCACTAGCTTCCACACGCCATTGAGTCTTGAAGTTGTACAGCTCAGAAACAGGCTAACCTTTGACTATTTGTCTATCATGATCCCATATACTAGCACCTAGTCTGTGGTCATCAATGCCTTGGCAATTCAAGTCATTGTCTAGACTCTCCTTAAATGACATGAAGACCTATCTCCACCACTCATTCAAGTGGGGTCCAGATTCCTCCATCCTCTAAGTGAAGAAATTCCTCCAAGGAGGTCCTTCAGACCTCTTACCCACTCCCCTACAACTATGTCATCCAGTTTCAGATAACTCTGCTGTGGGGAAAATATTCCTACAATCTACCCTGCTTATGCCCATCATAATTTTGTATGACTTTATCAGGAACCCCTCTGCCTCTTCTGCCCTAAGGAATGTAAACCCATCCGCTCCAGTCTCTCCTCATAATTGAAACGCTCCAAACAGGGCAATACCCAGTTGAATCTTCTCTCACTCTTTCCAGTGCACACATCTCTCCTATACGGTGATGCCAGAACTGTGTACAATATTTCAGCTGTGGCCTTAGTAATCTTTTATAAAGTTATACCATAACCTTCCTGCTCTTAATGGAAAGGGTGAAAAAAGATCTACAAGGATGTCAACACAAAATGCTGGAGTAACTCAGCAGGACGGGCAGCATCGCTGGAGAGATGGATTGGGTGACGTTTAAAACTGAAGAAGGGTCTCGACCCGAAACGTCACCCATTCCTTCTCTCCAGAGATACTGCCCGTCTCGCTGAGTTACTCCAGTATTTTGTGTCTACTTTCGATTTAAACCAGCATTTGCAGTTCTTTCCAACACATTCTACGAGGATGGCATTGGGTCTGGAGGGTTTGACCTATGAGAGGCTGTGTCTTTTCCCTGGATTATAGAAGGCAGAGGGGTGACCATATAAAGGTATATAAAATAATAAAGGACATAGATAAGCTGAATAGCCACAGTTTATTTTCCCCCAGCGAGGAGAGTCTGAAACTAGAGAGCATAGATTTAAAGTGAGAGGGGAAGGATTTAAAAGGGATCTGAGAGGCAACCTTTCACTCAGGTTGGTGAATCTCACCATTAGAAATCTGAGGGTGGTGCGTACATGGAAAGAGCTGTCAGAGGTTGTACAGGTAGGCGCAATCATAACATTGTTGGAATGGCTGAGTTGGACGAAAGGGCCTTTTTCCATGCAGTGTAGTTCTATGACTACATTCTCTGCACAGTTAATAAAGGAGAGTATCTCATGTGCCTATCTGTGATGGTATCTTCAGGGATTCTTGAACTTGCATGTTGAGATCCCTCTGTTCCTTTATGGGCCTGTCCCACTTGGGCCAAGTTGCCCAAGTTGGACGGTCAAGTTGCTGGCAGTCGCCTGAAAAACCGGCAACTGGAACGGTGACTGTCAGAGTGGAACAAACACACACACACAAACACATTGCTTCCTTTACCAGCCCGTTATGCAGGCGGGGGTAGGGCAAGCGGGGGGAGCACGGTCTAAAAAAATTCACACGGTGCAAAGCCAAGGTGAAACAGACAGCGATGAACAGGAAGGTAAGACGGCTAAAGCACCGTGTACGGTAAATCCTTTAAAAGAAGGGGGGAGAAGGGGGGGTAGAAGGAGTGGAGACATCTTTTAAGAAGCCAGAGATACATGGCTGTGAAGCTCGGCGGACATTTAACATAACCAGTTGGTTATCCTTGGTTCTGAAAACTACTGCTTACCTTTTTTTCCCCCAATGAGCCAATGAAATTCACTGGTCTGCACCGGCTACAACCTACGAGAACCTCCGACCTGGCAACCCATTAGGCCCTCCTGGTGACCCACCCACGGCACGTGAATTCTCCCTACTGTCCATGGCTGCTTCATTTTAATCACCGCTAATTTTTCAACATGTTAAAAAATTTGCGACGACCATAACGAGGCCGCAACTGGTTCCCAGAATGTGGGAACTCCTCGCGACCATGAAGGCGACTCCCCGGCAACCACCCGCGAACATGTGGCGATTGCATAGTCTCCTGCAGTAGCCTACAAAGTCACCTAAGTGGGACAGGCCTATTATACTCCTTTAGGCCCCCTCATTCATAATGTATGTCCATCCTTTATTCATCCTCCTAAAGTGCATCACCTCACACTAATGAAGTATAAATATTAATCTGCCTTTGCTCCGCCCATTTTATTAACATCAATGTCATCATGTAGCATATCCTCAGAATCAACAATGCAATTTATTTTTTGTCTGCTGAAATCTTGCTAATCTCACCTGCCAACATACATCATCACATACGTGCTGGCAACAACTAGTCTGCCTCTCGACCTTGTCTTGACTTCCATACTCTCAAATTGCTTGTTTCACATCCATCATTTGTTTTCAGATGAATTGGGAGAGGGTGGAGATCAGAAAGGTCAGCAGAATGTATGATTACAGAGGGAAGACAAAGGTGAATTGAATATAGGCGTAAACTGAAATAATTCCCAATAACCTCTAGATAACTGATTTCCCAGGCCAAGTATATTCAGCTGTACCATGTCATATTTAAAGTGGTGGTTATTTCTGACACACTCATAAATTGTAATATTTGTGCTAAACCCATTTACCTTGTTAGTTGACACCAAGGTATTAAAATAGGAAATGGATGGTTTGGAATGGAGTTTTGGAAATTAAATCCAAGGCACTAATTTCAAGCTTCGGTCACCATCGGGCCTGGTTATTTCCCTTCCCTTGCTCTTTCTCCAATTTCCCCAGCCTGTACATAACTCTTCCAAAAAGTTGTTGCATGGTACGAAGTCTGCACCACCACTCTCTAGCCCTTTTGAAATTACATTGGCTGCCAGTATTTATTCCTGAATTAAGATTTGTAAAATTTGATCAACGTATGTGGCTCATCCAGGTAAAGTCAATACATTCCCATGAAGGAAAAGGGAAGCTAAATTACAGCCTGACCTCCTTGGATGACTAATGAAAAATAGAGAATAAAACAGCAAAGATGGGGCAAAGAACAAATGCTCAACACAAGTGCAAATTAAGCTTATTACAGAATATTCAGAGGCAAAGAGAAGAGGGGAACAAGAGAAGCAAAGAATGATCTTGAGAAAAGATTGGATTGGCAGCAAAATAACAGAAAATCCAAAAATCTATGTGCATATTAAAAGGAAAAAGAGTTGTTAAATCAGACCAAACAAAATCTACTCATGAAAGCAGAGAGCATGCTGTGTGAGATTTAAAACAATTGTTTCACATCATCCTTCACAAAAGGTTGTATTTTGACTCTCAGCAAAATATGTAGCCGGACTCTCAGCTACACCTTTTGCTGTGAGTCTCGATTGTTTCAAAATAAATAAAGGTGCTAAATAGGCTAGTGCATGTCAAGTGAATGAACCAACTGGCCCAGGTGTGATACATCGTAGGTTGCAGAGAGAAGAAAGATAATTGCAGAGGTTACAAACCTCTGCAAATTCTGGAGTGGTGCTGGGAACTTTAAATAAATATTGCACCCTCATTAAAATAGAGGGTGAAAGGATAAATCAATTAACTACACACCAGTTATGATAACCTCGAAGATGGTGAAGTTTTAGAAACGTTAATCAAGGACATAATTACAGCGTTGGACAGATGTAAACTGTTGAGAGAAAACCAGCAACGACCCTTTAAAGGTGAATAGTGTTAAATATATAATAAAGTTTTCTGCGGGTCATGTTTTTTTGGGCGGCGCAGTCGCGCAGCGTTAGAGTTGCTGCCTTATAGCGCCAGAGACCTGCGTTCGATCCTGACTATGGGTGCTGCTTGTACAGAGTTTCTAAGTTCTCTCTGTGACCATGTTGGTTTCCTCCCACACTCCAAAGACATACAGATTTGTAGGTTAATTAGCTGTAGTTAAATTGTCTCCTGTGTGTAGGATAGTGCTAGTGCACGAGGATGATCGCTGGTCAGTGTGAACTCGTTGGGCCAAAGAGCTTGTCTACACGCTGTATCTCTAACACCTATAGGTAAAGTCTACAGTCTGTGAGGTAAATGTAGTTGAGGCGATATACATAGATTTCCAAAATACATTTTACAAGGTGCCATATAATAGGCTTAATGTCAAGATCAAAGATCATGGTAAAAAAGGAAGTGCTGCAGCATGGATAGAAATCAAAAGCACAACAAGTGCTGCGGGGTTCCACAAGGTTCCATCCTTGGCCCCATTCTCTTCTCCCTGTATATGCTCCTCTTGGGCCAAGTCATTCAAAGGCACGGCATTTTCTTCCACTGCTATGTAGACGATACACAACTCTATCTGCCCCGAAGCCCAATAACCGACCAAATCTACTTAACCGTATCCACTGCCGCGAGGATATAAAGTGTTGGATGGCCCAGAACTTGCTCCAACTAAACGAGAGTAAGTCTGAAGTCATCATTCTCAGCCCCTCGGACTCAATCAAAATGATAGCAGGCAGCCTTGGAAGCCTTACCCCATTACTTAACCCTCAGATCAAAAACCTCGCCGTGATATTTGACTCAGCATTGAAATTTGACAAACAAGTCAATGCCGTGGTAAAAGCTAGCTTCTTCCAGCTTCGGACGATAACTAAAATAAAATAATTCCTCAAGTTTGATGACCTCGAAACAATCATCCACACATTTATCTCCTCCCGCCTCGATTACTGCAACTCCCTTTACACTGGCATCACCCAATCTTCCCTGTCCCGCCTGCAACTGGTCCAAAACGCCACAGCGAGACTCCTGATGGGCACCCGAAAAAGGGACCACATCACCCCGATTCTGGCCTCTCTCCACTGGGTCCCTGTGCGGTCCCGAATAAATGTCAAGATCTTTATGTCTACAAAGCCCTTAACGGGCTTGCCCCCACCTATATCAAATGTCTGCTTACCCACCACACCACCTCCAGGTCCCTCAGATCGGCCGACTTGGGGTTACTGAACATCCCGCGGTCTAGGCATAAGCTCAGGGGCGACCGTGCCTTTGCAGTTGCAGTTCCTAGACTGTGGAACAGCATCTCTCTTCCCATCAGAACTGCCCCCTCCATCGACTCTTTTAAGTCAAAATTTTAAACTCATGTTTACTCTCAAGCCTTTCTTGACGTCCTCTGAGGGAAGGCTATACGTATGTATTTATGTATGTACTTAATCTATGAACCACTATTGTATAAGGCTAGTACCTCCACCAATGTAAAGCACTTTGGCAAACAAGAGTTGTTTTTTAAATGTGCTATAGAAATAAAAGTGACTTGACTTGAGAAAGAAACATTGCAAGGTTGTTTTTCAGACTGGAGTAAAAGATACAGTGGAGACCCCAGGGGTCACTATGGTAATTGTTACTTCATGTAGAATTTTTTATTACCTTTGTATGACCTTTTATAACCTCTTGCTTCTGCAGAGTCCTGGCTTTCTCTACACTACCTGTTCCTCCACCTATCTGAGGCGAGCCCTGTCAACTGACCTCAGTCAGGCGAACGACAACAGAGACAGCAGCAGCACTGCAGCTTGGCGCCAATCCAGAGAATGCGCCCTTTTTAGGGCGGGCACCTACGGATGTCGAACCGGATGGCATCACCCTGTTGCAGACTTCTGCTGCTTCAAATGCAAGAAGAAGATCTGCAAACTTAGCCGCAACTCCTTCAAGTGAAATGTCATGAGAAAATCAGATTGACTAAAAAAGATTTACTAAAAAATTCCAGCAATGCGCTAGATTGGTTATGTGGATAGACTGCATGAGCTGACAGTTTTGAAACAGGGATGGTTGCAAGGGGAGTTTTTGGAGGCATCTAAAATCATGTAGATTACAAACAGATTCGACAGACACAGAGATGTAAGATTATGGTCGTCACCTCTGCAATTACCTTTCTTCTCTCTACAACATACGATGTATCACACATATCTTCATTGGCTGAAGATATAGGGGACAAAGAATGAAGATGTTTGACAAAATAATCAAACGTAACATGAAGAATGTCTCTTTTAAACACAGGAGGTGGTTAGAATTTGAATCTGCAACCAAGGATAGGGTTGTAGACAGATTGAATTGAAAGAATCAAAAGTATCTGAAATAAATTAATTTGCAGAACTATGGGATTTGGATTCAGCTGACCAAATTATTCAATGTGGAACAGGGCAATAAAGTGGCGTCGTGATAGAGTTGCAGCCTTACAGTGCCAGACATCCAGGTTCGATCCTGACAACGGGTGCTTGTCTGTACGGAGTTTGTACGTTTTCCCTGTGACCTGCATGGGTTTTCTCCGGGATCTTGTTTACTCCCACACTCCATAGACGTACAGGTTTTCTAGATTAATTGGCTTCGAAAAATTGTGAAATTGTCGCATGTGTGTGTAGGATAGTGTAAGTGTGCGGGGATCGCTGGTCGACGCTGACTCAGTGGGCCGAAGGGCCTGTTTCCGCACTGCATCCCTATACTAAACTAAAAATTCAGCATTTACTGTTTATCTACAATTGCTTCCTAAGGACAATGATGAATCACCTTGAACCATGGCAGTCTGTGGAATGAAGGTAATGCTAAAATATGTTACCTTTGTTTTTATAATTGAGTGAGTTGCTGAGTCAGTTTAAGGAATAAGAAAAAACATCTGCCACATTGCTGCAGGTCTGAATTTGTTGGGATATTTTTGTGGAAAATGGATTGGTAGTAATTGGACTGCTGTGTCCCTTAGCCTTCACTTGTGCAACTGAGGGTATGTGTGGGAAGGTAGTGATCAGGTGAGATATAAATCAGAGAAAGAAGATTTTAAGGATTTGTACAACTGCAAGAATAAAATAAACATTTTAAAACATTCACCTAAAGTCAGAGACTCACCCACGCATTAAAAAAGATTGAATATTTTTCAGTAAGAACAGTTCTTGAGAGGATAGATTTTGTCCCTGAAATTGTTTTTTGATTCAGATGGTGGCATGTGCAAAAATGCTGGATAATCCCATTATCTCTGTTACAACAGTAATGATTCTATGCTTAGTAGCTGATACAGATCATTATGCACCGTATAATTCAATTTGCAAAGGCTGTAAGCTCCCTTTTTTGAAATAAAAACAGAAAATCCTAGAAATACGCAGCAGCTCAGGCAGGTTGATGACCTTTCATGAGAAAGCCATGAACCTGAAACATCAACTCTGTTCCTCTCTCCAGTCTCTGCCTAACTTGCCTACTCAGTATTTCCAGCACTGTCTCTTTTTATTCAAACATCCAGCACTTAATGTTCATTACGTTTGTGAATGTCCTTATTTGTTTGATGATAGGTAAGCAGATACATACTATGAATACATACTAGGGTTTGATCTTGGTATTGATTTTACCTGCATTCTGTAAGCAGCTAACAAATCAATGCGATAAGGGAAATACATTTAATAATACTTTCAACCATAGCTATTTTTATATAAAATCGTTTTATTTTACTTCTTGCCTGTTCCACCTTAAGTGCAGTGCGAGCAGATTGCTTTTAATTTTAACTGCTTCATTTAGTGGAATGTAGATGGACAGGGAATTACATTTCATCCGTAGACGTTTTTTATCTGAGTATGGGCAAATGCAATTTTAATATGTGGGCAGGAGAAACATTACCCTCTTTAAAATGCAGATAGGGGTAGAATAAATGTTTGGTTACAATGAATGCCGAGGTACAGAAATGGTAGTTGGCTGAGTGGCAGCCACATGCTACCACCCTAAACTGAATAAAGGAGCAGTAGTGGGTTTATCAATGGTTTAAACCTTTGGGGAATGGGTGCCAGCATCAGGATTTTTGGCTTTGTCATAGAATTTCTGTGGTCCTAATAGTTTAGAATGCAGTGTGCTGCTTGTAGCATGTAATTATCTCTATTTGCGCTTATCTTAATATTGTTAATCATAGCCCTAACGAGGCAATCATCCAGCTCTTTTTGTAAATGTTAATTGACACAGCAGTAACCGATCGTCTCATCTCAGTTTCAGCTATTCCGTGGAGAAAATTAAGTCTTTCCAATTCCAGTTTGCTACCATTTGTATGCGTTGCCTGTTCACACTTTAAAGACATTCAAGTGCCTTAACCGTTTCAGTTCTGGACCATTCAGAGACATTTTGATCTCTCTGGATCTTGTTGGGTTGGAATCAAAATTCTTTCTGTCAATCAAATAAAAAAAATAAAATTCTTGGATGCTGGAAATTTTATGCTAAAACAACAACTGTGGTGGAGGTACTCAGCACCTCTCTTTTTCTGGGTGCTTAAATATTGGTAACAACTGATACTTTTAGATGCCATAGGTGACTTTTGTTGCATGTTCTGATATATTTTCCATTAGCTTGCATGTCAATCCTTTCATCATCTGATTATTTCTGATTATTTAAAATAATGCATATCTACCTCATCTCTGTCTTTCCCTGCCACAATCCATGCTTAAAACCTTTTTTTTTTTTTTTGCAAATCTGATGAAAGTATTCAACCTGACAATTTATTTCTTCATAAAATAAAAATTGAAAAAAAAACCAACCTGCCAATGCTGGAAATCCAAAATTAAAAGATACTGAAATTACTGGTAGCATTTAGCAGCCCAGGCTGCATCTGTTGGCTAATGTTTCAGGTCAAACACCCTAAAACCCCTGTCTCACAGTGCGAGTTGACCCACGAGTGACCCCGAGTTGTCACTTGCGGTAATCACGTACACTAAACGTAGCGGGAACGTCGGAACTCTTGCGAGCAACTTAGCGACTCGTGGTGCTAACGGCAGGTACATGTTTGATTTTTTCCACGAGTCAAATTTACAGTTCAAGTTAAAAATTGAAACATTTTAAACTCGTTTATAACGTGGTGGCCCGTGCGTTTACCTTAGTGATTCGTGAGTCTACCGTGGGAACTCTTTTAACTCAGCGGGCAGGCAGCATCTCTGGAGAGAAGGAATGGGTGACGGGATGACATTTCCAAATTTCCCCAGCCCCATGTGCTCACTTTTTTCAACTAGCATCTGCCCTTTCTTGTGTATGACATTATTGGTATCTACAGTGCCTTGTGTCTTGGCAATTCATGATTCACACACACACAATGCTGGGGTAACTCACACACACAATGCTGGGGTAACTCACACACAAACAATGCTGGAGTAACTCTCACACACACACACACACAATTCTGGAGTAACTCAGCGGGGCAGGCAGCATCTCCAGAGAGAAGGAATGATGATGTATCAGGTCGAGACCCTTCCTTAGACCACTACCCACTGAGTTGCTGCCAGTCCCACTGAGTTACTCCAGCATTTCGTCTATCTTTAAACCAGCATCTGGACTTCCTTCCCACATAATAATCAATGAGATTCCCCACTAATCTTCCGTGTCCTCATTGTTCCCCTCTCTGTCTTCCCCAGACCCCGGCTGCAATGTCACCGCTGGCAAATCCGTTCATTCTCGTTCTACTGCGCCCGCTCCTCGGTGAAGCGGCTAACTTCATTCAAAAAATTGGATTGTCACATTGGCGGCGCAGCAGTAGAGTTGCTGCCTCACAGCGCCAGAGACCCGAGTCACACATGAAAGGGATAAGACGGTATAGTGTCTGAACTACATGAACTACACACATGAAAGGGATAAGATGGTATAGTGTCTGAAGAACCGACACGAAACCTCACCTATTTCTTTTCTCCAGAGATGCTGCATGAGCCGCTGTGTTACTCCAGCTTTTTGTGTCTATCTTCGGTGTAAACCAGCATCTGCAGTTCCCTTCCCGCACAATATAGTATGAACGTCGGGTTTCCAATCTGATACACAATAGATAGGGCACCATCCTCGGGCCAACCTGGTGTAGATGCTGCTTTAAACCGAAGATAGACGCAAAATGCTGGAGTCACTCAGCGGGATAGGCTGCCGGCGTCCATATTCTAGTGACACTCAACACTTTGGTGTTCCCATGCAGCTCTACACCAGAACAAAACACTGAAGAAGGGTTTCGACCCGAAATGTCACCCATTCCTTCTCTCCAGAGATGCTGCCTGTCCCGCTGAGTTACTCCAGTTGTTTTATTCTGGTGTAAAACTGCACGGGAACACCAATGTGTTGAGTGTCACTAGAGTATGGTCGGCGGCTGCTGGATCACAAAGCTTTTCCACGTGGATCCCACTGAACATATGCAGATCTTATCGTTGCACGCTTATTGACAAGGTTCCCCATGGAAGGTTGGTTAAGAAGGTTTAATCTTTGGGTGTTAATGGCGGAGTAGCAAGATGGATTCAACAGTGGCTGAATGGGAGATGTCAGAGTAATGGTGGATGGCTGTTTGTCAGGTTGGAAGCCGGTGACCAGTGGGGTGCCTCAGGGATCTGTGTTGGGTCCACTGTTGTTTGTCATGTACATCAATGATCTGGATGATGGGGTGGAAAATTGGATAAGTAAGTATGCAGATGATACTAAGATAGGTGGTGTTGTGGATAATGAAGTATATTTTCAAAGTCTACAGAGAGATTTGGGCCATATGGAAAAGTGGGCTGAAAGATGGCAGATGGAGTTTAATGCTGATAAGTGTGAAGTGCTACATCTTGGCAGGACAAATCAAAATAGGACATACATGGTAAATGGTAGGGAATTGAGGAATGTTGTGGAACAGAGAGATCTAGGAATAACTGTGCATAGTTCTCTGAAGGTGGAATCGCATGTAGATGGGGTGGTAAAGAAAGCCTTTGGTGTGCTGGCCTTTATAAATCAGAGCATTGAATATAGGAATAGGGAAGTAATGTTAAAATTGTACAAGGCATTGGTGAGACCAATTCTGGAGTATGGTGTACAATTTTGGTCGCCTAATTATAGTAAGGATGTCAACAAAATAGAGAGAGTACAGAGGAGATTTACTAGAATGTTGCCTGGGATCCAGCAACTATGTTACAGAGAAAGGTTGAACAAGTTAGGTCTTTATTCTTTGGAGTGCAGAAGGTTAAGGGGGGACTTGATTGAGGTCTTTAAAATGATGAAAGGGATAGTTGATGTGGATAAGCTTTTCCCATTAAGGGTAGGGAAGATTCAAACAAGAGGGCATGACATGCGAATTGAGGGACGGAAGTTTAGGGGTAACATGAGGGGGAACTTCTTTACTCAGAGGGTGGTGGCTGTGTGGAATGAGCTTCCAGCAGAAGTGGTGGAGGCAGGATCGATTTTAACATTTAAAAGTAAAGTGGATAGGTATATGGACGGGAAGGGAATGGAGGGATATGGTCTGAGTGCAGGTAGATGGGACTAGGGGAAAACAAATGGTCGGCACGGACTGGAAGGGTCGAGATGGCCTGTTTCCGTGCCGTAATTGTTATATGGTTATATGGTTATTGCAATCCCACGTAAAACTCATTCTCACAAAGTTCAATACGAGGTGCCGCTGGCAAATCAAGTCTGGCCTGCCTTCCGAACATTGCACGCTATAGATACCAGAATGAGACTGATTTAGTCACTTTACCATTGCACCACAAGTCTCTGTTCATTTAGGTTTCTGTTATGTTTCATGTTGGCCGTATCGTGTTTTTTTTAATATCACTACTACCGTGAACTTTCCCGGAGCTTTGCACATTTAAAACGCTTGCATTGTCAATAATTCGTACTTTTATTAACATAAAAAAGCTGATGCATATCTTGTAAGTCGAGTTAACTTAAAGGCCGCATTCCCAGCAGCAATTTAGATGAATTGTCCGGAATAGTTTTGCGAGGCTGGCTATCGGCGGTAAAGGGGAAACATGCTTCAGCGCAATTCAACTTATTGGCCAAGCCACAAAAAAAGTAGGAGTTTCTGTTGTCAAAACGAACATCTGTCATAATACTATAAATCTCATTTCAGATAGATGTTTAATCTTTCATGTTGCAACAGTCGCGCCAATCGCCGATCCTCTGCAAATGTCAATCAGCGGTTAGTTGTCATTTCACTTGTTGCTTTCTCTCGTCTATTTTCTGACCGGCTTTAAAACAGGGCCAATTTATGTCCGCGGGGAATAATCAGCCCATTGAACAAAAAGCCTTCATTCACGGTTGGCTCAAGAGTAACGGGAGAGGAACTTGGTAACTCAGGAGAGGAACTTGCAACATCGCAGAAATGACATACCCGTGGGAACTCGGTTAGAAACTTGAACATAAACTTGTAATCTCGTACATAACCACGAGTCTGTTTTTTTTCTTTCACGTGGGGCCGCTCGTGGGTGGACTCGCACCATGAGACAGGGCCATTAGTTAGGACTGGGGAGGAGAGAAAACAAATCTAATTATACTGCAGTGATTATAAGGGGGGGGGGGGGGGTGTCTCTGTTAGGGTTAACTGTACGCAAAGTTAACTGGTCAATCAGTGAATGGGAGAAATAAAGAGAATGGGAACTTAGACAAAAGAATGTTGGAGTTACAAAATGGAGAACATGAAGATATGCCCAACAGGTCAGGTTGGGCATGTCCTCTACATCCAGAGAGGGAGTTGCAAAGGGAACTGTTTCTGAGAAAAAGTTGAAAGGGGAGGAGAAAGATGTGCCTAGTGGAGAAATCTTGTTGAACTTGGCGGAAATTGTTAAATCGTACTCGCCAATCACCCCGCTTCTTACGGCACCTTCAGTTGTAACTGCAGGCAATGCAACATGTGTCTGTTCACCTCTTCTCTTATCTTCTAAGGATCCAAATAGTCTTTCCAGGTGAAGTAGTGATTCACTTACACTTCTTGCAATATAGTCAGCCGCGCTGCAGATCTGCCACTGCCTGTGCGTGCAATTCCGGAGGTATGGGGGGGGGGGGGGGGGGGGGGAAGAGATTAAAATGCAGGTTTGTATTGGTTGTCAGAGAGGGATTTCCTCGGGCTGCTAGCTGATGAAGAAAAATTGTTTGCGCTTCCGTTCCCATTTTAAAAAATAATAATTTGCTGGATGATTGCATCGCTGGATTGAAGTTAAACGCGACTTCTAACACCTTCAACAACACAGATCGCAATATCAGGACAAAGCAAAAGGTATGTCGTTTATTTAACATATTATCTTGCTTTTTGGTGTGGCTTCATTTTAATTTTATGATGCGAAAAATGTTATTTAGGCCCTCATACGAATCAGCCTTGTCTTGCCTGCCGATATGGGCTTAACATTTATGGCAACGGCAACATTCCAATTGATCACATTCCAGAAACATTCACTCAAGATAATGAATTTTTTTTTTTTTTGCACAATCATGTCATGAGAACATCTAAATCATCTATATTTTGTGTTATTGTCTATCCATGATCAATATTTTCATACTAAACATCCACAGTACAGTTTTAGTCAGATGTATTGTGCAAAAAATAATGATTATGATTATCTTGAGAGTGGATGTTTCTGGATTAATTTATGGGAATTAAACATTAAATTCCTTCCATTTGACATATAAATTCATGACAAAGTAAGATTTAAAAATCATGTTATATTGTGAATTCTTGTGTGAATGGGATCAGTTTGTTATTTGGATACAGGCTATTTAAAAAATGTAACCTTTTCTTAAGAAATGGATAGATGTTTAGATCTAGTAATTGAGATGAATTGATTAGATGAATTGATTCATCATTGATTTGATGAAACTGATGCATATGATTTTTTTGTTGGGTATTTACTATTTGTTTTAGTATTTAACTTTATAATTTCTACCTTCTTTTCTAAAACTTCAAATAATAACTTGTTTCTGTTAATGCTGTTCAGTGATTTGTTTTCTTTATGTTTTAAACAGATGTCTCCAAAGAAGAAATGCAAAATTGTCAACCCAAAAGCCAAGACAGGCATAGCTAGAGTTCACCTTGAAGTCAATTTCTCTCTCATGCCCGAGTCTAAGAGGGATCTTAAAAATGGACACATCTTGTACTTGTATACCTTGTTTGGAAAAAGTCTGTCTGAAGTTGAGAAATCGCTGAGTTCACATTTATCTTTCTCGGATGCAGAAGGCTATTCATTTGCTGCTGATAACTCAAGGGGAGGACTCACGTTAACCGGACTTTGCTTAAGTTTAAAAACTCAGCAATCCCAAGGAACTTGGAGCATTTATGAAAATCTGTGATGAAACTTTTAAATTTCCAGAAGGCAGTCAACACATTTCTTTAGATGACATTCCACCGCCTGGTGCTCAAGATCCTGAATCCTTGACAACAGCTGAAAGCCAGTGCCCATATTTCAAGACACTGAGGACATGGGCGATGACAGTCATAAACTGCATCCTCCACTGAATCTAGCAATGCCAACGACAGCTGCTGCCTCACCTGAACCAATGCCATTGACATCTAGTGTTTCAACAAGATGTAGCAGATAATTTCTCAGAAATTATCCAAGAAATTAACCAAGGAAACAGAAAATGAAGAAAAGACGAAACGTTCTGTCTACATCCAAGGTCGCTCTTGCACTAAGGTATCGCACAAAGATCAGTGAACTTAGGGCACAGTTTAAAACTCCCAAACATGTAATTAATCAAGCCATAAAGAGAAAACAAAACCAAATAGATTTAAAGGACAAAAAGATTCAGGAACTCAAAACCAACTTACGTGGGAATACTTTGGCATTAGAGCTTGCTGAAACCAAGGCAGAGTTTTTGAGACTTAAAAAAGCACACACACAATTGCTCAGATATTGTGGCAGTAAGAAAAAGAGGAAAACTGTTTCAATTCACCAGTACAGAAAGGTTAATGGAAAAACTAAAGGACAGGGAAGAGGATGTGAGACACCTCGAGTTTGACAATCTTGTCCTCAAAGAAACAATCGAAACTCTGGAGGCTGCCAGTATTGTCAAGTCAAAGGTGGACCAGAAGACTTACTCCTCAACGACAAGGATGCATGTGTTGACTGTATTGTAAACAAAATTCCCACAGCAAACATTCTAATCTTGATAAGCCAGTTCTACAAGCGGAGTGGACTTAATCTGGATCATGTTCCTCGACGCAGTGCAGTTGAAGTTATGGCCCGAGTATTGGGAGCTATGCTGAGTTACAGACGGCAGAGATGATCCTAGCAACAAAGGATTTGACTGTGGATTTTGATGCAACCACCCAAGAAGAGACCAATATTAACACTTCACCACCACAAATGACTTTCTGCAACAGTCGATGAATTGGCTGGTGGGGCTGCTGAGGACTATGCGCAACATATTTGCGATACTGTTGACAATTTGTGTAAAACTTACACTTATTTCAATGAGCAAGCAAATTTCCAAGACACCAGGCAAAAGATAATAGACAACATTTCAAATACATTGAGTGAAAGGTGTGCAGCTAATCATGTTGCTATTAGGATTGTGAACAGTGAATTGGGTAAATCTTTGAATGAGCTCTACTGCCACTTGCATCCTTGACTCCATCGCAACATCAGTTCGCTCAGCTCTCAAAATGCACAAACAGTCCAGAGGAACATTCTTGTTTGGGAAAGACTGTCTAGAAGGAAATGTCATACTGCAGATGAACAAACTTTGGTCCAAGAATGGAATAGGGGACCCAAAAGGATTTGTTGCATTTTTGGATGAAAGGAACATCCCCCGAGATTGCAACCGCAAGAAATGCAACACTTGTCCCTTCACCTCCCCCCTCCACTCCTTTCAGGGACCCAAGCAGTCCTTCCAGGTCCGACAGAGGTTCACCTGCACCTCCTCCAACCTCATCTACTGCATCCGTTGCTCCAGATGCCAGATGATCTATATCGGTGAGACCAAGCGGAGGCTTGGCGATCGCTTCGCCGAACACCTCCGCTCGGTCCGCAATAACCAACCCGACCTCCCGGTGGCTCAGCACTTCAACTCCCCCTCCCATTCCACATCCGACCTCTCGGTCCTGGGCCTCCTCCACGGCCAGAGTGAGCAACACCGCAAGCTGGAGGAACAGCACCTCATATTCCGCTTGGGGAGTCTGCATCCTTTGGGCTTGAATATTGAATTTTCTCAATTCTGTTAACCCTTGCTGTCTCCTCCCCTTCCCACCTCTCCCTCAGCCCTCGGGCCCTGGCATTCCCTCTATCTCTATCTCCCTCCCCCACCCCAGTCGCACCAGCTTCTCATTTTCACACCACAAACAGCTTACAATGGCTTGTTCCCTTTATCACCGATACTTTTTTGCATATCTTTCACTCATTGTTCCTTATCTCTCCACATCACCGTCTATATCTCCCGTTTCCCTGATCCCTGACCAGTCTGAAGAAGGGTCTCGACCCGAAACGTCGCCTATCTCCTTCGCTCCTTAGATGCTGCTGCACCCGCTGAGTTTCTCCAGCTTTTTGTGTACCCAGGGAACAAGATGCTAATTTCCGAGTATGTAAATGACCATAACTTTTTTTAATACTGAAGATATGAAAGTGAATTAGGTATCAAATTAAAGTTCTTTTTATGCTTTATCTGAGGGGATAAATTACAGGCTTGATTTTTTTAATCTCAAAATGTTGTAACATTCCTACTTCAGGCTAACATCAATCGAAGCCCAAGCTTAATTTAGTTTACATAAGTCAAATACTATATCTTAAGGAATTCAAATCACACTTATCACTCAATTGGTTTACTATTCAAAAAACATGCATTTTCTATTCTATGACAATATGTTGTTTTATTTCTACCAGCATAGAAAATATCACCTCCACTAATCACCTCCCTGACATATGCACATATACTTTACTCAGACCAATAATCTAACAAACAGAACAAAGAGCACACATAATTCAACAGTCAGACCTCGGTTTAAGATAATCTTTTTTACTTCTCACAAAGATATAATTAGCAGGTGTTATATCCCTGTACATAAACAATCCCAAATAAAGATTTTTTTCCTTTTAGTAACCTGGTATACTAATGAAATAAAGTGCAAAAAAAAAGGTGAGAATGTATTTTGCTTTGGTTGAAGCAGATACTTTGGGCACAGTGACAAAATAGGCAGACAACTGGCTCTGTAAACCTCAAAGATGGATACCTGTAAAATAAGCTTCTGTTAGTCTTGGAAATGGGCCCATCTTCAATTGCCTGCATGTCACTGATGAAGCATTAGCTGATTATTTTTTTTTTTAAATAACTCCACCACTGAAATCCAGCTAAATGTTAGCTCTCCTTTCTTTATGAGCAGCATACTATCTAGAATAAAAATAATTAGTTATTTTCCCTTGTACACCTTTTGGAATGTATAGTTTTTTATAAAACATGAAATAATCCTCCATTTTTCAGCAGCGATGTAATATGTTGATAAATATAGAATCCTGGGTAGAACATTTTATGAATTCCTATCATGGATTTTACTGAGGATGTCAATGAGGCACAAGAGCCTATACAAGATACAATATGGGGGAAATATACATTGACATAAAAAATATCACTATGTTGTTTAGTTTCATGCGGATTATCTACTGTCATTTCTGTGGCACAATTGGTACTTGTGATCTTGTGACATTCATTTTGTCAGATGAAATGACAGATTGCTTTTCACCAGAATAATTGCTGAACTTATTTTCTGTTTCAGATGAAGCACATTTATTCACTTCAATGTGTCTAGCATCTCAAGCACTTAAATAGGCTTTACCTGCCAGGCTATGAGGTCTTTGAGCTTTTCAATCTTTTCATGGTCTTCGACGTGTTCCTGCATGTATTTTTCAGTGAAAAATGCCTAATTTTGAAAAGAAGCAAACAAGCAATTTTATTAAAAGCAACTAAAATCCATTTTTAAGCAATATTTCACAATAGAGACAGAATGTCTGGAAATGATACGATAATATCATTGGAAATGTGTTGGGAATTGGGAATCAAACGTATTAGCAGAACTGCAAGCATAAGTAAACACCCGTGAACTAACTTTCAAAGAGAATTAGGTACAAAGGAATAAGCACAGATTTGGTTAAAAATTGATTTATCCAAACCTGCTCTAAAATGGCATGCATGGTTAAAAGAACAGAAACAAAATATTTATTGATAGATATTTTGTGGTGGTGGTATTAAGGTTGAATTACTGATGAAGTATCCTATAGCCTGGTCTCCTATTGCAGCTGGTGCAATTTAAATCCAGATAATAGCAGTATGAAATTATCTGATGAAAATCTCACCCAATTTACTAATGTCCTCAACTGGTTTGGCCTGTGAGTTACTTTTGAACCAGAAATGTAACTGTTCCGAAACACGGAATGGTTAATAAGGGCAATTATGGATAGATATGCTGGTGATGTTCATAGTGCATGAACAAAATACACAATTAAACCCCCCCCCCCCCCCCGTTTTCCTGAATTTAAAAAAAGTTTAGGAAAGGCAAAGTGGTTAAATTACCACCTTAATAATCCAGAAGCTGGAGTTGACATTCCACTAAAGCAGTTGTGGAATTTAAATATTGTGTGAATATTGAATTTTCTCAATTCTGTTAACCTTGCTGTGATTCCCTCTATCTCTATCTCCCTCCCCCACCCAAGTCGCACCAGCTTCTCATTTTACACCACAAACAGCTTACAATGGCTTGTTCCCTTATCACCGATAATATCTTCACTCATTGTTCCTTAACATTCTCGACCCGAAACGTCGCCTATCTCCTTCGCTCCTTAGATGCTGCTGCACCCGCTTTTCTCCAGCTCTTTGTGTTGTGGAATTTAAATATACTGGTAATCTTGAATTTATTTTTTAAAAGTCATGATAATAACAAAACCACCAAATTGTTATAAAAACAAATTTGGTTCATTAACATAATTCTGACTAATATATGATTCTAATTGGTCTAGCAAAGATGATTAAGAAGCAACAAACGTTAGCCCTACATTTGGGTAAGAAAACAATAAACACAGAAAATGTATTAAACAAACCTTTTCATAATTAGTGAAACCCCCCATTACTGCAGGGTCCACAATTCCATTCAGCATCATGGATAGTGGATTAATAGGTAAATTTGGATCATTCATGTGCTGTTGAACCATGTTATTAATCTTCTCATTCGTTAACTGCATTGTTTCTATCGCATTCTCCAAAGGACTTATCTCAACCTGCAAGACAGAGAGTACATAACTACAACCCGATATATTCTGCTTTAAATAAGTAATTTCTTTAAAAGAGCTAAATGAAGACATTCGTAAGGCCACATTTGAAGCACTGCTGGTTGTCCTGTTGTACAAAGGATGTCATGAACTTGAAATAGTGAAAACAATTTTAACAAGGATGTTATTGGGTCTGGAGAGTTTGATGAGGAGAGATTGAATGGGCTGAAGGGTGACCTTATAGAGGTACATAAAATCATGAGGGGTTCAGACAATGCAAAACTGCTGTAGTCTTTTTCCCATGGTAGGAGAGTTAAAAAACTAGAGGACATAGGTTTAGGCTGAGAGAGAAGATTTAAAAGATACCTGAGGGGCAAACATTTTCCACATACATGGGATATGTGATGTGGGATTAACTGGGTTATGCAATATGATCGACATGAACAAGTTGGGCTGAAAGACCTACTTCTGTGACGTACAGCTCTATGACTATGAATTCTGATATTGTAGTATAAGGATCATTCTAAATATTTATGATTTCTTTAGGCAAGATGTTTTTTCTTGTCATGTCTTTATCTTCTATCATGATTACCATTTACAAACTGGATACAAATGACTTCCAAACAAATGCCAGAAATGTTCTGTAATGTAATGAGATACAACTGTTTCAAACTATGTCAGCTCCAGAGGGTTATTTTCCTCAAAATAATTTTCTCTTAGAAGATTTGAGCCTGAAGGTATAATCAAGTGAGTTATATAACATTAAGCACATTAAAATGACTTAGTTTGCTTGAAGCAATGTTACAATATTTTTCTTTGAACAATGAAAGTCATGCCATGGATAATCTAGGTTTTAGGATCTTAGGGTTATTCAACTCCACAATCAGGTTGCAACTGTTAAGATACCTCATATAAATCTCTAATTCTTCACCATAATCACATCATTAAATATTCCAGTGCACACTGAATGAATGATAATATCATATTTATACTTCTCATAGAAACTTTGTGGGCTTGTGAATAATGTCGAAGGAGTCTGATAACGTGCAGAACCCTTCACTGGAAGTCCAAAGCTTCCGAATGGGACATAGAATTAAGTATTGCAAAGGTAAATGTAGCATCTTTGATTTCTGTCAGAAACTATTATTCAGCTACCAAGTCAAATTTGCAACCTTGGTGTAATTTGTGATGCCCATTTGCGTTTTGGACCTCATAGTTGCGCTGTCTCTATGACTAATAAAATCAACCTTTGTAATAACACCCAAATCCTTCTGAAGTTCATACCCATGCTTTTAGCAATTCCAAATGTGATAATTTCTATGCACTATTTTGGCTGGGCTCCGTTATTCTACTCTCTATGAACACTATATGATGAAAATCACTGCTGGACATGCCCTAAAACTGTACCAATCTGTCTGCTTACTGATCTAAATGATCTTAATAAACACTTTGTTTTTTTAAATTATAATTTTTGAATACCTTCCATGACTTCACTCCTCCCTTTTCCTTGATATATTTCAGCTGAGCAACCCTCTAAGATACGTGCAGTCCTCTAAATCTAGTATTTTGTTTATTCCCAAATATAATTAATCTGCTTTCCACACAGATTTAAACTCAAGAATTTCTTCCCTAAACATTTTCACCTCTTTTCTTTCCTTCTTTAAAATACTTCTTAAAATGTACACTTATGACCAAATTTTTGTCATCTGTACAATGTGTGTGATATTCATCTTCTACATGAAAATGCAAGTTAATTTCCTTCTATACTTTGCTACATAAATGGAAGGTGGTGGTGGTATACCTTGTTAACCAATAGCTAAACATTGGGGGTAGCTCCCATACATTCCGCATCAATACCTCCCGTGTTACAGTGAAAAGTTTCTGCAAGACACCATCTCCAGCCTACTCAGAATGAATTGCTGCTATCCGCACCAGTCCAGTAAGCACACTAGTGCAGCATCCTGCAGAACATAGCCAAATGGAGAACACAACCCTGCCTGAGTAACTAAGGAAAGAGATGGAGAAAGATGACCTAGAGGACATAGTAGGAGCCTGAGGAGAAATATAATAGTCAGCATTTAGCAAAAGAGATCCTGCGCATAAGAATCATGTCTCCAAGTCCACATTTACACCATAATCATGCACATACTCCATTAATCGGCTCTGCACAAAACTGCAAGAATTTATTATCAACAATATTTTGCCATGGTCAGCACTTCCCTCAAACCTGGTGAACTTAATATATGGAGTGAACTGAAACACTGCATTACATTAAAGCAAAAATGTTTCATAATGTTGCATAATGCCAGTTAGCATTTTTGTTAAATATTTTTATTAGACGTAAGTACATATTAATAGAATATACTTCTCACATACATTCGTAATATTATTAATATTAACAATTATGTCTTATTTGTATTTGTTATGTCTTATTTTTTTTATTGCAGATAGAAAAGATAGAGAAAAATAAAGTAAAAGTAAAAAATCAAAAAAAAAGAAATGAGTGGAGTATTAAAAAGGTTATCCATCATTGGAGATATATCCATGATTTGTTATACATGATTCTTCATCCATTCCATTATTCAGGCTTCATTCAGGCTCTCGTACCGAGCCATTTTGACCCTTTACATATTCAATAAATGGAGACCATATCCCTCTGAAAAGATCCAACTTGTCCAGTAGGACAAGCCTTAATCTTTCCAGATGAAGTGTCTCCGACATTCCTGTAATCCACATTTTGGTTGTGGGGGATGTAGGACCTTTCCAGAATTTCAATATTAATTTTTTCCCAATTATTAAACTGTAATCAATAAAAATTCTTTGATTCGTTGTTATTAATCAATCTGTTTCTAATATTCCCAATATTATTAATTTTGAGTCAGGGATCAGATTCATATTAACAACATTTGAAATTATCTTAAATATTTCTGTCCAAAATTTAGTAATTTTTACTCAATTTGTAAATGAATGCATTAAGTTAGCTTCTAAGTGCTGACATTTATCACATATGGCAGATACATTTGAAAAAATACTATGTAATTTGGATTTTGAATAATGTAATCTATGTAATATTTTAAATTGTATAAGAGAGTGTCTAGCATTTAATGAACAATGGTGTATATGTTGTAAACTTTCATTCCATACTTCTAGTCTGATTAATTGACCTAATTCATTTTCCCATGATTGTCTATACATTTCTGTCATTGGAACGTCGTTTTCCAATAAAATGTTATAAATATATGATATCAATTTTTCTGTGTTCGGGTGTTTATTTAGACATTCATCTAAAATTTCTGTTTCTATTTCTGATTTCTTGTGTGTTTGCTTTTACATAGTCTCTAATTTGTAAATATTTAAAGTAATCTTTTGGGTGTAATCCATAAATTTGTTGTAATTCTTGAAATGACATGAAGGAGTTTTCCCTATAGAGATCGCCCATCTTATTAATTCCATAGTTTTTCCATTGTAAAAAACCTTTGTCCATGATTGAAGGTTTAAATGTAACGTTATTTACAATGGTTAGGGCTAGTGGTATACATTACAATTTTAATGTTTTCTTTATTTGTTTCCAGATACGTATCCCACTTTCTATTATAGGATTTTCACTATAGATTTTCTTACCTAGTTTAATATTAGCGAATAAAATCTAGCTAATTTCAAAAGGCGAACAATCTTCTTTTTCCATTTTTAACCAGATTGGTTGTTTATCTGTGTCTACTAACCAAAAATTCATATTTTTAATATTAAATGCCCAGTAATAAAACATAAAGTTTGGCAGTGCTAGACCTCCATTTATTTTTGATTTACATAAATGTTTTTTATTTATTCTATGGCTCTTATGATCCCAGATAAAGTTGGTAACTATAGAATCAACCTTCTTAAATAAATTTTTAGGAAGCTATATTGGAATCAATTGGAAAAGATATAGTAATTGTGGGAGAAAAATATTTTTTATTGCATTAATTCTACCTAACATTGAGATAGGTAATGTTTTGCAATATAAAATGTTCTTATTTAATTTATTCAATAAAAGTGGAAAATTGGATTTAAATAAAGAATCAAATCTTTTTGTTACATAAATTCCAAGATATTTGATTTTTTTCGTTTGCTATCTTAAAAGGAAATTGTTGTAGTATATGTAAGTTATTTACCATTATTGGCATAAGTTCACTTTTATTCCAATTAATACTATATCCTGAAAATAATCCAAATTCAGTTATTAATTTTAGTAAATTTGGGATACTAATTTCCGGCTTTGTAATATAAAGTAATACATCATCCGCATATAAAGAGATTTTATTTTCAGTATCTCTGGTGTCATACCCATATATTTCAGGATGTAATCTCACACGTTGAGCTAATGGTTCTATTGCAAGTGCAAACAGTAGGGGGGGATAAAGGACAACCTTGTCTGCAGCCTCGAAATAGATTAAATTTAGTTGATAGCATTTGATTTGTTATTATTCTGGCTGTTGGATTAATGTATAATAATTTAACCCAAGTAATAAACTTCTCTCCCAACTTAAACGTTTCCATAACTGAAAACAAGTAAGACCATTCCACCTGGTCAAAGGCTTTCTCCGCGTCTAACGATATAATTACTAGGTCTTTATTAATACCTCTTTTCGAATATATATTATTGAATAATCGTCTCAGGTTATATGAGGGATATCGTTTTGGTATAAATCCTGTTTGATCTGGGTGAATTAATTTATTAATAACTATACTTAGTCTTTGTGCTAATATTTTGGTTAGTATCTTTTGATCAGTATTTAAAAGAGCTATAGCTCTATATGATCCTGGGTCATCCAGGTCTTTGTTTATTTTAGGTATAAGTGTTATAATAGATTCATTTAACGTTTCTGGTAGTTTCTGGTGGATATAAATGCATTCATAGAGAATCTTCAAACGTGGTGCAATCAGATCATAAAATGTTTTATAAAATTCCGAACCAATACCATCTGGTCCCGGTGTTTTACCATTTTTTAATGATCTGATAGATTCTTCGATTTCTTTTACTGAAATTTCAGCATTTATTGATTCTCTATTTTGTGAATCCAACCCATTCAGATTGCATTTTTAAAAATGCTTCTATTCCTATCCTGTTTTCTGTCATTTTAGCTGAGTATACATTTTTATAATATTGCAAAAATCTCTCATTAATATTTTTGGGGTGTACTAATGGTTCACAATTATATGATTTAATCCTATGGATTATTTTTTCCCCCTCCATCTTCCGTAATTGAGGAGCCAATAATTTTTGAGGTTTATCTCCAAATTCAAATTGTAATTGTTTAGTGTATTGATAGAGTTTTACAACTTGATCTGAGTATATTTTATTTAATTTATATTTCAGTGCAGCGATTTTATTATGTTTTGTTATGGATGGATTAGCAGCGTTCTCTGTGTCTAATTGTTTAATCTCCTTTTCCAATTCCTGTTGTTCCCTCCGATTCTCTTTATTATAAAATGCTTGAGAAGAAATCATAATTCCACGAGCATATGCTTTAAAAGTTTCCCATAATAGGGAAGAAGATATTTCCGGTTTATCATTTATTTCAAAGAAAATCTTGATCTGTTCTATAATATATTCCTGAGTTACTTTGTCTTTTAAAATTTGTGGGTTAAATCTCCATTGTCCCTGTTTTTCCGTTTTACCATTTATTTTAATCATAAATGTTAAAGGTGCGTGATCTGAGATTGTAATATTATGGTATTTTGAATTATAAGTGAGTGAGATAAGTTTAGCTCAACCAAAAAATAATCTATTCTTGAATAGGTTTTATGTACAGGTGAATAAAATGAATATTCTCGTCCAGTTGGATTTTCTACTCACCAAACATCTTTAATGTTACTGGTATCCATATATGCATTTAATAAGTCACTGGAATGGGATTTGGTTTTCCTTTGTCTTGTGGATCTATCTAAATAAGAATCTAATGTACAATTTAAATCTCCTCCAATTATTGTTATGTTGTGCTATTTCCGGGATGTTGTTAAATATTTTGTTAAAAAACAGTGGACTATCAAAGTTTGGTCCATATACATTTGCAAAAATCATTTTTTGTGCATTTAATTCTCCTATTACAATAATGTATCTACCGTCATTATCAGTTATAGTTGATGTATGTTTGAATAAAGTGCTTTTACGAAATAATATTGCTACGCCTCTTGATTTGTGTGTAAACGAAGAATGATACGTTTTATCTATCCATTTAGCTTTCAGCCTATGCTCGGCATCTTTTATTAAATTGTTATTACTAATAAGGTGTGTGATATCCATCTTTTACATGAAAATACGTGAATTTCCAACTATACCTTGTTACATAAATGGAAGGTGGTGTTGTTATAATGGCTAGACATTGGGGTTAGCTCCCATACATTCCGCATCAATACCTCCCGAGTTACAGTGAAAAGTCTCTGCAAGACACCATCACCAGCCTACTCAGAATGAATTGCTGCTGTCCACACCAGTCCAGTAGCACACTAGTGCAGCATCCTGCAGAACAAGGTTTTGGTCCTCTTGAAGTAAAGGGAACATATCTTTGTGCCTAGTGATTACTGAACTTGAAATTTCAATCTTTCCATGCGACTAATCTCTAGTTTCTCGCTGTTTAGAAAACAGCCTGTTATTTCTATTCAGGGTCAAAGTGGACATAACCTTTCTCCATTGAACACCATTTTCTCTTTTTTTATTTCTATTGAAACTTATTGCTCCCACCTATACTATTTAGTTTGGCACCTAACAATCAACACATCTTGATACAGGTAGTTCCCCTATAACATGATAGTTGCATTCATGAGAAATCTTGTGCTATAGAAATACGTCTTCTAAAAACAATTGTGTCAATGGGGAAAAAGTGAAAAGGGAAACTAACTGCTTCAGAGAGCTTCAGACAGAATTTTCAAAAATAAATGTATTTTTGTTATTGCAAACTAAAAATACTGTTGGGTGTCAGTTACATTGTATCAGTATTGCACACGTGTGAAAAGTGATTACTTGTCAATTTCAATGGCTGTCTTTGGTGAAAATGACAGGCTGTGTTCTTAAGAGACAATGGTCCTTGAATACTGCAGGGTGGTTAAATGTAAATTTATTTTCCCTAGTTGGCTTTTTTTTTATCAAGGTAGCTTTTTTATCATGCTTCCAAAGTTACTTTTCAGTAGTTCTCTAGTTCCCAATTGAAATTGTGTTATAACCAATTCAGCCCGTGCAATACAAAGAGTGTTTCCTGATTCGTCAATCATATTATATCCAATTAGTTTTATGGAAATGCGCTATAGCGGAACTATCTGTTTAGAGTTCCCAATATTCCTTGGTCATTTTAAAATATAATGAAAGTGTAGTTAAGACCCTTGGGTAATACCACGTCACAGTCTGCCAATATTTCTATATATTTGTAAGCATACATATTTCTACTGTCTTCTATTCAATCATGAACAAAGCCAATAAATTGTCAGTAATTCCAAGCATTCAATTTCCACTGTTATTACCAATTTGTATTCTAATGTTCGAACATCTATATATTTAACATTCAGAGATTCACCTTAAATACAAGATTTACCTATTTTCAGACTCACCTGCTGATTAATCTCCATTTAAAAATATACATATACTGAATTTAGCTGGTTTCATTACCAAGCTGGTATTTTAAATTTTATTTCATTCATATCCTTTATTGCAAAGGCCAATACGAGATATCTGTACTTTCTTAAAATCCAATAACAATATCAAAGATATTGCTGAACAATGCTAATATTTGTAAAAAAAATTAGAGTTATATATAATAGAGCACTATCATGAAGAGTCTGGTAAGCACAAGACTTAGTGATTTGGGCGTGAAGTTATTGGTCATGGTTAGACAGATGGTGAGATTATCACATGCCAATTTTAAATGTTACTGAGAAACTGACGATAGCAAGTCACATATTCCATTTGCAAAACTAGCTTGAAGTGTTTACAGATGGCTGACAAGATAGAAAAGTATAACATAATATTAGCCTCCTGCAAATGAGTCAACCAAAAAATGTCAAAAATGTTATCATCACATTTAGGAATATTGTTTGATTAATTTGACCTTCTTTCTAACAAAAAAGTCTATACCATTTATCTATGCTGTTCTACTCAAATTATGAATTGAAATGAGTACACCATAAGATTATCCAAGCGGTCTCATAGCAATTGTTTTTAATACCCATTCTTTGAATAGCTTGTCCTGCAAGTAGAATAATTAGATGATCGGCTTTTACAACTACAAGCAAACACACCAAAAGACAAATTATATCAAAAGATATTTTAGTGCTGTGGTGAACTTAAATTCATCCTTCTGCTCATCATAAATAAAAATCAACAAGAGGGTGAAGTTGAGACAAAGGGCTGGAAGCAAACAAATAATTCTTAGTCAAATCCATTCACACATGCAGTACTATTAATGGTTACTGGCATTTTACCACTGTGAAGTTGGAATTCCTATTTTCACTCTAAGCTGTCAACATAATACAGGATTCACAGGTACAAACTGTTTAGATGCTAAAGTAAAATATTGCTATATCTGGGATTGAACTTCATTACATTATAACTCAAAAGAAAATGTTAACCCCTCCTTATTAAGTTCCTGTCCTTTCATTATTTTTCCAATTACATACAAGAATATTTTTGTGGCATCAACAAGGTTCTCCAAAAAAGCTTTTGACCAATGGATTTAAACAGGGTTAGACAATTAACTGATTAATCATAGTTGCAAATTAATGAACTTTATTAATCCATCTCAAAGAAATCTTTCACAAAAAGAGATCCCACAGGAACAATAAAAAATATTCAACTACACTTTAATATCTAATATTTCAGTTAGCAGACCATTATAATGCTTTATATTAATCTGTGATTAGAAAGTGAACTCAACTTGTTCTTTAGCTTGGAGACACAGTGAGCTGCAGATGCTGGTTAACAAAAAAAACATCAACTGCTGAAGTAACTCAGTGGATTAGGCAGCATCTGTGGAGAACGGATGGGCGACATTTGGGGTTTGAAGAAGTGTCCCGACCTGAAATGTCACCTATCCATGTTGCCCAGGGATGCTGCCTGGTCCACGGCGGTACTCTAGCCTATATATAAATACATCCCATATCGATCTTGTGTAAACCATGAACATGAAGAAGAACATTTCAATAACTACAAGTATCAATCACCCAAAGATCAATCATCTCAGTTCCATTTTTGTTTCAAATGTCTTTTACCTCCATTTGCTCCATTACTACAGCTACCAGTCTGTTCAGCCATTCTCATATCTCTATTGTGGGTGCCTTATCTCCATTAAAACCTTATGAACATACGAATAGAGATATGGGTTAGGAGCAAGAGTAGGCCACGGCCTTTTAAGTCTGCTCTGCCATTCCATTATTTTACAGTGATACAGTGTGGAAACAGACCCTTCAGCCCAACTTGCCCACACCGGCCAACATATCCCAGCTAAACTGGTCCCAGCTGCCAGCATTTGGTCCATATCCCTTCAAACCTGTCCTATCCATGTACCTGTCTAACTGTTTCTTAAATGTTGGGGTACTCCCTGCCTCAACTACCTCCTCTGGCAGCTTGTTCCATACATCCACCAGTTCCTTCCATATGCCTCATCTGTCTTAAATCAGTGACCATTCATTTTCATATAGTTATCCCATAGTTCCAGATTTTCCCACAAGAGAAAACAATCTCTCCAAGACCATTCTGTCAAGACTCTGTCTCTGAGCTTCAGTGCATCCTTTTGCATTAATTAATGCAGTCTAGAACATGCTCGGTGGCAGCACCACCGAGGAACTTCAATCCACTCATTAAACTTGAAGACCAAATATTCTGGGTAGTCAGTTTTTCTCCAAGTTAATGGACTTCCATAGCACCACAGTCCCAGAACAGACTTGATCCAATTGCCGGCGATCTTAAACAGGATCTTGTAATTCATGTTCAAAAGTGAGATGGATTGCCATTTCCCATGTCCATACTAACCCCCCTTCGGATTGTCGATGATGGTGATGCTACCTTTCGTCATGTATTCTGACATTCTACCAAGAGGAAGGATAGTGATACGCATCCAGGCCTACAGATCCTCAAAAAATCTAGCCAGTAAGCTGTTGTTACGAGGTGTTCTGTTCGTCTCATAGAAACATAGAAAATAGGTGCAGGAGTACGCTATTCGGCCCTTCGAGCCTGCACGGCCATTCAATATGATCATGGCTGATCATCCAACTCCGTATCCTGTACCTGCCTTCTCTCCATACCCCCTGATCCCTTTAGCCACAAGGGCCACATCTAACTCCCTCTTAAATATAGCCAATGAACTGGCCTCAACTGCCTTTTGTGGCAGAGAATTCCAGAGACTCACCACTCTCTGTGTGAAAAAATGTTTTCCTCATCTCGGTCCTAAAGGAATTCCCCCTTATCCTTGGGCTGTGACCCCTTGTTCTGGACCTCGAGACATGGATGGAGCCTGGCAACTCCTCCAGGGTCTGTGGCTGGCCAAGTACCTCTTGCACCTTCATGAGAGAGGACATGCAGTTCTGGGATATTGTGCTGTCTGTGGCCTTTCTGTTATTCAGATGGACATATAAGGACGTGCAGAACCTCAATGTATCCATCTGCAAGGTTGTTACTGAACCATCTTTTGTAAGCCTCTGAATCATGGAGCTAGCTCCCCCAGTAAACCCTTTAGAAAAGAAGCACAAGCATTTCTCATCTTGCTCCACTGAGCGGATACTGGATCAAAAGATAATCTTGGACAAAACAAAGTCGAAAAGCAAGGCTTGCTCTCCCTTCAGTTCTTAGCGTTCCTCCCTCACATATAACACCCTATACTATGTAAGGAGAAGATTCTACTAGTTTGCCTGGAGTTTCCACTCGTAATCCAATTTCAACTAGTTCAGTCTTGAACAGTCTTGAACACACCTTTTAGGACAAAAGGACAAAGGACAAGGACAAAGGACATTTATTGTCACATACACCATTTCTAGTGTAGTGAAATTTGAGTTGCCATGAAGACTCTCAATGTTCTTCCACCAATGCATCAGGGAGTCAAAGAGGGGCTTTGCGGTTCTCTAAGCTGTGTAATCTCTTTTTAGTTCCTGGTGTTATCTGGGGTCAGCAGCTCAACGTTCATTGCTGCTTAAGTTTCTTTGTGGCAGGGGGATGGGAGCATGAGCAGACAGACAAAGGGGTGTAAAATGAGGGTAGAAGCAATAGGTAGCAAGGTGAAAAGAAAAAGTGGCAGGCAGAAAAATCCAGGGCAAAAATCAAAAAAAGGGCCACTTTTCAACATAATTTTATAAGGGGTAAAAGTGTTGTAAAAACTGAAGGCTTTGTGTCTCAATGCAAGGAGCATTCGTAATAAGGTTGATGAGTTGAATGTGCAGATAGTTATTAATGAATATGATATAGATGGGATCACGGAGACATGGCTCCAGGGTGACCAAGGCTGGGAGCTGAGCATCCAGGGATATTCAATATTCAGGAGGGATAGACAGAAAGGAAAAAGGAGGTGGAGTAGCGTTGCTGGTTAGAGAGGAGATTAACGCAATAGAAAGGAAGGACATTAGCTTGGAGGATGTGGAATCAATATGGTTAGAGATGCGAAACACTAAGGGGCAGAAAACGCTAGTGGGAGTTGTGTACGGGCCACCTAACAGTAGTAGTGGAGTTGGGGATGGCATCAAACAGGAAATTAGAAATGCATGCAACAAAGGTAAAACAGTTATAATGGGAGACTTCAATCTACATATAGATTTGTTGATCAAATTGGCAGGGGTGCTGAGGAAGAGGATTTCTTGGAATGTATGTGGGATAGTTTTCGAAACCAACATGTAGAGGAACCAACGAGAGAGCAGGCTATTCTAGACTGGGTATTGAGTAATGAGGAAGGGTTAGTTAGCAGTCTTGTTGTGCATGGCCCCTTGGGCAAGAGTGACCATAATATGGTTGAGTTCTTTGTTAGGATGGAGAGTGGCATTGTTAATTCAGAAACAAGGGTTCAGAACTTAAAGAAAGGTAACTTTGAGGGTATGAGACGTGAATTGGCGAAGATGGACTGGCAAGTGATTTTTAAAGGGTTGACAGTGGATATGCAATGGAAGGCATTTAAAGACTGCATGGATGAACTACAACAATTGTCCATCCCAGTTTGGCAAAAGAATAAATCAGGGAAGGTAGTGCATCCATGGATAACAAGGGAAATCAGGGATAGTATCAAAACAAAAGATGAAGCATACAAGTTAGCCAGAAAAAGCAGCTTACCAGAGGATTGGGAGAAATTCAGAGCAGCAGAGGAGGACAAAGGGCTTAATTAGGAAAGGGAAAATAGATTATGAAAGAAAACTGACAGGGAACATAAAAACTGACTGCAAACGTTTTTATAGATATGTAAAGAGAAAAAGGCTAGTTAAAACAAATATAGGTCCCTTGCAGTCAGAAACAGATGAATTGATCATAGGGAACAAGGACATGGCAGACCAACTGAATAACTACTTTGGTTCTGTCTTCACTAAGGAAGACATAAATAATCTGCCGGAAATAGCAGGGGACTGGGAGTCAAATGAGATGGAGGAACTGAGTGAAATCCAGGTTAGCCGGGAAGTGGTGTTAGGTAAATTGTATGGATTAAAGGCCGATAAATCCCCAGGGCCAGATGGGCTGCATCCCAGAGTACTTAAGGAAGTAGCCCCAGAAATAGTGGATGCATTAGTGATAATTTTTCATAACTCTTTAGATTCTATAGTAGTTCCTGAGGATTGGAGGGTTGCTAATGTAACCCCACTTTTTTTAAAAGGGAGGGAGAGAGAAAACAGGGAATTACAGATCAGTTAGTCTAACATCGGTAGTGGGGGAAATGCTAGAGTCAGTTATTAAAGATGGGATAGCAGCACATTTGGAAAGTGGTGAAATCATTGGACAAAGTCAGCATCGATTTATGAAAGGTAAATCATGTCTGACGAATCTTATAGATTTTTTGAGGAGGTAACGAGCAGAGTGGATAAGGGAGAACCAGTGGATGTGTTATATCTGGACTTTCAGAAGGCTTTTGACAAGGTCCCACATAGGAGATTAGCATACAAACTTAAAGCACACAATATTGGGGGTTCGGTATTGATGTGGATAGAGAACTGGCTGGCAAACAGGAAGCAAAGAGTAGGAGTAAACGGGTCAATTTCAGAATGGCAGGCAGTGACTAGTGGGGTATCGCAAGGCTCAGTGCTGGGACACCAGCTATTTACAATATATATTAATGATCTGGATGAGGGAATTGAATGCAACATCTCCAAGTTTGCGGATGACACGAAGCTGGGGGGCAGTGTTAGCTGTGAGGAGGATGCTAGGAGGCTGCAAGGTGACTTGGATAGGTTGGGTGAGTGGGCAAATGCATGGCAGATGCAGTATAAAGTGGATAAATGTGAGGTTATCCACTTTGGTGGCAAAAACAGGAAAGTAGACTATTATCTGAATGGTGGCCGATTAGGAAAAGGGGAGATGCAACGAGACCTGGGTGTCCTGGTACACCAGTCATTGAAAGTAGGCATGCAGGTGTAGCAGGCAGTGAAGAAAGCGAATGGTATGTTGGCATTCATAGCAAAAGAATTTGAGTACAAGAGCAGGGAGGTTCTACTGCAGTTGTACCTGGTCTTGGTGAGGCCACACCTGGAGTATTGCGTACAGTTTTGGTCTCCTAATCTAAGGAAAGACATTCTTGCCATAGAGGGAGTACAGAGAAGGTTCACCAGACTGATTCCTGGGATGGCATGACTTCCATATGAAGAAAGACAGGATAGACTCGGCTTGTACTCGCTGGAATTTAGAAGATTTGAGGGGGGATGTTATAGAGACTTACAAAATTCTTAAGGGGTTGGACAGGCTAGATGCAGGAAGATTGTTCCCGGGGAAGATTGGGGAAGTCCAGAACAAGGGGTCACAGTTTAAGGATAAGGGGGATGTCTTTTAGGACCGAGATGAGAAGATCATTTTTCACACAGAGAGTGGTGAATCTGTGGAATTCTCTGCCACAGAAGGTAGTTGAGGCCAGTTCATTAGCTATATTTAAGGAGGAGTTAGATGTGGCCCTTGTGGCTAAAGGGATCAGGGGGTATGGAGAGAAGGCAGGTACAGGATATTGAGTTGGATGATCAGCCATGATCATATTGAATGGCGGTGCAGGCTCGAAGGGCCGAATGGCCTACTCCTGCACCTATTTTCTATGTTTCTATGTTTGGAACACTTTTAGCATCACCAAGGCTTCAGGTTGTTATGCTGGACATATTTTGTTCTTGCTGCCTCCATTGAGGTGAAAACAGCATCTTGAATGTAATTTCCTTAACCTTTAATGATTGTTTTCAATTTAATTAAACTCTTTTGTTATATTAACCTTTTGTTACAATTAATCCATATACCATTGGTTCAACACCATGTATGACAATTGCTTTAGATTGTTTAAATTTAAATTTGATGTAAAAAACAGAAAGCAATCTTAAAACTGCAGAAACTCTGGAAATATCACTGCAAAATTAATACACAGACTTTTTTAATATTCTAATTTAACAGACAAGTCCAAAAAACCTGCAAAATAAATTCAATTTAATTAGGAATCGGCACTGTCAGTTTTAGGTAATAATATCCATTCCAAATAAATTACTAATCATTGTAATACAGTTGTGACCTGAGCAATCTTAAACAAGATGTTAAGCGACATGATTTTAGTTTGTTGCATGTGTCATACTCATATATATCTATTGACCAAACTGTCTATAAAGATTGTAGAGAAAAATTATATTCATTTTATCTGCAGGTTCAATTTGGAAGATAATTGATTGTGGACATTATAGGTCATGCTTACCATTGAGTCAGATTTCACTTCAAACCATCGCAGAATGCCAGGTAATTTATATGCTGTCACATAAGTGGTCCTTTCAATCCACATATTCTATGGAAACAATTTCAAGCAATTAGCCCAAGCTCTGGAAAAACAAATCCTCTGAGAATCACTCTTCGACTTCTACATTTAAATCTATTCTATGTCTAACTGCACTAAACAACAGCACAATTTAAAAATATACTTGACTCTTGTTATTCATTATTCATTTTACAGAACTCAAAAAACTGTACTCGCTGTATTAGTTTCTTTAGTGTCATGGTTGTCAGGATTTACAATGATAGCAATTTTTATTATTTGCAAACCACCACCATTGACATGCGTATAAACAACTGTAAAGCCATTTCTAATTAACAAGATATTTGCCAATGATGTGGGTAAAAGTCTGGGTTGTACAAATGTTCTAGACTACGGAACACTTAAATAAGTAAATATAATTAGAAACATAATAGATGTTAAGTTGATTTAAAAATGCATCTAGGATAGGCGAAGTTTGCATTATACTTGCGTTATACTTGTGTTAAATACTGCAATAAACAACACATTTTGCCATTCATTTCATAATTTCTGACAGGTCTTCCCCGGGATGCAACAAAGTTCCGTTCTCGAGAACAGTTCCTAATCTGAACGGCTCACGTCATAAATGCAGTCGTCCGGCAATATAATTAAATAAAAACAATGAGCAACCAAAAGCCACAGGTAGTTAAAGCAGCATGTTTTACTCAACCATTCAGATATTGCCGTGATCTGAGTTCCTACAGGCAGAAGATGCCTGCAGCCCCAAATCTGCAGACAATTCCGCCGGTCTTGCAAACATTTATCGGACGTACGGGCTATGCCATACATTGTTCTTAACAATCTTCTAAAGTTCTACACTGCTAACTTGCAGTAGTATGGAAAATTAAATGAGACTTCACGGAAAATGAATAAGTTCTGAAGAACCGAAAATTCATCAAACACCAATAATAGTAACACATTCCTTTTTCAGCTGAGGAATACATGCTAATACTGAAAAAAGGAATTAGAAAATTACCATTCCTTGGTATGGTTACATTGTTATTAAGTAAAGATTTTCTACAGCTGCAGTGCTATTTTTTTGATTACATACATCTTGCCTTCTCTATTTAATATTTTCTCTGCTATTTAAAAAAAAGTTCTTCATTTTTGTTTTATTGTCATATTGAATATGGAAAGGATAAAGGTGGGAAATTCAAGGATAAAGAGGGGAAACCAAGGGTAAAGCAGGGAATTCAAGGATGAAAGAAGGAATTTATGCTTGAAGTCAGATGATGTGAGTGAGGTACTAAATAAGTATTTTGTATCTATATTCTGGTGATGCATAAGGAGGACAGTGAGATCAGTGTGCGAAAGTACTAGTATGCCAAGGCAGTTTGAGATCAAGATGGTGGTAGTTTTGGGGATCTTGAAGACCATTAAGGTGCATAATTTCACAGGCTTGACAGGATCTATCCCAAGTTATAATGAGAGGCAACAGAGGGAAATTGCCTGGGGATTGATGAAGATCTTTTTATCTTCTCTAGCCAAAGGTTAGGTGCTGGAGGACTGAAGAATATTGTTCCAATATTTAAGAAGATATAAAGATAATCCAGGAAATTATAGGCTGGTGAGTTTCACATCAGTGGCAGGGAAGTTTTTGGAGTGGATGCTTTTGGATAGTATTTACTCACATTTGGAAAAGAACGGGCTAATTAGGGAAAGTTAGTATGGCTTTGTAAGTGGCAGATCATGTCTTACAAACTTGATTGAGTTTTTTTGAGGAGATAACAAAGGTGATCAATGAGATAAGGCAGCAGATGTTGTGTACATGGATCTTAGTATTCATTTGATAAAGTTTTTCATGTTAGGCTGATAGAGATGATTAACATGCATGAGATATACAACATGCAAACAGGCCCTTCGGCTCATCGAGTCCACGTTGACCATCGATCACCTGTTCACAGTAGTTCTGATGTCTGATTTTCTCAACCACTTATTCGGGGCAATTTTACAGATGTTCAGTGACCTATGTCTTTAGGGTGCGGGAGGAAACTGCAGCACCCAGAGAAAGCTCCCGTGGTCACAGGGAGAACATGCAGACTCCACACAGGCAGTGCCCAAGTACAGGATCATACCCAGTCTGGTGTTGTGAGGCAGCAGCTCTACCAGCTGCACCGCTGTGCAGCACAGTGACCCAGGTCATTTGGATTCAGAACTGATTTACTCATGGAAAGACAGGATTGTGGTGGAAGGGGGTTATTCCCAAAGGAGTTGGGACATACATACGACGGACATAAATGGGTTGGTTAGTAAATTTGCAGAAGATAACAAATTGGAGGAGTTACGGATAGAGAGGCTGTCAACGTATACAGCATGGTATAGACCAGTTACAGAAATGGGCAGAGAAATTGCAGATGGAGTTTAATCCAAGCAGGTGTGAGGTGTTGCACTTTGGGAGGTCAAATTCAAGGGGTCGTTATATGGTTCATGGCAAGACCCTTAATAGCATTGATGTACAGATGAATCTTATGGTCCAAGTCCATAGTTCCCTCAAAGTGGCAACACAAGTAGATAGAGTGGTAAAGAATGCTGTGCATGCCTTCATCAGTCGGGGCATTGAGTATACGAGTCAGGATGTCATATTGCATATTTATAGTACATTGGTTAGGCTGCATTTGGAGTATTGTGTGTGGTTTTAGTAGCCATTACAGGAATGATGTGGAGGTTTTGGAAAGGGTGCAGAGGAGGTTTACCAGAATGTGTCTGTTTTAGAGGGCATTATCCATATGGAGAGGTTGGACTTAGATTGTTTTTTTCTGGAACGTTGGAGGTTGAGGGGAGATCTGATAGAAGTATATTAAAATAATGAGAAGCATAGATAGGGTCAGATAACAGTCAGAACCTTTTTCTCTGGGTGGAAATATCAAAGACTGGAGGACAACTTTCAGTTAAGAGGGGCAACGTTTAAGAACTGTGGGGCAAGCATTTTACGCAGACACTGCTGGGTGCCTGGACTGTACTACCAGAGGTGGTGGTGGAGTACTACCAGAGGTGGCGATAAGAGCATTGAAGAGGCTTGTTCATAGGCACATGGATATGCAGGGGATGGAGGAATATAGATCACTTGCAGGCAGAGATTAGTTTAACTTGGCATCATGTTCTGCACGGACATTGTGGACCGAAGGGCCTGTTCCTGTGCTTTACTATTTTACATTGTATGAAAGCAACCAGATGAGATCAGAATTTAGTTAAATCAGAAGACACAATTGGTAATGAAGCTGCATTAGAATGGAAAGTGGTTGGTAGCAAATAATAGCAATTAGTGCAATATCCTGGGGATTGGTGCTAAGGCTATTATTGTTTACATTGTACATAAAAGCTTTATCAGATTCATGATTTTGAAAAGTAGAGACAAAATTAACTCCAAATCAATAAGCGGGGTGCAAATTCATTAAAAGCAAGACAGGTATTGGTTTCAACTATTTCAAAAGAAGACAGTGAAATAAATTGCAGGCTTAGAAAGTAGCATGTTGTACTTTTCATTTCTGGTACCAGTTGAATAGACTACATGTCTTTACCAATCCTATTCACACAAATGTACTTTCCTTTCATTAACGCGAACATTAGATGAGAGTTCACTAATTAGTTTACCAATTAAGAGGAAATAAATAAAGGAAATTATTTTTATCCTGTACACACCACAGCTGGATAAGAAATTGATGGCAAATGCAATTATTAACAAGATAAAGGTACAATTAAAAACCATAATACATTACCGAAAATTCATTGTCTGGATCTTTCTCTCCTTTCCTGACTGGTCTTGAATACTGGAATCGTTGCACTTCATTAACAGTGTAAAAACTGAAAAACAAAAGCACAAAACATAGTACTAAAACATGTATAAGAACCAAAATAGCACAGACAAAGTTGAACGTATCAAATTATTTAACAAATTTTGAGTACTCCCATGAATGGTATGTTAGAAGTACGTTATAAGTACAACAATATTTTCTGTGAAATATATTTAATATTGTATAGACAAAAATGCTGGAGAAACTCAGCGGGTGAGGCGGCATCTATGGAGTGAAGAAAATAGGCAACATTATACATTATATTGTATACATTGATGTTGAAACATATGCAGATAAAACTGGCAAACAATTATTCCTTTTTGTGCAAATTGCAAAAATACGGTAAGATGTGCAACCGAAAACAGCAGAGAATGTAATTGAAACCGACAGAAGAAATGACAGCTTTCACATCATGCATGATACATACTCACAAACTCCTAGGTAATCATTTTAGTTTTTATTGGGATCTGACAATGACAGATGCTACATTTTATACAACCAGAAGAGCCCCAGCCTCAATGTTGGAACATCAACAAATCTTAATCAAATCTTAGAAATGCATGGATCATAATTTAGAATTTAGTTTCAGGCATTTTCCCGATGGTAACGGCAATTGCCATCCAACCATAAATGTATGACTCAGTTGAACATTCACCTGTTGGACCCATTAGTTTTTGCTGAATCCCAACATGTCTCCATATTTCAATAGCAAACAATAATGTTATAACAGATCCACTATTTATTTATGAACTAATGGGGCTTTCCAAAATAGTCATATACCCAACCCCTTTCCCTATAATATTGCAAATTATTCCTCTTCAAGAACATTTCACGGGTCCCAGATGAGAAATTACAGGGCATTCAAAGACTCAGTCCAAGAAGAGAAAGTATATTTAACATTATTTGACACTCAGTCCAAAAGAGAGGAAAGGGCAGTGGAGGTGATTTGTGTCAATTGAAGATTCTCTAAGGAGTCTTCAGTGGAGAGGACAGTTTTTAGCACAATGCAAGAAGTAATTGGTGGCAATTTTACAAATTATATCTATATTTCTCCTATACAGCGAATTCTGAGTTAATTTCAATAGTTTTGAAACATAGAACAATGAACAACATTAGCAGAATAATACCCTTTCACAGCGAGGCAGTTTATTAAAGAACAGGAACAACATCCTCAATTAGCTTAGACCTTTGATTATAAATTGGGCCAGATAAGATGGGATCCCATTGATCTGTTATTCTAATTATCTGACTGGCAACGAGCAAGAAATATATTCAAGAGATAAGTGAAATGGTTTCTCAGGACTCAAAGGAGTGCATTTGCATGACTGTCCTTATTAATGGCTGCCCTTTCATTGCATAACTAGGCAGAAAAATAAAGCTAAATCTTTAAAACTGCATACTGGCAATCCCACATCTGAAATGTGTTTTAGAGACTGGCCTCCCACGGAAGAAAAGAAGAGACAAAGGACAGGAGAGACAGAGAGGACAAGTGAAGCGAAGCACCACCAGCATGTTAAGTTTCATGAAGACTATTGATTTTTCTGGTGCCTTAATGACATTGTTGTGGTTCCATCACCACCCTTCACCTGGGAGTACAGATATAGCAGCTCTTTACTTAATCAATACAAGCATGCAAGGGAGAATCTTTACCAAAGTCAGTTCATCAGAGTTCACTGGTTTTATACATATTTACAAATAATACAAATATATAGGGTTAGAGGATAGGGGGAGAAGGTAGGAGAATGGGGTTGAGAGGGAAACCTCAGATAAACCTTGATTTGAATGGTGGAGTAGACTTGATGGGCCGAATGGCTTATAACCTTTCACCTATGTCCTATCACTTATGACCACTTTCGCTCATCCCGCACATCACCAATGTTGCTCATAACCCTTGTTCAAGACAGAAAGTCTTCGTTTTTCAATTGGATTTCATCATTTGAGACATCCGTGAAGATAATTGAAGAGAGTCCATGTAACAGAAGAGGAGGTGCTGGAAGTGTTAAACTAAATTACAATAGATATATCCTCAGGATCTCATAAAGCTAAGGAAAAAATTGCAAGGCCACTGGCAGAGATATTTGTATCAATAGTCATGGCTGAGGTACTGGAAGACCGGAGGGCAGCTAATGTTGTGCCTCTATTTAAGGAAGGCTGAAAGAAAAAGCCGATGAACTACCGACAGGTGAGCCTTACATTAGTGGCAAGTTTTTTGAGGGAATTCTGGTAGTCAGGATGTACGTGCATTGGGAAAGACAAGGACTGATTAGAGATAACCAGCATGGCTTTGTGCATGGTAAATCTTGTCTGACCAATGAAAGTTATGGAGGTGATCAAGAAAATTCATAATTCATGAGGGTGGTGTGGTAGGCGCTATCTGTATTGCCTTTAGCAGGGTACATATGGTAGGCTGGTCTGGAATGTGATGAGGGAATGTGGGATTTGATAGAACTTTATTTATCCCACAAGGGAAATTGATCTGCCAATAGACATAAAAACACTAAATACATGAAACATGAAATTAAAGTGACATGGTGGAAAGGATTGGGGATATGCAAAAATTGGGGAGCGGGAGGGGGTGTTGGGGAAGAGGAGTCACTCAGTATACCCCACGGCAGAGGAGAGGAGTTGTACAGTCTGATAACCACAGGGAAGAAGGATCTCCTGTGACGTTCTGTCCTGCATCTTGGGGGGACCAGTCTGTTGTTGAAGGTACTCTTCAGGTTGACCAGTGTATCATGGAGGGGGTGAGCTGTATTGTCCGCCCCCAGGACAGAGCCAGCCTTCCTGATGAGTTTGTTAATCCTATTGGCTTCTGCAGCCTTCGCCCTGCTGCCCCAGCACACGGTAGCGATGAATATGGCACTGGCGACCACCGATTGGTAGAACATCTGCAGCATCGTACTGCAGACATTGAAGGAGCGGAGCCTTCTCAAAAAGTACAGCCAGCTCTGTCCTTTCTTGTACAGGGCCTCAGCGTTCCTGGACCAGTCATTTACTGTCGAGGTAACCTCCAAGGTATTTGTACTCCACAGTAAACTGCACATCCACACCATTGATGGAATCAGAGGATAGGGGTGTTCCTCTTCTAAAGTCCACCATTAATTCCTTTGTCTTATCAGTGTTCAGCTGCAGGTAATTCAGCCCACACCACTCAACAAAGTCGATGACTACACATCTGTATTCAGCTTCCCTCCCCCTCACTGATGCAGCCCACAATTGCAGTCATCTAAAAACTTGTGCAGGTGGCAGGAGTCCGAGTTATAACTGAAGTGTAGATGGGTTACAGGAAGGGAGAGAGGACTGTCCCCTGAGAGGACGCTATGTTGCTCACTACCATGTCCGAGACACAGTTCTGTAGCCTGACATATTGTGGTGGTCCAGTCAGGTAGTTGGTGATCCAGGACACCAATGGACCATCCACCCACATCTTTGTCAGTTTGCTCCCTAGCAGTGCAGGCCGGATGATGTTAAAAACACTGGAGAAGTAAAAAAATATGACTCTCACAATGCTTCCTGGCTTATCCAAGTGAGCATAGGAACAATGGAGCAGGTGGATGTTATAGCTGGCCATCGTGCACCTGCTCTATTGTTCCTATGCTCACCTGGATACGTCGGGAAACATTGTGAGTGTCATGATATCTTGATCCCTGATTCAGGGTTAGCTCGCCAATTATATACAAAACTGGCTTGAAGGTAGGAAACAGAGGGTGGTAGTAGAGGATTGTTTATCAGATTAGAAGTCTTTACTAAGTGGTGTGCCACAGTGAGCTATGCTGTCCACTGTAGTTTGTTATTTATATTAATGATTTGAATGTGAATGTAGATGGTATGTTAAGCAATTTGTTGATGTAATGATATAAATAGGTTTCAAGGATTCAGATCAATGAAGTAGAAAGAACACTTCAATATAAACGTTTAAGAAAAAAATAAAATATTCCTTGAAATAACAATGGGTGGCACAATGGCACAGCAGTAGATGCCTTAGAGCGTCAGAGACCCAGGTTTAATCCTGACCACGGGTGCTGCCTGCATGGTGTTTGTATGTTCTCCTCGTGACTGCATGGGTTTTCTACGGGTGCTCCGGTTTCCTCCCACGCCCCATCGATGGACAGGTTTACAGGTTAATTGGCTTCGGTAAAAATTGTAAATTGTCCTTAGTGTGTTGGATAGCATTAGCATATGGTGATCGCTGGTCATCGTGGTCTCTGTAGGATGAAGGGCTTGTTTCCACACTGTATCTCTAAACTAAACAAAAAAACAGGAGGTTCCACACCTTTCCTATGCAAGTGGGGACTCTTTTGACAGCAGTGGCATCTTTCTGGAACCCGGTTCATGGAGGTCTAGTGCATTTATATAATCAATAAGCCAGCACTTCTTTCCTAATCTACAAACAACAGATGCCAGCTACATTAAAACAAACAGTTTGCCTCTCTCACACAGAAATTATGTTAGTTATGATACAGCTATTTACTGTAGTAGGCACCAAACTAGTCCAAATCACCTTCTTTGATAAACAAGCTTGTCTCATCCCACTACTTTACTTCATGTTTTACAGCTGCAGGTCTCAACGCTTCATTATTTACTTGTTTTTTTCTAAAGCCTGCTCAGCCTGGGTATTGTTAGCTGACAACTTCATTTCAATCACAGACGTCATAACCCGTACATTACTACAGATGACACCAACATTGGTGTTATAAGGGGGAATGAAGAAGGTTATGTATGATTGCAATGGGATCTTGATCAACTAGGCCAACAGGGACATATTTTCATGAAGTTGTCAACACAGCTGAACAGGATGGTGAAAAAGATCTTTGGCACGCTTGCTTTCATCAGTCTAGTTATTGAAAACAAGAATTGGAATGTCATGTTATAGCTGTACAAGTCATTGGTAGGGCAACATTTGGCTTACTGTGAACAGATTTGGTCGCCACGCTATGGGAAGGATGTTAAGGGTGCAAAAAAAATTATCTGAATGTTACCGGGTCTTAAGGGTTTGAGGTAAAAGGAGTATTTTTCCACTGGGGCGTAGGAGGCTGAGGGGTGAACTTATAGAAGTATATAAACTTATGAGGGGCATAGATAATCTGAAGAGCCACTTTTTTTTTCCCAGGGTAGGAGAGCCGAGAACTAGAAAGCAAAAGTTTAAGCTGAGAGTGGAGCAAATGTTTTACATAGTGGATGGTGCATACAGGGAATGAGCTGTGAGAGGAAATGGTAGAGGGGAGTAAAGCTACACATGTAAAAGACACTTAGATACTGTAGGTACAGGCAGACAAAAATGCTGGAGAAACTCAGCGGGTGAGGCAGCATCTATGGAGCGAAGGAAATAGGCAACTTTCCCGGTCGAGACCCTTCTTCAGATTGATTTGAGGGTGGGGGGGGGGTGGGAAGAAGAAAGGAAGAGGTGGAGACAGTGTGCTGAGGGAGAGCTGAGAAGGGGAGGAGAAAGTAGGGACTACCTGAAATTTGAGAAGTCAATGTGCATATCGTTGGGGTGCAAACTGGCCAAGCGAAATATGAGGTGGTGGTCCTCACTCTGGCCATGGAGGAGGCACAGGACAGAAAGGTGGGATTCAGAATGGGAGGGGAGTTGAAGTGCTGAGCCACCGGGAGATCAGGTTGGTTATTGCGAACCGAGCGGAGGTGTTGGACGAAGCGATCGCCAAGCCTATGCTTGGTCTCACCGATGTAGAGCAGCTGACATCTAGAGCAGCGAATGCAATAGATGAGGTAGTGGGATTTCCTTGGGACCACACTTGTTTTTGGCTGTATAGCTTTGGGAATCTATAACTCGATCTTTAAATTGACCAATGATACCCCTGTTGTCGGCCGGATCCAGAACAATGATGAGATGACGTAAAGAGATTGGGAAAACACCCTAGCTCTTGAAGTCAGCAAGCCAAAAGTGTTGGTTGTGGACCTAAGGAAACAAAATATGAACACAACCCTGTCCTCATCAACAGCTGCTGACACAAAGTGCTGGAGTAACACAGTGAGTCAGGAAGGATCTCCAAAGAGCATGGATAGGTGACATTTCGGGTCGGGGCCTTTCTTCAGACTGTGGTGGGCGGGAGAAAGCTAGACGAGAGGAGGGGCAGCACAATGTCTGACCAGTCAAAGGTGGATACATCTGAAGGTGTTCTTTTTAATGCAGATGGTTGGACAAAGGCTAGAGATGAAAGACATAAGGTATGATGAGATAAGGATAGAAATGCAAATTATGAAGCCAGAGGAAGTATAGGTGTAAGGGGAGGTTAATTTGTTACCTAAATGACAGCCTCAGGTTTCTGCCTATCCATATCACCCGCAATATAACATGGTCCCTTCATTGTGATCAAGAAAACACACAAGTTTATTTACTTTCTTTGGCATCTGAAAAGATTGAGCATTTTGATGCAGATTCTCTCGAACTTCTGCAGATGCACTGTAGAACATATGCTAACAGGATGCATCTCTGCCTAGTAAGGCAACTGCTCTTAACCACCTGATCCTGCAGAGAGTGCTGAGCACAGCCCAATCCATACCAGGGTCGCTACTACCTTCCATCTCGTCCATCTAGTTCATTTTCACTTCTAGTTCATGAAGACTAGAAGTATTGACAAGGATGCTTAGCACCCTGTCCATTCCCTTTCCTCTCATCTAACTTTTGGGAGAAGGTACAAAAACATGAAAGCCTGGGCATCCAGCCTGTCCTCAATGCTATCAGATTCCTTGACCTATCATTGCCTTTACGTCCTCTTCTTGAAAGTGCTGCCATCCACTCTTATCCTTCTCTAAATCATTAAATTCTTATACTTCAGCATTTTGTTTTGCATTACTTCAGATTGCAAAACAATCTTTGCAACATTCTACTGTTTTGTCATTATATTTATTCCATGTCTACTGCTTTCTCTAAGGGCTTCATGCTAATAAGGGATATGGCAATAAAATACTTTGAAACCAAATCAATAAATCACTTTTTCAACTGCAATCTTCACTTCTTCTGCTTTCCAAATCCATTCCCATTCAATACAAAGAAAGTTGATGATTACCGTATTCTATGGGACGAGACCTATTGGAAATGTTGTCAATTAGGGGATATGGTGTTCAGCAGATTGGCTCCCGGGATGGAAGGTCTGATGAGTGTGATTACTGAAGGATTCCAATGGTGGCAATGCAGTTCAGTGCAAAATGCAGTAGAGTAGGAAAGAAGAATCTGTGATGATGGACTAATCAATTATTAGCGGAGCAAGGTTAAACCCATGATGGAGAAGTCACCCATTCATTCTCTCCAGAGATGCTGCCTGTCCCGCTGAGTTACTCCAGCATTTTGTGTCTACCTTTGATTTAAACCAGCATCTGCAGTTCTTTCCTACACATGGGGAATGATTGGTCATATTACTGACATTTCAGAGGGAGTTGAAATGTTAAATGAAAATGGGGCCCAAGAGTGGAAGATATAAACGAGAGTTAATTGTCGAAATGCTGCTCAGCGAAGAGGGTGAACCTATATACAACTATTGTTAAAGACATTGGTCCATAGGACCAATAAATTAAAACGGTTCTTTATAAGGGAATTCTACAAATCATTTGAAAGGATTTGAAGCGGTAAAATCCGACATGCTTATTGGAAATGGCAATAGAATACCAGTAAGAAAAGCATTAAACATTTGTGACGTTACAAACGGCAAAAAATTAAAGGCATAATGAAAATTACACTAGGCCATAAACTAAATAGCACCACAGTGTATCTAAAGCACAAAGGTCTCTACTATATATTGATTTTCAGTCCTTCTCATATTTCCTTAACACATTGGAGGTGACCAGTTGGGCAATCGAGTCAACACTGGTGCCCAGTGCAATCCATTAACTACATTTACTCACTTATTGTGCCTGTTCACTCTCATGTGCCTGTTAACTCCATCCTGATTCTCCTTCACCCACCTAATTTAACAGTTCAGTAAACCTTTGACCATGAGGAGGGAGTCAGGAGGAATGGTGGTGTTCGTTATTGCCAATTGTCCACTATAACCGAGTAAGGGATTACGGAGTACTGGAGTATCGTTGTATAAGTAGTGGAAACAAAGAACTGCAGATGCTGGTTATACACAAGACACAAAGTGCTGGAGTAATTCAGCTGGTCAGGCGACATCCCTGGACCATGTTAATTGATGGCCCTGACTTGTTGGCGACCGAGGGAGAGGTGAGGATCAACAAAATCATTGGTTGTGGCCCGGCAGGCGGCTGGAGTGCAGGTAAGGGTTGGCGGCAACGGGTGGCGGTGGTGGTGTGTGGGCCGGTGATGGCAGCAGTCGAACCGGCCTGGAAGCAGCCGGGGAGGCTGTGTAGGCCGGCGCAACAGTCCGGCCTGGCAGAGAAGGTCGGCAGCCTGGCCTGGTGGTGGCCAGGGAGGCAATGTAGGCCAGAAGTGGCATCAGAAGCCCGGCCTATCAGTGGAGTTCAGTAAGTCAGGCCTCCAGGTGGTTGAGTACGCGGCGAGATCCAGCAATGGGTCTCGACCGGAAACGTCATCTATCCATGCTCTCCAGAGATGCTACCTGACCTGCTGAGTTACTCCAGTACTTTGTGTCCTTCATCCTTGCACAAGTGTGGATCAAAGTAATTGCTTGTCAATTTCAATAGTCTCTGCTGCATAACTAGCAGCCTGTGTTCTTAAAGAGACAAAGGTATCTGATTACTGTGGGGACGCTCTGCCTGAGAGCAATTTGACTATTTTTGAGTATTTTTTCAAATTAGGATTTGAATACTGGAATGTTTTGAAACTTCCTTTACAAATGAAATTGTATTTAATAATTTAAATGATAAAGCTTTATTGGATATGTAGGAAATATCTGCAGATGTTGGTTTAAATTTGGTTATTATTATTTTTTGCTATTTATTATTAAATTGTTGAAAACATTAGCGACACAGTGGTGCTGGTTTCCGACGGGCATTCCGAAGATAGACTAAATGCTGGAATAACACAGCGGGACAGACAGCATCTCTGGAGAGAGGGAATGGGTGACGTTTTGGGTCAAGACCCTTCTTCAGACTTTATTGAATGGTGGTAAGATGCAGCTGGTAGTGCTGCTGCCTCACAGCTCCAGAGACTCAGGTTCAATCCTGATCTACGGTGCTCTCAGAGTTTCCATGTTCTCCCTGTAACCAAGTGGATTTCATCCAGATACTTTGGTTCCCTCCTAAATACCAAAGGCCAGTCAGTGGATTAATGACATGTAAATTGCCCCGAGTGTTCAGGAAAAATAGGTACTCAGGAAAACTAGTACCTAGGAGAGTCCACAGAGGAATGGGATCACTCTGTGGACCTGTTGGGGCAAAAATTGTCTCCTTTTCTGTCATAAGAAAATATGGAAACAATGGAACCAGAATATTGGAACTGCAAAAGAAAGTTAAGTGCATACTTAGCAAATTTACGGTGAATTAATAGAGGATGAAATATTACAAACACAACATATGACAGCAGCAATTTAAAAATCCCATACATCGTAAAACTACACCAGCCAAACCAATGAAAAACACAATCAGGCAAAAGCTATGAAGATAGCAAATATTAACCTTTTGGTTGTGGGTTCTTCATCAAAACTAATTAATCCTTCCCCTCTATTATAAATGACTAAACTGAAAATATTCCACAATTATCTGCTTTAATTTCAATTTTCAATATATACAGTTCATATCCTTTCCAATAAAATAAAGTTAGAGGATATCATTAATAAGGCAACAACATTGAACTTTCTGCCTAGCTCTGATTGTTAATAAACAAACCAATAATTAAATGCTGGAGGCAATGCACAGGAAAGCCACAAAGTTTCACACTATTTAAGAAAATATTGAAGATCTGGATTTAGGAATATATATATATCCATATCAGACAGGGCAACTGTTTTTTTTACATTAATGCATGAAATTAACAATAAAATAGTGGCTCCATCTTTTACTCTATTAACTTTAGTCTTTAGAGATACAGCACGGAAACAGGCCCTTCAGCTCACCGAGTGTCTGAGTGAACAAACGATCACCCCGTATACTAGCACCATATTACACATTACAGATGATTTTACAATTTTACCAAAGCCAATTAACCTACAAGCCAGTATGTCTGGAGTGTTGGAGGAAACTGGTGTACCCAGAGAAAGCCCACATGGTCACAGGGAGAACATACAAACTCCATATAGACAGTACATCAGTCAGGGTCGAAGCCGGGTCTCTGATGCTGTAAGATACTAAATGAAGCAGAAGAGAACAATTTGAAATACTGGTTCAAGTCGTGATAGTGAGGGTTCATTGGACAATAAAACTTAGGACATTTTTAGAAAACATAGAAAAATAAGTGCAGGAGTAGTCCATTCGGCCCTTCGAGCCATTCAATATTATCATGGCTGATCATCTAAAATCAGTACCCCGTTCCTGCTTTCCCCATATCGCTGGATTCCTTTAGCCCGAAGAATTAAATCTAAGTCTCTCTTGATAACATCAGTAAATTGGCCTCCACTGCCTTCTGTGACAGGGAATTGCATAGATTCACAACTCTCTGGGTGAAAAGGTTTTTCCTCATCTCAGTCCTAAATGGCCGACCACTTATTCTTAAACTGTGACCCCCTGGGTTCTGGACTCCCCCAACAACGGGAATATTTTCCCTGCATCTAGCCTGTCCAATCCTTTAAGAATTTTATATGTTTCTATAAGATCCCCTCATCCTTCTAAATTCCAGTGAATACATACCCAGTCGACCCATTCATTCATCATATGTCAGCACCACGGAAATTAACCTGGTGAACCTACACTGCACTCCCTCAATAATGAATAAAGTCCTTCCTCAAATTAGGAGACCAAAATTGCACACAATACTCCAGGTGCAGTCTCACCAGGGCCCTGTACAACTGCAGTAGGACATCCTTGCTCCTAAACTTAAATCCTCTCGCAATGAAGGCCAACATCCCATTAGCTTTCTTCACTGCCTGCTGTACCTGCATGTTTACTTTCAGTGGCTGATGTACAAGCACACCCAGGTCTCGTTGCACATCCCCTTTTCATAATCTGACACCATTCAGCTAATAATCTACCTTCCTGTCCTGGCCACCAAAGTGGACAACCTCACATTTATCCACATTATGCTGTATCTGCCATGCTTCTGCCCACTCACCCAACCTATCTACGTCACCCTGCAGCCTCATAACATCCTCCTCACAGCTCACATTGCCACCCAGCTTTGTGTCATCCGCAAACTTAGAGATGTTACATTTAATTCCCTTGTCTAAATCGTTTATATTGTAAATAACTGTGGTCCCAGCGCCGAGCCTTGTGGCACCCCACTAGTCACTGCCTGCCATTCTGAAAATGACCCGTTAATTCCTACCCTTTGGTTCCTGTCTGCCAACCAGTTCTTTATCCATGTCAATACCTTACCCCCAATACCATGTGTTCTAATTTTGCACACTAATCGCTTGTGTGGGACCTTGTCAAAGGCTTTTTGAAAGTCCAGATACACCACATCCACTGGCTCTCCCTCATCCATTCTACTTGTTACATCCTCAAAAAATTCCAGAAGATTAGTCAAGCATGATTTCCCCTTCATAAATCCATGCTGACTTAGACCAATCCAGTCACTGTTTTCTAAATGCACTGCTATTGCATCTTTAATAATTGACTCAAGCTTCTTCCCCACTACCGATGTAAGGCTAACTGGTCTATAATTCCAGGGCTGCCAACATTGGTTGAGTTAAGAGTGAGAAATTGCGAGGGGGCGTAGCGACCGACTGGGGGGAGGGGTGTTTTTGGTAGGGAGCTTTTGCATTTTTCAGCTTGAAATTGTGCAATCTGGTGCATACTGTTGTGAGTCTTTTAACTTACACTTGAATGCGACATTTATGCTTCAAATTGGATTAGGTATGAATAAGGTTAGGCTAAATTACATTCCCAACTACATTCCACAGTAGAGCCAGGCTCTGATCAACAGGTGCAGCATATGAATGACCTTAGTACATTCATGTATTGAAATCAGATTAGAATTCATGCTGTTATGCTGTTATGCATATATATAGAGAAACAAAAACCTAGAAACAAGGCAAGAGGAGTTGGACTTCCATCACTGTTCAGCACAAATCAATCAATCAACCTTACCCTTTGACTATAGAAACAAGACGAAAATAATGCCACATATTGAACCGTATATGGTTCAATGAAATTAAGATATATATGTAAAACATATAGATGGAAACAGGCCCTTCGGCCCTCCAAGTCCACACCGATCAGCAATCTACCTTACACCAGTTGTATCCTACACGCCACGGACAATTTACAGAAGCCAATTAACCTACAAACCTGCACTTCTTTCGGATGTGGGAGAAACCGGAATATCCAGAGAAAACCATGTGGTCATAAGGAGAATGTACAAATACAAATAGCACCCGTAGTCAGGATCAAATCTGGGTTTGTGGTGCTGCAAGACAGCAACTCTACCGCTGCACCACCCCATTAAATTATTTTTCTGTAATATATTTATGATGGTATCACGTCAATAAAGATGAACACATGATTATAATTTCTGCCCTTAGTTGGATAACACACATCTCCAGTCATTGTGTTTTATGGCTGGTTTTCAACCTCTTCAGTCTGAAGATCTCGACCCGAAACATCACCTATTCTTTCTCTCCAGAGATGCTGCATGTCCTGTTGAGTTAGTCCAGCTTTTAGTGTCTATCTTCAGTTTAAACCACCATCTGCAGTTCCTTCTTACACTCTTTGTTAAGCGAAACAGGTCCTATTCTCATAATATTATTCACCTCCACTGAGTCTTTTCTTCACCTCCGTTGCTACAGAGAATACAATCCCAGTTATCAAATCTTTCTTCAAAGTGAAAAAAAAAATTCCAGCCCCACCAATATGTTCATAAATTGCCCCTGGATCCTCTCCAGAGCAATTGGACTCTTTCTACAGTGTGTCACAATCTTACAGCATGAAAACAGACCCTTCATCCCAACTTGTTCATGCAGATCAAGATGCCCCATCGAAACTAGTCCCATTTATCCGCATTTGGCCCATATCCCTTGTGTGTGTGTAAGGGTGTGTATTAGGTTGTGTGTGAGAGTGTGTGTGAGTGTGTGTGAGAGTGTGTGTCAGTGAAGCGGCGACAACACCCGGAGTGAGCGGAGACTTGGCGATGTCCAGGGAGCATTTCCCACTCCCCCCCCCCCCCCCAGAATGCGGGCCAGCCCAGATGCGCTGTGTCCAGCTGGGGTCCGGGGGAGGTGAGGGTCAGTGACCCGGGGGTCCGGGAAAGCTGAGGGCATCGGAGCTGAGCTATAGCCCGAGATTCATCCCCGCGGCTCCGAAGACGGCGCCGACGCCCCCACTCACCCGGATCGCTCCTGGCAAGAGCGGACGACGGCCACAGAGCCGCCGCAGGTGAGGGTGGGAGATGTGAGCGGTGCCTGGGGGGGGGGGGGGGGGGGGGGGGGGGGGGGGGGGGGGGGGGGGGTCGGTGCTGGGACCACTGCTGCGTCTCACCTCTCACACCATCTGCACGGGAATGTGAATGTGGGTGAGGCAGCGTCTATAGAGCGGTGGACAAAAATGCTGGAGAAAGGCTTGAGTCTGAAGAGGGGTCAAACTCAGACATAGATGCTGCCTCACCCGCTGAGTTTTTTCCAGCATTGTTGTCTATATTGCCATTTTAAATAGTGTGCGATGGGCTTAAGCCAATTAAATTGCTCGTTCTTTACGGGGAACCCGCCGACAAAAAAACTTTTCTCATTGGTAAGTGTGGAGGAGTGTGACTTTATTTATTTATTCGTATATTTTTTAAAATATTTTTTTGAACGTGAGAACCTCTGTCATCAGCGTGAGAGAGTGAGAATTTCCTCAAATGCGTTAGTCTCACGCTCAATGCGTGAGAGTTGGCAGCCCTGATAATTCCGTGTTCTCTCTCCCTCCTTTCTTAAAAAGTGGAGTTACATTAGCAACCAATACAGGAACTGATCCAGAGTCCATAGAACATTGGAAAATGATCACCAATGCATCCACAATTTCTCGGGCTACCTCCTTCAGTACTCTGGGATGCAGACCATCAGGCCCTTGGGATTTATCTGCATTCAGTTTTTACATATCTAAAGCTTTTAGTCGGTTTTTCATATTCCCCGCAAGCTTTCTTTCATGCTCTTTCCCCCCCTCTTTGTCCTCTTCTGTTGAATTCTAAATTTCTCCCAGTCCTCCGGTTTGCTGCTTCCTCTGGCTTTATATGCCATTTATATGCCATTTCCTTGGATTTAACACTATCCTTAATTTCCCTTGTTAGCCACGGTAAAGCCTCCTTTCCCTTTTTTATTTATCTGCCGGACAGGGATCAACAAATTTTGGAGTTCATCCATGTGATCTTTAAATCTTTTCCATTGCATCTCCACCGTCAACCCTTTAAGTATAATTTGCCAGTCTATCCTAGCTAATTCCCGTCTCATACCTTCAAAGTCTCCTTTCTTTAAGTTCAGGACCCTGGTCTCTGAATTAACCATGTCACTCTCCATCCTAATGCAGAATTCCACCATATTATGGTCACTGTGGCCCCAAGGGGCTTTCCACAACAAAATTGTTGACAGATCCTTCCTCATTGCACAAACCCAGTCTAGGATGGTCTACCCTCCAGTCGGTTCCTCCACATATTGGCTTAAAAAACCACCCCATATATATTCCAGGAAATGCTGCTCGTCCTCAGCGCTGTTACCAATTTGGTTGACCCAATCTAGATGTAGATTAAAGTCACCCATGATAACTGTTGTACCTTTGCAACATGCATCCTTAATTTCCTGCTTGATGCTATCCCCAACAGCTCCAACAAGTGTTTTCTGCCCTTGGTTATTTCGCAGTTCTACCCAAACAGCATCCAAGCTGATGTCTCTCCTTACTATTACATTAATCTCCTCTTTAACCAGCAATGTCACCGCACCTCCTCTTCCTTTCTGTCCATCCGTCCTGAATATTTAATACCCTTACATGTTTAGCTCCCAGCCTTGGTCATCGAGGAGCCATGTATCCATAATCCCAACTATCTCAGATAGATACAAAATGCTGGAGTAACTCAGCGGGACAGGCAGCATGGAGAATGGGTGACGTTTCGGGTCGAGACCCTTCTTAAGACTATATCATATCCTTTAACTACTAACTGAGCATTCAATTCATCCACCTTATTACGAATGCTTCTCGCATTAAGGCACAAAGCTTTCAGGTTTGTTTTTCTTTTCTCCCTTTTACCTTTTGCTTCTGTCATTTTATGGCCCTCTGTCTCCCTGCATTGGTTCCCATCCCCCTGCCCTATTAGTTTAAACGTGACCTTTCCTACATTCTCTTTCCCGTTAACTGCACGTATACACTTCCACGTTGTTGGCCCCACCTCCTCCACTATTTAGTTTTAACCCACCCTTGTAGCACTAGCAAACCTGCCTGCCAGAATGTCGTTGCCCTTCCAATTAAGGTGCAACCCGTCCCTTTTGTACAGGTCACCCCTGCCCTAGAAGTGATCCCAGATGCCCCCTGCACCAACTGCTCAGCCACACATTCAGATCCCCTAACTCCCCGTTCCTACCCTCACTAGGACGAGGTACTGGAAGCAAACTAGAGATAACCACCCTAGAGGTCATGCTTTTCAGCCTCCTACCTAGTTCTCTATACTCAGGTTGCAGAACCTCCTTCCTCTTCTTACCCATGCCTACTAATGCACAAAATGATAAAAAACATAATGGATATCAGGGAAGAATGATGGGGGGGGGGGAGATTGCAACCTTCATGTGGTCCGCCCTGTTTTGACAAATGCAATCAACCCGGCGTGCACAATCAAATAAGATCAAATAGAACAAGTTGTCCGACAACTTTAGGCAAGAAGGAGGGAAGAATGATGGAAGCAAAGTTTCTGAAAAGATTTAAGAGAAAATTAAAAGTGCAGCTGAAGATGCAGAGGGGTGGGGTAAAGCTTAATTTATTTAGGTGGGTTAATTATAATAGGGGAAATGTCAAGGCTGGCGAATATTTATAGTCCATCCAATTGCCCAAAGACATTAAAAACATTAGCATATTAGCTGGTCTTCTTTTGATGGTCTGGTAGCTTTATGCAGTCATTTAAAAAAAATGTAAACCACTTGTTTTTTCCCCAGATTCTAGACTGCTAATCTGATTTTAATTCCATAGCTATTCAAGTGGGATTTGAACCCAGGTTTCTGGATTACTTGTTGGGTGTCTAAACCACTACACCACCACCATACACAGTGCCCCACTAAAATGGAGAAACCCTTACCTTAAAATTTGCTCTAAGACAGTCTTGTTCCTGAACTTTGGTGGTAATTCACGGATGGTTTGCACGGTGAAACACTGAATATCTGCAAGAGGTTGTTAAGGCATTTTAGGGATTAATGTACTGAAGTAGCATTTGAAAGAGATCTGGTAACTTGGCATATGATTTCATGTATATTCAAGGTTTAAACTAAAATTCACTTACTACTTAACTTTCAAGCATCTTGCAGCATCGTTATTTCAATTTTTGTATTACTTCACCAATTATCCACTTACTTAACTACTGTCTCGCCTCCAACTTTGATTCCCTTGTTCATATTGAAACATTTATTCGTTTCATGTTGCACTATTTTCCTAATATGGTCATCTATCTTGCAAGTTCAGGGGGTAAGAAGCTGTGTATTTGTGGCACCAGTGGTTTGGCCATGGAACCAAAGATCATAAGGTCATAAGGAACAGGAGTAGAATTAGGCCATTCAGCCCTTCAAGTCACTCTGCCATTCAATCATGGCTGATCTATCTCTCCCTCCTAACCCCATTCTCCTGCCTTCTCCCCACAACCTCTGACACCTGTCCTAATCAAGAATCTATCTACCTCTGCCAAAAATATCTACTGACTTGGCCTCCGCAGCCTTCTGTGTCAAAGACTTCCACAGATTCACCACCCTCTGACTAAAGACCTTATCTCCTTCCTAAAATAACATCCTTGAATTCTGAGGCTATGACCTCTTGTCCTCTTCACATCCATTGTATCCAAGCTTTTCACTATTCTGTATGTTTCAATGAGGTTCCCCCTCATTCTTCTAAACTCCAGCGAGTACAGGTACAGTGCAGACAAACGCTCATCATAGGTTAACCTACTAATTCCTTGGATCAATCTTGTAAACCTCCTCTGGAGCCTCTCCAGAGCCAACACATCCTTCCTCAGATATGGTGCCCAAAATTGATCACAATATTCCGAGTGCGGCCTTACCTGCACCTTATAGAGCCTCCACATTAGATCCTTGTTTTTTTATACAAGCCCTCTTGAAATAAATGCTACAATTAAGTTTGCTTTTTTTAACTACCGACCCAGTCAATGGCCAAACCACTGTCTGCCCACTAATCCAAGATCATCCTGGAGAATGAAGATAACTTCTTCCAGTTTATTTTTGCAATATCTAATCATTTTTGTAAAAAGCTGTAATTTGCACTCACTACCCAGCCTCCAGAATAAAATGCTCATGAAATTTCGGTAAAACTGAATTCATTTGTTTTGGACCATTGCTGTTATCCACATCCTGCTTCTTATCAAGTCAAACCATGTCCTAAGCTTTATTTTGACTTCGATTTATTGCTATATCCTCCTCTATTTCTCATGCACCTCCCCCCACTCCATCTTGTCTGTCAAAATTCAGTTAAAATGTTTTCTGTGATTGTTTATCCATTCTTTGAACCTGAAACTATAATAAGCCAAGGCTCAATCCGTTTCTACATGGGCTTTATTGTTATGGTCAATTCATTTGAAAATATGTGATGAGGCATCCAGTGGCATCTTGTCACTTGTGCTTTTTAGTTGTATGATATCTAGTCTTGGATATGCTATAATGACCACCATGACCACATGCTGAAAAATCCTACGGGATCATCGACGGCACACCTAATAGATTCTGCACCTGTTCCACTGAATATAGGTATGTTTGCAATCTTTAACTGTGTTCCTGACTCAACACTTTCTCCATCACAAATATTGCCCATTTCTACCTCCTTAACATCATCCATCTCAGTTAATTTGCTATTAATATGCCATCCAAGAATTTATCTTCTCCAAATTCAAATATCACTATGATCTCCTGTTCAGCTTCTGTCCTCAGTGCTCTGAAAAATAAAGCACATCCGTGGTACCCAGTCCACGTATTAAATTATAAATCTTATATTCATTCTTGGCCTCCTCCCTTCTCTGGTCTTGTGTATTCCTTCACCAGCAGTCTTCCTTTCACACATCTAGTCACGACTTGAAAATGCTATGCAGAACCTCTCCCTTAAAATGCATAGCAGTTCAAGCTTTGTTGGCCCCTTTCCACTTTCATTCGCTTTGACTCAACATCATTTATTATTGATTAACACACACCTTCTGGGATATGTGTCGGTGTAAATGTAACATGTCATTGTTTCACTTTAAAATGTTGAAGAAATAACCCAGTTCTATTATAAGATCCACTTTCTATCTTCATCATTGCAGGCTTTACTAAATTATACGAAAGTTTCATTACGGTATTTGAAACATTTCAAACGGAAATAATTATTTTAATCTAATTGGAAAATACATGACAAATCTAGCTATAAACATTCTGTAAAATAACAAAATAGTAAATACAGATGTAAATACAAATTCTGATATTTCACAATGCTTCAAAAGAGATTGACTAGCAACATTTATAATATTCATTGCTTCAAATAAGTTATGCTGCAGATGAAAGAGAAATTGTATCATTATGGAACATGGCTTGGGAATACAGCTTCTCTCGATATTATACATACAAGCAATTGGACTGTGCCTATAAAAATAACATAACCTACCCGAGTTTATATGAGATCATAAATGTGCGTAAAATGCAATTTCATTGCAAATAAATTGAAAAAAGTAATATATATCAAAGAAAAACAGAACATGCTGGAAATACTTAGCAGGTCAGGCTGCATTTGTGGTAATTGTTTCAGGTTGGTTAACTGATAAGAAGACAAAATAGCTTTTAAAGCTGCAGCAAAGTCAGGGAACAGGGGATGTCTCTCAAACCAGGGTGACTGTGTGGATAAGCTTTAAAAAAAGCTATCTGGTCAATGAGTGAATGGGTGCAGTTACGGAGTGACAACATGGACAAAGTAGCATTGCTGAAAAAATGTGGGAAATACTAGAAATATAGAGGAAGACGATAGGCCCAGTAGGGCAGACTGGCAATATCCACTACCAGAGGGAAAAAAAGCTGCTAATATCTCAGATACAGATTAGTATAGATCAATGGCACGGCAGTAGAATGCGTCAGAGATCCGGGTTTGATCCTGACTATGGATGCTATCTGTGCGGAGTTTATACGTTCTCCCTATGATCGTGTGGGTTTTCTCTGGGTGTCCGGTTTCCTCCCACATTCCAAAGACCTGCATGTTTGTAGGTAAATTGGCTGCTGTAAATTGCCCCCAGGTGTGCGGGATACGAAAGTGGGATAACATAGAACTCATATTCAGGTGATTGATGGTGGACCAAAGGGACTGTTTCCACACTGTATCTCTAAATTTAAAACGCTAAAATTAAACCAAGAAAGCAAACTACCTAAAGTTGTAACATTTAGTATTGAGTCGAGTGGCTGCAATGGGCACAGATGGAAAATAAGGTACAGTTCCTCAGCTTGCATTAAGGTACAGTTCCTCAGCATACCATAAAGTGAAATATCAAAGTGGGACGGGGTATTAAAGTCGTAGGCAGGGAGAAGTTTACGGTTGTCCCATGTGGACCGAACATCAGTGCTCATAAAACTATCATCCAATTTGTGTTTGGTTTCTCCAATATAGTGGAGACCTCATTGTAAATACAGAATGCAATGTACTAGGTTGGTAGAAGTACCAATGAGTCACTGCTTCACTCAGGATGTTTAGGTCGCTGGATGATGGGAAGGGAAGAGGCGAAAGGGCAAGTCGACTAAAAGGTAAGTGCTGTAAGAAGTGTGTGGTTGGTGGGAACAGTAGAGTGGATCAGGAAGACACAAAGGGAATAGTTTGTGTAAAGTGCTGAAAGGGGAAGAAAGGATAACATGGGTTTGGTGGCGGAATCTCTTGGAAGGTGGTGGAAATTACAGGCAAGAATCTGTTGAATGCGGAGACTGTTGTGGTGGAAGGTGAACTGAGACCTTATTCTATCCCAGAGGAGAGGTGATGAGAGCAGAGGCACGAGAAATGAATGGGATGCAGTCAAAATATTGCGTAACAGTGGAAGAGGAGAAGACAGTTCAGAAAGAAAAAATACATTTCAGCCATACCCTTAAGGAAAGACTCATCTTTGGAGCAAAAAACAAGTACGCCTTGAGTTATGAACACTATTCTTATGGACAGTCCATACATGCGAATGAGCATTTTTGAGTTTGGCAGGATGGATGAAGTTGGATTTACCAGCTGCTTTGAAACGATAGGTGGGAATGAGGCATTACCACATGCATTCTCCACCATGGTGCAGCAATCAAGCTGATTCATTCACTCACTCACTGAGTCAGTGAGGGTGGCTGATGGCTGTTCTCCCCGCACCTGCTTCCTCTCCTGAAAATGCCATTTCTGTGATTCCCTCCCAAACACTGTTTTTGTTCACTACCATTTATGAACAGTTCCCAGAGGCGGAACCTGTCGCAATCGGGAATGGAGCAACCATGAGAATGGAACAGAGTCCTTACAGTAGGCAGCGGGAGTTGAAGATTATAGTGCCCTCCATAATGTTTGGGACAAAGACCCATCATTTATTTATTTGCCTCTGTACTCCACAATTTGAGATTTGTATTAGAAAAAATCACATGTGGTTAAAGTGCACAGATTTTATTAAAGGGTATTTTGGGAGTGGCGGCGCTGCCCTGGCAGCAGCGGCTCGCCTGCAGTCCGTCTGTTTTTCTTTTTATTTGTTGTTTTCTTGTCTTGTTTTAGCGTTAGTTTGAGTTATTATGTAGTGTATGCGTGTGGGAGGGGTGGGAGAAACGTTCTTAGTCTCTTCCTTTTGGGGGGACGCGACTTTTCTTGTCGTATCCCCCGTCTCCGTCTGCGCTGAGGCCTATCGCGGAGCTGGCGGCCTCCAACTTTAACTGCGACCGACCCGAGGCTTCGGAGGCAGAGCCAGCCAGGACTCACCAGCGCGGGGCTGCGGCGGGTTCAGGCGTTCCGGCGGCGCGACTCGGAGCCGTGGCGCCTTTCCGGTGGCAGTGGCGGCGGCAGCGACTTCGGAGGCCCGGCCGCGGGCCCAGTGGACGACATCGTCAGGAGCTCGCAGGTCACAGGTTGGTGACCTGTTTTTCCGGAGCTCCCCCGGCAACAGCTGCGTCCGCTGGACTGGAGGGCGGCAGCTTCGACCGCCCCGGGCCGCGGAGTTGAACCGGCCCGCCCGCGGAGCGCGGTTCTCCCGCGGAGCGCGGTTCTCCCGCGGGACTTATTTACATCACCCGGTGCGGTCACTACATCGGAGGCCCGGGTCGCCTCAGCGCAGAGGAAGAGGAAGAGGAAGAAGGCAAGAGACAAAGACAAGATTTTTGCCTTCCACCACAGTGAGGAGGTGCCTGGTGAACTCACTGTGGTGGATGTTAAATATGTGTTTATTGTGTGTTTTGTTATTTACTATATGTATGACTGCAGGCCAAGAAATTTCGTTCAGACCGCAAGGTCTGAATGACAATAAAGTTTTCCAAGTCCAAGTTCCAAGTTTTATACATTTTGGTTTCACCAAACCTTAGGCTTATCAAAATCAACTGCTTGGGACATCATTAAGAAGAAAGAGAGCAATGGTGAGCTTACTAATCGCAAAGGGACTGCCAGGCCAAGGAAGACCTCCACAGCTGATAACAGAAGAATTCTCTCTAGAATTAAGAAAAACCCACAAACACCTGACCGACAGATAGGAAACACCCTTTCAGGAGTCAGGTGTGGATTTGTCAATGACCACAGTCCGCAGAAGACTTCATGAACAGAAATAGAGAGGCTACACTGCAAGATGCAAACCACTGGTTAGCCGCAAAAATAGAATGGGCAGGTTACAGTTTGCCAAGAAGTAATTAAAAGAGCAACCACAGTCTGTAAACAAGGTCTTGTGGAAAGATGAGATGAAGATTAATTTATATCAGAGTGATGGCAAGAGCAAAGTATGGAGGAGAGAAGGAACTGCCCAAGATCCAAAGCATACCACCTCATCTATGAAACGCAGTGGTGGGGGTGTTATGGCCTGGGCATGTATGGCTGCTGAAGGTACTGGCTCACTTATCTTCATTGTTGATACAACTGCTGATGGAAGTAGCGTAATGAATTCTGAAAAATATAGACACATCCTATCTGCTCAAGTTCAAACAAATGCCTCAAAACATTGGCCGGTAGTTCATTCTACAACAAGACAATGATCCCAAACATACTGGTAAAGGATCAAAGGAATTTGTAAAAGCTAAAAAATGGTCAATTATTGAGTGGCCACGTCAATCACCCAATCTGAACGCAATTGAACATACCATTTATTTGCTGAAGAGAAAACTGAAGGGGACTTGCTCCCAAAACAAGCATAAGCTAAAGACGGCTGCAATACAGGCCTGGAAGAGCATCACCAGAAAAGACACCCAGTAACTGGTGGTCCATGAATCGCAGACTTCAAGTAGTCATTGCATGGAAAGGATATGCAACAACATACTAAACATGACTACTTTCATTTACATGACATTGCTGTGTCCCAAACATTATGGTGCCCTGAAATGGGGAGGACTATGTATAAACTCTGCCGTAATTTCAACAAGGTGAAACCAAAATGTATAAAAATGGCCTTTATTAAAATCTGACACCATCCTGGCCACACACTCATCTCTCCACTGCCTTCAGGTAGAAGGCACAGGAGGCTGAAATCTGGTACATCCAGGTTCCCCACAGCCCATCAGGCTATTAATCTCGCCATCAAACAAACTCTGAACTATATCAGCCTTTTGAACTTTATCTGTTTATTTATGTGTTTTTATATATGGTCTATGCTATTATAGACACACTGAACTGTTCTGTATTTATGCTTACAATACTCTGTTGTGCTGCAGCAAGCAAGAATTTCATTGTCCTATCTGGGACACATGACAATAAACTCTCTTGACTTGACTTGACAATGTGCACTTCAACCACATGTGATTTTTTCTACTACAAATCTCAAATTGTGAAGTACAGAGGCAAATAAAGAAATGATTGGTCTTTGTCCCAAACATTATGGAGGGCACAGCAGATGTGGAAGTTGTTGGGTTTGTTATATATGTTAATAGCTGGCCTATCTCCCGAGATGGAGACAGGCATCCAGAAAAGGAGGGAAAGAGTCAGAGAAAGCCATCTGAAGGTGAGGGCAGGTGGAAACTGGCAGAAAAAGCAATTAACTGTTGAGTTTTTCATAAATGTAGAAGGCAGCACCAATGCGGTCAAAATATATATTCCTCAAATTTGTTTTCAACTGTAGCAGCTGTTTGTCAATCTAACCACCAGAATTTTATTCTGAAGCAAATATGCTTTCAGTAAGATTAAGGATTGCTGTATTGTGAAAACCAGACAAAAAATAATCAAACAAGTTGTTATATTATGAAATATGGGACAACACCATCTGAACATAATAATGCTGTCATCTGAATTTTTGTACAGCACAATTGGTTGTTAAAAATGTCACTAGGCTTCAGTAATCCCTCAGCCATAGAAATGTAAATTCTATTATTTTAAGTTTGAGCCGTATCAATTATTTTTAGTTATGTAAACATTTAGAATGATGTGTTATTGTGAACAATAATATTAGTTCCAATGGTTCCAGTTGAAGCAATTTGACATCATGAATTAAATGTGATTGAGATACTAAGTATGGCATCCTGAGGCCTGACAGCCTGCTCCACCAGTTTAATGTATCTGAGATATGGATAGTCAGCTTGTATCCATAATTATGGTAATGGGAGGAATGGAGAGCATGGAACAGCAAGTTCATGGAGCACCCCAGGTTTAGGACAATTCATGCCAATATGGTAACATCACTACTGGCTTGTATTTCCTTTAAATAGATTATAAAAATTACTTAAAATAGAACACATACGGAAAACAATAAGAAATAAGAGCTAAACCATTGACCCTGATGTTTAACATGATCATGGCTGATCTATCATCAGCCTCCACGTCTTCACTGTTCCCCATATCTCTTAATTCCTCTACCTCCTCTTCAAATAAATCCCATGATGTAGCTTCCACAATTTCCTAGGATATAGAATTCTGGAGATTCATAACTGTCTGTGAGACAACATTTCTTGGTACCTGTTTAGAATGAGAAGCCTCCTTTTCTGAAATAAAGAGGCACATATTAGGATATAATGTTTCAATAAAGTCACCCCTTAATATAAAACTCTTAGTTCAGAAAAGTAACATATTCTATCCAAAACATACACGTCCGAGCACATACTAAGGATACACTGTGCAGATGAGTTTTTTATGTCATCACTTGGAGGAGATGTTGTCTTCATTTTTTCCGCATTGGGAAAAATGGTGAAAAGTCTTGCTTCAAATTCTTCACGTCGCTCATACTCTTTTCCTCTGTAAATGAACATCTTGTTCTGGGGAAAAAAAAATACAGAGCTGAAATATTCTCAGTTTAGTACAAAGTAGACACAAGAAACTGCAGATGTGGATCTATAAAAAAAAGACACAAAGTGCTGGAATAACTCTAATGGTCAGGCACTTCGCTTTTTGCCATGTTTCCCGCAAATATGACGTTCGCAGGCTATCTTCACCAATTACTATAGCGACAGTTTACAAGAAAAGATATAAAGTGCTGGAGTTACTCCACAGGCCAGGCAGCATCTCTGGAGAACATGGATAGGCAACATTTTGGGTCGGACCCCTTCTTCAAACTGATTGTGTTTGGAGGAAGAAAGCTGGAAGAGAGCTGGAACAAAGGCTTACTTGCACCTCCTCCAACCTCCTTTACATCGGCGTGTCCAAGTGTGAACTAGGCAACTGTTTTGCCTAACTCTTGTGCTCGGCCCACCAAGGCCTTGTTTTCACTCACCAAACAGCTAACAATAGCCTGTTTCCTCCATCATTGTTACTTTATTGCATATCTTTCATCCATTGTTCTTTATCTCTCTACATCATAATCTATATCATTGTTTCCCTAATTCCTAACCAGTCTGAAGAAGGGTCTCAACCCCAAATGTCACCCATTCCTTCTCCCAGAGATGCTGTCAGTCCCGCTGATTTACTCCAGCTTTTTGTGTTTACCGTCTCCTAATTGTTAACCATTTTAAATTTCTTCCCATCCCCATACTGGCCTTTCTGTTCTGGGTAACTGACATACTTGCCAGGTTTGCCCTGATCCCACCTCTGTTCCAGCTCCCCCCCCCCCCCCCCCTCCCACCACAATCAGTATTAAGCAGGGTAGCAACCCAAAATGTCATATATCTATGTTCTCCAGAGATGCTGCCTGACCCGCTGAGCTACTCTAGCACTTTGTGTCTTTTTTTGTAGAAATTCTCGCTCCTTTCCAAATGCTTCCCTGGCTTTATTCCTCCCTTTTATGAAGTAACTGCGTCATTGATTCCTTCTTGCTTTGTGTTCTAATCATCATCAATATGAAGCTTTACACTTCTGCCAATCGCCATAATCCAGGATTTTCTGCAGATATTCCTATATTCCTATGTCCCTCAAAACAAGAAGGCATCCCCTGAACACTACTAATGCCTTTAAGAGGCACATTCTCTGCCCTCTTTCCCCACTGAGCCCATTTGTCTACAGAGGTCGACAAATGGCAGATTGTTGATCAACGGAATGTTCATCATCCAGTAACTTCCAATCTGCGCCTCAGTCAAAAGTAAATTTTAATGAAAACTAAAATGAAAATTGTTCCATTATATTCGCACTATTCCTTTAGGCGCTCTGGAATTTCTACTGTGGTCTTAAAACCTCAAAGTCTGAAATGTGAAGGTAGACACAAAATGCTGGAGTAACTCAACAGGACAGGCAGTGTCTCTGGAGAGAAGGAATGGGTGACTTTCGGGTCGAGACCTTTCTTGGTTTATATTACCAATTATTTACTGTGTCAATTTATTGAATTGTCCTTTACAGAGACGTTAACTGAACTAGAATAAATCAAATCAATACAAGTGCTCAAGCCCTTTGAAAATCATGAGCACCCATTCTGTGAAGGTCAAACTGATTTGGATTTCTCCTGGATTTTTATTTGAAAACAAAAAGCATATTCTTTCTTTCACCCTACTTCTAATAAGCGAGAATTCACACAGTGCAATGTGATGCAGACACACACCACGATGAACATGAAGGTTGGCGTTGTAATTAAAATGGTGAAAGCACAGTGTACGGGAAGGGTCACATAAGTCCTTTAAATGGAGAGGGGGAAAGAATGGGGGAGAAGGTGGAGATGGGGTGGGGAGAAAGAGTGGAGACAACTTTTAAGAAGCCAGAGATACACGGCTATGAAGCTTGGCAGACATTAACATTACCGGTCGGTTATCCTTGGTTCTGAAAACGACGGCTTACGTTTCTTTCCCCCAATGAGCCAATGAAATTCACCGGTCAGCACTGGCTACAACTTACGACAACCTTCGACCTCCTGGCAACCCACTACCACTAGACCTATAGCACGAGAATTCTCGCTACTCTCCATTCTGGCTTCATTCTGGTCGCCACTACCATACTGAGGCCACAACTAGTTTCCAGAATGCAGGAACGCCTCACGACTATGAAGACGACTCCCCGACAACCACCCGCGAACATGTGGTGACCTCATAGTCTTCTGCAGTCGCCTAAAAAGTCACTTAAGTGGGACAGGCCCATTGTCGTTTTCAAATCAACCTTGCACACTAACTCTTAAGTGGACAAGAGTAAATCAAGTTCACAGATATACAGTACTGTGGTCCTTTGAAATGCCAGAATTCCCAATGTGATGATCCGTATTCCTCTTGACATTTGCTCACATGGAAGTTGCATTTGACATCCTACTGTGTCATCGATTGCAGTTAACATACTTATTTTGTCTCTTACTTGCTTTGGGCACATGGATTTAAATTGTCTGGAAATTTACTTTAAGCCACTCTGAAGCTTCAGTGCAAGTGTGAGTTGCCCAGTGAAGCCTTTAGTTGAGGTATGAATGCTGTTGATTTTAAATTCCCCCCTAATACATTAAACTAATCATTTTACTAGTTAATAATCATAGCTCAGTGGCGTTGTCAAGAAGAGAGATGTTAAACAATCAAAGTCTTCTCTCCTCTTGCTTTTAATCAAGCAAAAGTGACAGACATGGGAAGCAGAACTATCTGATCCATCGTCTTCTTTCACCACATTGGCTTGACCATCTTGTTGAACATTTCATTTTTTCCTTGACTCTATCAATTTCCTGTATACAACAAAGAACACGACATAGCACAGGAATAGCACGTTGTCCCCCGTTGTCTGCGCAGACCATGATGCCAAATCAAGCTAATCTCACCTGCCTGTATATGATCCATATCTCTCCATCCCCTGCATATTAATTTGTTAGTCTATATGCCTCTTAAATTATCATATCTGTATCCACCACCCACCCTGACAGTATGTTACAGGCACCTACTACTCCCTGTGTAAATAAAACCTGCCTTTCTTCCTTTAAACTATTTCCTTTAAACTTTCTCTCTCTCACCTTAAATATGTGCCCTCTAATATTTGGCATTTCCAACCTAGAAACATAGAAACATAGAAATTAGGTGCAGGAGCAGGCCATTCGGCCCTTCGAGCCTGCACCGCCATTCAATATGATCATGGCTGATCATCCAACTCAATATCCTGTACCTGCCTTCTCTCCATACCCTCTGATCCATACCCTCTGATCCCTTCAGCCACAAGGGCCACATCCAACTCCCTCTTAAATATGGCCAACAAACTGACCTCAACTACCTTCTGTGGCAGACCTGGGAAAAACACTCAGATTAACTACCCTATCTACGCCTCATATTTATATAAACGTTGATCAAATTATTATAAACCTTTTCTCTCTCATCAGCCTTCAATATTCCAGACAAAATTATCCGTTTATCTTCCCCCTCCTTATCATTAATACACTCACACAACATCCTAGTGAAGCTCTTCAGCACCTTCTCCAAACCCAACAAATACTTCCTGTAATGCCGCAACTGGAACTGCACACAATACTCCAAATATGGCCTAATAAAATGTTATACAGCTACAGTGTGACGTCCCGACTTCTATAACAGCTCAATGGCCTGAATGATGCAGATAAACATGTCATATGTCTTCTACTTGTGTTGCTACTTTCCGGGAACTATGGGCTTGCACTCCAAGATCCCTCTGTGCATCAGTGCTCCCAAGGGCCCAGCTCTATACTGTATATTTTCCCTTTACATTTGACATCCCACAGTGCAACATCTCACACTTGTTTCAATTAAACCCCATTTACTATTTTTTTCACTACCCACAGCATTTGCTGTATCATATGCAAACTTACTAATCAGCCTGATCATTTATATATCACAGCCAAAAGAGATGCCAACACTGATTCCTGTGAAACACCACTTATCACATGCTTCCAGTCAGAGAAACACACCTCTACTATCCTCTGCCTTCTATGGCCAAGTCAATTTTATATCCAAGTCACTGTGCATCCTATGTGTCTTATTTACTGGGTCAGCCTACCATAAAGGACATTATTAAATGCCTTACTTAAGTCCATGTAAACAACATCCATTCCCCTACCCTCATCAGTCATCTTCATCACCTCCTCAAAAACAGAGTTAAGTTTGTAAGACATGACCTGGCCTACACAAAGCCATGCTGTCAATCTCTACAAGTCCATGCCATTCCAAATATGAGTAAATCCTATACCAAAGAATTCTCTCCAATAGCTTCCATACCACTGACGTTAAGGTGTATAATTTGCTGTATTATCCGTTATTCATGGATTGAAGGCACATTATTGACCTGACTAGGAGCTTGCTGGGGACTCACTGCCTAGTTAGTTGTCAAAATTGAAATTAGTTGTTCTGTGCTCTACTTCTGAAGCCAAATCCATACACGTGAAGACATTTACACATGCAAGATTCAGCTACCATACAAGTCCTTATAACTGAGATTCAGAGTGGTCTCTGACATTGACACTGGCAAATCTGCCTACTGGGTCTCCCGGTTGATAACCATTTTAATGCCTTTTCCCATTCCCTTACTGACCTTGCATATGATACAAAACTGATGGAGCTGTGGGTAGTGAAAAAATAGTAAATAGGGTTTAATTTAAATAAATGTAAGTTATGAACATTGAATTCAAGCAATACTCCCTATCCCCCTCTCCTATGTTTCATATTGTTCTTGCCCTAAAGAATCTTGGATGAAGATGTCTGGGGTAGAAGTTAGATCGATGTAAAATACAAATAGAAGAAATGAATATAATGGAATTTCAGTGGCTTGCAAATGTTTTCATACCCCTTGAACTTTTCCACATTTGTCACGTTACAACCACAAACGTAAATGTATTTTATTGGGATTTTATGTGATAGACCAACACAAAGTGGTGCATAATTGTGGTGGAAGGAAATTGATACATGGTTTCCAAATTTTATTACAAATAAAAAACTGAAAAATGTGGCGTGCAAAAGTATTCAGCCCCCGAGTCAATACTTTGTAGAACCACCTTTCGCTGCAATTACAGCTGCAAGTCTTTTGGGGTATGTCTCTACCAGCTTTGCACATCTAGAGACTGACATTTTTGCCCATTCTTCTTTGCAAAATAGCTCAAGCTCAGTCAGATTGGATGGAGAGTGTCTGTGAACAGCAATTTTCAAGTCTTACCAGAGATTCTCAATTGGATTTAGGTCTGGACTTTGACGGGGCCATTCTAACACATGAATATGCTTTGATCTAAACCATTCCACTGTAGCTCTGGCTGTATGTTTAGGGTTGTTGTCCTGCTGGAAGGTGAACCTCCACCCCAGTCTCAAGTCTTTTGCAGACTCTAACAGGTTTTCTTCCAAGATTGCCCTGTATTTGGCTCCATCCATCTTCCCATCAACTCTGACCAGCTTCCCTGTCCCTGCTGAAGTGCAGTTAGTTTTCCGCCACACATAGCGTTTTGAATTTAGGCCAAAAACTTCAATTTTGGTCTCATCAGACCAGAGCACCTTCCTCCATATGTTTGCTGTGTCCCCCACATGGCTTGTGGCAAACTGCAAACGGGACATCTTATGGCTTTGTTTCAACAATGGCTTTCTTCTTGCCACTCTTCCATAAAGGCCCGATTTGTGGAGTGCACGACTAATAGTTGTCCTGTGGACAGATTCTCCCACCTGAGCTGTGGATCTCTGCAGCTCCTCCAGAGTTACCATGGGCCTCTTGGCTGCTTCTCTGATCAACGCTCTCCTTGGCCGGCCTGTCAGTTTAGGTGGACGGCCATGTCTTGGTAGGTTTCCAGTTGTGCCATACTCTTTCCATTTTCGGATGATGGATTAAACAGTGCTCCGTGAGATGTTCAAAGCTTGGGATGTTTTTTTATAACCTAGCCCTGCTTTAAACTTCTCCACAACTTTATCCCTGACCTGTCTGGTGTGTTCCTTGGGCTTCATGATGCTGTTTGTTCACTAATGTTCTCTAACAAACCTCTGAGGCCTTCACAGAACAGCTGTATTTATACTGAGATTAGATTACACACAAGTGGACTCTATTTACTAATTAGGTGACTTCTGAAGGCAATTGGCTGCACTGGATTTTATTTAGGGGTATCAGATTAAAGGGGGCTGAATACTTTTCACGCCACACTTTTCAGTTTTTTATTTGTAAAAAAATTTGAAAACCATGTATCATTTTCCTTCCACTTCACAATTATGAAGTGGAAGAAAACATAAAATCACATAAAATCCCAATCACATTAAATCACATAAAATCCCAATAAAATACATTTACGTTTGTGGTTGTAACGTGACAAAATGTGGAAAAGTTCAAGGGATATGAAAACTCTTGCAAGCCACAGTATAAGTAAAAATGCAGGTTGGTTTCTTTGATATTGTTAGGACAAAGTGCTTGCAAAAATATAAGACATTTCTGCATAAACACGAGAATATTCGAATAGCCTAGAATGGTGATACTTGAAAACATGAAACCAAGAAAGAACTGACAACAGAAAAATAGATTCCAGACAGATCTCTGGAGGAAAGGGTTGACCAAAATAGGTTGGGACTTGGCTTGAAAATAAACATAAACAAATATATGTATTACTGCAATGTAAAAGATTATGTGAAATGATTCCATACCATGAAAAATATTTAATATTTCTCAAGATGCAGATGACAATTCTATCAATTCAGTCTATACCTGTTTGCAGACAAATCCCAATCCCTCACTTATTTCCATGTACCCTATTCTCCCTCACATGTAAATCTGCAAAACTTTGTACTAGACTGACACAAAGTGCTGGAGTAACTCAGTGGCAAAGGCAACATTTCTAGAGAACATTGATAGGTGATGTTTTCGGTGGAGAACTTTCTTCAGATCAAGTGGAATAGGGGGGAGAAAGCTGGATAAGAGAGGTGAATGCGGGAAAGTGACGTGTAGGAAGAAACAGCAGATGCTGGTTTGAACCGAAGATAGACACAAAAAGCTGGAGTCTCAGCGGGTCAGACAGCATTTCTGGAGAAAAGGTCGAGATCCTTCCTCAGACTTTGAGCCCCCTGACTCCCCAGAGTCCCGCTGAATTACTCCAGCTTTTTGTGTCTATTCTGGAAAGTGATAGGAGGATATAGGTGAGGTGGCTTGATTGGCAGATGGGCAAAGGCCAGAAATGGGAAGACAAAAGGTTGCGAGATGAGGAGATTAAGGACAGTAGAGGAGCAAAATGTATAGTCAGATGAAGGTACACAGATGGAGAGGGACAAGGGGAAGGGGAAAGGGTTGTTGTTGATTAGCTACCTAAAAATGGAGAAAATCTGAAGGTAGGGTCAATTTTGCAGATGAATATACACAATATACAGAGGCATATGAAAAAATAATAATGGCTGTAAAGTAACAGCATGTGACATGAAGAAAAAAGCTAATTTAAACATCTACGGATTTCGGTCCTCCTGTTGAGGGGCAGACAGGCATCAAACAGTTAGATTTTGTTTTGGTAAGTGCATTCTTGTTTTTCTCAGAAAAGGTGTGTGCTTTTAATGTTGCATGAAGGGAACAAAACTGAACATGACATCAGGGACATGAATAAACTAATCAAGTTATTATCAGTTCTTAAACAATCAGATAAAGATACAGTGAAATAAACAGTACGATGAGTGGAAGGAAGAGTGAATTAGAAACATGAGTTTAAAAGAAATGTAGAATAAGGGAGAATAGAGAGAACGATCAATTTAAAAAAGTGATTTATTTACACTTTAGAATGTCCAGTAACAATTAAACTTCAAGGAACTTCAAGAGTCAAGAGTGTTTAATTGTGATATGAAGCAAAACGGAACAATGACATGCTTTCTTTCTTGTAATAATTAATCATCATTGCCAGAGGTTTATTGGCAACAATAAACATCTAGCACATTTTGTGCATTTGTAGTAAAATAATCATTTTATTAAGACAAGTTTGATTTGTAATCATTGCAAAAGAACAAATTAATGATATTTAGTTTGTTAATGGTGAGATGTTGCTTTTATGAAACTAATAGTGGAAATACACATTTTGGATGTGTGCAATTCTTTATTCATCTGCAACTCTACTTCATGTGCATGATTACTGCTTTTTGCCACTACCTAATTTTGACAGTTTGTGTTTATTTTTTTAAAGTGTGCAAATTTGCAATGTGGCTTGAATTGGAAGTGGATAAAATTCCTGACTGGATCAAGGTTGTTTAAACAGTTCTACATTACTGGTTTAGCTACATCTGGAACATTGTGTCCAATTCTGAGACCTCGTGATGTAATGGCTTTCATGATGACCATATGCAGTGTGGGTCTAAAGAAACTATTCTCCCTTATGAATGAACAACCTGACACAGAATTCACATGACTGAAAGAAGAACCACAAGTTACACAAGGAATTTTTTTTTTCCACGGTGAGTGCTTAGGGCTTAGAGCCTGCAATACGCTGTCAAAGTAATAAAAGGGGAGGCCGATTCAATTGTAAAACTAAAAAAAAACTCTAAAAGTATTTGAAAGGAAATAATTTTACAAGGCTCTGAGGAGAGATGATTGCAGCTTGCTGCATCACTTGTACATAGACATGGTATAAAGTGGAAATGAACTCCTTCCCTGTTCTGTAATCTGAAGATGACTGGAATCGTATGACAAAAATAAATCTACAAATAATTACTGAAAAACTAGTTTGCTTGAATAAGGATGGCCAAATTGTACAGATAATTACTAACTTGGATATTCTAAAAATGAATTTACAATTAATTACTGAAAAACAAGTTAACATTTGCTTGAATAAAGATGGTCAAATTGTACAGACACAGTTAAGGGCCTGTCCCATTTTCACGAGGTAATTCACGAATTCTCCCGAGTTTTCCCCTTGATTCAAACTCGCAGAATGTTCATAACGAGTCCGTAGGAGGTCATAGGCGTTTGTAGATATCTCGTAGCGGCTCGTTATGCTAGCCATAGGTACTCGTGGCATCAGGTAAGTCAGGATGTTTTTTTTCAGCCCGATAGAAAATGCCCACGAGTAAAGAAATGGTCAGGATGAAAGAAATTGTAACTTTTTACTCGTAATGAGGGCATCGAAATAGTGGTGGGAATTAGTAGATATACTCGTAGGAGTTCGTAGGAGTTAATGAACATAGTCGTGGATGATCGTAGGAGTTTGTAGATCTTGATTTTTTTTTTAGATCCTTTAAACTCGGCAGCGGTTTTGAATTAAGTCATGAAAGTGGGACATACCCTTTATTAACTTGGATAGTCTTGTGTGCAAGAACTGCCTTGTGCGATAAGCACATTGCTACGATGTAGGCAACACAGCAAATTTAAGCTGCCAACTCATTTACATGATTATTGCATGTAATCGGCGTTAGCCAGGCTGTTTGTAGGCTTTTTGCCCTTGAACTAAGGTCTTGTGACATTAGTTAAAGCTAATCTGCAACTCCTACAAGAAAGGTGTACTGAGACTACATGAAAGACAGCAGTCTGTACAAATTAACAACAATGCAAAGCTAGTTAGATGAAAGGCGAGCTGAGACTTCACTCTGCGGCAACCCTGACATTATAATCAAACCTGCCGACAAGGGATGTGCCGTGATAGTCTGGCGTGCTGACCTCACCGGGCTCCTAGTTATCCTTGGAACAAGATCACACAGACCAGCACCAGGCCTTAATTTCACACACCATTTCTGATTTTATCACTTCTGGCAGTCTGCCTTACACAACCTCCATCCTTATCGTTTCCCAGCTCCACACAGCCCGGTTTTACCTTTGCCCCAAAATCCACAGACACAACTGCCCCATTGTTTCTGCCTGTTCCTGTCCAACGGAAATGATTTCCACGTACCTCGACCAATCTCTCCCGACGTATATGTCCAAGATACCTCACATGCTCTTCATCTCTTTAATGACTTCTGCTTTCCAAGCCTCCACTCCCTCATCTGTACTATGGACGTTCAGTCGATCTTCACCTCCATCCCCCATCAGGAAGGCCTTCAAGCCCATTGTTTCTTCATCGACCGCAGAACCATCCAATTTCCCTCTACTCACTCTACTCCGCCTAGCGGAGCTGGTCATCACCCTCAACATCTTCTCCCACTTCCTCCAAGTCCAAGGCGTAACTATGGGCACCACATGGGCCCCAGCTATGCCTGCCTCTTTATTGAATTGAATTGAATTGAATTGAATTATCCTTTGTTGTCATTCAGAACTTTGGGCTGAACAAAATTTTTGCAATCATACATATAATAATAAATAACAAAAACACACAATAAACACAAATTTAACATCCACCACAGTGATTTCTCCAGGCACCTCCTCACTGTGATGGAAGGCAAAAGTCTTAAAGTCTGTCTCTGCCCTCCTTGTTCTCCCTCTGCGCTGAGGCGATCCAGGCTTCGGATGTTGTGACCCCACCGGGTGATGGTAAGTCATTCCCGCGGCTTAAACGTGCTCGGTTCAAACTCCGCAGCCCGGGGTGGGCGAAGCTGCCACCCTCCAGTCCAGCGGACGCGGTTGTTGCGGGAGCTCCGGAAAAACAGGTCACCAACTTGTGACCTGCGAGCTCCCGATGATGTCGTCCACTGGGCCTGCGGCCAAGTCCACCGGGCCCGCGGCCGAGTCGCCGAAGTCGGGTCGCCGCCCCAGCTCCGAAGTCGAGTCGCCACCGTCTAAACGCCGTAACGCCACCCCAGCTCTTAAGTCGAGTCGCCTCCGCCGCCGGAACGCCGCCACAGCTCCGAAGTCGAGCCGCCGCTGCCACCGGAACGCTGCCGCCGGCTCTGCCATTAGGCCTCGGTGCAGACGGAGACGGACCGGGGATACGACAAGTCGCATCCCCCCCCCGAAGGAAGAGACCAAAAACATGACCCCCCCCCCCCCCACAAAGATACACAACCTAATAAACCAAAATTAGCTAAAACAGGACAAAAGAACAACAAAAAAAAGAAAAAAAGACGGACTGCAGGCAAGGCGCAGCTGCTAAGACAACGCTGCCATCTTGGATATAGGGTACGTTGAACAATCCCTGTTCCAAGCGTACACTGGGCCTATCCCCAAACTCTATCTTTGTTACATTGATGACTGCATTGGTGCTACCACCTGTAGAACTCATGGACTTCATCAACTTCACAACCAATTTTCATCCTGCATTCAACTTTACTTAGACATCTCCGACACCTCCCTCACCTTTCTTGATCTCAGTCACAATCACAGGAAATAGACTATTGACTGACGTCTACAACTATTTCAGCTACACTTCTTCCCACCCTGCTTTCTGCAAAGACTCTATCCCCAACTCCCAATTCCCCCGTCTACACCGCATCTGCGTCCAAGATGAGATATTCCATACTAGGACATCCGATGTCCTCATTCTTTAGGGAACGGTGGTTCCCCTCTCCCATCATAGATGAGGCCCTCCTTCATGTCTCCTCGGTATCCTGCATCTCCGCCCTGGCTCCCCCTCGTCGCTTCTTCGTCCTTACCTTCCACCCCACCAGCTGTCGCAAACAACACATAATCCTCCAAAATTTCCGCCACCTCCAGTGGGATCCCACCACGAGCCACATATTCCCATCTCCACCCCTTTCCGCCTTCCACATAAACTGTTCCCTCTACAACTCCTTGGTTAAGTCATCCCTTCCCACCCAAACCATCCCCCCCAGGTACCTTCCCCTGCAACTGCAGAAGATGCAACACCTGTTGCTATACCTCCTGCCTCGACTGTCCAGGAACCCGACAGCCCTTTCAGGTTAGGCAGAGGTTCACTTGCACCTTCTTCAACCTCATCTATTGTATCCGTTGTTCAATATGTAGATTCTTATTCGTACATTAGCGAAACCATCGCAGACTGGGCAATCGTTTCGCGGAAGACCTTCGCTCAGCCCGCCTGAGCCGACCTGATCTCCCGGTTGCTGGACACTTTAATTCTCCTTCCCATTCCTACACAGACCTTTCTGTACTAGGTCTCCTCCATTGTTAGAGTGAGGCTAAACGCAAATTGGAGGAACAGCATCTCATATTTCGCTTGGGCAGTTTACAGCCCAGAGGTATGAATATTGAATTCTCTCATTTCAGGTAGCCCCGGCATTCCCTCCCTCTCTATCCCTCCCCCACCCAAGTCGCACCAGCTTCTCATTTTCACCCTACAAACAACTAACAATGGCCTGTATCATCGTTACTTTTTTGCATATCTTTCATTCATTGTTCTTTATCTCTCCACATCACTGTCTATATCTCTCGTTTCCCTTATTCCCAACCAGCCTGAAGAAGGGTCTCAAACCGAAACGTCACCCATTCCTTCTCTCCAGAGATGCTGCCTGTCCCGTTGAGTTACTCTAGATTTTTGTATCTATCTACATGAAAGACAGCAGTCTATACAAATTAACAATAATGCAAAGTCAGCTTTGGCAAATACTTACAGTTGGGTATTTGTTCCTGAACAGAGCTTGGAAGCTTTTCAACTCACTCACTCAGCATGCTTATAGAAACAAGGGACAAGGAAACTTAAATAATCAGCAAGACAAATTCAATCGATCCTGAAGCAGCTGGGCAAGAGGTTTAAGGACCATGTGTTTCTGGTCAAGGTTTTCCTTTGCAGGATAAGGAAAACTTGTCAAATATACTGAGAAGACAACTATCTACTACCCATGCTGAATCGCGGAATTATGACTTATAGACATATAAGTAAGTCACAGTCTTGAACCTTAGCAGTTCATTTGGTGAAAGTATTCCCACAGTATCAATGGGGAGGGAATTCTTCGATATAAACTCAGTGACAATGAAGGAACAGCAATGCACGTCCAATCTGACTGGTGTGTGACCGCCAATGGAACTGGCAGGTGGTGCATTTAATATGCACTCGTCATCTTTGGTTGATGGCAACTCCCAAAATGTTAATATGGAGGAATCAACGACTATAATGTTACTGAATATTGAAGAGTAGAGGCCATTCCCTGCATGAATATTGCTTTCCACGTACCAGCCGGTACCTGAATGCCGTGTAAGTTTTGCCACAAAGAGGGAAAGAACTGAATTTTGTGTGATCATCAGCAAAAATTTCTGCATCTGAGAAGGATGTGCGGAGTCATCAATGAAGCGGCTGAAGATAGCTGAGGCTATTACACTGACCTAAGGAATTTCTGCAGTGATACCCTGGGGCTAAGAATGAATGATTGCCAACCATTTCCGTTGTGCGTTATATAATTCTAGTCAGTGGAAAGTTTCCTCCTTAATCAAACGTAATCTTGATATCAAGGGCAGTTGCTTTCACCTCATATGAGGTTACATAAGGGTGAGCATGCAACTGACCGGAGCAAATTCGAGTCTCATTTTGCTCAATATTATGATGTTCCTCTCATGATTTGCTCGTTAAGATTTCATATGAAAGCCTAGCATTTATTCACACAAGTTATTTAGATATGCAAGGGCACAAGATTCAAAATTTATGTCATTAACATATACTCTTTGTTGTCCAAAAACTATCCTTTGATTTGCCATGGTGTCTTAAACACATGTGGCACTGATGACTACTGCAGAATGATGATAAGATGAAAGCTATTAGAATGCATGGCACTAACTTAGATGCTGCAATGCCACATTATATTTGGAACCAGCAAAAGTGAAATTCCACTTGGTTTGGGAATTGGAGGACTGCAATGCATTTGATTGGTTTAAGGTTAAGGTTTTGTCAAGGTTGAAATGAGATCTCTGCAAATTAAGCAAGTGCATCCAATCAATGTGATCCTGCACTGCGCAAAGCAAAAATCCAAGCAACGCCATATGTTTGCTCCAACAAGAGAGAATGAAATATAGTCAGCTCCGTTCAGTCTGAACTTAAACTGAGAGAAATCTTAAAAGTATGGAAAAAGTAAAAAATTAAATCAGCATGGGGATTTAATGCAGAGGGAAAAGGATAAATTGTTTGGCGATTCCAATTTCTGTCATGGTTAATGTAAAGATGCAAGTACTTCAATTTTATTGTGTTTAATGCAAGCAAATGTGCCATTTTCAAAAGCTTAATACAGAATGAAAGTTAGAAATTAATATTAAGCGACTTTTAATAATTAATCAGTTGAAAACAAATTTAAATTCAGTGAATAAAAACAATTAATTTTGCAGACTGTTTTAATATAATAGTTGCAAGACAAGTAATGCCTCATTGCTGTAGCATTGTAGAGTTGAAATTGATCAGAGAGCCCAAGAAATGTACCTTTAGTAAATATCTACACATTGAATATTTAAATGAGACCCTGGAGACAATGGGCTACTTCCCATATTTTGGAACCAATTTCTCTACAAAAGCAAAAATCAATGATGAAGCTCATCCTTTGAGCACCAGAGCAGCCTCTGGCCAGCTGTAGAAAAGACTATTTAAAGAACAAGACCTCAGACCTGGCACAAGCTCAGACTACAAACAGCAGTGATTCTTGTCCAACTGTGTGGTTCTGACAAATGGGGTACGTACTGCAGGCACATGTGTGCCTTGAAGTGATACCACCAATGCTATCTCTGACAAATCTTCGAAATTCATCTCTAGGTTAAGTGAATCAAAGTCAGCATCCTTTCCTAGACTAACATCACGAGCATTGAGGAATTAATTACACTCAGTGAACTCTGATGGTCTATGTCTTGATACTTGAGTCACAAAGTTAAATGGGTGCATTTACATGGGTGTAGAGGCAGGTTCGCTAATGTAGGTAGGAATTTGAATGGAAACAGGCCCTTCGGCCCACCGAGTATGTACTGACCAGTGATCACCTCGTGCACTAGCACTATCCTACACACTAGGGACAATTTATAGATGCCCATTAACCTACAAACCAGCACATCTTTGGACTGTGGGAGGAAACTGGAGCACCTGGAAAAAACCCACGAGGTCAAATAGGGAATGTACAAACTACGTACCGACAGCACCCATAGTCAGGATCGAACCCGGGTCTCAGCTGCTTTAAGGCAGCAACACTATCGCCACACCACAGTGCCGATACCCAAATTTTGCCAGTTGATACACATATTTCAATATCTATGTACATTCCATTGAGAAATAAAGACACGATGGAGAGTAAAGTTGTCAATTAATGGTACTGATATTTGGTGGAGCTACACGTGAACTAAGGCATATGATTTTGGCTGCTTGCTTAGAAAATAATACATTTAGCTTGAGGTCTCAAGGTAACAAAAAATATATATAATATGGAAAATTTCAGAGGTAGCATGATAGCGTAGATGTTCTGAAGAAAAGTCTCTAATGGGAGAGTATAGAGCTAGCAACCAAATTCGCAATGTTTCGACTGAGGCTCAAGACTGAAATGAGGTGGAATTTCTCGGAAAAACATAAATCTTTGGTGTTCTCTATCCCAGATGTTAATGGGTGCTGAGTTTTTAAATATATTCAAACTTGAAGTCAATGGATGTTTGGATTATTGGCAATCTTAGCAGCCACTTTGTTTAGTTGAGTTTAGAGACATAGTATGGAAACAGGCCCTTTGGCCCACCGAATCCAGGCCAACAAATGTCCCGCTGAGTTACTCCAGCATTGGGCTGGGAGATTGCAACCGTCAAGTGGTCTACCATGTTTCGACTAATGCAATCAACCTGACGTGCACAAACAAGATCAAATAGAATAAGTTGATCTACAACTTTAGGCTGTGCACGCCGCACACAAGAAGACGACTTCAGCATTTTGTGTCTACACACCAATGATCACCCGTACACTAGTTCTATGTTATCCCAGTTCCACATCCTACACACTAGGGCCAATTTACCGAAGCCAATTAACGTACAAACCTGCACGTCTTTTTCGAATGTGGGAGGACACCGGAGAAACCCAACTGTGACAAGGAGAATGTACAAACTCTGTACAGACAGCACCCGTCATCAGCCATGATCACATCGAATGGCGGTGCTGGCTCGAAAGGCCGACTTGCCTACTCCTGCACCTATTGTCTATTATCATCAGGATCGAACCCAAGTCTCTGGTGCTGAAAGGCAACAACTCTACCGCTGTGCCACTATGATTTTCGTCCTCATCCAAATTTGTGGTTAGAATTGTGGCTGGAGTTAGGAAGGGTATGTTGCATTTAAGTTCTCATAGCAAGGGATAATGTTTGGGACAAAGACCCATCATTTATTTATTTTCCTCTGTACTCCACAATTTGAGATTTGTAATATAAAAAAAATCACATGTGGATAAAGTGCACATTGTCAGATTTTAATAAAGGCCATTTTTATACATTTTGGTTTCACCATGTAGAATTTACAACAGTATGGAGGGCATTGCGTATACAATGCCTTTTCTTCTTTCTCTCATCTTAGTATTTATTCTTCTTACTCCAATTGCTTCTCAATGCCCTGTTATCTTCAGTTATTGTGCAGAACCATCAAATCCATGTTAAAGTTCTCTCACCCTCTGCCAGAAGAGTTTAAAGAGATCATTATCTACTTCTAGTTTTCTTGTTGTTGATTTCTACTGTTACCCCTCTAGTTCTGCAATTGTTCTTAAAGATCTGAAGTTACCATAGGCTCCAGGGTTGTGTGTTTGGTGCTGAAATACATGTAAGGCGCAACCTGCAGTTGACATACAACAATACACATTGTAGCTATGTCAAATAGAGTACAACGTGCTTGACAGCAACTGGATAGAACTTATGTGAACATGCAAGGCCCATAAAAGATGTAAACAGATTTTAAACACAGGGCTGAAAATTGTTTTGGACAAATACCACTCAGAATCAACAGCAAGAAACCTAAAAGTAGATGATCCCTTTAACAGCATTGTTGGAGGGTTGGTTAGAGTCATACAGTATGAAAAAGGCCCTTTGTGCAATGCCAACCAATATGCCCCATCATGCCCCATCTATACTAGTCCCACCTGCCTACATTTGGCCCATATCCTTCTAAACCTATCCTATCCATGTACTCATAGGGCAGGGCTCGAAATTAATGGTTGCCCGGGTGCCAATGGCAACCTGAAGTCCCACCGGCCAAGCTAAAAGCCGTGCCATTTTGCCTGACTTGGCAAGCAACCGGGACACCTGCTGTTCAACTCTGAGCGGGCCCCCCTTTCTATCTCTCTCTGTCACTCTCCGTATCCGCCCGCCATCCGTGTCCGGGCCACCAGGCTCCGCTCTATGATCTTTGAACGGGTCTCGGGTCTCCGCTCTCCAACCACTTCTCATCCGCCGGCACGGCCGGCCGCCTTGCACATGCTCACTGCCACGGCCTGCACACCCCCCCCCCCCCCCCTGCACATGCGCACAACCACGGCCAGCACATCATCGGCTGCACTGCACATGTGCACTGCCACGGCACTGGTTGGCGCTGGGCACTTTTTCCCTCCCCTTGCATTGTGGGAGATCTGGCCGCCATTGCTGTCCGGTCACCGCCTCGCCGCGACCATTGAAACCCAACGCAGAATCACTCTCTGGAGCTGGAGTAACTCCCTGGAGGTGAATATTCCAAATGGAATTTAAACTGGAGGTGGTGAAGGGTCCACCATCAAACTCCAAACACTGAACAAAAACAGCCTACGGCACTTTATCTGTTTATTTATTGTGTGTATATATATGGTCTATGGTACATAGACACACTGAACTTTTATCTCCTGTTCTGTATTATGGTTACATATTCTGTTGTGCTGCAGCAAGCAAGAATGTCATTGTCCTAATGGGACACATGACAATAAAATTCTCTTGACTCTTGACTTGGACTTAAGCAAAAAAAGCTTCTTGGGAAAAAAGAGCTACCTTAAATTTAGTTGCGTCTGGTTGGGTAACTACGGTAGGGTGAAGATTATTCCATGCTTTAATTGTGCGGGGGAACTCCGTGTAGCAGCCAGCATCTCTGGAAAGTAGAAATTGGGTGACATTTTGAGGAGAGGCTCTTCTTTAGACTCCCTCTGGTTTTTGTGTTTTTAGTTTAATTTAAAGATACAGCATGGAAACAGGTCCTTCGGCCCACCGAGTCCATGCCGACCACCGATCACCCGTACACTAGTCCTATCCCACACATTAGTGACTCAAGTCAAGAGTGTTGTATTCTCTCATGTCCCAGTTAGAACAATGAAATCCTTACTTGCAGCAGCACAATAGAATATGTAAAGATAGTACTCTGTAAATAATGTTATAAACGAGGAACCAAAACAGAGTGTGGGTGTGTGTGTGTGTGTGTGTCTGAGTGTGTGTGTGTCTGAGTGTGTGTGTCTGAGTGTGTGTGTGTGTGTGTGTGTGTGTGCGCGCGCGCGTGTGCGTATATATACCCACACACACACAATTTCCCTCCTGGGATTAATAAAGTTCTATCGTATAGTATCATGTGTGTAGGAAGGAACTGCAGATGCTAGTTTAAACTGCAGATAGACACTAAAAACTGGAGTAACTCAACAGGTCAGACAGAATCTCTGGACAAAAGGAAAATATTACGTTTTGGGTTGGGCCTGAAAAAGGTTCCTGCACATCTTTGGAATGTGGAAGGAAACAACAGCACCCGGAGAAAACCCATGTGATCAAAGGGAAAAGGAACAAACTCCATAGACAGCACCCATATTCAGGATCAATTCTGGGTCTCTGGCACTTTAAGACAGTAACTTTATGGCCAAAGTACTGCCCCATAGTCTTGAACTTAATTAAAACATACAGAAGCTGCAAAGGGAACATAGCGTCACTTAGAGATTTAAGACTGGAAATGGATAGTTTCTTATTTTTAGTAACCAAAGCTACCAACGTATAATTTTTTGTGATTTGGAAAACAAAATAAAGTGGCACAGCTGGTAGACTTGCTGCCTCACACACCAGAGATCTGTGTTCGATCCTGTCCCCGGGCACTGTGTGTGTTGAATTTGCACATTCTCCCTGCAAGCGTGTGGGTTTCATCCCACATCCCAAAGACGCATTGCCTTTGTAGGTCAACTTGTATCTGTAATATTGCCCCTATTGTGTAGGGGTTGTGTGAGGAATGTGGGATAACAGAACTTGTGTGAATGGGTAGACATAAATATTGGAGAAACTCAGCGGGTGAGACAGCATCTATGCAGCGAATAGGCGACGTTTCCGGTCGAGACCCTTCTACAGACTGATGTGCGAGTGGGAGGTCGGAAAAAAGAAAGGAAGAGGCGGAGACAGTGGGCTGAGGGAGAGCTGGGAAGGGGAGGAGAAAGCAGGGACTACCTGAAATTGGAGAAGTCAATGTTCATGCTGCTGGGGGGTAAACTACCCAAGCGAAATATGAGGTGCTGCTCCTCCAATTTAAGGTAGGTCTCACTCTGGCCATGGAGGAGGCCCAGGACAGAAAAGTCGGATTCGGAATGGGAGGGGGAGTTGGTGCTGAGCCACCGGGAGATCACGTTGGTTATTGCGAACTGAGTGGAGGTGTTGTGCAAAGCGATCGCCAAGCCTGCGCTTGGTCTTACCGAGATTGATCATACGCTGAATAATCCAACCACATTTTTGTTTGGAAGTGGAAATAAATAATAGAAATTTCATTCATTACTACGTGTAAAAAGAGTTGAGATACTGTACTATAATTTTGCTGCAATGTCATTGTGATATATATCATGTCTTGATTGGTGAATATGTTTAGTTTGTGACGTTATTTGAAGCAGAAATAATGTGAATGCTTCATTGAGCATAATTCCAACTGATAACTACGCACTTCGTCCGAGCACATTATCGCACGTGTCATGCAAGCCGTCTTAGATGACCACTTAAACTGTCATTTGGCAACCTAAAATGCTGCCTAGGTTGCCCGGACTAGCAACAGAGAAAAAAAGTTAAGTGAGAACCCTGCAGGGTACTTCCAGCCAACAATCCTCCACTATAGTCTCTTCAATTGATTTTCTCATTAATCTCCACAATTTGGAAGAGGAAGGATATATTTTCCTTTGTAAAAGTCCAAGATTTCATGATAAAAGTAATATCTGAATTTCTCCTTCAGCAGTTCAGGGTTTGTAGGATCATGCACATTGCTTCAGTGTTTTGTAGCTTTAATGGTGTATGAGTAAAACCACTGTCTCACGGTGCGAGTCTATCCACGAGCGATCCCGAGTTTGAAACAAATCAAACTCATGGCAATCACGTAGAATTAATGTAGCGGGAACGTCGGAACTCGTGGATGTAACTTAGCGACTCGTAACGCTAACAGCCTGTACCCGGGAAACTTGTTGACTCGTGAAAATCTTTCAACATGATGAAAGATTTCCACGAGTCAAATTTAATCCCAAGAAGCAACCATAGCACATCCCTTTGTTTTTTGCATAAACATCCAAAAACTCTGGAATTAAATCTTTGAAATTTTTACAAAATTATTCAAAATAAAACTGAAACCGAATGCAGAATTGATTATTTCTGGAACAATGGAAGCCAGCTATGACCTGACTTTGTTCCAAAAGAGCTTCCTTAATTATGGCTTAATAATGGCAAAAAAACTTATACTTAAATTCTGGAAAATTGCTCCCACACCAACGATAAAAATGTGGATTTCAAATATGTCCAAAATGTTTACCTCGAAGATATGAGATTCCTCCTAGCAGGCAAATCAGACCATTTCCAAAAGATTTGGTCTCCATTTCTCGACTTATTACAAGCATAGGGTGCAACACAACTTTGAAAATAAATGGTTTCAGGACCTGGTGAGGGGTGTGTACAGATACGAAGTAGGTACATCCCATTTATCTTATTTTACTTTCTTATATTTTCTGTTTTCTATTTTTCTCTTTCTTTTCCTTTGGTTTTCTTTTTTATTCTTTCTTGTGTTTTACGCTTCTACGGGTTCTTCCTGATCACTCTCTCACGCACTTACTATCTTATCAAACTTTCTCTATTCTTCTTCTTAAATTTAAAATAAGAAGTGGTACAGGATAATGTTATTTTTGGCTTATATCACTGTAATGTACATTACTTCTAATAAATAAAATGTAAAAAAATAAATAAAAATAAATTTACTCTTGAAGTAAAAATGTGAAACATTTAAACTCGTTGTAAGAACATAGTAACCTGTGAGTTTAGCGTAGTGACTCGTGAGTCTTCCGTGGGCACTCTTTAACTCAGCGGGACAGGCAGCGTCTCTGGCGAGAAGGTGACGGGATGACGTTTCCAAAATTCTGCTGCGTCTTTGTGTTACTCCAGCACTGTGTGTTCACTTTTTGTCAACCAGCATCTGCCCTTTGTTGTGTGTATGACATTATTTGTACCCGTGACAGTTGATTGTCGCTCCCTTCAGTTTCCCAGGGGGTCGGGACAGGTCTGGAGTTGGGAGGGAAAGGTGGGGGGGGGGGGTGACTTAGTACGAAAGCCAAGTGTAGGAGAGGTGTACCGACTCTGTGGGCAGACACTTTGGTAGTCTTTGGTAGACGCGTGAAAAGTGACCATACTGAGGGAATTCCCACATATATGCAGCAGAGAGCAACGTGAGTTCTACACTGCTCTGCCTGACTTTTGAGAATGGATTAGGTGTTTTGTACCCACTCCCCCTCCCTGCCCACCCACCCACCCACCAAGCCAGCCAGCTGGACCCCTCCTCGTTACAGCGGCGGAAGCGACATTTCCAAGAGAATGGGGCAGAGAGCTGGGGCAGCGCTGGGATGGGAGCAGGGTAGATAAGGCGCACCAAAGGAACTAACAAGTTGATGGCTGCAAGGGGTAGGTGGCAGAGGTCTTATGCCCCAGCGAGGTAGACCGCTCTTCCCCCTGCTAATGCACACACAGAAAGAGAGAGATGAGAGCAGAGAATGAACCCAGCCTAACCCAAGAGCCTTGTCACCCCAGACAGATTAACGACGCCTGCGCATCCCCCCCACACCCCAACCTCCCTCCACCTCAACTTACGCCTGGGCACCAAAGCAGCTCAGGAGGATCAGTCTCCCAACAATCTGTTGTGCAACTGATGTGAAAGAACAGCGACTGCGGCCGGCCGGCACCTGGCATGGACCTCTCACACCCTCACACACGAAAAGTGTGTGCGAATAAACAAAAACAAGGAATAAAACCAAAGCCCAGCTTGAAAGGCAACTAAAAATATTTTCCGCTTAGAACGAGCAGGCGCGGAAATATCTGTCCACATTCAAGGATTTAATTTCCCGTCTCCCCGCAGTGTGTAGACCTGGTAGTAAATTCAATTAAAATATAGCAAACCTCCGCCCGCTGGCCTTCTAACTACGTGATGCATGTTTCAAACAAATCATAAGTATAACTGCTCTGGCACTGGACGGTGCGCATTTTCCCTTTGTAGGTCATATCAATAGATGCGGCCGCGCTGAATTCTATCTTTAACTCAAAGCCGCAGGATGGAGCTGTCTTCTTTAACACTTGCTTCGCCGCCACCACCTCCTTGCTGCACATTGGCAGCGAGTGCGGGGCCGAGATCCTGCCTAGTTTTTTTAAGTTCTTAAATTGAATAACTTTCAATATTGAATCAGAATATACTTATTGTATGAGATGCTATCCAGCTCCTCTATTTGATACTTAAAACAGACCTTAATTCACAGTTGGCTCAAGAGTAACTTGGGAGAGGAACTTGGTAACTCGGGAGAGGAACTTGATATATCGCAGAAATGAGAAGTAAACGGCAAACTTAGACATATACGTGGGAACTCGTTTAAAATCGTGAACATAAACTTGGCATCTCGTAGACAACCACGAGTGTGATTTTTTCTTTCACTTGGGATCACTCATGGGTGGACTCGCACCGTGAGACAGGGCCAAAAAGGTAGGTCAAATGTGCTTGTTCATCTGTACTTGGCACTTAAGTGTCAATCCTTTCCTAATATGAAAAGGAATTAAAATACTCAAATTTATTAGAACCCCTAAACTGCTGATGAAGATCATATTTTTCATGGTTTTCTTGTCTTCATTGCTTAAGTATTACGGTGTATCTTGAAAATGTAACTGAATAAAAAAAGAGAGGAATTCAAGTTGATAACAGATATTTTAGCACTTCTCCATTTTCACATGCTTTCCGTCATTTTATTTAAAGCATTGGGATATTAGGTTTCTCTGAGATTCAAGTTCAGTTCATATCTTCCAACATTTGAATGGAAACATTTCCCAATGACAGGTGGCAAAAAAATAACCAAATGGAAAATTGTGTTTGACTGACAAGCTGCCTGAATAATAAGATGGTATCAGATAATTTCACCACCAGAATACTTGTTTCTTATGTCAAAAACCTACAGCATGTGTTTTTTGTCATCAGCATTTTCTGGTTTTCCAGTTTGGCATGTATGCTTAAGATCATAGATTATGTTGCAGCACACGCATTAAGGGCCTGTCCCACTTGGGCAATTTTTCAGCAGACTGCCGGCGACTGTCAAGTTCACGGCACTCGCCTGAAAAACCGGGAAGTGGAACGGCAGCTGTCAGAATGGAACACACACACACAAACACATCGCAAAGGCTGGGGCCAGGGCAAGCGGGGGGAGCGCTGTGCAAAGCCAAGGTGATACAGACATACACCACGATGAACGGTTATGACGGCTAGCACAGTGTATGGTAAGTCCTTTAAAAGAGGGGGGGGGGGGGGGTGGGGAGAAAGGGGGAGAAGTGGAGACATTTTTAAGAAGCCAGGCAACTTGTAATAAGCCAGAGATGCACAGCTGTGAAGTTTGGCGAGCATTTAACATTACTGGTCGGTTATCCTTGGTTCTGAAAACTCGTGTTTACGTTTTTTTTCCCCCAATGAGCCAATGAAAATGACTGGTCAGCAAAGGCGATTAACTAAAACTACCTATGACTACTTCGACTACGTATAACTACGTGGCGACTCCCACTACAACTGCACCTACGACTACAGCTTTATCGATTTTCTCCATGGCGTCCCAATTTTTGGTCGCAGAAAAAGTTTCCACATGTTGAAAAATTCACGGCGACCATACTGAGGCCGCGACTAGTTCCCAGAATATGGGACCTCCTCGCGACCATGAAGGAGACTCACCAGCGAACATGAGGCGACCACGTGGCAATCATGTGACAAGCGCAGTCTCCTGCACTCACCTAAAAAGTCGCCTAAGTCAGGACATACACAATTAATAGTAATCCTTGCACTATAAGTTACCTCGAAGGTATTCCACATGTCACTTTACACTTATGATTTAAAAGTGAGCGAAAAATACATGGTTTGATAGTTAACATCAACATTTTCTTTTATCATATACCTTAAATAAGCAATATGTTTTTTGCAAATCCTTGGTATAAGGATTATATGGGTTTTTTTTGTTTTATAACTAATGGAACTAAATAAGTTTGAAAAATCAATTATGTTTTACACAAGGATTGCACCCTTACAAATATAGATCTACTATTAAATATGAACAGCAGAAAAAATGCTGAGAAGAATTTGAAATATCTAAAGATATCAGTGCTGGAGATCAACATTTACTGCTGATATTCATAAACTTTGCTATGGTGACAAAATCATTAACATACTGTAAAGGTAAAGCATCACAAATACAAGCCTTCTTTCTACTGATAAGTTTTTAATTTACCCTCAATGCATGCAGAATAATTAATAATACTGAATAATTACACAGGAACAGGTACTTCCATTCGTGCTTAACATACATCAATGCCGGTTCTGTCAGAACTGTTGTGCAAGCTGATTGCCTGGTATACCAATGTTTCAGTCATAAAATTCTAATCCTTAAGTCTGGGTACTCACATGGGAAAATGTTTCTACCTCTGTAGTCTCTTACAGTATACAGCTCTCTAAAAACAAAACCATCCACCATCTATGGCCAAGAGTGCTTTCTGCACTCTTCTTGTTCTGACTACTGAAGTTATGTTCTCAGCCATATATGCTGGACTTCTCTATGTATACCTGTCTCTGTTTTTCTATAAGATCCTGCTCAAAAATCTCTCTTTGACCTATATGCCTAAACGCTCATTGTTTGAATCAGTATGTTTTATATTTGAACATACTTGTTTTGCTTTGTGATGTTTTTCTCCATTAAAACTGTCAGATGAGCACAATCGTTTGTACTTCCTTCATCTACAATAATGCATAAATGTATAAATATGCTTTATTGGTAATAAGTCTCTATATAACTCACTGAAAGCCACCTTCAATCAAAAGGGGGGTTATAAATGGTGACAAGTTAAGGGATGTCACAGTATTCAGGGCTCGAAATTAGCAGTTGCCCGGGTGCCAATGACCACCCAAAGTGCCGCCGGGCAACCTAAATGCCGAGTCATTTTGCCCGGCTTGGCACTACAGATACTGGTTTATACCGAAGATAGACACAAAAAACTGGAGTAACTCAGCGGGTCAGGCAGCATCTCTGGAGAATAGAAACGTGACATTTCGTATTGGCGGCGACTGTATTGTGGGGGAAATATATTAGGTGCGGGGTGATGAAGGGTCGGAGCGAATGATGGGCCCCGCACAGCGGCAGCAGTGGCCGTGACAGCGGCTTAATCTCCTCCTACTCCCGCACCCCGCCCACCCTGATAGCGGCCGATGCTTGCAAATCCGCTAACGGCGATAACCGCTTTCAAAACAAACTCTCTCGCACGCCGAGGCCGGGTGGAGGGAGGGAGGGAGGGAGGGGGAGGCCTCCTTCCGTCATCTGAAGCAGCTGCACCAAAGATCCTACAGCTATAGGATCTTTGAGCTGCACCGCTCGCCCCCGCACCTTGCTGTTGGCTGGCGGAGGAGGGGAGGCGATGGCGAGGAGATCCCAACCGCCTCCCCCTTTGGCGGCGACACTTGGCGGTGGACAGGGATGGCCAAGGCAGCGGGGTGATGTTGTCTGAGGAGCGCTGACCTTCCTTCCTCCCCACCTCCTCTACCCCTTCCCCTCTCTCTCTCTCTCTCTTGTACGCCCCCCTCCACCCCCCCTATCCTGAGACCCCTCCTCTCCATCCCACACTGATCCCCATTCCTGCCAATATTCAGTCCTCACTGACATCCCCTGTGCTCCCCTCCCCATCTACCCCCTCCCCCATCTATTCATCCTGCTCTGATCACCCGATGCATCTCGCATTCATTCTCCTGCCACCCTCCCATTCATCCTGTACTGTTCCCTCATTCATCTTTTACTTATTCTCCATTCATCCTGTACTGGTCCCCCCCAATTCATCCTGTAGTGATCCCCCATTCATTCTGCACAGTCCCTCCGATCCACACGGTACTGACCCCCCCATTCATCCTGCGCTGATCCCCCCCATCCATCCTGTACTGATCCCCCCCCCATTCAAGGAAAATGTCTGAAGAAGGACCTCGACCCGAAACGTTGCCTATTTCCTTCGCTCCATTCCTTCGCCTCACCCGCTGAGTTTCTCCAGCACTTTTGTCTACCCCAATTCATCCCGTACTGATCCCCCCCATTCATCCTGTAGTGATCCCCCATTCACCCTGCACAGACCCTCCGATCCACACTGTACTGACCCCCCCATCCATCCTGTACTGATTCCCCCCATTCATGCTGCGCTGATCCTCCCCATCCATCCTGTACTGATCCCCCCCCCCGTGTAATTTTACACACTCCAACCAACATGTACAAATTCACCTGCCTCAATCCATCCATTCCGCACCGATTGCCTTCACAAACCCCCCCCCCCCCCCCCCCCCCCCCGCCCCACCGCCATCTATCCATCCCGCATTGAATCCCCCCCCTCCCTGACCCTATTGTGCTGGAAATGTCTTCAGAGCGAACATTGACTATGTTTGATAACGGAATGCAATCCGTTATTTAATTCCCAAGTTGTTTTAGTCCATAAGGATGGATTAATTAAATTGTGAACACATGAAACATTAAAACTGCAGTGTTAGATTGTCACTGCTATTACAGATTGACATGTTATTACAGAATTCATTTTAACGGCAAATCAATGCTCTTAATATGGAGTATCAGTACTGTAGTTATATAATGAGCAACATTCACAACTATACGTTGGATTTATCCAGGTTTTACTTCTACAGTCGGCCATATATATCACAAATTTGGTCAGGAAATATTTCAGTTGAAATTTTAACGTTAATTCTGAAGTGGGAATGATGGAAACAGCGTTTATCAATAATTTTTTTTGAATCTGGTGCGTACAAACTGGGTATCTTCATTGCTGTTCACAACACGTACATCTAATCTGAATGTCCGGTAATGTGGCGTTTTGACACCTTTAAACATATTACCAAAAGAAAATTTGCTGCAGTTATGTCCTTTGGCCATCTCTTGTCAGTTAGTGTAATTTTTAACCTGTCACATTGGTATAGTCGATTTTAACAGCTATTATCATAAAATGCATTTCCAAATTTCCTTGCAACCTGTATATTTTGTTACGGATGAATTATGTGGGAAGTGAGAGTGTTTCTGTACCATTAGTAATAACGCCCCATGCTATGGTCATGTCATGGTAATTTTCGGCCCTTCACAGAAAACATGATTGCATCAATCTGTAGTGTGCATGGTTAAGCATATATGTGACCATGGTCCAGGATTTATTGACACAGGTTGATCAGCTCTTTCGTGAGAAAGTGGTTAGGTGTTCCTCGGTGCCTGAGCAGCGTAGGCCTGTACGGTCAGTGGGTACTCCAGCTGCCTCTCTCTAGTCTCACAGAGGAGTACGAGTGCACTAAAGTCTGACTAGAGATGACCCTGGCAGAATCAAGGGACACTGTCATCCGAGCTGCTGCTCCAACCCTGGCAACAGGAAAGAAGTAGACGGCTAAGAATGCGACACAGCAGGCAAAATCTGCTCTCCACCAAGGCGACATAGTAGGGCAAATCCAACATGGAAGAAGTGGCTTGGGGCTTGGCGGAAAGCGACCTTGCTGGAACAAGTCATCATCACTGGAGCGCCGGAAGTTGGTTGCGGCCGAAGTCCGCCGGCAGGAGGAGTTGAGTAGGTGTGCCAAGGCTGTGTCGCAAGCTAAACAGGGCCAGTGGATGAGATGGGAGAGTGTGGAAAAGAGGAAGATCAGCTGGAAGGACATGTGGGAGATGGAGGCAAGCAGGATAAGTTTCCTCATTCGGGCAACCTATGATGTCCTTTCTAGCCCAAAAAATCTCAACCAATGGCTGGGCGAAGATCCATCATGCCCCCTGTGTTCAACACCAGCCACACTTAGGCACATCCTCGCTGGGTGTAAAGTAAGCCTCTCCCAAGGACGGTATACCTGGAGACATAATCAAGTGCTCAAATGCCTGGCAGCGACTCTGGAACGCAGGAGAACAGCCAACAATGCCTTGCCGCCCAGAACAACCAACCCAGTTAAGACAATTGCCTTTGTTCGGGGGGTGGGGAACAAAGGCAATGGAAAATTCTACCAAGGGCCAGGCTTGGACAGCTGAAGGCAGCCCGGATTGGCAGATGCTGGTGGATGTGTACCAATAGCTTACTGTTCCATCAGAGATAGCCATCACCAACCTGAGGCCTGATCTTGTACTCTGGTCGAACTCTCAGCGCATGGTGTACTTTGTGGAGCTCACAGTCCCTTGGGAGGATGCTGTGCAGGAAGCCTTCGAAAGAAAGAAACTGCGATATACAGAGCTTGCAGCGGAGGCAGAACAGCGGGGCTGGAGAGCTGAGAACTGCCCGGTAGAAGTTCAATGTCGAGGATTCGTGGCAACATCTACCTTAATACTAATGAAGGACCTGGGGATCAGCGGACAAGCCCTACGCCAGGCCATCAAAGAAACATCACTGGTAGCAGAGCAGAGCAGCCAGTGGCTCTGGCTGAAGAGGAAAGACCCTATTTGGTCTCCCAAATAACCGACTAGACAGATGCAGAGGGGGGTGGTTCTGGGACGCCAGAATGCACCGCTGAGCCTACTGGAGACGTCATGGGTTCAATCAGCGAAACGTTGATGAAAGTAGGTGCCCACTTAATAACCCAAATGACATGTCTGCCTAGCCTTTCTCAACATCAGAGGAGCATAGGTGAGTGCAGAAGGCTCCCATCACCATCGGGAGTAAATTGATACTTGGCACTTCGGATTTTTAACATCTAGTCCTGTGTATTTGTAAACATATGCTGAATAATCCAAAAATAATTTTGTTTGTAAGTGGAAAGAACTAATATAAATTGCATTAATTGCAATGTGTAAAAAGAGTTGAGATACTGTATTATAATTTTGCTGCATGTTATTGTGGTATATATCATGTCTTGATTTGTGAATATGTTTAGTTTGTGACTTTATTTGAAGCAGAAATAATATGTGAATGCTTAATTGAGCATAATTCTGACTGGTAACTATGCACTTCGTCCGATCATATTATCGCACCAGAGATGCCAACCTTCCAGAGCACAAATCAGTAATCATAAGGCTAAAAATCAGTAATTTGGAGACAAAATCAGTAATTTTTTGCGCGAAGCAATTTTTTTTCTGCATGATGGCAAGCGCGGCTCCCACAGGCAAGCGATAGCGCATAATGTTAACATTAACATACCTGTATGTTCATTAGTTGGTATTACATAAACATGTATTAACTCACCATTGAAAATGCTCTATTGAAAGACTGGATGAACGAGTTCATTATCAATATGTCTTGATATGTTTATACACACACACTCACACATATATACGCGCACACACAGACACACTCACACACACAGACACACTCACACACACAGACACACTCACACACACAGACACACTCACACACACAGACACACTCACACACACACTCACACACACTCCAGTGATGGAAATGGGTTTAGGAACTAAGGGTACTCTGGGTCCGTGAAGCTGAGGTTGGGAAGGAGGGGGGGGGGGGGACTCTGTCTCTGTCTGTGTGTGTGTGTTGGCTGCAGCCATCGTCTGCTTTAGTGAGGGAAGCAGGTCGGTGATTGATCAAAAGGCCCCTAGGAGACTGTCTGATTGGCTGCCAAGTGACCAGCGCATTATGTGATTGGACACAATGCACTTGGAGACGGCGGCTGATTGAGCAGGAGGAGACCGATTTATTGATTGGACGGGAATTTTAAGGGTAGCTGGTCGGTGATTGGACGCAACCCCCTTAGAGACAGTCGTTGATTGGCCACCAAATAATCGGGCGCGAAAAAATAAAAATAGGAAAACAATAAAATCGAAATTACGATTTAAATCGGAAGAATATCATGCCTGATCTGCAGCAAAGATACTAGTATCCGCTCTAGTATCTTTAATCTGCAGTTCCTTCCTATTGAACAAGAACCCTGGCCCGAAACAACTCGTAATCCATTCCCTCCACAGATGCCGCGAAAGCCCGCTGAGTTCCTCCAGCACTCTGTGTTTTTTTATTTAACTCTTGAAATTTAAGTTAGACATACAGCTGGAGTAACTCAACGGGACAGGCAGCGACTGGAGAGAAGACTCTTTTTCAGACTGAACTGAACTCTCGTTGGTGAGAGTACTTGTGATTATCTGCAGAAGGATCTCGACCAGAAAAGTCATCCACTCCCCAGAGCCGGCGCCCGTCCCACTGAGCCACCCCAGCCTCCCCACCCCCCTTATAATTTCCGTACTTTTTCTATAGCTGCCACCCATTTGATGTCATCCTGCACCCTGCTCCTGGTCCCGGCCCGCGCCGATCTGCGTGTGTGTGTGTGTCGGAGTCTGAGCGGAGAAGCGCCGGCACCAAGAGTGAGTGAATGCATGGACAGACGGACGAAAGCAACCATCGTAGAGCGCAATAGGTGACATTTTGGGCAGAGACCCTTCTTCAGACTGACAATCAAGGGAAAGGGAAACGGGAGGCATATCTTCCATTCGTTTGTCCTTAGTGCCATCTATATCTATTGTTCCTCTTTCCCCTGACGGTCTGAAGAAGGGTCTCAATCCGAAATGTCATCTATGATCGTTCCTTTCGCCCGTCTGTCCGATTGTTCGCTCGTCCTTGGATTAAGTAGCGCAGGATAAAGCTGGGAATTCATGCACAGGATGGAAACTGGAACGTAGGAGAACGTCGTCCCTCTGCGTACCCCCCCATTTCCATCACTGGCACTCACACACTCACACACACACACACTCACTCACACACTCCCAAACACACACAAGTATGTGCTAACTTAAAATCGGCAAAATCCGGGATTTACGATATGAAAATCGTACCGCCCGTAATTGGCCAATTTTCCGTAGAAATTACGGGAAATCCGTACCAGTTGGCATCTCTGTCGCACGCGTCATGCAAACCATCTTAAATGGCCACCTAAACTGTCATTTGGCAACCTAAAAAAGCTGCCAAGGTTGCCCGGCTGGCAACAGAGAAAAAATGTTAAGTGAGAGCCCTGGTATTGCTATAATCTGTAGCATGTGGGAAAATTGATTTAATTCTAATAATGAAAGCTAATATGAATGGAAATGTATCATGTGTTGAGTAAGATTAAAACAGGCCAGAAATATGAAATAGATACAAAAGAAAATAGAGATTGTTTATTTCAATGCAGGGATTTTTTTTGGGCTGGTAGATAGCTGAAATTAAAAATAACATTTTTGCAGGGTTGTAAATTTAATCTCAAATCAATAGGAACTTCACAAATAATCCCGTTCTATTTGACTATTGAAATTTCTGTTCCACAATGCACATTGAAACATTAACTATAGCTAATCTCACACGCCTACACATTCAATCAAAACAATCTGAATACTGCATAGCAAAGGAAAATTGCAATGATGAAGTATGTGTCTCGCACAACGCTGTCAAATACAAAAATCACATTGATAATTTGGAATGAGGTTTCCTTCTGTTAATGTAACATTGAGAACATTTTTTTTGGTCTATACTTTTACTTAGAAGAAAATAGAAACTCAATAATTCAGATGTGTGTTGGTCAGTGATGGCCCTTCTGTATTATTTGTGATTAAGAATCATAGATTTAAGAATTAGTGGATACAAAGCAAGTAAATACTAACAGTTAAGATACATTTGGAACATACTCCAAAGTTAACACACTCCAAAGATTATTACTTATGAAAATGTGTTGTGGTATTGTTAATTACAAAACAGCGCCAGTTGCATCACATCAGTGAATGTGTCTATTGCCCTGATACTGCAGATTTGAGAAGTTGGATTTTAGCATGGTTTTTCTCTTGTTCAAATTATTAACAATTATTTACAATACAAAAATAATTTTATAACATATGCTTTAGCATACAGTGCCCTCTATAATGTTTGGGACAAAGACCCATCATTTATTTATTTGCCTCTGTACTCCACAATCTGAGATTTGTAAAAGAAAAATTAACGTGGTCAAAATGCACATTGTTAGATTTGATTAAATGATATTTTTATACATTTTGGTTCCACTATGTAGAACTTACAGCTGTGTCTATACATAGTCTCCCCATTTCAGGGCACCATAATGTTTTGGACACATGGCTTCACAGGTGTTTGTAATTGCTCAGGTATGTTTAATTGCCTCCTTAATACAGGTATAAGAGAGCTCTCAGCACCTAGTCTTTCCTCCAGTCTTTCCATCATCTTTGGAAACCTTTATTGCTGTTTATCAACATGTTGTGCCAATAAAAGTCAAAGAAGCCATTATGAGACTGAGAAACAAGATTATAACTGTTAGAGACATCAGCCAAACCTTAGGCTTACCAACATCAATTGTATGGAACATCATTAAGAAGAAAGAGTGCACTGGTGAGCTTACTAATCACAAAGGGACTGGCGGGCCAAGGAAGACCTCCACAGCTGATGACAGAAGAATTCTCTCTCTAATAAAGTAAAATCCCCAAACACCCGTCCGACTAGCCCCCAAAACAAGCATAAGCTTAAAATGGCTGCATTAGAGGCCTGGATGAGCATCACCGGAGAAGATACCAAGCAACTGGTGATGTCCACGAATCACAGACTACAAGCATGCAAAGGATATACAAAAAAATACTAAACATAACTACTTTCATTTACATGACATTGCTGTGTCCCAAACATTATGGTGCCCTGAAATGGGGGGACTATGTATAAACACTGCTGTAATTTCGACATGGTGAAACCAAAATGTATTAAAATGGCCCTCATTAAAATCTGACAATGTGTAGTTTAACCACATGTGATCTTTTTCCATTACAAATCTCAACAGAGGCAAATAAATAAATGATGGGTCTTTGTCCCAAACATTATGGAGGGCACTGTATGGTTTAATATTCATTAGGTTATTGATATCACACTCCTGTTAGTTATTCAAAGCACAATACACCTTCCCAATCATATTTCTTTCCATAATTATTCCAAATTTTGATATTTTAGAAAGATAGATATGGCTAGACTCTTGCTATCTCTCATATTTAATTAAATATTCATTTTTTTCTTTTTTTAAATAGTCAAAATCATGTACTGTATATTAAAAAATAAATATGAACATGTTCTTACCCGAATAAATGAAGGAAAACCTTGACCATAATATCCAACCGCAAAGTAATCTGGTTTTGCTCGTATAACTCTGACAATGTTCTCATAGAATTGAGCTTGTTTTTGCTGCAAAATTAGCACAATGCAAGTTGAATGTTTAACATCTCAAGCAAGTAACATGAATTACCAATATTTTGCATTTGGCACTTTGATATCTTACCAGCAATTCACTGAGTTGCTCATAATCAAACAATTCATTTTCATATTGTTCTGCTAGTTCTTTGCCTAAAGAAATGGCCTCTTCCCACATCTGATAAGAAAGAAGGAAAAATGGAATACAAAGCAAAATATTAATGCCGAACAATTACCCACTAATAAATAATCAGTACTAAGTCCAATGAACTTTGATGTCATATATAATCAGTAGATTCCATTCCAACAATTCTCTCTGTTGGTAAAGATTCAGATTATGGACACAAAATGCTGGGGTAAAGGGCCTGTCCCACTTTCACAACCTTTTTTACTCGTGGACATTTTTCATCTTGCCAGAAAAACGCCCCGACCTACTTGATGTCACGAGTACCTACAACTAGCATCACGACCTACCTACGACCTCCTGCGACGGCTATGCTGCGAGTACGAGTCAAGGGAAAACTCGGCAGAGGTCGTGAAGTAGGTTGTGAAAGTGGGACAGGCCCTCAACTCAGCGAGACAGGCAGCATTTCTGGAGAGAAAAGAATGGATGACGTTTCGGGTCGAGACCCTTCTTCAAACTGAGAGTCAAGGGGGAGGGAGACTATGGATATGTGGAAGTGTAAAAGGTGTAAAAACGACAGATGAAAGCAATGGTGATCAAAGAAATGTAGAATGGATCATTGTTAGCTTTGGGGAAGGTGACAACAAAGCATCCAATCAGCAAAATAATCAGAAGGACAGTGAAACAGGTCAGAAAACTAGGGTAGGGGATGGATGGAGAGAATGGGAAAGCAAAGGTTACTTGAAATTAGAGAAACCAATATTCATACCGCTGGGATGTAAGTTGCCCAAGCAAAATATCAGGTGTTGTTCCTCCATTTTGGGCCTCACTGATATTGGAAAAGGTCCAGGACAGAAAGGTCAATATCAGAATGGGAAGGGGAGTTAAAGTGTTTAGCAACTGGGAGATCGTGTAAGCCTAGGCAGACTGAGCGGAGGTGTTTAGCAAAACAATCGCCGAGCCGGCGCTTGGTCCTGCCGATATATAGGAGTCCACACCTAGAACAGCGGATACAAGGGATGAGGTTGGAGGAGGTGCAAGTGAACCTCTGCCCCACCTGAAAGGACTGTCGAGGGAGGAGATATAGGGACAGGTGTTGCATCCCCTGCAGTTGCAGGGGAAAGTACCTGGGGACGGGGTGGTTTGGATGGGAAGGGACGAGTTAACTAGGGAGTTGCGGAGAGAATTTTCTCTGCGTAAAGCGGAAAGGGATGGAGATGGGAAGATGTGGCTAGTGGTAGGATCCCATTGCCCAAAGAGTCAGATTATGTGTCCCAGGAATAGTGCAATCTTTTACTTTACTTTAAAATCATGGCATTCTGTGTATCACTTTAATACTTTCACTACCCAGAAAAATATACCGTTTCTGAAATCATTCTACACCCAAAAGAATTTGATTTCAATTCACCCTATCTTTGGCAGTGAAGCACCATGCTACACATATGTTCTGAATTTGAAATGGGCTCATTAACAAAAGAAAAGGCATTTGGTTCAGAAGGCACCAATCCAGGCTAGGAGATTGGAGGAATGCTTTCACATTCGAAAAATCAATCTAATGATCTTCCTTTCCAATTAATTTCTTTCCTACCTTAGGTACAGAAATCAAACCTGAATGTCGTGTCACTAAAGCCCTGTACAGCTGTAGCAAGTCTATTATACTCCAATGCCCTTTTGCGAAGATGGCCGAAATACCATGTAGACACAAAGAACTACAGATGCTATGTTACCAATACTGACACAAAGTGCCTAGAGTAACTCAGCGGCTCATGCAGTATCTCTGGAAGACCTGGATACGTGAAGGTCTGGATGTGAAGAAAGGTCCTGACCCGAAACGCACATATCAATGTTCTCCAGAGATGCTGTCTGACAAGCTGAGTTACTCCAGCACTTTGTGTCTTTGTTTCAACATACCATGTAATTTTGCTTGCCTTAAATGTAGCTGCGGCACAATGGTAGAGTCGCTGTCTTACAGCGCTGGAGACTCGGGTTCCATCCTGACTATGGGCGCTGTCTATACAGAGTTTGTACCTTCTCCCTGTGACCGGGTGGGTTATCTCCGGGTGCATCGGTTTCCTCCCATGCTCCAAAGACGTACAGATTTGTACGTTAATTGGCTTTGGTAAAATTATAAATAGCCCCTAGCATGTTGTATAGCGTGTACGGGGACTCGATGGGCCGAAGGGCCTGTTTCTGCACTGTATCTCTAAAGTCTAAAGTAATTTTATATATAAGAACACCTAAAAAGATTTATGCTATTTAAAAATGAAATTCGATCTTCTATTCTTCTTACTAAATAAAATAAGCTCACATTTTCTCAGATCTTGCTCCTGCTGGCATTGTAAAATCTGTACATTTCAATTTGCTCATTACTTGTACCTTCCTCATGGCTTATGATACCACCCAGGTTTATATGCTTAATAAAACCAGATACATTAGATGAGATATACGTTAGATGAGACTTGCTAAGAATGGCCCGCTGTTCTGAAAATGTTAAACTTTCTATATGCTTAGCAAAATATGATCCATAGATAATAAGGCCATGCATGGAAGTTGGGCCAAAAATAAGTCTCCTCCATAAATCAGTTGGAGAATATCCTTGTTTCTACAGTATACCTGGAAAATATAGTTGATGGCTGGCATTGCTAACCCCTTGGCTTTGCTGTTTGTCAAAGCCATTGCTGTGTGACACCAGCAAATCAAACATCAATGAAACAATTACAAACTTTAAAAAATATATTCAAAGTTTTAAGAAGTGCAATAATTTAAAATATTTCAAAAATGATTAAAATCATTTGCTTAAAGAAATGTAACTTACTTTTTCCTCAGAGTCTACTTGTCCAATCAAAAGTAGGATGTTTTTGCAGACAGATTTCCCAGCTTTTGTGCTGGAAAATTCAGCCAGTTCACACCCTCGTACTGTATTTTATCCAATATGCAACAGTGGTATGCAATGGAGAAAAATTGCCAGCAGAGCTTGACCAGAGGTTCTAGACTTCTGAGTTCATTTGAGTCTTGGACATGGTGCTGTTTACATGATTAAATATCAGGAGTTCGGCAGACTTTGTGGAACAAATCTGACTATCTTGTGCAATGAGATCTTATCAAGCTGGCTGTAGTGCAATGGAGATTTGATTTAGAATTAACGGCAACCTCCCAGTAAAGCAATAAGGCACCCAGCCATCAAGCGTTGTCTACAAAAAAAGTGGTTTTACTCTAACCAATTACTATCCGATGAATCTATCGTCAATGGTCAATAAAGTGAAGGATGATACTATAAAGAGTGTTATCAAGCAACATGTATTCATCAATAACTTGCTCAAAGATTCTCTCTGCATTCTACCAGAGATGCTCACCTTGATCCAAGCAAGGACAAAAATGTTTAAATCTAGGAGGTGACATCAAGGTAGCAAATCACTAAATGTGGCAAGAAGCAACCCTAGTAAAATTGAAGTCAATTCTACACCTTTCAAGAACGGAAGAAAATCTGGGAGAGTTTACAACTAATTAACCCACTATTTCTGCAGCCATCACCTTTACAATCAGAGAATATTAAGTATAAAAAATGGAAATGGCTTCAATTTAATCTCATTATTATCTCCAGTATTTTATCTTAGCTGTTTTATATTTAAGATCCTCACTCATATTAAATCCCTGACTTCCCGGTATTTTAAATATTTCCACACTATAATGATAAATGCAAAGCAAAGCAATTGTTTAAAGACTGAGCTATTTCCTTCCTTAAAATATAGGCTTGGAGAATAATAAGGGAATTGTCACCATGTTGTGGATGAAAAAGAAGGATAAAAGAGTAATAGTAAATGTTGGGGTGTCTGTGGAGGCAGGTAGAAAAGTTTATAATTAAAACAGAGTAACAGTCAAAATCACGAATGAATTTGAATAGCTCATAGCCCCGTTGTTAAGGAACTTAACTATATGAGCCAGAGTAATGAATGCAATATTTAAAATATGCAAAGTCAGTGTACAGTTAACAAGCACGTTATTCTCACATGAATGTTAGGAATCTGAAAAAAATTAGCGTAAGTAGAGTGTATCTAAAAATAGAAAATGTGACCTTTTAACACATAACTTGTTAGTGTCATGTTGCAATCAATGAAAAATGGTGTGATTATGATTATGTTGGTGTTGGCAATTCAAAAAAATGAGGTAGTTAAAAAACTGTTCTGATCCAGTTCAAAATTGTGTGGGAAGAATGTGAGCATTACATTTAGCATAATTTTACTCCTTGAAACCAGAAAACCTTCAGTTCCCCAAGCTTAAGGAACCTTGTATCAATGGGATGCCGTTCGAAATAATATCAATTATAAAGTTATTCAATTGGCAGATATTATTAATTAACAAAGTATATTGCATTTAAACATATATAATTATTGTTTCAGAATATATTGTTTCCATGACTACAGGGTAATACCAATGTAATCTTGAATGGGCTAATTTTCTTGAAATTTGTTTCCATTGGGATTATTAATGTTTAAGTTTTAATTAGATTAAATTAGGTGGATTAAGCTAGTTATCTGAGAAAATTAAATTTAAGTACATCATGCTGCTTAAGGTATGTAACAATTACAGAATGTTACCTGGTTCTCAGATGATAATATGTTTATTATGTTTGGTTTATTACTACTAACATCTTTTGCTAAGAACTCCGTTATGTTTTCCGTTGCATACAATCTTTAATCACTTGAATGTACATCTGCAGTGAAAATCTATCAAATTTTTGACATTACGATGGTAAATAAAAGCAAAAGAAATACTGGAAATATTTGTTTAATTGTTTTAATTATTTTAAATCAGATATCCAGCATCTGCTCTTTATTGTTTGAGATTGCTTATCTTTATAATAATAATAATTATATATTTGATAATCATAATAATTTTATGGCCTATTTTAACTAATCTACTATGGTAGACAGAAACTTTCTCCCAGGGTAGAGACATTTTAAATACTATAGGACAGAGGGGGGAAATAGTTTAAAGGGTTTCTGCTGCACTTTTTTTACACAGAGAGCGATGGGTGCCTGAAACGCACTGCCAGAGGTGGTGGTGGAAGCAGATACGACAGTGGTGTTTAAGAGGCTTTAAGATAGGCATGTATTTGCATGTGCAGGCAGAAAACTTAGCTTCTAAGTTTATCTAACCACACTCATAGTGGGCCAAAAGGCCAGTTCTTGTGCCGTGTTCTGATAATGGTAGTTTAAAATATTTAAACAGCTTAATAGCTAAACAGTCAACACATGTGGCACAGATCAAGGCAGCAAATGCAACTTTGGGATTATTGTATCAGAGTAACACAATTTTCGAGTTTCTGATAAGATAAATTCCGGCTTTTACATGTGGGACGCAAAGAATTTTGAATTTTCTGCATATGTATATGTAATAGGTATACTTTAACTTGCTAAATACTAATGTAATGAAATAATTATTTATGCAATAGATTATTTTTTTAACTGAAATGGAGGCTCCGCAGTATTATATTCAATCTACAAACTGGGCAAACAATATGAGTATTACAATTGAAAACCATGTATTTGTCATTCCATTATACATATTGATACAGCTTTACTAATTCAATTTACCTTTCCTTTATCAAAGTAATGAATAATTTCCTGATAAAGCTGCTCCTTCAACTGTCCTTGAGTTTGTGCTTGATATCCGTCTCTCTGATTCAGGTGAGCAGCACATGGCTCTTCAGACCACTTAAAAAAATGAGCAACAAAGGAATATATTTTACCATTGAATATAATTGTGCACATGGACACGCAACTATATTGGTCATCATCTACCCAGACAGCACTATCAACAGATTAAGTTATGTGTGGAAGAGAAATGCAGATTTAAGAAGAAAAATACAGCAGTGAGATTAGTTATGAACAGAGTATACTGAAGAAGGAAATAAGAAGGGCAAAAGAGCCATGAAATTACGCAGAAGAGTGAATTAGGTTTCATAATACAATCTCAATTTACTTGCAAGCAGGTAGATGTCAACTCACTAGTATTAAAATTGCAATATGAAAACCACGCTTGTGGGATACTGTGGCCAGGAATGTTTTGTATTCACACCATTTACTTGGAATGCAAAAGCATTCAATTCCCTCAACATCAGCTACATTAATAGGGAAGCAAGATATCTCCCTACGTCCACCTAACATCCATGTTGAGGAAAAAAAACTTAACTCGTGTAGTGCTTTAGATCGGAAGTTGAGACAGCTAATTAGAGGAATAGCAACAGTAATTAGAGCTGATGCTGGGCCAGCACTTTTTTCAGTCGCATCGACAGATTTTCTATGACTCAGTTCCTGATCTGAACTGAGAATTCAGGTGGCAATACTTCTAACAACTTCAAAACTGCCACCAACTCATGGGACAATAACTCGGAAGAAATCGCGTGAGAGTAAAACCAGGAAGATTGAGAACTAGAAAATGGATAACATTTTTCATTTGATCATCAACACAATATATAGCATAATAGCAAGATTTTTAACCATCATTTTATAAGCAATTAATAGGCTTATTCTGGCCTCTTGCAGTGCTTTAAAAAAAAAAAAGTGAATATAATTTTAACTTGCAACATATAAGCTGATTAAGGCTTTCAAATCTTTGAAGCAATGTTGATATTTGGAAAGCAAGGTTAATTTATTACATACATTAAGAAGAGCCAAACTGAAGGTCCAAGACTAAACCTATTACAAACCTATTATGTTTATTTTTTTCATTATTACTAATCCCAACATCATATTAACAGTTTTCAAAAGCTTTGAAAATAATTTGATACAGTACCTTCAGGAGCTTTGCATTAAGTAGCAATGTGTAGGCAGCTTCAGTGTAGTTATCACACTCTTTATGCAGGTCACACAACTTGTACAGATATCTGAGAAAGCAACATTACCAGTTTTGAAGAGATATCCAGCATGCACTCATATACCATGTCTTATATGTCCAAATGTATCAAATACTAAGTTTATTCTTAAAGCAACAAATGTACGCAGAGAATTGCAAATTATTGTCGTTAGATTTCCAGAAGTCATTTGATAAAATGCTGAGTCAAAGGATAGTGTAAAAAGTTCATTCTGTGGAAGGAAATGCAAAAGTATGAACAGAAGATCACCATCCTAACAGGAAAAAGAAAGGAGGTATAAAGGGAGGTTTTCTGGTTTGACACGTGCTATGGCCTCAACATTGTACAATTTATATAAATGATTTGGAAGTAATCATACATTTAACCTTATGCCTACTGGCAATGGCAATTTGCCTTATTTTTAATCAGAAGACCCAATAAAAGTCAACATTTGGATGCTGACTAATTCTTAATCTTGTAATGGAAATAAATCCTGTTTTGGCGACTTCTTTCTTCCTCAGAAATGACTTGGATCTGCTTCAATTTGACTATTACCACAACGGACCAACAGCCGATGGGAACTCACTGGTTCTACGATGTGCTGTCTCTCTGGACAACGGGAGCACACATGTCAGGCTGATGACCATTGACTACGGCATTGCATTCAAAATTATCATCCCCTCCAAACTCATCACTAATCTTCAAGATTTATACCTCTCTTTGCATATGGATTATTGACTTCCTCATCAACAGACCCAATCATTGCAGATTGGTAACACCACCTTCTCCTCACTGATCATCAAAACAGGTGCCATCTATAAATTTGCCACTGACTTCACTGATGTTGGCCGAATCAAAGATGGCGTAGAGTCTGCGTAAAACAGAGAGATGGAATACCTGATTGAGTGGTTCTGCAACAACAACCTCTCACTCAAACATTGACTTTAGAAAGAGGACTTTGGGAGGTAATGCGCCAGTTTTCATTGATGGGTTGGTATCGGAGAGAGTTAGTAGTTATAAATTCCTGGGCGTTAACATCTCGGATGAGCTGGCCTATGCCCAACACATAGCTGTAATCTCGAAGAAAGCAGGCCTGTGCCTCTTCTTGCTTTGTAGTTTAAAGAGATTCAGCATTTCACTGAATACTCGATCAAACATCTATAGATGCACGGTAGGAAGTATCCTGACTGGTGGCCTCATGGTTTGCTGTGGTAATTCCAACGCACAAGAACACAAGAGGTTGCAAAGACTGGTAAACAATCCTAATCCAACCTCAGTAAAGGATCTCAACAGACCATCTTTATACTACCGTAGAATTTGTTTCAATTTGTGGAATTTTGCCCTTTTTTGCAGTTTTTCCTTTTCACTGTCATGTAGAATATATGTGTAATTTATGATTTTTCACATTGTCTGAGTCGTGTAATGCTGCTGCAAGCAAGTTTTTCATCGTAGCTCTACCACACCATACAGGTGCATATGACAATACACTTGACTTGATTGACTTGGTACTCAAAATTTCAACTTTAATTTTACCGTGAAAATGTCTTGCATACCTGATGTACATTTCTTCTCTTTCGATTTCTTTGTAAAAGTTCTGAAATGCAGATGAAAAGATTTTACTAGTTTTCTAACACACATCGATTTTTCAATGGAAAGAAACAGTACTTAAAAATAATAGCATAAATTCCTGAAGCTTTGCTCCACTGGCAGAAATATATCATGATTTCAATCTGTCTCTGAATTTAACCAACCCTTGCGATTGAGGTCAATTTCAAAACGGTTGTTCACTACACCAGGGACGTTCCCATTCTGTTAAAGAAGTGGGAATTGAAAAAATATAGCGGCAATCCATCAGGGTTCCAACCAGTTAAATGGAAACATTGAATATGTATACATTTCAAGTTCTAATCACAAGTTGCAATGCTCCCTTAAGAGCAACTGATTTAACGGATTAATTCCTATTGGATGTCATTACGGGTCTTCTTTGTGGTTGCTATAGACCAGAAATATCTCCTTCATTTCCACATTCAACATTTCTGAGAATTAATTTGATAATTAATCCTTTAAGTGTATTGCTGTCAGATTGAAGTTTCATAAAAGCAACGGTACCATATTGTGAATCACCACAGTATAATGCTTATTATACAGCTAAGTCATTTTATTAAAAAAATTGAAGTTTAGCTATGACTTGGGGGAGAACAGACAAAAGGTCTAGGAATGTATACATAAATTACCAGCTTCCAAACTGCCAGTGGAATTTAACATGATGCGAATGGTAGCATAATTTGTCCCTTCCAATTATAAAAAATGACCTTTTTGTTTAATATGAATGTGGAAACAAAGACGCTTTCCAAAGTGCTGGCCACTTTTTGGAGCACAAAGTGTCTTTAATGGGCCCATCTCTTCTTAATGATTACCAACACTAATGATCCAATATTTGAAAAATCAATTTGATGCGTTAGAAAAGGCTGGTTAATCATCTTAACAAGATTATTCAGGAGAGAAAGTGTGGAATATATCTTCATGTAGTAAGTATAGGATATATTTCCACCAAAGCAGCAAAAGGTAGCTCTTGTTGCTCCCCCTCCCCCTATTTGCAAGTCCCCTTGTCCTCACCTTCCACCCCATCAGCCGTCGCATACAGCATATAATCCTCCAACATTTCCGCCTCCTCCAACAGGATCCCACTACTGGCCACATCTTCCCATCTCCATCCCTTTCTGCTTTCTACAGAGACCATTCCCTCCGCAACTCCCTGGTCAACTCGTCCTTTCCCATCCAAATCACCCCCTCCCCGGGTACTTTCCCCTGCAACTGCAGGAGATGCAACATCTGTCCCTTTACCTCCGCCTTCGACTTCATCCAAGGACCCCGACTGTCTTTTCAGGTGAGGCAGAGGTTCATTTGCACCTCCTCCAACCTCATCTACTATATCCGCTGTTCCGCCGTCGTAGGTCGCTGAAATCTTCAACATCTTGAAAATTCAGCGGCGACCAGAGAGACGCTACGACTCTTTGGAGACCTCTCACGACCACAGGAGACCTCTCACGATCATACAGGCGACCCCTGGCGACATGTTGCGGGTGACCTCTCATGACCATAGGAGACTTCTCACGACCATACGGCCTATGGTCATGAGAGGTCTCCAAAGAGTCGTAGCGTCTTTCTGGTCGCCGCTGAATTTCGGCGACCTATGACGGGTGCCGGCAGTAAAGGCCGCGTAAGTGGGACAGGCCCTTAACGAACTCAAGCAAATTCAAGAATTCGTTCCTTTATTTCTAAGTATATTTCAGAAGTTCTATGTAGTGTTTCTAATACTATCGTTCACACTCATCAGCATTTTATCTTAAACAGCCAAATGAATCTCATTGTAATCTTTGCCCAAATAGAACAATTAAAAATATTACCGCAGCAGAAACCAAAGGTGTAAAAACATCATGTATGTAACAGACCAAAAATTGCTGTGATAAAACATATATTTTCTAAAATAAAAGTTATTGGATTGCTTTTTGCTAATACACATTTTATCATAAGTCCCAAGTACACACTGGTGTTTTTACTTTGTATTGCCACACGGCAATATTTGGCAGCCAAATGATTACTAATGTAGCAATGTGAACAACACATTGCTGAAGATGACGACAATCATAAAAATATAACAAATATCCTTACCAGTACATTAACTGTACAACTCATTCGGTTTTCTTTGTTTTCATCGTGCATGATTGTTCTGTAATCCAAAAGCCTCTCCATAAGCCTGACAACCAGCATGACAAAGGTTTCTCCACTCTTGGCAAGATACTTGTGCTTTCTACAGTGTTCCAAAAGGCTGAATAAAATAGCAAATAGTATAGTTCATTTTAGTCATACAGAAAAATTACAAACAAAATTAAATAGGAAGCCAATTTCACAAGAGCTTCCCATTACTGTAGTTACAGACATTAATTGTTACAAAATCTAAATATACTGTTATTATTTTCAATTGAAACTTACATCTTCTCAAACAGCACTTTGTACTGCTCATCCCCTCTGCCTCCTTCCACTTCATGGTCTAATTTGGTGATGATCTCGTTTTCAAACTATTAAACAGTGAATGTGAATAATAAGTGGAACATAATGTTGTAGTTCAATGCAAATATTTCAATTATTGCTAGTTATTTCAATGTTTAATTGAAGAAGCACATGGCAACTATCCATTCATTAACAATTGTAGAACACTTGTGGACACTGGTAGTCAGTGAATTTGTAAGACTATAAACGTTTGCCTGTAAATTTAAGAATGTATTACTCGTCTTGATAGATAAAGTTAGGCATAACATATATGAATTCATGTAGATAATTTAAAGGTTTTCTGTGATTAACAATTTTGAAAACTTGATGAATTGAATAAGCCAACTTTTTGAATATCAACAATATTAGAAGAAATATACATTTCTCCAAGAAAATAAACACCCACAACCAGACATATAAGTAGCTAGTATCCTCACAGATCATTATTTGACTCCATCATCATTATTTGACCTCTTCACCATTCACATCTCAGAAAAATTAGGCCCCATGCATTTTACACTCTTGACATCATCACAATAAATTAATGTTTTGAATATTGAACACAACATTAAATAATTTGCCTCAAACAGATCCTTGTTAATCGTCACATGTGCCTGCAACAGAGGCAAGCGACTAAGAATAAGCAATATAAAAAACATAAAGTGACAAAAGTGATAGGAACAGAATTAGGCCATTCGGCCAATTATGTCTACGCCATTCAATCATGGCTGATCTATCTCTTCCGAACCCCATTCTCCTGCCTTCTCCCCATAACCTCTGACACCCGTACTAATCAAGAACGGCTGGATGGATGTTACATACACAACCTTTCGCAAAAACAGTTGGTTAATCTTCAACTGGTGCCAAGGTGGGGCCACCACTTCATATATTCTACATGGTTACCCTATCTTAATTGATAGTGTTGATTACCCTGTGGTACTTACTAAAGAACCTTCAATAAAATTTGGAATTCTGTTGTTTTAAAATGTGTCCAATGAAGAACTTATGCAAAGCTATCTATTTCCGTATTCCTGAAGTGAACTTAGGGGCCACTTTGCCTCACTAAAGAAATCTTGAGTATTTCCTGGTGTGAATCAATCCTTTGCATTCAGCGGGGAAATCAGATCATGTTTTTCTCAGAAGCCAATAATTGTGGGGTATCATGGAACAAACAAGGTGCTGAACTGGATGAGGACCCTACCAATGCAAGTCTCATTGCCTATCTACCCACCTTCTGTCATTTTGGATCAGAAACTACCACTGCTCCTTTGTTACATACCATTTCATCGTTGACTGCCAACTTCTCATTCTCTCATCCCCACTAATCTCCTGAATGGACCCATCCCTCATTCCCAATTGCCCTGGCCAGGTCCTCTTTGTCACTCCTGGCACGATTCACGATCACCATGACTGTCTAATTATTATAGGTGGCACTGAGACTCCAAGATCTATTTTTTTTTTAATCCAACCACTAGGTTTGTTTATTATAATTATACATACAAGCTATACTTCAGCTAAAGCACTTAAAAAAATAGAAGCTGATGCACCTGTATTAACAAGGAGTCTCTTATGAATGAAAGAGTCTTGGACAAGGCTGATAAGAGTGAAGTGCAAGGCCAGCAGGTGTAAGGAATCCTACATGTCAAGAGATACTGAGGCTCTGGTCATAAAAAAAATGGCCTGGGTCATGTACAGCAGCTGTGATCAAGTGAATGTTTGAAAGAGTATACGGAATTGTGGAACATACTTAAGGAAATCAGGAAGACAAGAACATGGCATGTGATAGCTCAGACGGGGAAAATAAGGACATTTCAAAGAGATTTCATAAGGGAAAAAGAGTAACTGGGGAGAGAATAGGGCTCCTCAAAGACAAACGTGGATATCTCAATTTGGAATTGCAGGAGATGTTTGAGGTCCACAACAATTGTTTCTGCTTTGTTTTTACTGTGAAATTCTAGAAAGTTAAAGGGCATGTCATGGGGTAGTCTGCAATACAGTAGAGAGAGTGTTTGACGTCCTGAAATGTATGAAGGTATAAAAATGTTCAAGGCCTCTTCAGGTATATCTAAGAACAATGTGAAAGCAAGAGAAGTCATTGCAGGACCTCTGGCTGAGATACATGTGTCATTGTTAGCTATGGGTGAGGTTCCGGAAGACTAAATGATGGCTAATGTCGTGTCTCCATTTAAGATGGGCTGCAAAGAAAATACCAGTAAGCTCAACATCTGGGTATGCTAGTGAAGATGGATTCTGAGGAATAAGATATATTTGTAATTGGAAAGACAGGGGTCGATTACGAATAGTCAGTACGGCTTATTTTGCTTGGGAGATCGTTCTCACAAATTTGATTGAGGATTTGTGACCAAGAAGGAAGAAGAGGGCAGTCTGGTGGATATAGTCTATATGGATTTCAACAAGGTTTTTGATAAGACTGCAAGTTAGGTTACTCTGGAATGCGAGATTGCTAGGGATCCAGGGAGAGCTAGCTAATTGAATACATAATTGGCTTCATGTTAGGAAGCTACCGACTTACCCTGTGAATTAAACTTTTGAGAATTCTGTACAAGCACTCACAAGTCCCTTTGCACCGTCGATTTCTGAATCCTCACCCCATTTAGACAATAGTCTGCACCTTCATTCCTTCTACCAAAATGCATGACCATATACTTTGCTATGTTGTGTTCCATCTACCACTTCTTTGCCCACTCTTCAAACATGTCCAAGTCTTTCTGCAAACTCTGTTTCCGCAACACTACCTGCATCTCCAACAATTTTAATATCACCTGCAAGCTTGGCCACAAATTCATTAATTCCATCATCCAGATCATTAACATATAACATGAAATGTAGCAGACCCAACACCAAACACCCTGCACTAGTCATTGGCCGCCAACCAGAAAAGACCCCCTTTAATCCCACACTTTGCCTTCTGCCAGTCAGCCAATCTTCTATCCACGCTAGTACCTTGCCTCTAATACCATGGGCTCTTATCTTGTTTAGCAGCATGTGCAGCACCTTATCAAAGGTCTGAAAATCTAAGTATACTACATCCAGTGACTTTCCTTTGTCTATCTTGCTTGCTACTTCCTCAAGGAATTCCAATAGAATTGTTAGGCAAGTTCTCCACTTAACAAAACCATTCTGACGTTGGCCTGTTTTATCATGTGCTTCCAAGTACCCCGAAGCCTCATCCTTAATAATAGACTTTAAAATCTTACCAACCACTGAAGTCAATTTATTAACTTTTGCCTCATTCCCTTCTTAAACAGTGGAGTCGCGTTTGCGACTTTCCAGTCCTCTGGAACCATTCCTGACTCTCGTTATTCTTGAAAGACCACTATAAATACCTTCCCAATCTCTACCACAACCTTTCAGATCCCACGAAGCATCTGAATAGATATTTAGAAATAAAACTTCCATTCGCTACTTGATCTTTTACTTCACATCTATGATCTCTGATTATTAATTACGCATAGTTATTCTATAATGTGTGTTTCCACAATTCATTTAGGTTGTTACGTGATTTTGATCAGGAACAACGTAAAATTTACTTTGAAAATTGACACGCAAAAAACTGCCATAGAGAAGAAAATGGTTCCAATATAAATTCCCCACAGTAATCAGGAACCAATCTTTAAGTCTATCAGTATCACCGCAGGTGGCCATTAAAATTGACAAGCAATTATTTCCAATGACACATGTGCAATGATACTCTTTAAACAGTCTTTAGTAATTTTTGTTTGCAAAAATAAACTAATGGCTAATAAATCAAACTTTATTTTTGAAATTATTGCAGGAAAAAAGTTATTGCAGGAAAAAAATCGTTGTTGCAAATCTGAAAGACGTAACCCCGTACTTCCCCATTGACACAATTGTTACTATTAGGTAAATATTTATCGTGATCTTGAAGGATTTTTTTTGGCTCATCTCTTAACCTGATGTATTTCAAGAAGAGCAGTCCTCCATAATGAAGTACTTCATCCTTGGTGAATTCCTCCTAAACCTTCCGACATGCATTTTAAAGGATTTACATCTGAAATATGATGCTTAAAATTGCCTACAATACTCTGGCTGAGGTCATACCACTGATTTATAATATGCTAGCAATATAATTTTCTTTTTTATAACCCATATCGATAAACAGAAGTAACTCATATCCTTTTTAATCACCACAACATATTGCTATGCCATACAGTGGCCTCTCTGCTCATCTACAATTTTTGAACTGTGCTATTTATGGTGTATTGATTTTTCCATATTTGTCTTGCTAAAGTTAGTAAATTCTTCTCTGCCTTGAGTTAATAATTTTGTTCATTTTATTCTGCCTGTAAGTCATGCAAAATCATATACTTATTAAATATGTGTGTTTAAATATTCTGGTAGAGATTTACTTCATGATCTCAAAAATCCCCTCATCTGTAAATTTGGTTAATTACTTTCCCAGTTTTTCACTAAAATTCTTCACAAATCTGACTTTTTTCCCAAATCTAACCGCTGGCCAGCTGATGACGTCACAATGCCTTTGCTCGTGGCCCACCTAGCTCGTGGCCCAGCCCCCCCGCTCTGGATTAAAGCAGTTGCTGTTAACGCGCAGGCGCACTGTTTTCCACGAGTTACATCACCGCCCTCCCCCTCGTTCTTCAAAAGGCGCAGAAAGAACAAGCAAGCTCTGCAGATCCCGAGGTCACCGGAGGTCACCGACGGTCTCCGGCGCTCGCAAGCATTTGAAGAACTTTCTCCTCGAAGCCTGCGCATCAAGTGAAGTCACGCCTCTCCCCTGCCCCTCCCTCCCACTGCTAGCCGCTCCTATTGTGCTCCTCCTCCCCCCCTGCTGCTTTTCTCTCTCTCTCTCTCTCTCTCTCTCTCTCTCTCTCTCTCTCTCTCTCGCTCTCTCTCTCTCTCTCTCCCCCCTCCCCCCTCCCCCCCCACCTCTTCTCACCCCCTCCACTCTCCCCAACTCCTCTCTCCCCCCTCCTCCCTTTACCCCTTACCCTCCTCTCTCCCCCTTCTCTCTCTCCCTCGCCTCTCTCCCTCCCTTACCCCCATACTCCCCCCTCTCTCCTCCTCCTCTCACTCCCCCTCCCCTCCTTTACCCCTCCCCTCTCCCCCCCCCCCCCCCCCCCTCTCGCCCTCACCGCACTCACCCTCTCTCACCACTCCCTGTGTGTGGGGGGTGGTTAGTGTGTGTGTGACGCCGCAGGCTTCCCCCCCCCCCCCCCCCCCCCGCAGTGAGTCCCCCCTGGTCTAGTAACAACTAAAGTATAACTGAATGCTAGTACAATTTATATAGTATTGAACAAAACTTAAATTCTTAATGTTACTGCTGTTTTTATAACTTTATGTTGGCAAACACAATGTAAAATCTTTTGCTGGGTTTGGGAATGAAACCATGTTATTAAAATAGACAATATTTGCTTATCTCCAACTACCATGACACACAATGTTTGTGAACATTGCTGATGCCCAACATGTAATGGAACCAATATTAATGTTTCTTAACAAAACTATGGAAAACACCAACTGCTTTCCCATACCCTAGGAACCATCTCTCATAAATGCAGAGTTTACTTATGAAATGTACCACCAAAATGCCATTAATAACGAAAAAGGACTTTTTAAGACCTGGAATAAACCTCATGCCCTCTGAGCACATGATTTCCGCCTTACTATATGCTGAACTACCTGCACTAGACAGTGGAAAAATACTGTCTCTAAGTGCTGCAAAGATCTCCAAATTCACTGGACCGACGAGCAAATCGATTTCAGTGCCCTTTCACAGGCCCATAACTCCCAAGCTGAACACCTGCTTACACTCAGTTGACCACAATGGGCAGAATGCACAGTTGACATGCTGAACACCAAAAGTAGTCACTTTTTCCTACGTTTTGTCAAGGGAAGAAATCACTAGGCAAAACAGGACAAACGATCGAAGAGTGGGCCAAAAAGCTCTTTAAAGAAATGCTACATCCTAAAAGACACCTAGGAATCTCCGACCCAAGTGAAAGGGCATTCAGATTGGTACTGAGAACTTCAAAGCCATGCACTGGATGCACAGAGGTTGCTGACCACCTGGCAAGCTAGCCACCTAATAGTCCTATTTGGCCACCTCCAACCCCATCTGTGGAATTGTCTGCAGTTCCAACATTGGCTTCACCAGCTATCTCAGAATTTGGAATGCAAGTATGCAATCATTGATCCTGATGACTGCATAAGAAGGAACAATGCCTGATATTCAGTCATCTTACCATTGGTATTACTGAGTACAGAGTATTGTATAACTTTTTTTATTTTTGCTGAATGCTTCATTTGTCTTAATGTTCTTCAATATAATTAAAAATGTAAGACTTTTGCCTGCAAATCAGGTCATGCACATCATTAAAAAGCACAAACACTTTTTGGCACACATTCCAATACATTCAAAAACCAATATTCACCACATCAAACACCACCAAACACAAATATTCCTTTATCAAACATCTACACACATTTTGTAATGCGACAACACAAATTGCAGCAAAATACATGCATCATACAACAAAGAAAAAGAGACATTTTATACAACACAATAGGTGCAAATATCTGTGGTATTGACAACTCACTGTAAGCAATTCCACAGGACATCTGTCATTTTTTGCAAGCTTCACATATAATAATTCTTGTGTCAGATTTACTTGCTGTAATACTTGATTAATAACATCACTTTTAGCTTTACAATAACTTGTTTCTACCACTCGCTATAGTTACAGATATCAAATTTATTTTGAAATGCATTCTACTGGACTTATTCATATTTTTGCTTTATTAGAATTTACATTTTTGAAATATCTAAATTATGAGCACCACCTGTGAGAATAATAAATCTATCAAAAATGAAAGATGAAGCACCATCTGTTTCTTCTATATTTTATCTTGTTTATTCAATTCATATTTTAAAACCACAGAATACACCATGTAGAACCAGAGAGACATATGTGCCAGTGGAACATAATGCATAAGGAGGATTTGTACTCCACTCGAATGCTTGTGTGACTTCACTGGAGCACAACACACACTTCATAAATATGTCACTGCACCAGGGTGAAAAATATCAATATTATTCTGAAAACAACATTAATTTATAACAAATAAATGACTTATTTATTTACTTGCTAACACGGTTCTTTGCATTTGTGAATTTTAATCACAAATATGTAATGTAATTAAATTACAGTTGTGAGAATTTCAACACGATTTTAAATTCACTTACCATCTGGAAACTTCTTGTTGAGTGAAATTCACATTGCATCATGTCAAAAAAGATTGCAATTGTGGCTTTTCTCAGTTCAGTTTCTGGAATAAGGGTCATCTCCAGGATTGGACCCACCATTTCTGGGATAAATTTGATTTTGTGTTGACCTTTTAAGGAAATAATTGCTCTTAAGTAAAAGTTTCTTTTTGGACAAAAAATAAATTACAGCCACACAATGCATGAAATGAGGTCTGCATGATTATAACAATCGCCTTCTCAAATAACATCTAAACTGTTTGACAGCATTCTGCATGAGTGGTTGGATAAGTATCCAAGGTTCTGATGCCGCCATGGCAGCTGAAATTTAATTCAAATAATTAAATTAAACTGAAATACACAGTATTAACAAATATGATCATGAAACAACTGGATTGTAAAAATTAATGTGATTCACTAGTGACTTGCAGAGGGGCAAATTTGGTTTCACATTGGGACTCTCAGATCCGCATGTGTGTTGCTAACCCCTAATTGTGAATACAGCTGATCAGGAAGAGCGAGGCCATGGTCTTTGGCAACTGGCTCGACCGATCTTCCACCCCATCACCATCAAGCCTGACTTCTTGCTGGGGATCAGGTTCGGTGGGGGGGAGCATGAGGCTTGTGGCAAGAATTGGCTGGAGCGGATAACCAAGGTGGGGAAGAAGCTGGAGCTGTGGAAGCAACATTCCCTCTCATCAGGTGTGAGGTGCTCTCAGGGCTGCTGTACTTGGCACAAGTGTGGCCCGCTCCCCTCCTACGCCACAAAGATCACCCGGGCCATCTTCCACTTCATCTGGGGGTCGAGGATGGAACGGGTACGATGGGCCACAATGTACAAGTCGGCAGATAATGTGGGTGCCAGCGTGTCCAACATCGCCATTACCCTGATGGCCACCTTCGTGTGCAGCTGCGTCAGGCGGAGCATAGAGCCGAGGCATGTGGGCACCAAGTGTCACTACCTGCTGAGGTTCTACCTGTCCCGGTGTTGCGAAGGACAGGCCTGGTGCAGAAGCCAATGCCAGTCAGCTGGACATTGCTGCATCATCTGTCATTCGTGGAAAGGTTCTTCCGAACGAACACCTTTGACCATGTCCATCAGGCAGTGGTCAGCACGGAACGTCCTGCAAACTGCAGGGAAATTACTCTATGGATCCTGTGCCGTGGTTCGCAGAGCAGACTGCCCAGCTTGTCTGGCGAAATGCCTCATCGCCAACAAGCACCAAGACATGGCTTGGCTGGCGGTGAGGGGAGCCCTCCCAGTCAGATCCTTCCTGCACCATCGGGACCTCACTACCAGCGCACACTACCCTCGGGACAGTTGCCCACTTCATTGGAGAGTGTGGATTTGCAAAGAGTCTGGAGAGGTTTGCAATGGTCCCTATCACTATTTAACAGCTCCATCACAGAGGACTCTGTGATTTACTGACTGTTCCCAGGGACGCATTCAGACTGACATCGAGTGCTGCTGGAAAGTCATCAACTAAGTGAAAGATGCTCTTTGGTCTGCCCGAGCCATCTGTTGCCGACTGGCCCTCTGCAGGCCGCAGGAGTGCATGCTGAGGGACGCACTGAAGCTCGGTGCAGCCAACGCCAAGGCTCTGTGGGGGAGCACCACAGTCTAGGGTCCTTCCGCTGCTGGACATGGGGGGCAGGGTGTGGTGGAGACGCCCCGTCAAAATAAGGGGCATGATTCCATGCCAGTGGGCCACATGGCAAGGGTAGGGGGAAAATGTCGTGGAAGGAGTCACAAGAAGGAAAAACTATACTGTTTAACATTATAAAAAGTTTGACGACACAAGTGACCATTTAAAAATTCCATATTTTAATTTCTTCTAAGGTATCTGAATTTTTAAGTTAGTTTTTAGATTTAAATATTAATATAAAGGACAAATAGAGGTTAATGTTGCACTTGTGTTTCAGAAGCAAGATATTAGCCATTATATAATACTTAAGGCAAACTCAAAACTAAGAGTTTCTTCACAATTTTCACTACTTGCAATGCTACCTGGAACATGACATAAAAGAGCAAAATAAAGCCTTTTGGCAGTTTCTTCGATCAATGATTTTTGAAAAGTAACTAATGAGCACTGCATGCCAAATTTGGTTACATAACAGTGGTTTCAACTGCTAGAAAGTGATATTGACATGTTTTTGCCGTTTATATTTCTGAAGAACTTGCACTAGATAAAAACGTAATTAGTATTCAAAATCACATCACATATCACAAAAAACGTCATGTCAAGTACTCAGTCAATTACTTTAGATTTAAACAATACATCTTCTTTTTAACGGAATAGGATTCCATAAAGCATAACATCTAAACATTTCATATACAATGCCCTCAATAATGTTTGGGACAAAAATCCATCATTTATTTATTTGTCTCAATACTCCACAATTTCAGATTTGTAATTGAAAAAAATCACATGGTTAAAGAGCACATTGTCAGGTTTTAATAAAGGCCATTTTTATACATTTTTGTTTCACCATGTAGAAACTACTGTAGTGTTTAAACATAGTCCTCCCCCCCCCCCCCCCCCCCCCCCCCCCCATTTCAGGGCACAATAATGTTTGTAAATGAAAGTCCACAATCAGTTCATTGAATAACTACTTTGTTTTCTTCACTAAGATATTGAAAGCAAGGGGTTGTTGTGTTGACGATCCCCAGGGCCAGATTGCATGGTCAATAGTCACCAACTCTCTGATACTCTGACTCATCATCGTAGTGGGGAAACTGTAATCAGCTTTGGAACAACAAAGTCGGTTTACAAAAGGTGTCGTCGGCGAACTTGAACATGGAGTTCGCACTATGTCCGGCTACACAATTATGAGTATAGAGTGAGTAGAGCAGGGGGCTGAGCACGCAGCCTTGAGGTGCTCCCATACTTAATGAGGAAAAAATATTTCTAGTAATTTGAACAGACTGTGGTCTGTGGATGAGGAAGTCAAGGATCCAATTGCAGAGGGATGCGCAGAGACCCAGTTCCGTGAGCTTGGTAACCAGCTTGGAGGGGATGACGGTATTACTTAGTCCCTCATAACATCAGAAATCTCTTTTCTACATGGTGAAAATTAGTCACATTACATTGTGTGTGTCTGTTTGTTCTCAAAAGGAAATACCCTGGAATGAAATGTGGTAGGTACCATTCTTAGCTCCATTTCCAACACTTAACTGACTTTCAGTCTCGCACAATTGATATGTCTTATGTGCAACAATTGTTTGGCTTGCAATAATCCCAATAGCGGCTCTCTTTACATTGACAGGTGTTAATGCATGATTATGGGATGTTATATTATTATGCTTGTTATTTTCCAAAGAAGAATGGGGAAGCCTCTTGGTAAACTCCAGAATTTATCCCTCAACTACCAACAACAAACAAATTACTTGGCCATTAACTTCACTGCTATTTTCAGAACATTACTTCCATAATAAATAACTAATTTGAAAACATACATGACTAGATGTAATGCATTTAGCATATCATGAGAATGGGTTTGTTAATTAAAAACATTCATTCTTTAATTATGACCACATTTACTTTGTCTCCCCTTCAGAGATGATGAGGAATTGTATTAACTGGTCAGGTGACAAGAAGGAAAACCTGGGAAAGTACATCCTTTTCTTCATTAATAAAATATTAATTTTACATTATTATTTAAAGACCCAACTTACCAAGGTTATACCACATATCTCTGATCTCAAATCCAATTTGTCTCCTCATGTCACCGTATCTAAGGAAAAAGTAAAATTGTTAATAGAAAATTTAATAGAAATTAACACTCGTTCTCTCTTCACAGATGCTGAATGTTCCCAGCAATTTTTTTTTGCTTTTAGGTTTAAAAATCACTATGGAAAGAAACATGGGCTTTTTTCTATTAAAAAAAGGAATATGTATTAAAATAAATTTGACTACCAAATAGAAATGGCTGAAATTTAGATAATTGGGGGTAGACACAGTGGATATGACTCCACCTATTGATACCAGATTTCCAGGCAAAAAGAGATGTAATTAAGTATCTCGTCACATGCAAGAACATTTGTATTTTTCAAGGGGGACCCGGTGGGTCCCGTCCCCTCGATGGGCGGTTGCGGAGGTGGGTGGCGTCACACACACTAACCACCCCCCCACACACACACTAACCAGCCCCCCCACACACACACACACACACACACTAACTACCCCCCTTGATATTATATTAATATTATTCTTTCGCTCCTTTGATTGAAATTTCGTTCAAACCTCCTAATGTCAAGACTGTAGGAATTAAATGTTGTTCAAACCTTGTCTGTTTGAATGACAATAAAAGGCATTCTATTCTTTTTTATCCCATCCCCGCCCTATCCACTGACGCATAGCCCCCACCTTGCAGGCACGTCTAGAGGGGGGGGGGGGGAAGAGAGGGCATAGAGAGAGGGGCAGAGACAGAGAAAGAGAGAGAGGGAGAGGGGGGAGAGAGGGGGGGTGGGGGAGGGGAGGGAGAGGAGGGAGGGAGAGGGAGAGGGGAAGAGGAGGGGGAGAGGGGTAAAGAGGGGGGTGGAGGGTGAGGGGCGGGGGAGGGAGAAAGTGGGGAGGGAGAAAGTGGGGAGAGAGGGGAGGGAAGGGGAGAGGAGAGAGGGAGAGAGAGGAGGGAGTGGGAGAGGGGGGAATGGGAGAGGGGGAGGGAGGTAGAGTGGGGGGAGAGGGAGGGGGGAAGGGGCAGGGGAGGAAAGGGGGGAGGAGGGAGTAGGGGAGGGGGAGAGGGAGAGGAAGGGGAGGAGGGGGGGGAGAGGGAGAGGAGGGGGGGAGGGGAGAGAGAGGGAGAGAACGGACAAACTCAGCGAGCGGGCGGTGAGGACACCGAGAGGGAGCAGCCGACTGCGAGCGGGCCTCGGCAGCTCTCAAGACTTTTGAAGCCCTCGGAAGCCCAACCAAATTACTGTGTGTTCAGCGGATTCAATCCAGAGCACTGGCGGGAGGGGGGGGGGGGGGGGTGGGGGTTGGGGGTGACGGAACTCGCAGCTCCTGGAAAACAGTGCCCAGCAGGCTGCGCATTGAAAACTGTGCAGCAGGCTGCAAGGAGCAGAGCCATTGTGACATCATCAGCTCGTTAGCTTTAAAAAAGATTTGTGAACAATTTTAATTAGAAGCTCAAGAAATAATGAATCAAATTTTTAGATAAGGCGATTTTTGAAATCATGAGGTAAATCTCTATCGGAATATGTAAAAATCTCACCGTTAGTGGGTCGTGTTTTTGAGAAATGTGAATCACAGACAAACACACAAATAAATACACACACAAACACATCCACATCCAGGATCAAAGTTTTATAAGTATATAGATATGCAGCAACAAGCAGTGTTTGAAGGAGCTAGTACAGTAACATTATTGAGTAGACAAAAAAGTGCTGGAGAAACTCAGCGGGTGAGGCAGCATCTATGGAGAGAAGGAATTGGCAACTTTTCTGAAGAAGGGTCTCGACCCGAAACATCGCCAATGCGTTCTCTCCATAGATGCTGCCTCATTCGCGGAGTTTCTCCAGCATTTTCTGTCTACCTTTGATTTTTCCAGCACCTGCAGTTCTTTCTTAAACATTATTGGGTATATTGGAGGAAGGTTTTACTCTGCAATTAGTTATTATATTTTGTATGGAGATGGTTGATTTCATTTTTGGTATGTGAAATGTAAATGGTGCGTTTCCTGGTTGATAAGCACAACACAAGGTATTAAATATGTGTTAATTTTAATCTCTGAAAGATAACAACTTATTTGATAGCAAGGATTACAAAATAATAAGCCTTTGGATATGACCTTTGAATCATTTGGAGATTTGCTTGATATCAAGTTCTGAATTTGAATTAACCAGCAGCTAATACCAACCTCCTTTTTTTTAACTCAATGTATTATGATTGCATGTATATTCATTCAAATCAGTTCCAGTATTTTGCTTCTCTATCATAAATGTTTACTTATTCAGCAAGCACACACATTAATTGCAAATAAATATAAAATACAACATTTCAGTTCAAAAACTTGAAGGGGATTTTAAAAAAGCTTTCAAATACTGCTTCAAGTTTCATCATAATTCAAAGTGACTGAGGTATTTTATAGAGCTCTGGTTAACTTATGTAAATATTACAAAAATATTTAGCATGCATTGCCAGCTAATATTATAAATGAATAAAGAAATCTCCAGGAAGTTCAAAAATTTAAAAGCAAACATTAAAACAAAAATTGCTGGGCTTTCTAATACTTCTTATCAGGCAAATTCACTTTTCACATGTACACTGATAACCCAGCTCCCAATTCTAACTCACCCCTCAGTGCCGTAGGTGGCTGCTATTTGTATACATTGCGTATGCAAGCAAAGAATCTCACTGTGCCTAGTCACATGTGATAATAAAGTTTTTCTATACCACTACCACCACCTCTTCTGATCCATACAATGGTTTAATGTTCCCTGGAATTGAGTGGTGGATGGGCAGAAAATCTCTTCAGCCAAATGCAAATAAGACTAAAGCCTTCAGTCCCAATCAAAACCTCTGTTCCCTAGCTCTCGCTCTCAGTCTCTCGCGCTCAGTCTCCCTCTCTCTCTCTCTCTCTCTCTCTCTCCCCAGGAAACTGATGTTGAAGCAGAGGTTTATGATATTTGGTTAATACTAGTCCACAAAATAAGTATCCAATCAAATATCTGTGCCACTCTCCTATAACAGTCCAATTATTGCACCATACACCCTCTGGGTGAAAACATTTTCTTTCACTCCTTTTCAATGTATCTACCAATTTATTTGAGTCTTTACCCTCTGCCTCCTGATCTAAATGCTAAGGGAAACACACCCTATTTACACTATCTTACCCTCATAATTTTATACACCTTAATTAATTTTCCTCATCTCATCTGTTTCAATGTGATCAATTTCATGTGAATCTTTCTTCATACTATAATTTTCCAGTTCTGACAACATTCTTGTCTGGTCTCCTCTACATCCTTTCTGGATGTAATGACCAAAATAACATGCAATGCTAGTATATAACATAAGCTCCATACCTCTGTATTCCATACCTTTGCTAATAAAAGCATCTTACTATGTTTTTTTAATCTGTCATGCTGCTATTAAGGATCAATGGATGTACATTTCAAGGTCCATTTTACTTTATATCACGACATTTACCCCTGCATGATCCAACTATACAGGCTATCTATAACATCCTGAGGTCTTAAGCTATCCTTATATTCATCAATAACATGGACATTGTAGGAGATGTATTTCTTTATCACAACTCCTATATTTGAGTTCAAATCATTTATATTACAAAAAACAATGTAATGAGTACCAGCCTTGTAAAACCTTATTGGTGCAGCACTCCATTTAAAAAGCACCGAGTCAAATTCAGTCAAGTTAGTCAGATATGTATTTGCCTTAATAATTCCTCGCTAACCACAAAAGTTTATGCTGTTTCCTAAAATAGATTCCAATAACTTGCACATCTAACGGTTTAACTAACCGCTATAATCCCTGCCTCCCTTTATTAAACAGGACGCTCTCATGGGCACCATTCCCAAAGACAGGGAGGATTGAAAGATTGCAAATTGAGTCTTTGTCATTTCTTCCCTGGCTTCTTATATATCGGGGACGTAGTTCAATTATGACTGACAATTAATCTTTTTCAAAGAGGTTAAATGTCTTAATACGTCTTCTTTAGCTTTGTATGATTATTCCAATACAACCCTTTGTGGCCTCCAAAGTCCTACCCACACCAAATTGATCATCTAAAATAATTTCACAGATGTCCCAACTCACATCAGGTTCTGCTAATCCAACCCTCCTGCCTGCTGAACTACACTAACTCTTGACTAAATAATGCCACGGTTCTGAAATTCTGATTCTTGGCCACTGTTCTGGAATTCTTATTCTTATTATCAGCTCATTCCCTTGTTTCCCTCCTGCTGCTCATCTTTGTAATGTCTTCCATCCTTACAGATTTCTGAGACCACTGCATACTTCCAGTTCTGGTCTCTTCATAATCTTGACTTTAAATATTTCACCATTCAAATGGAAGAACTATGGAACAAATAAGATGGGTGATCTCTACAGAGAAAGTTTATTTCTTTCATTTCAGGAATTAAAACAAAATTATGGATTATACTCAAAAGAGTACTTTAGATATCTACAAATTAGAGATTATGTTAAATCAAATACACCAGATTTTAGGAATAGAAAGATAGAAATTTTAGATGAATGTCTAAATAAACATCCGAATACAGAAAAATTAATATCATATATTTATAATATCTTACTGGAAAATGATTTACCAAATACGGAAAAATATAGACAAGCATGGGAAAACGAATTACGTCAAACAATTAGTGTAGGAATGAAAGTTTACAACATATATACCACTGCTCATTAAATGCCAGACACTCCTTGATACAATTTAAAGTTTTACATAGATTACACTTCTCAAAATCCAAATTAAACAGAATTTTTTCAAATATTTCTGCTATATGTGATAAATGTTAGCAGTTAGAAGCTAATCTAACGCATTCATTCACAAAATGTACAAAAATTACTAATTTTTGGACAGAAATTTTTAAGATAATCTTGAATGTAGTTAATGCAAATTTAATTCCAGACTCAAAATTAATCATATTAGGAATATTAGAAACGGATCAGCTACTAACAACACAACAAATAATTTTTATTGGTTATAGTTTAATAATTGGTAAAAAATTAATACTAAGATTTTGGAAAGGTCCCATATCCCCCACAATCAAAATGTGGATTACAGAAATGTCGGAGACACTTCACCAGGAAAGATTAAGACTTGTCCTAATGGACAAGCTAGATCAATTCAGAGGAATATGGTCTCCATTTATTGAATACTTAAAGGATTAAGGTGGTCCGGTTCGAGGCCCTGACTGAAGCCTGAATGAAGGAATAGATGAAGAATTATATACAATAGACCACGAATATATCTCCAATGAAGAATATCTTGCTTAATACTCCAATTATTTTATTGATTTTATTGATTTTTTATTTCTTTCTTATTTCTTTTTCTTTTTATTATATCTCTTTACTTCCTACTGTTATAAAATAATAAAAAATATAGAAGTATAAATAAGAATGACCATAAATTTTAAAAATATTAAGAATGTATGTGACAAATAATATTTCCTTTTTTTTCGATTTTATATTATTTCTTCTTCATATGTATTTACTTCTAATAAAAATATTTTACAAAAAAAAAGAAAATTCACCGCTCTGGAAATGTTTCCAAAATCCATTCTGTACATCTCTCCTTCTCTAAAACATGTCATAAAGGTTCCTGGGAGGTAGTTTCAGACATGCTTCTATGTCAAAGGTGCCTTCTGTATACCATTTGCAGTTCTTGCTGTCAAATACTCAAATTGACATCTACCAAGCTTTTGTGCCATAATTATTTTCCATTTGTTCTTGTGCAGCAACATCTTTTTTCCACGCACTAATATTTTATATGTACATCAATATAAATAATCTTTGCACTGTTCATAAATAAACATTTCCATCAGCTCATTACTATTACAACATCCACTGTTAAACAAAGGCCAGAAAATAATGCTTGTTGTATGTTTTTGAAATAGAAAGGCACTAAGCCGGGCCTCTATCTATTCAACAGCAATCTACTTATGAATTACACCCACTTGCAGCATCTTGAATTTAAAAAAAAATATTGCATTGCTTGGTGCAAATGTAACTGGGAGAGTATTTTGGGGTTGACAAGTAACCTTTGATATTACGGGAGACCAATTTTTCAGAGCCAAACCTAAATTCTTTTGAAATCCAGAAATCCTACATTTTCTGTTCAATGGTACCTTTGGATTGGAATTATTTTCTGGCAGTTCCATGTATCTGAAAATGTGACATTTCACCCCTATTCTGATCTGGTTCCCTCTAACTGGGAATTTTCAGTAATATGAAATAGCACCGACTATTGAAAAGACTCTCTGCTCTTCTTTCCTAATTTTTGACCCCTAAAGGCAATATATCATTTTATTTTACAATATGTTAATGTTTCAAATTTGCAAAGTAACACATACTTCACATTCACTATTACTAGCCAAAGATTAAACTGAACCACATGTGGAGACAATAGCCAATTATGAAAAAGCTGATAAGAAGAAGCAATGAAAATAAATTAAGGCCTGGAATGAATGAAGGTGATACATCATTTAATTTACCCCAGAGATCTCATAAAGATTTATTGTTCACTGGCAAAGAAATACACAGTGTATAGATCACGCTTGACTATCAAACTGCAGGATATGTAATTCATACTTCTGCAGATGCATAAGCAGAGATTTTAAGCCTCCTGATATTGAAGACATAACAATTGAGCACCTTTCACTTACATATTTGCATGTGTGGTGTCTTTGAACAGACACAAACATTTAAATATCTAAATGAATGAACTACTATGTTTCCACAAAAACTGTTATTTTTACACAGATACAGATTGAGGCAGCATCACGTGGTCAGAATGGTCAACGATTTGAAGATTCTCAAACATTGCATAACACTTGAAATAAACCTCTGCGATACTATGAAGAACTGTAAAATATGTGTCACCTTATCCTAAATTTAAAAATAATATTAGCTGGTGGATAAACCGAATGAGATGCCAGAGGAAGTATTTGAGGCAGTAAAAACATTTAAAAAAACATGTGGACACGTGAATGGATAGGAAAGCTTTAGAGGGATATGGGCTAAATTAGGGCAAGTAGGGTTAGCGTAAATGGGCATCTTGGTCGTCATGAACAAGTTGGGACAGAGGGGCTGATTCCATGTGACATGACTAGGACTCTAATAGCTACACATTCAGACAGTAATATATAGCTCCCTAATATAAACTGTCATATATCTTTATGCAGTTGCCCACATTTACTATAAAGCTGACTTTTTAATTGTCAGGCAGTTCCTGCAATATTATTTCATATTTTAAAAAACATTTTTTTAAAAACATAACTTTTTAATCTCTCTTCTGAAAATATAGGCTTTTGTTTAGATTGTTCCAAAATTGAAAATAGCCATCCCACTATGTTGAGAAAAAAAAACATCAACTGTGTAAAAAAACCCAAGGGGAAACATATTACCATTCTTGGGGCTCTTCTGCCCTACACTTGGAGCAACCACAATGGAATTCATGTTATTCCTGGCTTCAAGCTTCTGCAGTATCTTGTCACTCACATGCATGATGCCACTGATAGCAGGTTCAAGTGAAAATTTGAAGCGGTCAATTCAAATGGATCAATGGGGAGGCGGGGGGGGGGGGAAGAGAGATGGGGAGTACTTATCCTAATGAAAAGTTATTATTCTGAAACATTAACTGTATTTCTATCTCTATCAATGCTTCACAGCCAGCTTAGGTCACCAGCATTTTCTGTTTGAGTTCAGATATCTGGTATCTGCAAAATTAGGCTTTACCAATGTGTATTCTTGTACATTGCCAGTTGACGTCTTTACCCTAAGACTCACACTCACCAGAATTAAAATTAGAATGTCAGTAAGTACTTGAGCGTGAAAAACATCAGAAACAAGATTAATTATATACTCAGCTGTTTTCCATTTTCAGCGCATGATGTGAACACGTTTGATTTCCCGCCCTTTACACTTGTAGGACCATGGCCAGTTGTTCACTCCAACCAAGATTCACTAAAATTTGGAGGCAGGTTGGAACAATCCAACTTTGTCACAATATTTTAATTCACAAATCTCTTGCTGGTTTCACTTCTGTAAAACCAAAGTGTTGCAGGGCATAAAAGATAGACTGCTCCCTTCCAAATTGTATTTCACACATGGAGGAATCAAAGGCATTAAATACATGCTGTTGCTTTATTAACACCCAATATGTAATACATTCTTACAGAAGAACTGCCTGGGTTTCTTCGTTTTCTTATTAAGGAAATCGATTTAGAGATATAACACAACTTTATCAGAAGACACAAAGTTCAGTCAATTTATAGAGTAAATCATTTTTCTGGACAGGAAACTATGGAAGTTGATTAAACAAATTTCATCTCCGTTGACCTAATTTTTTTGTTTATATATGTTGACAGCTCTTGCCTTCTGCTGTTCAGTGTTGAACCATTGTACTCTTTAACCACAAATTATGTATCATTAAGCTTAGAAGGATATCCTTTTTCTTTGTCTGACATCTTCTAATAGCTTAAAAGTTGATTTTTGTCATGGTACTAACAAAAAGGCCTAAACACTTTAGCAACTGAAGAGGTTCAGGTCCTTTAAAGTATTGTGCCGCAATGGCTGATTAGAAACATAGAAAATAGGTGCAGGAGCAGGCCATTCGGCCTTTCGAGCCTGCACCGCCATTCAATATGATCATGGCTGATCATCCAACTCAGTATCTTGTACCTGCCTTCTCTCCATACCCCCTGATTCCTTTAGCCACAAGGGCCACATCTAACTCCCTCTTAAATATAGCCAATGAACTGGCCTCAACTACCTTCTGTGGCAGTGAATTCCAGAGACTCACCACTCTCTGTGTGAAAAATGTTCTCCTCATCTCGGTCCTAAAGGAATTCCCCCTTATCCTTAGACTGTGACCCCTTGTTCTGGACCTCCCCAACATCGGGAACAATCTTCCTGCATCTAGCCTATCCAACCCCTTAAGAATTTTGTAAGTTTCTGTAAGATCCCCCTCAGTCTTCTAAATTCTAGCGAGTACAAGCCAAGTCTTTCCTCAAGGAAAGTCCTGACATCCCAGGAATCAGTCTGGTGAACCTTCTCTGTACCCCCTCTATGGCAAGAATGTATTTTCGCAGATTTGGAGACCAAAACTGTATGCAATACTCCAGGTGTGGTCTCACCAAGACCCTGTACAATTGCAGTAGAACCTCTCTGCTCCTATACTCAAATCCTTTCGCTATGAATGCTAACATACCATTTGCTTTCTTCACTGCCTGCTGCACCTGCATGCCTACTTTCAATGATTGATGTACCATGACACCCAGGTCTCGTTGCATCTCCCCTTTTCCTAATTTGCCACCATTCAGATAATAGTCTACCCTCCTGTTTTTGCCACCAAAGTGGATAACCTCACATTTATCCACATTATACTGCATCTGCCATGCATTTGCCTACTCACCCAGCCTATCCAAGTCACCTTGCAGCCTCCTAACATCCTCCTCACACCTAACATTACCCCCCAGCTTAGTGTCATCCGCAAATTTGGAGATGTTGCATTCAATTCCCTCATCCAAATCATTAATATATATTGTAAATAGCTGGGGTCCCAGCACTGATCCTTGCGGTACCTCACTAGTCACTGCCTGCCATTCTGAAAAGGACCCGTTTACTCCTACCCTTTGCTTCCTGCCTGCCAGCCAGATTGAGCTATAAGTCACAACCAATTAATACATCAAGGATCATTGTTTTTTGAACATACTACATTTTATTAAGAAAATAACTTTTGCATAATATCTGCATTCTAGCCTTATGGAACCGGGTACTGTATAAGAATTGAAGAATTACTGTTGCATCTTACTTGCAAAATAAATCAACAGTAGCATAGTTGTTTTTAATTTAAGCTAATCTTTTCCTTGATTGTACTAAATGATACTTATGTGCTTCCTCAACCCTACTGTTTTGGCAGAATGCTAATATTTGGAAATTGGTGCCCCTTCTGGGAAATTAACCAGATAAAGATACCAGTCTACAAATGTTATCATAAACCAGTTTTACTTTCAGTGCTATATACATAAAAATCAATTTTTGTTTTTAGAATGGAACCCGATTATAGTGGAATCATACCATTCTGGGAAATCAACAGCAATTCCGGCCATAAACAAACTTCAGACTGATAAAGCTTTTCCCTTACAGTGTTCCCGGGAGAAATTTGTCAATGTGATTCTGCAGTATGTCTGTCATTGGGCACTTTCAGCTGAGTTAGATTTTAAGGAGTGTTACTAATTTAGCAGTTCAATTAAAAGAGGGCTTCCTTGTGCAAATTCCTACCAAAGCAATCTGATTCAGGTAGGTTTCCTTTCATTTATTTACATACATGCTTGCCGACATATCCCCTATTCTCTCTCACTAATTCTCTGCTTTCCACTCAACAGCTCAGCAATCATCATTGCCTTTGAACAAAGATTGAGGAAAGTATAAATAAGAAGAGGAATAAAATCCATAGTTACCAGGAGGAAAAAAGACATGGAATTCAGGGGTATGGAATAGTTGAATTATCTGAAATTGGTACATTCAATATCCTGGCGGGGAGATTTGCTAGAGATACGCAGGAGGGTGTGAATGACAGCCTGGCAAGGAATGGGAACCAATGAAGCAATGAGGCAGATGAGAAGGTTGAGGCAAATGCAGAAGTTAAAGAAAGAAAGTTCAGTTGATAGGACAGGCAGGGGCATGGCAAGGAGAGAGGAAAGTCTGATGCTTCAAACTGCATTTATTTCAATGCAATAAGGCTAACAGGTAATGCAGATGAACTCAGCTGAAGAATAAGGACATGAGACTGGGTTATTACAGAAAAGTGATTGAGGAAGCAACAGGACTGATAGCTGAATGTTCTGGGGTACAAATGTTTCAGGACAGTTGTATTTTTGATGAGGGAGAACATCCTAGAGGTCCTTAAAAGAAGATAGTCCTGGTGTCCAGTTAGGCTATATGGGTGGAAATGTGGAATAGGAAGTGATCATTTTGATGAGATTGCACTTTAGACTCCGTAATACCTAAAGGACACTTAGACATTGATAGGAAAGATTGGGGGGGGGGGGGGGGGGGGGGGGGGTATATTGGCCATGCACAGGCAAGTGGGACAAGCTCAATTAAACAATTTGGTCGTCATGGACAAATTGGGCTGAAGGGCTTGATTCTTTGCCATATGGCTCCAGCGTTCTATGAGATGTTATTTATTTAATCTGAAAATCTCAATAGGAACAATGTGGGAAAACAACCACTAAAGAGATCAAAGTGGGAGTTGAACGTTTCCCAGACATGGGCTACCTTTGTCCTTCTTACAGGCGTCACAGTTTGGGAGATGCATTGGAAGAAGCTTTCAAGAGTTACTACACTATATCTTGTGAATAACACATATTGTGGAATATTGGACTAATGGTAGATGAAATGAAAGGGTGCAAGTTAAGTGGACTATTACGCTGCTTGGTGTTAGAGCTTTAGTTACCCAGGCAACCAGAGACGGTTCCATCACATTCCTGACGTGCTTCACGGATGGCAAAAAGGCAAATAAAGTATAATAGCCAAACTCCATCTTGAGAGATATGTTAATGATTATTAATGCTTTCCAGCCAATGCTGGAAAGGTCTTTCTACTCCTTCTTGTTAGAGATGGACATTGCTAACATTGTATGTGATCAATGTTACTTATCAATTATCATAAATTATGTACAGGTCTTTGCGCATGAGGGCATATGCTGCTTCATTACCTCAAGAGTTGTGAATGGAACACCGAGCAATAAACAGAAAACTTTCACTGTGGTTACCTTTTAAATAGAGGTCACTGATGAAGAAAATTAAGACAGTTCTGTTCTGATGAAAAAATGACTTGCCTCATCCACTGTATGACCCCTCTGGACTGCTGTAATAAAACAGTTTGGCTACAGACACATTTAGTTCTGAAGCATATTGCATAGTCAATGGTACATGCTGTATATGGTGTACTCAGCTGTTTTCTAGGCAAGAGATCAATTGAATTCTGTGCCGAATGGAACTCTAGTAGGAGGTTGAGATGGTTCATTCATTTAATACTACAGGGAGAGAAGCTTGTGAAATCTTTGTGTAGGAAGGAACTGCAGATGCTGGTTTAAACTGAAGATAAACATAAAAAGCTAAATAATAATTCAGCGGGTCAGACAGCATCTCTGGAGAAAAGAAACAGAAACCTTCGGGTCTGAAAGGTCTGAAGAAGGTTCTCGAGCCAAAACGGCACCTATTCCTTTTCTCCAGAGATGCTGTCTGACCCGCTGAGTTACTCCACCTTTTTGTGTCTATCTTGTGAAATATTTGGCTGCTTTAATTTGCACTCATTTGTTGGGTTCTGTTGTTATTGAGAAAGGGCTAATCATAGAGCTTTCTCCAGCTAGTATTTAATTTTCACTACTATTAAAATTCTGCAGAGCTCTGGTGTAATATATTAGTTGTGAAATTAGCTCTATCTACATCAAAGCTTATGAGCATGCACATGCTTTTCAGTTATGGTTTTAACTGATTTATGTCTATTTTTCAGATTCACCTGGTGCTCTTCACGGCATGTTCTTCTTAATGAATTTGATTGAAGATCGTTTTAATGGTAGAAACGATTTGCAATGCCACGTTGATTAAAGATTGGAGTGAAATACAATGCCATTGCTATTCTTGATTCACAAGTCGGCGCTGCTAGATTCATTCTGGATATGTCCAATTTAGTGAAATGTACAATACCGTCACGTTCTCAGTGTGGAAAAGAGAATTGCTATTTACTAAGAATGTGCGGTGGACACTCCTCCATCATTCTACCAGGTTGCATTCAACATGGAGGAGTACTGGTTCATCAGCTGAGATAGAAAAGTAGACAGTGAGCTGCAAGAATGTTCTTTATCATGTCAGAAAGTATACAAGGCAATGAATTAATGCCACAATAATGTACTGACATTTCCAAGTGTGCCACAGTTTTTGGAAGGGTTAGTACTAACCAGGGTGATAACACAGCATAGTGTAACAATTTGCTCCATATAGGTATCTGCTATTCCTCACTTTCTAATGGTTTTGAAACAAAAGCATGTTTTGGATATCATGTGAAGGTCATGATATGAACAACCAGACGAAAGACTCTCAAAACCTAAGTTATTTGCATTTCAATTAGGTTTTCGGGCTTTAGTTTAGGTTTTTGACTGCAGAAATAAAGTCACAAAAGTATTTCATCCTTTGCAAATACAATACTCCTATCTCAGAGCATGCCATCTCAGTGGCTTCATTGCTTCACCTTGTTGTGGCCTTTTGTTGTGTCCCTTGGGAATAGTGCATACATAAGCAGATGTGTTGGTAGTTGAATGACTGGCTGTCATTCTCAGGTCCTCTAGTAATAATTTCTCAATTTCTAGCAGTATGTTTCCCTGCCTGATGATTTATACAGTCACGAAACATCAACATTTATTTTGCCCCCTTTATGACTGCCAACAATGCACGCATATAGTAATCACATTTACCAGCTTCTTTTTCTGTGGTTGCTAGCTCCCTCACATTTGCTCACAAGCCAAGATACAAGATCTGTGTGGCGGCGCCTAACGACAGCGGCTCGACTGCAGTCCGTCTGTCTTTTTTTACATTTTTTTCTTGTTAAATGTATGTTTTGATTCTAGTTTTATTAATTTTTTTAGCTGTGTGTATGTGGGGGGTGGGGAAACCGTTTAATCTCTTCCCTGTTCGGGGACCCGACTTTTTCCCTGTCGGGTCTCCGATGTCGTTGGGCCTAACTTTGTGGAGCCGGCGGCGGCCTCCGGCCGGAACCAACCTGACGACTCCAGTTGCAGAGCCTGCGGACCTGCCATCGTGCAGCTGGCCGACTTCATGGAGGCGCACGGCTGCGACCCAACTTCGGAGCTTCGGAGGCTCCGGCTGCAGGACCTGTGGACGCTAACATCGGAAGCTCGCAGGTCCCTGGTGGGAGACCGCTTTTCGGAGCTTCCGCAATGGCAACTTCTCCCGCCGGAATCGCGGGGTGAAATGACTTGGAGTGGGGCCTAACATCGCCCGGCGTGGCTTAACGGCCGCGGGACTTACCATCGCCCGCCGGGGGCTTTAACATCAGGAGCCCCAGTTCGCCTCGACGTTGCAGTTGGACTGCTGGACCACGGGGGAAAGAGCAAGGGAAGAGATAAGACTTTTGCCTTCCATCACAGTGAGGAGGTGTTGGAGATTCACTGTGATGGATGTCTGTGTAAAGTGTGTTAAGTGTGGGTCTTGGGGGTTTTTTTGTAATTGTTAAGACTGTAGAAAATGCAATTTCGTTCAAACCAAGCTGTTTGAATGACAATAAAAGGCATTCTATTCTATTCTATTCTAAGATCACTTATTAGTGCTCAGCTGTTGATTCAAGGCAAGGGTAACACCGATCTCATTTCTATGTTTAACGAGAGACAAAATCAGGCTACTTGTGAGGGCATGCACTTTGATAAGAGGAATCCAAAGGCAGATCATTATCTGAAATGAAAAAGATCCAGGTATTCCTGTCCACAAACCGCAAAATGTTTGCAGGCACGTGCAGCAGGTGGTGATGAAGGCAAATGGCATTTTACCCATTTTGCAATAAGGTTAGATATTAGAAATAGGCATGTATCATTACAATAGTGCAGGGTACTAATGACGCAAGAGACTGCAGATGCTGGAATCAGGAGCAACAATATATTGGATGTATTCAGTGGAACAAACAGCATCTGTGGGTGGCGAGGGGGGAAAGTAATTATCCACGTTTCAGGTCAAAACCCTGCATTGGGACTGAGAGTGGTGCGATTCCCATTGAAACCTACCGAATAATGAAAGGCCAAGATAGAATGGACGTGGAGAGGATGTTTCTGGTAATGGGAGTGCTGAGGGCCAGAGGGATAACCTCAGAATAAAAAGACGTATATTTAGAATGGGGATGAAGATAAATCTTTTAGCCGGAGGATGGTGAATCTGTGGAATTAATTGCCACACATGCTGTGGAGACCGTCATTTGGTATTTTTATAGGATCTTGATTAGTAAGGGCGTCAAAGGTTACGGGGAGAAGACAGGACAATGGGGTTGATAAAGAAAAATAGATCAATCATGATCGAATGGCAAAACAGACTCGATGGGTCAAATTATTTAATTCGGTTCCTATTTCCTATGGTCATGGAATGGAGAGGGGAGAGAACTAGTATAAAGAGCGGGGGAACTGGTGAGACTGGAGCAGGTGATTGATGGGAGAGAGGGGCAGGTGGATAATAGATGGAGGTTGGCTTATGAAAAAAGAGGCAGATGAAGGTGGACACAATTGGTGGAGGGTGAGGGTGATAAGTAGGAACACAAAGGAATCAGAACCAAATGGAACAGGGAGGAAGACTGGGGTGAAATAAAAGTGTACTAAGTGGATTGAACCAGGACGGGGAGGGGATAAAAATGGGTCGTGGGAGGGAGTGGATATGGAAAAGGTGACAGCTGAAGAATGGACGGAAAGAGAGAGAGGGAGTGGAGGAGGAAAACACACTGGAGGTGAGTGTTACCTATCATGGGAAAATTTAGTGTTTACACTACTGTGTCATAGTTTGTGTTGGCCCTCACTCTGGCCGTGAAGGCCATGGATGGGTAAGTTGGCATGTGAATGTAAAGAGAGTTGGCAAAGGAATGGCATGCAACTAGGAGTTTGGGGAGGCCTTTGTCGACAGAGCGCAGGTGTCTGCAAATTGGTCACCCAGTTTGGGCTTGGTCTCACCGATGCAGAGAGTATTGGTTAAGCAATGCTTGGAATACTGTGCACAGATTGGTTCCCTCACATAAGGTTACACTGGAAATGGAGACATTTCAAAAGGGATTCAGTTGGATAACATGGTTGTCTTATGGGTAATATTGCTGCAATGCTATGGATATTGGCCAAATAAATTAGATCCATATTCTTTGGAGTTTTGAAGAACAAGGGGTGATCTTCACTTGTTCGAAGGAACAAGTTGGTGGACGCTGTTACTTTCCCACAAGTGCAAACATTTTGAACAAGAGGGTGCACTTAAAAAAAATTAGAGGGCAGTCATTTAAAATTGGGATATGTAGGAACTTCTTGTTTCAAAGGGTGATGAAATTCAATAATTAATTGTCCGAGAGGATTGAGGAGGCTAGATCTTTGGGTGTATTTAAATAGGAAATATAACCTTTGGGGAATTGGTACTGCAGAGGACTGGAAGGCTGGGCAGATCATACCATGTTTGTATTGAATGGGGGTGGGATAGAGGGTCTAGATAGCCTACCTTTGTTTCTACTTTGTTCTAATGTTGAGTTTTCAAGCATGTTAATTTTCTCAATGAAGTAATTTTTATTTTCTATTTCACAATTTTGTAATCATTTTTCTCTTCTTGGTAACTTAGTTTAGTCATTTCAAGCTTACATTTCAAATTTAATTAGTAGAAAATTACAGTGAAAGAGTAGTTGAAATTATACAAGTGGAAAAACAGAAATAAAGAGAGGAGTTTTTATCACATGCTTGGACTTACTTGCTGATAATTTTGGCACGCTTTGCACTTGAGAAGTTCTCCACCTGAAGTGATTCTTGAGTGAGAAAAGCAACAGCCAGATGAAAATAGTTGTTCCATAACTGTAAATTAGATAGTAGAGGAAAGTTAGACACAAATAATGAAATAAACAATGTGTAGAATTATGGCAAATAGTTATGGTTTTATAGTTTACTGCCTGCAGATTTAGATTTATTTTTCCCCAGGTTTTACAGTAGAAATAATGGTTTCAATGTCACTGCTTATCATCATTAAATAACAAATACTAAGAATAGCATGCACAGGCAACTGCATAAATCTGTAAGTTGCTATCTAATTGTCCATACTCCCATAGAAGTTTCAAGACTTGACAGTGAAACACATATAATGTGTAATATTGCTGCAATGCTCTATGTCCCTGCTAAATTTGTTAGGAAAGTTAAATGTTAACAAAATTTGTAGCATGATAATCGTTAAATTATATAAATTTACAGCACAAAACGGGGGCACTTAGCCCATGTGTAAGTTATCACAAAACAGAGGAAATGAATAACTAGAATTCAACCAACTATGTACAACTGCTAATATCGTATGTGACAAAGGTTGGAATAAACAGTTTCAGGAATGTGATGGGCAAGCATGTGAATAATGTTTCCTTCCTGTCAAAGCTAAATTAGTATAATGATAGTCTCAAGGGTATGTACATTGGTCTGGGAGAGGCTTTGATGTTATATTGCTTAACTTGACACTGAATTTGGAGCATTTTGTGCTGATATCGCATTTGTATTTTACATGACTATTGTAGCCAGTCCACATCTCAAAAGAATACAGATGGGTGGGGATCAGTGCCATCTGGTAGAACTTGAGCTTTGTGCTGGATATGAGATCTTGATATCTCTCAGTGTGCCAGCATTGCCTTTGCCAATCTGCTGTGAGCAATTTCAATATTGATGACTGCCTTTGTTGAGAGGTGTTGCTAAGACATGGGAAGTAGTCCATATTTTCCTAAAGTCTAATCATGGACAAAATCAAAGGAATCAATCCGTGACTTCAGAAAGGGGAATTTGGAAGACCATGTTATAGTGACAGATTTTTATATCGTTTCAAGGAATCTTTCCTTTAGCCACTATGATTGAAGACAGGGGTTCAGGAGATAATCGACACGCACTCACTAGATCTCCACGAGACATTCAATGCCGTCGAAAGTTAAATCTTCCAAATACAGTCTCTTATTGTAGTAATAAAAACAGTAAGATATTAATCCAAACTTCTTCTTGTACAAATACATTTTGATCTTACTCGTGGTCAAACTCTTGCATGGTCAAAAGCTGTGACCTCTTCACCATGCTTCTTCAAACTAAACTAACTACTAGGGAGTTTGCACGAGAATCCCAGCCGCAAACTACAGACTACGTATAAATCCCACCCACATCATTACAGGCAGATATAATCTAAAGGTAACTGGTTGTTCTTATAAGATACTGAGTTAAGCTAAATGGCTACTACACATGTGTTCGTTTCCATTGGTAGGTTGGCAGTGGAGTGAGTTAACAGCTTCAAATTCCTGGGGATTAACATTTTGGATGACTTGTCCTGGATCCAGCACAGAGATGTAATCGTAGTGTATGCATATAGTGTAGCAAAGTGTGGAGTCATGCATTTTGGTAGTGGGAATACAGTCATAGATTATTTTCTAAATGGAGGGAAAATCTAGAAATTGCAAAGGGATGTGGATAAATGTGAGGTTATCCACTTTGGTAGCAAAAACAGGAAGGCAGATTACTATCTAAATGGTGTCAAGTTGGGAAAAGGGGAAGTACAACGGGATCTGGTGGTCCTTATTCATCAGTCAATGAAAGTAAGCATGCAGGTGCAGCGAATGGCATGTTGGCCTTTATAACAAGATGAGTTGAGTATAGGAGCAAAGAGGTCCTTCTGTAGGTGTATAGGGCCCTAGTGAGACCACACCTGGAGTATTGTGTGCAGTTTTGGTCCCCTAATTTGAGGAAAGACATTCTTGCTATTGAGGGAGTGCACCGTAGGTTTACTAGGTTAATTCCTGGCATGGCGGGACTGTAATATGCTGAGAGAACGGAGCAGCTGGGCTTGTATACTCTGGAGTTTAGAAGGATGAGAGGGGATCTTATTGAAACATATAAGATTATTAAGGGTTTGGACACGCTAGAGGCAAGAAACATGTTCCCGATGTTGGGGGAGTCCAGAACCAGGGGACACAGTTTAAGAATAAGGGGTAAGCCATTTAGAACAGAGATGAGGAAACACTTTTTCTCACAGAGAGTTGTGAGTGTGAAATTCTCTGCTTCAGAGGGCGGTGGAGGCTGGTTCCCTGGATACTTTCAAGAGAGCTAGATAGGGATCTTAAAGATAGTTGAGACAGGGGATATGGGGAGAAGGCAGGAACAGGGTACTGATTGAGGATGATCAGCCATGATCACATTGAATGGCGGTGCTGGCTCAAATGGCCAAATGGCCTACTCCTGCACCTATTGTCTTGACTTGGGAGTGCTGGTGCAGGGTTCCCAAAAAGTTAATCTGCAAGTCAAATTGGTAGTAAAGAAAGCAAATGCAATGCTAGCATTTATTTCGAGAGGGCTTGCGTACAAAAGCACAGATGTAATGCTGAGGCTCTATAAAGGCGCTGATCAGGCCACGTTTGGAATATTGTGAGCAATTTTGGGCACCATATCTGAGGAAGGATGTGCTGGTTCTGGAGCGTCCAGAGGAGGTTTTACAAGAATGATCCTAGGAATGAGTAGGTTATCATATTATGAGCGTTTGACGGCATTTGGCCTGCACTCGCTGGAGTTTAGAAGAATGAGGGGGGACCTCATTGAAATGTACAGAATAGTGAAAGTCTTGGATAGAGTGGATGTGGAAAGGATGTTTCCACTAGTGGAAGACTGTAGGACTAGTGGTTATAGCCTCAGAATTAAAGGATGTTCTATTAGGAAGTAGATGAGAAGGAATTTATTTAAGCAAAGGGTGTTGAATCTGTGGAATTCTTTGCCACAGAAGGTTGTGGCCATGTCTTTGGATATATTTAAGGCAGAGATAGATAGATTTTTGATTAGGACAGGTGTAAGAGGTTACAGGGATAAGGCAAGAGAATAGGGTTAAGAGGAAGAGATAGATCAGCCATGATTGAATGGCGGACTAGACCAGATGGGCCGAATGGCTTAATTCTCTTCCTATCACTTATGAATCATGAAAAAGGTGCACCAGTGCATATACTTTTAAAAAACATTTAGACATGTGTTATGTCACTGAATTCTTTAAAAGGTTATATAGATGCATTGCAGAAAGCATCCTGACTGGCTGCATCATGGCCTGGCACAGCAATCCCATCAAACAGGTTCAAGCGTCTGAAGAGTGCAATGATACAGCTGGTCGATCATGGGCACAGCCCTCCAGCCCACCATTAAAGGAATCTACATAAGCATGGCCTCATGAAGGCAGCATCTATCAGCCAGGGTGTCTGGTCCATGCCCATTTCTTGTTGCTACCATTTGGCTGGAGGTACCATACCGTCAAATTCAGGAACAGCTACTTTCCTACAACCAGCGTTTTTCTTTGCAGATAAAAATTTGCTATTGCGCACATCAATTAAAAATCAAGCTACATTTGTCAACACCTTTTTCCATCAATATACTGCTCTCTTCTGTTTTGATTTTGTGATCAATCAACTTCTTATTTAATAAAATAATAACTAAAAAGTCTAAATTCGCATGTTACAAATGTGAAAATCTATGTGCCAGTATGCCATACCAGGGTGTACCATCACTTAAAAAGCACTGCCTACAACCATTAGCTTCCCAAACAGGCATGCTCAACCTTATTTTAGCTATTTATTTGTCGTGACTTGTTTTTGCACAACCTTTTATTTTCCACTGTCTTGTATAATTTATGTATAATGTTTATTTCTCAGTCTATATGCCCTGGGATGCTGCTGCAAGCAAAATTTTCATAGTACCTGTACCTCACCGTATCTGTGTACATGATAATAAATTTGAATTGATGCTTTATTGAACTAAATAAACTTGGACTGGCCTTGCAAACAAGGATAAAAGGAATATCCATCTACAAAATGCAAGGTTCATGTCACCTTCTCTTGGAGTGGAGGTGATAGAGGTCGTGGATGAGTTCCAATCTGTGAATGCAATTCTGCACTGAGGAATATTGCGAAAAGTGTTGGGTAACGATGCAACTTTGTTTTGCACCAACCTTCACTAGGATTGGGTCTGTATGGATAAGATCACAACATGCATGCCACTGTATAGCAGCCAAATTTGAGAAGGATACTCCCAAGTCCTTCTTCATTTATAGTCAAAGACTTTGTGAAGTCAACAAACATTGTGTTGAATTGTTGATGCCACTCTTTGCATTCTTCTCAGAATTGTTAGAAAGTGAAGATTACACCCGCTGCACATTTGCACGGAGGGAATCCAATTTGCAACTTAGGAATCACCTCTGTGGTTGATACAATAATTTTGCAGACAGCAGGAATAACATTCTATGGTTACAGCAACTGGATTTGTCTTCTTTTTTGAAGATCGCCACTGACCATCTGTGATATCCATTGCTTTATCCTCCTTTTCCAAGATATGGGACAATAGTCGTGTGACACAATACCCTAATCATGGCGAAAGCTGTGTATTACACATTTCAAGTATGACTTAATTGCTCTAATATTCACCAACCAAACAAAATGGTGTCTCATTTAGCTTCTTAACCATCACTTTGACCTCTTTTGCTACCTTTAGGGTTCTGGATTACTTCTACGTTTCCCATACTCGTACTATTCCTTTGCCTTTGTCTGTGCTTTCCTGATCCATTAATTTGCAGTACCCATTATTTCTGCCATTGTCTACCCAGTGCCTTCCTGTGGTCAACCACTTTTTCAATCATTGAAAAGTAGGACCTTCAGACACAATAGTATCTGTCCTGAAATTCTAAAATTAGTGAAGAGCTCAATTCTATTACATTGTCACCCACATCTAGAAAGGGGAGGAAATTGGACATCACGTGACCATCTGCAAATTTATTTTGCAGTCAGACTGAAGAAGTCCCACCCAAAACGTCACCTATCCACGTTCTCCAGAGAAGCTGCCTGAGCCGCTGAGTTACTCTGGCACTTTTTGTCTTTTTTTGTAAACCAGCATCTGCAGTTCCTTGTTTCTGCTCAATACATTTCCTTATCCTGCTAAGCCTTGCCAAATAGCATGAGAGTAATCTTCTCATCATTAAAACACTCCTTAGTTATCATACTCTTTTCCTGCTACTGCCAAAATTAAAGCAAACTTTAAAAAAAGAGTACAGATGCTGGAAATCTGAAAGTGTTAGATTTAGCTTCACAGTCTCCCTTGGATCCTGTTGACTGTTAGTGTTCTGATCAGACTGCCATTTGGAACCTTGTCAAACAACTTGCTAAAATCCATGTACTACATTTCAAATGCCCTGCACTCACCAATTCTTGTTAACTTCATAAAAAATTCAAGTGTTAATCAGAAACAACCGTCCTTCAATAAATGCCTGATTAATGTGTGCCTTCATAAGTGATAATTTATAGTATTCCTTAGAATGCTTCCAATAATTTGACTATCAGCAATGCTTGGCTGACTGGCTTATAATTACTATTCAAGAAGGAACTGCAGATGCTGGAAAATCGAAGGTAGACAAAAATGCTGGAAAAACTCAGCGGGTGAGGAAGCATCTATGGAGCGAAGGAAATAGGCAACGTTTCGGGTCGAAACCATTCGAAACGTTGCTTATTCCCTTCGCTCCATAGATGCTGCCTCACCCGCTGAGTTTCTCCAGCATTTCTGTCTACCCTGGCTTATAATTACATAGTTTATCCATTTCCACTAACTAAAGAAAGGTACCACTTTAAAAGCTTGACAGACTTCTGGTACCTTGTCTAAGGACAGAGATTTAGGAAAATAAATTGCCAGGGTATCCTGCATTTCTGCCCTCATTTCTCAACCTGCAATGTATTTTCTCTGGACATGGAAAAGCCGTCTCTTCTTTTAATACTCAAAATCAAACATTTCATATTTCACCTCAAGTATCATGTCCATACCATACTATTATATTTGTAATGGTAGAATTCAATGTATTCAAACTATGCATTCCATTTCTACACACAAGCTTTGTTCTTGGTCTCTATTTGGTCCTATTATTTTCTTTATTATTATCCTATTTCCTCTAGTGTATTATAGTGCTGCTGTTGCTTTCTTGGAGTTTTTCAAGAAAACACTTCCATTTTCTTGGAGTTGTCATACAGGAAATATCATGAAACATTGTGCCAGATGGACAGAATTCACTCAGCGATTCAAGGTGCAGCTCTTCAACCACTTGGAGAATGCGGGTGAGGAGATCCTGCCAATGATTTTAGCTGTGTGGGCAGCAATTAGACTTGATTCCGACCTTGATGATGCTAATGATAGATAATCTCCAAGGTCCACTAGAATCTCCTCCCCTTCCCAGATGTGAGCGATGAAGTAATATAATTGAGCTCTTCACCTAATTTCAGCATAGATACTATCTATTCTGAAGGCCCTACCTTTCAATTGGGAATAAGGTATTTTTCACTTGTTGGTTGTCAGGAGTGACAACAAGACCTAAGTGGATGGAAGCAGTAAGTTCTTCATGCTTTGTACATTTCACCAAATCAGTCTTGCTTCTTCTTATTAGAGAAGCCCTGCCCTCCCACCATTAATACTGGTGCAGATTGATGCAGACACATTTGTAGTTCCTTGATTTGGTGATGGCGTGATCTAGCAGGGACCAATGTCTTGCTCAGGTCTCTCTTAATAAACAGCGGAAGAGTTATGATGAGATTGTGCATCAATTTGCCACGAGAAGAACATGGTTGGAGTTATATTTTCTGACTTGTTCTTTGTTAATAATGCCTTGCCGCAGGATTATGTCCTTTCTGACTGGCACTGAAGTTATTAGCAGGATCTGTTTGATTCCCTTTGGATGCAGACTGGGGTTTTGCAATGTCGGAGTAGACATTCTCATTGACCTCTCCAGAAGCTTTAAAAGTTAGGATATGCACACTGGTGACCATAGGATAAACCAGCCCGGATGTAACGTGTAAGTTGCAGCAGGAGTTAAAACTGGCATGTAACAAAGGTAATGCCACTGTGGTTATGGGGGATTTCAACATGCAGGTAGACTGGGAAAATCAGGTAGGTTCAGGACCCCAAGAAAGAGAGTTTGTAGAGTGCCTCCGAGATGGATTCTTAGAGCAGCTTGTAGTGGAGTCGACCAAAGAAAAGGCAATTCTGGATTTAATGAACCAGATTTGATACGAGAACGCGAGGTTAAGGAACCTCTTGGAGGTAGTGATCATAATATGATTAGTTTTAATCTGCAATTTGAGAAGGAGAAGGTTGAGTCGGAAGTGTCAGTGATGCAGTTGAACAAAGGGGACTATGGAGGCATGAGAGAGGAGCTGGCCAAGGCAGACTGGAAAAGGATCCTAGCAGGAATGACAGTGGAACAGCAATTGCAGGAATTTTTGATCCGAAAAAAGTATTGGGTAGGCTAATGGGACTGAAGGATGATAAATCCCTTGGGCCGGATGGTCTGCATCCCAGCGTCCTAAGGGAGGTGGCTCTAGAAATAGTGGATGCATTGGTGATCATTTTCCAATGTTCAATAGATTCAGGATCAGTTCCTGTGGATTGGAGGATAGTTAATGTTATCCCACTTTTCAAGAAAGGAGCGAGAGAGAAAACGGAGAATTACAGACCAGTTAGCCTGACTTTGGTGGTGGGAAAGATGCTGGTCAATCATTAAAGAGGTAATAATGGGGCATTTGGATAGCAGTAAAGGATTAGTCCAAATCAGCATGGATTTATTAAAGGAATATCATGCTTGACTAATCTTCTGGAATTTTTTGAGGATATGACAAGCAAAATGGATGAAGGGGAGCCAGTGGATGTAGTGTATCTAGACTATCAGAAAGCCTTTGGTAAGGTCCCGCATGGGTGACTGGTGACTAAAATTTCTGGGCATAATCCGGAAGACGCAGGATCATTTCATTCCAAAAAGGAAGAAAGATTCTAAGGGGAGTAGGAGGCAACCGTGGCTGACAAGAGAAGTTAGGGATAGAATAAAACTAAAAGAAAAGGTGTATAACACTGCAAAGAGCAGCCAGAAGCCAGAGGATTGGGAAACTTTCATAAGACAACAGAAGGAAACAAAACGGGCAATTTGGGCTGAAAAGATGAAGTACGAAGGGAAGCTGGCCAGGAATATAAAGAAGGACAGTAAAAGCTTCTTTAGATATGTTATGGGAAAAAGAGTAGCAAAGTCAAATGTGGGTCCCTTGAAGGTTGACGGGTTTAATTATTACGGGCAACAAGGAAATGGCAGAAGAGTTGAATAGGTACTTTGGATCTGTCTTCACTGAGGAAGACACAATCTCCCAGATGTACTGGAGGACAGAGGATCTAAGGGGGGTAGAGGAACTGAAATACATTTTCATCAGGCGAGAAATAGTATTTGGGTAGGTTAATGGGACTGAAAGATGATAAATCCTTTGGGCCTGATGGTCTGCATCCCAGGGTCCTCAGGGAGGTGGCTCTAGAAATAGTGGACGCATTGGTGATAATTTTCCAATGTTCAATAGATTCAGGATCAGTTCCTGTGGATCGGAGGATAGCTAATGCTATCCCAGTTTTCAAGAAAGGAGCAGGAGAGAAAACGGGGAATTACAGACCAGTTAGCCTGACTTCGGTGGTGAGAAATATGCTGGAGTCAATTATTAAAGAGGTAATAATGAGGCATTTGGATAGCAGTAAAAGGATTAGTCCAAGTCAACATGGATTTATGAAAGGGAAATCATGCTTAACTAATCTTCTGGAATTTTTTGAGGATGTGACAAGTAAAATGAATGAAGGGGAACCAATGGATGTAGTGTATCTAGACTTTCAGAAAGCCTTTGATAAGGTCCCGCGTGGGAGACTGGTGACTAAAATTAGAGCACATGGAATTGGGGGTAGGGTGTTGACATGGATAGAAAATTGGTTGGCAGACAGGAAGCAAAGAGTAGGAGTGAACTGGTCCTTTTCACAATGGCAAGCAGTGGCAAATGGAGTGCCGCAAGTCTTGGTGTTGGGGCCGCAACTGTTTATCATATATATTAATGATTTGGAAGAGGGAATTAGGAGCAACACTAGCAAGTTTGCGGATGACACAAAGCTGGGTGGCAGTGTGAACTGTGAAGAGGATGTTAGGAGGTTGCAGGGTGACCTGGACAGGTTGAGTGAGTGGGCAGATGTGTGGCAAATGCAGTATAATATAGATAAATGTGTGGTTATCCACTTTGGTGGCAAAAACAAGGGGGCAGATTATTATCTCAATGGGGTTAGGTTAGGTAAGGGGGAGGTGCAGTGAGTCCTGGGTATTCGTGTAAACCAGTCACTGAAAGTAGCCGTGCAGGTACAGCAGACAGTGAAGAAAGCTAATGGAATGTTGGCCTTCATAACAACAGGATTTCAGTATAGGAGTAAAGAGGTTCTTCTGCAGTTGTATAGGGCTCTGGTAAGACCACATCTGGAGTATTGTGTCTCCTAATTTGAGGAAGGACATCCTTGTGATTGAGGCAGTGCAGCGTAGGTTCACGAGATTGATCCCTGCGATGGCCGGACTGTCAGATGAGGAAAGATGGAAAAGACTGGGCTTGTATTCACTGGAGTTTAGAAGGATGAGGGGGATCTTATAGAACAAATAAAATTATAAAAGGACTGGCAAGCTAGATGCAGGAAAAATGTTCCCAATGTTGGGCGAGTCCAGAACCAGGGGCCACAGTAATAGAATAAAGGGGAGGCCATTTAAGACAGGGATGAGAAAAAACTTTTTCACCCAGAGAGTTGTGAATTTGTGGAATTTCCTGCCACAGAGGGTAGTGGAGGCCAAATCACTGGATGGATTTAAGAGAAAGTTAGAGCTCTAGCGGCTAGTGGAATCAGGGGATATGGGGCGAAAGCAGGCACGGGTTATTGATTGGGGACGATCAGCCATGATCACAATGAAAGGCGGTGCTGGCTCGAAGGGCCGAATGGCCTCCTCCTGCACCTATTTTCTATGTTTCTATGACCTCACCAAAGTGAAAGAATCACAGAAAACCCACCTCAAATCTGGTTGCCCGCCACTATCCAATTACATTACACAGAGATGCCAACCCTAAATTTAGTTCACAGTAACATTCAACCCATTTGTCCGTAACAAATGGCGTTAAATGCATTTATCTCCGTAACGTACTCACTTGGGGTTGTTGCCGGCGGCTATGCGCCTGCGCACTGGTGCAGATCAGCGGGCTGCCGGCGGGCGGGTGCGGCACATGCGCACTTGGCAAGGTTGCCGGCAGGTCTGCGCCTGCGCACTGGGTGGGGGTGGGGGTGGGGGGGAGGCCCGGTGATGGGGCTGCCGCGAGCGGCCGGCTGGCGGCAAGAAAGTGCCGCTGATCGCGTGGGCCGGCGCCGCCCGGGCTCTGGGCCGGGCGTGGCGTGGCTCGAAATGGCGCCAGGCCCGGCAACCCTCCCCCACTGCGCACGCGCGGCCACTGGGGCCCGGCAACCCTCCCCCCACTGCGCACGCGCGGCCACTGGGGCCCGGCAACCCTCCCCCCACTGCGCACGCGCGGCCACTGGGGCCCGGCAACCCTCCCCAACTGCGCAGGCGCGGACACTAGGGCCCGGCAAAGTGCCGCTGATCGCGCGGGCCGGCGCCGCCCGGGCTCTGGGCCGGGCGTGGCTGCGAGCTGCCGGGCTGGCAAACCCGGGACACATGGCGCCGGCGTTCACCACGGGAGGAACACCGGCGCGGCGGTGTTCCATAACAGCATGTTTGGCTGCCGGAACACCGTAAAAAGGTTATTTCGCCGGGACAAAATACGGCGAATCCGGGACACTTGGCATCTCTGCATTACATGATGGTTTTGGATGCCACCAAGAAGAAATGTATGATATATTCATTTTACACGGAGAGTCATAGGTGCCTGGAACGTCATGCAATGGAAGGTGGTAGTAGCTAATGCGACAGAGAGTGTTTAAGAAGCATTTTGCCACACATGAACAGGCAGAAATAGAGGGATACAGACTATGTGCCAGCTGATGGGATTAGTTAAATTAACATCATGGTTAGCGGGGGCGTGGTGGTCCAAAGGGCCCGTTCCTATGTGTGCTATGTTCAATGCTTGTTCCATGATGACCTTTACATTGTAACATTAACAGAGGGGTCTACCACAGATTCAGAACTCACTTACTCGAGGAAGATAGAGGATGGAAATAGAGCTGGCTTACCGATGGAAGCAGAGGGGTGTGGTGGAAAGGCAATATTCAGGCTGGAGGTCTATAACCAGTGGAGTTCCTCAGGGATCTGTGCTGGGACGGCCTCTGTTTGTGATATATGTAAATTACGTAAATAAACGTAGATGGGTTGGCTAATATGTTTACAGATGACATAAAGATTGCTGTGGTTGTGAGGAGGGCTGTCAAAGTATACAGTGGTAGACACAAAATGCTGTAGTAACTCAGCAGGACAGGTAGCAACACTGGAGAAGGAATGAGTGACATTTCAGGTCTCAACCCGAAACGTCACCCATTCCTTCTCTCCAGAGATGCTGCCTGTCCTGCTGAGTTACTCCAGCATTTTGTGCCTACCTTCGATTTAAATCAGCATCTGCAGTTCTTTCCTTCACAACGTATACAGTGGGATATGGATCAGCTATAGAATTGGGCAAACAGGTGGCAGGTCAAGTTTAATTTGAGCAGTGTGCGGTGGTGCAGGTTGGGATATCGAATGTAAGGGTAAAATATACAATTAATGGCAAGACCTTTAACAACATTGATGTACAAAGAGATTTTGGGATCGATGTCCATAGCTCCTTGAAAGTGGAAACACTAGTAGATAAAGAAGGTATATGGTGATAGTATGGGAGTGAAGCTGACTGGGGATGAATAACTCTAGGTTTTGGTACAATGAAAGGTAAATCTGCTCAGGAACTCAATTTCTAAGCAGAAGAATCCTCAGTAAAGGTAAACTGCACTGCCGTTAAACAAAACTGCAACAATCTCAGAAAAGTAAGTCTAATATAGCTGTCAATAAATAATATTGCTGTTTATTTATTCCATATTTAAAACTGGTCAGGGAAAACAAGTAGTCATATTAGTGACTTTACACAATCAGCTGTTTAAGAAAGAACTGCAGGTGCTGCAAAAATCGAAGGTAGACAAAAATGCTGGAGCAAAGGAATAGGTGATGTTTCGGGTCGAGACCCTTCTTCAGACACAATCATCTGTCGTAAAGCTCATTTACCATTGCACCAGCAAAAAACATGAAATAAAATCCTTCAATAAAATTGCAATTTGATTTGTTCAGTTACAATAAATAACTGTCCCTCTTATAATGTTCTACTGTTCCAAATCATCATGAATGGTAATTTTACAGAAATTACTCCAGAAGTTTAATTGGAAGTGCACAATAATGCATATGGGAAATGCATACATGGCAAACTTTTATGAAGAAGTATTTGTTTTACCTGATGGTGCAATCATCTCTTCCTTTTTTTAAATATTGCTTAATCTGTTTTTTTTTTAATTTCACATCCAACATATATTATCAAATCAAGATATGGCAGGGGTAAATAAATATATGGGTCATGTAGGCCTGTGGCCTACAATATCTGTGCTGAACATGATGCCAAGTAAAACTAATATTCTCTACCTGCATGTAATCAATATCCCTCCACTTCCTGCATATCCATGTGCCTATCTAAAAGCCTCTTAAACGCCACTATCATGTCTGCATTTATGTCCAAGCCATTTGTATACATATATAATGTATATCACGATCTAACCTCTGCCTTTCAAGAGTAAGCCAATTCTCCATCCAAAATATCAACACATGATAGATTACATGCATCTTAATCTTCTGGATCAGCCTACCATGCGAGACTTTATCAAATTTCTTAGTAAAATCCACATGGGCAATATCCACTGCCTTACCCTCATTCGTCACCTTTGTCATCTCCTCAAAAACTTAAATTACGTTCGTAGGACATAAGCTGCTGCGGACAAAGTCATGTTGACTGTCCCCAATTAGCCCATTCTCTTCCAAATACGAGTAAATCGTATTCCAAAGAATCCTATCCAATAACTTCCCTGCCATTGACATCAGGTTTACTGGCCTGTACTGTACTACCTGGGTTATCTCTACTTTAACAAAAGGACAATATTGACAACACTCCAGTCATCTGGGACCTCGCCAGTGGACGACACAAAGATTTTCATTAAGGTCTCTACAATATCCTCAATTGCCTCTCTCAAATAACCTGGAAATGATCTCATCAGGCCCTTGAGATTTATCCACCTTAATACTTTTCCAGAGATCCAATACCATTTTATTAATGATCTCAAACTGCCCTGTCATATACCTCACACTGATCTCATTACCCTCCACGTCCTTCTCAAATTTGGTTCATATCTTTTATCACTTTACAATAAATTGGCAAATATGTAATGGATGCTTGTTTTCACAAGTATGTTTATAGAAATTATTGATTTTTTTGTAATGCTGAACCATGTTTTGCAATTTTAATTATATATTGACATTTGTTTATATGCTTGTAAACATGCAATCATTTAGTCAATTTCCTTTGCTGTTTCCCTCCACTTTTCTGAACTTTCAACTCCCTTTAGTTTCTTTCCTATGTCTCCTCATGATCTTTTCAAGTCCATCTTATTCATTAGGACCAATTCCCATCACCAACATTATTCTCACAAAACTGCTGACCACACAACTCTCCATGGATTACTAAGTACTGATAGTTCAGCTATAACACGTGTTTCAATACCGCAAATTGGATAAAATGTGTTCATGAATTGGAGAACACTCTTTCTATTATGCAGGCCAAATTGATAATGTTGATTTCAATTGGGAAATAGGGAACAATTTAAAAGTGACCTTGAAAATGACAAACAGAATAAAACCTATTTTACAAAAAACAACCTGGATTTCTATGGGATCTATGTAATCAGGCACCATTGTCACTGAGTCTGAAGAAGGGTCTCGACCCGAAACGTCGCCCATTTCCTTCGCTCCATAGATAATGCCTCGCCCGCTGGGTTTCTCCACCATTTTTGTCTACCACTGTCTCTTAACATAGAATAGAATAGAATGCCTTTTATTGTCATTCAAACAGCTTTGGTTGAACAAAATTGCATTTTCTAGTCTTACAATACAAAAAAAAACCGCAAGACCCACACTACACAAACATCCATCACAGTGAATCTCCAACACCTCTTCACTGTGATGGAAGGCAAACATCTTATCTCTTCCCTTTGCTCTTCTCCCGCAGTCCAACTGCAGCGTCGAGGCGAACTGGGGCTCCCGATGTTAAAGCCCCCGGCGGGTGATGGTAAGTCCCGTGGTCGTATCAGCCGCGCTGGGCGATGTTAGGCCTCGCTCCGACTCCTTTAAACCCCGCGATTCCTGCGGGGGAAGTTGCCGTTGCGGGAGCTCCGAAAAGCGGTCTCCCACCAGGGACCTGCGAGCTCCCGATGTTACCGTCCACCGGTGCCTCCGAAGTCGGGTCGCAGCCGTGTGCCACCACAGCTCTTCCCGCTCCGCGATGTCAGGTCTGCAGGCTCTGCGACTGGAGTCCTCAGGCAGGTTCAGGCCGGAGGCCACCGCCGGCTCCACGATGTTAGGCCCAGCGACATTGGAGACCCGACAGGAAAAAGTCGGGTCCCCGTACAGGGAAGAGACTAACGGTTTCCCCCACCCCCCCCCCCCCCCCCCCCCCCCCCACACATATACACAGTTAAAGAAAAATAATAAAAATTCGAGTCAAGACATACAATTAACAAGACAAAAATTTAAAAAAAGACAGACGGACTGTAGTCGAGCCACTGCCGATAGGCGCCGCCACACCACGCATCAATCTGTCATTTTCACTGTGGGAGGCCATTGAAATTCACAATCGATCGCTTTAATTGATATGTGCAATGATTATCAAATAATGTAACATACAGCCTTTAGCATTTTTAGCTTTCAGTAACAAAAATGAACTTAAACCTATTAAAAAGACCTTTATTTTTGGCAAATTGTCTAATACTGAGCACTATCTTTCACAAAGGCTATGATGACCTTAGTGTAGTTATATTGAATATTTACAGGAATGATTTCAAGGATGAGAAAGTTGAAATCTCCTGTTCTAGGAATAGCCAGAAAAGCTTGGGTTATTGTGCTTAGAGTACAGAAAGTTTCTCACCTCCATCTTCTTTACAATACCCTTCCCCCAACCTGCCATTACTCGGTTTCTTTACTCTTCCCTGCTAGTTTGACCTAACCATCACCCCTTCTTTATCTGGGTCCACTTATAGCTTCTTTATTTATCAGGTTTCAGATTGTGCCGCTCTTTGTTATCTCCACTTATCAACCCCCAACTGGGCTCCATCTGTCCATCAATACCCTACTCACCTGGTTCCACCTATTGTCTACCAGCTCTATCCATCCCTCACTATACCCTCTTTATATTGGCTACCCACCCCACCCCACCCCTGCATGTTTAGTCCTAATGCAGGGCCTCGACCCAAACATCAACTATCCCTACCTCTCTCCCCAGATGCTGTCTAATCCATTGAGATCCTCCGGCTGTTTGTTGTTTGCTTCTACCTTCAGCATAACTTACAATGTGATTACTAACTATACTTTAAGTGACTATTTCAGTATGCAGTACCAGATATAATTCAGTGTATAGCGTAATAGGCTTAGAAATAAATTCCTTGATCATTAAAAATTAAATATAGCTCAAAGAAAAGTGCTATTTTTGTAATTTACACAATATTCTGCTATATTTCATTTCATACACAGATTTCATTTGTCTCTGCTACACAAAGTTAAGTTTGTCATGTATAACCAATCTAATGTATTAATAAGCAAACAATTTGAAGATCAATAGATGATATCATTAATCACCTGCATATCTTCCATAAACTAAAAATGTATCATCTTAATCAAATTAATCCAGGTATATAATTTCTATGAAGACTGAATATCCGTGAAACTTATTCTAATGCTCCCGACTTTTACATCAATATAATTTATTATACATCAAGTGAATATTAAATTGTAGCTCAAGCGTTTGAAATAACACCATAATTTTTTATTATTGATGAGACACAAAAATAACCTCAACATTTCTAAAATTTGTAGTTAACGTTTCATATTCTTGATTTTAAAGCCACAATCAGGCTATATTTTCTGGGCTAGAATTTTTTCAGAATTGACGCAGCTGAACATTGTGAAAGCTTGGATATCAAGTCTCAATCAGAAAGTGATTTTACAGACTGTTTTATGAAATTATACTGCTTAAAGAAATAAAATTGCATTTTGAGATATTCAAAATGAATTTTCTCAGAGTTTAATTGTTTTCATTATATTGGAGAGGAAAGTTATTTCAACTGCCTGCTATAAACCACATTCTCCTGCCCCTCCATCCTTATTTCCAACAATGCACATGAACATCTTTCTCACCAAGATTAATACCACCAGTCAAACAATTCTACCTTTAAGTCCTTTTGAAAAATGAATACTGGAAACAATATCAGCGCACAAAGGAAATAAATCAAATGTAACTCTAACCAACAGCAGCTAAATAAACATTTGGCTATGGGTAAGATTTTTATTTGTTCAAATATGTTGATCAGTCTGCTGATAGGAGTCACATTCCAAAGGTAATCTGCTGCCAATGACCAATCTGAATATTCCTATTAAATCATGAAACTCATTTAAAACTATAGTTTATATATTTCTTCTTCCTTCTTTCTAAATCCATCCCCAAGAAACTGGCCAAGCTTCCAATGATAGGATTCAAAGTATTCTAAATAAGAAATGAGTCCCTTATAACAAAGAATCGTGATACTATGTCAAAACCCATGTGTTTCAAATCAACTGTTCCAAAATGAACAGGAGAAATCGGCTACCAGAGGAGCAGTGGGTAATGATTTGTATTGATGTAATTAAGACAGTTGAAATGTTTTAAATAATTTTAAGTGTGTCTTATTAGTATTTTAATTTTTTTTAATAATTTTAGTTTAGAGACATGGAGTCATGGAGTGATAGTGTTGAAACAGGCCCTTTGGCCCAACTTGCCCACACCGGCCAATATGTCCCAGCTACACTGGTCCCATCTGCCTGCGCTTGGTCCCTCCAAACTTGTCCTATCCATGTATCTGTCTAACTGTTTCTTAAACGTTGGGATAGTCCCAGCCTCAACTACTTCCTCTGGCAGCTTGTTCCACACACCCACCACCCTTTGTGTGGAAAAGTTAGCCCTCAGATTCCTATTAATTTTTTCCCCTTCACCTAGAACCTAGGTCCTCTGGTCCTCGATTGCCCTACCCTGGGCAAGAGACCCTGTGCATCTACCCGATCTATTCCTCTCATGATTTTATTCACCTCTATAAGATCACCCCTCATCCTCCTGTGCTCCAAGGAATAGAGACCCAGCCTACTCAACCTCTCCCTACAGCTCACACCCTCTAGTCCTGGCAACATTCTGTGAACCTGTTTCTTCCTGCATACAGGCAGCAACTGAGGAGTGCACCTCCAGAGGTGAGGACTGCACAGAGATGGTCTGGGGAGGCAGAGGAACAACTAAAGGACTGCTTGGAGTCAGTAGACTGGGCAATGTTCAAGGACTCAGCAACAGACCTGAATGAATTTGCCACAGTTGTTACAGGCTTCATAAGGAAATGTGTGGAGGACTGTGTTCCTACAAAAACCTTCTGAGTGTTTCCTAACCAGAAGCCTTGGATGAATCAGGAGATCCGCATTCTTCTGAAGACCAGATCCCGGGCATTCAGGTCTGGTGACGCAGATGTCTATAAGAAGTCCAGAAACGACCTTGACATGACCATCAAAAAGGCCAAAAGGGACTTCCGCTCAAAGCTGGAGGATGGGGCGAATGTTCGGCAACCATGGCAGGGCTTGAATGCCATCACCTCCTACAAGACGAAATCAGGAGGCAGCTCAAGCGACAGCCAAGCATCACTCCCTGAAGAGCTCAATGCATTCTACGCACGCTTTGATAGGGAGAACACTGATATGCCTTCCCAAGCCCCCATACATGGTATTACAGTCACAGGACCAGAGGACCTAGGTTCTAGGTGAAGGGGAAAAAATTAAAAAATTGGTATTACAGTCACAGTTACAGAGGCCGATGTCAGAAGATTCGTCAGGGGGGTGAACCCTCGGAAAGCGCCTGGACCTGATGATATACCCGGTCGAGTTCTCAAAACATGTGCAGACCAACTGGCTGGAGTTTTTGCAGACATTTTCAACCTCTCACTACTGAGGTCTGAGGTTCCCACCTGCTTTAAGAGAGCATCAATAATACCGGTACCCAAGAAGAGCAAGGTGACGTGCCTCAACGACTATCGATCAGTGGCACTAACGTCCGTGGTGATTAAGTGCTTTGAGAGGTTGGCGTATATCAACTCCTACCTCAGCATGAACCTTGACCCACTACAGTGCGCCTACCGTCACAACAGGTCAATGGAGGATGCGATTTCACTGGCTCTCCACTCCGCACTGGACTACTTGGACAATAAAACACTTACGCCAGGCTGTTGTTTGTTGACTACAGCTCTGCACTCAATACCATCATCCCCTCCAAGCTGGTTACCAAGCTCAAGGAACTGAGTCTCTGTGCATCCCTCTGCAGTTGGATCCTCGACTTCCTCATCCACAGACCATAGTCTGGTGGAAATGTGTCATCCTCGATAACTATCAGCACGGGAGCACCTCAGGTCTGCGTGCTCAGCCCCCTGCTCTACTCACTCTATACTCATGACTGTATAACATAGTGCGAACTCCATCTTCAAGTTCGCCGACGACTCCACCGTTGTGGGACGAATTACAGATGGCAATGAGTCAGAGTATAGAAGTGAGATCGACCGATTGACCAAATAGTGCCAGCACGACAACCTGGCTCTCAATATCAGTAAAACCAAGGAACCGATTAGGGACTTTGGAAGAGGAAGGGTGAGGTCCCATAATCCTGTGTATATCAATGGGACGATGGTGGAGAGAGTCAAAAACGTCAAATTCCTGGGCATTCATACTTCCGAAGATGTGAGGGCCGAATGGCCTTCTCCTGCACCTATATTCTATGTTTCTATACTGGATGGAGAGAGAGTTGGGCTAGTGGAGTCAAGGGATATGGGGAGAAGGCAGGCACGGGTTATTGATAGCGGACGATCAGCCATGATTATATCGAATGGCGGTGCTGGTTCGAAGGGCCGAATGGCCTCCTCCTGCACCTATTTTCTATGTTTCTCTATGTTTCTTTCCTGGACCCAGCACACTGATGCAATTATAAATAAAGCACATCAACTTCCTGAGAAGATTAAGGAGATTAAGGAGATTCGGTATGTCAAAGAGGATTATCTTGAACTTCTACAGGTGTACAGTATAGAGCTTATTGAATGGTTGTATCATGGCCTGGTTCGGCAACTTGAACGCCCGGGAGCTTAAGACTACAAAAAGTTGTGACCACTGCCCAGTCCATCACCGGCTCTGACCTCCCCACCATCGAAGCAATTTATCGGAGTCGCTGCCTCAAAAAGGCAACCAACATCCTCAGAGACCCACACCATCCTGGCCTCACACTCATTTCACCACTGCCATTGGGAAGAAGGTACAGGAGCCTGAAAACTGTAAAGTCCAGGTTCAGGAACAGCTTCTTCCAAACAGCCATCAGGCCATTAAACACTACAACCTCAAAATTGTCTATTGTTATAACTACAATAGACTATTCTTATTATTGTGGCACTATTAAATATATATATATATATATATAAAATGGGTATATCTTGACAATATCTTTCCTATAACACGGTGCCCAGAACTGAACACAATATTCTAATTGTGGTCTCACCAACATTTTATACAACTGCAACATGACCTCCCAACTTCTATACTCAATCCTGACTGATGTGCCAATGTGCCAAAAGCCTTTTTGACCACTTTATCTACCTGCGACTCGACCTTCAAGGAACCATACACCTGCACCTCTGGAACACTCTGCTCTACAACACTCCTCAGAGGCCTATCCTACACTGTGGAGGTCCTGCCCTTGTTCGACGTCCAAAAATGCAACACCTCACACTTAATTAAACCTCACACCTCACACTCTATATTAAATTCCATCAACCATTCCTCAGCTCATCTGGCCATTCGATCCAGATCCTGCTGCAATCTTTCACAACCATCTTAATTATCTGCCAAACCTCCCACTTTTGTATCATCAGCAAACTTGCTAATTTTGTCTTGTATGTTCTCATCCAAATCATCAATCATCCAAATTCTCAACCAAATTCTTTTAACATGACATTTTTTCTGAATAGATTCCATGTAAATTTGCATGTATGTAATGTTAAGACTTTGAAAGTTTGGGGCCAGTACCTCACCTGCTGTCAAAGTAATTCTCTCAGGTCTGTTCAAGTGAGAGTGTCTCTGTGCAGCACTATGTTGGACCGGGATTTACCAAATCAACTGAGAGATGGAAGAAAGCTTGATACAGGTGTTGGTGGCTAACAATTTCAGAACCACTGAAAGAGTTGCCTTGTTACTACAAATTGTAATTGCATCGTGGAAATCTAGGCAATAAGCTTGCCTGAATTGGCAAGATTTTCACCAGTGCATTTGAGATTCAGTTATTCACAATGATGTCTATGAGTAGCTGATATATCTGAATAGTTGCCAAATTTATAATAATGTGCCCCTAAACTTCAACAAACAATAAGTTTAAATGCTTCAGCAAAATGTAATAAAATCACATACTATTGTTTGGATTTATTTATTTCCCTTTCTTTCCATGAGAAAAATATTCATTCCAAAATGCTACTTAAAAACCCACTTAAGAAAATACATTGGTTTCAATGCAGGAGACACTTGCAAAATTATGTAAGCCATTTGGCTCACATAATTCACGAATCACTACTCAAAAATTAGAGATATGCAATAAAATTAATGTCTCTTGACAAATACGCAGATAACATGTTTTAACGAAGATTGTGAAACAACCAGTTTTCTTGGAATGCAACCCTGCATTGAGAATGTCACCTGCATGCATTTTATTTTAAACTATCTTCGAATTTCCAACATAACAGCAAAATACAATCCCAACATTTCAAATAGTTGGTTTTAATTCGTATACCTGTAGTTCAAAGTTTGCTTGATCAAGAAATTTCTTGTTCAACATATCTGCATACTGATTTATTGCTCGCAAGAAGACTCTGAAAGACAAAAGAAAAGAAACACATTGAACCACAATCCAAAACTCAACAATGATAAACATACACAAAAGTTTAAAGTTGTACATTGAAAAAAAAAAGATAATTTCATGGTAAATATAGCATGTATCAATATTGTAGGATCAGGAACAAACATTTCATTCAAGAAATGATTTCGGAAATGGGCAAAATATACCATAGTGGAGGAACTCAGCAGGTCAGGTAGTATCTGTGGAGGGATTGGACAGACCACGTTTCCAGTCAGGGCTCTTCTACAGAATGAGGGTCCCATAGCAGAAGCGTCCACTTCGTGGGGCTGGAAACTGAGCTAATTCTGCTACCACCATCATCTATTGTAACAAGTGGTGGCTCCCACTGATTGCCACCAGAAGCTTGCACCCATTTCAGGATGGGCGATGACAGCAATGTCAACATTTGTAACAAGATGGACTCGAGCAAGAAGAATGGTCAGACTGACCATTCCTTCCCCATATGTTACCTGACCTGTTGAGTTCCTCCAGCATTTTGTGTTTTGCTCAAGATTCCAGCATCTGCAATTCCATCTGTCTCCATTTCTGAAATGGGGTTTGTGAAGGATTAGTGTGCTTGGTGCATGAAAGCCAGTGGACCTGATGGGCCAATGGGCCTGTCTCCCTTCTGTAGAACCATATCAAATCTTGTTGAAGCATATGAACAATAAAACGTAACAATGAACAGCTTTTTTTTTGGAAGATTAAATATTCCCGAATGCAAAGAGGTGCAAGATGAAGGAGGGACTCTTAATTTCTTCATGCTTTATGTGATACCCCATTTATCCATTTAGTATTTTTTATAGAAGATTAAATATTCCCAAATGCAAAGTGGTGCAAGATGAGGGAGGAATTCTCAATTTCCTCATCTTTATGTGATACCTCATTCACCCATATAGTAACAATATACATTGTGAAAAATATCAATTTCAACTGTGAAGTTCATTCATGTTGTTACTATTTATTCCTTTTCTCTAGAATATAAAGTACAATAGTATCCAGGAAATGATGGTCCAATGGACGATAATAGCAGTTACATAGCAGCCGCATGCCCTGCACAACAATCATTGCAGGGATTACCGAATGCAAATATTAGAGTAAGTTATGCATGCCTGTTTGTGATGATACACTCAGCATGGGTAAGAAGGCAAGAAACAACCCAGAAAGCTGCTTAACAGAAGTGGAACCACACTCTCAGTTCTTGGGAAGGTAGAGAAGTGAATGTCAGAGGCTTAAATTATGGAAATTATAAGTGCTTACAGAAGACAAGCACTTATTTCAAGTAGTGGCAGGCTTTTAACATAATGACTGAAATTAATGAGTCCATTTCCTGCTATGCAGTCATTTTATTTGGCATGCCCATACTGCAGTTTGCTCCATGCATGCCCATTTTCAGGTATTGCTGCAGCTGAGCTTTCATATCAGGAGTCAAAGTTACCAACCATTACAGTTTTGTGGGAGATTAAATAACTGTCATTAATTCTCCAAACTCTGATATGGAAAAACATCAGGGGAAAGAAGCATCAATTTAGCAATATATAAATATTGTAAAATTTGTCAGCATTTGTTAATGCGTGATTACAGACAACAGTACTAATTAATGGAAATGACAATGCCGATTATTTAGCCATCTGCACCTTTTCTCGTGTTAATTCTGCAACTAAAGTAACATTTTCCTAACGTGTCTTTTTTATCTGTTTATCCAATTTCCTTTCAAATTATGTTATAATTAACTCAAATATTCATATTTGTAAAATGTTCCTGTGTCGATATAATAGATACAGAAATTTGCAGTGGACTCAAAACCTAGAAGTGCAATAAACAATAGAGGGGATATTACGAGACATAGGGTAATGGAATGGATTGATGCCAGGAAGTTGAAATTTAACACAGAGAAATGCAGTGTGTTACTGTTTGGAAAGAAGAATGAAAGACCATATAATCTAAAAACTGTGCAATTCTGAAGAGACTGCAGGAACAGAGAAATTGGGGTACAAATCTTTAATGGGTTGAAAAGTTTAGGAAAAGCATTCATAAAACTAGGTTTTGTAAACAAAGTCAGAGAAGACAAAAACAAGAAATACTAAAACCCCTGTCTCACGGTGCGAGTTGACCCACGAGTGACCCCGATTTTTCACTTGCGGTAATCACGTACAATCAATGTAGCGGGAACGTCGCAACTCGCGCGCTCAACTTAGCGACTCGTGGCGCTCACGGCAGGTACCCGTGAGACTTGTTAACTCGTGAAAAAATTCAAACATGTTTGATGTTTTCCACGAGTCAAATTTACTGTTCAAGTTAAAAATGGAAACATTTAAACTCGTTGTATTAACGTCGTGGCTGTGCGTTTACCTTAGTGACTCGTGAGTCTACCGTGGGCACTCTTTAAATTATTTCAGTGCCATTCACACTTGAGTCTTAATCACAAAATTTAATTCACCCTCGACTAAATTTTCTTTGTTTTTTTGGTAATTTTCGTCTTATTTTCCCTTATGTACAATTTTATATATAATGTTTTTTTGTCACATGAGCAAAATACATGAATTAACTCATTTCGTAAGTGTTTATTTTATTCAGCTTTTTTAACATCCTAAAAATGTTTAAAAAACTAGGAGTGAAAAAAAAAGTTTAATTACCACTGGAGTTGGAAAATCATTCTATTAGAATGATTAAAAAAAACATTCCAATGTCTAAACACTGGGCTTCAGCCCTATCCTACCCTTTCAGGCTTTGATTACTGCAGTTATTTCTTGGAAAATTAACTATAAAAACCATGGAGTGTTTGATTTAATATATTTTTCTCCAACTAATATAACTTTCTATAACCCTCCCCGAAAGCTCACAAAACCACCAAATATCAACTTTGGTAGCTACATTTCTACACAAAATAAAGTTACAGTTCAACAGTTGCATATGGCGATCCTCCAGTGTTGCCATTTATAAATGTATGATCACACTAGCTCGTCTGGTCTTCCCTAAACGGTTATATTACAGTAAATTTGGAAAATATCCTGTTACGTTGAAATTAGAAAACCATAGGTATAGATAAAAAAATATCAAAGTTCCAGCTCCACTGCCATTAAAACCAATGAGCTTACTAACCACTTTAATGGCAATGTCTTTTTTTAAGTATAGAAAACAAAATCTGGATAAATTATGTCATTCACACTTCACCCACCCATCTAGTTTCATTCACTCCATAAAATAATTTAATTCACGCTTGGGTGAACCATTCACCAGTTTAAGAAGCACTGATATAGCGCATTGCATCCGAAAAGTGAAATCAGACTTCAGGAAGGGTGTCCGAACTTCCGGACAGCAACGGGCCGTGCATCGCTGCTTTCGGAGACGAATCAATGAACGTTGGATTTTCCTGACGCGTAGATTTACAACCAATAGGGATTACAAGATCACAAGTTTCCTGATTTACAGCCTGTAAACGATCACAACCATCGCCCAGTCACAGCCCACGTTGATCAGTCCGAACTAACATCATCAGCGTGAATAGAGTATTCACAAAGGGATTTTTTTTCCCTCTTCCAAGTACATTCTATAAATCGATTGCTGGGTTTTCTCCGCTCTATCTTTCGCTCAGGTGCCTTTCCTCCCCTTCCATCAGTTTACGATTCACTTCTCTCCACTATCTTTCCTCTTTTTTTACTCAGCGGGCAGGCAGCATCACTGGAGAGAAGGAATTGGTGACGGGATGACATTGTGCTATTTGATCACCCCGTCAGCTCCAGCGTTTTGTGTCTATCTTCGGTTTAAACCAGCATCTGCAGGCAGTTCCTATCCTACACTTTATTCCTTTCTTGGCGTCTTCTGGGCAAATGTTGCCTTCTACACGAACAGTCTTGGATGATATTGTTTGTGTGTGTGTGTGTGTGTGAGAGAGAGAGAGAGAGAGAGAATTAATGTGCATGTGAATAGGCATATTTTAGGAGATGCCGCGGTTTACATTGGCATTGCCCTCTTGAAATTCCTTTGTGGCGGAGAGCGCTGACCGGTAACCCTGGGTCTTGCGGTCCGGCCAAGAGGAGGTGATGTGTTATAGTTATAGTTCTAGAGAAACATTGCTTCCGATCGATGTCGCTTATGCACTCCTCAGAAGAACTGGGTGCGCTCTTTACCATTATGGCTCCCAGCCTACAGGTTTCTGATCTGAACAACTAACTTCTTCCCTATTTCTCCTCCACCCACCCCCCCATTTTTCCCTATCCTCCTCGGCGCTCTTGTTCACTCACACCTTCCTTCCCTCCCTCCCTCTCGCAGGGCTTGGTTCAAAGGGGGCAACGAGCCCAGCGGGGCGCTGTCTGAACCCTTTCTAAAAACAAGCGCAAAGAGAAAAAAAAAGTAGTGTCAAGCACTCCTAACTTAGTTTAAAATAAGTAAATGCGACCTTGGCTAATAATTAAAAAAGAAAACCTTATACAAAACCAACACCCTACAAACTCTCTGTCTCTCACGCTGCCTGTTGTCTTGTGGGGGGTGTGTGTCGGAAAGAGGGGTGTGGGTGTGGAGGGGACCCGATGTGAATGTTACCACTATAGGATGACGAGGTTGGGCTCTGAGCTGCTGTGAGAGAGAGAGAGAGAGAGAGAGAGAGAGAGAGAGAGAGCGAGAGAGAGAGAGAGAGAGAGAGAGAGAGAGAGAGAGAGAGAGAGAGAGAGAGAGAGAGGAGAGAGAGTGCATGCGCGCGTCAGCAGCAAAGTTATATACAACGGGCTTGTACGCGGTGGCAAGAGAGGTTTCCTTTGTTCTCGTCCGGGGCTTGAGAGAGATCGGAGAGAATTAACCCTCCCTCGCACACCACTCCTAACCCAAGAACCTTGTCATCCCAGACAGATTAATGACTCCCCCCCCCCTCCCCAACCTCCCCTCACCAAAGCACCAAAGCAGCTCAGGGGGCGAACCCTGAGCTCCGTCTCCCAACAATCTGATGTGAAAGAACAGTTATTAAAACATACCTTAATTCACGGTTGGCTCAAGAGTAACGGGAGAGGAACTTGGTAACTTGGGAGAGGAACTTGGAACATTGCAGAAATGACATACCCGTGGGAACTCGGTTAAACACTTGATCATAAACTTGAAATCTCGTACACAACCACGAGTCTGTTTTTTTTCGTTCACTTGGGATCACTCATGGGTAGACTCGCACCGTGAGACAGGCCCTTAAAACAAAATGAAATCTGATGACAAGTGTTCAACAAAATATTAATTAGATTAGATTGGATTAGATTTTATTACTTGTCATTCGAACCTCAGAGAGGCTCAAATGAAACTCCGTTTTTACAAGCCATACAAACAGAACAATTCATTAAAAAAACACACAAACAATTCAATTCACACAAACATCCATCACAGTGAATCTCCTCCTCACTGTGATGGAAGGCAAAGTTCTTCTCTCATGATTTCCGCACAATTTTTCTCCCGATGTCGAAGCCCCAGGCGGGCGATGTTAAGTCCCACGGCCATTGAGGCCGCGCCTGGCGATGTACGGCCCCGCTCTAGGCCCAAAGGTCACAAAGTTGGAGGCCCCGGCGGGCGCTGGAATGTCCCACGGCCATTAAAGCCGTGCCGGGCGATGTACGGCCCCGCTCCGGGTCGTTCCAACACCACGACACGGGCGGGAGCTTGGAACTTGGAACTTGGAAAACTTTATTGTCATTCAGACCTTGCAGTCTGAACGAAATTTCGTTGCCTGCAGTCATACATATAGTAAATAACAAAAACACACAATAAACACATATTTAACATCCACCACAGTGAGTTCACCAGACACCTCCTCACTGTGGTGGAAGACAAAAATCTTGTCTTTGTCTCTTCCCTTCTTCCTTTTCGCTGAGGCGACCCGGGCCTCCGATGTTGTGACCGCACCGGGTGATGTAAATAAGTCCCGCGGGTGAACCGCGCTCCGCAAGAGAGCCGGTTCAACTCTGCGGCCCAGGGTGGTCGAAGCTGCTTCCCTCCAATCCAGCGGACGCAGCTGTTGCCGCGGGAGCTCCGGAAAAGCAGGTCACCAACCTGTGACCTGCGAGCTCCCGATGATGTCGTCCACTGGGCCCGCGGCCGGGCCTCCGAAGTCGCTGCCGCCGCCACCGCCACCGGAAAGCCGCCGCAGCTCCGAGTCGGGCCGCCGGAACGCCTGAACCCGCCGCAGCCCCGAAGTCGGCCAGCCCCGCGCTGGTAAGTCCTGGCTGGCTCTACCTCTGGAGCCTCGGGTCGGTCGCAGTTAAAGTTGGAGGCCGCCAGCTCCGCGATAGGCCTCGGCGCAGATGGAGACGGAGACGGGGGATACGACAAGAAAAGTCGCGACCCCCAAAAAAGAAGAGACTAAGAACATTTCTCCCACCCCTCCCACACACATACACTACATAATAACTCAAACTAACGCTAAAAACAAGACAAGAAAGCAACAAATAAAAAGAAAAACAGACGGACTGCAGGCGAGCCACTGCTGCCAGGGCAGCGCCGCCACTCCCTGGTATGTGGGAGAGTGGAGACCCACCACTCCGGAGAGCGGTCTCCCACCCGGACCCGCGAGCTCCCGATATCCCGACAGTCCACAAGCAGTAATCTGCAACTGGAGCTGGAGCTCCGGAGTCGGGCCGCAGCAGCGAGCCACCACCGCCCCCACGCTCCGAGGCTGACCAGCCCCATGATGGTAAGTCCGGAGCTCCGCAGGCTCCGTGACAGGAGCCCCCAGGTCGTCACGGTCGGAGGCCGCTCCACGGTACTAGGCCCCAACGACAACAGAGACCTGACAGGGAAAAAGACGGGTCTCCCGTACAAAAAAAACACGAACAACTACATTTAACTAGACAAAAAATAAAAAAAAGACAGGTTGTAGGGGCCGCTGCAACGTGAGTCACGCCGCCGAACAGATTCTGTCCTCAATTCTGTCCTCTTTCCACTTAATTTTTTATAAGTTACTGATTTGACTCTCACTGGAATATTTTGTCCAATTCTGTGCAACACAATTTACAAAGTCTGTGAAGACCATTGAGTAGCTATGGTAAACATTTATTAACACGATTTCAAAAATGAGGGTCTCCAATTCAATTAATAGATCAAAAAGGGATTGTTTAACTTAGCATGAAAAACACTAAGATTAATTTTCAAGTTCATGAAGAGAACAAAAAAGTAAATGCAGGTGACATCCGTGATATAGGAGGGGTTGTGTTCCTAAAAATATCTGCATCATGATTTTCTGCAAGACAAACACTTCTCCCATTGAATCACATGTTGTAAATGGAGCTATGTTCCTATGGAATATTCTTCGCTTGTTATTTTATTGCTGTTAGTTAACAGCTGAGGCCAACATTGGAGTCGGGGATTGAACAATGCTCATGGATTAGGAAAATGTTTAGGAAGTTGAAATATCAGGGAGATGGGATTCGAGGATCTGAGTTATAGTCATAGAGTGGGGAAACATGCCCTCCAGCCAACATGCCTCTGCCCACCAACAAGACACCATCTACATTAGTCCCACCTGCCTTTGTTTGGTCCGTATCCCTCTATACCCTATCCTTTCTATGTACATGTTCTTAAACATTGTGGACGGGGGGCGCCGTCCAATTGGGTCGGGGGGCGCCGTCCAATTGGGTACGGCTGCCCAGCCTGCTGCTGTCTGTCTTTTAACTTCTTTCTTTTATTTTTAGTGTGTAAAAAGTGTTTTGTTTGGAGTCTATTCTTTTGTATGTGGGTGGTGGGGGAAATGGGGAAAACTGCTTTTCCTGGTCCCTACCTGGTCGGAGAGGCAGCTTTACTCCGGGCTGCATCTTCGACCCGTCCTCGCGGCCTACCAGCGGGTCTGGAACGGCGTTTTCTGATGGGACCGGCCAGAACCACGGCTTCGCCAGCGGTGCAGCGCTGGAGCAGAGCGGAGGATGCCTTGCCTGGGTCTGGAACTCCGGTGAGCTGAAGACCGCCGACAAAAAACATCGCGGAGCTGCGGGACTGTGGAGCGGCCAGCTGCGGGTGGTGTCGCTGAACTTTACATCGGGAACCTCCATCCCAGTGGTGGAGCTCCATCCAGCGCGGCCTGTCGGCTTCCGAAGCCGCGGACTCCCGTAAGGAAGCGGCCGTGCCAGGTGTCCCAAGCTGCTGAGAAGGTTCTCCCGACGAGACCATCACCCGGCGAGAACAGCCTGGAACATCAGGCCCTGTAGCAGCGACTGCGGAGGCTTCAATAGGCCCGACTATGGGTGAACATGGGGATGCGAACTGGACTTTGTGCCTTCCCTCACAGTGGGAACCATTGTGGGGGGATGTTTTTATATTTATTGTTAAATTCTTTAATGTTGTATCTTATCTTTATCTGTGTGCTACATGGCAAGTCAAATTTCACTACATCAATTGGTGTATGTGATAATAAATGTCCTTTGTACCTTTGATAGTACCTGCCTCAACTACCTTCTCCGGCAGCTCATTCCATACATGCACCGTTCCGTTGAGTAAAAAAGTTGTCCCTCAAGTTCCTCACCTTTGCCCCCTCACCTTAAACCTATGTCCTCCAATTCTTGATTTCCCTACTCTGGATAAAAGACTGTGCATTTACCCTATCCGCTCCCCTCATGATCTTGTATGCCTCTATAGATCACCCCTCATCCTCCTGCACTCCAAGGTACACAGTTCTAGCCTGCTGAACACCTCCCTATAACTCAGGCCCTCGAGCCCTGGCCACATCCTTGTAAATCTTTTCTGCACCCTTTTCAGCTTAACAACACCTTTCCTACAACAGCGTCACCAAAAATGAACACAATGCTCACGTGTGGGCTCACCAGTGCATTGTACAACTGTGACATGATTTCCCAACTTCTATACTCAATACTCTAATTGATGAAGGTCAATGTGCTGAAAGACTTCTTGACTATCCTATCTACTTGTGTCGTCACTTTCAAGGAACTATGTAACTGCACTCCTAGATTCCTCTGCTCTACCACACCTCCCAGAGCCCTGCCATTCACTGTGTAGGTCCTGGCCTGGATGGACTTCCCAAAATGCAACACCACGCACTTCTCTGTATTAAACTAAATTAACCATTCCTCAGCCAACTTGCCCAACTGATCAAGATCCTGCTGCAATTTTTGACACCTATCTACTTCATCTACAATATCACCCATTATAATGCCATCTGCAAACTTATTAATCGTGCCATGTACATTCTCATCCAAATCATTGATATAGACGACAAACAGCAATGGACACATCAACGAATCCTGAGGCCCACCGCTAGTCACAGGCCTCCAGTCCAAAAAACAATCTTCCACCATCACCCTCTACTTCCTTCCATAAAGCCAATTTTCTATTCAGTCAGCTAGCTCTCCTTGAATCGCATGCAATCTAACCGCCGTTCATGGGAGAAAGATATTGTAGTAGGGTTCAGGGGGGCAATGTGTTAAGAGTGCAGCAACTGAACGGAAGTAGAATAAAGACTGAAGGATTACTTGCAGATCAATGACAATGCCTCACAGATGAGGAAACGTCTGTTGACATGGACTGGAGAAGGCACGGCAAAGGAATAATTTAGGCATGACTTTCAACCCAATCAACATTGTCCCACAGTATTGGGAAACTAAAAATAAAAACTGTCATTTGTTTTGTTTTTTGCATTTTGTATTTATTCCCCCAAACCACATAAATTCTGTAGGAATTGATTTTATTTTGAACCTCATATTTTTGGGTAGTGATATGTGAAGGCAAATTTCTGTTACCCAAACCGCCCGAACATGGGGTAAATAAGAAAAGTTTGGAAAGGTGCAGAATCACAGGGAAGAAATTAGTGTTCTGCAAACATTCCCATGTTTTAACATAAAATGAGGATGTACGATCGGCAAAACACAGCCTTAAAGGAGAGTAGAACAGCCTCAACCACCTCTCCATTTTGAAATGGCTCTTCCCCATCATGTTTTTCTGTACCTGAATACCTATTCTTCATGTTCCTTTTTGGTCCTGAACCCCTGTGCTTGAATGTGTTTCTTCCAGCACATTCCCCATTATTCTTTTTTATATTTACTTAAATTCCGATTTATAATTACCCCTTTTCATGAAACTTCTATTAAGTTGTCTGGGAAAAATGCGAAGGCTCAAATTCAGTGAATCATACTTAAAACATTTTTAAACACATGTAATCAGGACGAATTTTGTGCTAGAACTAGCCAATGGACATTGGTGCTACCTCAGAGAGTTGACTGGTGTTTGTTTGGGGTTGCTGGGAGGAAGGTTTGTGTGCTTTTGCATATATAACCTCTCATGGTAGGGTTTAATCAGGGTAGGATGTTCACTCGTCTTCTTTCCTTGTAGATGCTGACTGACCCATTATTTATAAGGTTGTCGTTCTGTGCTCTATATAGGCTGTGGGCCGAGCATCGAAAATGTCTCTAGAATTTAACGTTTGTGACCCATGTTTGGGAACTACTTGAAATTTTCCACACATTTAGATAAAATATAATTGAGAGGGAAGTCATAACACATCAGTGCCAAAAGTTGCATATTAGTTAATTAAGCTAATTAGAAAATGAGATCGAAAAAGTAAGTGCCATCTAGTGTTCAATGCTCATACTACTCCATGGGGAGCCTAATTCCTGCTGCTGTCTATTCAAACCATATATTATTATACCATACATATATATACATAACGTGAATATGACTAATTATACATGATTATATATAATCATATTATATAAAAAATAATATAATTGTGAGTGTGTTTTGAATCAGATTGCCGCAAAGGTCCGGCTCCTGAACCCGCCTAACTAATGGGTGAGGGCAGTTCCTATGGGTTCCCCCATTTATTGAACCCCACTGACTGCCAGTGTGCAGAGTGGGTGTCATGGCCATAGTGGGACTGGGGCAGTGCCAGGCTGGGGGAAGGCTAAAGTATCTTCCACTGACAAGAAAATGCCTAACCCTAACTCGCCCCCCCATCCAGAGCTGCTCACGGCTGGAGCTGGAGCCGCTTTGGGACCGACTGCGGGCACCGTACCTGTGGCCCCGCAGCGAGTCCACCCCGGCCAGCATGCCCTTCTGGATCATCGTGGTGGTGATGGTGGGGAGCAGCACCGCCCTGCACGCCGCCCGGGCCGCCTTCAGCACCGCCATAGCGCCAGCTCCGTCAGTCTGCCCACTCGTTCACTGCAACACCGGCCTACCGTCAGCCCGACAGACCACTCGCAGCACCCACCGGTGGCCCGCCCAACCACTCGCAGCACTCACCGGCGGCCCGACCGACCACTCGCAGCACCCACCAGCAGCCCTGCGGCCCAACCGATCCTTCACAGCACTCACTGGCCTATCGATAGCCCAACCGATCCTTCACTGCATCCACCGGCCTACCAACAGCCCAACTGACCCTTCACAGCATCCACCGGCCTAACGACTGACAGACTGATCGACTGACCGACTGACTTCTGACTGACTGACTTCTGACTGACTGACTGACCCTAATCCTAGCTCGACATTTGTCATTTATCATTTTTATTTAACAGTTCACATCATAACTTTGCAAAGATAAATCAATTGGAAAACAAAATTATGAGCAAGGTTAGCATTACCTTTATTCCTTGGAAACCTTGTTATTGTTTTGATGTAATTAGGAGGCAGCCATGATCCCAGTGTGCTCGCTGCCTAGCTACCATGAAATAAAGCACGTGATTGGTCAATTGGCGTCCGACCTCAATGTCAAACGAGCATTGATTGAACAATTACTACTCGGAAAATTTGAGGTTTTCTCATATTTTAAAAATATGTGCAGGTTTTTGTCTTGACGAGTTTCAGGTATGATTTCTATAATAGTTCTCCACAATATGTTAAGAATTCAGGTAGTTACGTGATTTGGGTCTCGAACGTAAACAAAAACAGCCAAATACTTCCACCAGATACAATTTTTTTTTGCTTTTCCCAGAGTAGATTTGTAGGTTTAAATTGTAAACATACCAGCTTTCTAATCAGTCCCAGTCGTGAAGAGGGATGGACATGAAACATTAATAGTAAGATTAAACGTGAACTTACCAGTTTGAAGTTTGATCTTGATTTTATGAGGAGTTACGTTGGTGATTACATGAAGGAGGCCCGCCAGGACACCTGCGCAGCAAACTTCAAAGCAGCGGTATGAAATCACAAATAAACAACACCGAAGTAAACAGTAAGATCAGTGACTCCAGAACTACCAGATGATCTTTTATGAGAGAGGGTTGAGCGTGGTGGGCACGTAATCACCAACGTAACTCCTCATAAAATCAAGATCAAACTGGTAAGTTCTCGTTTAATCTTACTATTTTACTTCGGAGTCACGTGAGTGATTCTGTGAAGAGTTCAAAGTTTTGTGATTTCATGCCGCAGATTACAATCTCGGCATCCCACTGCATTTGATTGACTCGAAAGAGAAATAAATGCATTAGTAATAACATTGTATTCAATGTAATGATAGGGTTTATTTAACAATGTAAACAAACAACAGTACCCCTAAAATGTAGGTACTTAAAATGACATTGGCAAACAGCCCTGGATTGACAATTGGCCGATGATACATTTCTGAAACATCAGCTCATTTGCCCATCCGACGGCCACTAAAATTTGGTCGAAGGACACCTACCTCCATTTGACCGCCAACATAGCTGCTGCCCTAGTATAATGAGATGTAAACACACTCTCTAAATGATATACTGACGTTGATGCTGACCTGGTGGAATGAGACATACAATCGTCAATGTTAATACCTGTTGCAGCCACCTTGAAATAGTCTGAACCGACCTTTTCTTGTGTAATTGTTTATTAACGAATACACAGTGCTGAATCCATACTTCTAAGGATTCTGGTGGCCTTGATAACATAAAATTGAGACAGTGGGGTATTCAAATGATCTTAAAACCATGCCTGCCCTGGTCAGCTCTGTTAGTGTAGACCAGAATGAATATGTAATGGCATGAACAGCCAATCCAATCCTGTCCAGCCACAGCGTTTGCAATGTTTTGCCGTCATGACTAAGGATATAGCTGGATGAAATAATGTTTACACATTTACAATAATCAACTGCATAATCTTGTGATGCGAGTACTTGTATCAAGATCTTTTTAACAGCTTGATTTCCGGGTTGGACCCGACAATGTAGTTCCCTTATGTTACAGCTGTAATTTCTCTATAACTGAACTATTGTCAATATCACTTAAAATGAACTGGAAATGTCAGTAATTTGTATCGTATCAAATGTATCATAATATTTAACAACTTTTCTGATCCTCTCAATGGGGATGTACTGCTTTTTTGGATGCTATCCATACATACTGCACTAAACACCCTCATGGCTAAATGTGACAACATGAGGCATAAGTTAATCCATTGAAAATGTGTAAGTCAATAATCGTTTTACTGTGCAAAGTCCAGTCTCCTGAACCACAGTTTAAAACAGCAAGTTCTTGCTTTTTGGCATAACTAAATACCGCTGTGCCATAATGCCCAATGAAGCAGGCAACATGGACACTTGGCCAGTCCGATAGTACAAATCCAAACGAGGTCTTGCTGACTGTTTTAAGACCCAGCTAATGAGGAAGACATAAAGTCCATTCCTCCTAATGAATATATTTCTCCACACTGTTGTGTCACATATTTTTGCAAACAGTGAACATGTATAAACATGACAAACATTTGATAAAGTATTGAATCATGCTTTCATCATACTTTGAGATCCAACATTTATTCTGCGTTATCATCAATCTAAACTGGACGATACACCAGTGGCAAGGAGATCAATTACAGGATATTCTTCCTAATTACCATGAGACAAACATATGTCACCATTGTAGAGTAGCAACTTAACTTTGTGCATGAAGAATATGTATATTCACTCAAAACCTTACTCAACGGTGCATTAAGTGTATATATTTAGTTGATACCAACTGAAGAATTGGTACTCATGCAATCTCCACTACCTTTGAGTAAGTGATGGTATTTGGAAATTCTCATCTTAGAGTTCGAATGTCAGTTCATAATAACTGAATTCAACCGACCACACTACTGTAGCGAGTTTCAAGTTCAATGAGTAAGGTCATGTTCAGCAATGCTGAATACTGTTCCTTCATCATTGTGGCTGAAGTAGCCTCAGCTGACAATAGCACAAGGTTGTTAGCAACAATCTAATTGCTACTTACACAATATCAGTTCCTTGATTAGCTCAGCTGCAACCCAGCTGCCATATTGCCAATTACTTTAATCAGTTTTGTAACAGATTGCTATAACCCCAATCTCTTGCCATGATAATAATTACAGGTAAATCCCAATGACCAACAAGTCTATCCCATACTGCAAAGCCCACTGTTATAGTACAGTTATATTGTCTTTGATAACCTTTGTAATGGGATTTGTATAACATGGATCTCTTACCTTATGAACCTGTTGAAGTCAGGAGTAAATGTTTTACATGCAGAAGTTCATATGCCAGATACTCATCATTCTTCATAATAACATGCCAATCCTGCCTTTTGCATGGGTGATTGCATGAGAACTTCTGCCCAATTTCCAAACCCTGGCCATAATCCAACTTGGAATGCTCCGGCTGTGCCTCAACCAAATATTTTACCCCTTGTGTGTTGAACAAACAAATGTAAATATTACAACTTGTGAACGGTGCACTACCCAAATTCTGGAAGTGCTAGACCCATTTAGTTGAGCATGATCGGAAGGTGCATAGAATTTCTGAGCTATCATGCTTCCCCCAGCTCCAGTGAACTGCTACTGCCGATGAGCACCTGGGGTGTGTTTCTGAACGATGACTTTTGACCGTTGATGGCCGAATTAATTCATCTGACAGGCTTCTTCCCCTGTAGAATAGATCTACCTGAATAACCGATTCAGCGGCTAGCTCTCACATCCCCCTGTTGGCGTTGTTCACTGCCGGCACATATGTACTTGAGTCTGTTCTATTGACATCTTAAGAACCCGGAGTCATCTTAATCTTTTGCTCTTCCCATCTAAGAAAGGTGATTCGTAGGCAACTCTAACAGGCGCTCCCGCAGGCCGTAAGACACAATCCTGCTATGAACCCATTGGCCTTACCCCAATAGAATATTTTACTGGGATGGCAACTTAATTGTCAGGAAAGATACCTCTGACACGTGCCCTTCATCCATTTGGGTATGCCCCACGGCCATACCCGGAGACTCAGTGTCAGCCGGATACTGACCCATCTTGGTCTCTGCCTCCGAGAGGGAGACTTTTGCAGCACTGTATACAACAGTTGCTGTATAAGGATAGTCGTTTCAACGCACTATCCTGCCATGGTGAGGAATTCATCCCCCGACTCCGTGGGCCTTGCTCTCTAACCCCGGTGGAGAATCATCTCCCGACTCCGTGGGCGAGCAGATATGTGTGAATTTGAGCAACCCTCTGCCAGGCGTTGCTGGCGCCGCCTTTCATAAAGGCCGGTGCTTTTGTCATGAACAGCCCGGCATCAGGCGCTGTTGGCACGGCTCTCCCGTAGGCCGGCACTTCACACATGAAGCAGCCCTGTCAGGCGTTGCTGATATGGCTCTCCCATAGGCCGGTAATGTCACAAATGAAGCAGCACTGAATCAGGCGCTGCTGGCACGGCTCTCCCGTAGGCCGGCACTTTCATATATGAAGCAGCCCTGTACGGCGCTGCTGGCATGGCCTGTCCCATAGACCCACACATTTAACACATGAAGCAGCCCTGTCCGGCGCTGCTGGCGCGGCCTGTCCCATAGGCCCGCACATTTTGCACATGAAGCAGCCCTGTCAGGCGCTGCTTACACAATATGGCCCGCGCTATTGCTGTGTAAGCTCACTAAATCAACATTTAGTGTACAGCTTTATCTGTGAAAATATAAATCATAGCAACCTGTGCTAAACAATAATAACATTGTCAGAACAATATCATATAACAATAACTTTTTACTTTGCCTTTAGTTTTTTACTTAAAGAAAAAACACTATAAAATACATACTTTTAATTATAAGGAGAATCCTTATATACCAACTCACCTGAGGGCTGAATGAGTCCCAGTAATTTTTTGACTGGGGACCAACGTCTGTGAGCCACTGACCCACTGTCAGTGGCTCCAGCGTTGCTTCTTTGGCGTTCTAACGGCATCCCACAGGCTTGGAGCCTCAGTTTAATATTCCTTGCCGTTCCCACGGCATCCCTGCAGGTTGCGGAGCCTCTGACCCCTCTGTCAGCGACTCAGTTTAATATTCTTTGCCGTTCCCACGGCATCCCTGCAGGTTGCTGAGCCGCTGACCCTGTCAGCGACTCTGCTATAATTTCTTGCCGTTTTTATGGCATCCCTGCAGCTGGGGTACCGCTAACTGCACTGTTAGCGGCTCCTTATCTCGCAACCCGATCAATGTTGCCGTTTTTTCCGCATTTGCGGTCGGACTGAAATTTCACCGCAGTCCACAACCGGCAAGTTGTCGGGCTGCATAACTTGCAGTAAACCTCTGTAAAAAGAGGCTCCTGCCTAAAACCCCTGGTAAGTAAAAATAAACTTACCTTAAAGTTTAACTTACCACAGGCAGGAGTTCAGTCCTGCCTGACTGGTGCTTGCACCAATGCGGCTGACGTAATGCTGCGCAGGCGTCCTGGCGGGCCTTCTTCACGGAATCACTCACGTGGCTCCGAAGTAAAATTGTGTTTCTCTCTCCACAGATACTACCTGACCTGCAGAGAACTTCCAACATTTTCTGTTTTCATTTTTACTGTGGAACAGATTTTTCAATTATTTGCTTCAAGGCCATATCATATCCATTCTGCTATTGCTCAATGAACATTTGGAACAAAGCCAATGATTTAATAAAGTAGTTACCTTGAGACAAAAATTATTGTCCCATAAGAACAGCATGGTTATGCTGAAAACTGACTCTGTTGAACCACTTGCAAGGAACAGATAATAACTACAATGTTTCCAACAAGTTTTGTATTAGGTGCTCTGAACATTAACATTCGGTTTAGCTGGGATATAATGCCTTTTAGAGTCATAGAGCCATGCAGAAATTCAGCACGTAAACATACCTCTCGGCCCATTGAGTCTTCACTAACCATCAATCACCCATATACAGTAATTCTATATTAATCGCACTTTTTATTCTTTCCACATTCTCATCAACTAGAGGCTGGGAGCAATTTACAATGGCCAATCTGCAGGTCTCAGTTTAAACATTTAAAAAGCTCATTACTTATGTTCAACAAGAAATCACACACCAAAGAAGAATGAAGACATTTAAAACACTGGATTTAATTCACTTAATTTTGTTATATTGCTGACTGTGTCCAGAAATACCAAGGCATTTACTATCCATCCCTAAATGTCCTTGAATTGAGCACTCAGTTATGTTTGGAGTTCAGACTAGGTATGGATGGTTGGTTGCCTTTCTAAAAGGCTATTAATGTACCATATGGTTTTTAACGACAAAACAGCAGCTTCACGGTCACCATCATTGACAGTAGCTTTATATCCCAGATTTACTTAATTAATTAATTGAAATAAAATTCCCCAGCTGTCATGGTGAGATCCAAACATATGTCTCTGGATCATTAGTGCTGGCCTCAGGATTAATTATCCAGTAATTTAACCATAATGCCAGTGTATCACATTTAGTGAATCAGAAGACAAAAAATAAACTTCCCTGTTAGGTTGGAGTTAAGTAACAATTACGCACACATATATACTGCAACTTCAGGGAATTTGAAACCACGCTTTAATTGCATGCAATCACCTTTTGGTTAATGTGTTACCCATCAGTTCCGCACATTTCTGTGATTGCAATGGATACTGCCTTGAAATGACCATAGTTTGAGTCAGGGAATTAAGAGGGTCTCGATCAACCAACTCTGAGAACAAAAGCACAACTGTTAGCAATTGTAAACCTCTGTGTGCTTGTTACAGCTACTGAACATCAAGGAGTCGCACCTCTATATCTGATACAATTTTTGAGGGAGACATACTTAAAAGATATAATTCCTTCTTTCCTAAATCGATGAAAAGTCAAGACTTTTGGCTGAAACATTAGCTGCATTTATCTTTCCATCGATGCAACAGGATCTGTTTAATGTTTCTTGCATTTCCAAGTAATTAACACTATCTAAATGGCTTAATTTAAGGGGATTTCAGTTGTATTAGTGGCCTAACTACTAATGTTCGGCAACGCTTTTCTGACAGTCAGTGACTTCAATCATCTGAAGAATCAAGTTTAATTGAAAATATTCAAAAAATTACCAGACATACTCTTTCTCCAAAGAGTGTGCAAGTATATCCTTTGCCAAGTCAGTTAACACAAAATCATTAATTTGCTGTAAACCTCAACTCTACAACTCTCCCCCACACACACCACACCCCCACTGTGTCCTAATGCGTCCTACGCTAATTTTATTTATGTGGTGTTAAAGCAAAACAACCGCGAGGGTCTAAAACAGTGTACACAAGAACTCAACGGATCAGGCAGCATCTGTGGAGGAAAATGGACAGACAATGGGACCTTTAACAGACAGATCTGTTGTTAATTCCATCATCAGTAGTTTCTTGTGTCTCCATTTACATATGTAGTTTAATTCTGTCACAATAGTCATTTCAAAATTTGATGGGCATTAAAATGACATTTAAATTCATGATCTGTTAATTTCTTATGATAATAATCTAGAATAATCAATGTGTATGTCCACATCTTTTAGTTAATTCTATGAAATTGTGATAAAAATTGGAAATGCTTACTGTCACCTTTGCTATGTATTAGTTTTCAATCCAATTAGCTACTCAGCCAACTCGATGATATTAATATTGCTGGAAACCACAGGTCCTCTGTACAAAGTGCCCGACCGCAATTTAGATCAGAAAAATGCAAATCAAGATGAGTCACATTAAAACAATTTTGAAAAACAATATTTTTCAACATATTTTTGAAAAACAATAATATTGAGAACAATATTTTCCTTATTATATAGACAGACCTGGGAAATGTCCTATTTACTCTTTCATTTAATTCTGCATTTCCGAGTACAGAAGTTTGTTACACCTGTTAAAATCCTGTTATACCAAATGAAAATTCCCAAGGCTAGATTTTGGGAAAAAATGCAGAGAGATTAGCAGAGCCCATATGTTTGCCATTTCAGGGGTCATTTGATTGGCTTTCTGATCATTTCTTCAATTAGTAACGAGGACAACTTTATTTTTTGAAGATCTTGTGTAAAGCCACCTTAGAGAGATCACTGTCCAATTTCAAATATATTGTTCCAAATAAATATTTATTTTAAAATTGTGTTGATTTTTTTTCAAACATAATCCTCTTATAACCAATGAAGTTCATGGCTAAAATCATCAAATATTTCATTATTTAAAGACACCAAGGATGATTATATGATCCAATTCATGACTGAATCTAAATGAGCATTGTAAATTATTACGATGATTTGTCAGTGACTCGCATTTTGTCCACAGCATTCATATATGTGCCTCAAGTTCGAATTTCAAGTAAGCAAATACCATTGTGTACCAACCTTTCCTAAATACAATGCTAAATAGCCTTGACAAACAAATAAAACAATATAGCTATGAAGTTGAAATATAGTATACGATTCAATTTTTAATTAATCAATTCTGAAAATCGACTTAACTTTCAGACAGAATGCATTATTACATATAATTGCAATAAGCAAATCCAAATACGTGCACATTATTTCACTGCAGCTAAAACTAATCCGTGTGAAACACTGCAGATTATAACAGTATGTGTCTTAATGCTGTGTTAACAAATAAAAGTAGGTTTCACCAGAAATGTTGAAAGTTTTGCTTTGAATAAATAAGATGACAAGGAATACAGAACTGAAAAAGTAACAAAAACAGATAAAATAGGGAATGTCAAAGGGAATTAGATATCTATCTATATATATTACTAAAAACCCTGTCTCACGGTGTGAGTTGACCCACAAGGGACCCTGAGTTTTCACTCGCGGAAATCACGCACAATTAACGTAGTGGGAACGTCGGAACTCGCGCGCGCAACTTAGCGACTCGTGGCGCTAACGGCAGGTACCCGTGAAACTTGGTAACTCGTGAAAAAATTCAAACATGTTTGAGGTTTTCCATGAGTCAAATTTACTGTTCAAGTTAAAAATTGAAACATTTAAACTCGTAATAACGTAGTGGCCTATGCGTTTACCTTAGTGACTCGTGAGTCTACCCTGGGCACTCTTTAACTCAGCGGGCAGGCAGCATCTCTGGAGAGAAGGAATGGGTGACGGGATGACATTTCCAAATTTCTCCAGCACCATGTGTTCACTTTTGGTCAACCAGCATCTGCCCTTTCTTGTGTATGACATTATTTGTGTCCGTGGCAGTTGATTGTTGCTCCCTTCAATTTCTCAGGGGGTCATGATGGGAATGGAGTTGGGAGGGAAAGGTGGGGGGAGAGGAGGAAAGGGTGGGGGAGAAGGGAGGGGAGGGGGGGAGGAGGGAGGGGAGGGGAGGGGGGGGGGGGGAGGGAGGGGAGGGGAGGGGGGGGAGGGAGGGGGAGGGGTTGGGGTGACTTAGTACGGGAGACAAGTGTACTGATTGTGTGTACAGACACTTTGGTAGTGATTGCCCATGGGGTTCACTGTCGAGGACTTCATAGAAACATAGAAAATGGGTGCAGGAGTAGGCCATTTGGCCCTTCGAGCCTGCACCGCCATTCAATATGATCATGGTTGATCATCCCACTCAGTATCCTGTACCTGCCTTCTCTTCATACCCCCTGATCCTTTTACCACAAGGGCCACATCTAACTCCCTCTTAAATATAGCTAATGAACTGGCCTCAACTACCTTCTGTGGCAGAGAATTCCAGAGACTCACCACTCTCTGTGTGAAAAATGTTTTCCTCATCTCGGTCCTAAAGGAATTCCCCCTTATCCTTAGACTGTGACCCCTTGTTCTGGACCTCCCCAACATCAGGAACAATCTTCCTGGATCAAGCCTATCCAACCCCTTAAGAATGTTGTAAGTTTTGCAGAGAGCATTATAAACAGGGGAGCGATTAACCCTGGAAAGGGGGGAGACTTCTCTCTGAGTTGGACCCAGGAAACTGAACCTGAACAGAACACAATCTGTAGTTTCACTAAATGCTTCAAAAAAACTTTAAGTTATAAATGATGGACAATTTTAAGTTGAGTATGGACAAATCCAACGAACCACACTACATTATTCTTGAATAGATAACTTTGAATTTGTGATTTTTAAAAAAGGAACCAACATCTACAGTGCCTTGTGTCTTGGCAATTCATGATTCTCCACGCTGGGCAGAGAATGGGATTTGTAAGCGACTAACTTCATTCGAACACATGGAATGCCACATTGGTAGAGTTGCTGCCTCACAGCGCCAGAGACCAGAGTTCAATCCTGATGACTGGTGCTGTCCATACGGAATTTGCACATTCTCCCAGTGACCACATAGATTGTTTCCGGGTGCTCAAATTTCCTCCCACATTCCAAAGACGTGCAGGTTTGTATGTTAACTGTCGTCTGTAAATTGCCCCGCAGTGTGTAGGATAGAACTAGTGTCCGGGTGATTGTGGTCAGCATGGGCTCGGTGGTCTGAAGGGCCTGTTTCCACACTGTATCTAAACTAAACTGAAGGCCCTGAAGAAGAGTCCCGACCCGAAACGTCAACTATCCATTTTCTCCAGAGATGCCGCCTGACCCGTTGAGTTATTCCAACACTTTGTGAGCTTTTGTGATAAGTTAATGCTTCAACCCTTTCTCGAGGAATGGGAATTAGGGGAAGCAGTAGGAAATATGTTGCTTGGCATTTAAAATAAATAGATTAGTCAGTATAGTAATTATTAAGTCAAAGTTACAGTTATGTAAGTGCAACTGCGGTAGAAGTGAGGAGAGGGGTGGGGTAATCAGGGGAACCAATGTATAATTAGCCGATCTGGAAAACGAGCTGAACGACTGGACCAGGGTTTGTTTGATGCCCTACACAAAATGCTGGAGTAACTTGGCGGGTCAGGCAGCAACTCTGGAGAGAAGGAATAGGTGACTTTTCGAGTCGAGATCCTTCTTCAGAAGACGAGCCCTTATCCGAAACGTCACCTATCCACGTTCTCCAGAGATGTTACCTGGCCCGCATTGTTACTCCAGCTTGTTGCGCCTGCCTTCCGTCTAAAGCCTTGGGATCGTTGCCCTTCGTGTTGGCATGGAGGGGGAGGGGGGTATTGTGCTGTTTGATTGCCCCCTGCTATCCCAGGGACAGGGAGACACAGCGGCTTCCCCCCTAACCTCCCTCCACCTCAACTCACGCCTGGCCACCAAAGCAGCTCAGGAGGCGAACCCTGAGCTCCGTCTCCCAACAATCTGATGTGCAACTGATGTGAAAGAACAGCGGCTGCGGCCGGCACCCGGCATGGACTTCTCACACCCTCACACACGAAAAGTGTGTGCGAATAAACAAAAACAAGGAATAAAACCAAAGCCCTGCTTGAAAGGCAACTAAAAATATATTCCGCTTAGAACGAGCAGGCGCGGAGACATACGTCCACATTCAAAGATTTCATCTCCCGTCTCCCAGCAGTGTGTAGACCTGCAGTAAATTCAATTAAAATATAACAAACCTTCGCCCGCTGGTCTTCTAACTACGTGATGTGTGTTTCAAACAAATCATAAGTATAACTGCTCTGGCACTGGAGGGTGCGCATTTTCCCTTTGTAGGTCATATCAATAGATGCGGCCGCGCTGAATTCTATCTTTAACTCAAAGCCACAGGATGGAGATGTCTTCTTTAACACTGCTGCTTATTAAAACATACCATCATTCATGGTTGGCTCAAGAGTAATGGGAGAGGAACTAGGTAACTCGGGAGAGGAACTTGGAACATCGCAGCAATGACATACCCATGGGAACTCGGTTAAACACTTGAACATAAACTTGGAATCTCATACATAACCACGAGTCTGTTTTTTTTTCTTTCACTTGGGGTCACTCGTGGGTGGACTCGCACCGTGAGACAGGACTTTTAAACTCTCATCTTGTTTGTTTGAATGTCTGCGTGAGTGATTGAGTGAGACCCTGAAATTGTGCCAAAATGGTACACAATAGTGCTACAATTTTTGCACCACCTTACTCACAATTGTCTTGTGGTGTGTATTTTTTTAAATCATGTTTCGTTCAGATTGATGTTATATTTTATAAGTTATTCACATTTTTAACTTTACAAAATCCCACTTTAAGAAAAATGCACTGGCAGTTACGGCTATGATGTCACAATGGGATTGTAGCCCTGCCTGCTACAATGTTGCAATCCCAGGCCACTGAGCCTGGCATCCATAGCAAGTGCAATTGCATTTTTTTATAGTTTAAAATGAGGGACGGTGAATAAGGGGGAAATGAGTCACCTCTGCACAGTTGGGGGCTATGGGTGAGTGGCGGAATATTGCGTTGGGGGAACAGGTTGCCTTGGGGGCCTGGGTGAGTGGTAGAATATTGCATTGGGGAACGGATTGCGTGAGGGGACCAGGCCTCCCGTGGGGGCTATGGGTGAGTGGTCGAGTATTGCGTTGGGGGAACGGGTTGCGTTGGGAGACCAGGCCCAACGGGTCCCACATGGTCTAGTATACAATAAATCTCTATTTTAATGGACCCCTTTATAACGGATTTTGTTTTTTTGCGGATGGCCCAGCCGGTGCAGTCCCCGACACGCACCACCTCCTGGCTGCTTAGCACCCTGGATTTCAATGTCATCTCTGACTTGCAAGGTCCACTGCCGAGCTCTGATTCACCCACCACAGTCCAGTTGACACAGCTGTTATTACCGCTCATGTTGCAGCCCCTGGGGATAGCTGCCATCAACAGGACAAGCTCAGTCACCATGAGGCTCCTTCTTCCTGTCAGCTATGGCTTTGTCCGCTCCCTCCTCGTCCTCCCATCACTCAGTCCCCCCTCTTCTCCCCAACCTCCTCCCCCTTCCTCCACTGCCACCTCTTTCTCCTTATCCCCCGGAGCCGCCGACATATTCCACCTTGGAAGTGAAAATAGGTGAGATGGCCTGAAGAAAGCGCGTCCCCTAGGGCCACAATGTGAGCCGCAACAACAGCTGTGTCAACGGGACTGTGCAATAGGTGAAGAAGGGCTCATCAACCACATGTGCGACAGCTGATAAAGAAGGGCTCGTCAACTGGATGTGCGGCAGCTGATAAAGGGCTCACTGGTGCAGACCAGCGGCATCGGCGCCTAGTTTTAAGGTGAAATTACACAAAGTGCTGGTGTTACTCAGCAGACTGAATCTGTCTGTAGAAGGTTCAACGTCACCTATCCATATTCTCCAGCAATGCTGCCTGACCTGCTGAATAACTCCAGCACTTTGTGTCCTTTTGTCTATTAACCATCATCTGCACTTCTTTGTTTCAACTGCATACAATGATAACGCCTTACTAAGTTAAAACGAACACTTGCCAATAACAGACACCATTCCCCCCTCCCCACCCCCTCCCCACACATGGTCCATTATAATAAGAGTTTACTGGACTTCAAAATATTGTAGGGTTGTGAGTATGAGCAGTGGAGATGGACTAATTGGAAAGTCTATTCAAAGAATTGTATGCAGGAACCATGATTAAGGGTTGCAGATAACACCAAAATTGGCAGAGTACTTAAAAACGAGAAAGAAAGTTGCAGGCTTTAGGAAAATTAACATCTAATTTGGTTCAGCAAGACCTTGGCAAATGGAATTTGATGTAAAGTTGTGAGGTAAATAATTTGAAGGACAAGTAAGAAAGTTCCCATTTTGCTAACACCTGACATATACAGCTTATACATATAAACAAGCATTTGGTAGACAGGATGGTATGGATTTGCCGCCTGCTACTGCACTACACGCGACTGTTATTGACACTAGCTGGAATTATGCCACGTCAAACACAAGAATATATTCCAGGCAACACTATGATATCCACTTTATAAATCCTATCTAGGAACATGGCACCCAGGCTACCCATGGTGATCTTTTTGAAACAATCCAAAGCACTTAAAACGTCATCAATAAAATCTTAAGATATATAATTATTAGCCCAAGATATGGTCTGGCTAAATTTGTAACATAAATTCAAACTTAAAAATATGATACCGAATAAAATTTGCTTACAGAATTTGTGTGAAAAATATAAATAAACGCGAAATGCAGACAAATAATTGAACTAGTTTACAAAGGACAACTATCCCAGGCTGTCAGTTCACAGTGGATGGACACATACGGTTTGATTTGGAAACTGACAAGGCAATGTCTTCTATTAATACTTAAGTCATAGAGTCTCAGAGTCGTACAGCACTTAAACAAGCGCTTCAGCCCAACTTGCCCATGCCGACCCAGAGGCCCCATTTACGCTACTCCCACCTGTCCATGTTTGTCCCATATCCCTCTAAATTTTTCCCAGTAGAGCTCTTGTATAATAATACTTTATTAAACAATGTACATTCATTTCTAGTTAATTGAGATAACAACCCTTTCACTTCCATCCACAATTCGATCAGAAGTCCCCTGCCTATTGCCCAAGCAGGGCAGAACTGTTGAGGAACAATTTTGCTTAGGAACACTTTTCCATATATACCATTGGATTCAATGGGAAAAAATAGTTTGGATCACTGAAAATCGCAATGCAGAGTTTGCGAGGAATGCAACCATCCTGTAAACATGGGGGGCACAGCGTATTTTTCCAGTGTCATGAGGTGTCTCCTCAGGGTAGAGGTTTGTGGTTTTGATCTTCAAACATAGTTTTCCTCAGGTAGCTGAATGTCTAGTTTTAAAAGCTACCTGGATTAACATATGAGATTCAATACCGTGGACCAAGTCGAAACCTGGCATTAGCTTTTATGGTCAGCCTGCATACAATGAACTGAATCGCCTCCTGTCCTGTGCAATTCCACAATTAAATGATATGTTATGCAAATCTATTTGTCCGCTGCAAGAAAGATATTAATTGCATCTGGACCTCACTGTTCTTGTATACATGACAATAAACTTGACGTGATTTGACTTGATCTTTTTCTGATTACTTAAAACTCCTCTGCCTCAAAAAGTAAAGCAATGTTAGGCTGCACAATGATGCAGGCTTCCTCCCACAGCCATAAGATATACTGATTGGTTGTACCCCTAGTGTAGATTTGTGTTCAGAGAATCAGGTGTGATTGATGTGCATTTAGGAGAGAATACCTTATAGAGAAATAAGTGCAGGAATAGGATTACTCTGAGAAATGCCATGGATTCAATGGGTTGAATGGTTTTCATCTATATTGTAAGAACATATAAAATGAGGATTACAATTTCTGTGCTGCTATTGTGCACAACATATGCTCCATACTCAACTTATTTTCTGCCTTTTTGCTCTCCTTACTCACAAGCTTAATGAAAATCCCTAAACCCCTTATCACAAACCTCCATTGGTTCAATTAATCCTGTACATTCACTTGATGGTCACTTTTGGATCCTTCCTTCCCAATGTAATATTTTTCAACTTCAAATCTTACTCTTCTGATTCTGAACTACTAGCTGTTGCACCATTCTAAGACATTAATTTATTTGCAAAAGACTTCACAACTTCATAATTTAATCCAAAATAAAGATAGCTTTTATCCTAACTATTAATAATATTTTATTAATACAACAGATTTATATTGATGGAAATCTTGACAAACCTATTTTCAGGGTAAATAAACCACAGATTTATCTAAACATTTATTATGATGCACAGCAAGTCGCTACTCGATGTTTTTTAAGTAACCAGCTGCTTTGCAGGTCAAACAATTACATCAAAAACTCACATCTGCCACAAATGCATTTTTCAGTTCAATAAATGTCATTAAAATAAGTTAAAAAGTAGTAATTAGCTTTGAAAAAGATAATCTTTATTATAAGATTTGAGAGTGCTTGTGCATATAATTTACAATTTAAATTAATTCTCTATCAAACTTCTATCATCATTTATTTCTGCTGAATAAGATCTAATGGGTTATAAATCAGTTAACTACCCCTGGGCATTAGGGGAATGAGGTAATATATGCTGCTACTGCAATGAAGCTTGACACTTTGTTTCAGGTCAACTGGAGCATTAAATAGCCTAGAGTTCATAATGTTGTCTCTTGCACTCTGTATGGCTACTACATTGGATTCCTAAATCTCATATGCAGCATGGAAATATCAGTTTTGCAAGATAGTACGTTATCTATTGCAAGCAGGACAGATTTATAATAAAGTTGTGTTAACTGGAATGCTTAAATTATTTTTATACAAGATGATTTATTTTGTCAATACAAGCAATTTTTTAAATTTCAAAAATATCAAACTTATAACTAACTTTGTAGTTTTTCTATTAATTTTCTATCCCTGAAGACAAGCATATATTCAACGTGAAACTTGAGCATCAACTAGTAAGAGGAAGGTTTGCATACCAAAAATACAAACAAATGCTAATAGGAAATATTCCAGAGTAAATCGGGAAGACTAAACTTCGATTCTCTAATTAAAGTGTTGTTGTTTAACGAGCTAATACCAATCCATCATTTTATACAAATTCCATTATTAAATTAATTTCAGATTATTTTAAAATCAATTGTTCTAGCCAAATGACAAACAAATTAGCAATTTAATTCATACCAATTTGAATTTTATGATTACGAATACAATCCCTTTTTAAATCTGCCACAAATGCCGTAGGTATTCATAAGATGACTACAAAGTAAATAGATTTCTAATAAAATACATCTAAAATTGCATCAGCTATTTGGTAAAATGTTATAATTTAAACCATGAACAGCATACATCTGACAGCAAACATCAAGGATTCTTACTTTGAAATCATTCATCTTACATATGATGTCAGATTTCTGTTTTTGTGAAAATAATTTGCATGCGTAATTATGAAGGCAGGATAACCCACCATAGCCCCGATGGCACTGTAATCTCAGTAATCTCAGTCACTGAGATCAACATCACAAGGTCCTTCATGAGGGTGAACCCTTAAAAGGCATCTGGACCTTGTGGTATACCACGACGTGTTCTCAAAAGCTGCGCGGACCCAACTGGCTGGAGTTTTGGTGCACATCTTTAACCTCACATTACTGAGGTCCCCACCTGCTTCAAAAGGGCATCAATAATGCCAGTGCACAAGGAGAGTAAACTGACATGCCTCAATGACGACCAAAAGGTGGCACTAACTAACGGTCATGGTGATGAAGTGGTTTGAGAATTTGGTTCTAGCGTATATCAACTCCTACCTCAGCAAGAACCTGGACCCACTACAATTTGCCTAATGCCACAATAGATCAACAGGTGATGCAATATCACTGGATTTCCACTCCAAACCACCAAAAGTCAGGCAGTTGTTCATAGCCTACAGCTCAGCATCCAATACCATCAACCCCTCCAAACCTGTTATCAAGCTCTGTGAACTGAGTCTCTGCGCATCCCTATGCAACTCGATTCTTGACTTCCTCATCAACAGACCATAATCAGTGCAAAATAGCAACACTTACTTCTCAATAACCATTAGCACAGGAGCACCTCATGGCTGTGTGCCTAGTCCACTGTTCTACTCATTCTATACTCATGACTGTGTCACCAGATGCAGTTCCAACTCAATCTTTAAATTCACTGATGACACCACTTATGTTGGACAAATTATGGTAATTGATGAATCAGAGTGTAGGAGAGAGATCGATCATCTGATTGAATGTTGTCAGAACAACAATTGCTCTCAATGTCATGAAGACCAGGGAGCTGATTGTTGACTCTAGAAGAGGGAAGTTGATGATCCACAAACCTGTCATCATCGATGCGTCGACAGTTGAGAGTGTCAACAACTTCAAGTTCCTGGGGGTGCATATCTCTAAAGGACTGTCCTGTGCCCAGCACACTGATGTAATATAAATAAAGTCCATCAATGCCTCTACTTCCATAGAGGACTGAGGAGATATGGCATGTCGGCGAATAGTATCTTGAACTTCTGCGGGTGCATGGTAGAGAGCATATTGACGACCTGGTTTAGTCATTCCAATGCCCAGGTGTGAGGAAGATTACAAAGAGTGTGATCACTGCCCAGTCCATCATGGGTACAGACCTCCCCACAATTGAAGGAATCTATAGAAGGCACTGCCTCAAAAAGGCAACCAGCATAATCTAAAACCCACATTACACCGTCTATGCTCTTATTTCACTCGTGCCATCGGGAAGAAGGTATAAAAGTTTGAAAACCATGACCTTCAGGTTCAAGAACAGCTTCTTCCCAACAACCATCATGTTTTTGAACATGACAAACACCAGCTAACTATGAACTATGCACTTAGTTGCACTCAGCATTTTGGTGGTTTTGTTAGGCTATTTAATTTATTGATTTTCTAAATATATTTCTGTTTCCAGTATATATGTCAATTAAACACTGACTGGACTCTCTTGAGTTGATTCTTGATCATGGAGTGTTCGAAACAAAGTCAAATACGTTTTCTGGACATGTAAACTCTACTCAGACATCACTAAAATCATTATTGACACCAGATTCCCATTGAGAGATCGATGTTTCTTTCTAACTACAGCATTTAATCAAAATCACCAATATCGTGCTTCTACTATTCTGACATATGGTCCATCAGATTTTCTTTTTATTCAATTAATGTGTGTGACAAATGCTAAAATAGTAAATCATTCTGCGTGGGTACACAAAAAGCTGGAGAAACTCAGCGGGTGCAGCAGCATCTAAGGAGCGAAGGAGATAGGTGACGTTTCGGGTCGAGACCTTCTTCAGACTACAGTCTGAAGAAGGGTCTCAACTCAAAACGTCGCCTATCTCCTTCGCTCCTTAGATGCTGCTGCACCCGCTGAGTTTCTCCAGCTTTTTGTGTACCCTCGATTCTCCAGCATCTGCAGTTCCTTCTTTAACACAAATCATTCTGCGTGTTGCATTTGAAATTCATTTTAAATTTGAGCTTATCAATATGTATGCATAGTAGTTATGTTTACTTCATTGCTTTTTTCTCGAACATTTAAACTCCTGCCTAAATCTTCCTCTCTGAATAAAATCAGAGTGCAAGATTCTGGCAGGAATGATGTTTGCAGTGGTGTATAAGCTTTACTAGTGACCATATCAAATGTGTAAATGACTATCTGAATGATTTCCTAAAGAATACTGCATTGCTTTAAGATTTCTTAATGGGTCATTTGACGATAAAAAAAATCTTGTGGTATGACTATGAGGATATTTTTTATTTGTGTATATATTTTGTGGTAGGTCTTTTGGTGCACATTGTATTGTTGTGCTCATGACCTATATTTAACATTCATTTGAGAGCCATACACCTGTTCCTCATCTATAGATGCATGATAAATATTTCATCATGTGCTTTTGTTCCTGAAAGCGTACATATTCTTATTCAGAATCTTAAGGACTTGATCAAAAAAGTGCTTGTAATCTGCAGCTCTAAAACTGCTCCAGGAACAATTAGATAATGTTAAAATTATTTGTTGAAAAGGCTCAAATGGTTTGTACATTAAAGAAATGTGAACCAAGTTTAGTGAAACTGTGGTGTCATCAGCCATCCCACTGTAAGGTTGTTCGATTAACTGCATTCTTGCACAAATCCCATTGCTCCCTTCATAAATTATGAGGTTATTCACTATCACTAGAACTGTAACAAGGCTTCTTTGAATAATTATTTTTTCAGTAAATTAAATGCTAGCTAGCACTTTGTAAACTGGGGTGAATTTAATCAGTATGTTTGTCGTGATGGCTTCTAGATTTTGAAAAAAATGGAAAGCTATCCACATAGTCTCTTTATGAAACATTATTTCTTGTGGTGATTTATGCAATGGGACAGGTTGGTAGAGGACCGCTGAGTAGCTGATGTTTAATATAACGTTAATTCTCTCAGATTGAAAAACAATTAAAATTGATGCTGATCATCTTATGTACAGACGGATCTGGGAGTTCCCATACACAAATTATTTGAAGGTTAATGGGCAATTTGAAAGACAATTGGTATGTAGAGTTCTATTGAAAGAGGATTTGAATTGGAACCAAAAGCGGGGTCTTGACTGGCAATACCAACCATCCCTCTGCCTTCACAGATGCCGCCTGACCCCCACTTAGTCCCACCAGCTGTTTGTTTTTCTCCTGTCAATTCCTATGATTTATTTTTTTGTTTATGTTGTCTGTTATTTACAAACCTATTGTGCTGCTGCAAGTAAGTATTTTGTTGTTGCTTTTCAGTACATTTGACAATTAAACACACTTAACTTTTGTATTTAATCCTATCACTATTGCCCCACTAGGTCCTAACATGTCACAATCTACATTCTGGATAGTGTAGATTGAGTTTAGATCCTTTATCCTATCCTTATTTTCATATAATTTATCCATTATTAATCATAAAATAACAATCCAAACATTAATATGGGAGGTAGGTAAGTACTTGACTGCAGCGCAGGAACCTCTCTATTATACAGGTTGAGGAACTGGAAGTTATATAACTGATGTATTAAGAACACCACATTGGTTGGCAGGTGTAATTATAGCACTACAAGCTTACAGAGGCAGTTTGCATTATAAATGCAGTCAGAGGAATTTATAAAGTGAAAATCTGACAGGAACTGAATGAAGGTTTTTAATATATGATTAGAGAGCATAATAATGTTCATTACTTATTTCCATCAGGCAATATTTGTTGAACATCAGTAAAGTTAATCAGAATGATCATGAAACATTCACAATTGTAACACAATATAATGGAAAGCAAATTCTTTGATATTCATAGATAAAGCTCGACAGAAATAAGTAATAAAATATCATAATCCTCCATTGTATTAAACGATTAAAATAATCCAGAAAAAAACATATAAGAAGCATCAATTTGTTTCTACTTGACATAAATATTTAAAATTTTTGGTTGCGGCACGCCAACTTGCAAATAAAACTTTTATCATTATCATTATACTACAGGATGAATGAGTATAAAATGCTACCAGATAAATACTTTTTGAAAACTTGACATCTAAATTAGTATTGAGATATATAAATATTACGATAAAGGAATATTCTATATATGGTAGTTTTATTTTATTACTGATTTTGCAAGAACTGTGCAAAAGCCTGCATTCATTCCTCGTCTGCAGTAATAATAATTTACGCATGCAGGTGAGATATTCTGGTTTCCATTATCAGTACACTGGCATATTGACATAATGATTGACATCTGTGTTGTGGTTAATGACTATAATCAATCTGTGACTACTCTTGCTGAGAGCAAGCTTAGTAAACAAATAGACAATGCATCATTGAACAATTTGTAATTAAGCAAAGTGCAGCAATTGTGAAAAAGAGAAAATTCTGGAAATGCTCAGATGGTCTGGCAGCATCCATGAAGAGAGATATAAAGGTTGAGAAATCGATTGTATATGCTGAGAATTTTATTTGGAACTTACATGTAAACACTGACAAATTTGGGACTTCAGCACCTACCCTTACGTTGAAGTTGCACACAATCTGTCACCACACTCCACTTCATGGAATCCATCAGTGGAGAACTAACTTGCTGGAATGCCTCAGCACTAAGACTAAAACATTTGCTCCTGTATCTTGTGCCAGATTAGAGTAATGACAGGATTAGTCTTTCTACTAATTTGAATACAGATTTTATGGCTATATTAAAGTTAGGGTGAAGTTGCAATTTTGTAATTGTTTCAAGTTATTTCAAATGGTTTGATTTAAATTTTCCATATGGCTTTAAATTAAACAGACATTCAGAAGCATTGAAAAATCTTGATGGCTGGGTACACATCTTTGCCATCTGTCAAAGGCTTTCTAAATTATTTTATGGGTGATACTTGTTTTTGCATGCCCATATTGATTCTCATCATTTAGAATATGGAGTTACTTTTCAGTAACTAATAGAGACTACCTGTGTAACAATCCAACTATAACATACCCCAGCAGTTTCCATAGGTGACCAACTGCAGCTAGCAAAATTTAGGCCAATGTTAACTTTTCAAGCCAATGACTTTCATAACCATAAAATGTTAGATACAAAACAGACATACATACAGTGCCCTCCATAATGTTTGGGACAAAGACCCCTCATTTATTTATTTACCTCTACTCCACCATTTGAGATTTTGTAATAGAAAAAGTCACATGTGGTAAAGTGCACATTGTCAGATTTTAATAAAGGGTATTTTTATACATTTTGGTTTCACCATGTAGAAATTACAGCAGTGTTTATACATAGTCCCCACATTTTAGGGCGCCATAATGTTTGGGACACAGCAATGTCATGTAAATGAAAGTAGTTATGTTTATTATTTAGTTGCATATTCTTTGTATGCAATGATTGCTTGATTCATGGACATGACTGGCTGTCTTCTCTGGTGATGCTCTGCCAGGCCTTTATTGCAGCCATCTTATTGCAGCAGTTATGCTTGTTTTGGGGGCTAGTCTTCAGCATATAAAAGGCATTCTCAATTGGGTTCAGATCGGGTGATTGACATCGCTACTCAAGTGTAGACCATTTTTTAGCTTTGAAAAGTACCTTTGTTGCTTTAGCAGTACGTTTGGGATCATTGTCTTGCTGTGGAATGAACCGCCGGCCAATGAGTTTTGAACTTGAGCAGATAGGATGTGTCTATACACTTCAGAATTCATTATGCTACTACCATCAGCAGTTGTATCATATTGAAGATAAGTGAGCCAGTACCTTCAGCAGCCATATAGCCCATTCCATAACACCCACGCCACCATGTTTCACAGATGAGGTGGTATGCTTTGGATCTTGGGCAATTCCTTCTCTCCTCCATACTTTGCTCTTACCATCATTTTGATACAAGTTAATCTCCGTCTCATCTGTCCACAAGACCTTTTTCCAGGACTGTGGTTGTTCTTTTAAATATTTATTGGCAAACTGTAACCTGGCCATCCTATTTTTGTGGCTAACCAGTGGCTTGCATCTTGCAGTGTAGCCTCTATATTTCTGTCCATGAAGTCATCTGAGGACAGTGGTCATTGGCAAATCCACACCTGACTCCTGAAAAGTGTTTCTGGTCTGTCAGACAGGTGTCTGGGGATTTTTCTTTATTACAGAGATAATTCTTCTGTCATCAGCTGTGTAGGTCTTCCTTGGCCTGCCAGTCCCTTTGCGATTAGTAAGCTCACCGGTACTTTTTTTCCGCGTAATGATTTTCCAAACAGTTGATTTTGGTAAGCCTAAGGTTTGGCAGATGTCTCTAACAGTTTTATTCTTGTTTCCCAGTCTCATAATGGCTTATTTGACTATCATTGGCACAACTTTGGTCCTCATGTTGATAAACAGCAATAAAAGTTTCCAAATGTGATAGAAAGACTGGAGGAAAGACTGGGTGCTGAGTGTTCTCTTATACCTGCATTAAGGAGGCATTTAAACACACCCAAGCAATTACAAACACCTGTTAAGCCATGTGTCCCAAAAATTAAGATGTCCTGAAATGGGAGGGACTATGTATAAACACAGCTGTAATTTCTACATGGTGAAACAAAAATGTATGAAAATACCCTTTAATAAAATTTGACAATGTGCATTTTAACCACATGTGATTTTTTCCATTACAAATCTCAAATTGTGGAGTACAGAGGCAAATAAATAAATGATAGGTCTTTGTCCCAAACATTATGGAGGGCACTGTATGTCATTGGCACAATATGTTAATATTATTCTCCATTTCCTGCAGAAATCCCCTGATCTACTGAGCAGTTCTACAGCTTTAGCTTCCATTTTAAGATGCAGAGAACATTGGAGGGTCGCTGAGGATAGAATGAAGGGAGAGGTCTGTGACCACAACAAAGAAAATATTTGTGGCGGGAAGGAAGATAAGAGAGATTAAGCAGCAACGGGTTGATGGTGCAGGGAAAAGAGTGCAGGCAGCAACAGATAAAGCAAAAAAACAATTCACAGACAGCAACTTGATTATTTTCCTCAGTCCAGTGGAGACAACAGCAATGGCAATAATAATTTTTTAAAAGGTTGTAGCTGTTGGTAGTTATGCCAGCAATTGTTCCTGTTCTTAATTTCTCTTTGGATCAAGTAGCTTGCTTGACCATTTCAGAGATTAGTTAGGTTTACTAATTATTACTGGTAAACCTTAATTTTACTTCAGAACTTTCAAATTAGGAATTTAAATGATTGCCAAACTTTGCAATATTTTGCCATTCAAAAAGATAATGACTAATTTGACAGTAACTTTTCCATATTCCCATTTAGCCCATGAATTTATTATCAACATTCTTAAGAAGGTCTGTCAATGTCCATTTTAAAAATATTGACAGCCTGTTTCAACCACTTTTTGAGAAAAGGGGCTCCAAACACTCAATTGGCACATTCCTATCCGCTGCTCTAGATGTCAGCTGATCTACATCGGTGAGACCAAGCTTAAGCTTTGTGATCGCTCCGCCGAACACCTCCGCTCAGTCCGCATTAACCAACCTGACCTCCCAGTGGCTCAGCACTTTAACTCCTTCTCCCATTCCGAATCCGACCTTTCTGTCCTGGGCCTCCTCCATTGCCAGAGTGCCCCCCCCCCCTCCTCCTCCCCCACCACCCTGCATCAGTCGGAGGAAGGGTTTCAGCCCGAAATGTTGCCTATTTCCTACGCACCGCACCCGCTGAGTTTCTCCAGCACTTTTGTCTACCTTCGATTTTCAAACATCTGCAGTTCCTTCTTGAACATTCCTATCATATATAGGCAGACCCTTCTTTTCAAACAGTGATCCTTAGTAAACAGTGCTTCTCCCACAGAAGAAAGATCTTTCTCTGCATCAACCCTTTCCAGAACCTCCAGGGTCTTAACTGTTGCAATAAAGTTATTTCTTACTTTCCTAAACAATAGCTGGTACAAGGCTCTCTGACGTTTCTCCCCAAGGCATTAAAAAAAAAATAGAATACTGATAGACTAAAGACAAAATATAACAAATCAATCAATAAGCCAAGATGAAAACTCTTGATGGATACAAATCATTGCTCAGTGGAGCCAAATTAGATTTCCTTTCTTTCACACCACATTCACTTGAGATTGATATATTCCAATAACTTCCAAAATATCCTTCCATAGCTCTATTGCAACAAAGTACTATTGCTAAGGTCTTGATTTATGTGACTGATATCTTTTGAATGTGATGTACTTCACCTTCCAGAATTGGGAAATAATTTATTTTATGGCATCAGAACATGATCATTTTGTAATAGCCTCATAGCATTGTCAGTTAAGTTACAATGGTTACAACTTGAGTTACAACTCTGTTGCTTCCTTCGGTAACCAAAGCTGTTTTGCTTGACTGCTTAAAGAGGAGGAAGTGTGCAAGAATGGATTTAAGCCATTGAGTTTGACAGTTAGTCATGCTTTTAATATGTTAATATGTTATTTTTAGACATTTACTGCATAAGGCTGAGTTTTGAAGTGAAAAACATACACTATTTCTAATAAATAAGGATACTGCCTCATGGCTGCTAACAGGATAAACAATAGAAAAATGTTCTTCATCTGTAATAGTGACTGAACTTTAATATGATATCTTTAGACAAAGTTAAGATAAATTAAAGCATGGTATAAATTTAAGTGTTTTAGCTTCCGTCTTATTTTTAGAGCATAGAGTACATATTTCAAAATTTAGCAATATTGGTCAACACCAGAATTGAGCCCATTATGCACAGTATCAAGGAAAACTAGAAATCAGCTAAAAGAGTTATTTTGTGATGGACTGGCAAATCTGATGAAACAAATATGCAGCAATCTTTTGGAATGGGTTTCATGTGTGCAAAGCTTATGAACAGAGCAGCTGTTGTGTTAAAAATTAATTCACAGATGCAGCTCTTGGGAACAACATGACAGATGTGATGTTAGACAGAGAAAGGCTTGTGATATGCAAGATCAAAAACAGAACAGGGATACATTAAACTGTAACGTACATTAAAAATGCCAGTTAGTTCAATATTTGATGTAAAACCAACATATTAATCCCTACCAAAGACCTGATTCACTCAAAATCTACATGTCCAGGTTCTTCACCAAGGAATTCAACTTTGTGTTTTCAAAAGGCAACCATTTACATCTTATGACAATATCATGTTGACCTTGTCACCTCAACTTGCTATTCACCAATTACAACACAGTATCATTTTCATGACTACAAAACAGTTAATTTAGTAATATATATTTGTCAAAAAAATGCAGCAGGTTCTTGATCAGATGGTCGTGTGCTGTGGAATGGTGAATGAAGTTTAATGCGCATAAATGCAAGGTGTTGCTTTTTGAGAAGGGAAACCCAGGGCAAGACAACAGTGATTGGCAGGGTCCTGGTGACGTTGGAGAGGGATTTATGAGCATAGGTAAATAGTTCCCTCAAAGCAGTGTCACAGGTGCATAGGGTGGTAAAGAAGGCTTTTGGCATGTTGGCCATGAGTCAGGATATTGAGTATAGAAGTTGGGATGTTACATTGCAGTTGTACAAGATGTTGGTGAGGCCACACTTGGAGTACAGTGCTCCGGTTTGGTCACCCTGCTATAAAGTATGTAATTATGCTGGAAAGAGTGTAGAAAAGATTCATGACAATATTGCCAGGACTTGAGGGGATGAGCTATGGGCAGTGGTTGGGCAGGTCAGGACTTTATTCCTTGGAGCGCAGTAGTCGGAGAGGTGATCTGATAGAGGTCTAGAAAATCATGAGAATAGGGCGAATCCAGAGTCTATTACCTCAGGAAGGGGAATCAAAGACAAGAGAATACAGGTGAGAGGGACAAAATATAATACAAACCTGAGGGGCAACCTTTTCACTCAGAGGGCAGTGGGTATATGGAAATAGCTCCCATCGAAGGTAGTTGAGGGAGATACTATAATAGCATTTAAAAGACACTTGGACAGGTACATGGATAGAAAAGATTCATAGGGAAATGGGCCAGATCCTGGCAAATGGGACTAGCTTAGATTGGGAATCAGCATGGATGAGTTGGGCTGGCATGGATGAGTTGGGCTGAAGGGCCTATTTTTGTATGGCATTCATTCTAGCTGATTTAATGTTAATGCTACAATCAATAAAATACTACAAGGTAGCTTACTGTGAAGACTGAAATATTAATCAGTAATATGTATTCACCATTCATGAACTAATTGTCAGATGCAGCTGGATAAATACCTCACTGCCACATCAAGTGTTTTGTAGATATACAAAAGACATACTTTAAAATGTCTATAATTTTATTATAATTAAGTATTCTTATTTAATGTTTAAAAAAAAAGCTTTATCTGCCAAACAGCAAAGGCTGCTGAAAACTACTAGAAGGACTTTACTATAACCTTTTGAAGGCAATTATGACCTTGCCTGTAACACCCACGTTTCCAAAAGTAAATAAACATGAATTAAACTAGCATCAGTAGAATAAGCCTAAGGAAAAAAATATATCATTTGGGAACTTTAGCAACAGCATAATATCTCTTATATCTAATAACTACCATTTTAGTGAAACTGAAATTCCCCTGCCCAGGGCTGCCAACATTGGGTGAGAGTTGGGAGTGAGAGATCAAGCCCGTGGGAGCGTAGCGACCGGGGGGTGGGGGGGGGGGGGGAGGAGATTGTCCCCATCCCATTAGCTTGAAATTGTGCAATATGATGCACACTGTAGCGAGTCTTTTAACTTACACTTGAATGCAATATATATGTTTTACATTCGATTAGCTATGAATAAGATTAGAGTAAATTACATTCCTAATTACGTTCCACAGTAGAGCCCAGGCTCTGAACAACAGGTGCAGCACATGAATGATTTAGTGTATTAATGTACGGAAATCAGATTATAATCAAGCACTTGGCCCATGTTGACCAACCTGGGTCTCACTTCACACCTGGTATTACCCCTGGCCCTGACTCCAGTTGCATACCTTCACTCATTCCTGACCCTGAGTCCAGCCTTACACCTGGCCCCCTATTCTTCCCTGATCATAGCTGCTTACCTGCTTAGGTTCCCAGTGCTGAACACACCCCTGGTCCCAGCTTTGACTGCACATCTAGTACTATTCCAGACCTTGACTCTGGATGCAAACTTGGCCTTGCTCCTAGCCCCTTTGCACTGACAATATATCTGGCCCACCCATAAAAGCCCCATGGGACTTAACCTATTACGTTCAAGTCCACAGGTGCTCCTCTAATGCAGTAACCTTTTATGGGGCACTTCATAGACCAAATTATAGAGAACAAAATTTGCTACATTCATTGGCTTCCTTGTTATCTAACATGCTAGTTACTTTGTCAAATAAGTCTTCAGTTGGTTGAACACAATTCCCATACATAAAATTATACTTACTCAGCTGTATAAGTATTCTGATACAATTTCTTTCATTTTTGTAACAAACTGTCCTGAAGTCATTTTCACCCCCAATATTTTCAGTATTTTGCTGTCTTCCTCTCAGCTGGGACTTTTCCAAAATGCAGTTCAATAATTATATATTTACGCAATATTATCCTATTAAATGTGACCTTGAGAGTACATAATATTTTCAGTGGTATTCATAACACAACAATGATAAAAAAATATCTTTGTTTTGATTGTACCTACCAACATGCACACATTATCACATTACAGTTAATATGTACCGAGGGCAAAGTTTTGTTCCAATGCTCCCCATTCCCAATTACTTCTACATTGAAGTGATTGAAATCCAAGTGAAGTTTAAATGGCATCATAAAAGTAAAACATCCGGAATGGATGATATTCATTATGTGGTTGGTTAGGGTCAGTATCAGCACAATTACTATATTAAACTTTGGATCTTCAGATATTCTGGTTCAGGCTAAAACTAAATCAAATAATAATCTCCTCACACATTCCCCTGCAAATATCTCTGTCGCTCCTCTAAAATATGCCCCTTCTTTGAACAAGCTCTTAAACATCGCATCTGAATCAGTTTCCATCTGATTACACTCCTAGAGGATGTTCATCTACGTGTTCAATTAATAAAACAATGAGATTGGGGACATTTCTATTCAACCTGTCAAAGGAATTGGGGGGGGGGGGGGGGGGGGGGGGTGGGGGGTGGGGAAAGGGGGGGGGAGGTTAGAAATAGTCAGTGAGATACACGCATAATAATTGAGTGGCAAATGACACCATGCATGTCATTTAATATTACACTTATCCCATTCCCATGGATATTCCAGATTAATAAATTAAGGTTTTGTCAACTAATTACAAATCAGGCTAATTACAAATCAATAACATTAGTCAACTCCGAAACATGAAGCGCTGAGCATTGGGATCCAGACATCACGGACAACTGGCCTCAGTTCCCCGCTCACATCCGTGGAGCATTTTTGAAAGGGGGAGGCTGAGCGATCACTGATCACTGGCCTTGGGGGTATCCGGTGAGGGAGTGGAGCAACCGAGTAGGGAGAGGGTGTGGAAGAAGGGTGTGCCCCCTCCCAGGGTGGGAACTTTTTTAAATTTGATGTATTAAAATCATGTTTTAGTGCATTGTGGAAGTATGATTTCAATGTTTTTCGTATGAAGTATTTTTAAGGGGTAACTTTTTAAGGGGTAACTTTATCCACACAAAGGGTGATGGGTGTATAGAACAAGCTGCCAGAGGATGTAGTTGAGGCAGGGACCATCCCAACATTTAAGAAACAGTTAGACTGATACATGGATAGGACAGGTTTGGAGGTATGGACCAAAAGCAGGTAGCGTAGCTGGGACATGTTGGCGGGTGTGGGCAAGTTACGCTGAAGGGCCTGTTTTCACACTGTATCACTATGACTACATTATACCTCCACCAAGCATGAATGCTTCAAAATCAAGTGATCGAGTTTTATTGCCATATACTCAAGCATAGAAACATAGAAAATAGGTGCAGGAATAGGCCATCGGCCCTTCGAGCCAGCACTGCCATTCAATATGATCATGGCTATTCATCTAAAATCAGTACCTTTCCTGTTTTTTCCCCATTTCCCTTGATTTTTTTAGCCCCAAGAACTAAATATAACTCTCTCTTGAAAACATCCAGTGAATTGACCTGCACTGCCTTCTGTGGCAGAGAATTCCACAGATTCACAGCTCTCTGTGTGAAGAACGTTTGTCCTCATCTCAGTCCTAACTGGCCTCTCCTTTATTTTTAAACTGTGACCTCTGGTTCTGAACTCCCCCAACATCGGGAACTTTTTTCCTGCAGTTACAGTAAGTGAAAATTTAGCAGGCAAGCAGGAATGCTTTCTCCAACCACCCCCATTTGAAGTCCACTATCTTCCACTGTTTCTACCCAGTGCTTGGTACTTACTTCCAGCAGCCATTGTTTGTCCTCCAGGATGCACCGAGCCGCAGCCTGGTCCATGCCGGTCACCTGGGCGAATTTGGTACAGAGACTTTCATGGCAGCAGCGCAACGCTTCCGACGCCTTGCATTGAGGCTGCTCCATGGCCGGAGCTGCAGTGAGCGAATCGCCAGCCCGGCAAACACTCGCCACCCCGCCCCGTCCGCATCTGTCCCCACCGCTGCTTCTGCTTCCAACACCCATGGCCCATGCAGCTGATATGAGTGTTGAAATTTTCGTTGATCACAGAATTTCTCACAACAGAGCAAGAGAAGTGTGGCGTGAGAATGTGCAAAATGTGCGATTCTCATGCTCAATGCATGGGAGTTGGCAGCCCTGCCTCTCTATCCCCCTCTCTCTTTCACCCCCCTCTTCTTTTCACTCTCATCTCCTTCTCTCCTTCTCCCCCTGTCCCTCTCTCTCCCTCTCACCCCCCCTCCATCTCTCTCCCCTCCCCCTCTCTTTCCCCTCTTTTCTCTCTCCCTCTCTCCTCTCCTCTAACCCCCTCTCTCTCCCCCCACCTTCCCCCTCTCACTCTCAATCCCTTCCCTCTCCTATCTCCCCTCTCTCTCTTTTCCCTCTCTCCCTCCCACCTCACTCTCCCCCTCACGTCCCCTCTCCCTCCCCCTCCCTCTCCCTCTCCCTCCTCTCCACACTCTCCTCCCCTCTCTCTCTCCCTCTCTCACCTCTCTCTCTCCCCCCTCCCCTCCCTCCCCCATCTCCCTACAACCTCACTCTCCCCCCTTGCTCTCTCTCCCCTCTCTTTCTCCTGTCCTGTCCTTTCTCTTTGCCCCCCCTCTCTCTCTTTCCCCCGTTTTTCTCTTCCCCTCTCTCCCTCTTCCTCCTCTCTCTCTACATCTCTCTCCCATTCTCTCCTACCCTCTCCTCCCTCTCTCTCTTCCCTCTCATCCATCTCTCTTCCCCCTCTCCCACCTCACTCCCCCCCTCTCTCCCATACCACTCTCGCCCCCTTTCCCTCTCTCTCTCACCATTCACTCCCCTCTGTCTCTTCCCCCCCCCCCCCCCCCCCCGTCACCCTGTATCCTTCTCCTCTCTCTCTCTCTCTCCACCTCCCTTTGAGAGTCCTTCGGAACAGAGACTCTCGCGGCAGCGGCGCAATGCTTCCGACGACTCCGACGGCCCGGGACCCTGAGGCTTCCACTGAAGCTGCTCCATGGCCGGTGCTGCAGCGATCGACTCACCAGCCCCGCAAACACTTGCCAGCCCGCAAACACTCGCCAGCCCCGGCTCCCCGCATCTGTTTCCGCCGCTGGTTTTGCTCCCATCCCTCCCTCAGCCCCGGCTCTCCAACACCCGTGGACCGTGCAGTTTATCTGAGTTTTGACATTTTCGTTGATCACAGAATTTCTCACCACAGAGCGTGAGAAATTTCTGATCAGCGTGAGGGCGTGAGAGTTTCTTCAAATGCGTGATTCTCACGTTCAAAGCGTGAGAGTTGGCAGCCCTGCCTGCATGTAGCAGTAACTTGCAAAATATTGAAACCTATTACTTTGTATCTTTTACATAATCCTCACATAAATTATCATTTCCTAAACATGATAGTTTGGTAATCCATTCATTTTAGTTAGCTACACTTCTGTAAAACTACTCGCTTACCTCTTTCTAAGCTTTCATGCACACATACAAATACCAAAAGATTTTTCTGCAATATTACACAAGGTGAATTGACAAATGTGATCTCTTACTTGTTAACGTTTATTGCAATTTCAAATTCAGTCTCCTCTTTTTTTTGCCTCTTTCTCCCTCCCTAACAATCTTTTTTGCTATTTTCTTTGTTTTTTCTACTTTTGAAAGATGTTATCTGGCAAGAAAATTTGCTGCTATGTTTGAAGTGGGAAATGGGCAATTAGGGGGTTTCCAGCCTAAAAGGATCCCACTCCTCATTATTGATTCTTTCTTACATAACTACATTATATTCTCTCTTTCTCTAACCTTTGCCTTTTCATTTACTCCTACTAGTTCTAAAATCTTCCCCTTATTTTTATTTATTAATTTTAATATGATCAATTTCCAGATTCTCTGCCATTTAAAAAGTATTATAAATCATGCATTTTACACCCAGCTAATTGAGGGCATGGCTTTATTGGCTCTCAATGCTTTCAGGCACCCTTCAGTCTTTGTACAGGAATTCTGTCTTTGACAACAATGTGCATGACTGCTCTCCAATATTGGATTCTGGTAAAGCAAAAGATAGATTTCACAATTTTTCTTAAGTAACCCAAAATCTTATTTTGCCAGCACTGGCAGCTCTGCTTTCAGTTCCTGAGGCCCTAAGATTTGGAATTCCTTCATTAACTTTTTCTGTTTGTCTCTTTGTTTCACACTATATTTCTTTCCTTTTTAAGGAACTGCTTACCTCTTTGACTGAGCTGTGATCACTTCACTGAGTCAGCATTATTTTATTTTGCCCATCTTTATGACAATGTCTTGAAATGCTTTGCTTTGTTAACGTTGCTTCATAAATGGAACTTATTATTTCTGCTCTATTTTTCTTTTAGAGTTATCACAATCGCAATTCCAAGTATTTTACATGAATGCAATTTGACTAGATGATTGATTTGATATTTGAGAGGCCAATGAGGGAAATCGTTTGGATGCTTCTTCCAGCACTGGAGATTTACCACAGGAGAATGCTAATAGTCAGAGGCATACAGAAGCACTGAAAAAACACAACATTTTTTTAAAATGGCAGGACATGGTTTTACAGTCTGTCAACAGAATTCTCAGAAGTTTCTCAGAAATGCATGAGACATTTAACTAAAAGTCGTGGCTGAATTTGCCCAGGACATTTTCTTTCAGGAAGTTTGTATCAATGCATGCACGTCAGATATTTTCTGGATAATTTAATATCCAAGTAGCAAATAGGGCACGGAAGCCACTCAGCATAATCCAGGGCAGAGAACTGCTTCAATTAGTATGTTACCTTCTGTGGATTCAATATGCAAAAGTGTAGCCACAGCAATGCAGAAAAATCTAGATTCATTCCAGGGAAAGTGGTAGATTACACTGTGAAAGATCTTTCGCAAACCAAATTCACCAGTTAGCTGTGCCTTGGATCTTGCAGTTCATTATGGTGTGCTCCAGGGTGCAGTCTTCCTGTGGGAGTATGGCTCCCGGCCATCAAAGAGCTGCTGTACTGGGCCTCTCCCAACATGTGGCTGACTACAGTGACAAGAATAGTGTTGACAGCTCATTCTGCAATATCTGCTGTTTAAATTGAAAATTTGTGAATGTTTTTGATGTGCACAAACTTCACAATCGCGCATCAGAACTTGATGTTCAAAAATTAATAAATAGAAGAGAAATTTAAAACTGAAAAAAACTTAACATAAATAGCAGCTGTATTTACTTTCACCCTATAACCAACCGGTCCCACTAATTTCAGTTTAGTTTACTTGCATATGGTTAACCTGGCATGGTTCAGCAGGTGATTTTCCCAAGATGGGAGGTGGTAAATCTATAGAAGGAAGTTTGCATTCTCTATTGGACTTGAGGAGTCTTACCAGATGTTGTGGAGGTCCAGCATTCAGCAGCACAGTTGCCCACGTACAGCACATCCACTAATGGATTTGAGCGGATCTCAGAGGAAGATCTTCCCTATTTCTACCCTTGCATGTAATCCAGTATTTAATATTAACGTTTATACCATTCATGAACCTAATATGGAGGTAGTTAAATTGGCAATAATTTGATGCATTTCATGAGTAAAGTCGCAGAAAAAACAAGGAAATATCCATTATAATAATCCAAATGCAATACATTGTAGATGCTGTAAATGTGAAATTAAAAAAATGAAAATGCTATAAATATTCAGTACATCAAGTTAAATCTATGCAGCGAGAAAAAGGATTAACATTTCAGTTCAATGACCTACATCAGAACTGGCAAAATTGAAAAGTAAACAAATTTCAAGTTACTGAGAAAGAGGAGTGGAATGATAACAAGGGACGCGGTGGAACAGCACAAGTGAGGTTGTGTCTGATAAACGATGGTAATACAAGCTACTGAATAATGGAAGATATATCTGGAGGAGGTGTGAGAAGGTGACGAGTGAAATCTGTAAAAGACAGGCGAGTCTAAAACACAGAATGCTGGAAATACTGAAAAAACTGTAGATTACGTAAATCTGCAAAACAAAATTAGCAAATGCTGGAATACTCAGTAAGTCCGAAAGTACCAATGGAGAGAGAAAATAATTTTAGTTTTACCAAACACTGGTGGTCTGTCCACTACACCAGCTGGAGATCTCTGTTTCTAGTCATTTTAATTATCCTTCCATTCCCATACTACCAGCCTGTCCCCACCATCCTTCACTGCACTACAGGAGTGAGACCAGACGCAAACTATAAGAACAGCACCTCCTTTTCCAGGGTTACACAAAAAACTGGAGAAACTCAGCGGGTGCAGCAGCATCTAAGGAGCGAAGGAGATAGGCGACGTTTCGGGTCGAGACCTCACAGCCTCCTTTTCCATATGGGTGGCCTACAACTCATACAACATGAACACTTAATTCTCCAATTTTAGTAACCCCATCTGCACAAGATTCCAGCATCTCTTTATTTTAGGTTGATGGCTCTCCATCAAAGATAAGAAAAGTTCATACACTATTGTTTAAAATTATAGAGAATGTACAGCGATAGATAGAACAAAGGACGTTTCTGTGATTTGGTGGAGACCTGATGTAACTGGATGAAGTCATAGGTGAAGTTGTAAATTGAGAGAGTTTGGTGAAGGCTTATTACTTGAAGATTGTCTGGAGGAGATGCTAATAGAAGATGATGAATGAGGGGAGTGAAGAATAAAGTCCTGGAATAATGAAATGCAAACATTGCAGCTGCTAGAAATTTAAATGTTAATTCTGGAAATATCCAAATGCACAGACTTGCACATAACCATTTTAACTTTATTTCCTCCTACACTGCGATCTGTAATGACTCCATTCTATCCTCCCAATTCCTCCAGTTCTTTTGACGATGGTAATGCTTCCAATATTTCTTTATGCAAAGCTTCCCCGCCATGATAGTTGACATGACTCTCAATTATGCCTATTCCATCAGTCCAATTTTTGCTCTTAGCACATTTTCCACCAGCCTCCAGTCAACTGATCATCGACTGTGACTTCCACCTGCCACATACAATTCTTTCTCCTACCTTTCAGCATTTCAAAGAGGCCAATCTTTCTGAGATTCTCTGGTATACCTATCTGTCTTGTCCAGCATCCACTACTCTTCCTATTCAACCACAGGAGATGCATCATCAGAGCCTTTTATCTCTTCCTTTCCCACCATGCAGAGATTTAACCAATGCTCCAAGCAAAGCAGTGATTCACTTGTACTTCATCCAATTTAGTGTACTGACATCACTGCTCACGATGTGGTCTCTTCTCCACTCGAAAAAACGTATTCACTTTTTAGGAAACTTGCATTCATAATCATGAGCTTCCAATTGCCTACAATAGTTTTGCCACACCATAGCAACTCTAATAAACCTTGGGCCTCATGCAATGTCCATTTCTGATGAAAGGTCATCAACCTGTAATGTTCACCCATCTTCTATGTCTTCATGGATACTGCCAGATATTACCAGAATAATGCTTTATTTCACATTTTCACTGCCTACAATGTATTTTATATTCATTCATCCCTTTCTAACTATATGTCCTATAAACATTTCATCTGCAATTAAGACTGCTTTCACCACAGCCAATTGCATCAGGTTTTGTTTGACATACATCATAGAGATTTATTTTGCTCTGTCTATCCCACCCGCTTCTCTGCAACTTAAAACATACCTGTTTTCTAACTGTTTCTAGTCTGATTAAAGGTCAAGAATCAGAAATATTAACTGCTTCTCTCTCCATTTAGGACTGAAATGAGAATATCTTCACTGTGAAGGCTCAGTCGTTGATTACATTCAAAACAGAGACATGATCAATTTCTGGAACAAGCAATGTGATGATAATGCAGGAAATACCACTGAGCGAGAAGGTCAGCCGTGATCTTGATGAATAGTAGTTCAGGTTCAAAGGTTCCTGGTTATGTGGAAGGTCTTCTTGTGATTAAAAAAAATATTTATTTAACATAGAAAAATCCTCCTCAATATTTTAGTTTGAATATAAACCCAAACAAATTTGATTTTATTTTTTTTCCTTTTGGTAGAGTCATTGAACAACTTAATGTTTGTGCCTAGGTTTCCATTTATCACAAGAATTTTCTTCTTGTTCTCTTCCCCTCTCCACTTTCTCTGTAACTTAAAACATGTTTTATTTCTAACTTTCTGATTCTGATGAAAGATCATTAACCTGGACTGTTAACTGTTTCTCTTTACAGACAGAAACTCAAAGGATACCAAACTCTACTTTTTTTGCTTGAAATCTTGTATTTCCAAAATGATTTGCTATAAATCCTATATCAAACTAGATTCTGATATGTCAAACTAATTTGCTATTTTACGTAAAAGCACCATTTTCAATCAAACATAGACATATCTCAATAAAATCAGTAGCTCTGTTAATACTTACTTATTCTGCATCATGTTCATTATAACCCAGTCAGCAAGATAGACATTCTTTCCAATGAGATCTTTGAACATGATGAATGTCTCCATCAGGAAGTCCTGAAACAGACCACAATTGCTAAAGTTTTACAAAGAACAATTACATATCATAAGGTGGATTATAGCAAATTTCACATAAAATTATTTTTTTCCTTTTAATAAATTTGAAATTTGGAATGAATTTTGTTTAATCTTCCACCTTCATTTCAATCAATGAAAAATCATTTTTAAATATCCCAATAAGTTCATAACAATTTGCATCAAGCAGTTTATTAGAATACAGTAAACTCTCATTTCAATGGACCCCTTTATAACGGATTTTGGTTAGTGTCCGGACCAGCTGACGCCAGGCTCCCCTCCCCTCTGACCAGCAGCCTCGTCTTTCTGTTGGCCATCTCTTTGGCCACTTGGCCTTTCTCCTCCTCTCCCTTCTCCCGTTGCTTTGTCTACTCTGCCGCTGTCTTCTCCACCGCCACCTCCTCGTACTCCCGACGCTCTATCCACTTGGCTTCTCTCCCCGTCCACCATCTCCTCCTCCTTCTGCTCTGGATTCACCGACATAATCCACCAGGGAAGATATCGGTGATTGCGGTGGTAAAAAGGGGAGGAGGCGGCGGGGGAGCGGACAAAGGACAGGTGAGAAGAGAGTAACCCCACGGTGACAGAGGGTGTCCTGTTGATTGTGGCGGCCTGAAGAAAGCCCATCCTATTGGGGGGCTACAATGTGAGTCGCAACAACAGCATCAACCTGTGAAGAAGGGCTCACTGGTGCAGACCGGTGATATCGGCGCCTAGCTTTAAGATGAAACAACACAATGTCCTAGAGTAACTCAGCAGACTGAATCAGTCTGAAGAAGGGTCCCAACGTCACCTATCCATATTCTCCAGAGATGCTGACTGTCCTGCTGAGTTACTCCAGCACCATGTGTCTATTTGTGCATAAATTAACTTCTACATTTCTTTGTTTTAACTACATACAATGATAATACCTTACGCGGTAATAGCAGACTATTGGCAATAATGGACACCATTCCCCTCCCATGCTCTGTTGTAATGAGGTTTTGTTATATGGAGCTAAAACACATTTGTTTTAACAGTGTATTCAATAATGATCTACCCGATGAACTATGGGTTCTTTATTAATAGTACTCTGCAGATAAGTCCGGTATGCATCGTACGGAAGATGCCTCACTTCTGAATTGAGGATGGCATGAGTTATGGCTCAGAGATAACATTCTCTCCTTTGAGATGATTGTTTACGCAATTCTTTCCCTGGAAATGACAGAGACTGGTACTTCAGTGTAATACAGAAGGAATTTTCCAATAGCTGTTATTTCTATTACATTTTGCAATTAATTTTCTTTATGTTTAAGAGTTATTTTGCTACAGAATAGATTCTATTTTCAAACAAGTTTGTATCATCTTGCCATTGCAGTCTGGCTGTTGGGATGATTCACTGATCAAAATGCTTTTCAGGTCACATTGTAATAGTATTTTTTCCACTAAACGAAGTTGCTAAAATCCAAAGTTTAAGGGAATTTTTCATATCTTTACAATAAAAAAATAATCTACAGATTTTTTTTGGTATCTTTTTTAGATTTGACCATGTGCTAGACTAAGACTATTTGATATATTTGCCCAGAATTTTCACTGAGCTGAAATTGCATTGTGCAGTCTGAGATGTACTTAATCATTCAGACTGCATCAATATTTTTTTGTCAAGTCTACCAATGGGATATTTTTCTTCAGGTTCTACCACTTTCGTAGATGAGATTTTCATCAACTAATTTTAAAACAGAGACATTTTTCAAGCATTATGAAGCAAAAACATGCTTCATGAGCAAGTTTTTCATTTAACCTTAGAAGCTATATCAATGAAATAAAACAATGGGACAGACCTGCTGTCTCGATACCAGAGCTAATGTTGTACTAAACTGGGTATCCTTGCAGAAAAAACGGGTTCTGGTGTTAATGTTGGCCTTAATCGTGGTCTTTACTGCCCCATCTTTGCTTGCTTAATTGTTTATGCTGTTCCTCATGAAGTCCAACACCATTGTGCTTAAGCATCACAGCTCTCAGAATGGCAAACTTGCCTGCTGAATCTGTACCTCCCAAGTTTAACTTGTGCAAGCACATCAATTTAGTTTCAATGAATTTACTGGACGTGTGTACTAGTTTTTTAACCTTTTTAAATGTATGGGTTGAGTTAGGTCCTGAGCATTGTTGAATGCTTTTGAATGTTTAATGGTCTTGATCACGGCAGCATTCTGAGATGACAAGGCTTGTTTGACTGACTTTGTGCTTCTGAGAGCCAAATGGCTTCCTGTGCTGACACAAACTCCATGTTGAGCTGGCCATACAGAAGTGTCAGAAGCTGGGCTTCCAACACAAAATTGTCAAACACATGCTGGAATGAATGGGAGTGACATAGGAATAAACAACCAGAGAATAAAAGAATCTGAACCAATGTATTGATGTTACAGCCACAATAACCTTTGCTTGTTTTATTCAATGCATTGTAAGAAGTGCAGGAGTGAAAAGGAGTTAGGAAAGATATTGTTAGGAAGCCTCTGTGCTGTTTTTACTTATGCTAGGCAAGTGGGATGAGAGACAACATAAAAGCAATTAGGCATTAAGTGAGTGGTAATCAAGCAGTCAGTAAGATTGATAGAGCTGCATGGGAAGTTCAATGGGGAAGGGAAGGATAAAGTCACAGGACAGGGAAATATTAGAACAGAAACAAAGTAGGGAATTGGAGAAGTTTCCATATATGATGAAAAGCATGGTGTATCAAGCATGAATGATTGATTACTGCAATCAAGCAATCAAGAATCAATTTATTGGATCCTACAAGAGCAACCAATGTTTAGTTCTCAAAAGATTGGAAATATTCTCTATATAATAAATTTGAAATGCATTCCAGTTTGTGAAGTACATTCACAATTCATCACTAGATTTTGGCACAAATGTGTTTCAAATACGTCTGTGCACCTGTTAGTCATCCATGCATCTTGATTCCGAAAACCAAATGAACAAATATGTGAAGGATGTCATTTCCACTTACCACAACATCTGATCGCATATTCCCATAGGTCGTGATTAAATGGGCATAATGATAATCTTCCATCTGCCTTAGGATGGCAGTCATACAAGCAACAAAGTTCCCCTGAAATAAAAATAAGATCCAAAGTTGCTATTGTATGAATGCAAAACATCAATACTGCACATCATACAATGTATCATCAATAATATTTTCACCTGGAATTATCCTTTTTAGTATTTCTGTGAAAATCTCTTAAATTACATCTACTGAGTAAGTTCTGCATTAATACAATGTGATTTTGGTTTTACAGATGCCTAATCGTCAATGCAAATTCAACCTCAAGAGCCATCTTGTGTTCTCAATGAGGCATGGAGTCTCTGGTGCTCATATTCTCATAACAAATTTATTTAGTTAGAAATAAATTGAAAGGTTTGCCAGATTCCCTAATGCATTAAGTCACAACTAGGACTTTTGTTCGCAATTCTACCCCCAAAACAAGAACTACTTTACAAAATGACAAACTCATTGAGGCTTATCTTAAAGAGAAAGCAACTAGTAAAATGTATAAATGATAAAATGTTAACCTGCTGTTTGTAAATGACCTATCCTTTATATTTTAGTATGGTGCTATTACTAAGAGATATATCACAAAAAATAACATGTTCCTCCAGTGCAGAAAAAATCACATGTACTTAATGGTACTCATTGGTTACCATTAATAGCTTATTCGGTATAGAATATAGTAAGCCCTGTTTTTAACGGTTCCCGTATGTAACGATTTCAGCTATAGCGGAAGGGACCTGCCGACCCAGCCCTGGCTCACATGGTCTCCCCAGTTCCGGCATCCGATGCTACCCCCGGCTCGCAAGGTGCACTAGAGAGCTATTCTTCACCTATCGCACAATCCGGTTGTGGCTCGCCTTGTACTGCATGGGTTGCTGCTGCCAGCGGGACGCACCTGGTCACCATGGGGCTCCCTCCCTCTCTTCACCAGCTACAGCTTCTTCCTTTTTTTTCACACAGAGAGTGGTGAGTCTCTGGAACTCTCTGCCACAGAGGGTAGTTGAGGCCAGTTCATTGGCTATATTTAAGAGTGAGTTGGATGTGGCCCTTGTGGCTAGGGGGATCAGAGGGTATGGAGAGAAGGCAGGTACGGGATACTGAGTTGGATGATCAGCCATGATCATATTGAATGGCGGTGCAGGCTCGAAGGGCTGAATGGCCTACTCCTGCACCTAATTTCTATGTTTCTATGTTTCTATGTTTCCTTCGCTTTCTCTGCTCCCCACTCCACTGCCGCCTCCTCCTCTGCCCATCGCTTTCTCTGCTCAGCCTCCACCCAACCATAGATTTATGGTGAAACAACACAAAATGCGAGAGTAACTCAGCAGAATGAAACAGTCTAAAGAAGGATCCTAACGTCACGTCCATTTTTCTAGCGATGCTGCCTGATCTGCTGAGTTACTTCAGCACTTTGTGTCCTTTTGTGTATTAACCATCATCTGCAGTTCATTGTTTCAACTACAGACAGTGATAATATTGCGCTATAGAGGACAATCGGCAATAACAGTCACCACTTCACGTCTCTATGGTCCGTTGTAATGATGGTTTACTGTATAGTCAATAAATATGGAATACAAATGAACATAGGAAAGTATGTCATAGACAGGAGCAAATATGCGCCATTTTATGTAAAAGGAATTACAATGAATGAACTAATTTTAGAAAATACACTAGAATACATTTGTAATTTTGTACATTTTATACTATTTGCCATTATTTTGAATTATAATCCATCTTACTCTGTTTGATAAGTTAGTAGAACATGAAGCAATTTATTTTTTAAGATGACAAGTGATAAAACCAGGTGCAAAATCCAAATGATTGGATTTTCTGCATCAGTATTTAGGATCTGGTAGCTGGAGACTAAAATCAGCCACATTTCTAAATTTCCTGTCAGCAGTCAGAATTCCAGGCAATCAACTCAGTTGCAAATACAATCATTTATAATCTTGTAATCATTTCATAAAGTCATAGTCATAGAGTGATACAGTGTGGAAACAGGCCCTTCAGCCCAACTCGCCCACACTGGCCAACAATGTCCTAGCTACACTAGTCCCACTTGCTTGAGCTTGGTCCACATCAGATAAACTATAGCATAAATCATAGTTTTGATTTCCCAATGTAAGTAGTCTTAGATGTCTATGAATGGGTCCCAGCTTCCTCATAGTCTATATTAAATTTAACTACAACCTTCTTGATTTTTCTCAGATAGCAACCATTCTATCCATCTCCCTGTGGAACTTTTAATGTTCAAAACTTATATTCATAACTTCTTGCGCTGCAATGCTATTGTCATGAAATATAATGGCCAAATATGAGGGAAAGGTAAGAGAAAGGGAAAACGATTTACAGGAAAAGTGAGGAACGGAATAGAAAAGAGTAATGATGAGATTAAATTCAGTAATAAAAATGGGATTAAAAAACAAGACTAATGAAGATATTAAAAACAGCAAGAAGAGGGGAAAGCAATTAAAGAGTCAAGGTAAAAACAAGAATGTAGGAACAGAATTGCAATTGTGACAAATAGCTTTAGACCTGAAATGTTAACTGTTTTTCTTCCCAAACATACTGGATAAGCATTTCTATTATTTTTTATTTCCAACATTTGCCTTTTGTTTATTTTGCATACACCCATTATCTTTGATCGTAAACAACAGCCATAGATTATACACCATGGAAACAGATTATTTGGCCCAACTCATCCATGACAACCAAGATGTCTATTTGAACTGATCCCTGTACCTGTGTTTGACCCTTATCCCTCAAAACCCTTTCCAAATTATCCAAATTTCTATTAAACAAAGTAATTGTATCCACCTTTAATGATTCCTCTGACAGCTTGATCTGTGTACACATGTCTGTGTGAACAAATTGCCCCCAGGTCCTTTTTCAATCTTTCCTCTCTCACTGTGAACTAATAGCCTCTGGTTTTACACACCCCCTGCCCGGAAAAAAGACAATGACCATCCATGTGTCTCCGCCTCGTCCTTTCTTCTTCCTATCCCCCCCCCCCCCCCTCCCCTCCCCACCCTCAAATCAGTCTGAAGAAGGGTCTCGACTATTTCCTTCGCTCCATAGATGCTGCCTCACCCGCTGAGTTTCTCCAGCATTTTTGCCTACCTTCCATGTTATCTATGCCCCTCTCAATTTTATATACCTCTATAAGGTCTCATCTTAACATTCTACTATCCAAGGAAAAAAGTTCTAGCTTCAGAAATGTTTGGAATCTGCATCTCTATGTTCAATATTCAGATTCTCACAACAGTCCATTTTTAACAACCAGAAGCTGTAAAATGACCTAACTTGCACATTTAATGGATAGAACCGAACCCAATAAATCCACTCCATTCAGTTTGAATATGATTATGTTTCTTACTGGCCCATCCCATTTTAATTGTGTGCGCCTGCAAATTTGAAATTTCTTATACAGGTATTTCTTTGCAATTTAATTTTCAATCAGAACATCAAGATGCACTGGTATGTAAAGCTTGAGATATAATTAGAAAATTAATGAACTTCGTACAAACTTCCTAAGTAACCCTGAAACATTCAAATGTTCAAAGGACTCTCCTTTGCAGTACAAAAGATCACCATCAAACACCTGCCCAAGTACGCAACTCATTTTAAGGAGAGATTATTCCTCCTACATATTCACATTCATTTTGACATGTGGAATTATGGAATATGTCAACTAAAGAAAGAACCAATGTATCTTTTGAACAGGGGAAAAAACGATCAAATATTTGATGAGAATAAAAATTAAATGTAAAATATTGAAACATGCACAGTGCAAATGGAACAATGATGATCTTCAAGTTAAAAATGTAAACCTAAATAGAATGGATGAAACATTCAATAATCCAAGGCAAATATTACCCATTCATCATTAGTCCTGAGCAAAACACACTAATGAGCCTGTCCCACTTAGGCGACATTTTAGGTGACTGCAGGAGACTATGCGGTCGCCACATGGTTACCACATGTTCGCGGGTGGTTGTCGGGGAGTCGCCTTCGTGGTCGTGAGGAATTCCCGCATTCTGGGAACTAGTCACGCAGCCTCATTTTGGTCACCGCAAATGTTTTCACGTTGAAAAATTAGCAGCGACTGGAATGAAGCCGCCATGGAGAGTAGCGAGAATTCTCGTGCCGTAGGAGGGTCGCCAGGAGGTCCTAGTGGGTTGCCAGGAGGTCGAAGATTCTCGTAGGTTCTTGTATTGTTGTAGGTTGTAGCCGGTGCTGACTGGTGAATTTCATTGGCTCATCGAATATAGGAGTAGGGAAGTAATGTTAAAATTGTACAAGGCATTGGTAAGACCAATTCTGGAGTATGGTGTACAATTTTGGTCGCTTAGTTATAGGAAGGATGTCAACAAAATAGGGAGAGTACAGAGGAGATTTACTAGAATGTTGCCAGGGTTCCAGCAACTATGTTACAGAGAAAGGTTGAACAAGTTAGGTCTTTATTCTTTGGAGCGCAGAAGGTTAAGGGGGGACTTGATTGAGGTCTTTAAAATGATGAAAGGGATAGACAGAGTTGACGTGGATACGTTTTTCCCATTTAGAGTAGGGAAGATTCAAACAAGAGGGCATGACATGAGAATTAAGGGACAGAGGTTTCGGGGTAACGTGAGGGGGAACTTCTTTACTCAGAGGGTGGTGGCTGTGTGGAATGAGCTTCCAGCAGAAGTGGTGGAGGCAGGATCGATTTTAACATTTAAGAGTAAAGTGGATAGGTATATGGACGTGAAGGGAATGGAGGGGTATGGTCTGAGTGCAGGTACATGGGACTAGGGGAAAACAAATGGTCGGCACGGACTGGAAGGGCCGAGAGGGCCTGTTTCCGTGCTGTAATTGTTATGTGGTTATATGGTTATATGGTTATTGGGAAAAAATATATAAACAGTAGTTTTCAGAACCAAGGATAACCGACTGGTAATGTTAAATGTCCGCCGAACTTCACAGCCATGTATCTCCGGCTTCTTAAAAGTTGTCTGGTTTCTTAAAAGTTGTCTCCACTCCTTCTCCACCCCCTCTTTTAAAGGACTTACCGTACACTGTGCATTAGCTGTCTTACTTACAGCACCAACCTTCCTGTTCATCGCGGTGTGTGTCTGTATCACCTTGGCTTTGCACCATGTGGCACCATTGCCTAAGTGGGACAGGCCACTTGGTGATTTTTTCAGTGACTGCCGGCATCATTGACTGACATATCCGGTCACCAAAAAATTTATGGTGTGATGACGTATCACGCGCGGTATTTTTTCAAGTGTCACAACTGGATTTTTTTTTGTCGCCATTGGATTTTCAAATGTTCAAAATCTTTTGGTGACACTGATAAGACGCAGTTGCCGAAAAAAAATCGCCAAGTGGGACAGGCCCTTTAGAAGCAGATCTACATCTCCAGATGGTAATGGTCCATCAGGACGTCATGACTTAGAGGATGAGGTAAATGTAACATTGTAACAATTGCACCCAAAGAAATGTACTATTTAGAAAACATAATGACATAAGAAAGAGGAGGAGTAGTAGTCATATATGCCTATAAGATTAAGGCTGGTTTGGTTGTTCTAATTTTATTTTGTCAAAATTATGCAACTGAAAATTAATGAGAAAAGTGTGGCAATGGCCATATTTTGGGGATTTCACATCAACCTTGATATCCGACAGGGCAGTTCCTGGCATCAGTCACGTTTGTGGCCCTATCAAGATTTTCTAATAGAGGTACATGCATGCCATTATTCCTTTGTAATACACCTTTTAGAGTACTGCAAGCAAACTTGATGATATTGTCCTGGGAACATCCAAGTTCTCCCAGGACATGATTTTATTTGTTTAGTGCTGCATTGGGGCATCATTTAGTATCTTCATTATTCGATACACCCTCCCTGAATCTTATAGGCCTGCATGGCCACACCTACCTTTTAATGAAGATAAGCAAACCATGTCTTTTTTTCCCATTCTATCCACTTCCAATGAGCGAAGGACTTTTATTGTATACTTTCCTTTCAAAGTAACCGACCTCCAAAATGTATTACCTCACACTTCTCCCAATTCAACTACAACTGCCATTCCTCTGTCCAGATTTCCAACTGATCGGACCTTTCAACTCCACCAATTTCCATGCAGTGTGCTAACGTACTGATCAGACCACCTACATTAATATCCAGATCATTTTTATGTATGTTGCAAGCAACAGAGGTCCCAGCACTGATCCTCATGGAACAGCACCAGTCCTCTCCACCACTATCCTCTCTGACCAAGCCAATTTTGTATCAACTTATCAACTCTTCATGGATCCCATGTGATGTAACTTCTGGACTAGCCTACCATGATGGACTTGTCCAATTCTTTACAAATGGCCATGTGGACAACATCCACTGCCCTACATTCATCAATCATCTTTGTCATACCATCAAAATATCTCAACTAAGTTTGTGAGACAATATCTCTATTGGTATAATTCTGCGATAATTACTGAATAAGTTATTGCTTTACTAACCTGAGACAGTTTTCCCAATTTTAGTATGAGTATGCAAAGCTCAGAAAGGATAATTTGGAAGATCAACTAATGTGCCTCTAATGTGCCAACTAATGTGCCTTGTCCAAATTTGATGCCATTGTCAATGCCACTTAACCAGTCTGGGTTTAGTTAAATTATATAGTGGCTTGGTTTAACTGAATGACTGCCAAAGCCATCTCATAGGACAGTACGAACCTATCATATAGGTGATACTCTCTAGATTTACACTTGGTTAGATCATGTCTGAATTACACCTTTCCTCCCCTAAAGGTTGCGCGCGAAGCAAATGTGTTTTGGTCACATAGATTGGTTGTATAGTTTAATGTTTTTGATAGCTTTAATTCCATGTTAATTTAATTAACTGAATTTAACTTTTCTAGCTGTCATAGTGGGATTTAACACAAAATGCTGGAGTAACTCAGTGGGACAGGCAGCATTTATGGAAAAAAGGAATGGGTGATGTTTCAGATCTCGACCCTTCTTCAGTCTGAAGAAGGGTCTCGACCCAAAACGTCACCTATTCTTTCTCTCCAGAGATACTGCCTGTCCCGCTGAGTTAGTCTAGCATTTTGTGATTAAACCAGCATCTGCAGTTCCTTTCGACACATTGTGGGACTTCTTTGGGACTCATTTCTCTGGACTAGCACTGGTCTTTACATTATCTGTCTGGTATTATGTGCTCAAATTCCTTAACTTGAGGCCTAAATAGTTAATAGCATGGCCACCAGTTGTAAGGTTCCCATTTATACATGATTAGTATGTAAATGTTAGCTCCTATGCTCACTGGAATCACTTTAACAGTATGGGAATCCTGTAAGTTGGAAACTGAAGAAATGTTAAACCCCAGCCACAAATTGCTGAGCTGTTCACAGGTCTAAATAATTGGTATTGAGCCATGGTGAACCAAATTCGAAATATTCGAAACGATTGAAATCTCGAAAAGGTACTTCTATCATTTTTTGTTTTGCGGTTATATTCAGCAGCAAAACACATTGACCCTGGAGATACTTGTAAAATCAAGATCAAAATTTAACTAGATGCTTCAGAATATTTAAATATTGTCATATCTGAAGAACATGAATGAAAAAATATTAAAGGCGGAGAAATGGCCAGTTTACAAAACAAAGATAACATCAGACAAAGATGAATTCTAACCAGGTCAATCTCATTAGACATTAAAGAATACTGATGGTGAAAGAAAATACTACTTAACACGCTGACCCAAGTATCACGATTTAATCAATCTGGACAAATCTTGATCAGATACTACTACAAAATAAATATTAAGAAATGTAACATGTTCTAGATAATATGTTCAAGGTCTTATTACAGCAAGGTAAAATATATTTAACTGTATTCTGTCACCACTCCAAAGAAAACACATTCATGTAAATTTCCAGTCACGTCACAGTGCTGCTCTCATCCATCAACTTGTGGTCTGAAAGTACCTATCCATATAAAAATATGTATGAAAGCAGCATAAAATTATTCTGTATGCATGCAGTTAGAATAGTTGGCTCCCTAGATGCACAAAAAATCATTTTCTACTAACAGGTTTTTGACTGCCTCAGAATGGATAGATGGTTCAAATGTACCTCATCAGTTGTGAAGTCTCAGATTTAAACTAAATTTAATATTTTTGTTTCTCAAACATAGTTGAAATTACTTTACATAAACTTGGACATTGGCATAAATTACCCACAAGAATGGAAGAATTGCTATCGACAATAAGGTCTAGCAGCAAGTTTTAATCCCGATTTGCATTTTTTAATCCAACAAAGCAATTGCTATCTCAAATATAATGATCCATTTGAATCTTGCACCAACAACAAAAATCTCATTCAATTTCATAGCGCTGCCTGACAGCATAGCTGAAAAAAGTGTAAACATTGAAGATGTGCTCATCAGTATTCTGCAACTAAATACAGTTCATATTTCTCACAAAATATTAGATTCAAGCGACTTGTTTTTTTAATGAATAGTGACAGAGCAAGCAAAAGTAATACTCCTGCTATTCCACTAGGGAGTATTGGTGTTTTAACTTTTAATTTGGTCCATTCCTCAGCCCCCTTTTGCCGAGGATATAGAAATGACACCTGTAATGATAAAACTAAAGCAAAAAAAGTGTAACATCTTGCACAGATTTTACAACAGCCAGTGATAGAATGTTCTAATGGCTGGTGATCATTAAGGAATGTTCAAACATTGAATTTCATCAGTACATATTATTGAGTTAATCTTTTTTTTTGCAGCATTGTTGCTATTCTGCTACATTGAATAGCCTGCATTATGAAATAAGTTTGAATAATTCTATGCTTTCTGATATAAAATTAAAGAAGCTGATAATGAGATTAATGCTACATGGACAATCACGATTCTTGGCTTTCTATTAAAATGCTCCATAAGGCTATTGTATCATTTGTTTTTGGTGCTATATGATCCCACCAGTGTCTGTAAAAGAATAAAATGTAATCAAGATGTCAATGAATTTATTGGTGATAAATATGAATGCATATTAATCTCTGCAAAAAAGCTGCTGTTGCTTGATATGACCATTGGGTAATAAATGTGAGATAGATAATAGCTATAATACATTTTATAAAATGACATTGATCATCTCAAGCTGCAAATCTTATACAATTACAATCTATATAAAATAAGAACTCTGGAAAATGATGATCCTTGCTTAACTTCAGGATTAATTCATCATTGTGGTCGCACAGGCTTCCTAAATGCAATCCCCAATACTATTTATTTTTGATCAAGGCTTCCTCAAATGTTTCTGTGTTTTGTCTCTATAATTGTCACTCTATGCCATGCCTTCTTTACCACCCTATAAATTTGTGTTATCACTTTCTGCAATACGTACAAAAGAACATCTGCCAAAATTCTGAAATGCAATCCGTAAATCACTACTAAGACTGAAATAAATGTATTTTCATCGTGACTTGCTTAGTCAATTTAAATCAATAGGCTAATGTTACAGATATACCTGTACAAGGAACTGCAGTTGCTGCAGTCTCATGAAGAGTCTGAAGAGACCTGACCCAAAACGACGCCATCTACACCCTCCTGAGATGCTGCCTGACCTTCTGAGTTAGGTACTTCAGCGCTTAGTGTTTTGCTGAGGCTCATGTTATATCCTAGGTTCTGGTCATTCGTGCATTTCTGATTATGTTCATGGTGAGGAGAGGTGAAATGTATGGGCCAGACTGCATAGGGATCTGACAGGATAAGTAATGTTTGCAACATTAAATGTATCTCAGCATGAATAGTTTCAGAGTTTTACACCTTAAGTTTCTCATTTTGTGGTTTCAACATCAAACCATGTATAATGGTGACAATTTCTAACTATCCACCAAACAGTTTATTAGTTTTCAAAATTCAGCACACTGACTTTTTTCTTTGAGGAACGGACTGAAATTAAGTTGGAGATATATGGGAAAACACCCCTGCTCATTAGCAAATAATACTGTGGGATATTTTATGTCCATTCGAGAAAGTGAATGAAACTTTACTTTAATGACTCAAATGAAGTTTGCTATTTCCAACAATTATATCAATAGAAGTAAATAACAGGCAGTGCAAATTAATTCTGATGTGCAAGAGATACAGATTAAATAAATAATCCCTACCAGCATTACCAAGCAAATACTTGGGGCAGATCTGAAATTCTTTATCATGAAATTTAAATAGTTTCTTTCAAAGGACACCCAAGGTAGGGGCTGTCAATGAACACAGGCGTTTTGCACATGAATGTAAATTGACGCACAATCAATTACATTTCCAAGAAAACAAACACTGGAGCATAATTTCTGCTCCTGAGAGCATTGGTCATTTGTTTTATTTTCTCCTTTACTTCTTTTGGATCCTGATTGATTTACTCCCAATGTGGTTGTGTTATCTGATAATGCCAATATAGCAACTGCAGATTTTTGCACAGATAGTGCTGGAGATGCAAGACAGAGCTGGTAGGAAGGTAACTTGGTATAAGTCATAGGAGTAGAATTAGGCCATTCGGCCCATCATGTCTACTCTGCCATTCAATCATGGCTGATCTAACTCTCCTTCCTAACCCCATTCCCTGTCTTCTCCCCATAACCTCCGACATCTTTACTAATCAAAAATCTATCGCTGCCTTATGAGGCGATGTGCTCCTTCCACTGCTTACACATGGTTTCTGTGTACTCCCCAATGCATGAACTGAAGATTTCTGATGGCAAAGCTCATTCCATGAAGATAGCAATCCTCTTCCAGTTTGCCCTTCCATAAGATATATTTCTTTAAATTGGTCATCTCCAGTTCTTAATGTCTCATTCGATGTGACAAAGTCAATGCAGAGCAGTTGATTTCTGGACATTCCAGTTTATGAACATCATATTGTGAAATTGTAAGATGTTGACTGTGCATAGTTTAATTTCATGTGGGGTAGCCATTGCTACTATATGGACTTTACAAAGACCTGATGCAAGGAGACCAAGACAACTGATGATTGACACTGCTGCACAAATATTAATGCTCACTTATTCATGGACATACGTGGAAGTGCCACCAATGTAAAAACAAATACACTTCCTCTTCATTGACTTTGAAGTTAGAAATGAATGAATGCTTGGAATCTGTTTCAACAACCTCTATTTGTAATGCTTACATAGTGCATTTTATTATACCAAAGTACATCATAATGTAGACAAAGTTATACACATATTTCACTTTTTGTAGAGAACTATTCCTTACTTCTTGTTGCATGTGCGCATAAATTATTTAAAGTGGCAGAAAGTTGATAAAGCAAAAGCTGGGCTTAGTAAACAATATGGAATCCTGAGAAGTAGGGAGCAAAAATGTAGGGGGGTAGGCTCAAAATGCTGGAGTGACTCAGCGGAACAGGCAGCATCTCTGGATAGATGGAATGGGTGATATTTTGGGTCGAGACCCTTTTTCAGACTGAGAGTCAGGGGAGAGGGAGACACAAAAATATGGAAGTGTCATTTATTCCAGCATTTTGTGTCCATCTTCGGTGTAAACTAGCATCTGTAGTTCCTTTCTACACAAAATTGTAGGGGGTTTTGTTTTACCCTTTTAAAGCGCTGATTAAAATTTACAGGCTGTCTCAAAGCAGAAAGCAAACCAACTTCAAAAAATCCTTCCCCTCTCATTCAGTTAACTAGCTGTCAAAGTTATCACTGTTAATGAATGTTTTGGAATATCTTTAATAATCATAAACATTCAAAATCACATGGGATCATGAAAAATGAAAATGCTGAAAAAAATTAAAATGATTAAAATTCAAATATAAAATATAAAAGACCAAACACACTAACATCTCGCCAGCAGTGTGTCTGTCATCTCTACTTTTTTTGTTTTTTTAGTATGTCTATGTGTTAATGTCTCTAGCTATGTTTTTATGTGGGGGGTGGGGGGAAGGGGGAAACCGTTTTCCAATCATTCACCTCGGCGGAATGCGACTTTTCTCCTCGTCGCATTTTCGCCCTCCCTCGCGGCCTCACAACTTGGATTGGAGCGGCCTTTCCTGGAGACCGGCCCAGAGCTTCAGCAGCAGGCACGGCGCGGACTTCCACTGCGGAGCCAGAAGAAAGGCTCTGACTGCTGGCCTGCTGACTTTAACATCGTGAAGCCGCAGTCTGCGGAGCTTCTTGCAGCAGGCATGGAGCGGACTTGACCACCCCTTGCTGGGGATCGCCGTAGAAGAGCAGTCTCCGGTAAGAAAGTGGCCGATTTGGGCCACGGAGTGTGTTCCATCCATCCCGACGTCGGAGCTTCGATCATCCCGACAAGAGGGCTTGTACATCGGGCCGTCCGTAGCTGCGATTGCAGAGGGTCAAGGCCCCAAACACGGCTGAACAAAAGGAGGAAGACTGACTGAACTTTATTGCCTTCCATCACAGTGATCACTGTGGTAGATGTTTATGTTAAGTTCTAGCATTCTTTTTAATTGTGTTGTGTTCTTTTAATTGTATGGCTGCATGGTAACTCAAATATCACTGTACCTTAATTGGTGCATGTGACAATAAATGTGAATCTGAATCACCTAATTAACATATATAAATTGATAATTGAGTCATGATAAGAGCTCAATTTACATTTTCCTGAAAACCAATTTGAAAGGAGCATTTATTCTTAGGACAAATCCAATCTAGAACAGACAGTATTCGGATTTCCCCACCCTATGGATTTTATGAGAAGACCATTAGTACAAGCACAGTGGCAGTGAACAGCACAGGTGCCAGTTCTGGGCAGCAGCATTTGCGCTGAGCAATGTGGGTAAGTCCCATTGCAAGTGATTGCACCAGAGCAGGAGAAATGTTCCATTGCAACAGAATTTTTAAATAGATCAATAAAGTATTTAATAATATCTACCGAAGACAATATTGAGCCTGGCACATAGTCCTGGAGATCATACATCTATTTCCAATATCCATCCCAGTTCAGACTGTTCCAACACCCCCCCTATCAAAAAGCACTAAACTCTGATATCTCACACCACCACTGCATCGAAAACTCATGATGATCTTAAGGTATACAAATAAAGGCATTGGTGCTGTGCTGAAGTACAACAACTATAGATAAATAGGAGAGTGGAATGGAGGGAGTAGAGATTTGAACTTATTTGAATCAAGAAATAATTAGAGGCTATGATTTTTCAGTTAATCTGGAGCACTATTTGCTCAGTTTAAATTGTAAAAATAAGTAGAAGCATACTTCGCAGTGCTGGCCTGGCTTCATCCTTCAAATTGTCGCTGGGGGGACGCTCGTTTTGTCCTGAGTAGTCACCCAAAAAGTCCTACTTTTTTCTGGTCGCCACTGGATTTTCAACATTTTGACATTTTTCGGTAGCCTACTGCGACTATGGCGGGTGCGGCAAGTCGGCGAAAAAATTGCGTGTGGGACAGGCCCTTTAGTCCACCAAAATTATTATAATTCTATATTCTAATCCGTAGAGCTCAGATTATTTCTTGACAGCATATTGAACACATCCCTGGCTATTGGCACCTCTCCTTTAAAACAATGGAGTAAGAATTAAATAATTCTTAAATACTTTTAAACATATTAAAAACTAACTTAAGTAAACCTACCTTACCCTTGCCTTTTGCCTTCAATCCTGACTGAAATCAATTGCCGTTTGCCCTTGATAAACTTAGTGTAACATCTGAGAGTACTTGCTCCCAAGAAATGTGAAATATCAACACAACTGCTAGATTCCATTGGAACTTTTTATCACTTAAGTATAAGAACTAGCTGCAGGTTTGAGACATCCTCAATACTATCAGGAATATACAGATAAATGTCAGCAATTCATTGTAGATTCATTTCTAATTGTTTTTATGTGCTTTAATCCATCAAAAGAAAAAAATCCTGAATGTAAATTAGAAAATAATTATGAGATTCAAATAATTTATTTGAAGTTAACGACAGTTTTAAATGTCCTATTTTGCAATTTTCCTATGACTAATATTTTTGAACAGCTCAACAGAATGTAATATATTAAATCTGCATGTCGCAATAGAAAACATCACTTTTATAACTTCTAATGACACAGTTCATTACTTACCAACCTTAATTACTATGTACTTAACTTGTCTAATGACATACAATTCTTGTTCCCTGAGCTTAGGGAGGTATTTTCAATCATGAAAATCAAATATATACAAATTTAAGATACTCAATGCAAAACCATTGAGCAAAACCAAATGTAATTGTTAAGTGTAGGTTCTTCTTTGGGAAACTGATCCAAGATATTTTCAATGTAATGAATGACTGGATTGGACGACCACAGGAAAATTGTTCAATCTGGAAAAATCCGATTTGCAAAATAACTTTTTGGGAATCCTGCAACAGCACTCCAAAGTCCCTTTGCACCTCTGATTTCTGAATCCTCTCCCCATTTAGAAAATAGTCTATACAGTTATTCCTACTACCAAAGTGCATGACTTTGCTGCACTGTATTTCATTTGCCACTTCTCAACCCACTCTCCCAACCTGTCCAAATATTTCTGCAAACTCCCTGTTTTCTTGACACTACCTGCCCCTCCATTTATCTTTGTATCATCAGCAAATGTCCACAAAGCCTCCAATTCCCTCATCCAAGGACATTACATAATTTGAGGATAGACACAAAAATTTGGAGTAACTCAGCGGGTCAGACAGCATCTCTGGTGAAAAGGAATCGGTGAGGTTTCGAGTCGAGAAGTCTGAAGAAGGGTATCGACCGGAAATGTCGCCTATTCCTGTTCATCAGAAATGCTGAGCCGCTGAGTTACTCCAGGTTTTTGTATCTATCTTCGGTTTAAACCAGCATCTGCGGTTCCATCCTACATATTACTTAAGTTCTTGTTGCTGGGATGTCACCTTTGACAGTATGCTGGCTATGCGATGAGCATGTTCCAGCTTTCAATCCCATGCTCCACTACAACCTTTCACTTTTTCATTCTTTGGCTTTGGGTTCTGACTCACTCCAATTGAAAGAGGACAAGCATGGTGCAATAGATAGTTGCACCACATTTACCAGATTTCTTTTCACTTGCTGCAAACCACAAGATGCCTGAAGCCGACAAAGGTTAAACGCCTGTACGAGCTGACAGGCATCGACGAACCATTTCGAAGACATGATCAGGCAGCTGCAGTCAGGGGCGGAAAACACGGGGGGGGCAGAGGGGACACGTGCCCCCCATGTTTTGAGAGGGGGGGGACAACCCCCCAAGTTTTTGTCATCCGTATTTTAAAATCTCCGCTTTCCGCGAGACAGTGGAGATGGGACTGCTGATCGAGGGCGTGAATTGGACAAGAGAGATGTCGGTCAACAGGCAATGGGGTCGGGACATGATGATTAAGAGCGATGATTGGAGGAGGAAGGAGTAGGGGGGAGGGTGGGACTGAGGATAGAGTGCGGTGATTGGAGGAGGGAGACGTGGCACAGACCTGCGCCTCATCCACAGCCAGGATTGATCCCGGCCGGTTCTCCGGCACTGTCCCGTCCCCATCCGAGTGCCCCCCCCACGGATGACCAGAGGTCGGGAGTCAGACGCAAGCTGTACCCCCAGGCTCACAGCCAACGCAGAGAAGCAGCGCTAAGCCCAGCTCAACTCTGCCTAGTTAACCTGCCTGGGCTTGCAGGAAATATTGGCAACGCGGAGAAGCAGCGCTGATGTCCAATCAGTCCAGTCATGGCTATAGTTAATCCGGCGAGACAGGCAGAGTTGAGCTGCATCCGAAGCCTCGCGCATGTGTGTGAGTGTGCGCATGCGCGTGCGGCCGCCAAAAAATTGTGTCCCCCGTCCCCTCCATGTTTTGATAGCGAGTTCCGTCCTTGGCTGCAGTAGAACTCTTCAATGCGGACACAGACCCCCGCCACCCATTGCACAATCACCAACATGCCAAGAAACGCCTGAGGAGTCGGAACACCTTCATGGAACTAGCGCCAACCGTACCAGGCACCAAAACCAAAGAACAGATGGCACCAGGACACCACCTGCCTTATACCACCTGGAAAGCCCTAAACCGCCTCCGCACTGGAGTGTGACGTTGCAGACTCAACCTGAAGAAGTGGGGGCTCTCGAACTCTGACAAGTGCAACTGTAGAGAGGTACAGACAATGGCCCACCTACTGACTTGCAGCAGAGAGGCACGCACTGCGGACAATCTCAGCAGAGGCACAGATGCGGTACTGGCTGTGAGAAAGCGATGGCAGAACGTTGTCTGACACACACGCAAACTAACTTGCTGCAAGAAACTATGGATCGTGCATAGGGTAGAGTTTCACCAGCAATAAATGTCTTTACAGTGATATTCAGTGATATTTAAAAAGTATTAAAATCAAGGTAAATAAGTTGAAAAAGAATTAGAAAATAACCATTGTCACATCAATATTATCAAAGCACTTATTTCCCTTTGATAGACACAAAATGCTGGAGCAACTCAGCGGGACAGGCAGCATCTCTGGAGAAAAAAAAAGGATGACGTTTCAGGTTGAGACCCTTCTTCAGTCTGAAGAAGGGTCTCGACCCAAAACGTCACCCATTCCTTCTCTCCAGAGATACTGCCTGTCCTGCTGAGTTACTCCAGCATTTCGTGTCTATCTTCGGTTTAAACCAGCATCTGCAGTTCCTTCCCACACTTTCCCTTTGCTCCTTATCCACAGCTCAGATGTCCCAATTAAATGAATGTCATTGAAATAAATGGGGTCTCAGTTCTTGTACAAGATATGCGAGCAAAACTGAACCCTATGGAAATCTGGGGCTGACAGCCATTCAAACTGAAATTCATAAATACAGCTATTTAAAGTGATAGTGTGTATCCAAACTAATTCCCTGTCCTAAATTATCCAACTGTACAGATAACAGAACAATTTATTTTGAACTAACTCAACATGTCTGAGTCTTAACAATCATCTTTAATTTGGTTGGCATACACATCAGAAGCAAAAATAAAATTCCAATTAATTTCTGTCATTTCCCATGTTTTGGACCGCAACAACTGTCCTTTTTGCTACATTTTACATAGCTTTAATATTGCAGTGATCCATATCGTCTTCATTTGCAGCAAAACAAAGCTGCAGCCTCCACATTAGTATGTATTTATATTTCTAATCCAAATGCACAATCTTAATTAATAACCTATTTTATCCTGTTACTTATGATAACTATGTTCATTCACTTCATGTTCATCTGGCAGTTAATTCTGCATTTCAATCATTTTTCTTAAATTATTCATTTCTTCAGATCTGTGGCTGCCAAGGCCAGCAGCTATTTTTTTTCTATCACTGATTGCCTTTGAGAAGATTGAGGTCAACCACTGCCATGATCCACCACAGCCCTTTTTAAGAAATATTGATACTACCTCTGGATAGGTAGTTCCACAGTTTAGCAAGGGGGGGAAAGCTAGAAGTGAGGGAGATGAGACAAAATCTGGTAAGTGATAGGTAAACACAGGTGAGGTGGCAGATGTTTGAACAAATGCCAGAGATGAAAAGCCAAAAAGTGTTAGATAAGGATAGAAAAGGTGTGAATTATGAATCCAGAGGAAAGAATATAGGTGGGAGGGGATGGGGGCAGGGAAAGTGGAGACATTGGTGTGAATCAAGGTGTGGTAGAGGGAAGAGAGGAAGCACATGTTCAGTGAAACGGTCACATAGTTCAGCACTTTGTCTCTTTTTTTTAAGATCCAAACATTTTATAAAACTTAAGAATTTCTGATGTGTTGCTTCTGTTACAATGTAGGACGTGCTGCAGTTTTTTTTTATACAGTTGAATAACTTCCAATCAGCAATATGATAATGATCGGATTTTTATTTAAGTTTGTTTGAAGAAGATGTTGGTCAATACACTGGGGATAACTTCCCAGCTCTTCTGCAAAAGTAAGATCCTTTCATGTTCACCTGAGACTGCATCTTTCTGCACATCATGCATGCGTAGGTGCTTCTGAGAATGCTCTAAAATGTCAATCTTTTTGAAGAGGCAGGAGGTCACCAATGTTTACATTTTCAATCCATGTTTAATATCCATATTTTCAAACTTATTAAGAAACCACGCAGTGCACTTCTGCCTGTATAGGTTTTAAAGTCATTTCCAAGTATTTAAAATCAGGCTATTAAATGCCTCGGCATTGATTAAAGAAATTGTTTCCAATTGCACTGATTTTATTCTGCATTCATTCAAATGAATCACTATTAAATATGTAAATTAATAATTTAAAAATAGTTGATTGTCCTGGTTCTTGGCTGTTAATGCAGGAAAGTGGCATTGAGATAAAATAGCAGCTGAGATCTTAACAAATGGAACAGCAATAAAAATAAGTTGATTTACCTTTTCCCACATCTATCAGTTAGGGTTTTATTTAAATTGAAGTGCCTTGATTGTTGAATAGATATTAGGTGAGTGTTACTAAATAACCATCGTAAAAACAAAGAATGGGTTGTGAGGCATATTCAGATATAAAAATGCACTCCCAACTATAAAACCGATGGAGAATCCATAATACTATTGTCAGACTGCTCTTCAATGCTATTATGGAATGGCACATTTTATTGCAGCCACAAGATGTTTTGTTCAAATGTGGGAGTTCTAGCAGCAGAATAAAATTATTTCTGCAACATGCCTCAGACCCGAGTTCCAAACGAATTCACATGTACAAAATTAGATCCTAACAAACAACATAGGGAGCATAATAAAAACGTGAAAGAATTGGCATGTATTTGAACATTGCTTCTATTGTGTTATATTCTAGAGGATTTAATGGGAATTTGGAATACAATAAAAATGAGTGTTATTGTGAAACTGAAACCTGGTAGATTAATTCACATATTATTCTAACTCCGATATCATCTTTGTGCTCACTTGTATTTATACTTTAGTGAACAGAATGCTACCAATTCTATTGTATTTTTATTATTATTGTTTTTTTTATTGGTAAGATATCTTCCTTCTGTGTCCTTTCCTTACAGAGGTTCTAAATGCCCAATAGAAGGACCAGGTGAGCAACAAGAGATGTCTGAAGAAGGGACCCGCTGAGTTACTCCAACATTTTTGGTCTACCTTTAATGCAATCATAATATATTTGACACGAGACGTATCAAAGAAACAATTTGATCATTGCTGTGTGTACCTATCATAGTGTGTGTGCTTAACATAAGGCTCTACAAACAAATTGACAAATTGGAATTTACTTGCAACCACTCTTTATTGTTAAAGTGCTTACTGAAATGTAATTTTCACAAAAGAAAATTGAGGGATTGAATCGTAAATAATGCAAAGACCATGTTAGAAATGCAAAGGAGCCATAACAGTTAAGAGCAGACCAGGTCGAGAAATACCAAATTGTCAAATGCATGATTACAGCATTATTAAACATGGCTAGATATTTTTGTCCAGAATCTAATCAAAATGCCCTAGTTCAAAAGGCATCAACACATTTTGTGTATCTTTTTGGAATGGTTTTTGGAATTATATTTGTTGAGTGATATTAAACTAAGGCCAGGATAAGATAACTGAATAAAACTTGTGTTCTATGTTCTGGTCAAATGAAGAGAAATATTGAAGAATTGTAAAATTGCACATATATTGATCTAGAAATATTCCTTAATTCCTATGTTTATAATTGTAGGAATATGCAGCAGATAAAATCGATAATTCAGATATATTTCACACGATTCAGATACCTTTAAACATGTGTCAATTATCTTTGAACATGATTATTCAGATGTAACAATAATAACTGTTTGCTGATCCACATAGCTGGGTTGTGCATGCAGTCATCTTATTGCCTACAACTGTTTATAGCTGCAAGGCTTGCCATCATGGTTCGAATTAAGCAACTTGGACATTTATTTTGTAGAGGTTATAAACTCACGATTCACATGGCTACAGTTCTGAAATGTTACTTCAAAAAGAGAGTCACTGAACTACATGCAGTTTTAGCTCCATAACAACGTTAAAAAATATGCTAATTCCTGTTGAAGCATTGATGTAATAGTGGAGAAGTTGTCCTACTTTATCACTTATGACTGTTTCACTGTCTCCCTCATACAAGCAGAATGTGATTTCATTTAAGCAATGCACTTAATGAGTCATAGAACTATACTTACTCATAAGTAATCTGCTTTGAAAAAAAGCGGGATATAACCTAGAAAACCGCACAGCATCTCAGCTGTGATAATGTGGTTTTCAAACCAATGTCCCAATATTGTTAAAGTGAGAAGCTGAATGGAAACAAGACATTTATCCAGAAGAATCGTGATACATCTCTTGTAGTCACAAAATGCTGCAGTATTCAATTCAATTCAATTCAACTTTAATGTCATTGCAAAGATACAAGTATGGGTACAACAAAATGCAGTTTAGCGTCAGTTCGTAGTAATAGCAATATAGAAATAAATACAGAATGCAGACAATGTGGACGGAGAGACTGGAGTGGGATAGGCGGGATAGCAGGATAGGCGGCATCTCTGGAGAGAAGGAATGGGTGACGTTTCGGGTAGAGAACCTTCTTCAGATTGCATGATCTCTGTTGAATATAATATAATTTAGGAAGTGGATTAATGATTTAAGAGAAATAATGTGGAGTTCATCTAGAACTGAAGCTAAAAGCTACACATTTGGCAAAGAAGTTTGAAGGTTTTAATTACTTTAAAGCACAATGTATTGGCCCCAGTGTCTCATAACTACCCTGTTTTTTATGCCCAGCTGTTAGATCCATCTGTTAGTCAGAATCTGCTTTTAAAAAACAAAAACAGAAAATGCTGGACATACTCAGCATGTCATTCAGTATCTGATTTAATGGCAACCAGAATTTAATGGCAACCAGAATTTAATGGCAACCAGAATCTTTGAACTAATTAAAAATGTGAATATAGCATAAAATGGAGAGGAAAAGAAAACTTAACAAGACGGTATCTATTTAATTAAGGCTGATGATCCGATTCAAATGAATGACGTTACTGCTTAAGGTCAGCCAACTGGTCCCTCAGGTCAGGACAAACCCAACTTCCACGTTCCAGTATGTGGATGTAAAAGCAAATAAATGGTGAGCACTAGAATGCAGATAGGCAGTGGTCCCGCATGAAATTGTCACCCACATCAGAGATCGATCCTGCCCACCTGATTTCATACATGCTGCAATATACATGCACTACAAGAAGGTGATTTCACCATCACTTAATTAAAAAATGTGGCTGGTGGCTGTCCTTCTTGAAGAAGTACGTAAATGTTGCACTCTTAACTAATGAACATATACATCCCGGCTCTGAAGAACAAATGACCAGCCATCTTGTAACAGCTGCCGCTGCTGCTGACATGATCCAGCTGTCCTTTTTGTACAGTGGCTTTAATTTTATTACCAATGTGGCTCAAAGCCTTGGGAAGTAATAAAGGAGGCCGGTGTTCATTAAATCATTGGCAGCTTACACATGGTGCCTCCTTACAATATATTTGATTAAGATGGGATGGCTTGCTCTGGTCCTGAATAGACCTTCTTTCTGTGCCTTATGCACTCCCAGTCTGATCCACCCACATCACCCCAACTTGTATCTTTCACCACTGCCTCATATCTGAACATTTTAATAGATGATATAAATTAGAGAACAATGAAACCCTTCTTTAACTCATGTTACACTGCAGGAAGCAAAAGGTTCTTCAAGGTGAAAGGTTTTGACAAAGCAAGAGAAAGTTAAAGAGAATTCTGCCAATTCTGGAAAAACATGAAGAATCTCCTCTTCCTGCAATTACTGGATAGTGGATGTAAAGAAAGAACATTAGGTAGGCTATTACATCGACACATAGAACTGCAGAGAATAGAGTGATATCGATCATGTACAGGCAGATGAGATCAGTTTAACTCGGCTTCATGTTCGAATATTGTGGCCCAAAGTGCCCCATCTTGTACTGTCCTATGTTTTATGTTGTCCTATGTAAAGAGCCAGCAAACCTTGCACTTTGCTACAGAGTTCTCCAAAATCATCTTTAGGAAGGATTCACAGAGAAAGGTGAAACTTTCCAAGGTTTTATCCCAGGACACATGCTCAGACAACTATTGACTGATGCTGTGAAATAACATTCTCACTGTTTTCCAGTGCAAGAAGATGTCCACAAGAAAATGCTGCTGACTTATAGGAAAGACACAAAATGTTGGAGTAACTCAGCAGGTCAGGCAGTATTTCTAGAGAGTATGGATAGGCAAAATTTCTTGGCAGGACAAAGAAATGTGAAGAAAGATCCCGTCCCTATTTTCCATGGATACTGTCTGACCCGCTGAGTTACACCAGCATTTCGCGACATTCCTTGGTCAACCAGCATCTGCAGTTTCTCTATTCCAAATTTTGGTTGCTGACTTTTAAGAATATATGTTGGGGAATGCATTGATGCCTTGGGCAGCTACTGCATATTCTTTCCGGAAAGACCACAGCCTAGTGACCTGCCTGTAATGGACGCTGAGGAAGGCCTTTCCTATATAAATTCCTCACAAATGTATCAATATTCAAGGATAAAATAGTGACAATGTTAACAAATTGTCTATGAATACTGTGTTGTCTGGTGCAATGAATGAAGACAATAGTCTTTATTACGTTCTGTATACTTTATGAATATTTATTTATTTTTTTGTTTGTTTATTTGTTCCGAACAAGTAAATACATAAATAGGAATAAATAACAACAACAAAATCGAAATAGTCAAACAATTGAACATTCCAGGCAATATTTGCAAAGCAATGAAAAGTATAAAGCAAAATTTAAATGTCCAACACCTTTTCTTTACAAGCTCGAAAAGGAGTGAGAAGAAGAATAACTTTTTTAATCTCACCCCTTCTCCCTAAACCCTTCTTCCATATTTAATAATTAATTAATTATAATAATTATTACCATTATTAATAACATTGCTTATAATAATTCATATTCACAAAAAGAAGGGATTGAAGAGTTTGTTCAACCACAAGGACTTCCATAAAGTAAGAGAAGGTCAGAGAGAATTGCACCAATTCCAGAAAAACATGTAAAACCCCCTCCGGCTGCAGTGGATGAAAGTGGTTATAGAAAAGGAATTCAATGAGGTAAAAAAAAAAACGCTCCAGGAAAGAATGCAGAATTTTATTCCTCCAATCAATAGGGTGGGTGTGAAGGAGAAATGGTTCAGTAATATTTTCACAGAATGAAGTATTGAGGATCAGTTAATCCTTCTAAGCTGGGCTTTACAGATGGAGATCTTCCTTGGGATAGACTGATTTGCACCACCTGTCCCTCACACAATACATATCTAGAAGAACGTTTGATCACAAATCCATTAGTTGTGGTTTACACAAAACATAATTGGATCCCTATAGGAGAAAATCATGGTTGAACCTGAGCAAATTGTCAGTAATCTGGAAAATGCCTCATCAAAGCTTTCAAACAATTACCAAGCCCTTATTTGGATAGAGGCAAGAAAGCCCCTTCCCATTGCATCTTTCACATATGGTTGAAATATCACAACACCTCAAACTGTCTTTGTTTGGGAAGAGGTCAAGGCTTTGATTTGTCGCTCTTCCTAGCTGTATATCACAAGGAACATGCTCCAGAGGCTGTTCCTATAGACACACAGTGAGACGAATATAAGTTGCTGCCAGGCAATCATCAAATCAGTGAAAGATGCTGTCTGGTCTGCTGTAAATAAAATATATCACGTGGTTTAACTGTACTGAGAGTGTCAGTGTCATATTTACAGAATCTGGCGTGATCACTGACACCACACGGGGCAAATGATGAAACGCATTGAATGCTTTCAATTATGATATTACACAAAAGGAACTGGATTGATCAGATGCCCACATTGGAAAATATCATGACTAGGGTAGTGTTCAGTTAGTGCAGCAGGCTAAAATCCCTGTCCCACGGTATGAGTTCATTCCAAGAGCCGAGTTTAAAAAAATCAAACTCGTGGTAAGCACGGAGAATGAACGTAGCGGGTACGTCGGAGCTCGGGGACGTCTCTTAGCGCTAACGGCAGGTACTCGGGAAGACTCGCTAACGGCAGGTAAGCACGGGAAGACTCGTGAAGATTTTTCAACATGATGAAAAATGTCCACGAGAGCCCCGAGTACCGACGCGTGGTCATTACCGTAAATCTCCGAGTTTGAATCAGGGCAAACTCGGGAGAACTCTTGGAATGAACTCGTACCGTGGGACAGGGCTTTAACTATTTTTCTAAATGCATCTTGTCGATTCTGATTCATAAGTAGCATTTATCATTAAAGTAGAATAATGTACAATATTTACATTTTTGCACCTCGCTAAACTCTCTCTTCATAAACTGGCAAGGCACATTAAAAAAAAACACCAAACAGAATTCACTTCATTATTTCAGAAGTTGGAAATTTTAAATGTAATCAAACAATTTTGAACTTAAAATCATTTTGGTATTTTAAAATATAGCAATGCACATTCCTAGGAATACAGGTAATAGAATTCAGTGGGCCCTTCAGAATTGCCATGGTGGTGTTATCATCTTAACTTTACCATGGACCTCCACACCGTTTACACCTATATTTCCATAAGGAAGGCCTCAGGCTCCTACGGTTTTACCTTGAAAGAGAGCTACTCAGTACCACCTCAACTAACAATCTGATCCACAAGGCAGAACTCGTCCTCGCCCTTAACAACTTCTCCTTTGACTCTTCTCACGTTCAAGTAAAAAGTGCATCAATGGGTACCCACATGGGCCCCAGCTATGCATATATTTTTGTTGGTTACTCTGAACATCCTGTTACAAACATACCCTTACAACATTCCCAACTATTTCTCAGCTACATCGATGACTGCATTGGGGATGCCTCCAACACCCTTTCAGAACTCATTGATTTAATCAATTTTACTATGAACTTCCACCCTACATGTTCTATCCTGCACTAAACTCATCATGACATATTTAATTACCAGACTACAGAATATTTTTTACAACTCTTTAAACTTTAAACTTCAAAAGAGTCTCTTGACTTCTCGTATTCCCAATATTCACCAGCCTTACATTCGACTACACTTTCAGCTATTATTTAGTTTGCAAAGATTTCAAATTGACACACAATCCATTGTGCCCTACATTTTCATATCATAATGGCAAAACTATCAGGATCTCTTTATTTCCAATTTTCTCCTGAAACTAGCCTTATTTGCTAATCCTGTCCAATTAAAATAAACCATTACAAATATCATATCTCTATACTTATAAAACTCTGATCGCGTGCGTGCATGTGTGTGTGTGAGATCACATCTTCGCGAAAAAACGACACGGTAATAGTTAAATTTTACATATTCCGGTAGAGATTTTTCCTCTAGAGTCCAAAATCGCCTTATCTGAAAATGTCATGGTTTATTTCTCGAGTTATTAATGAAATGTTCAAAAATACGACAGAACTTTGAATGTAAAAACGACTGTCTTTCGCTGATGACGTCACAATGGGTCTGCCACGTATGCCTTCTTCCTCCCTCCTCCCCCCCCAATTATTCAAAAGACTCAGCCGGAAATCGGGCCGTCGACTGAAGACCAAAGATCATAGCTGAAAACTGCAACGGCCCAACTCGCGGTCCTTTGGTCGATGCTCGCTCGCACTCGTCCACCCGCCCGCTCATGTTGGCGCATGGTGAGGAAGTTGCTGCCGCTCTCTGCCTCTGTCGCTGCACTCTCGCTACCCTCTGCCCGCTGCCTCTACCCGCTACCTCTGTACTCTGCCCTTGCCCTCTGCCCCCTGCCTGCCTCTGCTTTCGCTCTCTCTACCCCCCTCCCTCTCCCTCTCTACCCGCGCCTGTGAGTTGGGGGCTATGAATGAGTGGATAGGGTGGGGGATGGAGTAAATGAATCATATTTATATATCAAGGGGGTTGGTTAATGTGTGTGTGTGGGGGGGGTTAATGTGTGTGTGTGTGTGGGGGGGGCGGTGGTCTAGTGTGTGTGTGTGTGTGTGTGTGTGTGTGTGTGTGTGTGTGTGTGTGTGTGTGTGTGTGTGTGTGTGTGTGTGTGTGTGTGTGTGTGTGTGTGTGTGTGTGTGTGTGTGTGTGTGTGATCACATCTTCGTGAAAAAACGACATGGTAACGGTTAAATTTTACATATTCCGGTAGAGATTTTTCCCCTGGAGTCCAAAATCACCTTATCTGAAAATGTCATGTTTTATTTCTCGAGTTATTAATGAAAATGTTCAAAAATCCGACAGAACTTTGAATTTAAAAACGACTGTCTTTCGCTGATGACATCACAATGGGTCTGCCACGTATGCCTTCTTCCTCCCCCCGTTATTCAAAAGACTCAGCTGGAAATCGGGCCGTCGACTGAAGACCAAAGATCATAGCTGAAAACTGTGACGGCCCAACTCGCGGTCCTTTGGTCGATGCTCGCTAACTTACCCAGCCGCCCGCTCGTGTTGGCGCATGGTGAGGAGGTTGCTGCCACTCTCTGCCTCTGTCGCTGCACTCTCGCTGCCCTCTGCCTCTACCCGCTGCCCTTGCCCTCTGCCCCCTACCTGCCTCGCTCTCTCTACCCCCCCCCCCCCCCTCTCTAGCCGCGCCTGTGAGTTGGGGGCTATGCGTGAGTGGATAGGGGGGGTGTTGGAGTAAAAGGAGCAAATGAATCATATTTATATAATATCAAGGGGGGTGGTTAATGTGTGTGTGGAGAGGGTGGTGGTTTGTGTGTGTGTGTGTGTGTGTGTGTGTGTGTGTGTGTGTGTGTGTGTGTGTGTGTGTGTGTGTGTGTGTGTGTGTGTGTGTGTGTGTGTGTGTGTGTGTGTGTGTGTGTGTGTGTGTGACCCCCCATCCCTCCCGCAACCGCTCTTTCAGGGGACAGGACCCAACGGGCCCCACCTGGTCTAGTAACTATTAAAACTCTGATAGTGTGTGTGATTGTGTGTGTGTGTGTGTGTGTGTGTGATTACCATCTTTGCAAAAAAATAATGCGGTAACGATAAAATATTTACATATTCCGGTTGACATTTTTCCCGTCAAGTACAAATCACCTTATCTGAAAATTTCATGCTTTATTTCTTGACATTAATAAAAATGTTTAAAGATATCCAAAGACTTTGAATTTAAACGAGCAGCTCTCGCTGAAGACGTCACAACGCGTCTGCTCAGCAGTGTCATCCACACGCTGCGAGTGACGTCACCCCCTGACCCCTCCCCCCACCTCGTTATTCAAAAGACGCCACCAGAGATGAAGTCGGGCCCTGGACTGAAGTGGCCGAACTCGCGGTCCTTTGGTCGACGCTCGCCGGCCGCCTCTCTCGGAGTCCTCGGCTCAACGACTGCCCGCCGGCCGCCTCGCTCGGGGTCCTCGGGTCAGCGTCTGGTGCGGAGGCTGCTGCTCTGGTCGACGCCAGCCCGCAGAGTCCCTCGAGTCCACATCCGCCTGCTGCCCTCTCCCCCTGTCGCTGCCCTCTCCCTCTGTCTCTGCCCTCTCTCCCTGTCTCTGCCCTCTCTCCCGTTCTCTGCTCTCTCTGCCCCCCTCCGCCTCTGCTATCTCTCAGCCCTCTCTCTCTACCCCCTCCCTCTGCCTCTCTAGCCATGCCTGCACAGTTGGGGGCTATGCATGAGTGGATAGGGCGGGGATGGGGGTAAAAATAATATTAATATATGAAGGGGGGTGGTTAGTGAGTGTGTGTGGGGGGTGGTTAGTGTGTGTGTGACGCTGCACGCCGCCCCCACAACCGCGAGTTGAGTCCCACTTGGTCTAGTTAATTATAAAGTGGAATATGAACATTTTTTATTTCTATTGATGCTATTATAATGAGGACAGATAGTTTTAAAATTGACTGGAAAATTATAAGGGTACTGTCTTATAAATTCATTATTCTACATTTTTATTAGGAAATGCACTTGCACTAAATGCACATGGCCTATCCATTGTACAGAATGCAGAATTACTATCTTTAAATCAGACGATGGGAAAACAGTTCTAATTTATTCAATCTCATTTATCCTTGCATGCAAGGCCCATCAATGCTCTCTCCTGTCCCAATTATCTCATGTCCACTCAGTGCGCTCTCCTATCCCAATGATCGTCAATCTCCATGCTTGAAGATCATTCCACGTAGTATAACTCAATACCACCTTTTTCTCCTTCCCATTACGTATATTCGCAAAGCATCATTGCTTCTTCAAAACAATCCCTATGTGAGGATACATTTTGTGGCTGCTAAGAAGAGAAAAAGAGAGCTTTCTTCTGTTTGCAATCTTTACGAAGAAACTTTTAAATGGAACAATACTTGATTCGGCAAGTTGTTGAAACTGCAGTCTCTTATTTACAAACTCTATACAAAGCATCCTGCTTTTATTTTGAAGATGATTGCGGAAAGTGCATTATATATTTGTATGCGGCATTAAACCAGCAACTTCAATGCATTAGAATCGAGCTATTATCGAAAAGTGCTGTCTAAATTTCCTGTAATTTTCTAATTTCCAAACTTTTCAGTAAATTTTCCAGTTCCATAAAATGTTAAAGGTTTAGATATTCATATGCATCATTGTATTTATCAACTCAAAGCAGTTGCAAACATTTATTTGAATGAGAAAAGAGAGTAATTCAACACACTGATTAAAATATGATGTATCCAAAAGTATTACTGTGTGCAGAAATATGTAATAATTCTGTGGAGGACAAAGTGTATTCAAACACCTTCAGTACAATATCTGAGAACAAGCCTCCCACAGTCCATTTTACAAGTCTCAATTTATTTTGCTACATGTCAAAGCCTTCTTGAACACATTACCTAAGGAAGTTTTACAACTTCCATGATCATTAAGGCCTTCAAGAGGACAATCAATAAGACACTTACAGAAACAAATCATCAGAAACAATGACAAGCTGAAATGATTCTTGAAGAAAAAGTGTCCAGTCACGGCACTGTAAGTTACATTGATGCATCTATCAAATTACATTTCAAAGCATCACAATAGTTATTTTCATACTACTGATATAAATTATAAAACAATTGCAACACAAGTTGCTGTTTAACTCTACTGTCCCTAATAAATTCCTTTTAATTAAAAAAAATGTAGGTTTCAATTCACACAAATTGAAGTAATAAATTCTCTTGAAATATCATAGCGAATATTCCATAGGCTGATGTGCATTTAAAATGCCACTTTAAAGAAAATTGAACATGGACTAAAGGGGTTCATATGAGAAAATTGTCCTTAGCAACATCCATAATTTAGCTCCACATATGTATGTATGTATATATGTCTATAAATATACATTGCTTTAGAAGCAAAATATACTAATGAGCAACTGTTCAAATGAAAGGCATCTGCAATTTCCACAAGTTATGATCCCCGATAAGAAAAATCTCCAGTCACATTACATGTCTAAGAGCAGTGATCTATTTAATGTCATTGAATATGCAGCAATATGAAAAGAATTGCTTTTAGCTCACCATCTAATGATCCTAGTGCTCCCAACTGACTAAACTGATGAACGACTTCCAATAGTTCACACTATATGCGTCAACTGATGCAGTCTCTTCACAATTAAAGCTGCTAACTCTCCAGGATGCACAGCTCTCACACGACCCCTAGCTTTGTTTTATTTTATCTTAATGCAAATATGTGGATTTTGTAATTTTACTTGAAGCAAAACTTGAACGCAGCTTTACAGAAAAATATTTTAAAGAAATCTATATGATGTGGCACTATTTGGAATGAGATGTTTGCCGTTAAATCACAGAACAAATGACTTAAGACATGAATAACTTATGAAGCTACAGTTAAATTCATAATGTGCAAGAATCCTCATTGTCTAACAGACGAAGACAAAAATATGATAACCAAGGGTGTATTTTTTAGATAATATTTATTTAATTCTTGCTTTTGTATATAATAGAATGACCTGGACATCCGATTCAACAAGTTCCTCATCAAAATTCAGCTTTATATAGAAAAGGGCTAAAAAGCAGTAATATTCTAACTCTCCTTAGTGGGGAGCCAGCAGCCTGCAATACTACTAGAATTGATTGTTTTCTCTCAAATGTCAGCATGGAACATGTGGGCAGAAAACATCCAATTAAAAAAAACTGCAGCAAAATATCATTTTTCACTTTCAGTTCAAGAAGCCTGGAAATCAGTTTGTGTAATAGCTTTCTGGCACGTATCCACTATAGAAACGTCTCAGCCAAGATGATAAGGAGGCGAGGTCTTGCTTTGCATGCACAGCTTGCCAGTAGCAGCTGATATGAATTGGTCTTCCCCAGCAGCCTGGAGAGCTTGCATACAGCAATCTCAGTAACAGGAAATTTCATAAGTACGTGGCTGCCTCTAGCGAATGCATCGTTGGTCACAGCTGGCTAAATGTCTCAGTATTATAAAGGGAAAGGTGCCGACCAAATGCCACGGAGTAGAGGGAACTTTATTCAATGGCTTAAAATGCAGTCTGGAAAGTAGACTAATACTTCATATTTTACAGCACTGGATTATTACAGAGAATCTACTTCACACACACATGGATATTCACAACAGAAGCAGCATACAGACATCGCTCTTTCATTTCTGATTTACCTAAAGGTAAGCAATATTTATAGCTAGAACATTTTCTCTTTTGCTGCAACAAATATTAAAATTAATTCTTATTATACCCAATTTAAAATGCAGCTTGCAATCACATATATCAATTATTAGAAATACAAAATATTTAAGATTATCTTAAAAGTAAATTGAGGTTTAGATGTACTTTGTGACTGCAATCATTTATAAAGTCCAACTTTTAGATTAAAGGTATCTGGATTATTTTTGAGTACTTTACAAACCAGACATTTGTACAAATATTCAACTCAAATGAGCATATTCACCTCAACGCAGCAGCTTTCCTATCATCAAATAATTTATGTGGCTGCTAGACAGAAGTGTCATTTAGAAAAGAGGCAAGCAGGAGAAAATCTGCTATGATTCACTGTCCAGTGAAATCCAAATGTTAGAGAAGCAGGTGATAATTTGCAATAACTGGAACAATCAAGATACAAGTACTTTGTGTTTTAAGTAATCTAATAGTGCACCATGTTTTTTTGTTGTGCATGTTTACCTGGAAATTCCCTATAAAGATGCAGCAAACCAGATATCTCTGCTGCTGGAGGGATGATCAATAATTCTCATTGCCATTAAATCATTCAAAAATATTTCTCAGCCGAAAACTTCACAAAAATATTTTTCCTCGAAAAATCAGTCATTTCAGAAATAATTTCATAATGTCATTGCTCTGATATATTACAAAGGGTCGGGCTGGAGAATAGTGGTCCATTTTATCATTTGGTTTCATATCACTGGTTGGCTGCATGAGAAAAATTACTTCATTTTAACCCCTTCGCTTCCTCATTAAAGATTTGCTTCCCACCAACTCTAGTACAATTTAAGATGTGTTTGATGAGGCTTGTAAGTGAGGCTGAAGAAAACTTAATTGTTTCTTCATTTCTAACATTTTAGATCATCCACTGCATATCAGAGCCTTAAAGTAAATCTAGTAAAGGTGAGTTTTCTCAAAAGCAGCTATTGTAGGCCACCTATAGATATTTTTGTTAAGTGTGATTTACTTGGTGGTCCGGAAAATGAATCAGAAGATTATGTTGCCAAAGTTAGATTCTATGGAAAAATCTAGTTCACAAAATATGAAACTTAACAAACCCATGGTTAACAGGCTGTTTTACGACATCTAAAACATCTGATTGTTAAGCAAATGTTAATATAAGTAAAGAATTAAATTATAATTTAGTTATAATTTTCTTACAACAGCAAAATGAAAACAAAATGTATTATTTTAGCAAATTTTAAGTACACAATTAAAAAAGGGATCTACTATCTAAGTTTACTGTTAAAAGTTTTAAGAATCAAAATCCTGTTGCGAAGTAACATTTCATTAATACCCTTAATTAAATTTTAACAGTAGTTTTGAAGCCTTGAATGTAAACATAAAAATAAAGAAAGTTTTATTTTCCATTAATTCTAAATGTTACATCAAGTCTTTCATATAATTCACTCTCTATAATCTCTATACCAGTGTATTTTAATGAAAAATGTTAATATTTTAAAAGATGCTGTGTTTTTGTTAGTGAATAACGAGATTTTTTTACCGATCAATGCGTAAAATTTATCACAGCTTCACAGTAATTTATCCATTGCACAACATTTTTAAACTGGAGCTGATAATGCACATACATTTCTCTGTAAGTAGAATCTAAATAAAAATGAACACAGTCCATTAATTACATCTTTCATTTTATTAAATGTGTATAACATTTAAATGAAAGATGTAATTAGATCCATAGGTCTATTCTTCGTACACAACGAATAAAGTCAGAAATTAGAACTGCAACCGTACTATCATATTGCATAATCTACTTCAAATAGAAGTCACTACCTTTCTGTGTTTTTTTAATAGAGACATTGCATCAAATTCAACAGCAGCATTACATCTAGTTTTAGTACCTCGATTCTCCAGCATCTGCAGTTCCTTCTTTAACACATAGTATCTGAACAGTTATTTTAAAAGTGCACAGTAAACTGGTAAAGTAAAGCAAGACCAATCACAAAATCAAAGTTTGGAACATTAATAAATGATTGCAATTCATCATTGGTATATACTTCAGTATTTATGCATCATTTTATGCTTCAACCGGAAACTTTCATTTACATCATTTATCTGTTAGGGTAAAAACATTGGGGAAAATCAGGTCGTTTTCAAAATAGATCCCCCAAAATCTGAACCAATTATGCATCAGTTCACAGAAAACCCAATTCCTCAAATAAGTTATAAGTACATTGTATATAGATATATATTTGTAGAGAACCCATTTTTATAATACTTTCAAAACTTTACATTCATTTGATTGTATGTAAACTAATTATAGACACACTTGCACTTTCCAAATTGTTTTGGAATCAAGCATAATTACAGCAAAACCTATCAACTTTATTTTGTTTTATTCATATTTTTGGATCTAGAATTGCTGGCAAGGCCAACTTTAAATGCCTGTTTCTAATTGTCCTTGAGAAAATGGCAGCAGGTTATGATGTATCCATTCCTAAAGATTGTGTATACACCTTGGTAAGCAATTTCTGAAAATAACAAGTACTTGAAAGGCATTTCTACCTATGACAAAGACATTCTAACACTCCGCAAACCTGTATCATAATTTAAAAGAGGGGGAAAAAAAGCTGATGCCCACAAAATAGTTTTTAAACTTTTTCATTTCAATTTAGTTGTTTCTTAATTCACCATATTTTAATGATCAACGAGGACACAGGAGATTAAACATTTTGTCAGTAACATCTCAGCTGTCAGTGGTCTTAATCTTGAGGCAGGAATAAAGGTTCCAACTTGACTTTCCTGTGTATTATGAAGGGAATATCTTTTGGAGATGGCAAAAACCAAGCCTTACCTGTTCTCTCATATGGTAGTGCTTCTGAGAAGAAAAGGGAAAGTATCTGTCCAAGTTAATATTTACTCTTTATTTCTACATCACCCCAAAACATTTTACCACCATTATCAATTACTATTAGTAGGATAGTACAGTGCACAAATTAGAAACATGGAAACATAGAAATATAGAAATTAGGTGCAGGAGCAGGCCATTCGGCCCTTCGAGCCTGCACCGCCATTCAATATCAGCCAACTCAGTATCCTGTACCTGCCTTCTCTCCATACCCCCTGATCCCTTCAGCCACAGGGGCCACATCCAACTCCCTCTTAATTGCTAAATCTAAATTAATTGCTAAATCTAAATTAATTGCTGCTTTTTCTACAACAGTTCCCTCAATAATGTTTGAGACAAAGACCCATTATTTGCCTCAGTACTACACAATTGAGATTTGTAATTAAACAAAAATCACATGTGGTACACATTGTCAGATTTTAATAAAGGCCATCTCTATACATTTTGGTTTCACCATGTAGAAATTACTGCAGTGTTTATACATAGTACCCCCCCCCCCCCCCCCATTTTAGGTCACCATAATGTTTGGGGGACAGCAATGTCATGTAAATGAAAGTAGTCATGTTTAGTATTTTGTTGCATATCATTTGCATGCAATCACTGGTTGAAGTCTGCGATTCATGGACATCACCAGTTGCTGGGTGTCTTCTGAGGTGATGCTCTGCCAGGCCTCTATTGCAGCCATCTTTAGCTTATGCTTGTTTGAAGGGCTAGTCCACTTCAGTTTTCTCTACCATATAAAAGGCATGCTCAATTGGGTACAGATCGTGTGATTGATTTGGCCACTCAAGAATTTACACTTTTTTAGCTTTGAAAAGCACCTTTGTTGCTTTATCAATTTCTTTGGGATCGTTGTCTTGCTGTAGAATGAACCACCGGCCAATGAGTTTTGAGGCATTTGTTTGAACTTGAGCAGATAGGATGTGTCTGTACACTTCAGACTTTATTATGCTACTACCATCAGCAGTTGTATCATCAATGAAGATAAGTGAGCCAGTACCTTCAGCAGCCAGGACCATAACACCCCCACCACTGTGTTTCACAGATGAGGTGGTATGCTTTGGGTCTTGGGCAGTTCCTCCTCTCCTCCATACTTTGCTCTTGCCATCACTCTGATATGTTACTCTTAGTCTCATCTGTCCACAAGACCTTTTCTAGAACTGTGGTTGCTCTTTTAAGTACTTCTTCGCAAACTGTAACCTGGTCATCCTATTTTTGCGACTAACCAGTGGTTTGCATCTTGCAGTGTAGCCTCTGTATTTCTGTTCATAAAGTCTTCTGCATGTAATGGTCATTGACAAATCCACACCTGACTCCTGAAGAGTGTTTCTGATCTGTCGCACAGGTGTTTGTGGATTTTTCTTTATTATAGATAGAATTCTTTGTCATCAGCTGTGGGGGTCTTCCTTGGCTTGCCAGTCCCTTAGGGAATAGTAAGCTCATCAGTGCACTCTTTCTTCTTAATAATGTTCCAAACAGTTGATTTTGGTAAGCCTATGGTTTGGCTGATGTCTCCAACAATTTTATTCCTGTTTCTCAGTCTTATAAGTTCTGTCCTCATTATTGATAAATAACAATAACAGTTTCCAAAGGTGATGGAAAGGCTGGAGGAAAGACTAGGTGCTAAGAGCTCTCTTATACCTGCATTGAGGAGGCATTTAAACACACCTGAGCAATTACAAACACCTGTGAAGCCATGAATATTATGGTGCCCTGAAATGGGAGACTATGTATAAGCACAGCTGCAATTTCTACATGGTGAAACCCAAATGTATACAAATACCCTTCAATAAAATCTGATAATGTGCACTTTAACCACATGTGATTTTTTTTTCTATTACAAATCTCAAATTGGGGAGTACAGAGACAAATAAATAAATGATGGGTCTTGGTCGCAAACATTATGGAGGGCATTGTACCTCTGTGACTACATTTCTAAAGAATATCAGTGCCTACAAAGATTTTTGATATATTAAAGCAGCTGTATCAATCCAAGTCTTCCTTTTTAATTTCAGATGCCTTAAAATGTAGGTAGAAAATAATTAATTGTACATTTAAATAGTGAATAACTTTTTGTAAGACCCAAAAGAACCAACCGTGTGAATGCAAACAACATGTCTATTGCTTTGATACACATTGTTAAATTGAGTAAGATAGGGAAAATATAACCCAGAAATTGAAATCTCATATTGTTATTTTATATAATCCATTTTATTTTATTGATAATCATTTGAAAAATCAAATCAGTTTTGATACAGCCGATGGGTGATATTGTTTTTCAACTACTGACAAAAAAAGCAGGCAACTAATTTACATGTATAATTTTAACTTTGACATTCTTAATCATTCATAGTTTAGGTCTTCTTTAAAAATGCAGTTTTTTCTTTAAATAATTTGTCAGCATTTTTTTGAACTCGTAGAGAAGCTTGTAAGTCGAAAAGTGAACAAATTTTAATAGATTATTTTGACAACTTCATTTTAACAATGGAATATGGTTGCGTGCAAGTTCCAAATTCAGCACTTAGGTGGTGAACATTGCTCGCTGTTCAGCTAACAACATCAGTCTTTGACCCAATCCATTTTCAGGTTTAGATTACGGAAAGCTGCCAATGCCGGGCAAACGCTAAATGTGCAGTTTGTTGGCTTGGAGAACATGTTAAGAAATATGACATTTCTTTAAAGGAAAACACTAAGATAACAAATATAACATGAGAAGATTTGAGTGACTTCAAAAAAAGAATTTATACAGTGGCTTGCAAAAGTTTTCATCCCCCTTGAACTTTACCACATTTTGTCACGTTACAACCACAAACGTAAATGTATTTTATTGGGATTTTATGTGATAGACCAACACAAAGTGGCACATAATTATGAAGTGGAAGGAAAATGATACATAGTTTTCATATTTTTTTACAAATAAAAAACTGAAAAGTGTGCTGTGCAAAAGTATTCAGCCCCCTTTAATCTGATACCCCTAAATAAAATCCAGTGCAACCAATTGCCTTCAGAAGTCACCTAATTAGTAAATAGAGTCCACTTGTGTGTAATCTAATATCAGTATAAATACAGCTGTTCTGTGAAGGCGTCAGAGAACATTAGTGAACAAACAGCATCATGAAGCCCAAGGAACACACCAGACAGGTCAGGGATAAAGTTGTGGAGAAGTTTAAAGCAGGGTTAGGTTATTAAAAAAAGATCCCAAGCTTTGAACATCTCACGGAGCACTGTTCAATCCATCATCCGAAAAAGGAAAGAGTATGGCACAACTACAAACCTACCAAGACATGGCCGTCCACCTAAACTGACAGGCCGGGCAAGGAGAGCATTGATCAGAGAAGCAGCCAACTTGGTAACATTGGAGGAGCTGCAGAGATCCACAGCTCAGGTGGGAGAATCTGTCCACAGGACAACTATTAATCGTGCATTCCACAAATCGGGCCTTTATGGAAGAGTGGCAAGAAGAAAGCCATGGTTGAAACAAAGCCATAAAAAGTCCCGTTTGCAGTTTGCCACAAGCCATGTGGGGGTCACAGCAAACATGTTGGGGAAGGTGCTCTGGTCTGATGAGACCAAAATTGAAGTTTTTGGCCTAAATGCAAAACGCTATGTGTAGCGGAAAACTAACACTGCACATCACCCTGAACACACCATCCCCACTGTGAAACATGATGGTGGCAGCATCATGCTGTGGGGATGCTTTTCTTCAGCAGGGACAGGGAAGGTGGTCAGAGTTGATGGGAAGATGGATGGAGCCAAATACAGGGCAATCTGGGAAGAAAACCTGTTAGAGTCTGCAAAAGACTTGAGACCGGGGCGGAGGTTCACCTTCCAGCAGGACAACGACCCTAAACATACAGCCAGAGCTACAATAGAATGGTTTAGATCAAAGCATATTCATGTGTTAAAATGGCCCAATCAAAGTCCAGACCTAAATCCAATTGAGAATCTCTGGCAAGACTTGAAAATTGCTGTTCACAGACGCTCTCCATCCAATCTGACTGAGCTATTTTGCAAAGAAGAATGGTCAAAAATGTCAGTCTCTGGATGTGCAAAGTTGGTAGAGACATACCCCAAAAGACTTGCAGCTGTAATTGCAGCGAAAGGTGGTTCTACAAAGTATTGACGCAGGGGGGCTGAATACTTTAGCATGCCACACTTTTCAGTTCTTTATTTGTAATAAAATTTGGAAACCATGTATCATTTTCCTTCCACTTCACAATTATGCACCACTTTGTGTTGGTCTATCACATAAAATCCCAATAAAATACATTTACGTTTGTGGTTGTAACGTGGCAAAATGTGGAAAAGTTCAAGGGGTATGAAAACGTTTGCAAGCCACTGTATATCTCCAGGTTTCACAGGCAGTACCACCGAACGGTTTTATGCTTTTGAAGCAGATCCATCACCCCCTTAAAGACCATTCAATGCCATATACTAAGCACCAAGTATGTCAATCTGCAATTCACATTCCATCCATCAATATCTGAAAATTACATCAAGCCCTAATGCTTTGCATGCAAAAGTTAATTACATATCTTCTTGAAAGGCTCACCTCACTTCCCCATTGTACCTAGAGAGAGAAGTTTACTTTTAATCATTTCATTTGAGCTAAATGTTTTCATTAAGCAAAGGGTTTGCAGTAAAAATAGTTGCAGGAAGGTTTCACTGGAAGGAATGGAAAGTCTGAGGCAGGCAAGGAGTACATTTTCCATGTGAGGTTCAGATAAGTTCTCCTTCTCTTCCTGGCCACAATAACATATATAAAGAGGCTCAAAATTGAGATTTATTCAACGAGAACTGATGAAGCATGTATTTTTTTCTAAAGCAAAGTATGTATTTTTTTCTAAAGCAGACAAACTGGCAGAACTTGATTTCCTAAGCAGATAAAGGTGTTTCATCTGCTGCTTCTTTGAATGATTCCATCAGCACACGCTTGTGATTAGATTGGGCATTCACCCAATCAAAGATCACATTTTCATTGTAATATTTCTATCAGTCATTTCTGGTGTTGGTTTCCATTTCAGATATCGACCTACAGCTGTTTAAAAATACTAAGTAATGGAACATGTGAAATGAAGCATAATCATGAACAATTACATTGTTGTAGTCTGAAATGCACTTTCAGGAAATAAATGCTCAGTCTTCCATTTCAGATAGTTCTCTCTGTTCTTAAATCGAGCTAGCCCTGCTCCAGAGCAATAATAATTATCACCCTTTTCTGTTCGGCAAAAACACCAGATTTACAAAATTCGAAACTTGTCATAAAAATGTAAGCAATGATGTCATAAAATGAGAGTTTTTCAGTGAGATGTGTCATTAGGTTTGGTGGTGTGGGTGGAATAGTTTAGTTTAGAGATACAGCAAGGTGAATGAAGTAATTTAAAACACTATGTATCCGAGAATACATTTTCAGTTAATAGACACATTTTGTTCTGAAGGTTGAAGGAACCTAGTTGGGAAGATAGATTACTGTCTGTGGGCACACAAATTTACTTATTTTAAACACTTATAATTAAAAATAGTTTCCTACAATTTTTTATTCATTTTCTGAATGCAGCAGTTACTGGTATTGGTCGTTCAAATCTAACTGTCGTTGTGAAGATGGTGGGCAACAAGGTTTTTGAACTGCCACAGTCCCATATTGGTATTTGGCAGGGAGTTCCAGGATTTAGCATCATCAGCAGGAATGGCAAAACATTTATAAGTCAGTATGGTTTATGATTTGAAAGAGAATTTATAGGCAATGAGATTCCTATGATCTTGCTCCTATTGTCACTCTTAGTGGCAGAAGTTGCAGGTTTGGCAGGTGTTGTTGAAGTAGCCTGTAAATGGTGCATACTGCAGCTAAGATTGGTTGGGTTACCAATCAAGTGAACAGCTTTGTCCTGTAAGTTGCTGAACCTTTTGAACATTGCTGGGAGTTGCACTCATCCAGCTAACCTGGGCAGTATGTTCTTAATTCTATGTCCCTGAGATAGCAGAAACGTTTTTCAGGGTGTCAGAATAAGCAGCATGTGAACTGCTCTTGTAATAACATTATTCATATGATAGGTTCATGTAAGTTTTAGATACCACGGTCCACCTCCAATACGTTGATGGCGAGGGACTCACTGGTGGTCATGCCAATGACTTGAGACTCTACCCAGGAAACTGAAGAACCACTAAAACCATTTTCTGTGTTGTAATGATTTACTTTCAACACTTTATCCTGCTATCTTTATGCAGGATATTACTCCAATCATTGAATCGTTGACCATTACCTGGGCTTCTCATCACCTTACTTGATCAAATGCTACATTAACATAAAGGGCAATCATTCTCACTTGCTCTCTGAAATCCACCTAGGGACATAGGCTGCAATGATATCTGGAGCCAAATGGTTCAGGTAACATCAAACTTCATCTGTGAAGAAGTGCCAGTGAAAAGCCCGGTCAACAACATCTTCTGCAACTGCCACTGTTTGAAGGATTTGTCCTACCTTGCATGGACAGGACAGAGTGTGCAATGTTTCCACGTTGCCGTATAGCTGCCAATGTTGTATCAATACTGGAACAATTGGTTGGTAGCACAGCTAGTTTCGGGAATGCATTACCTTGATATTGAATGCATCACTGAGACATTGTCTGGCTGTACAGCCTTTGTTGTATCCAGAACTCAGAGCAGATTCTAGATGTTGCATGAAATGAATTGGATAGGCTGAAGACAAGCTTTTGTGTTAGTGGGAATATCAGGAGGATACATAAATAGATCATTCATTCAACAGTTTTATTGCAAATATGTCAACCTTATCTTCTCGTGCTGGCCCCGATCTCTGGTGCGTCTGACCTATCAGTGGGACAATATTTTTAATAAGGATTGTGATGGTAGTCTGGTATTGTTATCAAATTGTTGCTTGACGTGCTATTGGATAATTCTTCTAATTTAAGTACTAGATGAAGTGAGCCAAGCATGTCCCGCTGAGTTACTCCAGTGTTTTGTGTCTATCTGAGTCAAGATTAACTTTGCTGGGAATTATGCCACGTCAATGACAGTTAAGAATCAAGCAGGACTGTGGATCTGAAGTCATACAAAATCCATCAATGCAAAAGCCATCAATGAATGATAAAGGCTTTTACTGCCACCATGATAAAGACCACCTTTAAAAAAAATACCTCTAAATTATTTAATTCATAACTAAAGAACTTACTTCACGACTCTGGGTTGTTTAAATTGGCCTTGAGATTACTAGTCTGATAATATACCTTAATTCCCTCTGCAACACCACTACCTTTACTGCTATCATAGCGTCCTCCATAATGTTTGGGACAAAGACCCAGCATTTATTAATTTGCCTCTGTACTCCACAATTTGAGATTTGGAATAGAAACAAATCACATATGGTTAAAGTGCACATTGTCAGATTTTATTAAAGGGTATTTTTTATACATTTTGGTTTCACCATGTAGAGATTACAGCTGTGTTTATACATAGCCCCCCCCCCCCCCCCCCCCCCCCCCTTTTTCAGGGCACCATTATGTTTAAAATCTGACAATGTGCACTTTAACCACATGTGACTTTTTTTAAATTACAGATCTCAAATTGTGGAGTACAGAGGCAAATAAATAAATGATGGGTCTTTGTCCCAAACATTGTGGAGGGCACTGTATATAATACAATTTATGTAATGTTGTCTTCATATAAAATGTATTATGGATCCAATCTAACACTAGTTATTCATTTAGGACTAAATATGAAAAATTATGACAGTTTTCACTTTGCTGTAAAAATATGGTGTTTTTATTTGTAGGTGAAACATGGTGAGTAAGGAACCAAGTAAATGCCAACTCACAAGTAAGGAAAATGAAACTGAGCAAGAGGCATCACCAGCATTGGAAATGAAATATGCTCTGGATCCAAATAGGCAGATTAGAAAAAGGAATAAAGCATTGCAGGTGAGATTTAAAGATATCCGTGAGGCTCAGAATGAACAGGAGAAGAGACTTGCTGCAACACAGCAAATGGACCAAAAAACGACGAAAGCTATTTCTTATAAGGCAACTTATCGCAAATACATGACAGTGCCTGCACGAAGGTCAATTCCAAATGTTACCAGAAGCACGGGTGTGCAAACATCACCTGACCTCAAGAAACGCTATCAAACATTCCCTTTGGAAAGGAAGAAAGTAAATGTCATTAAAATTGCTCCCACTTTAGAAACATTCAGGCGACAAAACAATGGTTTGGCATTTGAAATTAAAGATAATAACCTCAATAAAGACTTTGGAGCACGTACCATAAGTAGTACAAAGAGAAGCAATCAGAAGAATCCGGATACCAACAAAATGAAAGAACAAGCCGGCAGTGTGAGATTGGATGCTTCCAGCAACAAAGAGCAAGAAATACACAGTTGCACTGAAGACTCACTTCAAATAGTAAATTTGACAGATTCTAACCCACCTGAGGAAAATTACCAACAGTGCAATATAACAACATATGATCAGGTGTCTTCAAGAAATCAGAAATATAATCAAACTGAGCTGCAACTAACAGATTTCACTTCGTTCCATTTAACAGAAAGCAACTGTGAACTTACTCAGTCTGATCCCTCAACTCCCTTTACACAGGACTCCTCAGAAAATGTGGCTACCTGCGAAGTGCATGAAAGAACTTTGCACCCAGCCAGTCAGCAACCTAAATCGGTGTATGGTCAACTCTGTTCAGTACAGTCTCCACAAAAGGAAGAGCTCTCCGAATCCACTGTGTCAAACATTGCACCTAGAGATGAAGATCAGTCTAATCAAACAGCAGTAGCAGTAATGGAGTCAGATCAACAAATTGTACCTCTTACAGAAGCTGTGGATCTGAAAGCTCAGCTGCAAATAATGGAAAATCTGATCAGTTCGAGTCAGGAAACCATTAAGGTGTTGCTTGGGGTTATTCAAGAATTAGAAAAAGGCGAAGCCCTCAGAGAAGGGTAAGACAATACAAAATTATTTATAAATGTTAGTTTACAAAAGAATGTCTAAATAATGGAAGTCATGCAGAGATATATTGCAATATTATCTGAGAACCAGTGTAAAAATAATTAACTAATGCATGCTGTATAATACTGATTTCACAAAGTATGAGATTCATCATGGTTCTCAAAAGTCTTAAGTTTTATTCATTAAAACAAAGAGAACTAACAAATAACAAATAGCAATTATCCTCCTCAGGGCAAGAATTAGCGAATGCAATGCACAGACTGTTATGAAGGTCATTGACAAAATAAACTATTATACAAGCTTAAATGCATGGAATTCTGACTGTGTAGCACTGAATATTAAATAGGAAAAACCCATATATTCTTAACATTTAAATGATGGGAAAATTGCAGGATATTTCATTGCTGTTAGTGCAAATTGAAAGTGGGATAAGATGATTACTGAAGGAATTATTGCATCTCCGAACTGGAAAATCAGCTCAGACAATAGCACAGGTATAATAAACATTTTAGCTACAGTCAATCGCTTTATTTTCTCCAAATGAGGGAAAAGCTGTTTCAAAAGTATAGGTGAAAATAATTATCTGTGATTCTATTTTATATATATTTTTAAAATAATTGCATAATCAGTGCTGTTTCCATTTTAAACAACTGCAAAATAAGCACTGGATTCCTGTTCTCACTACCAACCAAATCAATACAGGTCGTTAATTTCCAACAGACAGAAAATTCTGCACTTCCCAGTTCTGAGAGTGGAAATGTCCAACGCTACATTGCTATAAGGTGAGAGGAGGAAAGTTTAATGGAGATATGTGGGGCAAGATTTTTTTACACAGTGGTAGGGGCCTGGAATGCATTGCCAGCAGGTGGTGGTGGGGGCAGATACAATGGTGGCATTTAAGAAGCTTTTAGATAAGCACATGGAAGTGCAGGGAATAGAGGGATGTAAATCATGCAGGCAGATGCGATCAATTGAACTATGCATCATGTTCAGCACAAACATTGTGGGATAAAGGGCCCTTTCCTGTGTTGTACTGATCTATGTTCTATCTATTCCCCCACCCCACCCTCCAATTCCTTTCTCCAATTTAAAAATTCCCTTTTATCTCTATTTCCAAGTTCCAATGAAGGGCCTCCGACATCAAACATCAACTCTTTCTGTCGATGTTTGCTGACCTGCTGTGTTCACTGGATTTTTTGTATTTGTGGCAAATGATGATGCGACTGGTGGCTTGTTGGGTGGACCTACAGCTGTGAGTTTCAACAGATTGCAGAGCATGTAGGGTGAGGAAGTATTAGCAGACCGAGTGGATTGGAAAGAGGAAGAGGGAAATTAGAATGGTTAAGGGAAATTTTTTATGTGACAAGGCACAGTGAAATGCTTTGCTTGCATACACAATGTATACAAAGTATATAAAATTGGAGCATTAAAGCAGAGAAGTACAGCTAAGCTAGATCCAACCATCTCTGCTTCCCTTCAGATTACCTTGGCCAAGGGAGCACAAATATTTAAATTGGAGCAACTAACAAAGTGCTGGAGGAACACAACTGGCCAGGCAGTATCTATGGAGGGAAATGCATAGATGACGTTTCAGGCCAGGTTCTTTCTTCAAATTGCTGTCTCCATACTTTAATTTTTGATTACATCCCAGGCATGAAGCATCATTGAGGCTCGATGCAAGGTTGCAGAATAGCACTTCACCTTCAGTCGTCACATTGCAGCCTTTTCAACTCAATAATGAATGAAAAAGCTTCATGAGGCTCCTGTTCTCTGTATCAGTAGGAACGTTGATTCATATGTTTTCTCTCTCTATTAGCGGCCCCACTGGCTTAGCATTCCCTGCAGTATACAGTTTTCAGCTTTTCCATCATTGATTTGTGTTTCCTCTCTCCCTCATCAAAAACAGAAAAGGCTGGACATACTGTGCATGTCAGGTAGTATCGGTGGGCAGCGAAACCAAAAATGGGCATGTTTAAGAGGAATTTTACATATTTAACAGTTTCATATGGTTTAAACAGCTCAGTTTTGGAAATTAAAATTCTCCATAAGTTTTTAATTAGTTTATTTTAAATTCAATTTGTGGACATTGTTGTCCGTGTCTGGCTGTCCTTCCTTTGTCACCCATATGGTAAAAGTGCAGTTACAATGCAGTGTCAACTTAATAAAGCAGCACTTTTACGGACAATTACGAGTGGAAATGGAATTACCCACATGGCTGGTCAGTTAAGTGCGACAAGATTCTTTCCATAAAGAACTGTAATTAATTAGATAATGACGGCATTTTAGCAATTTTACAGTCACCATTAACTATACCAGTATCTAATTAATTCAAAATCTGAAACTTCCTAACCAAGATTTGAACCCTCGTGGATCAAAAATACCTGACTTATGAAACTACACTAAATAAAGAGCACTGTTCAAGCTGAATTCAATATTATTTGTCTTATTCATTGGCAATGTGTGGTACAAAACTCAATGCTGCACATCCTAAAGTGCTTCACCTTCATAGTAAACATTGGTTCCTGGCTAAGGAACATTTTCAATGTAAAAATTTCACTATTCTTTCACAAATTGCCTTTCAATATTCCTGTAATCTATTCCAGTCTAATAATCTCCTAGAGATCAAAATTCCTTTGGTTCTGCCTGTTGATCATTCTTAAATTTAACTGTTCTGCTTTTGTCAGTTGCACATTCGGATAACGACCAAAAAATCTGAGATTCTATCCTTAAATCTCACAGCCTCTTTACATCTCTTTCCATCTTTAAAATGCACCTTAAAATCTATTGCATAATTCAAGGTTTTGGTAGTAAGGGCTTTCAGCAAAGATTTTATTTGAGACGTGAATGTTGCTGGCAAGGCCTAAATGTATTTCCCTTAGAAGGCGATGGCGAGCTACCTTCTTGAAATGCTGAATTTGTAATTAGCTTAATTAGCTTTAGAATTTTGGTCCAGCAATGATAAAGGAACAACAAAATATCTCCAAGTCAGGATTGTGTCCAACATGAATGGTAACCTGCACTTGGGTGATATTCACAGCACCTTTAGTTTAGAGATACAATGCAGAAACAGGCCCTTCGGCCCACGCCGAACAGTGATCCCCGCACACTATCCTACATGCACTAGGGACAATTTACACATACACCAAGCCAATTAACCTACATACCTGTACGTCTTTGGAGTGCGGGAGGAAACCGAAGATCTCAGAGAAATCCACGCGGTCATGGGGAGAATGTACAAACTCCGAACAGACAGCACCAGCACCTGTTGTCAGGATCGAACCCGGGTCTTCGGCACTGCAAGCACTGTAAGGCAGCAACTCTATCGATCCGCCATCGTGGCCGCCCTAAAAGCACCAAGTGCCCTTGTCCATCTTGTTATGAGAGGTTCAAGCTTTAAGAGGGAGGTTATGCATGGATCTGCAATGCTTTTTGTAGATGGTATATACTGCAGCCAGGGTACCAAAGGGAATGAAAGTTGAGAGTGCTAATTCATTAGCATTCAGTCCAATTGTATGGTCACAAATGTGGAGCTTCCAAGTGTACTTTGAATTGTACATCTAAACAAGGTGACGGTATTCCATAATGCCCCTGACTTGTGCCTTATAAATACTGGACAGACCGTATGATGTCAGGGAATGAGTTACTCACAGACAATTTCTGTAGCTACCATATGTACATGTTCCAGTTGAATTTCTAGTCATTTCTCAGCAATGCCCATTCCATTGAACATTAAGGGTACATATCCACTTTTGAGCTGCCAGATAAGTTGTGATTAGATATTCACACAATTTCATATAACTGCAGGTATGCACAACACAGATAAAAGTGTTCTCGGAGTGAAGACGAATCACAAATTGGTGATTGCTACCGAAATCTACCTTGTCCTTATTAAAGTGGTATCAATTTTTGTTCAGTTACATCTTTGAAGCACTTGTGATGTTTTACTATGTTAAAGACATGATATACATTGTTCATGAGTTTGTTTTAGGACTGCAAGTTTAGAATTTAAAAGGCTGCATTTTACATTGACAATTCATAACAAATGCATCTTGACCTTTTTCAATACCAATCATGGCCTCTTTCTGGACAGGGGAGGAAAGGGAGAAAATCTTGAATTAGATCCACAAATATATGCATACTCAAAGAATGAAATTGTGGAGCATTTAATTAATTAATGCATTCTTTCAAAAATGTCACACTAAATGTAATCAGAAGAACTGTTTACAATGCAATCGTACATAGCTCTATTAAGGGACAGATAACATATTTTGAGCTGCCCAGTGATATGGGAAAAATCCTACTGGTGCACTCTCATTCTGTTTAATAATCACACATGATAATTCTTATAATTAAAATGAACAATTTCACAATAATTACTTGATAAATAGGGCACACAAATAGAGTTTTCTTTTTTTAAAGTTAAACAGCTGCTCCTTGAAATAAAATTCCTGTTCTTTTCAAACAAACAAAATCTGTACTATTGTAAGCACTGAGAATATTGACAGCCATTTTAAATGCAATAACATTAAAGAGAAATACAAATATTTGTTTCCAAATACACATTAACGCTATCTTTTGTTGCTAGCGATCTTCAATAATTCTAAAATTTAAGTTTCATGGCTGCCTAAGGGGCACTACAAATTGCAAAGGCAATATTGCTTACGATTTTTCTATTTCTTTGGGGAAATTGTTTTCAACCTCCAACCACAGAAACCTGTTCTATTGAGAAGAGAAATCATGAATATTATAGCTCTGACGTACTAATACTATCATGTCTGACCTTTTGATTGTGAGAATTATTGTTTTTCCTCTAGTTTAGATTCCTTCCTAAGAAAATACATGATATTTTTCTTTTCTAAGATTCCTTTGTTCTGAATTGTTATTTACCATAAGGCTGCAATTAAATGTGGACAAAAATTAACTTGATTGAATGGATTTGCCTGGCTTTTTATTTTGGAGGTGGCTGGATTGACTATTGGCTAGATTGCAAAATTACAAAGATTGCAAATCACTCAGAAAACAGCACAGGTACTTCTAAAACACAAGGATACAGGAATATAGCGGGAATAAGTCAATCGAATTAGCTGAAGAGTGGCCCTCTGAAGTTGGGCACAATTTCTGAGCTGAATATTGCAAAAAAGTATTTCAGCCACACCCATTGCACTCACATTGATGTCACAGAGCTCAAAGCCTGCTCTTTCTATCAGCTACTTAGATGTCCATTATCATTTCCAATTGCATAAAGTTAATACACAATTGACAATAAGGACTAGGCCATTCTGCCCTTTGACCTAGCACAGCCATTCACTGTGATCATCCACATTCAGTACTCCCATTCTGCCTTCTCCCATATCCCCTGGCTCCGCTATCTTTAAGAGCTCTATCTAACTCTCTCTTGAAAGCATCCATAGAATTGGCCTCCACTGCCTTCTGAGGCAGAGAATTCCACAGGTTCACAACTCTCTGGGTAAAAAAGGTTTTTCTCATCTCCGTTCTATATGCCCTACCCCTTATTCTTAAACTGTGGCCCCTGGTTCTCAACTCCCCCAACATCGGGAACATGTTTCCTGTCTCTAGCGTGTCCAATCCCTTAATAATCTTGTATGTTTCAATAAGATCCCCTCTCATCCTTCTAAATTCCAGAGTATACAAGCCCAGCCTTCCATTCTATCAACATATAAGACAGTCCCGCCATCCCGGGAATTAACCTACCCTGCACTCCCTCAATAGCAAGAATGTCCTTCCTCAAATTTGGAGACCAAAACTGCACACAATACTCCAGGTGAGTTCTCACTAGGGCCCTGTACAACTACAGAAGGACATCTTTGCTCCTATCCTCAACTCCTCTTGTTATGAAGGCCAACATGCCATTAGCTTTCTTCACTGCCTGCTGCACCCGCATGCTTACTTTCAGTGACTGATGAACAAGGACCCCCCAGATCTCTTTGTATTTCCCCTTTTCCCAACTTTTGCCATCAAAGTGGATAACCACACATTTATCCACATTAAACTGCATCTGCCCACACATCCAACCTGTCCAAGTCACCCTGCATCCTCAAAGCATCCTCCTCACAGTTCACACTGCCACCCAGCTTTGTGTCATCTGCAAATTTGCTAATGTTACTTTGAATCCCTTCATCTAAATCATTGATGTATATTGTAAATAGCTGCGGTCCCAGCACCGAGCCTTGTGGTACCCCACTAGTCACTGCCTGCCATTCTGAAAGGGACACGTTAATCCTTACTCTTGGTTTCCTGTCTGCCAACCAAATTTCTATCCATGTCAGTATCTTACCCCCAATGCCATGTGCTCAGTACCCTACCCCCAATGCTCACTAATCTCCTATGCGGGACCTTATCAAATGCTTTCTGAAACTCCCGGTACATTCACTGGCTCTCCGTTCTCCATTTTCCAGTTACATCCTCAAACAATTCCAGAAGATTAGTCAAGCATGATTTGCCCCTCACAAATCCATGCTGATTGGACCGATCCTGTTACTGCTATCCAAATGTGCCGCAATTTCATATTTTATAATTGACTCCAGCATATTCCCCGCCACCGATGTCAGGCTAACTGATCTATAATTCCCAGTTTTCTCTCTCCCGCCTTTCTTAAAAAGTGGGATAGCATTAGCTACCCTACAATCCACAGGAACTGATCCTGAATCTATGGAACATTGGAAAATGATCACCAATGCATCCTTAAATACCCTGGGATGCAGATCATCTGGCCTTGGGATTTATCAGCCAATTTCCTGCCGACTGTGAATTACCTTCAGTTCACCCGTCACCCTAGATCCTCTGGCCACTAGTGCATCAGGGAGATTGTTTTTGTCTTCCTTTGTGAAGATGGATCCAAAGTACGATGCTGGCTCAAAGGGCCGAATGGCCTACTCCTGCACCTATTGTCTACCTGTTCAACTCATCTGCAATTTCCTTGTTCTCCATAATAAATTCACCTGTTTCAGTCTTCAAGAATCCAACTTTGGTCATAACTATTTTTTTTCTTCTTCACATACATATAGAAGGTTTTGCTATCCTCCTTTATATTGTTGACGACCTTACCTTCGTACCTCATCTTTTCTCCCCGTGTTGCCTCTTTAGTTATCTCCTGTTACTCTTTAAAAGTTTCCCAATCCTCTGGCTTCCCGCTCATCTTTGCTATGGTATACTTCTTCGCTTTTATTTGTATACTGTTCTTGACTTCCCTTGTCAGCCACTGTCACCCTTTATGCCCCTGTCCCACTTAGGAAACCTCTGGTGACCTTGCGCCCCACCCAGGGTTTCCATGAGTTGCCAGAGATTTTGGTCACTCGCCTGGAAAGCCTCAACCGAAGCGTGAGCTGCATCTACTGACCAAAGATCCTACAAGATCTTTGCTACGGACCGCACACACACACGCACACACATTGCGAAGTTGGGGGCCAGGGACAGTGGAGGAGCGCTGTCTGCGCGATGAAGAGGAAGGTAAACGGCTGCCACAGAGCACAGTAAGTCCTTTAGAGAGCACGAGAGGGAGGGAGAGAAAGGGGAGAGAAGGGTGGGGAGAAGGAGTGGAGACAGTTTTAAGAAGTTTAATAAAGTTAGTGGGCATTTTACCTTCCGGCGGATCTTCTAGGTCATGAAAACCAAAGATCCTATAGGATCTTTGCTGAAACCTCCAATGAGCCAATCAAAATGGCCGGTCAGCAAAGGAGATTGCCTTCGACTGCCTGAAAGTAAATAGCGACCCCACTCCACTGGCTTCGACCAAACGACAACCTATTTTTAGTCGAGGCCGGTTTTGATTTTGTTGAAATAATCGCAGGAACATAGAAGAAGCCTCGACAACGCGGAAACTACTTTCGACTATTAGGGAGAGTAACCAAAACCTCCAGGAACCTCACGGAAACCTTGGGTGGGGCGCAAGGTCACCAGAGGTTTCCATTCAGGTTTCCTAAGTGGGACAGGGGCATAACTCCCCTTGGAATCTTTCTTTCTCTTTGGAATGAACTGAACCTGCACCTTCTGTATTATTCCAAGAAATACCTGCCATTGTTGTTCCACTGTCATCCCTGCTCGGGTATCTTTCCAGTCTTTGGCCAGCTCCTCCCTCATGGCTCCATAGTCCCCTTTGTTCAACTATAATACTGACACTTCCGATTTTCCCTTCTCCCTCTCAAATTGTTGCTTAAAACCTATCATATTATGGTCACTACCACCTAATGGCTCCTTTACCTCGAGTTCCCTTATCAAATCCGGTTCATTACGCAACACTAAACCAAGAATTGCCTTCTCCCTGGTAGGCTCCAACACAATCTGCTCTAAGAATCCATCACAGAGGCACAAACTCCCTTTCTTGGGATCCAGCACCAACTTGATTTTCTCAGTCTACCTGCATGTTGATATCTCCCATAACAACCGTAGCATTACCTTTGCAATATGCCAATTTTAACTCTTGATTCAACTTACATGCTATATCCAGGCAACTGTTTGGGGGCCTGTAGATAACTCCCATTAGTGTCTTTTTACCCGTACCATTCAGTTCTATCCACACTGACTCTACATCTCCTGATTCTATGTCACCTCTCACAAAGGACAGAATTTCATTCCTCACCAACACCCACCCCCTCTACCCACCTGTCTGTTTTTTCGATAGGATGTATACCCTTGAATATTCAGTTCCCAGCCCTGGTACTCTTGCAGCCATGTCTCTCATAATACCCACAAGATCATACTTGCCAAATTCCAACTGAGCCTCAAGCTCATCAAGTTTATCATCAAGTTTATTTCTTATACTTTATGCATCCATACATAATACTTTTAATCCATTACTCCCCTCACCCTTCACATCGATTCCTATTTCACTTGGCCATTGTCTCCTATCCCTTCCTGAGCTTTCTGCCCGTTAATTCTGGTGTCTTTCTTAACTTTTCTTATACTCTCTTTCCCTTTAACTCCATCCTTATATATCCAGTTTGTCTCCTCACCCCGCTATTTAGTTTAAACCCACCCGTGAGGCAGTGGCAAACATGCCTGCCAGAATGCTGGTCCCCCACTAAGTCACAGAGTCACACAGAAACAAGCCCTTTGGCCCAACTTGCCCATGCCGACCAAGATGCTCAATGTACACGTCCCACCTGCCAGTATTTGGTCCATATACCTCTGAAGTGTTCCTATCAATGTACCAGTCCAAATGCTTTTTAAATATTGTTATGGTACCTGCCTCAACTACCTCCTCTAGCAGCTCGTTTCATGTACCCACCACCCTCGATGTGAAAAGGTTTCCACGTAGGTTTACATTAAAGCATTCCCCTCTCACCTTAAACCTATGTCCTCTGGTTCTTGATTCCCCCACTCAGGGTAAAACACACTGTGCATTCACCCTATCTATTCCCCTCATAATCTTGTGCACCTCTATAAGATCATTCTTCATCCTCCTGCACTCCACGGAATGAAGTCCTAACCTGCTCAACCTCTCCCAATATCTCAGGCCCTCAAGTCCTAGTAACATCCTCGTAAATTCTAACTGCACTCTTTCCTGCTTACCAACATCCTTCCTACAGCAGTGACTAAAACTGAACACAATACTCCACAATTCTCCAAATGCCCCTCACCAGCATCTTGTACAGCTGTAACATAACATCCCAACTTCCATGCTCAATACCCTGACTGATGAAGGCCAATGTACCGAAAGCCTGCTTCATCTAACTATGGAACTATACACTGTTTGATCCGTCTGCTCTCCAACACTCCCCAGGGCCCTGCCATTCATTGTGAAGGTTCTGCCTTGGTTTGACTTCCCAAAATGTAACACCTCACTGATCTGCATTAAACTCCATTAACCATTCCTTAGCCCACTTGTCCAACTGCTTAAGATTCTGCTGGAATGCTTGATAATTGTACGATACCACCCACTTTAATGTAATTAGGAAACTTACTAATCATGTCTTGTATATTATCATCCAAATCGTTGATTTAACCACAAGCAGTAGTGGGCCAAGCATTGATCCCTGAGGAACACGAGTCACAGGCACTTGAGCCCACCATCACTCTCTGCTTCTTGATAGAAGCCAATTTTCTATCCAGTTGGCTAGCTCCCCATGATCCCATGCAATATAACCTTCCAGAGTAGCCGATCAGATACCCTGCTGAAGTCTATATAAACAACATCTACAGCTTTGCCCTCTTCAACCTTTTTGGTTACTTTTTCCAAAAACTATCCTATTCATAAGCCACAATCTCCCATGCACAAAACCATGCTATACCTAATCAGCCCCCATCTATCCAAATACATAGATATAGTATCCCTCAGAATTCTTTCCATTAACTTGCTTACCACAGATGTTAGGCTCAGAGGTCAAGAAGCTACTGGAATTAGGGCTCAACACCCCCCTGTGTGCCTGGGCCGTGGACTTTCTCACCGATAGGCCCCAGGTAGTCAAGATGGGAGGGAATACATCGGAGTCCCTCATCCTGAGCACAGGATCCCCCCAGGGTTGCGTCCTCAGCCCCCTATTGTACTCCCTGTACACACATGACTGTGTGGCTAGGTTCAGCTACAACTCGATAATCAAGTTTGCTGATGACACTGTGGTGGTGGGACTGATCTCAGACAACAATGAGAAGGCCTACCGGGAGGAGGTGGCTGATCTGGCACTCTGGTGTCAGGACAACAGCCTCTTGAACATCAAAAAAACTAAGGGGTTGATCGTGGACTTTAGGAGGGCACATCGTCCGAGGACGTACACACCACTGAGGATAAATGGGGATACTGTGGGTAGGGTGAGCTGTTTTAAATACCTGGGAGTCCACATTTCTGAGGATTAGACATGGGCATCACACGCTGCAGCACATTTGTAGTTTGTTTGTTTTTTTTTGCACAAAGTCCACCAGCATTGCCACTTTTCATTTCACTGCACATCTCGTATGTGTATGTGACAAATAAACTTGACTTGACGTCTCCTGTTCCCAGACTTTTCTTTGCAACCCTTCTTAAACAGAGGCACAACATTAACCACCCTCGATTTCCGGCATCTCACATTTGTCTAACGAAGATTCCTATATCTCAGCCAGGGCATTGCAATTTCTTCTCTATCTTCCCAGTGTCCTCGGATATATCTGATCAGACCTTGGAGATTTATCTATCTTCATATGCATTAGGACATCCTGCACCTCCTCGACCATACTACAGACAGTCCTCAAGAAATCTTCATTAACTGTCCCAAGTTCCCAGTCTTCACGTCTTTCTCCATGGTCAGAACAGAGGAGAAATACTCATTGAGGACCTTGCCCATCTCCTACAGCTCCTCACAGAGATGACCGCTTTTGTTTCTGAGGGGCCCTATTCTCTCTCTTTACTGTAGCTTTACCATGATAATGTACTGATAATGGTAAAAGCCCTGTCCCACGGTACGAGTTCATTCCAAGAGCTCTCCCGAGTTTAAAAAAAATCAAACCCGTGGTAAGCACGGAGAATGAAGGTAGCGGGCACGTCGGAGCTCAGGGACGTCTCTTAGCGGCTCGTTACGCTAACGGCAGGTACTCGGGAAGACTTGCTAACGGCAGGTAAGCACGGGAAGACTCGTGAAGATTTTTCAACATGTTGAAAAATGTCCATGAGAGTCCCGAGTACCAACGAGTGGCCATAACCTTAAAAGGCCTGTCCCACTAGCATGTGACTGCATGCGGAGAACTCGACCTAAAATGGTCGCTTGAGCCGTACGGCCTTGGGGAGCCAGTCCCACTTCGATCGCCGGAGCCGTATGGAGTTGTGCGGGGCTGGTTCCGACATCGCGCGGTGCTCCGAAAAACTGACACTGCTTAAAAATCCCGCGCGGCAACGGCCTGTCGGCCTGCAGCCACATCGAGTACATACGCAACATCTCGCCGTCGTACGCAGCGTCATGACGCCGTACGCAGCGTCTGAACGCCGTACGCAGCGTCTTGACGGCGTACGCCTAGCGCGTAGTGTTGCGCGATTACGTCACCGCCCGGCCTGCCGTTGCGTGATGACATCACCGCCAGACGCCGTACGACGTCCAAATTCAGTCGGCCCGCCTCCTACCCAGTTGATTGGTGAGTATGATGTTGGGACCAGCTCCATACGGCTCCACGGTTGGAAGTGGGACCGGCCCCGCGAGGCCGTACGCCTCAAGCCACCACGTTTGGTCGTGCTCGCCGCATGCAGTCGCATGCTGGTGGGACATGCCATTAAATCTCCGAGTTCGAATCAGGGCAAACTCGGGACAGCTCTTGGAATGAACTCGTGCCGTGGGACAGGGCTTTAAGACGATACTGCATGTGATAAGACTACACTTTCATAGCATACCATCTCTGCTTAACACAAGTGAATCTTACGTTTTAGCTTCACCAGAGTGGTTCTACTCCTGGTGTACTCTTCTGTGTTCCTTGTTGAACTACGGCTGATTGCCTAATTTGAATTACAATGATAAAGTGAGGATTAAACTTGTCTGCAAGAGCAGAGACTGTGGGCAAATATAATGCTGCTGTTACTAATATTCAAGTTCAAGTTCAAAGTTGTCACATGCACCATGAGGTGCAGTGAAATAGACAATAGGTGCAGGAGTAGGCCATTCGGCCCTTCGAGCCAGCAATGCCATTCAATGTGATCATGGCTGATCATCCCCAATCAGTACCCCGTTCCTGCCTTCTCCCCATATCCCCTGATTCCGCTATTTTTAAGAGCCCTATCTAGCTCTCTCTTGAAAGCATCCAGAGAACCTGCCTCCACCTCCCTCAGAGGCAGAGAATTCCACAGACTCACCACTCTCTGTGAGAAAAAGTGTTTCCTCGTCTCCGTTCTAAATGGCTTACTCCTTATTCTTAAACTGTGACCCCTGGTTCTGGACTCCCCCAACATCGGGAACATGTTTCCTGCCTCTAGCGTGTCCAAGACCTTAACAATCTTACAAGTGTACAAACAAACAAGTGTACAGTTTTGGTCTCCTAATCTGAGGAAAGACATTCTTGCTATAGAGGGAGTACAGAGAAGGTTCACCAGACTGATTCCTGGGATGGCAGGACTTCCATATGAAGAAAGACTGGATAGACTCGGCATGTTTGTATTCGCTGGAATTTAGAAGATTGAGGGGGGATCTCATAGAGACTTACAAAATTCTTAAGGGGTTGGACAGGCTAGATGCAGGAAGATTGTTCCTGATGTTGGGGATGTCCAGGACAAGGGGTCACAGTTTAAGGATAAGGGGAAAGTCTTTTAGGACCGAGATGAGAAAATCATTTTTCACACAGAGAGTGGTGAATCTGTAGAATTCTCTGCCACAGAAGGTAGTTGAGGCCAGTTCATTGGCTATATTTAAGAGGGAGTTAGACGTGGCCCTTGTGGCTAAAGGGATCAGGGGTATGGAGTTGGATGATCAGCCATGATCATATTGAATGACGGTGCAGGCTCGAAGGGCCGAATGGCCTACTCCTGCACCTATTTTCTATGTTTCTATGTTTCTAATCTTATATGTTTCAATGAGTTTCCCTCTCATCCTTCTTAAATTTAGAGTGTACAAGCCCAGCTGCTCCATTCGCTCAGCATATGACTGTCCCGCCATCCCGGGAATTAACCTTGTAAACCTATGCTGCACTTCCTCAATAGCAAGAATGACCTTCCTCAAATTAGGGGACAAAAACTGCAAACAATACTCCAGGTGTGGTCTCACTAGGGTTCTGTACAACTGCAGAAGGACCTCTTTGCTCCTATATTCGATTCCTCTTGTTATAAAGGCCAACATGCCATTCGCTTTCTTAAATGTAATTTACCCAGCAGCGTTACAATTAAAAAAGGACACAATACACCACAGCATTCCTCATAGATGCCAGGTTTTGAATTGCTAGATTATTTCTGAATCTATCCCTTTGTGGTAGTAGCACCACAAGCATAATATAGAGCCCTCATTATGTTGAAAGGACCACCTCCACAAATGTGTTCAATTAATTACCTCTCAGTAATTTAATCTCAAAGGTCACCCATACCAATAAATCATGGACAGGTATATTTGTGATATACACGGTGATGGAGATGAGGTCAAGCATGCCTTTTCTATATGTTGATTTTCTCGCATTCTGTCGTGGTTCAGAAGAAAAAGGGACAGTGCTTCCTCCATTTGGAGAATCTAGAAATGGAGAGCAGAGTGCCAGGACAATGCAGTTTCTTGGACTTGGGGGTACAGGATCAACAATGATCCTAATTAGTTGAAGAAGAAGATTAAGGGTTCCAAGTACCAACTCTAATGTTCTTATTGCTAGATTTTCATTCAATGCAAGTTAAATAATTAAATTTAACTGACCCAGCTACCAGAGTAAGTTTGAACCTAAATCTACATTATTAGTCTAGGATTCTGAATGATTCGTACCTTGAACACTTTAAATAAAAGTATTAGATCTATCATCAGTATTTGTAAAAACTGAAGATTTCTGCTTAATTTAGAGCAGGACAACCAAACTGAAAACATAAAACAAAATATCCATTTTACATTATACCTATTTACCAGAAATGAATTTTATTTCTAATTATTTTGTAATTTTTCTCCGGACACTAATTAAATAAGTCTTACATCATAATGTTCAATTTTACTTTACAGTCTTTCCTACAGAACGGGACAAGATACTGCAAACTGTGACACCTGTCGAAACAGCGCATGCATCATTTATAGGTAAGCTACCGAACAAGGCAAAATTACAATTTCTGACTATGTTTCAAGATAATTACCTATCTACAATTAAACTATATTTCCCTTAATTCTGTGCAAGCGTTTGAGCATATGCACATCACAATGTGCAGATTCAGTTAAGTGCTTTATGATTCCTGCATGTAGAAAACATAATGTGTGACATTTTTCTTCTAGACCACTAATTAACATAGCTTGCTTCCAATGCACTTTTATGGGATCTGATGAGGCTAATGTAGGACCACAGAATCTGCCACAGGTGGGGCAAGCGGCACTTGATGTGGCAGGTTGCAGGTTGGGTGATGGTGCGCTCCTTCTGCCACTAAAGTGTGTTCCTGAATAAGATTTACGATGCTCAATGTCATTCCAATGTGCTCAATGCCATTTAACAGCTATTTGTGCTCAGTGCCATTTTAAAAGCCACTTACTTGTCTGCTTTGAGCAGTGATGGGCCAAGGATACTTATGAGTCACTGGGGATGTAACACTTCCTGGAAAGAAACGCTTCCATCTGGTAACCTCTTGCTGCATCAGCACAGAATATACTGTTCTGACATCAGACACATGTAGAAAGTGGCCTACAAATTTAATCTATTAGTGTTCATCTGGAGATGATTTCAAGTTTCAAAATAACATTTATTGCCCATCCTTAAATCCCTCAGAACTAGGCCTGTAAAGAGTTAAACACATGGCAGTGAGCCTGGTGTCACAAACTGGACAGATTGGGAATGGGTGGAAAGAGCATAGATGAACTAGATGGGTTTTTTAAAACAATCTATTAGTTTTTTGCTAAAACTACTTATTTTAAGCCAGAATAATTGAAGAAGCATAATTTGAATTATGCTGCTTCAATTTGTGTGTTTGTTTGTGCTTGTGCTTTTCATGGCCTGAATTATGCCAAAACGGTACATGATAGCGCTACAATTTTTGGACCACCTTACTCGCCATTGACCTGTGGTGCGGTGCATCGTTTCGTTCAGATTGATGTTATATTTTGCCAGTTATTCACATTTTTAACTTTACAAAATCCCAATTTGAGAAAAATGTCTTCCCTCTGCACTGGCAGTTACAGCTATGACATCACAATGGGATTGTAGCCCTGCCTGCTACAATGTTGCAATCCCAGGACACTGAGTCCTGCCAGCCCTAGCAAGTGCAATTGCATTTTTTTAAAGTTTAAAATGAGGGAGGGTGAATAAGAGAAATGAGCAGCCCCTGCGCTGTTGGTGGCAATGGGTGAGCAGTGGAATATTGCGTTGGTGGAGCAGGGGGGAAACCGGTGAGTGGTGGAATATTGCCGTAGGGAATGGGTTGCGTTGGGAGACCAGTCCTCCTGTGTGACAGGGACCCAACGGGTCCCAATTGGTCTAGTATATATTACTAAAACTCTCATCTTGTTTGTTTCTATGTGTGAGTGCGTGTCTGTGATCTCTGATTCGGTGATGTTCTCAAATTACGCCAAAACGGTGCACGATAGCATCTAGAATTTTCGGACCACCTTACTCACAAGTGTCATGTGGTGGTTTGTATCAAGTTTCATTCAGATTGATGCTATATTTTACAAGTTATTCACATTATTTATTTTAATTTAAATTTAAACAGCGCCCCCACTTGCCCTTAGCAGTGTATGATGTCACAATGGGATCTCATTTACATAAACTGCCCATTCATTTATAAAATAAAATTGAGATTTTCAATGTGGGGGGTGGGGAGGTGAGCGCCTACGCCGCCCCCCCACCAAAAAAAAACATTGTGGTTTTCATTGTGGAGGTGTGAAATAGGGTAATAGGGGAGAGTTGGGGGCTATGGGTGAGTGGTGGAATATTGTATTGGGATAAGGGGTTGCGTTGGTGGAATGGGTGAATGGTGGAATATTGCATTGGAGGAACGGGGCCCAACAGGTCCCACGGTCTATTCTGTAAATAAAGCCTGAGGTTATTCATTTTTGCAAAGTGGCAACATTGTATTTACTGTCATTCAGATCAGATTTGAGAGCAATATCAATGTGATGCATGAATAATTGTTCATCCTTTGGCAAGCCATACCATGTCTGGCACATTTAAGAATGCACAATTTGACAGTTGAGTTTCAAGATGCACAATTTTTTCCCCTCAAAAGTGCTCAATATCCAATCAAGTACTTTTTGAAATTTAGTCACTTGTAACATAAGAAATGTGCCAACCGTGTCATGTGCAGCTATCTCAGAAACAACAATGTGATAATATCCAGATCATCTATTTTTATGACGTTTATTGAGATCAACATTAGCCCGTGGATGGGAATAACTTCCTGCCCTTGGAACTAGCTTTGTGGAATATTTGATATCAACTGTGGAGAACAAAGATGGCCTTGGATTTATTTGCGATCTGAGAAAAGATGTTGTTGACAATGCTGATACCTTCTCTATTGAACTTGAGCACTAATATTTATATTTACATTTCTTGAGCCCACAATATTTTTACCTGGAGGTCAGAATAAAACAAACTGAACCATAGAGATTTAGTCTACTTATCAAGAAATGACTTTCTTCTCTGAATAGCTCGTAACACTTGGTGGAAAAGAAAATGATTTGTAACTAAATGTTAGTTTCAATGTATTTTTTCACAATCAATTAAAATTTCCAAACAACCCTTCCCAAGAGAAAACTTCAAAATACCACAGTATAGAGCATCATATTATATCTCACCGTGTCCATTATGTTGCTCAAAAGTCAATTTGTTGCAGGCTACTTAATAGAGACAGATTTGTCAACAATATGATCGTGTAATCATGCAACATTCAGGAAACTGAACTAAATGGAATCCTATTATTCAATAATTAATATTATTTAAGTGATTAGTTAGCATTACTCAAAAATTACTAAATTCTTACCATCTTAAACTCACTAAATCTTTGCAGTGTTCTGCCTGTCTTCTACCTTGCCAATGAAAGAGACAGCGAGATTTCAGCAACTGACTGGTTGTAGCCATGCAATATGCTGGTCAAAGTAAAGACCATCTACACACAACCATTCCAAAGACATCTTAGCTTTTACTGGTAGATATAGAAACCCAAAGCTACTTTTTCAAAGAAAATCAAGGAAATGCCCGGTATTTATCCTTCAATTAATCTCATAGTTTATCAATACTGGTGGGAGTTAATAGTGCCCATTGGTAATATCATTTCCTACATTAAAACATGGAAATAGGTGGAAAAATTAAGTTGTTCATTCATGCTCTTACTGAATAACACAACAAGTTTAATGGGGCCAGAAGGGCAGATATGAGGGACGATGGTAAAAATGCGGTTAGACATGGGATGAGGGAGAAACAGGGAAAAACTAGTATGTGAAAATTTTAGACAGCACAGGAAGGGCTCAAGGGCCCTTAGTCCATCATTAGCTTGATGGACTAAGATACAGTGATCATATAGCTGTCAGAAATAGCTGTTAAAATAGTTTCAATCCAAATCCCAGTTCCCAAGGTTAATCATATGCCATCTACATTATACTACGCCATTACTACTTTATTTGCATATAACAGAAATTATGTTCTTGAATGTAATCAAATTTCATAAATTCAGAAACCTATTTCTCATAAAACATTCACAGATACTTTCTAGAACTTTAGATTGAAATTACAGACAACACATAAAATAGCTCTATCACCTATTGCCTGTATATGATAACAATTCTATTGGTTATTGTAGGCAACATTGAATCATGTATCAAAAGCAAATCTGATCTTATGTTTTCCTTGGTCATCCATTTCAAATCAATCGGTGAAATACACATAATAATTCCATATATCAAAGCTGATACTCATTCTGCCCATTAAGACCCTTCAGCTTTCAAAACAATCTCACCCCCTTAAGGGCCTGTCCCACTTGGACATCATTTGCGCGTCACTCAGGTGGCGTTCAAAGATTTTGTGAATCCCAAAATCCATGGGAGCGTCGCGTTGCTGCCTATGCCACTACGCGTAACAGCAACTTTGCTCACCAGAAAAAATAATATTTACAACAATGTTTACTTTAATCAATTCAATTCGATAGATTTTAAAAAACCGCCATGAAATAATGCACAGGAGCATAAAAATAAAATTTCACAGATCTTCTTGGTGTAGCTTAGGTACATGCATTCATTCATTGTGTGTTCTGGTCAAAAAGGATTGAAATTCATATTACAGTGCATTCGTCAATTTCTCCTTTGGACAATGAGGATCCATTTATATACCAGCAATGAAATAAATTGAATTTTCCCTAATCTCTGCACACATGCCAAGGATAAGGATTTAAATCACACTTTCAAATAATTCATGACTCGCATAAACTAATCCTCATGTTCCTTATTACAATTTCTATTACTTACATTAATGCTCTTGTATAAACAAAATACTATGATGTCTTCTGGCATCATATTTATTATGTGTTATATTCTAACAAGGTATCTGCTTGTACTTCTATTATGCAATACAACTGGCCTGAATTAGATTACTACTTTCATTTCTGGCATTGGATGGTACTGATGTTACTGGAATGGCATCAAAGATGAGGAGCTTCTGATCTGAGGATTATTTTCCTCCTTTGGACTGTTACAGTAATGAGGAAAAGCCCCCAAAATGTTCCAAATTATGAAAAGTTTCATAAGTATGGAGAAACTGTTTTTTCCAATGGCAGAAAAATCAATGATCGGAAAACACATTTAAGTGTTAAAAACATCGGGAGTGGAAATATTGAGAAAATAAAACACGCACTCAATTATTATGATTGCAAATCCATTGCTGAAATAATGTTGTGAGTAAATTCAATAGTAGCGTGAAAAGGAAAATGGATGTATCATTGAAAAGAGAAAAACCATGATGATAATAAAAGAGTCAAGGAAAGCAGCAGCGTTATGGATTGAATGGCCTTTTGCTGGTCTGTAGAAAAGTCACATTGTCATGTAAATTATCCCATATTATTAAAAAGTAGGGCATTTTGAATATCTTCAACAAACTGATTTAGCTTAGTAAGCGCACAGTGGTGCAGCGGTAGAGTTGCTGCCTTACAGCACCAGAGACTCGGGTTCGATCCTGACTACAGGTGCTGTCAGTAAGGAGTTGGTATGTTCTCCCCGTGATCTGAGTGGGTTTTCTCCAGGTGCACCAGTTTCATCCCACAGTCCAAAGACGTACAGATTGATTGGAGGTTAATTGGCTTGGTAAAATAAATTGACCCTAATGTGTGTAGGATAGTGTGCAGGGATTGCTGGTCAGGTCGGACTTTGTGGGGCTGAAGGGCCTGTTTCCACGCTGCATCTCAAAAAAAAACCTAGAATATAAAGACTAGAATATTAAAGCAGGGATGTAATGCTGAGGCTGCATAAGGTGCTGGTCAGACCACATTTGGAGTATTGTGAGCAGTTTTGGGCCCCATATCTGAGGAGGGATCTGCATGCATTGAAGAAGGTCCAGAGGTGGTTTACGAGAATGATCTCAGGGTTGATTGTGTTAATGAATGATGAGCGTTTGTTGGCTCTGGGCCTTTACTCACTGTAGTTTAGAAGGATGAGGGAGGAGATGTCATTTGAACTTACCTAATAGTGAAAGGCCTGAAGGAGGTAGATATTGAGAGGATGTTTCTATTAGTGGGAGAGTCTAGGACCAGATGGCACAGTCTCTGAATAAAAGGACGTACCTTTAGAAAGGAGATGAGGAGGAATTTCTTTGCCAGAGGGTTAGTGTATCTTTGGAATTCATTGCCACAGACAACTGTGGAGAACGTCATTGGGTATTTTTACAGCAGAGATTGACATGTTCTTAATTAACAAGGGTGTCAAAGGTTACAGGGACCAGGAAGGAGAATGGGGTTGAATGGCAAAGATAGATCAGCCACAATGGAATTTTGGAGACGTTTCGATGGCCTAAATATTGTTCCTATGACTTGGGAACTTATGTTTACAACAGGCTTCACAGATAATGTGCAGTCTTTAGAAAGAGGGGCTTTCAATTTCCAAATGGTGTTCGCTAAACAACCATACAAAATTTACCCTTGTGGGCTCATGAGTTTGAGCACATTGTGTTAGCAGGGATATAGGATAAACTAAGGATTAGAAAACACTGTAGTCAAAAAGGGGTCATTTTCTTATTTGCATGATGAAGTAATGGGGTGTCTCATTATTTCTAACTTAGGTCATGGGACAAAGTGAATCGTGCCCAGCTTTTGCTGATACAAAATTGGATGAGAAAATAAATTGTGAGTACAGAGAATCTGTAGAGGATAGATAGTCCAAATGTGTGGATTAAAAATTGGTATGTGAAGCACATTCAGGGAAATGTGAGGTATAGTACATTTGTAGGAAAAATAGAAAAGCATAGTAAAAGCAATAGACAATAGGTGCAGGAGTAGGCCATTCGGCCCTTCGAGCCAGCACCGCCATTCAATGTGATCATGGCTGATCATCCCCAATCAGTACCCCGTTCCTGCCTTTTCCGCATATCCCCTGACTCCGCTATTTTTAAGAGCCCTATCTAGCTCTCTCTTGAAATCATCCAGAGAACCCGCCTCCACTGCCCTCTGAGGCTGAGAATTCCACAGACTCACCACTCTCTGTGAGAAAAAGTGTTTCCTCGTCTCCGTTCTAAATGGCTTACTCCTTTTTCTAAAACTGTGGCCCCAATTTCTGGACTCACCCAACATCGAGAACATGTTTCCTGCCTCTAACGTGTCCAAACCTTCTAAACTCCAGAGTGTACAAGCCCAGCTGCTCCATTCTCTCAGCATATGACAGCCCCACCATCCCGGGAATTAACCTTGTAAACCTATGCTGCACTCCCTCAATAGCAAGAATGACCATCCTCAAATTAGGGGACCAAACCTGCACACAATACTTCAGGCGTGGTCTCACTAGGGCTCTGTACAACTGTAGAAAGACCTCTTTGCTCCTATATTCGATTCCTCTTGTTATAAATGCCATTCACTTTCTTCACTGTCTGCATGCTTAATTTCATAGACTGATGTACAAGGACCCCCAGATCCCATTGTACTGCCCCTTTTCCTGACTTGACGCCATTTAGATAGTAATCTGCCTTCCTGTTTTTGCTACCAAAGTGGATAACCTCTCATTTATCCGCATTAAACTTCATCTGTCATGCATCTGCCCACTCCCCAAACCTGTCCAAGTCACTCTGTATTCTCATAGCAGATAATTAAATGTTAGTTTCAACAGCAACAGTATGTCTTAGTACAGGTTTACAGGGTTTTGGCAAGACTACACCTTTGGTCATCAAAAGGAATAAAGTGGAAGTGATTTTGGAACAACGAGATGTAATGAAACATTTAATATTCTGAAGGGAATGAAAAGGAAATATGTTGAGTGGATTCTCTTGGCGTGAAATCGAGAACTAGAGAGCATGATAAGGGCATCAGCTACTTCTGTGATGAGGAAGAATTTCTTCTCTCCTTAGTGAGTCTTTGGAATTATCTACTCTCTAATGCTGCAGTTGCTGAATCATTCACGACATTCACTGATGAAATCGTTACATTACTGGATTGCAGGGCGATCAGAGCTAAAGGGAATTATGCAGAAAAGTGGAGGTGAGAGGAATGGTCCACTCAGCCATGGACCTACTGTACGGGTGAAACATGTCAATCTTCCTATGCCCTACCCCTTCCTTAGTTTCAAAAAAAAATCATGTGTTTAATTTCACTGTAGCTCGATTGTGTTAGGACATGTGTTAAAACTTCAGATCACTGAGTAACTTGAATAAAATGACAAGAATTCCCAACCGTTCATATGCCAATAATACTGATGTACTATACGCTCCCCATAATCATATCAATCTTACTTCTTAAAGTGACCAAAAACACCATAAAAATATCCTAACTTGAATTGAAAAGGAAACCTAATTTCTAATGTTAGAAATGTAACTTTGTTTTAAATCTGCATTGCACTAATCTAATGTTATGTGAATGAGAATATTATATTCATTATAGACACATTATTCACGTCTTATCATGTACAATAAATTACATTAATAATTTACTGTTAATTGATTAAAATTACATTTATTATTTCTTAGTGTTGAACTGGATTTCAAGCAACAAGAAGACAAGTTTCAACCCATTATGAGAAAACTCCATTCTACCGAAGAAACTCAGGTTTCAACCCTGCCTTACACACAAGAATTTTGTTCATCTGCCTATCAAAAGCAAAAACCTAACAAGACTGAATCAAAAAAGCATGGGAAATGGAAACTATGGTTTCTTTAACAAAACCTATTAAAAATGTCTAAATGTTAATTTTGTTCATTTGAATTGATCCCTTTTTGAGTGGTTTGAAAATTGAGCTGAATATTGAATTACCAGAAGTTTAAAATCAGCATCAGTCAGTTCAAGGCAGCATTCAGCCCAATCATGCAATGTTGAGAATTTTGCTACAATGCATGATAACAAAACTATTTTTTTTTAAATTATTTACAGTTGAGTTAGAGTTACAAATATGAAGTATCAATTCCAACGTATACATTCAATAATTATTTCTATTAACCAATTAAATGTTGTGGTTTGACCTGTTAATGCCATTTCATGTTCTGCTAGTCAGCAAGATATTCTAATGCCTTTTTCTATTAAATAACACTGCAGAAAATTACAGAGAGCTGTACTTTTACAGGAATTTCATACTTAAAGGCATGAAATTAACACGTTCAAGCTGACGGCAGATTTGGGAGGAAGAGCACAATCTTCAAATAGGTATGCCAGGATAAATATTAACAATGCTTCTCAGAAAGCTTTACATGCCAAAAGATAGCCCAGTAAATCTGCTTCTAACATAGAATCATACCTAACATTAATACTGCATAATGTTTTATCAAATCACTTTTATGCACTCTTCATGTAAAAAATATGAATTGTACTCTTATGCATAAGCAATGATGCATCTTTAAGCATTTCCATTTGACAGCTCTGGCACAGAGTATATTTTTCTTCATTAAGAATATTTTTATGTAATAGTATTCAAAAACTAAACCAAATGGAAATATCAACCACAAGTAAATGCATTATTTTTAATAGGGCAAGGTGAGGGAAGGACTAATAGCAACCACAGTAAAGGCTTTTTAAAAATAACTGTGTTAGGCAATGTACAACCTAGAAAACAAGCTGTATAAGAATTCTGTGGAATACAATGATTTTCCAGCATATGATATGGATTTTGTTCCTCTACATTATAATACTAAACACCACAAGTAGACTATTAGAATATATGAAGTGGCTTTTGTCATATGTAAACATTGGTTTTCACATAAGTACTTTGCACTACAAAAATATTTCATTTTCTTGTACGTTGAAAGAATCACTTGGTTAAACATTAACTCAAGTGTATATTTGTAATGCAGCATAAATGAATATGAAATAGTTTAACTGTAAACACGAAAAATTACTTTGATATTTAGTGCAATCTTATTGGGAAATTATTTTAACATTTAATCTTTGTAAATTATCATAATAAATGCAATTAATTTTACATAAACTTCAACATTGCTTCAATCTGTAAATCCAGTTTAAGAAACTCTTGAAAGTGATATTTTAGAGAGCAAACATTTTTAGTATTAGAAAAATCAGTTTAATATTCTTTTAAAAATGCTGTGTCACATGATTATTTTGAAACTCAAATTCAAATGCTGAAGTAAATCAAAAACTGTTTGATTTGTACATTTATGGATAAGATCTATATGCTAGTGAACCTCAAATGTCAATGCTTGATTATCCAGTCTCCTGTTTTTGTTTAATCTGACTAACTTTTAAAATAATGCAATATTTGCACACTTTTAATTACTCTATTAGAAAATCAGTTTCACCAGAGTTGAAGGCTACTGCTCTAAAATGGAAGATAGGGAGATCTTATATGCCATTTACAACAAAATCTAACATCAACAATTTAATTAATTAGACTTCCCCAAGTACCAAATGCCCACTTGCATTCCTCCATTAAGAAGGGCAGTTGAAACATGACCCATCTTGATCCTCTTACACAGTATCCCAAAAAATTGAAACATAGGTTGAATTTTCCTCTATATGATTGAACATCTTCTTCTCCTTAGTTCAAAATTACAAATCTTAATGTCTTGATTCTACATCGTACTAATTCTACAGTCACGCTTCAATTTTTTTGTGAGGGTCTTTATGTTTTAGGGAATAGGTAGATGTCCAGTAAAGCAGACTAGAAGAAGGAAAGATACTGAAATATTCAAAAAAAATGATAAAAGGCTGCAAGGTGTAAAGTAACAATCTATGGAATATATATTGTGTCTATGAAACATAGCGTTATACCATAGTGGAAATTAGATTCTAGGATATATATTTTTGATTCGACTGTTAATGATGATTGGTGAAAATTCAGAATTTGAAATTTTTTGTGATTTTTTTATTTTGCTACAAGTGTCAACAGAGCTCCATAATGAGCACTGTTGCCCGAAGAAGGGTCTCGATCCGAAACGTCACCCATTCCTTCTTTCCAGAGGTGCTGCCTGTCCCGCTTAGTTACTCCAGTTTTCATGTCTATCTTCCATATTGAGTACTATGACTAGAGTGCCCAGGAGTGGAGATTGTGCAAATCTACCTAATGCAATACTGTTGAGGACAAAAGTGAAATTGCAGGGAGTGCCTCCAAAAAGCATGTATAGGCAATCTCTGAAAACAAACCCCAAAACCAATATTTTGGAGCTCAATGCTCCAGGCAATGCACTCTCTTGGCCTTCCAACATCATATTAGTTTCAGCAGCAATATTTAAAGGGATCATTCACAATTTACAAGTTGGTTGCTGCTTTATTTCATTTGGTTGTTCCAAGATTCTGTAAATATCAAGCTTTTCCAATCAGCTTATTTTGCAAATGAATGGCTTTCCCTTTGGAATACAGCATGACTCCAGATCAAGTCAATCAAACTTCTAAAAGATGAATAAGCTGGATAAAATAATTTGCAGAATGCCATTTCAGTCTATGGCGTTCTGAGAGCAACTCTCCTATCTGACCCTCAAAAAGGACCAATGCAAGAGGCACCCGCACTTCAGTAAGAGTGCTTGTAACAAAGTATACCTTATAATGTAACGACGGTACATGACAAGGACAACATAACATCTGCCTGATCAGATGATTTAGCATTGAACCTTTATATATATCTCATTCCTTCAATGTTGGAACTGAAGATAATTTCTACATTTCAGTTTTCTGTCAATTATGGTACTGACACTGTCTATTCAAAGTGTTAATTCTTGCCAAAGTCAAGTCAAGTCAAATCACATTTATTTATATAGCACATTTAAAAAACAACTCTCGTTGACCAAAGTGCTTTACATTTGCTACAAGAGTAGTATACACAAGCAGGCTACATACATATATACAAATAGCCCTCGCTCAGAGGATGTCAGGAAAGGCTTGGGAGAACAGATATTTTTTTAATCTAGACTTAAAAGAGTCGATGGAGGGGGGCAGTATTAATGGGGAGGGGGATGTTGTTCCAGTCTAGGAGCTGCGACCGCAAAGGCGCGGTCGCCCCTGAGCTTATGCCTAGACTGCGGGACATTCAGCAACACCAAGTCGGCCGATCTGAGGGACCTGGAGGTGGTGTAGTGGATGAGAGAACAATGGGTGCAAGCCCATTGAGGGCTTTGTAGACAAAGAGGAGGGTCTTGAAATTTATTCGGAACCGCACAGGGAGCCAGTGGAGAGAGGCCAGGATCGGGGTGATGTGGTCCCATTTTCGGGGGCCCGTCAGCAGTCTCGCTGTGGCGTTTTGGACCAGTTGCAGGCGGGACAGGGAAGATTGGCTGGTGCCAGTGTACAGGGAGTTGCAGTAATCTAGGCGGGAGGAGATAAATGTATGGATGATCTTTTCGAGGTCATCAAACTGAAGGAATTGTTTTATTTTAGCTATCATCCGAAGCCGAAAGAAGCTAGCTTTTACCACAGCATTGACTTGTTTGTCAAATTTCAGTGCTGAGTCAAATATCACGCCAAGGTTTTTGACGTGAGGTTTGAGTAGTGGGGTAAGGCTTCCAAGGCTGCCTGCTATCATTTTGATTGAGTCCGAGGGGCCGAGAAGGACCTCAGACTTACTCTCGTTTAGTTGGAAGAAGTTCTGGGCCATCCAGCACTTTATATCCTCGAGGCAGCGGGTAAAGTTAAGTAGGTTTAATTGGTTTCTGGGCTTCAGGGGGACATAGAGTTGTGTATCGTCTGCGTAGCACTGGAAGGAAATGCCGTGCCTTTCAATGACTTGGCCTAAGGAGAGCATATACAGGGAGAAGAGAATGGGGCCAAGGATGGAACCTTGTGGAACCCCACAGCAAATACTAGCTGGGGTAGAGAAAGAGTTTCCTATGTTGGTAGAGAAACTCCTACCTTTGAGGTAAGAGATGAACCAGCTCAGGGCAGTGCCATCAATACCAACCCCATACAAGAGATGGTCAGTTAGGATTGTGTGGTCGACAGTATCAAATGCTGCGCTGAGGTCGAGAAGGAGCAGGATTGCACAGTCGCCGGAGTCAACGGTGAGCAGCAGATCATTATATACCTTCAACAAGGCAGACTGTGCTGTGGTGAGCCCTGAAACCTGATTGGAAAGTTTCCAAGATAGCCCAACAGGCAGTGAAGATATGCAGCTTCCACTGGGATTACCAGGAACTCCCCCTGAGACAGAGTGCTATTGAGTACATGTGCATCATTTGCAAATGCTTCCGATCAGCTCCACCCAAGAGTGAAAAATATGCTCCTTCAACAGATGGCTCATGTGTGACTATGAACAGTTATGCCTCATACTCTGGAAGCGTATTCCATTCTGCCAATGGATCAGCTGCATTTGATCCTCCATGAACAAATCAAGGCAGTGTGCATTGAGAACATAATTGATGAATTTGGTATACTGTCCATGTACATACTTGGAGGAAATGCAAAATTAGATAAAGGTAAATCACTGATATCCCCAAATACTGCTTCCTTTCTCTGGATGTTTGAGAAGGACTCAAGAATAATTATCAAAATTTGCAATTGTCTGTGAAACTCTGTAAAAGCCTATCCATCACAAGAGGATTGCCCTGGATGGCAATTTATAGTTTGACAAGCAGAGGAGGAATGAAAAATGTTGGATGCAGTCTAGAAAAACACTTTCTGCCGAAGCCATCCATGAAGAAATCATTAATAAACAAGTAATTACGACCATCCACCAGCTATTCCAAACCTTACCTTTTCTCCACAACTGAACATCAGGCAAATACAGAAAATAACAAACAATAAACTCTCCAAAGAAAACTCTAATGAGGTCTTACAGGGAATTAACCCATCAAAACCCAGTTTAAGCATCAGTGATTAAATTGCTACAAGTGCAATTTGGCAGCATTGGCCATGATTTTTTTCATCACTCCGTTTTGGGACAATATTTGCCCACATTAGATTCATCCTGCTTTGTCAGGGGCAATTTTCTATTTTGTCAGCTAGAATGTTGAATGTGCAACTAGATCTGGAACAAATGATCTCAAAATCCTTGCTGTAATTTATTTAGATACCAAGAAGAGTAAATCAAATTGATTTATGTGATAAAATAAAGAATGTTGTGAAATATTCACTGGCTAAGGCAGCAATAGGTGGAGAGAGAAGAACAAGAGATAAAATTGAAGATTGATGGCCTTTCACTCCACAGATGCTGCCATTTTCTATTTTCATTTCAGATTTCCAGCATTAGATTTTGGCTTCTGGCAGAGGTGGCAGAAAGAGGCCAAGATACAGTGCTCTCCATAATGTTTGGGACAGACCCGTTTTTTATTTATTTGTCTCTGTACTCCACAATTTGAAATTTGTAATACGAAAAAATCACATGTGGTTGAAGTGCACATTGTCAGATATTATGAAAGGGTATTTTCATACATTTTGGTTTCACCACGTTGAAATTACAGCTGTGTTTATACATAGTGGTCCCCCCCCCCCCCCCCCGCCCCCCATTTCAAGGCACCATAATGTTTGGGACACATGGCTTCTCAGGCATTTGTAATTGCTCTTAATCACCTCCTCAATGCAGGTATAAGAGAGCTCTCAGCACCTAGTCTTTCCTCCAGTCTTTCCATCACCTTTCAAAACTTTTATTGCTGTTTATCAACATGAGGACCAAAGTTGTGCCAATGAAAGTTAAAGAAACAATTATGAGACTGAGATACAAGAATAAAACTGTTAGAAACATCAGCCAAACATTAGGCTTATCAAAAATCAACTGTTGGGAACATCATTAAAAAGATAGCATTGGTGAGTTTACAAATCGCAAATGGACTAACAGGCCAAGGAAGACCTCCACAGCTGATGGCAGAAGAATTCTCTCTGTAATAAAGAAAAATCTACAAACACCTGTCCGACAGATCAGAAACAGTCTTCAGGAGCCAGGTGTGGATTTGTCAATGACCACCGTCCGCAGAAGAGTACATGAACAGAAATACAGAGGCAACACTGCAAGATGCAAACCACTGGCTAGCCGCAAAAATAGAATGGCCGGGTTACAGTTTGCCAAGAAGTACTTAAAAGAGCAACCACAGTTCTGGAAAAAGGTCTTGCGGACAGATGAGATAAAGATTAACTTATATCAGAGTGATGGCAAGAGCAAAGTATGGAGGAGAGAAGGAATTGCCCAAGATCCAAAACATACCACCTCATCTGTGACACACGGTGGTGGGGATGTTATGGCCTGGGCATGTATGGCTGCTGAAGGTACTGGCTCACTTATCTTCATTGATGATACAACAGCTGATGGAAGTAGCATAATGAATTGGTGAAAGGTAAAGACTCATCCTATCTGCTCGTTCAAACAAATGCCTCAAAACTCATTTGCCGGCGGTTCATTCTACAGCAAGACAATGATCCCAAACACACTGCTAAAGTAACAAGGGAGTTTTTCAAAGCTTAAAAATTGTCAATTCTTGAGTGGTCAAGTCAATCACCTGATCTGAACCCAATTGAGCATGCATGCCTTTTATATGCTGAAGAGAACAACTGAAGGGGAATAGCCCCCAAAACAAGCATAAGCTAAAATTGGCTGCAATACAGGCCTGGCAGAGCATCACCAGAGAAGACACCCAGCAACTGGTGATGAACATAAATCACAGACTTCAAGCAGTCATTACATGCAAAGGATATGCAACAAAATGCAAAACATGACTGCTTTCATTTACATGACATTGCCGTGTCCCAAACATTATGGTGCCCTGAAAAAAAGGGGGGGGGGGGGGGGGGGGGGGGGGGGGGGGGACTATGTATAAACACTGCTGTAATTTCTACATGGAAGGCACTGTAACTAATGGGCACTGTGGTTTAAAATAGCTGTAAGTAATTCAGTCTTCACTTCAGCACACATCATAAATAAAGCGGATGTCCTTTACCCATTGGGCAAATGTCAGTTTCTGAAGAGCAACCCCATTAGTCTCATTGCACCTTTCTTAACTTCACTGTATTCATGCAAGTTCACACACCTGCCCATCAACTCCCTTTGACTCTTTTTGCTGTGTCTATATGGTGTAATTATTGCAGCTAATTAAGGTACGAACAAGTCTTTGTCCAGGTAACCAGAGCACCTGGACAAAATTCACACAATCATGGAGAAAAAGTGGAAACAGCACCTGAGATCAGGATCAAACCAAGTCTCTGGACAGTGAAGCAACAACACTAATGACTGTACCACCATGCTGCTCTTTACATGAATGAGCTCCATTTGCTTTATTTATGAACAAAATAACATTATTCATTTTGAGATGATGATAATTAAAACATTCTGTTGCTGGAATCACAAGTTGATTTTCTTTAACTTTTAAAATTATTGATAAATGGATGAATTCTCTCAGTATGTCTTTAGAACAAGAGAGTTAAACAGAAGAGAGATTAAATATGTGTGATATTTGATGAGTTTAAAATGTTCTTTGGTTCTACCATTGTTGTGCTCACTGATCTGGAAAATGCAACCAGGGATTTTCAGTAAAGATGAAAGGGTTTAGGATGCCCTCAGGGTCACAGTAACATGTAAAACACACAATTTCATAGCATTTTCTGCCAGTGTCCAAATATTTCATCAGGTTATTATGGTGATTTTTTTTTCTGTCTGGAGATTTTAAGTCTCAGCCGTGAAAATGCAAATTATTTTTCACATAATCTCCAAGTCATAAACAATTAAAGCTGTTAACATGTGTTCCATTTTAACATTCATGACCAGAAGGTGGCCTACTCGTCAGAAAAATGTGCATGGGTGGGATTATGGGAATGTAAAAGAGAAAACTGATGTACAACAATTGGGAAATAATACTGTGTACTTTTATATCCCTTGTATTAATCCTGCAAACGAAGGCATAGTAATCAGTAAAAGACAATTCCAAATGTTGTGACAGATAACGGTGGCAGATTTTGAGTAAGGCAGATCTGAGTGCTTGACAGCCTCTATTAGAGCTATTTTTGTTTTGGTATTTAAATTCACATTTGCCTTTACTTTATTTTAAATGGAGAATTCCCAGATTGTTTTGTAAGCCTATAAAGATCACCATAATTGATAGGAACCAGAGTTGACCATTCCAGCTTGGTTATTATTCAGTACGAGTATTCAGTAGGATTCTGACTTTCTCAATGTTCACTTTGCTGCCCTATTCCCATAGCCCTTGATTCCTTGCTGATTAGAAATCTATTTCAGCCTTATACCCAAACTCAGACAATTCGTCTTCATCTTAATATTAAATGGGTGCTCCCATATACTGAGGCCATGTCTTTAGGTCCTGAATTTGTAGATACAAAATGATGGAGTAATTCAGCGGGACAGGCAGCATCTCTGGAGAGAAGGAATGGGTGATGATTCGGGGCGCGACCCTTCTTCAGTGTTCTTTAGATCCTGAACTCTTCCAGAAGAGAAAACATCCTTCCAGCATTTACCCTGAATGTCCATTGATAATCGTATGTGTTTCAATCTAATCAACTTATTACCAATGCGTCTCAACCTGTTCCTCAAAGGACCATCCCTCCATACCCAAAATCAAGCCAGAGCATCTTCTCTAATCCAAATGAAACAATACTTTTCCTTAAATAGGGGAACAAAATTATTCACAGTATTTTAGATATGGTCTCATTCACACCTTCTGCATTTGCAAGGGGACTTCACTGCTTTTATATTCTAAGGGTCAACATTCAATCAGCCTTCCTAATTACTCAATGCATCATGTGTTAGTTTTCTGTCTTTCATACACAAGGAACACCATATCATCCTGTAGCATTCATTTAAGTATTGCAATTATGGTGCCAGCAGTAATCCCTTTCTTACCCCGTTAATCTCAGGTTGCCAACCTGAAAATGTATTTCCTTATCTCAATTCACTGCTTCCTGCTTGACAGCCAGTCCTCTATTGATGCCAATATGTTACCTTCAATACCATGGATTTTCATTTTATGAAGAAATCTTTTTAACACCTGCTGCATGTGGCAATTGAGGAAGCCCAGGATGGAAAGGTCTATACGAGAATGGGAAATGGTTATCAAATGAGAGATCCAACAGACCTTGGCGGTCCTAGCGCATGTGCTTGGCCAAACTGTCACTGGGTCTATGCTTCGTCTAGCACTAGTGTTCAGCAAAATGGTGCAGAAGTGGAAATGGTTGAGAGTTTCAAGTTCCTGAGCATAAATATTACCAGCAATCTGTCCTGCATTAACCACAATGAATCTACTTCATAAAAGCAAAACAAAGCCTCTACTTCTTCAGGAGACCAAGGAATTCACCATGTCTCCCAACTTCTATGGATACATTGCAGAAAGCATATTGTCAGGTTGCATCACAACTTGGTTTGGGATCAACTCCCCAAGACAGCAGGAAATTGCAGAGTTGTGGGTGTAGCCCAGTCTATTATACAGACAGCCACCTCACCATTGACTCTTTACACTTTTTTTAAAGTTTGAGATACAGTGCGGAAACAGGCCCTTCAGCCCACCAGATTTGTGCTGACCAATGATCGCCCATATACTAGTTCGATCCTACATCCTTTGGACAATTTACAGAAGCCAATTAACCTGCAAATTGGTGCAGCCGGAGAAAGCCCACGTGGTCACAGGTAGAACAAGTACAAATTCCATACAGAGAGCACCCATAGTCAGGATCAAACCCTGGTCTCTGGTGCTGTAAAGCAGCAGCTCTACCGCTGTGCACTGTGCCGCCCACTTCATGCTGCCTTGAGAAAACTGCTAAGATAATCAAGGATTTTTTCTTTCCTGGGCCATTCCCTCTTCTCCCTACTGTCCCATCAGGCAGAAGATATAAAATATTGAAAGCACATATCATCAGACTCAGGAACAGGTTCTTCCCCCTGTTATCAGACTTCTGAATGGTTCTCCCATAAGCTGGGTGTTGCCCCAATCTTCCAACTTATCCTATTGCATAGATGAGACATTCTGGAACTGTAACGCAACAATGCTGAAAACTATATTCTGCACTCTGGTATTTTTCTCTTTGATCTACCTGTATAGCTTGATTGTATTCATGTGTAGTATTATCTGATTTAAATGGATAGAACGCAAACAATAGCTTTTCACTGTGAGCTGCGTTTTGATTTTCTATTACTTCTGCTATGTGGAAGAATAAAAATTGTTTAATAAAGTCTTTACAACTTTAGGACATTCTGCTTGATAATAATTGTGAAATAATAAAAGTGAAAGCAGCAATGCTTAGAGAATGTCACTCTATTTGATCTAAATGGTAAAATTGTTTAATATTGAATTGATATTACTCACTCATCAGATAAAAGTCACGCATTTGCATGACTTTAGTTTGTATGTACTGATGGAAAATACTGAAAGAAAATTAACTATATAGATTTCACTGCTTTGCATAACCTGTTATTTTGTTGTTCTGACAAAACTAAATTTAAACTAGTTTTCCTAGCAGAAAAACAGAAATGAAATGCTGAGGATCTGTGATTGGCGGCATTTTTTTACATAGAAATGAACAGAATTAAGCCAGAAGGTAGAGCGTCTTGAAATAGCGCCATACACCAAAGTCGACTGATGATTCCGTGGGCCATGCTCACCTTTCAGGTTTAAGAGTGCTATACAACAAATCTCTCTACCTTGCTTATAAACTGTTGGCAAGCAGCAACAGAATATAATCCGTAATTTAAACACTTAATTGAGTTTATCTTTATTTTTGAGGCTAGCTTTGTAAAATGTGCTTACATTTATTAACATAGCAACAACTGTAGCCAAATTGTTATCTCAATGAAGATTTAACATTTTTGTATTTGCATATAAAACACACATTAGGTAGTTTGAAACAATCCAGGTGTTTTCCAGAGAAATAATAACAATTACAGGGTATGTATATTTTACGTGGCAGATGTGATGAAGACGGAGGAATTGGGAGTAGAGGATAGTCTTTGCAGAAGGCTAGGTGGGAAGAAGTGCAGTCCAGATAGCTGTTCACATCATTGCATCTCTTTGTTATCACCTCTTCCTCAGCCAACAATGAGCCATCATGGGCTCCACCTTTCCTTGGTCATCTGTTGCCAGCACTGCAATGTTCTGGCCTTTTCTGATCTCCAGTTCCCACCCCTCTACTTTCTGTGCGAAGGGTCCTGACCCAAAACATCATCCATCCTTTTTCTCCAGAAATGCTGCCTGACATGCTGATTTATTCCAGCACTTTGTGTCCATATTTGGTTTATACCACCATCTTCAGTTCCTTTCTACACGCCATCATTGTGGTAACTACTGAGTAGAAATTTAACCCAACCAGCCATATAAATACTGTAGCTATCAATATCAGAGGTGGGTATTCTATAGAAAATGTTTCACATCCTAACATCCTGAAGCCTTTCTATCATCTACAATGCGCAAGTTGTACAATGGAATGCTCTGCACACGCTTGGACAAGTAAAATTCCAAAATTACGCAAGCTTAAAACCATCCAGGACCACGCTGTCAGCAGGAACCCTGTCCACCAAGTCCATCACCCTAAACATAGATTTCCTCCACTCCCTGTGCACAGTTGTTGCAGCATCTGCAAAACGACCCGATCTCCCGGTGGCTCAGCACTTCAACTCCCCCTCCCATTCCAATCCGACCTTTCTGTTCTGGGTCTCCTCCATGGCCAGAGTGAGGCCCACTGTAAATTGGAGGAGCAGCACCTCATATTTCGCCTCATATGGCAGTTTTACACCCCAGCGGTAAGAACATTGACCTCCAATTTCAGGTAGTCCCTGCTTTCTCCTCTCCTTTCCAGCTCTCCCTCAGCCCACTGTCTCCGCCTCTTCCTTTCTTCTTCCCGCCCCCCCACCCTCACATCAGTCTGAAGAAGGGTCTCGACCCGAAACATTGCCTATTTCCTTCACTCCATAGATGCTGCCTCACCCGCTGAGTTTCTCTAGCATTTTTGTCTACCTTCGATTTTCCAGCATCTGCAGTTCCTTCTTAAACATGATTACTCGCCTAGGTCACTTTAGTCAAGTCAAGTGAGTTTATTGTCATGTGTCCCTGATAGGACAATGAAATTCTTGCTTTGCTTCAGCACAACAGAACACAGTAGGCATTGACTACAAAAATAGATCAGTGTGTACATATACCATTATACAAATATATACACACATGAATAAATAAACTGATGAAGTGCAAATAACAGATAATGGGCTATTAATGTTCAGAGTTTTGTACGAGCCAAGTTTAATACCCTGATGGCTGTGGGGAAGTAGCTATTCCTGAAGTCTTGGTCGTTGGAGTCTTCAGGCTCCTGTGCCTTCTACCTGAAGGTAGCAGGGAGATGAGTGTGTGGCCAGGATGGTGTGGGTCCTTGATGATACTGCCAGCTTTTTTGAGGCAGCGACTGCGATAGATCCCCTCGATGGAAGGGAGGACAGAGCCGATGATGGACTGGGCAGTCTTTACTACTTTTTGTAGTATTTTCCTCTCCAGGGCGCTCAAGTTGCCGAACCAAGCCACGATGCAACCGGTCATGCTCTCTACTGTGCACCTGTAGATGTTAGAGAGAGCCCTCCTTGACAAACTGACTCTCCGTAATCTTCTCAGGAAGTAGAGGCGCTGAGGTGCTTTCTTAATAATTGCATCAGTGTTCTTGGACCCGGAAAGATCTTCAGAGATGTGCACACCCAGGAATTTGAAGCTCTTGACCCTTTGAACCATCGACCCATTGGTATAAACGGGACTCTGGGTCCCCATCCTACTCCTTCCAAAGTCCACAATCAGTTCCTTGCTTTTGCTGGTGTTGAGGGCCAGGTTATTGTGCTGGCACCATATGGACAGTTGCTTGATCTCTCTTCTACACTCTGACTCGTCCCCATCAGTGATACGTCCCACAACAGTGGTGTCGCCAGCGAACTTGATGATGGAGTTCGCACTATGACCGGCTACACAGTCATGAGTATGGAATGAGTACAGCAGGGGGCTGAGCACGCAGCCTTGAGGCGCTCCCGTGCTGATTGTTATTGAGTCTGACACATTTCCACCAATACGAACAGACTGTGGTCTGTGAATGAGGAAGTCGAGGATCCAATTGCAGAGGGATGCGCACAGACCGAGTTCTGCGAGTTTGGTGACCAGCTTGGGGGGGATGATTGTATTAAATGCCAAGCTTTAATACAACAAACTCCAACCAAGGAGAGAAAAGACAACAGGCTCATGGAAATGCCACCACATACAGGGTCCCCTCCAAATTGCACAACTTGCAAACTTGTAATTATGTCACCAATCCTTAACCATCACTGGGTCTAAATTATAAAATTCATCCCCCAACAGCATTGTCAGAATGTGTTCACTGGAAGGGTTCAAAGTGGTGGCTCTCACCATATTCTCAAGGGCATTTTGAGCTGAGCAATAAACACCAGCCTTACCAGCAATAGCTAGATCTTATTAGAAATGAACAAATAAACAAAAAAAATGTTGCTCTTTGCATGGATGCTAACCAATCTGCTAAGCATTTCTTATGTGATATCAAATTTAAATAGAAAATACTTAAAATTAATAAGACTGAACATAACTGGTCAAGATTATCAATGGTGGCAACATTTAGGATTAGTAACATTATATCCACACCGAATGCAAGAAAATGTTTGATCCACAAATCTTGGCATTTTTATTTTACCCTAAAAGTGGTAAAAATATAATCTCTAAAATTCTTCTCAGTCATGCCCACAAGTAGAGCAAAATTGAAAAAAGACTTCCAGTGCCAAGAACATTCAAACCTCAGGCAGAGCATACAAAATCATATGGTAATTGGCATTTCTGTTCTAATAAATATCATATTTTTGGATGTAACTGAGATAAGAATACTTCACTTAGGGAACTTTGATATATCTAATTGGTTCTCAAATGGGTGAGGAATTAGAAATCACAAAGCAAAATTGTGAAAGTAACCATTTACCCTTCAAAATGGTTTTATTCCCATCTCAATTAAGTTTGACATTATCAACCAAAACATCCTTGCATATTTTCTCATCCTATTCTCTGCTGCACAGTCCTGTTTCCCTTGTGTACGTTTCTGATGACTAGTTGACTTAACATTTTCCACAACTGCACTAGAATTGTTCTAATGGAATTAAATACTGAGAGATATATGAACAATGTTGAATCAAATTGAAGTTAGATCTATTTAATTTACATTTCGTAAATGTATTATTTTTATGGGACTATTACCATATCACACAACAATTAAATAGTTTTCACCCAATACAGATTTATTTTTATCTAATTAACTTCACACTAAATTTCTAAGAATTAATATTATAAATCATAAATATTACAAAAAATGCAGGAAATGATTTGATATGTATTTAAAAGCCTGAGCTAACCTTTGCTGGGATACCTCAGAATGTTTCCTTCCCTTATGAATATCAAGTAGTGCAATCAAATGAGAACCAACAATGAGATGGAAGTTGAATCAATGCTCCACAGGGCAGTGACCTAGGCCAGAGCATTGATAGTTGCTTCATCAAAAAGCGAGTTTGATATTCCGACTGCGCATGCCCAGGTCATAGGTCACTCATGATAAACAATCTTGGCAGATGTATATAGACCTGCGTTTCATCCGTAGTCAGGATCGAACCCCAGCGCGGAAAAGAAGCGCTAACTCCAGCTCAACTCTGTCTGGCCCGCCGGGTTAACCGACAGCCCTGGACTGACGGGACACCGGCCTGGTGTAATGGAGTTAGCGCTTCTTCTCCTAGCTGGCTGTAAGCCTGGGCCGCCACTGCTCCAGGCCGGTATCCCGTCAGTCCAGGGTCACCCTGGATATCTCCGGCCGCCCCCAGACAGGGATGGAACACTCGGGAGGGGACGGGGACGGCCCAGTAGCAATTCAACAGCATTTGCTGCGTCAGAGACCTGGGTTTGATCCTGACTATGGATGAAATGCAGGTCTGTATACGTGCAGCAGCATATTTGCCGCGAACGTTTATCGCGAGTGACCTTTGACAAATACCATGACTCCTTGCATTTTTTGGAATACCAAACTCGCTTATTACCATTCTTCCAGCATAAGGTTCAAAATGTGGAGGATCACTTCGATCCATTAGAGACAGAGGATGATGATTGTAAATAGGATTAGCATCAATAGGGACTGAATGATTGGCAGAAGAACCTATTTCTGTGCCAGAGAGAGACCGAGAGAAAGAGACCGAGAGAGCGAGAGAGAGACTGAGAGAGACCGAGGGAGAGATTGAGAGAGAGACCGCGAGAGAGACCGCGAGAAAGACCGAGAGAGAGGCCGCAGACTACCACTTCTCCCGCACCCCACACCGAACTTACCCTGGTCCACAGTAGCAGCCAAGATCTTTGAGTGGCACAGCAAACAATACCTGGTTCTAGCCGATTCCTACTCAGGATGGTTCGAAATCGACCTGCTCAGTAGCCCGACCTCAGCCATGGTCATTCAGAAACTCACTCGCCACTTCTCTGTCCACGGAGCACCCCTAAATCTATTTTCAGACAATGGAACCCAATTCTCCAGTCAGCTCTACAGGGATTTCGCAAAATGCTGGGACTTTCACCACACCACCAGTAGTCCAGAGTACCCGCAGTCCAACGGCCTGGCCGAGCGCGCGGTAAGAAGTGCAAAAGACCTAATGGAACGCTCACACAGAGCCAGCTCCAATGTTTATTTCGACTTATTTCGACTTACTTAACCTACGGAACATCGTCCGCGACCCTCTCCTGGGATCTGCAGCCGAGCGACTTCAGTCACGGCGAACCCGCTCCACCCTGCCTATGGCCAAGCAACTACTAGAACCACAAGTTCGTGCACCGTCGGTGATCCAATCCCAGCTCCAACGCCGCTGCGACATACAAAGAAAATACTACGATAAAACCAGTTCTCCGCTTCAACCACTCAACAAGGGACAAGTTGTCCACGTATGGTCACTCCGAGGTTACGACCGCCTCGGAGTCATTCTGGGGTCAACCGCAGAGTCACGCTCGTACTTGGTCAGTATTGACAACGGCATCTATCAGCGAACCTGCCAACACCGGTCTACCCTCACGCTCTGCAAATGCCACTCCAGCGATTCCTCCGCCGGTGCCAGCGCCATCCCTGCCTTCCCCGGTGTCCCCGTCTCCTCCCGTATCTTCTCCTCCGCATTCACCCGATAAGGGACTTGCTCCCTCAGAGAAGGATGAGGCGCTCGAAGGGTACTACCATACACATGCAGGTCGTGTCTGCAAGCCAAACCCGCTGATTGAAAAATTCACCGGCTACACTTGAACTGTGCATCACCTGTCTTGTTTTATGTGCTCATATATGCACAAGCATGTACACGTAAAATAATAAATGCCGCACCTTATACTGGTGTTTTACAATATGTTCCACTAACCACTGTATTTTTGGTTTGCTTCTTTAAGAGAAAGGATGCAGACTAACCTTATTAATCCATGCCATTTATAATCCACTGCACACATGTGCATGCCACCCTTTTACATGGTATCACGGTACTACACAACTTTACAGCAAGGTCAGTCGGCTCTCTTTCTCTCTCTCGCTCACAAGCCGAGCTAAATGCGAATGGCTGGCTGTTTAAATGTTCCTTTTTGCCAATGAAATAAAGATTGATCTTCACTATGTGTGTTGCTGTGGATCATTCTTAAACTGAGACTGAGAAAGAGACCGAGACAGAGAGACCGAGAGAGAGACCGAGCGAGAGAGAGACCGAGAGAGACCGAGAGAGAGACCGAGAGAGAGACCGAGAGAGAGACCGAGAGAGAGACCGAGTGAGACCGAGAGTGAGACCGAGAGTGAGAGCGAGAGTGAGACTGACTAGCTGAGTCACAGCAGCACTTTGTGGGGGTTTTTTTGTAAACCTGCATCTGCAGTCTCTTGTTTCTACAATGAATAAAATGTTTGGCCCATTTCTGCCTTAAAGGCAAACCACCATGCTCAGTCAATGCTAACTTGATGTCAATTTGTCTGATTTAAGAACAGAAGACATACGCCATACAACATCTTGATTAGATCACAGCTGACCTAGCGCCTTGTTCATTTCCCACTCAATCCAGTTATTCATTTTATGTCAAAAGAGTATTGATCCCAGTCTTGAATATGCTCAACGATTGTGCAACCACAATCTTCTAAGTAGAGATTTCCAAAATGTATTAGTCTCAGCAGCTTGAATGTCCTGGAACATCAAGAAAAAGGTGGACACATTGGTGGTCCACCACGGATACTGACTGTAAATATGCAATTCACAAACTCTTAAAGTGTGCAACATCTTTTAATGATAGCACAGGGTATTACATACATCTTCAAGCACTGGCTACATTCTTCTACTGAACTGCAGAGATGCCAACCCTAAATTTAGTTCACAGTAACATTCAACCCATTTGTCCGTAACAAATTGGGTTAAATGCATTTCTCTCCGTAACATACTCACTTGGGGTTGTTGCCGGCGGCTATGCGCCTGCGCACTGGTGCAGATCAGCGGGCTGCCGGCGGGCGGGTGCGGCACATGCGCACTTGGCAAGGTTGCCGGCGGGTCTGCGCCTGCGCACTGGGGGGGGGGGGGGGGGGGGGGGAGGCCCGGTGATGGGGCTGCCGCGAGCGGCCGGCTGGCGGCAAGAAAGTGCCGCTGATCGCGCGGGCCGGCGCCGCCCGGGCTCTGGGCCGGGCGTGGCTGCGAGCTGCCGGGCTGGCAAACCGGGGGCACATGGCGCCGGCGTTCACCACGGGAGGAACACCGGCGCGGCGGTGTTCCGTAACAGCATGTTTGGCTGCCGGAACACCGTAAAAAGGTTATTTCGCCGGGACAAAATACGGCGAATCCGGGACACTTGGCATCTCTGCTGAACTGTACCCAGGAAGGGGAAGGCGTTATGATTGATGTTAACTAGGCGGGGTTAATGGTACTGAGGTAACTATATTATTGGTTGCATATAAACCATCTACATCCTTCCCCTTAGAAAATCAAAACAGATTGTTGTCACGACAACAGAATTAAACAGCAGAATTAAGCAAAATCACCATAACGAACGGGTGGCTTGCTGATCCGGCCCGAGCGCGTACTGATGTCTCCCCCTTCCCCCGAAAGAGCAGAAGAAACAGGAGGACGCGAGGCAGCTGGGGAACCAGGGAAGGGTGGTGGAGTGGGAGAAACAGGAGAGTGAGAACCGCGACCGGCAACTGGGGACCCGCGCAGAGGGGAACCAGGCGCTCGATATGGGGATCGAGGCATGCAGGGAATACTGGCTGGGACGGTAGCCGGCTGCTGGTGTGAGAGTGGCGGGGCATAGGGCCCCGGAGGCTGCGGCTTCGGTTCATTAACCGCAAGCAGGTGTTGTCGGCTTCTACGGTAGATGGTACCCTCATAGTCGACCAGATACGAACGAGGTGAGTCAGCCACCCCAACCACGGTGGCCAGACGGGAGTGACCACCGGTGGTCTGCAACCGAACAACTTGTCCAGGCAACAGGGGATCGAGTGGTCTGCACGACCGATTGTGGGAACGCCGCTGGCTGTCATGTTTCTCTTGAATGCGCCTCTGCACGGAGGCAGGCTCCAGCACCCGAGGTTTCAGCTGGCGCTGGGCAATCGAGATGGTAGATCTGGTTATTCTGGACATCAGATGCTGAGCAGGTGATCCCATGGCCGGATCCCTGGAAACATTCCTGAGGTTCAGGAGATCCAAATACAAATCAGAGTTGGATAGTCTCGCCTGTTCCATCAGAAGCTTGGCGCTGCGGACGGCCCGTTCTGCAAGGCCGTTGCTCTGTGGGTACTCTGGGCTGCTGGTGAAATGCACGAAATTCCACTTGTCGGCAAAACTTTTGAATTCTCGGCTGGTAAACTGCCTGCCATTGTCAGTCTGCAGCCTGACAGTGGACCCAAAAGTGGAGAAATGTTTCCGCAGCTTTCGGATCACCATCTCCGACGTGAGGGATGTCAGTAAATCCACCTCGAACCAGTTTGAGTACGAGTCGACCAGGACAAGGTAGTGGTTACCACGCCACTCGAAAATGTCGGCAGCCAATGAGGACCAAGCCAAGGCAGGGGCGGGCTGTTGCAGCAGGGGCTGTCGCTGCTGGTGTGGAGCAAGACTGTTGCACATGGAGCAGGCAGAAACTCGGTCTCGGATATATTTGGCCATCCCAGGCCAGTAGAATTGGCACTGAGCGTGGGCGAGTGTCGCATCGACCCCAGGGTGTCCGCTATGGGCTGCGCAATAGTAAAAGTCAAACAGGGAGGACGGGACTACAACTTTATGTCCCTTGACGATGACACCATCCTGGAGCACCAGTTCGTCGCGGACCAGGAAGAAAGGCTGTGTTTCAGACGGCGCAGCGGAGCGCTTTGTTGGCCACCCTGCTTTAATCACAGAGGCAAGCCGCTGCAAAACTGGATCGGCAGCGGTGTGCTCGGCCAAAACCTGTAGCTGCTTGTTGGGAATAAAGTTAACGCCCAGTACGAGCAAATCCTCTGCTTCGTAGGGGTGGCGAGCGCAGCAGGTCCGTGGGGCACGCGATAGGGTGTCCGCAATGTGCATCTTGGTGCCCTTCTTGTAGATTATATCAAAGTCGAAACGTTGGAGCTGCAGCATCATACGCTGCAGCCTGGCGGGGGCAGCGTGAATCGGCTTGTTCAGGATTGTCACCAGTGGCTGGTGGTCGGTTTCAACCGTAAATCTGCTGCCAAACAGGAAGTCTCTGAACTTGGAGCAGGCGAACACTACCGCGAGCAGCTCCTTCTCGATCTGAGCGTACCGCTGCTCGGTGTCCATCATGGTGCGGGAGGCATAGGAGACAGGAAGTAACGATCCATCGACAGGCTGAAGGCAGGCCGCACCCAGACCGAACTTGGAAGCGTCACAGGTGACGGTGATGGGGCGACTCGCGCCGAAGAACCGCAACGTCGGACTGTTAATCAGTTTCGACTTGAGGCAGTCAAAGGCCTGCTGGTGATGTGGGAGCCAGACCCAGGCCATATCCTTTTTTGTCAGCTGCCGCAGGGGAGCACTCAGCTCACTGAGGTTTGGTATAAACTTCCCAAGGTAGTTCACCATGCCCAAGAATCGTTGTAGACCTGGCACGTCGGTGGGGGCTGCCATCTCGGAGATGGCAGCTGCCTTCAAGGGGTCAGGTTTTAGTCCGTTAGAGGTGAAAACATGTCCAACATACGTGACCTCTGAGACACGAAACCGACACTTCTTGGGATTCAGCTTCAGGTGCGCATTTCGCGCCCGATCCAGGACGCGGCGGAGGTTCAGGTCGTGCTCGGCAATGTCCTTCCCATAAACCAGGATATCATCCACGATGATGGCACATGGCAGGTCCGAGAATATCTGCTCCATCGTTCGCTGGAACACCTCGCTAGCAGAATTGATGCCGAATGGCATTCGCAGGAACTTGAATCTGCCAAACGGTGTGGCGAAGGTCGTCAGGTCAGAAGACGCTTTGTCCAACGGGATCTGCCAAAACGAGTTTTCAGCGTCTAGGACCGAAAAGATGGTGGCATGCCCGACCTGAGCCGCCACATCCTCAACAGACCGCATGGGGTAGTGTGGTCGCCTGATGGCAAGGTTTAAGTCCTTCGGGTTGATACACACACGTATTTCTTTCTTGTCTTTCTTTATCTTGGCAACCATGGTGGAGACCCAATCGGTGGACTCGCTAACCGCTTCTAGCACCCCCTTTTCGACCATCTTGTTAAGCATCGCCTCGCCCTGTCTTTCATGGCGTGAGACACCCTGTGAGGTGCGCGGACCACGGGTTGTATATTTGGGTCAATGAAAATATGGTATGTCAGTGGGAACTTTCCCAGGTCATCGTTAAACCGATCCTGGTATTCTGCAACCGGGTTAAACGACAGTTGCACTTTGTGGATCGAACGGTCGAAAGACACCAGGCCAAGATCTTGGCACGCACGGTTGCCCAACAGGGTTACACAGTCAGAATTCAAAACATAGAAAACCAGGTTTCTCGTGGCCTTTTGCAGCACGCAAGTTAAAGTGGCCCTCCCCGCAGGCCTTAGAATTTCTCCACCATAGGCGTGCAGGGTAGCATCGTCAGCAACCAGGGGCTCATTATTCCTTATCTTGTTAAAAACATTCATTGACAAAACGTTGACCTTCGCACCTGTGTCTAACTTTGCAAGGAAGGTTACATCATTGACAGTCACAGATACGGAGGGATCAGAGCAGTGGGCGGGTGTCTGTAGGAGGGTAAACACATGCAAGTCCTCGGGAGGATTAATTGGATCTGCATCATTGGATTCAACTATGTTGGGCTGTGAGTCGTAACAGACATCAGATTGTCTCAGCATGTTTAGACTGGGTCTGGAAATCCGTGCCTGTCTCCCACAGGAACGGAATAAACGACAGGCGGCAGAGAAGTGATTTAGTTTTTTACAAAAGTTACAGGCCTTGCCATAGGCGGGGCACGTCGACAGTCTGTGGTGCATGTAGTTACAGTTTGGGCACCTTTTTTGGGGCACTTCACCAGGACCTGGGTTGGCACACGGCAGAAAAGCATTGTTTTCCATCCGAGGCTGTGGTCTCCTAAACCCACCAGGTTGACAGATTTATTGCCCGAGTCCCGGTGGTCATCTGGCAATACAACGACCTCAGACAATCTGCAGGCATGCATGGCTTTTATCAATGTTAGATTCCGGATCCCTTAGAAGCTCACATCGCAGCTTCTGGTCACGCATGCCAGTTACTAAAATGTCTCTAGTGAGCTGGTCTGTCATGTCACCAAAACGGCACCGCTGGGCGAGATAGCGCAAATCAGCAATAAAATATTCAACAGGTTCATCCGGCAACTGTCTCCTTGTAAAGAACCGTGCCCTCTCTAGAATGCGGTTCGAGGGCAGGTCACATATCTCCCTGAACGTAGCAGGCAAGCGGGGTCACTGGCAGATTCTGCAGGAGTAGTCACCACGTTGTTGTCGTCCAGGACCGCTGGAGCGTAGGTGAAAGTTCTGGCTCTCTTCATGGCATCAGGTCCGACAAGGTTCAGTAGGAGGGAGGCTTTAAGGGAGTCAGGATCAGCGCGGTGTGCGACGTTGACAAAGTGTGTAAAATCAAATTCAAACGTGGCCCAGCGCTCAGAGATGTCAGCATCAAAGACAAGCTGCGCGGGCTTTCTGCAAGAGGACGCCATGGCCAGAGAGATTAAGCACAAAAGCACAAATCAAAAAAAAGAAATAAAACCCGATAGACAGGAGATGCAAGTGTCTTCCAGCTTCGACACCATGTAAATATGCAATTCACAAACTCTTAAAAGTGTGCAACATCTTTTAATGATAGCACAGGGTATTACATCCATCTTCAAGCACTGGCTACATTCTTCTACTGAACTGTACCCAGTTATGATTGATGTTAACTAGGCAGGGTTAATGGTACTGAGGTAACTATATTATTGGTTGCATATAAACCATCTACACGGACCTCCCCAGAATAGAGAGGAGAAAGCCACAAAAAAGGCTGTCAGCATCATCAAACACCCATACCTCCCTTGTCACCCTCTTATTTCACTCCTATCATTAGGAAGAAAGGTATAGGAGCCTGAAACCCATGACTACCAGGTTCCAGAATACCATCAGGCTCTTGAACAGTACACAATATTAACCAATGAACTATGGAATGTCCTGGGTTGCACTAGGACTTCGGCTTTTTTTGCACTAATATTGTGATTATTATTTTATTGAAATGGTATTGATCATATATTATCTATGTGTATTCTGTTACAGGCCTATTATTGATCAAAGTCTTCAATATGCTCAATGACTGAGCAACCACAATCTTCTGAGGAAGGATTTCCAACAAACTTCTGAATCTTAACTCAAAATGATTTACCCTTTATCTAGAGATTCTGCCTCATAACTTTGGACTTCGTAGCCATTGAAAGAGCTTATCAGTTTCTACGCTGTCAATCCATCTTAGAATCTCAGACAAAAGAATTCTGAGCAAAAAATAAGGAACTACTGGAGGAACTCAGCAGGCAGCATCTGGAGAGAGAAATGGACAGATGACACTTTGTGTCAGAACATTTCTTCTGACATGATTTCTAAGTCTAAAGGGTCCCGAACCAAAACACCCTCTGCCCATTTCCCTCTATAGATGCTACCTGATCAACTGAGTTTAGTTTAGTTTGTATTTAGTTTAGAGATACAGCGTGGAAACCGCCTTTCGGCCTACCGAGTCTGCACCGAACAGTAATCACCCGTACACTAGTTCACCATACACACCAGGGTCAATTTACAGACGCCAATTAACCTACAAACCTGTACGTCTTTGGAATGTTTGAGGAAACCGGAGACCCGAAGAAAACCTATGCGGTCACAGGGAAAATGTACAAACTCTTCCAAAAAAAAGTTTTTTTGCATATTAGAATCTAATATTTTCAAATAAATCACTTTTAATTTCTCTTAATTCCATTACGAATAGGCCAATCTAATTCAATGTTTGCTCACAGGACAATCCCCATGCCTGAAATCATTCTAATGTATATCTGTTGCACTTCCTCTCCTTCGCAATACACTTGGATTAAGGTTTCAACTATTTTGTATTGCACTTATATATAATTTCGCCAATATGGCTCAAACTGGTTATTCACAGCTCCAATAAAGATTCCAACACTGATTTCAACAGGAACTTACTATTAGATCAGAATCACGTCCCATGGAGATGACTGTCCTGTTTACAGTTCTCAATAGTTTCTCCATTATTAACTGGACATGTCGCTGTGTTGGTCCCTAGGTTAAAAATCAATCAATGCAGTGTATTAATAAGAGCAATGATATTAACAACATATTGACTGACGTTTACCATAAAATACATTTTCATTGCAAGAAATCAATTATAATTGCACTTAGATTGAAAGTAATGTAACTAATGTCAATGTCATACATAAAGCTTGCACGATCAGGTGCAAGGAGTTGACATTAAACCATACTTTGCTGCAAAGATATGTTATACCAATCAACGCTTTCAAAGTTAATAACAAAGAACAAAATAATATAAGGAAGACACTAAAAAAGCATAGTGCAGGTGCTTATCATTAAGAACACATAAGTGTAATGACCTGGAAAGGCAGAAACAAGTCACATAATCAAGCTTTTGCCTACAAATGAGGCACAAAGCCTATGTACTACTTCCAAATGAACTGTCATCCTACTTCCAGAACCTCATCAAAACACATAGCCTGCAGTAGCTGTAAAGTTTTAATCTTTGTTTAATCTTTTCCATTTGAAATTGAAAATGTTTATGTTTTTTATGTAGTAATTGCTTCTTGGATGGTGGTCTTCACTATTTGAATCAGTTACAACACATACCTTGCATTTCTATAGCAGTCTTACATGTAAAATATAACCAGATGCTTCACAAAGGTTATTTTATAATTCTAGAGAAAATATATTCTGACAAAATAATTGTAATTGTCTTGGGGCATTTCTCCTCTAAGAATGCTGTACATTAAGAGGTTGCAATAAACAGGTAATATATATCTATACTGGCAATCAAAAAAATATCTATTCTTTAAAAACTAAAATGCTGAAGATGCTTAGCAAGTCCAACAGTATTTGCATACAGCCAACCTGAAACGTAATTTTTCTCTCAACAATTGCTGCCTGACTTGATGAGTATTCCCAGCCCTTTCTATTTTTATTTCAGATAGATTCCAGGGGTTTCAGTCCATCCTTTCTGCATCGTAAGTACAGGAAAGCGCAAATAATTTTACAGTTATCCTAGGTTGTGTTGAAATCTGGTTTCATTATGCTTCAGATCAGCAATTATTCTCAGCAAATCCAGTCACTTACAGAGAGATTTTTCCGAATCATGGAACCATTGCCTAACCTTTTTCAGTATTTTTTTTGTCCACAAGGAAGGAACTGAGGAGCTTTTTGGACCTTGTTTCTTGTTTACTGCTTTGCAAGGGTCTATAACCTCAGATTTTTTCTATCTTTTACTATCTGAGCCTCTGCCAGTAGTATCTTGAAGAATTTTAATATTTTGCCTGATCATTTCTGCATTTCTCCTGTGTTCTTTAGGAACTTGGGAATATTCCTGTCAAGCCTACGGTCTGCTTTCTTTTGTTGAATACCAACATTTTATTTTTCTCCTCTAGAATTCAAGCACCAAGATTGAACTTTACATTGAGCTGTGGTGTCACTAAGTTCCTAATACACATGCCATCAAATCTCCTTTGCAACTTCCGAGCTACTGATTAACTCCTCATTGATAGATTCAGCACTAAGTAGTTTCACAACATTACTGCAGCACCATCAAGAAACTAAAGAATTCTGAGCTTTGCAATTTCAGTGTGCTAATTAGAGGTCTGGTACATGATCAGATTAAGTGCGCCATAAAGAATAAATAATGTACCAGATATAAAAAAGACATGAATGTATACAGACAGTTCAAACAGAGATTTACATTTGACAAACACTGGATAAATGTACTAACCACATCCTTTCTGTAGAGTACTTCAAGGATATTGCTAAGCAAATGGCAGCAAGCTTCCAGCTCCTCTTGCTTTTCTAAATGATATTTCAGCTGGTCTGTCATCATGGGTAGAAGGATGTCTCTGCATTCTAGGCACAATGAACAACAGTATTCAAAATATAAAAACTACTATCTAATAAATAATTTCATTTGTTAGGATTGTTTGTTAACCTAAAGAGCACACACACTTTAACTGTAATCATCAGTGAATTATCCTTGTAATACATGGGAATTCATATACCAACATTAGAAATTTTCAATGTACACAACTTTTGTCTTGGAATAGTTTAGAAAGGAATAGCCTCGAGGTCATAGGATTGCAAGCAATAGACGGTGAGTTGCTTAAATTGAAAGTGAAGGAGAATTAAAGTCAAAGCACATACACAGCCGAACAAGACCTGAAAAGAAAGTTGGTGTGAACTCAACATTGTAGGGACTAATGAAGATGGTAGGGTGGTAGGGGGACAGGAAGAAGGAAAGTATAGTAAAGAACATTGATGAAAATACTGGCTGGAAATATCCTGGATAAACTGAAGTTGTTTCACAAATTGCTGAATTGAAAGAAGGAATGAGTAGGTCCAATTAGAAACCACAATTGAATGAGTCCAAAATACAGAAGGTAGACAAAAATGCTGGAGAAACTCAGCGGGGGGCAGCATCTATGGAGGGAAGGAAAAGGTGACGTATCGGGTCGAGACCCTTCTTCAAACTTCTTAACCCAAAATATAGAAGATCATTATGGTTATAAGGAAATATTAGCTAAATATTTTTTCCCCCTTAATAGACATATAAAATAAGAGGCTTCCACGAGGTGAAAAGAAAGTGAAATAATGGTGTTTTAATCAATAACTATGGGTCATGAATATAAATTAATTCATGGATTATGGAAGTGTCAAACATAAAGAATTCATTTTAAAAGAATATTGAGTTGTCTGGCACTCAATGCCTGAAAAGATAGCAAAACCCAAAAACTGCATGAGTGTGGGCAAGCTCTGGAAGACCTAAAGATACAATGTTAACAGTTAAAAGATGAAAGTGGGGGTAAAGCAAATTGTTCCATTTTTGGCTGACATAGACTCAACGTTTGGAATGGTCTCTTTGTTTTGTAAATTTCGCAAAATCTCTGAGTTATACAGGTTATGAGGAAGACAATGAAAACATATACATAGCTTAGTGTGGGTTAGAGTCATATTGGCCATATATTTCTCTTTTTTTTTTAAGTTTACTCTTGTCTGCTGATAATGTCCCACACCCTTGCTGCTAGCAACATGTTACACAAAGAGAAAAGGGCAATCTAATCCTAATGGCCCTGTCTCACAGTGCGAATTGACCCACGAGGTACCCCGAGTGAAAGACTCGTGGTTGTGTACGAGACTTCAAGTTTATGTTCAAGTGTTTAACCGAGTTCCCACGGGTATGTCATTTCTGCGATGTTCCAAGTTCCTCCTCCGAGTTACCAAGTTCCTCTCCCGTTACTCTTGAGCCAACCGTGAATTAAGGTATGTTTTAATAAAGCAACAATGTTAAAAGACATCTCCATCCTGTGGATTTGAGTTATTTCAGCGCGGCCGCATCTATTGATACGACCTACAAAGGGAAAATGCGCACCCTCCACCAACCAATAACGTGGTAAGTGCATTTCTTGGTGCTTTATGTTTTTAAAACTGTATTTCCGGGGTGGGGGGAGAGAGTTCATAGTATTTGGGGAGTGGCGTTGTGAAGGAGGGGATTGGGGTCAGTAACTCACTTGCCACGCTCCAGTCTCAGTGCAGGTAGATGGGACTAGGTGACAGTAAATGGCACGGAGTAAAAGGGCAGAGATGGCCTGTTTCCGTGCTGTCATTGCTATATGGTTTTATTGTGGCCAGGGAGTGAATTAGCTTGGGTGGCTGCCGCAGCGCTCCGGGCACGGACAGCAGAACTGGCCGCCACTTCCGAGGAAGGAAGCAGCTCGGGTGACTGACTTTGAGCGGCCGCCGGGACCCGACAGCAGACACACACACAGATACACAGATACAGACAGAGACACACACACACAGATACACACACACACACAAATACACACAGACAGCAGAACTGGCCGCCACTTCCGAGGAAGGAAGCAGCTCGGGTGACTGACTTTGAGCGGCCGCCGGGACCCAACAGCAGACACACACAGATACAGACAGAGAGAGAGACACACACACACACACACACACACACACACACACACACACACACACACACACAGCAGAACTGGCCGCCACTTCCGAGGAAGGAAGCAGCTCGGGTGACTGACTTTGAGCGGCCGCCGGGACCCGACAGCAGACACACACACACACACACACACACACACAATGCTGGAGTAACTCACATACACACACACGAACAATGCTGGAGTAACTCTCGCACACACACAATTCTGGAGTAACTCAGCGGGACAGGCAGCATCTCTGGGTAGTGGTTTAAGGAAGGGTCTCGACCCGAGACATCATCATTCCTTCTCTCCGGAGATGCTGCCTGTCCCGCTGAGTTACTCCAGAATTGTGTGTGTGTGAGAGCTACTCCAGCATTGTTCGTGTGTGTGAGTTACCCCAGCATTGTGTGTGTGTGTGTGTGTGTGTGTGTGGTGTGTGTGTGTGTGTGTGTGTGTGTGTGTGTGTGTGTGTGTGTGTGTGAGTTACCCCAGCATTGCGTGTGTGTGTGTGTGTGTGTGTGTGTGTGGTGTGTGTGTGTGTGTGTGTGTGTGTGTGTGTGGGTGTGTGTTGTGAGTGTGTGTGACTTACCCCAGCATTGTGTGTGTGTGTGTGAATCATGATTGCCAAGACACAAGCATGTAAATACAAATAATGTCATACACAAAAAGGGCAGATGCTAGTTGAAAAAGTGAACACATGGGGCTGGAGAATTTGGAAATGTCATCCCGTCACCCATTCCTTCTCTCCAGAGATGCTGCCTGCCCGCTGAGTTTAAAAAGAGTTCCCACGTAGACTCACGAATCACTTAAGGTAAACGCACGGACCACCACGTTATAAACGAGTTTAAAATGTTTCAATTTTTAACTTGAACTGTAAATTTGACTCGTGGAAAAAATCAAACATGTTTGATTTTTTTCACGAGTTACCAAGTTTCACGGGTACCTGCCGTTAGCACCACGAGTCGCTAAGTTGCTCGCAAGAGTTCCGACGTTCCCGCTACGTTTAGTGTACGTGATTACTGCGAGTGACAACTCTGGGTCACTCGTGGGTCAACTCGCACCGTGAGACAGGGGTTTGATGCTCTTTATCTCCTATGTTAACTCTCTTGGTCTCATTTCAACAGAGTTTCTCCGTTTTCTCTACCCGTATTCTCTACAATCTGCACTTTTGATTGTTATGCAAACAGCAAAATTGAGATTTGGTAATAATTTACCCCTAGCACTGCCACAACAAATTTAATTATTAATCTGCATTAAAACACAATTTAATTTAATTGTGTATGATTCTATTTGGGCATTAACTTTAATCATAAAGTTAAAGACATGATCTCCATCCATAAAATATAAAGCAGCTACATTAAGTGCGTTTGAAAAGCCAGGCAAAACACTTACATTTCTACAGCGATTGACTTGGTAGAGTAAACAGATGCATCTTGATGTAAAAGTTGTTTTGTAGATTAGTCACAATAGAAAATTAAATATTTTCTATGCACTCGAGCAATAGCTTAATCTCCTTATTCCAGATTTAATGTAAACCCCAAAGCCATGATAATTTACATTTTAGTGATTTAGTTATGTTAATTTAAAAGCCATTAAGTAGTTAGATGAAACAAAGCCACTGAAGTGATGCATGTTTAACTCACTTATCTACTCTGGAATTTCTTGAGAATATTTTTAAATAAAATTTCTGGAATTCTAGGGAATTTATCTGCACAAAGCATTTCCCTTAAGTTTCCACCAGCAGACATCAGAGCCAAAAAGTGAAATACAGAAAATTGCTGTTCTTGTGGACTGAATTGGCTTAAGCCACCATAACATTCAAAGTAGAAATGTACATTAAAGCCTGGCAAAAAGTCCATTGTTACAAAAAATGGTATGTCAATTAGAAGAAAATCTTACTCACCATGCTGTGTGAAGAGGTCACTGTGCACTATTTCAATCAAACAGTAGAGCTTCTGACGCACAAGTCTGCCCGGTGGAACATTATGAATGAAGTCTGTAAACAATTTGCTGTCAGGAAGGTAGTTAGAGGAACCATGAGTAAATTATAATTTATTGAGGGCCCCACACAGATCAAAAACATCACTGTATTGTGTAAGTTCTCTTTTAATAAGGTTTTTCATTTTGGAAGAACATTTTTCTGGACCCTAAATTCCAGCTACATGCCTGGATTTCTTCATATTTGATAAAGCTACATGCAGGAAATTTGGCCAACAACATTAAATGCTTGAGGGTTTTTTAAAGATCACATCACTTTAACTTGGTCCAAAAGTAATCATTGTTCACTTCTCAGATATGGTCAATGTCGGTATAAAAATGAAAATAAACATATTTTATTTTAGGATTCGTCTTGGTTGACTTGTTATAAGTAACATAGCAAACAACAACAACAATGCTTTTTTCAGAAATATGTGACAGATTTAGTCATTCAATATTTGTACCATCCAGGTCAATAGTTTTCAAGTTGATTAACAACCCACCTGGCTGGCTGAAAAATCCAATCTGAATGCTTAAACTATATATCTATTAATTCCACATATATTTTATTTTATTCGTGGTTTATTCTGCACACAGGAGAGAACAAATACTTAGCTTGTTACGAATGCTCTGGGAAAGCTCATTCCTTACCTAAGTTCTTTCGGATCAAATACCAGCTTAACGTCATTTACAATTGTTGGGAGGTATTTCAAAGCAGCCCCCTAGAAATAACGTAAGTAAATTTAGCTTTGATGAGAAAATGACAGTTTTAAAATACACAGAATATCTTATCTTTCATTGCCATTGATATATGTCATCTTAAATTATTCGCATTCATACTGAATGATCCTGTGTGGTTTTACATATATTCATGCTGAGCTTCCTGTATTAATCTGATTCTTTTCATTAAGAACAGAGAAGCGTAACAAATTTAACAATGTCACTTGATTTGCCATGTTAATATCTCTACCCAATATATTAATTTTCTTCTTCCTCTGTGGACACTCAAAAATGCCCATTCTTTGTCACTGAGCAAATAAATTACCATATAAAATCCCAACACTGCAGATGCCGTTGTTCCTCAACTAAATTACCTTGATGGATTTGAAAAGTCATACACCTCAAATGAAACATTAGAAATTCTTTTGGGCGTTGATTTGCTTCTCTAAAACATAGAAAAGCATCACAAAACAGGTCTTTTGGACGCAATATCAGTGCTGAACATAATGCCATATTAATCTCACTGGCCCGCGCTTGAACAATATCTCTCCACCCCCTACATATATATCCCTGTGCTATATGCAAAATACAAGGCCCTTTAAATGCCACTATCGTATCTGCTTCCACTTAAGCTCCAGCAACGCATTTCAGGTACCCACCACTCGCCGTGTAAAAAAAAACTTGCTCTGCACAACTCTTTACACTTTTCCCCTCTGACCTTGAAGCTATGCCTCGCCTGTGATAGTTCCACCCTGGAAAATGGTTCTGTCTACCCTATCCAAGCCTCTCAATATTATATACTTCTATCAAGTCTTCCTTTACCTCTAGCAGGGAAAACAATCCAAAGTTACTAACTGACCCATCTGCATTTACATATATTCATTGATATATATCACAGACAAAAGAGGTCCGAGCATAGATCCCTGTGTAATGCCACTAGTCACATATTTTGATGGGCAAGCCAGTTCTGAATCCAAACTACCAAGCCACTGTGAATTTTTATTTTCTGGATCAGCCTGCCATGAGCGATTTTATCAAATGCCTTACTAAAATCCATGCAAACAACATCCTCTGGCCTAAACTGATCAATCTCCTTCGCAATTTCAAGTTCATAATACGTGACCTGCTGCAAACACAGCCATGCTGACTGTCCTTAATTATCCCTTTCTCTTCCAAATGTGAATAATTGGAGTGAATCCATTCCAATACTTTCCCTCCCTCCAACACAAGACTCACCAGCCTATCCTTTCTTAGATTGCTTCCCTTCTTAAAAAAGGAGCAACATTGGTTAATCTCCAGCCCTCTGAGACCTCACCGGCGGCTAAAGAGGATAAACAGATCTTTGTCAAGTCCCCCAGATTTTTCAATCTTGCCTCGCTCAATAACCTGATATAGATCCCGTCAGGCCCTGGGGGTTTGTCCACCTTAATGCTTTGCATGAGACCCAATACTATCTCCTTCTTGATCTCAAACTCCCCAAGCACAATAATGTACCCTGCACCAATTTCACAATCCTCCATGTTCTTCCCCTTGCTGAATACAGATCCCAAGTACTCTTTGATAGCCCACATACCACCGGGTGGCGCCAACAATGGCTGCCTCGCCAACAGTCTGTCTGTCCTTTCCTGTTTTGTGTTTAAATAGTATGCGTTAAATGTATGTTTTTAGCATACTTTAACTTGTTTTATGTGGGGGGTGGGGGGTGGGGGAAACATTTTCTAATCTCTTACCACGATGAAGATATGATTTTTTTCAGTATCTTATCTCCGTCCGAACTGCGGCCCAACATCGAGGAGTTTGCGGGAGGCCGACTTTTGAGAGCTCCACCGCGGGGAGCTTACGGGACTTTAACATCGTGGGGCATGCGATCCCTTTGCCAGGGATCGACATTGAACTTCCAAACATGGGAGCTTGCGGACTTACATCACATGACTCTGGTCAGAGACCGACATTGGGAACTCCAAGCCACAGGACTTTCGATTGACCCGTTCGCAGGAGAAATAAAGAGGAAGAAGTTTGGACTTTTTTGCCTTCCATCACAGTGAGGAATGTGGGGAAGCTGCTGTGGTGGATGTTTATGTTAACCTTTATGTATTTGTGTGTCTTGTTGCTTGTTTTTTTTCGTATGGCTGTCTGGTAATTCGCATATCACTGTACCTTAATTGGTACATGTGACAATAAAAGACTTTGAAACATCTGCCAAGCATAAATTCCCTCCTTTATCCTTGAATGTACACAGAAAAAGCTTGTGATTATCATTAATATGACGTCCCAATGAAATTACATAGCCCTTTCGGGTTCTTCGAATGCTTGCTTGAGTTCTTTCCTGCTTGTTTTATATTCCTCAATTTTCTTGTTAACATTAGTAAAGTGTTTATGCTGTTTATATTTATATTTAAATATAAAAGCAATCCATAACTACATTGCAGTTCTCTTGTTTGTTTCCAAAACACCTCTCGAAACACCTCCACACAAGTTGAGCTTAGAAAAAATTGGAGTAATTTGTATTAACTTAAATCCAAGTAAAAATTACCTTTACTATTACTGTTTGATCTGAAGTGCTGCTCATCATGTCATTAATTGACCTGAACAATTGTCTCAAGGAATCCATAAAGTCACTTTCACCTTTATCTTCATACAATCTTGAAAGAAATGAACAAATATGATCAACATTTTACAATTCTGGCAAAGTTTATAAAACAATATAGCAATTAATTTGGCAATTAATTATACATATTTTCAATGATAAATTAATTTTAAAAAAATCACATTTTACAAAACAAAGAATAGAATGCTTTGTTTTACACAGAAGGGTAGGTGTTTGGAAAATGCTGCAGAGATGGCAGAAGTAAATATTATAGCACAGTTTGAGGGACAATCAGCCAACACAAATTATATTACTTCACATTGGCATCATGGTCAGTGCCACTGTGTTAGGCCAAAGTCTCTGTTCCTGTACTGTTCTATGTTCAATGTACAGCAAAAAATAACTAGTAGTCAAAATAAAACAGCAGGCAGTGGCAAATTAAATTAAGAATAGAAAAAAAGATAGCATTTTAAATAAAAAGGAAATACCATACAAATGAATAGTAAAATTAGATAAGAAAATAAATTTAACCGAAAGTCGATAAGGGCAAGGGTCCCTGAAGCATTTAGAATTATTTTCAATGCAAAATAACAATGGATCAAATAATCAAATGGACCAATATAATTGACTTGAAAAGTTGCAAGTATTATTTTGTTTAAATTGAGATGCGAGGAACTACAAAGTAGCAAGAATAGGAATCATTAATTGCTAATTGAGTAAATGAGTGATGAGCCAGACTCCATAAATGAGGAGGTTATATCACATTTATAACATACTACTTAAATTCCCTAAAGGGTAAATCTCAAAAAGGAGAGATTGGAGATTGCATGGTAGTACAATTGGTGTTGCAATAGAACTGGCTATGTCACATCTCGCATTTGGAAAATGTTACAGACAGTAAATTTAGCAAGTTGGTCATTTCATAGGTACAAAAATATGGGTGACCATCAGAAATGGCAGTAAGTGCAGACAAATTGTGCAGGAAACAGCCATGTTCATTCCATTTTCAATGGGTATAGCATTTCGATACTATTGGGGGATGGCCTCAGCGGAAAGCCGCAGAAGCAGAGTTTGTGGCACTTTGTTGGCTCTAACACACAGCAGGGGACAGAAAGTTGAAGTGAGCAATAATGATAGAAATTTGTTAATGAGGGGGACATGCACTTCTCTGACCAAGAGCTATTTTCCAGCATGGTATGTTGCCTCGCTAATGTAAACTCACTAATTCGAGATAGTTCACAAACCTGCTGCTGATCATTATGAAGGGGTAGGCCGAGGAAGAAAAAGAGATTGTGATTTCTTAAGTTTGCTCTCAATCCCTTATACTCCTAAAATACACCTGGGATATCCCCCATACCCTGATCCCACATGCTGCTTGTGCCTAATATCTGAACCATTACCGTCCTTCTTTATTTCATGACCAGAGCCTTCAACATACTGTAGAGCAATAAATTTAAAATAAGCACACAGAACATAAATTAATCTATCAAAAGAGGAACATTCGAAAGGACATCCTGACAACCACGGTTGCTTAATATGTAAAACGAGACAAAATCAATCAATTAGACATATGCTGCGATAACCACTATCAACCAGTGCCTCCATTGTTTTGGGACAAAGGAGACCCTCATTTAGTTAATTGCCTCTGTCTCCACAATTTGAGATTTGTAATCGAAAAAAAAACCAATGTGATTAAAGTGCAATTGTTCAGATTTTAAACAATAAAGTCCTTTTTACATAATTGTAGGTTTCACAAAAGAAATAACAGCTGTGTTTATGCATATTCCCGCCCATTTCAGGGTACCTAAATGTATAGGACACAGCCTGTAAATTAAAGTATCACATTTAGATATATTTGCATATCCTTGCATGCAATGATTTATCTATCAGCAGATCAAGAGAGTTTATACTACTGTCATGTGTCCCAGACAGGAAATTAAATTATTGTTTTGCTTCGTTACCAAACAAAATAGTAAGGGCCCATATATAAATTGCAGAATAGATCATTGTGTGATCATACACCAATTGAATATAATATATACACACATAAATAAGCAGAAAAAATGGGCTATTAATGTTCAGTGATGTGTTTGAGTTGAGTTTAATAGCCTGAGGCTGTGGGGAAGGGCCTTAATTCCTGAACCTGGATGTTGCAGATGTCAGCTCTTGACCTTATACCGAAGGCAGCGGGGATGATGATGAGTGCCAGGAAGGGTGTGGATCCTTGATTGGGGTGGGAGCTGGCAGCCATTTTTAGAATCGCAACTTTAAGTCTGCGACACATGACATTCACCGTTTGCTGGGGTGTCTCCTGGTGATCCTCTGCCTGTATTGGCAGCCATCTTTAGTTTATTCTTGTTTTGGGGGCTGGTTCCGTTCCAGTTTTTCTCTTTCAGCATATAAAAGGAAAGCTCAATTGGGTTCAGATCGGGTGATTAACTTGGCCACTCAATAAATAGACATTTTTTTAGCTTTCTTAAAAACTCCTTTGGTCGCTTTAGCAGTATGTATTTGGGATCAATGTCTTGCTGGAGAAACACAATGAGTTTTGAGGCAATTGCTTTTTGAACTTGAGCAGATAGGGAGGTGTCTATACACGGTTCAGAATTCATTCTATGTATCAACATTACTGTATCTCTCTAATGAAGATAGGTGAGCCAGTACCTTCAGCAACATACATGCCCAGAGCCATAACACCTTGTCACCCAGTTTCAAGATGAGCTGGTTTGATTGGGATCTTGGGTGGTTCCTTTTCTCTTACCCCATACTTTGCCTTTGCATCACGCTGATATAAGTTAATCTTCATCTCATCTGGCCACAAGACCTTTTTCCGGAAATTTGGATGCTCTTTTAAGGCAAACTGTAACCTGGCCATCCTATTTTTGCGGCCAATCAATGGTTTGCATCTTGCAATGTAGCCTCTGTATTTCTGTTCATGAAAGTCTTCTGTGGACAGTGGTCAATGACAAATCCACACCACTGACTCCTGAAGAGTGCTTCCGATCCATCAGACAGTTTTTGGGGGATTTTGCTTTATTATAGAGAGAATGTTTCTGTCATCTTCCTTGGCCTGCCAATCCCTTTGTGATTAGTAAGCTCACCAGTGCTCTCTTTCTTCTTAATGATGTTGCAAACAGTTGATTTTGGTAAGCCTAAGGTCTGGCTGATGTCTCTAACAGTTTTATTCTTGTTTCTCAGTCTCATAATGACTTCTTTGACTTTCATTGGCACAACTATGGTCCTGGGGTTGATAAACAGCAATAAAAGTTTCCAAAGGCGAAGGAGAGACTGGAGGAAAGACCAGGTGCTGAGAGCTCTCTTATACCTGCATTAACGATGCATTCAAAAATACCTGAGCAATTACAAATGCCTGTGAAGCCATGTGTCCCAAACATTATGCTGAAATGGTGGGACTATGTACAAACACAGCTGTAATTTCTGCAATGTGAAACCAAAATGTATAATAATGGCCTTTAATAAAAATCTTAACCACATGTGATTTTTTTTCTATTACAAATCTCAAGTTGTGGAGTACAGAGGCAAATAAATAAATGATGGGTCTTTGTCCCAAACATTATGGAGGGCACTGTATACATGAAAAAAAATGTAGTCAAATTAATTGCCTTCGTACTTCCACTGTGTAGTTAAGTTTTCCTTCTTTAGGTGTCCTAACACTCACATCGCTAGCCCCACTTCACAGCACCCCTCCCCCAAAAACATTGCTATACATCTCCAATATCTACACTAGAATTAACCCTGCACCTGATGTAGACACGAGACATGAAGGTAACATTTCACCATAATTTGGCGCACATCATCAATTATGCTGCAGATAAAGGGGGAAAAGAATTTAACTTAACTGTTTCGTGGCAAATCTGAGAGTTGGTACAGGCTCAAGGTGGAATGCAATCTATGGTTGTCTGATGATTACCAACAACCAGCAATAGCATTTTACGTCGGAGTCACTGTAGTGACTTCGTGAACCCCGCCAGCACAGCATGCTCGTCAATAATCGTCGCGCGCTACTCGGCACCGGGCAGCGAGGGTGGGGGGAGTGCGCTCTCATCCTCCGCTCCTTCACAAGACCGGGCAGGTGAGTAAATCCTACTCTTCACAGCATGGACATGGGCCGGAGGGACGACGCTGTCGAGGAGCTGAGCTGAACTGCGGCCAGCCAACGGCCCCTTGTCCCCGAGCTGCAAGGAACGCCGGCAGCTTTAACGCATGGTGGGTGGCAGGAACTAAAGCGGAAGTCGGCGCTCCCCGCCTAATTCAGGGGCCGACTCACCCGACTGGGTTAACCGCTCCAGAGCTGGAAGCAACGGGGTCCACTCCAGCCCCGTCTATGCCCGGAAGATAAAGGGTGATACTAGGTAGTGGCAAGGGTCAAGTAACTTCACAGGCAAACACTCCCGAGCTCCTAAAGACCCGAGGGGGCTGGGCCCGTGTTTGACAGCCGCTACGACAGGGGAGCCCAGGAAAGTCAAATACGTACCACAGCCAGGGATATTGCCATTGTGCAGCCCGGGCCATAAACACTGCTGCGTGAGTAGGCCTGCTGCAGCAGATACCGCCGACAAACCACCCGTCAGGCTGCGGTCAAGGGCGGAGGTGTACAGCAGGAAGTCGGTCCGGTCAGCTCCAGTTCTGCAAGTGCGGCCAACCATGGTCCTCCACGCTAAAAGATGGGCAAGTGTTGTGAGAGTAAGCCTGCACGGACTCCGGGAGCCAGGGTCCGGGGCCGGCGCCGAAATCACTCACTGCCTATCTTATCATCCAGGTGGGCTGTTCGCACAGTCTGGGAGAAGACAGCATGCGGAGAGTTCCGTGCGTGGAGTCGTATGATCCTACTTGGGCTTAGGTCACGACGACCTGCCATTGGAACCCAGAAAGCACCCTACAGGGGTGAGGTCCCAGATGGTGGACGCCCCAGTGGATTCAGGGCCTGGGTAAGTCGGCTTGTCCGCTGCGTATAAGCAGGACGTCGCAAAGAGCGGTTGGAGCTCTTAATGGTGCAAACACCTTCCAGCGGACCGGGAACGAGAAGAGTGGGATTTCGCGGTGCATCACAACTAGCCGTGCACCAGGACACCACACTAGCTCCTCATCGTCTCCGAGCTCAGAAGCATTAATGATTGCCCAGCTGCTGAGTTTGACGACGACCAGGGACAGCCAGTGATACCGATGAACACCAGAGCATGAAGGAGGCTAATGCTGGATGTGGTGAGTGAAGTTTGCCGTTTCCACCCAGACAGGTTGAACCTGCACCACGAATTGGCGGGCTCCATTTGGATTGGCATTCACGCACCAACTCTGATAGGTCAGATTCTCAATAATACCTTGGAGAAAGAGGTTTTCACTCCCACGGGCAAACGGCGTTTGCTAAACCCTGGGGGATAATTGTCCCAATAAATAGCATGATGCACTGGCACTCCTATTCGACGCCCAGTAAGAGAAAAATTGCCTGCGTAAGAGCTCCATATAGCCCACACTAAACCCCAATTCGCGGGTGCGACCATTGACCGCTCCACCGCCGCATCAGTTGTTTGGGGACCTGTCCCAAACAGGTGAAGGACTGACAAAGGAGGCCAAACAGTGGAGACCTCATGACTCCAATCGCCAGAGTTCACCCATATCACCGGCAACTGCCTAATACAACTGTGAACCAAGGCTGCCGGATAGGGCACAAAGTCCTAACTACCTCCATCCTCAAAATACAACGACCTTTTAGGGCAAGGCAACAGCGGCTGCATGGGAAATGCGGCCGCCCGGCCTGTCAACCTCCCAAAACGTCCACCCGAAGCACCGTCAGTGTATGGAACCGCTCGTTCACTATGGAGGTAAGGTGGTCTGGCTCCTCACGCCCGTAGTATCCCTCCTGCACGAATAGTGTGGCGATTGCGGCGCCCTTGAAATATGGGATCCCACACTGTCACCACAGATGAGTTTATTTTTAACAAAGGTGTTCAAGGGTATATATAATTTGTTTGGAGGTATATGATTCCCATACCCAGCATTCCTCGTAGGAATTTACTCTATCCCAAAAAGAGGTGAGGCAGGGCAATGCTGAAATTATATGCGAGCAGGGAAAAGTGGTAATTGGCCATAACCAAGCAGTGGACCTATTGAGTTTGAGTCTAATATGTTTCACCAGCAGTAAAAAAGAAGGGGATGTCGGATTATAAATATATTTAGCTGAGTTGAATCACTTTGTAGCAATATAACCATGTCAAAATGGATACATTTGGAACAGCTAGAGGATGGATGCTTTACTCAGGGTACTTATATGAGCATGTATCGATTGAAAGAAGCATGCTATACGGTGCCCATCCTGAGGCTCAAAGGGAATCCAAGTTGTCTGGATGGGTGTTGTATCGCCTAATGGAACATCCTCACATCGCCTAGCTGTTTTACCAAATTGGTATTTACGAACTGATTGGCTCTTCTCCAACAACAAGATTATAGTGATGGCATCATTGGATTAAATCCTTATAGTGGGGCAGACACTCTCCAATTGGCAATTTTCAAGGAGTGGCTGCAACTAAGGCTCTCTGCTTGATAGAAGCTGGGTTGTAATCCATCCAGACAAATCAAAACTGCACCCGTACGGTTATTGGATTTGGTGTTCACCTGAGACACCAATTTAATGAAGTTTATCATCCCCACTAATAAAGCTACTGCTATATTAGAAGAGTGCCACAATCTTGCTTGCGCCAGAGTAGCGACCATGCGAAAACGCAAAAGTTATTGATAAACTCCTAAATTGTACTACATTCCCAGCTGCAACGATTCGGACCGACTTCCGACAACAGGTACACCAAATCACAGCAATTAAAAAAAAAAAAAACAAACTGCTGGCTGCTCTTGATCACCACTTTCGGTTACCTCGCTCCGAGCAAGAAAGATCTTAATGGGGGTAGATTAATATGAAGAATGTCATTTGACCAATATAGGAGCAACCCTGATGTTGTGCTACATAACTGACCAAGTGCAACCAGCTGGGGAGCAACTGGTAACATGTCCATTGTGTACAGGCAGATGGAACTCTCATGAGTTCTACATTCCTGGCATCACTATGGATAAACATAGTAGAATCTGGGCATTTCATGGTCTGCGGGCTTACTGTAACAAAATTCATGGGATACATGATCCGCTTTTCGAATAAATAATTACTTGACAATATTGGCTTACATCAATCATATGGGTAGTATCAGGTCCTAGAATTGGCAATGAATTGCTACAAAATTTGCACTGGTGCATTGACAAAGAAATATTTGGATTACTGCGACCTATTGCCCTGGGAAGTTTAATGCAGTGGCGACACCAGGTCTCACGTGTCTTCAATCAAGAGACCACATTGAGTGATGGATGTGAAAATCCCCAAATTTTGGAGATATTAATAGCTCAATTTGGGTCACTACCAGAAATTGACCTATTTGCGTCCAGGCTGAAACCAACGAATACCACCGTATGTGTTTTGTGGGAACCAGACCCTGGGGGTACTAGCATTGGATGTGGTATTATCCATTGGGGAAAATGTCGGTTGCTACTACGTTTCCCCCATGCGGCCTCCCCAGTCGTGTTAAAGGGGGGGGGGGGGGGGGTTGGTAGTGCAGAAAATTAAACTAGACTCTGCAACTGGCATATGATCATTCCCACTGTCCAACACAACCATGGTACCCGATGGTTTGTATAAATTAAACAACCATGGATGGCGAATTGGAAACATCCCAAATTGATTACTCACTCCATACTGGGGGGGGTCCCAGCCATTCCTGCATGTGTCATTTAAACTTGTTTGCTTGCGGTTCTGAACAGACCGCTCATCCGGGCAGCATCTCGTCAAGGAGCCATGAACCCTACTATTGCACATCATGCCGGGAATCAACCGAAACAATACCTCACTCAAATCAAAAGTGGAGAGGTTTCTTGTGACCGGAACAAACAAGGTCCTCCAACTCGCAACAATACTGGATGTGTGGAGTTTCAAGCAGGCCTCCATTTGCAGCTGGCCTCAGCTACAATGGCCACAATCAGCGACAGCTAGAGTACGCTTGTATTTCATACCTGGATAATAGAATCAGCTCCCACACCTGGTTGTCTAACACTAAGAGGGGAGTATTCAAATACCAACCCTCCACGACCCCAGATATACAGTAACGTGGGGATTGGGGATCGTGCTCGACCCTACTGAGGGAGCTGGGCTCCAATAATTGTATCTACACATTTGAAACAGCTCATCCTTATAAGATGGTGGATGCTCATGGCACTTACGACAGCCCCAACGAGTCCTGACGTTAACAAAACTGTGACTGGAAGCATGGTGGCCAACCCTGGTAAATAAATTCTTTTGTTAAAGAATTATTAAAACAAGCACAGGCCAGGGGCGGCATGGGCTGCAGCTGGAATTTCGAGCGTACCCTGTTGATTGACTCACTCTGCATAGTTACGCACACCCACCACTACATCCGGTTACTGGATGTTCTAGGAGAAGGAACTGGGGCTCCTCATCAGTCATAAAACCTTGGCCGCTTCATCGGGTGACTACACAGACGATCGCAGGAGGCTCAGGATGGTGCTAGATGCAGCAGGAGTATGCTATAACATTTTTTAAGTCTCATTCCACCAGGGCCTGCATCGGAGAGCCATGGAGAGTGACATGAAACATTCTCGCCCCGCTTGGGCTGGGCAGTGGGGACACTTTCAACGGTTCTATATAACAAGCCTCTGGCCGCCCCTGCGGACATTTTCGCAGAGCTATCTGGGTCCGCTCAGTAATGTCTGGCCCGTTTTCAGGAGTTTGTTGTTTTTGATTAATAATTTGTGTTGATTTTTCAGCAGTTTAGACTGAACTCCATTAACAGCCTTCCTCCATCAGACTGGCGGCGTCCCGTGTGATAAGCATGGCGTTGTCCAGGGCGTGGAAATCACAGAGCTTTGAAATCTTCACGAAGTCACTCACGTCGACTCCGAAGTAAAATAGTAAGATTAACGAGAACTTACCAAGTTTGGATGTTAAGGTTGATCTGTATTTTAAGAGGAGTCGCGGTGAGGGAGGCTTTCGTGACCCACTGCTCCCACCCACTAACATAAGGTCATACCAGGCTGGTTCTACGTTTTCATCTTACATTTTTAGTTCATGGTTTGGTTCTGTGATTCAACCGCTGCTTTGTAGGATGCGCGATGAGTGCTGCGGGTCTTCTCGAGAATCCCTCACCGCGACCTAGTATAATACAGACAAACCTTCAAACTTGGTAAGTTCTCGTTTAATTTACTATTTTGACACCAAAATAATCACACTAAGAACCCTGTGTCGCTGCAGTGATTTGTTTCCAATGGATTCGACAAATCACAATGCAAGTATATTATATTCTCTGTATCATGCAAAGACGTAAGAAATAAACAAATATTTTTAGTTATGAACATAAATATATTTTGAAAGAGAGGAAAGAACCAGTTCCCTGGGTGTCTCCAAGTAAAAAGTTTAAAGTGAGGATTATCCAACTGACAACATAATTATTGTTACATAGATGTAAATTTGAAACTGTTGTCACAAAATGTTATTTTTGTTTAAATATAAATTAAGTTAAATATTCAACACAATAAATGTAGTCATTTACAGCACACAAAGAAAACAAGAAGTGCACCTTCTTCTCTATTGAAACATTTGCAAGCTTCTGAAATATGTAACCTGAACCTTTCTTTCCTATTCAATTAAAAGGAGACAAAACTGTCAGAAGCTTTAACTCTTGAACGGCAGCAATGATCAAGAGAAAATAAGTGAACTTTAGATGATGAGCGATACATTCACAATTCAAGTTGCAAACTAAAACTTGAACGGCAGCAATGATCAAGAGAGAAAATGTTGATTTTATATGATGAGGCGATACAATCACAATTCAAGGGGGGAGGGAGAAAGGGAGAGAGAGAGAGAGGGAGAGAGAGAGAGGGGGAGGGGGGAGGTGTGTGGTGTGATGGGTGTGTGAGTGTGAGTGTGTTTGGTGTGTTGTGTGTGTGTGTGTGTTGTGTGTGTGTGGTGTAGCGTGTGTGTGTGTATATGAAGATGATTGATGAGGACATTTTAAGCTTCAACGATTCTCATGATAGGCTCATCCAACAGAAGAACAAACCTCTCAAATGCTAGAGAAATAGAGATTGTAAGGTGTCTAGAACTTGCTGCTGGGGATGTGGTGGAAGCAGGTACGATAAGCATTTATAGGGGCATTTAAACAGATATATGAACATATATTAAGGGATATAGGCCATGTGCAGACATCTTGACATCATTGTGGGCCAAAGGCATGTTTCTGTGTTGTACTGTCCTGTGGTATACGTTATACACTTCTGAACGTAAATCCGAGAGAAACCTTAATATAATTTTGTTTGCAAAATTTAACTTTGAATATAGTTTTTCTTATAATTATAGGAATGCCACTTTAAATGCTGTTGTAATTTACCAGTCTGTGTCCAAAATTACAATAAAATTGGAATAAACTGATATTAATTCAATATTAGATATTTAAAGGTGCATGGTAGAATAGCCACAGGAAAAAAGTGCATATGTTATCATTATAAATGTACTTGAATGCAATGAATGAAAAATAGGTAGGTTGTGGTATACTTTTTCTTAAGCGTGCATCTATCTCAGCTTGGCTTACATGTAAGATGCAGACCTTTTATTTTAGAAATTAGACAAAAGTGCTGGAGAAACTCAGCGGGTGCAGCAGCATCTATGGAGCAAAGGAAATAGGCTAAAGTTTCGGGCCGATTCAAAACACTTCTTCAGACTGATGGAGGGTGGGTGGGGGGAGAAGAAGAAAAAAGGAAGAGGAGGAGTCCGAGGGCTGAGGGAGAGCTGAGAAGGGGAGAAGACAGCAAGGGCTACCGGAAATTGGAGAATTCAATGTTTATGCCGCTAGGGTGCAGATTGCCCCGGAATATGGGGTGTTGCTCCTCCAATTTCCGGTGGTGCTCACTCTGGCCATGGAGGAGGCCCAGGACAGAGAGGTCGGATTCGGAATGGGAGTGGGAGTGGAAGTGCTGAGCCACTGGGAGGTCAGGTTGGTTAATGCGGACCGAGCGGAGGTGTTCGGCGAAACGATCGCCAGGCCTACGCTTGGTCTCTCCGATGTGGATCAGCTGATATCTAGAGCAGCGGATGCAATAGATGAGGTTGGAGGAGATGCAGGTGAACCTCTGTCGCACCTGGGAAAAAGACTGCTTGGGTCCTTGAATGGAGTCGAGGGGGGAGGTAAAGCGACAAGTGTAGCATCTCTTGCGGGGGTTGCAAGGAAAAGTGCCCTTTGGGGAAGGGGGGGGTGGGTGCGGGAGGGAGGGGTTGACATGTGAGTAGTAGAGTCTTGCGAAAAAGAAGAGGGGTAGGTAGATGTGGTAGGGTGGTGGGTCACGTTGGAGTTGGCGAGAAAATGAATATATAGCGTTGTATTTAGGAAAAACGAAGTGGATCAAAAAAAGAGTTGGATAAAATTTAATCAATATAAACTTTCTGGCAATTTTCTGTGCTGAGACAAACAATACGACATATTTTTATACTCCTACAGTTATAACTAACAGAATATGCAGTTTCATAAGTGAATTTCGACAGTACTTGATGTCTCTCTAGCCAAACATCACTGCAGCTCTGATATCAAAAATCAGTTGTTGCCAAATCTTAAATGATTCAGGATAACAACAGAGAGACAACAATTAACTGGGGTAGGAAGAGAGGAATACGAGCATTTTAGAGAACTGTTTTATCGATTTTTATCTTTGATTAGCATAAAGGCTTGAGAAAGGATATATGGGGAGATATATTTAATAAATTTAATAAATAAACATTTATTTATTTGATATGTTGAAATAACGAAAAGAATGGACTACATAGTCCAAAGTAAATCACAAATACATTTATTTAGATGTATTTTTAAAATCATTATTTGTTCCTCAGATATAAAGTATAATTTACATCATAATTTACATAATGCTTATCAATGTGCAAAATGTTTAACTAAAGTTGAGTTAAATTCAACTTTAATCTCAAAACAAAAAATACACGATAAACAACCTATGCATGGGAAAGACAAAAGACAAAACTAATTTGCAGAAATGTACACAAATGCAGTTAATCCTAAGAACAGTCCCTGAAGTAAAGGTAATACCCCTGAAGTAAATACCTTCCCACTTCAAGGTAATGTCGTCAATTGGTATTGGCCTAAAGTGAATAGTCATCCAAATCCATGCCCACAGAAGATTGCGTAAGACTACGTGCCCAGGCTTATTTTTTATATGACATGACTTTATACCAATAAAGAGTAGAGATTTGTGATGGAGCACGATCATTTCAAGGTCACTAAATATTGGGGAGATACTGTCTAATTTTAAACGATAACAGGTGACCCTTGTTCAAAGATAACAGTGCAGAACTACACATAAATGCAGACAATTCTGTGTAAAAGAATAGAATCAACTATCAGCTGAAGATTACTTAGAATTGTAGCTTTACAGTCATCAATATGAATAAGAGAAGCTCTTGACCAACAATACTGAACTAAAGGTGTTACATTTTAATGCATGCAGTATATGGAACAAGGTGGATGGGCGATACAAATTTGTAGGTAACACATGTGGGCGTGACAGGGATGTGGCTAGATGAGAATCAGAGCTGGGAGCTGAACATCGAAGGATATACGTCGTGTCAAAAAGACGGGTAGGTGACAGAGGCGGTGGTGACGGTACTTGTAAGCAATGAAATTTAATCCTCCGCAACGGATCATACAGGATCAGAAGATGTCGAATTCTTGTTAAGAAAGTGCAAGAGTAAAAATACCCTGATGAGAGCTGTACACGGGCCTCCAAACATTAGCCAGGACGTAAGGTACACATTATATCAAAAGATAGAATTGGCATATAAGAAAGGCAATATTGCAGTGATCATGGGGGATTTCAATATGCAGGTATACTGGGAAAATCAAGTTGTATTGGATACCAAAAGAAGGACCACCCATATTCAGGATCGAACCCAGTCTCTGGCACTGTAAGGCAGTGACTCTACCGCTGCAACACTGTGCCGCCCCGTGCCGATGGAATACAGAGCAGCAGTGTACGGTTATGCACTTTGGTAGTAGGAATAAAGGTGCGGTCTATTTTCAAGCGGATTCTGAAATCGGAGGTGTAAAGGGAGTTGGGACTGCTGGTGTAGGATTCCCAAAAGGTTAATTTGCACTAAGGAAAGCAAAAGCAATGTTAGCATTCGTGTCACGAGGACTAGAATATAAAAGCAGGGTTGTAATGCTAAAGCTTTATGGGGCATTGGTCAGACTACATTTAGTAGTCTACTCTTCATTGGTATAAAGTCATGTCATATAAAAAATAAGAGTATTGTGAGCAGTTTTGGGCCCATATGTGAAGAGGACTGTGCTGGCATTGGAGAGGGTCCTGAGGAGACGTATCCTGATTGGGTTTACGTATGATGGACGTTTGACAGCTCTGGGCCTGTACTCACTGATGTTTTGAAGGACAGGTGTGGGGTCTCATTGATACTCACCAAGTAACGAAAGGCTTGGATAGAGTGGATGTGGAGAGGATGTTTCCACTAACGGGAGAGTCTAGGACCAGAGGGTACAGCGTCAGAATAAAATAACCTACTTTTAGAAAGGAGATGAGGAGGAAATTCTTTAGCCGAAGGGTAATGGATTTGTGGAATTCAATACCACAGACGGCCAAGTCATTAGGTATTTTTAATTGATAAGTTCTTGATTTGTAAGGATGCCACAGATCAACCCATCACCAACCCATCTATATTTATGTCCAGCACATTTATATATAACACAAACAGTCGAGGTTCCAACACAGATCCATGCGGAACTCCACTGGTCACAGATCTCTAGCCCAAATATCATCATTCCACCGCAACTCCATTCTATGAATAAGCCACTTCTAAATCCATAGGACCAAGTCATTGTGAATCCTGTACATCCTGTTACTATGAGAGATCTTATCAAAAACCTTATTATATTAAATAAATGTTCCATGGGCTCTCCAGTACAATGGCAAAACTAGATTTATGCATAAAAACGGGATACTTACTGATTAAACAGTATTCTCGAACGAACAATGAATTTGAAAACATATTCTAAAGATTTCATTGCTTTGAAGAGTTGGTCTGTCACGTTAGGCTTTTCTGAGTTGTCCACATAGTTTTTCAATACAGTGGTGAGTTTCCTGAATGAAAATGAAGACTTTGTAAGTTTGTATACCTGTCACTTAATTACATTATGCTCCTTTGAAAATGTTTCCATATCAAATTCTTTCTCCAAAAAACAAATTTCCTATCTCTGCTGTTTCCCTAAAGTATGCTATAAAATGTCCCTCATCTCTTAAGTTATATGATGATTAGTAACCAAGAAATGGACACTAGACCCCAAAATGTTCTCTCTCCATATTAGGGCAGAATCTGGCAACACATTTCTCTCCAGAATAAAAAGCCAGAGAATGGTATGTTTATGAAATGTTGTACAAGTATCTATTTTCAACAGCAAGCACTAAAATGTGGTGCAGACTTATTTATTAGTCTGATCAATTTACCTTAAACCTAATTTCATTGTTTTTTCCATTTTATAAAGCAGTGCAATTAAGTTAGGTCATAACAATAACCTTAAATATTACCAGAACTGTGAAATCAGATATTATCATGATAGATTCAACATCCTGGATCACTCCTCTCTCGGAAAAGACAACATTGAGGAATAAAATCCCAGCTTATTTAGAATGGAAACAGGCCCTTCGGCCCAACTTGACCAAGATGTCCCATATAAACTAATCCCATTTGTCTGTGTTTGGTCCATATCCCTCTAAACCTTTCCTATCCATGTATATGTCCAAATGCCTTATAAATGGTGTTAGTGTCCTTGCCTCAACTGCGTTCCAGCTCTCCAGTCATCTTTCCAGCTTAATGGCATCTTTCCTAGAGCAGAGTGACCAAAACAGGACACAATGCACTAAAAGTGATCTCACCAATATCTTGTACAATTGTCCCAAACTAAACTCAATTCCCTGACTATTGAAAGCCACCACGTCAAAAGCCTTCTTTACCACTCTATCCACTTGCGACCCCACTTTCAGGGAACTCTGTACTCGTACTCCTAGATCCATCTGCTCTGCAATGTACCCCAGGGCCTTACCATTCACTGGGAAGATCCTGGCTTGGCTTGACTTCTCAAAATGCAACATCTTACACTTAAGCCCAAAATGTCTGTGCTGAATATGAAGCCGAGCTAAATTAACCTCATCAGCCTGCACATCATCAGTATCACTGCATTCCCTGTATGTGGGTGTTTCCGTAAATGCAGCATTCAGTAGTGAAAATGAGCTCTCCAAACTTCCAGGTTATTTTCCTGTTTTTATGTAATATTCCCATTGATTCATATCCTGTATTTTAATAGTATAGATCATGGTGTATAGCCAAAATAATGAGATGAAGCAAAAATAAATAAATATATTTTTACAAAGAAAACTATCAGATATGTCCCTGTGTTTTCATGCCTTTATTTGTGACATTTTTTTCAATCAGGATTTCATCAAATAGACTACATTAATTTTGCAATTAAATAACTATATAAGCAAAATTCCAATTTTGCTTATAATTTTTATCATTTATCACCCGATTAGATGGTTTTCTGATGCCCCAGATTTTTGCAGCACGACGTGAGTAGCAGTGTCCATTTGGTCACGTGTAAAATGTGTGAGTTAAAAGCAGAGTAACCGTTTTTATATTTATTGGTTTTTTTTTTTATTGTTTATATTTTATGTCTAAGCTTTCCATTGAAATACTTAATGAATAGAACTTAAAATCATGAAATAAAAATCTAGTTTGCTCACCTATTTTAGCAATGTCTCATTCTGTGGTCCCTCCGGTTGCCAATTTTATAAAGTTTTTTTTGCACTCGTCACGATTTTAAAATAAATTCAAAGAACGCAATTATAATGACCCTTGCATGAACTACGGGCCTCGTGGTGGGTTCGGTGCTGACATTTTGTAAGGGAGCTTAGAAATCAGTATAAGAGACAATGACCCTAATATCTTATATGTCTTATAAATTTTAAAAAATCATTTTTATCGTATTTTGAAGGTATTAAATTTTGGTCGATTGTGGTCGCAAATTAGCTCAAAAGGATCATAGGTAGGCCCAATTTTAATGTTGTAGTATTTCATTATGATTTAATAACTTTCAAATTTGGCCACCCATGTCAAAGTTGGTTATCAAAAAGTAATTGTCATATCTGCCTCCACCACTACCCCAGCATCTTGTTCCAGACACCCACCACCCTGTGTGTAAAATACTTGCCCTGCACAACTCCTTTAAATGTTGCTCCTTTCATCTTAAAATTATGCCTTCTAGACTTTGATTTTTCCATCATGGGAAAAAGGTTCTGTCTGTCTACCCTATCTATGCCTCTCACAATTTTATATACTTCCATCAGGTCGCCTCTCAGCCTCCGACAATCCAGAGTAAACAATCCAAATTTGTCCAATGTCTCCTTATAGCTACGTGGCATTCCGGTAAACCTCCTCTGCACTCTCTCCAAAGCCTCCACATCCTTCACGTAATGGGGCAAACAGACAATACTCCAAATGCTGCTCAACCCAAGTCCTATAAAGCTGCATTATGACTTCCAGAGTTGTATGCTCTCTGCTCCAACTGATGAAGGCAATCATAAAGTACGCCTTCTTTACTACTGTCTAGCGTGTTGCCACTTTCAGGGAGCTATTGACTTGGTCCCCAAGATCCCTCTGAACTTTAATGCTGCAGGGGTCTTTCCATTAACTGTATATTTTCCCCTTGCATTCAACCTCCAGTGCAGCACCTCACACTTGCTCAGAGTAATCTCCACCTGCCATTTCACCGCCCATTTCCATTGTTGATCTATATCCCGCTGTACACTTTAGACAGCCTTCCTCACAGTCCACAACATCAGCAATCAACCCATCTACATTTATGTCCGTCATTTATCTACATATCACAACTTATCAGAATGATACTCCACTGACCCACTTGCCCAGCTGATCAAAATCCTGTTGTAATTCTTGATATCTATCTTCATTTCTACAATATCACTTACTTTAGTGTCATGCAAATTTACTATTCATGCCTTGTACATTCTGATCCAAATCCTTAAAATAGATGTCAAACAGCAATGGGCCCAGCACCAATCCCTGAGGCATACCTCCAATCATGGGCCTCTAGTCCAATATGTCACACACTTATGTTTATGTAAGATTTAATAAAGTAAGCGTACAAGCAGGAGAAACTGCAATTAAGGACGACAAAATAGAGTAATATTCTGATAATCAAACACGGTGATGCTAGAATGGAAGATGTCCTGAACTATTGGACATAACTGTTATTAATAAAACAAAACACTAAACTTATACTTTTATAGACTTTGCACAATTAAATCAAATAAGCTGATGTTTAAATGGACTGTGAGAACAGAGCTTTAGTGAGTTGTCCAGGAACAATTTATGAAGATAAACTCAGATCTGTATTCTTATCAACCGTCCAGAATATTCTGCCCTCTCGTCTTTTACTGTCTATTCTCATTCTCCCCAAACATAGAAACATAGAAAATAGGTGCAGGAGTAGGCCATTCGGCCCTTCGTCCTGCACCGCCATTGAATATGATCATGGCTGATCATCCAACTCCATACCCCCTGATCCCTTTAGCCACAAGGGCCACATCTAACTCCCTCTTAAATATAGCCAATGAACTGGCCTCAACTACCTTCTGTGGCAGAGAATTCCACAGATTCACCACTCTGTGTGAAAAATGATTTTACGAAATACAACACATCAGTTTTCACTGGTAAATTATATTTGCCATGAGTCTGCCTATTTCATCCACCTGTTCCTATGCTCTTGAAATCTATTACAATCCTCCTAACAGTTCATGACACTTAAAAACTGGAAAATAGGTAATTCAGTAATTTTCAACAGTACATTTGTAGATGTGTTATGTAGATGTGACCAACAAAGTGGTGTTTAAGCAACGCAAACAAGACGTCACCAATAAATTTGTAATCTAAAGAATGACTCAGTTGGCACATTAGCTTAAATAACTGGCTTAGATTTGGACCGATTTTGAAACATCTTTAAAAATGTTAACAGTTTGGACACTCTGTCGAAGTTCCTGAGAGATAGTCACCAACAATTGCCTTATCTTGTTGGATTCCTCATGAAGCCACAGACAATGTGCCAACTTCCTGCAGTTACCCAGAAACTATGCTGGGAAATCTGTCCACAGAACCAGCACCTGGTTTGACATGGAATAAGTTCAGTGATTCCATTCATTTCTGTGGAGAGGAATGGCTGCAAGGGAGCGAGGCAAGTTTCATTTAATTACCAATTACTTATGTGAACTTGTTTTAAGTGCTTTACTTTTATTTTTTTTTAATTAAATTTGAAATTGAATAGCATGATTAATGCTTTAATAGTATGACTAACTTTCATTTGAATGTAAAGTAAATTCAAACCATTTGACATCCTGCGAAGTTGGAGCATAGTTTAATATGCTGTAAAGACATTTATTCTCAGGAAATGTTCAGGCCTTGTCATGAAGTTTTATTTTACTGCCAAAATAGCAAGAATGATCAGAGCCAGTTTCCTGAGCAAAATTGCGGTTTATGAACTTGAGTGAACGGGTGATCAATGGCTGGCGTGGACTCAGTGGACCAAAGAGCCTGTTTCCATGCCGTACCTCTAAACAAAACAAAGTTGCTCCTCCCTGCCATTATTTAATTGATCATGTTTGAACTAAGTGACAACAACTTGAATGCATTAACAAGAGCTAAACACGTTTTGCAGATCCTTCTCAGAGAATAAATGTATATTATTTTCAATAAAAGTCATGAAATATGCTCAGGCCCAAGGCAGAAATGAGACTCTAATTAGAATGTACTACAATGCAAACATGAAAGATCAGAGTTCTTGAAAAACATACGTGTAAGCCAAGGTTGCGCTAAAGTGCTTTTTGATATAGGTTTCAAGAACAGGGTTGAAATGCTGGAATTTCCTATCAGCAATCAGTCCAATTATAAATACCTGGATTTGGAAGAAAAATAAATTGGTTGAAATGAATAGCATTCCTCCCCAGAGACTTCTTCTTAACAAATCTGCATCTAATTACTTGACATGATATGGTTGGTAGATTCATTTGCATTGAATTAGAACGATAAATTCAAAACTGTAAATAACGATGGAAATATGGTAAAATTAAGTTACTGTATGCTGCTTGCATAGTGACAAGTAACTCCAAGCACAGAATGCCATAATTAATAACCAATTACCAAGTTACATTTACAAAGCTCTATTAGCATTGTATGGTTTCCCCATAGTATTTCACACCAGCACTATCAATCAAACTCTGAAACTGAGCTACCTCAATAGGATAGTGCCAATAGAGTGCCTTAAAAGGAACTTTAGAGAAAGACAACAAGTAAGGCTCGTATGGTTCCAAAGGTTTAACTTACCAGAGAATCAAAAACCAATGTGTCAAAAGTGTCACTGTCAGAGTTCTCCATCATGATATTAAAAAGTGCATCAAGTGTATCTTGTAAAAACTGAAAGAAAGATTTGGATTTGAATATACACAATCCAAGATAATGTTGTCTTTATATTTTAGCTTTCACATTCACAAAATGATTTGCGATTTTTGGTCAAGCATCGCAATAAATAAAACCTGATACTTCATTGCTTTTATAAAAAACAGATTTCAATAGAGGAAAAGGCCATATCGACTACACTGCGGCTAGTGTCAGTCAAACCCCATTTCCCACCCAGGAGTTACAGCTGACCAGTAAATGTCTTAATGCCAAGCATTGAAGGGCAGAAGATATTATTTCAGTACCAGATATGGATAGGCAATATAAGCTTAATAAGTAATTTTGTTGGGGAAAAATATCAAGTACACCAGTCTGAAATAACAGCGGCACCACTGGTATAGCTGCTGCCTCATAGCGCCAGAGGCACTTCAATACCGGCCTCGACTGCTGTGTGTGTCTGCGTAGTTTACACGTTCTCTCTGACACCCCATGGGTTTTCTCCAAGTGCTCTGATTTCTTTTCATGTCCCAAAGACATGCGGGTTTGTAGGTTAATTGGCCTCTGTACGTTGCTGCTAATGTGCGGGGAGTGGATGAGAAAGTGGGATAACATTGAAATAATGTGAACGAGTGAACAATGGTCAACATAGATTCAGTACATTGACTTGTTAGTCCTAAAACACGTTTCCATGCAGTCCCTTACAATCAATTTGTTTTTAAATCAACGGGGAAAAAGGGAAAGTGTCGGGTGAAAGGAGGTAGAATTCCAAGGGAATGACCGAGGAAGGGATGAAGGAGAATGGTCTGATATCTTAGAGAACAATATGACAAACTCCTCAGACATAGTTAATGGATTCAATGTTTAAGGGCCATACGTGATTGGCGTTTCAGTGGAAGAGCATTTTGGGGAGAGTGAACCCAATTCCATGAATCCAGGAAGATTATTTTGAATATGGATGTCTACACCTTAGGGAATGGTACTACATCGGTGTAAGGCAAATTAAAAAGTCATTGGGCAAGTGCTAGGGAGAATAAACTGGGAGTAGTTGTTCTTCAGTAAGTTCACATCAGATATGTGGGGAAAGGTAGACAAAAGTGCTGGAAAAACTCAGCGGGTGCGGCAGCATCTATGGAGCGAAGGAAATAGGCAACGTCTTGGGCCAAAACCCTTCTTCAGACTGATGTAGGGTGGGCGGGGCGGGGAGAAGAAAGGAGAAAGGAAGAGGAGGAGCCCGAGGGCTGAGGGAGAGCTGAGAAGGGGAGGAGACAGCAAGGGGTTCTGGAAATAGGAGAAGTCAATGTTTATGCCGCTAGGGTGCAAACTGCCCAAACGGAATATGAGGTGCTGCTCCTCCAATTTCCGGTGGTGCTCACTCTGGCCATGGAGGAGGCCCAGGACAGAAAGGTCGGAAATGTGGGGAAGTTGGTTAAAGGTAAGTTGATCATAGTTCAGGATCTGCATGTACCTGTAAGGAGGATAATGGGCCTGTCCCACTTAGGCAATTTTTTAGGCGACTGCCGGCGACTGTCAGAGTGAAACACACACATCGCTTCCTTCACCAGCCCGTTATGCAGAGCAAGCGGGGGGAGCGCTGCCTGAGTGAAATTCACACGGTGCAAAGCCAATGTGATATAGATACACACCGCAATGAACAAGAAGGTTGACGCTGTAATTAAGACAGTGAAAGCACAGTGTACGGGAAGGGTCATGTAAGTCCTTTAAAAGAGGGGGGAAGAAAGGGGGGGGGGGGGGGAGAAGGTGGTGGAGAAGGAGTGGAGACAACTTTTAAGAAGCCAGAGATACACGGCTGTGAAGCTCGGCGGACATTAACATTACCGGTCGGTTATCCTTGGTTCTGAATACTACTGCTTACTTTTTTTTATCCCCAATGAGCCAATTAAATTCACCATTCAGCAACAGCTATGACCTATGAGGACTGACGACAACCTTCGATCTCCTGGCAACCCACTACCACTGCACCTACGGCATGAGAATTCTCGCTACTCTCCATGGCGGCTTCATTCTGGTTGCCACTAATTTTTCAACATGTTGAAAAATTCGCGGCGACCATAATGAAGCCGTGACTAGTTCCCAGAATGCTGGAGCTCCTCACGACCATGAAGATGACTACCAGGCAACCACCCGTGAACATGTAGCGACCGCATAGTCTCCTGCAGTCACCTAAAAAGTCGCCTAAGTGGGACAGGCCCATAAGCATACCAAGATAAGGGAATTTTAGATGACCAAAGAGGTTTTAAATTTTGTCATTAAGAAAAAGGAAGGGTATTAAGAGAACATCAGGCAGGGCCTTTTAAGGATGTAAAGCAAGTAGGAAAGTAGTAAGCGGGAGAATAGAAGGGCTAAAAGAGATCATGAATGGCTTTGGCGAGTCTGATTCAATAACATTTCACGGCTTTTTATATTAACAGAAAATATGTGTAGGAGGAGGCCATTTGGCCCTTCGAGCCAGCACCACCATTCATTGTGTTCATGGCTGATCGTCCCCAATCAATAACCCGTGCCTGCCTTCTCCCCATATCCCTTGATTCCACTAGCCCCTAGAGCTCTATCTAACTCATACGTACATTAAAACAAGGATAACCAAGGAGAAGATAGGACTCATCAAGAATAAAGGGGAGAATTTGTGCTTGGAGTCAGAGGATGTAGGAGAGGTACTAAACGGGTACTTTGCATCTGTATTCACCAAGAAAGGCAGAGAGGATAAGTGTAGAGAACACTGCATCGGCAGTTTAAGATTAATGAGGAAGTGGCGTAGGGGCCCATTGAAGAGCATGAAGGTGGATAAATCTCCAGGGCTTGATGGGATCTAACCCAGGTCAGAGAGGAGATTGTCGTTGCCTTGAAGGAGATCTTTGCATCTTCTCTGGCGACAAGCGAGGTCCCGGTAGACTGGAGTGTAGTCAATGTTGTTCCTTGGTTTAAGGGAAGCATATAAGCGGGTGAACCTCACACCAGTGGTAGGGAAGTTATTGCATAGGATTCCTTGGGATAGGATTTACTCCAATTTGGGAGGGAGTGGGTTAATTAGGGATAGTCAGCATGTCTTTGTATGCAGAATGTCAGGTCTTACAAACTTGAGCAAGTTATTTGAGGAGGTGGTGAAGGTTGAGGAGGGAGGGTGGTGGATGCTGGCTGCAGCGATTTTAGTAAGTCATTGGATAAAGTTCCACTTAGTAGGCTGATCCAAAAGATTAAGATGCATGGGATTCACAGTAAGTTGGTTGTGTAGATTCAGGACTGTCTTACTGAGAGAGGACAAGAGGATTATGGTGAGAGGTTGAATGTAAGGGGAAAGTATCAATATAATGGTAAGACCCTTAATAGCAGTGATGTGGAGAGGAATCTTGGGGTCCAAGCCCATAGTTCCTTGAAAGTGTCAACACAAGTAGATAGAGCGGCAAAGGCAACATTGGTCTGGCCATTGTATAAAGCATTATAGGACATTGGTTAGGCCACATTTGGAATATTGCCTATAGATCTGGTCGTCCTATTGCAGGAAGGATGTGGAGGTTTTGGAGAAGACGCACAATAGGTTTATGAGAATGATGCCTAGATTAGAGGGTAGTAGCTATAAGGAGAGGTTGGATCGATTTAGATTGTTTTCTCTGGAATGTCGGAAGTTGCAGAGAGACCTGATAGAAGTATATAAAATTATGAGAAGCATCGATAGGATAGACAGAACCTTTCCCAAGGTGCCAAATATCAAAGACATACCTTTAAGGTGAGAGGTGCAAAGTTTACAGTAGATACGTGGGGCCAGTTTTTTTTTTCACACACAGTGGATGCCTGAAACGCATTGCCAGACATGGCGGCAGATACAATAGTGGAGTTTAAAATGCTTTTAGACAGGGACATGGATGTGCAATGAATGGTGGGGTATGGATTGTATTCAGGCATGTAAGGGGAAAGTATCAATATAATGGTAAGACCCTTAATAGCAGTGATGTGGAGAGGAATCTTGGGGTAGTTTATCCTGGCATTTTGCTTGGCACAGACATTGTGGGTCAAAGGGCCTGCTCCTGTGCTGTACTGTTCTATTCTTTACCATAGATCACTGATATATATTTTCAAGGATTCAAGAATATAATTATGTAAAGGAAACCAACATGGATATATTTGCATTATTCAAGTGTTATTTCTGACCTAAAAACAACCCAGTTAAGTGACTTTTCAAAATAAAGCCACTCCTACAAAAACAAGGTCTCAGAATAAGTAATGAGATATTATTGGATAATCTATTTCACATCTGGTTTTTGAATGTTAACTCGGTAGTCTCCCACTAACAGTGTTAAGAGATATTTTTTACAACCACCACAGTTTTTTTTGTCTCATCTGAAGAAAAGAACTGTACACAGATTCAGATCCAGCTAGACAAAAGTGCTGGAGAAACTCAGTGGGTGAGACAGCGTCTATGGAGCGAAGGAAATAGGCGACGTTTCGGGCCGAAACCCTTCTTCAGACTTCACTCCATAGAGTTTTTCCAGCACTTTTGTCTACCTTCGATTTTCCAGCATCTGCAGTTCCTTCTTAAATTTCAGATCCAGCTAAGTTATTTTATTTTTAAAGGAAAGCTATATCTGCCGTTTAGGTATTAAAATTGATTGCATCTTGACAGGCGAATATCCTAGTTACCTGTCAAATTATCTTCACACATGCATGCACATTTGCTCAGATGTGCATAAGCTTTGGAAATTTAACATACAGCATATCTAACTTTATTCAGAAAATGGAAGTCAATTACCTTAACAACCTCCTCTCCATCCACCTTCATCAGCTGCCTCAAATTCTGCTGGAGTAAATTTGTGTTTGACCTCCATTTCAAGAGCCCCAAGAGATCCACTGTAAGCAAACCAGGTATGATTTTTTTAATTAATAACCAAGTAAAGAGGCGATAAAGTTCCAAAGAATAAAAGTAAAAACAAAGTATTATGTAACTACAACTTCATCCCGCTGCAATATGTGGCGGTTGCAAATAATGTTTGGTCCACAATGATCCATTGTGGACACCACAAAGCAATTAAAGTGTCATTTTGTTTTATTTCCATGGAGAACAATTAAACAATTTAATTTTGCTACTTTTTAAATAAACCGTCATCTTAAGCCATTAAAAAAAAACAATTTGTAAGTGCAATTCAGTCTATCCCCTAGCTTTAATGCCAAGGAATAAAATGATTGTAAAATATAAGACGCAAGAAGCCACTTGCTCTTTAGTTTTCTAAGTTTTTTTTAATATCACTCAACAGCCAGAAAGTACTGTTGAGTTTGGTACTATAGAGAAATCGTTCAGCTGGGAAAGAGTTTTGAAACCAAACAAGGAGAGCAGAAATAGTCTTTTGGTCTGGAGGGGCAAGTGCAACATAATGAAGCACCATTCTGCTCGCTAAACGGATTACAAATGTAATTCATTTGTTTAAATATCGATTACACCCGATTGGTACAATCTTCATTTTTAAATGCTGAACTGATCCAGCCGGGGGATGTCGCAACCTCGCCAACAGTCTGTCTCGTCCTTTTCTTCTTTTGTTGATTTTAGTCTGTTGTTTAATGTATGTTTTAGTGCATCGTTAATTTTGTATTATGTGGGGGTGTGTGGGGATCTTTTTTTATTTCTTTCCTTGACTGAGATGCGACTTTTTCCATATCATATCTCCGTCCACACTGCGGCCTAACATCATGGAGCTGGCAGTCCTTTTGCTGGGGACGACTTAGGGAGCTTGCGGACTTAACATCGTGGAGCTTGCGGTCTCATAGTTAGGGGTCGACTTCGGGGGATCCAACCGCAGGACCTTCGACCAGGCCCGATCGCGGGAGATTCGATCACAGTCACAGAGACCGATGTCAGAAGATCCTTCAGGGGGGTGAACTCTCGGAAAGCGCCTGGACCTGATGGTATACCCAGACGAGTTCTCAAGACCTGTGCAGACCAACTGGCAGGAGTTTACCCTCCTGATTTATTTCTTAACAGTATAATTCAGAATTTATTTTTAACCTTAAAATTCCAAGTATCTCTTAAACACTTATCTGTACATTAGAAGATTTAATCTTTCCCATAGAAATCTAAAAAGAAACTGGGCTATTTACTGTCATTATATTATTTTGCGATTATTTTATTGGGACATCATGACCCATTTTTTGGAATCAGTAATGAGAGGCAACAAAATATTCTCCATGATAATTCCCAACAGCACAAGGCCACTTATTCACCCCATTATCGGCCCATTACCATATAACCATATAACAATTACAGCACGGAAACAGGCCCTCTCAGCCCTTCCCTCGCTCCCTCGCTATATTTTCACAATTGCACTGCCAAATTCTGCTGTAACTCCAAGTATTTTCATTTAATTTCCAAATATGCAGATGACATGTCCATAGTGTGTTGTATTTCAAACAGTGACAAAATGGAGTACAGTAGGGAATCAAGAGTTTTGCAGCATGATGTCAAGATAACAACCTCTCCCTCATTGTCAGCAAAAAAAAGGACTGGTTATCAACTTCAGGAAGCGGGGTGGAGTACACGTCCTAGTCAGTCTCTCTATTCTACAGGGCGCTACACCACTTACTGTGCAAGTCCTGCCCTTGTTTAGGAAAATGCAACACCTCACACTTTCATGCCAGAATTAAATTCCATCTGCCGTTCCTTGGCCCACTTCCCCAATTCACCAAGATCATGTTATAATCGTATATAACCTTCATCATTGTCCACTACAACACCAATTTTGGTGTAATTCACAAACTTACTCACCATGTTAGAAATATTATCATCAAAATCATCAAAATGGAGATGACAAACAATTGTGAACCCAGTACTGATCTCTGCAGCTGGTCACAGGCCTCCAATCTGGATAACCCTCTGCTACCACATTCTGACTCTTTCTACCATGCCAATGTCGTATCCAATTGGTTAACTGACCCTGGATCCAATGTTATCTAACCTTCTAGGTTAGCTTAAAGTGCACGATCTTGCCAAAGGCCCTTGCTAAATCCATGTCGACAGCTTCTACCACAGTGCCCTCGAATAAGAGGGCACTGTGGTAGATGCTGTCGACATGGATTTATCCAAAAAACTCAAATCAAATTTGTGAGACACGACTGGCCATACACAAAGTCATGCTGACAAACTTTCATCAGTCTTTCCAAATGCTGATAGGTCCTGTCCCCCAGAATTCCTTCCAGTGATGTTAGGCTTACCGACCTGAGGTTCCCTAGCTTGTCCTTGCAGCCCTCTTTAAATAAAGGCACATAATTTGCCACACTCCAATCTTCGGTGCTTCATCCACGGCCAAAGATGATGCAAATATCTTTTGGGCGCCCCTGCAATTCCCTCGGTAGTTTGCTACCTTTCAGAATACACTTGACCAGGGATTTATACACCTTAACATATGTCTTAATGTGGATATATTCCAATATACCACTATTCATTTCCCTCGATTCTTCCAATGACATTCCCCGCGGTATACACAGATAACGCCTCGTCCATTTCAGGTAGTTCCACAAAGACGTTGATCTTTCAGCTGCCTTATTCTCTCCCGAGCTATCCGTTTGCTCTTAATATAATTAGAGCATTTTTCAGGATTCTGCTTTACCTTATCTGCCAAAGCTATCTCATGTCCTCTTTATGCCCTCCTTTATTTAATCTTTCCCAAAGAATTCTAAAGAAAAACTAGGCTATTTACTGTATCTGTTTTATTCTGCTATCATTTTATCCCTGAGCATACTATTTTAAGTAGATTATATTGTAATCACGAACTGAATGTTATTTTGTTTAATGACTAAAGAAGAGCATTGATTCAAAATCCAGAAGCACATCATTTAATTGTTCTCTGTGGAAATAAAACAGAATGGCAATTTTATTGCATAGGTTGTGTCCACAATTGATCAATGCACCTACTCAGAACCCTCAGGAAATAGATAATAGCAAAATAGATATTTATTTTGAGCATTCTCCAGTGACATATCTGGTTTTCATACCTAAAAATTAGATTTCTAAATATCATCATCAACAAGAGCTAGAGTGTGAACTTATAAACAGTGAATTTTGTCACCACTGGAGCTCTCCAGTGGCTAGTCACAAGAATATTTATAGTGCCATTTTCCATCTCCCAAGGACTCTGAGTAGGATTGCTAATTTACCAGACAGTGAAATAAAATCAGTAAATCTCATTTAACAAAGCGCTGCTATGCTCAGAGGCAAATAAATCTGAACATTGATTTGAACTCTAGTATCAGAAGTGAAAGAGCAAAACCAATCACAGGCATACATACCAATCTATAACACAGCACTTCTAAAATTACAAATCCCTAACATGTTAAATATGTCATTTTATTTTATAAAATATTCAGCATTTCTTTTGCTGGGTTTATTTTGCCTGCTATTGTCATCTTCAGAATGTAATTGTGTGCAATTCCGAAAGCATTGAATAGTAGATTTAACAATGAAGCCACTTGGTGTTTAAAGAAGGCACTCTCTACAACCTAAAAAAAATCATCAAATCATAAAATTACATGAAAATTAATTTGATGTAAATAGCTGATATCACAGAATTACCCGATTTTGTTTTTCATCTATTAACTAATGCTCTTCTGTTGTAGGGAGCCCTTAGATTCTGTGCAGTAATTTTATATGGGCTATTAAAAAATGTACATAACATATACACAAACATCAATATTTAGGAGCTTTTTTTTAAATAAAATCTGAAAACAAATAAGTGCAAATATTCTCAAAATCAACTTTCTAAACTTAATCACGGATACTCATGTCTTTCTTTTTAGTAACTTACCATTCTGTGTAAGTTTTGTTGAACAGACCAAAGTGGAAATCTGAAATGAGTCCTTGCTGATAGCAAAGTTTCCAAAACTGTGCATATTTTTCCCAGTCACTGTGTAGCCTTTCTCCTCAAGTGCTGGTTTAGTTGCTGGTAGATTTAAATGTAGTGATGCATCTTCCAGCTTTTTGGCATCCCACTGTTCAGTAAAATTAAACTTAAAGCATTATATTTCAACATATTAAATTACTTGTATATAAACCTTTTAAGTTGATTGAGATGCCAATTAAAAATAATTGTAAACTAACGTACCTTGTATACAATAAGATCATGTTCTCCATCTCTTAGGGTTGTTCCATCAAACCTCATTAGCTTCACAAACGCCAGTGCAAAAATCTTCTCAGACTTGTCTTTGGCTAGACAAAGGAGGAAACAATGCCTTCAATCATTCATTTGTGAAACAATAGCTTCCATTGCTTTGTTTAAAAAAAAGTAAACCGTTAAATCAGAACAAATATAAGTTCTATCATTGCTACCACAATCCATGCCTTCCAAATGCCTCAGAAAGAGCTATTAATTACAACAAGAGCTCATGTAATTTGATAATGGAATCTGTATTTCATAATGGGATCATACTAACCAAACACCAACTCTTATATACATTTGGCAAAATAAATATTTAGATTATTCAAAATGCTCAATTTTTTTTTGCTTTTGGAAAGTATCTCCAAGAAAGATCCCACCAAAGATCAAAGCAAATAATGGTGAAGATATTGCTTAATCATATTTCAATGTATTTGTCCTTGAGACATATGAGCCAGTCATCCCATTGAGTCTATGTCAGTTCTCAGAGTTCTCCCAGCCTCACTCCCTATTTATTTCCCAGTCTTTTCTCTACCATATCTACATCAACACCTCCAATTCTCTTGATACATAGCTACACTAGAGACAAATTACCGGCACCAATTAATTAATCAGCACCAATTAACTTTACAGCACAATTTGGAGTGAGGGAAAATACTGGAGCACAGGGTGAAACCATGAGTTCACAGTGAGAATTTGAAAACATGCAGACAGTACTCAAGATCAGTATCCAGCCAGGTTGCTGGCAATGTGCTGTAGCAGCACTAACTGCTGTGCCACTGTGTATTATGGGAAGATTTCTTCGGAAAATGATGGTTAAGTTATTGGAAGTTACTATATGGAAAAATTGAATTACAGAAGATAGAATTACCAAAAAAATAATAATTTTCCAGTTATCATTTCAGCTGTTTGTATTTTTTTGGAAGCCAAAGCACCAATGTGACATTCCATGCAAACTTAGTAATACTTTTTTTTTTAATCCACTCATCAGTTGAGCTAAAAACCAGATAATTAGAGCTTTAAATGAAAGTAATACAAATTTGGAAGCCATAGTTTGCCAGTATGCTTGTTTTTGAAAAGTCTGGTCAAAATAGTTCACCACTTAATCAAAAATGAATATAGGACAAAGGTAGTTGTATTGCTTCGCAAACAGTGGTGTCGGTAAAGTGTTTCCCAGTGATAAGAATAATTAATACTGCTCATCTAGGCTTTTATATTTCAGACAAAATTATCTCTCTGTGAGAGCAGAAACAGGGGACAGAGGACATTTGCAGTGTAGAAATGTTGCTTTGTTCTGAATGTACAAAATAGAATCAGAAAACCACAGAGCCAGTCTTTGATTTCTTCCTATTGCGAGGAATATCACTTTCTCTTGACCTTCCTTTCGCACCAATATAATAAATCACTTTCGGTACTCACATTCCTGGGATGATCTGTGTCGGAAAGTGAACCTTAAATGGCTACGATTTACATCTTCAATAGGGATCGCCACCTAATTTCAAAATAAAACTATTAAAAACTCAAGCAAAGGTTGAAAAATAGAGATGGACATTTTAGCATGTGCAGTTCCAGCTCACAAGAACATACCTTTACTGTCTCAAACCATCGGGGTTGTTTCACTTGGTAGTAAATAACAGATTTGTATTCAGAGATACCGTCATCTCCTGCACCAGGAAAAATTACGTTCTTTAAAAAAGAGGGAAATATCAATTCAGTTTCAGAACCACGTTAAAATGTGTTAGGAATTTAAAAGTAAAAGAACATTAAGTTTAATTTAAGTGTTCTAAACATGTGAATCCAAACTGTTTATACCACAGGTGCATCTTCCAGAAAAGTCATACCTCCAAACGCTTGCCTTCTTCATCGTACACCATCATTGTGACTTCGACATTCTTGGAAGTTGTTTTACTGCCTTTGTCAAATTCTCCCTGTGCTAGCGTAACGTAGATGTCATTACGTACATCACCTTAAAGAAGCAAAGATAAACAACCCTAAGCAATTTATGATTTTAATACTACCAGAATAATTTTACTACTAAACCAAGCAACACATATCCTTGACAGTAAACAATATTCATTTGGTTAACAAATATCATCAGGGTAGTAAATCTGCCATTCTTGTGCGGTGTTGTCCCCAGACACAGCATTATAATTTTAAATGTTTAAAAATAGGTTCAACAGCATTGAGTTCCTAAGTCAAATGAGGTAAGTATCCCACCACTATTTTCCAGTCCTTAGTCCATGACAACTGTTACCCATAAAAATAACATTTCAGAAAATCTGCATTTTCCTTCAACTGAAGAAATATAAGGGTGGTAAAATGTTCATTTCTTGCATTTTCTGAAACAAATTCAAATAATTTGTTTATCATTTAAGAGCCGACTGATCTTAAAAGTCAAATAAAATGTGTCAGTTTCCCAGAAAATTCAAATATGATTACATAATCATAACTGAATCTTTGATAAATTAATGTCAGTCAATCAAATCTAGATATCACCAAATTCTTCAAATTCCACATGGACAATACAGGTTGCCAGCTCTGATCCTGACTTCCAATGCCGTTGGTTTTGAACTTGCCAAGGACTGCATGTATTTTCCCTGAAAGCTTAATTTCACTCCTAAAGTTATGCTGGTTGGTAGTTAATTGGTTACTAAAACTCACTGCTACTATAAGTAGTTGGTGGAAGAATTGAAGGGCATGAGCGAGAAAATAGGTTACATAAGTTGGGATCAGTCTGAAGAGTCTCAACCTGAAACGTCGCCCATTCCTTCTCTACAGAGATGCTGCCTCACCCGCTGTCACTCCAGCATTTTGTGCCTAACTTCATTTTAACCCGGCATCTGCAGTTCTTTCTTACACATGATGTTGAGAAATGGGACTACTCTGAGAGCCAGCATTCACAAATTGGGTCAAGTGGCCTCTTTCTCATCGTAAAATCAATTTTAAAAGTTGCAAAAATGACACAAAGCAGCATGGAATCCAAAAAATGATCTTCTGCACCCTATGGCAGGGGAAGAGGGAAACTTACTTTGAAAGCTGCTGAACCTGACTTATCTAAATCAGTCAAACAAGATAAGTGTAAAAATCATCAAGGTAGACAAAAGAAGGGTGCTGGGAAAATCATGCGGCGCGTGGCATACCACCATGGTGAGCGCTCGTACTGGTAGGCGTAGCCCCTCCATCTGCCATTTCTTAAACAGTTTAAAAATCAATATTTTCTTTTAGATTCCAGTACGACGAAGAAGGTTCCCATCATTCGAAATGTTCAATATTATCCTCAGATATGTTACCTGACTGCTGAGTACCAGCATGTTGTGGTCTATCTTTGGTATTAAACAGCTTACAGTTGAAGGAACTTCTCTTCCTCGCTCGTGAAGGGAGTTCGTAAGTCTCATCTCTCATGCTCCTTCTCAGCGTTTCCTACTGCTCTCCAGCTCTAGACCTTGTTTTACCCTGACTCACTACCACAGTCTGATGCACCTCGGTGTGTCTGCGCCCATCTTGTGCCTCATAACTTTCAAATCTAGTTTCAGACAGGCCTTTCAGAACCCATACTGTATTTCAAGCTACCAACAGTCAATACTCCATTTCTCCACACCCAGTTTACTTCTTTCGACCGTTAGCCACTGCACACTCTACAAGAACAGTAGCACTCGATCCAATTCTCCCACTGCGCTGGTCATAACCCAAACCTGCTATGAATCCCAAACTTTATTTCATTCTTATTGGCTTCACACTTCAATAATGCTTCCTCCCTCAAACCAACCCTGGCGTCCACTAAGGATCTATTTTAGCAGTTGAAGATAGAGTCCAGCCAAAATGTCACCGATTCCCATTTTCTCCAGAGATTATTGTACTTTCTGCTGAGTTACTCCCGGGTTTTGTGTCTATTCTCTTAGATTTAATCAAATGCCACAGGTCATAATGATCTCAGTGGGACTTAAGGTTACAATGTTGTATGAAGCTGATGACTAAGTTACTTTTTTAACTCATATGCACTTAGTCTAGTTTACTTCCCAATCATTAAATCCACCAAAATCTCCAATAATAACCTTAAATTAATCAGTAGAAAACTTTTACACTTACTTTTCTGGATTAATAGTCACTTAAAAAATTGAGCATTTGTTTTGTTCACAGCCATTTCCCTAATTCCCACCTTCACGTAATTGGATAACGTGGTAATTCACATTAGGCTCAGGTGTTAATTCTTGGGGGGTTTCCCCATGTATGCCGTAATATCAATTGGCATGGCTCACATTTTTGATTGTTACTGAGATCGTCACCACTTCATCATGATATTATTTCAGTGTTAGGAAGCAAACTATGCAGCACTGTTAACACACGACTATGGATTTAAAAATCTTTGTCATATATATACTCAATGTTGATTTCTAGGCATTCCTTTTTGCTGACAGGTGGCATGGAAAAAGCATTATGTATGTAGATCACATGTCCTCATCATCAGATCTGACTGCTGAGAGATGCCAACAGCTTTGTGTTCCTTGGTATGCATATCACCACAACCTAATATTGTCCCTTCACACAGATACGATGAACAAGAAAACAATACTTTCTTTGGTATGTGATGCAAATTTGAATGTCCACGAAGACTCCTTCGAACTTTTACAAATGCAATATAGGAATATAGCAATATAGGAAGTGTTCTGACAAGAAGCAATTCAGCTTGGTGAGGCAATGCTCTATTCATGACTGAGTGATTATGCGGGCAGGGGGAATGGTGAACACAGACGTGTCTATCACAATGTGTAGGAAAAAACTGCAGATGCTGGTTTAAATCGAAGGTAGACAAAAAATGCTGGAGTAAATCAGCAAGATAGGCAGCATCTCTGAAGTTAAGGTCCTGAAGAAGGTTTCGAGTCGAAACATCTTCCATCCATTCCCTTCTCTCCAGAGATGCTGGCCTTCTAGCTGCTGAGTAGCTCCAGCATTTTGGTGTTATCATGTCTCACAAGCTCGTCACTTCACTTCCATTCTAAGTTCATCTTCACATGCGTGCATCAGGGAAGGGCTGGAAGTATTCTCAAGGGATACATGCTAATTTGTCCATACACACCTTTTTTCTTCTAACTATTAAGAACAAGAACGTTCTCCACATGATTATCAGATTTCCTAACCAGTCAACTCTTTTAGGGTTGTCAAAGGGTACGGGGGAGGCCGGATGGAATGAGGTTAGGAGGGAGATAGATTCAGCCATGATTGAATGGCGGAGTAAACTTGATGGGCTGAATGACCTAAGTCTACTACTCCACTTATGGAACTATATTTGCCCCACCTCTGCCCGGAGGCTGCTGCCATGTACTCCATACCTCCTCCCCCATTTATTATTCCATCTTCCCCCGCTGACCTCATTAATTCAGATTTCAGATTGCAACCCCCCCACCACTACTTCTGCCATTATTCTGCCTGTCTTCCTGTATAGTTTAGTTTGGATTATTCAAGGTGGAAACAGCTTCTTCGCAGGTCCGTGATCGACAGTGGATCCCTACACATTAATACTATCTTTACACCCCTGGAGACAATTTGTTTTTTCATTACCATTTACAAGCCAATTTAACTACAAACCTCCGATACGTTTGGTTGGGAGAGGAAACCGAAGGTCTCCGGAGAAAATCCCACGCAGGGTCACGGGGAGTGAATGTACAATCTCGACAGTAGACAGCACCCGTAATCGGGATCGAACGGGTCTCCGGCTGGCACTGCATTCGCTGCCACCTGTAAAGGCAAACAACAACCTCTACCGCTGCGCCACCGTGACCCGCCCTGTTGTGTATTTGTTGCTGTTTCTTCATTACTTTACTGACTTATTGTTAACTCTATGATTTGCCCTTAAAGTGTATGATATGGACATTACTATGTTCTAATGTAAATATAGCTTTATAATGTACAAGAATATATGGAACAAAAAAGTCTAGAGAAGATCCCGACCAAAAAAATAAATTGTTCATTATTCACAGCTATGCTGCCTATGCAAGTTCCTCTTGCACTTTGTTTTTGCAAGCATCAAAAATAAATTGTTATGTCTTTCAAAAAAAATATTTTTTAATATCTTTATTATATAAAAATTATATATCTGACAACAGATATGGTTAAATCAATTCACAAACTTTACCAGCATTATTATTTAGAAACCCCATTTTACTAAAGGCAACTGATGTTGGTTCTGTCAACTAAATGGGGACTAGAAAATATCTTTGGGAATTTGATGAACATCCCCTAAGAGCAGTTTCATTGTAGCCACAACCGGGATGTGTAATTAGTAAGTATGTTAGTAAAAAGAGCACAAAGATTTATTTAAACAATAGACAATCAGTGCGGGAGTTGCCCATACAGCCCTTCAATCAGCAACGCCATTATGTGATCATGGCTGTGCATCACATCAGTTTACGCTGTTCCTGCCTTCACCCCTATTCCCTGACGGATCCTGCTATATTCAAGAGCCCTTTCTAGCTCTCTCTATGAAAGTTTCCAGAGAAACGGCTCCACGCCTCTTGAGGCACGGGATTCCAGACTCTTCAACTTCTGTGTGATAAAAGGGTTCACTCATCTCCGTTTTAACGGACTTATCTATACTCAGTATATTCTTAAACTGTGGCCCCTGGTTCTGATTCCCCCAACATCTCGGGAACTGTATCCTCTGCCCTCTCTAGCGTGTCAAACCTAATAATCTTATATTGTATCAATAAGATTCCCTCTCATCCTTCTAAATTCCAGAGTATAACAAGCCCGGGCCGCTCCATTATCTTTATTTTATTCAATAAAAAAGGGAAAGCCAGCTTTTAAATTAAATTATTTCAGAGTGAATCTTATGTATCGTCTGCCGTCGTTCTCTGGGATGTTGGAGGTATGGGAAATCAGAGTACCCGGAGGAGAGGAAAACCCATGGGGTCAGTTGGGAACATGCAAATTCCCACTCAGACAAACACAGATCAGGATAAACTCAGGTCTCTTGCACTGTGAGGCAGTGCGCTACCTGTATGCCACTATGCCACCTTATTGTCAAAGGTGCAGGTAGACATGTTTTCAAGACTTAACTGTTCCCAAGATATAATTATGCCTCGTCCAAACCCTAGTTCTTTGAAGGTCAGCAAGGTTTCCAAGGAGGGGGCTCACTGCTACCCACCTTTCATTGCAATTACAATCTGGCAATAAATGTGTGCAATGATACCACAATTCCATTGCTAGAAAATAACAAAAGAATTTCTATCAGGCACTATTTTTAAAAGTATACATTTAACTCTGTCTAGCTTGAATACTAGTTAAGAAATATCACAACTACAAGATGGATATTAATTATTGAATTTTCTTGTGTGAAAATTTATCAGCCCGAGAAAATTTAACCCAGAGCTATAAAAGGTATATTCAGGATTATTAAGCTCATTCCAACTTCTATCTAACATACCTATAACTTTTTCACATTTCATAAGAAATGGTCATTGGATTCATCTGGTCTCTATTTACTCACATAGCAAGCCAATTCCCATATTCCCCCATCAACTATTTTCCCTCACAGGTCATCCAACTCCAGCCCCATCCTATCTAATTCTCCTTAACCCATCGAAACTATGGGTAATTTAACCTTAACAAATTAACCAACAACCATGTCTTTGGAAGTATGTGGGGGGGGAGGAAACAGAAACATTCAGTGAAACCCAGGGTAGTCACAAGGGGTGGAAATATTAAATCAACAAAGGTGGCGTTAGGCCAAGATCCAACCAGGAAATCAACGTAAATCCACCCAGTCAGCTAGTCTGTTAGCTAGAAAAACATACTGCTGAGTCTCTGTGCTGCGTTAATACTGCATCTTTGCATCAACCTTTAATAAGAGCTTACATACAAATTCTGCCAAAACAAGATTTTACTAAAATAGGTTATGTTATGAGAATGTCATATGTCATATTTTTGTGCAAATGTTAATGCAATATTTATAAAGTTTTGAAAACCGTTCTAAAGCTTGAGAAGAAGGCATTGTAATAATATCATAATATTGTTATTTTGTAACTTACCTTGACCCTTGTGGTTTATTTCCTTGGCAGTAATGACTTTATTGATCACAGTCTGAAGGAAATCGTTCTCCCCAGCTACCCTGGATGAAAAACGGGATGATATGTTCATGCTTTATGTCGAATGGCTGTATCAATGCATGCCTGGAATATGCACATGACGGCCAACACAACAAGAACATGGGAATTGGGCCATACAAACCAGAATAGTACAGCACAGGGGTTACAAATTATCATTGCATTACTTATGCAACAAACTGTTTGTAATAAGCCAATGCAGGGGAAAAAGAAGTGGATAACAAGAAAGACACAGAAAGACAATTAATCAAGAATATGTTGATTGCTCAAGAATAACTGCAAATTGAATTTACAAATAGCTTTATTCACTGCATTAGGTCCTTTCTCAGGAGCATGATAAAAAAATTACCCAATATGCATAGAAAAAGTTTAAAACAGTACAAATGCTTTTGTACAAAAGTACAAAAGTTCTTTCTGGTTGCAGTTTTAACAGAAAATTCAACCCCATGTGCCTGCTCTGCCATTCATTATCGGGCGTCACTTCCCTACATTAAAACCATTCTCCTTAATTCATCTAATATCTAATAATCAGTCTCAGTCTTGAATATACTCAGTGATTGAGCCTGCTCAGCATTCCGTTTGAGTGTGGCAATTATCTGAAGACAGAATCTTTTCAAAGTTGACAAGAATAGGCCAGGCAAAATGAAGAATCATAGAAAGCAGCAAATGGTGACTTTAAAATATATTAATTTAAGAGAAAACTGAATATGAGCTCAAAATTAATTAGATTAATAAAAGGGCTTTGACAAGCACATGAAGAGATCCAATGTGGCAGTAGTTAATGTTATTCCTTAGAAGAAGATAAGAAATTAATAATGAGTAAGAAACAGTAGAGATGTTAAATAAATATTTTGTATTTGTCTTCTCAGGAAATAAAAAGCAATTCTTAACCATAACTCCATACCCCTCAATTCCACATTTCCTAAATAAATAGGACCTCTCAGTTCATTCTAGGACATCCAAGGTCCTCTTTCTTTCGTAGACATTGTAGATGAATTCCTCATTCGTGTCTCCTGTCTCCTGTAGTTCTGTTCTCGCTCCCTCGTCCCCAGAAGGAACATGGATGGAGTTCCCCCTGATTCCTGCCTTTCACCACACCAGCCTCCGTACTAAACATATGATTCTCCAACATTTTCGCCACCTTCAACGTCATCCCACCACCAGTCACTTCTTCCCATCTCCACTCCTTTTCGATTAATGTAGAGAACATTCCATCTGCAATTCCTTGGTTCGCACATCCCTTCTTACCCATGCCAGCCTCCCAAGAGTCTTCTCCCTGCAACCGCCATAAGTTGTAAAATCATGGGCTACATCTTTTCCCTTCACACATCCATCCCAAGAACCCATCAGTCTTCGATCAGAGGTGGTACTTAGGTTAACATTGCAACCCCACCTCCTATACCGCTGCATTTGATGTGTGCTGTCCTTTACCTTTGACAACACTATGCAAATCGGACTAGATAGACACTTTGTTACAACCTTTATAATCTGTCCACCAAGCCTTGCTTGATTTTCTGGTTGCTATAGTTTTTAATTCCCTTCCGTTGCGATCAATTTTACTGGTCTGGGCCTCGTCCATTTCCAGAAAATTGGCGGCCACATGCTGCCAAAAGTGTAGGGATTGTACCAGGTGTATTACACTTGGGGTAGATTACTAAACCAATGGTAATATTGAACATTGAGTGATTTTGTTCTTTTTTGAGGTAACAAACCTAACTTTCTTCAAACCTGCCTTTCCTCCCCTGTTGCCCCAGTTACGCATGCCACCCATTCTCCTCTACTATCACATCCCCTTTCCTTCCCCTTTGTATTATATCCTTCATTTGGCTCAAATTTCATTCTAATTTCCTCCTCTTCTGTAATGTAAGGGTTAAACAGACTATGTGAGCTAAAATTAAGTTGTCAGTTAATTAGCAGCACCGTATTTCCAACCCTGCTTAGGAAAACAAGTAGCTGCTTTCGGAGAATGCGTGGGCTAATTCAAACCAGTGGATCATGAGGACACCTGCGATATCACTAAGATAAGCTTTGCTTTTCTCAGAGACATCCGAGACTAGCTCAGTGTCTGATAGGACACATAACTCAAGCCATTATGGTACCAAGGAGGATAGCTAGTTTGACACATAATCACCTATTGTTTATCGAGATACAAATTATTATATAAATACATGCTTCTACCATGAGAGCATGAGCTTCATCTTCGGGGAGAGAAAAGAGCTTCACCAAGGAGAGAGAGAGAAAGAGCTTGGACCTTGGTGTGTCGATGTGTGCCTGTGCAGACAGGAGGCTCGAATACACAGCGGGGCATAAGACCTGTTATTGCGTATTGTTTCTTTATTAATAGTTGATAGTGTTTCTGTGTTTTACTTGTATTTTGCTTGAATAAATAGTTATTTGTGCTCCACCATGTACTTCCTCCTTTCATTGATCCAAATCCTTGAATCCTGCATATATTTTGTTACACCTTACCTTACAGACATTTATCTTATTTTCATCTCTGGCCTTTGTCCATTCATCTGCCAATCAAACCCCCCGCACCTGTAACCGCCTTCTAGGCTTTCTTCCGTCCCCATCATTTTTCTTCCCCCCCCCCCCGCCATTAAACCAGACTGCAAAAAGGTCCCATGCCTAAACATAACCTCTACATGTCTTCCAGAGATGCAGCCTAACCTGATGAGTTATTCCCACACTTTGTGCATTTTTAGTAAACCAGCATCGTTCGTTCCTTTTGTCTACTGTTTATATCCATTCTTTGCTCTCAGACCAAAAAACAATTCTTAATCCTTTTCAATATGTGAGTCCCAATTCCACATGCTCTAATATGCTCTAATATGATCCATGTCTGGTTGCAACCTTTTGAAATACCCTCTGCAAATGCAAATACACGACACTGACTTCCACCTTCCCATTCTATGAACTGTATCCTCAAAAACCTCCAGGTTAGTCAAACCTGATTTTCCTTTCACAAATCCAGGTAAATTCTGCTCAGTCTTATCATTATAAGGTGTTCCAATATAAAATCCTTCATTATAGATGTTAACTGCTACATCTTTCAAAACTCAGATGTAAATCATCAAGTCCTTGCAAATCATTAGCTTTCCAGGTCACTGACTTCTCTAGTAGTACGTTTTGAATAATAATAATTTCCTTCAGTTCCATATTCTCCATAGATCCTAGATGTCCTTATATATCCAGTATGTCTTCGGTAAAGACAGATGCAAAATAATTGCTTAATCCCTCTGCCATTTCTTTATTCTCCATAAAAAATTATGTCTGTAAATTACTAACACTTGCCCTCTGCTATTCATTTGCTTCCTTTACAGTTGTTTCAGTTTCTAGCCAAAATCACCTCATATTCCACAACATCTTTATCAATTTCTTTGTTCACCGAGGTCCCAATTCTCAGACTACTATAACTTTAAAAGCCTATTCCTTTGATATATTACTTTTAATTTATAAGTTCTCATTTAGCTTGTCACCCCAGATGAATCATTAATCCTGGTGATTTTGACACTTTAAAATAAATCTTTATGGCCACTTGTATTATTTCTTCAAACGCTAATCATGTATGTGTATTGTCATGCACAGGCCCTAAAAAAGCAAAAAAGCTGTGGAAACATGGTTTTATGAAAAAGAGTGTTTAATGTATTTATCAGCCTATTTTGGAAATGTAATCAGCAAGATAGATAAAGGGAGCCCAGTGGTTATTTGTGTTTGGATATGCAAAAAAGCATTTGAAAAAGTGCCACCAAAAAGATAACTGATGTTGTGTGTTCATGGGGTTGAGAAAAATATATTGAAGCAGATATTCCATCTAATAATCTACTGGATCTGTCAGCTGGGCTATTTGCATAACTTGGCTATTTGTGAGGAGAAAGTGAACCACAGCAGAGCTCCAACCACAGGTCACCTCTGTTGCATCAGTCCACTCCAGAGTACCACTCCCAGAAGGAAATCTGCTACTGACAAATAATGGATTCATTGACGTAAAGGGGAGAAACTAGCTGAGGAAGGAAGGTAGGGTAAGCTTTTTATTTGGTTTAATCTAGTGTAAATGCTTTCATTTGCTTTAAATGTATATATTTTTATTGTTTTTTTTTAATACATTTTTTGTTACAAACCTATCGAATGCTTTTAAAAATTAGTGCACGTCCAAGTCATTTATAAATATTCAGCCAAAGATCATTAAGTCAGGGACCATTATGTTCCATCTGTCAGTGAAGCCAGATCATTAAGCTGAGAGAGGTTCTGGAATGCACTGCACTGTATAGCCCAGTGCCACAAGGCCACATCTTCGAACGCTGCACTGGAGAAAACATAGTCCAGCAAGGCGGGCAATGACAGTACAGCAATTGATCTGCACAATAATTATGCAGAGATGTGTGTATCTTCTTGTAGGGAACATAAAAATCTAACATGCTGATAAATCAAACCAAAAATTTAATATTGTGAAAAGCAAAATAGTCACAGATACCAAACTAAGATTCAAACACCTCTATATATCCAATAATAGATTTAATTGTTGAACCGGGAAAAAATGCATGTAAAATATGAAGTAGAAAGTCATTCAGGAAAGCTAAATTTGTTTTACAGTAGCATATGCATTTTGCATTGTGCTTCCAAAATTCAATGTTATTGACTTCAGTGGAACCAAATTTCAGAAGCATATGACCGAAAACAAATTTCTTAAAGCCAAAACAAAATTCTACTGCAGCTTTTCGACTACAAAATATGTAACAACCAAGTATTATTACTACTTACGGTTGAAATGGAATGAAGTGTTGTTTGTCCTCATCATCTACTTTCCCTGTGATTATGTCAGTGACATCCATAACTGTATTAGTAATAAGAAAACTACATCAGCATTCTTACAAGCAAGTTTCTTTCAAATGTTTAAAAGTTAGGAAATTTGGACAGAGTTGGTTATAAATAGCGAAACAGAGTTTCATCACTATCATTTACAAAAACTTACTAGAGCCAAACACTTTTTGGATAACATAATCTAGGGCTATTTAACACATCCAAGTAGAAAAAGACACAATCTCAAAAGAGCATTACCTGCATTCAGTCCGATGCAGGACTAATCAATTCCACATTCACACAAGGTTTGCAAAGCCAATTTCATATTAGAATCTTCAATGTGTACTTTTGGCAGAATTAAATCATAAGCAAATAATGAATTGTCCTCAATTTATTTTCCTTGAACTTTGATAGTGGTATATTTTTGCTAAATTCTTGCACTCTACCACCAAGTCCTGCTGGATGTCCCAGTTGCCAACCATTTTAATTCCCCTTTCCATTCCCATACTGCCCTTTGCCTCCTCCATTGCCAGAGGGAAACCACATACAAACGGGATGAACAGCACCTCATATATTCCTTCTGGTGGGCACTTCCATATGAAGAATCTTCCAATTTTAAGTAACCCCTCCCCACACACACAACCCCCAACACACAACCCCCTCCCCTCCCCCAACACACAACCCACCTTCTCCAGTGTGCTACCCACTCCCCGGTTGGCACCCATTTCTCCAACTATCATTCACCTCCCCAGTTTACCCTGTTCCTTTTCCCTCCTTCGTATACTCATCTCTTATCCCCGAGTCCTCTGTTCCCTTTCATTCCTTTTCTTCTCCTCCCCCCCCCCCCCCCCCCCCCCCACCCTTCCAACAAACACTATATCGCTCTGGCTTTAGATTTCATACTTCTCTTCTTATTTGATATCTTTTTAACTCTTTTTCACCTCTGGCCTCTGTCTCTTACTATACCCTTCAGCCAATCAAATCCCTGTACCTGTGTCCATTTATCACTTCAAAACGGAACTGCAATTGCTAGTTTACAAAAAAAGACAAAGTGCTGGAGATACCCCCTCGCATCCCTATGTAACACCTGGACTTGCACCCATTTTCAGTGTTTCCACTTTGTAGGAAATTACCCAAAATTCGAGAAATTCTGGTTGTCTTCGGGTCATTTTGGGAAAATGGAATAATTTCGGGAAATGTCCACATCCAGCCCGTGATGGGGTACAAAGATAATACGCACAGCACTGCCGGTTTGACATGTGGGAATTTAAACAAATAGATGTTGGCTGCAACGCTATGGGTTCTAAATATAGCATTACCGGCTGCAGCGCTATGGGCTTTAAACATAGCGCTATGGCCACAGCGTTATGGGTCACCGACAGTTCGGGAAAATTCTCGTATAAGATGAGTCTTTGGAATTTTCTTTCTCAGTGGAAGTTGAGCCTTTGATTATTTTTCAGGCCGTGGTAGAATTCTGGATAAGCCCAGGGGTGAAAGTTTACCAGAGGGCGTTGGGCTTGCAGTTACATTGGGATTGGCCTTGATTTTACAGAACGGTGGGTGGGCTCAAGGGAGAGAGGGAGAGGATGGAGAGAGGGTGGAGAGAGGAAGAAAAGGGGGGTGGAGTGGAGGGAGAGGGAAGGAGAGGGAGGGAGGGGAGGGAGAAGGAGGGAGGAGAGGGGGGGAGTGGGGGAGGGGGGGCGAGAAGGAGGGAGGGAGGAGGGGAGGGAGAGAGGAAGTGGTGAGATAAGGGAATGGGAGGAGAGGGGGGAAGAGAGGGAGGGGGAGGGGAATAAGGGAGGGAGGGAGGGAGAAGGGGAGGGAGAGAGGAAGGGAGAGGGGAGGAGGGTAGGAGGGAGGGAGAGGGGGAGTGAGAGGGAGGGGGGATGAGGGAGGGAGAGGGTGGAGGGAGTTGAGGGAGGGAGGGGAGAGAGAGAGGGAGGAGAGGAAGGGAGAGAGGGGAGGAGAGAGAGAGGGAGGGAGAGAGAGGGAGGGGAGAGAGAGGGAGGCAGAGAGAGAGAGAGAGAGAGGAGAGGAGAGGGAGGGAGATGAGAAGGAGGGGAGAGGAGGGCGAGGAAGATAGAGAGGGAGGGATGTTAGAGAGTGAGGAGAGAGAGGAGTGACGAGTGAGTGAGAGAGGGGAGAGTGAGAGGGAGTGTGAGGGGGTGGGAGTGAGGGAGGTGGGGAGGAGAGGGGAGGGAGAGGGAGGGAGAGGGAAGGGAGCAGGAAGAGAGGGAGGAGGGAGGGAGCACTAGAGGGAGGGAGAGAGAGAGCAGAGGCTGAGATACATGAAAGCAGGTTGAAAAAACAAAGACAACGAAAGCTGTCTTGCATAACACTGTACAAGTGAGTAACAGAAGCAGGCAGATACGGTGTAGTTACATAGATCTATTTTGCCTTTTTCTTCTTTGTGTTGTTAACGTGTGCCCAAGAAAAAAAAACCAACAAGAGATAGCAAGCAGGAAGCATTTTTGAAAAGTTCAGGAAATACCATCAAATTCCAGGAAATTTGGGATTCTATTTAAGGACATTTTTTTTTTGAGGAGTGGAAGCTGCCCATTTGTCCCCTCACTGGTTTCACAGTGCACAACTCTTCTATCCTTACCCCTCATGTTTAGTTTTTTCATGTCTGACCTTTATCTGCCCATCTGCCCATCAACCCCCCCCACTTGAATGCAACTATTGCCATGCTTCGTCCTGCCCCTCCTCTCTTCCAGCTTTTTTTCCTCTCCCCCTCAATGTCTGTAAAAGGGTCCCCACATAAAACGTTAGCTTTCCATTTTCAGCCTGACCTGATGAGTTACTCCAGCACTCTGTATCATGTTCCAGGTCTTGTCTAACCCCCTCTCTATTATCCAGTATATCCTCCTCCCTCCCCCAATAAATTCAGTCTGAAGAAGTGTCTCAACGCAAAACCTCGCCCTCCACTCCTAACCCGCTGAGCTCCTCCAGCAATTTGTTTTGCTCAAAATTTCAGCACCTGTTGTTCCTTGCATTTCCATCTATCTATCTTCTATCTATTTATAAATAACTAAAACTCTGATCTTATCTTCCGGTTTGCAAGTTTTTTCTATTTGCGCAAAACCAGTACGTGATAGCGCTACAATTTTCCGCCAGCTCACTCGCTGCGAGTGCACCAAGTTTCATTCCGATCGGTGCCATAATGCAAAAGTTAGCAAGGTTTTAAAATCTTAATAACCGCGAGTGCCAGATCGATCTCCTCTCTTGCCAGTCAGCGCCGCACAGATTAGTCTATTCTCCTGTCACTCCCCGGGACGTTCCGCCCCTTCCAGCACCATCGTGTCATTACTGGAGCTGAGGGAAGCTCTCTCTGGCCGGCGGAGGTCTCGAACTGAACACAATTTTCGGAGGGACCGGACCAGCACGGCGCAGAGTTGGAGATGTCACCAAATGGAAATCGGAGACTCTGCCAGCTCCAGCCCCTTCCCCTCTGCCCCCCCGGCTGGCTCCTGCCCCCCCCCCCCCGTGATACCCCCCCTCCCTCCTTCTCCCCATGGCTCTTCCCGTCTAACCTCCGAGCTCTCTTCCCCTCCCTCCCCACCACACCCACACCCCCACCCACAATTACCTCTCTCCCCCACAACCCCCCCTCGCCCATCCCCCTCCCACCACAACCACCCGCCCCCACACCCCCTGCCCAACCCCCTCCCATTGAACCACCCCCCGCCGCACACCCCCTCTCACCCCTGCCCAAATATAATTAAGTGCAGGTAATTTTTTTAAAAAAATTATTGCATTTAAATACAAAACTGGTTCTCTGTTTTGAAGTGGAACTGCAGATGCTGGAGAATCGATGGGTACACAAAAAGACTGCTGTGCAGCAGCAGCAAGAGCAGCGAAGGAGATCCCACCTTTTCACATGTGCTTTACATTTATCCAACCTTCCAAACATATACATTCAGAAATACATATATGTTACAAAATACAAATAAGCTATTTGCCCAACCTGTCCATGGCTTACCACTAATGATGTATTTATATATATATATATATATTTATATATATATATTTATATATATATGGTCCTCATCATATCTGCGCATAATAATCAGATCCTTTGATCACATTTTTTAACATTCCCCAGTAAAATTAGCTAATTTTAATGAGTTGCTCATTCGCTTTGTCCACTAAAGACTAAGTCCTATATTACGTAGAAAATAGGTGCAGGAGGAGGCCATTCGGTCCGTCGAGCCAGCACCGCCATTCAATATGATCATGGCTGATTGTCCGCTATCAATAACCCGTGCCTGCCTTCTCCCCATATCCCTTGACTCCACTAGGCCCGAGAGCTCTATCCAACTCTCTCTTAAATCCTTCCAGTGATTTGGCCTCCACTGCCCTCTGTGGCAGGGAATTCCATAAATTCACAACTCTCTGGGTAAAAAAGTTTTTTCTCACCTCAGTCTCCCCTTTATTCTAAGACTGTGGCCCCTGGTTCTGAACTCACCCAACATTGGGAACATTTTTCCTGCATCTAGCTTGTCCAGTCTTTTTATAATTTGATATGTTTCTATAAGATCCCCTCATCCTTCTAAACTCCAGTGAATACAAGCCTAGTCTTTTCAATCTTTCCTCATATGACAGTCCCGCCATCCCAGGGATCAATCTCGTGAACCTACGCTGCACTGCCTCAATCACAAGGATGTCCTTCCTCTAATTAGGAGACCAAAACTGTACACAATGCTCCAGATGTGGTCTCACCAGAGCCCTATACAACTGCAGAAGAACCTCTTTTCTCCTATACTGAAATCCTCTTGTTATGAAGGCCAACATTCCATTAGCTTTCTTCACTGCCTGCTGTACATGCATGCCAACTTTCAGTGACTGGTGTACAAGGACACCCAGATCTCGTTGTACCTCCCCCTTACCTAACCTAACCCCATTGAGATAATAATCTGCCCCCTTGTTTTTGCCGCCATATTGCTTGTGACTGAATGGAAAGTTATATTTACCATCCATATAACCATTAAAAAACTTGAAGCTCACATATACCTTATTGGTTTAAAATTTGAAAGAAATACAAGATTTATATTTATTATTATTGCAATATTATATTCATTATCACATGCTAGGTATTTACCAGCAACTCCAAAAGGTCTTCTCAGCCCCGTGGTAGATTTCTTGGTATTATTGTCCTTCAACTCCATGCGACCCACTCTGACAATCTGGCACACAAAGCTAATTTTTTCTCTCTTAAGATCTTTACTGCCGAGGTCCTATAAAAATATGCAAGGAATTACTCAAATAAAACGTTGCCTCTCTAATGAAGCATATATGTGCAAGATGTCATAACCTGTTTCCCCCCTTTATAGATACTGACTCATCTGTATATTGCAAAATTATTTTAAACTGTGGGAAGCTAGCATATTCATGTTACCCTGAATAAGCATAGACTTTTAACTATTTCTACAGATTGCCTGACAGATAACTTTTTTTCCTAGCTTATCAATTATAGAACTTCTTAATGGATTAAAATGTTATGCTGAGAACAAGCAGACTAAAGTTATTTTGGTAACTAAACCCTGCACTAGATATATAACGGTTTTAAAATGTCCTTAATTTTCCAGTCCTGCCATCTGATCATCATAGCAGAAAAGATGTGAATGAAAACATCCTTCAAAATTAAATTATGGGCCTGTCCCACTTAGGCAATTTTTCAGCGGACTGCCGGCGACTGTCAAGTTGCCGGCCATCGCCTGAAAAACCAGCAACTGGAACGGCGACTGTCAGAGTGGAGCACACACAAACACATCGCTTCATTCACCAACCCGTTATGCAGGCGGGGGACAGGGCAAGTGGGGGGAGCGCTGTCTAAAAAATTCACACAGTGCAAAGCCAAGGTGAAACAGACACACACAGCAATGAACAGGAAGGTTGGCGCTGTAAAAAGACGGCTAAAGCACAGTGTACGGTAAGTAATTTAAAAGAGGGGGGGGAGAGGGGGGGAGAAGGAGTGGAGACAACTTTTAAGAAGCCAGAGATATATGGTTGTGAAGCTCGGCGGACATTTAATATTACCGGTCGGTTATCCGTGGTTCTGAAAACTATTGTTTTTTTTCCCTCAATGAGCCAATGAAATTCACCGGTCAATTCTCACAACCTGTGAGAACCTTCGACCTTCTGGCAACCCATTAGGACCTCCTGGCGACCCACCTACGGCTGGCGAATTCTCGCTCCTCTCCATGGCTGCTTCATTCTATTTGGCGCTAATTTTTCAGTTAATAGTCTCCTGCAGTCGCCTAAAAAGTCGTCTAAGTGGGACAGGCCCATTACTTGTCCTCAGAAAAATAATTGATATTTTGCAATTTTTCATACAATCGCTGTCCGTTTCATCACAGAAATCTGGATGTGCAAATTCTCTGAAACCCTACCATCCACATACATATAATATATATATATATATATATATATATATATATATATGGAAATATCTCATAACTAGCTAACCTGACCTCTTTAGACAGATTCTCTAAATATTCTTACCACATAAATTAATGTATTTGATGGATCTTCTGAGGTACAATACTTTATTTTGTTTTGTTCAGTGGCCTCCTAAGTTTATTTTTTCAACAGTGTATGTAAACTGTTTAATTTATTCTATGTATATTTACAATAACATAAAATATGAAATATTACAATTATTTTTTGTAAGGCTCTAACTGATGTTTTACATTTATTATCCTGGTTAAGATTGGCTTTTTACCTATCATAGTAAGACAATAATGTCTTCAGACTTTTATTTTAAATAAAGGTCATATTCTAGCCTTTTTAGACTATCAACAATTCAAATTTAAAAAAAAAAACAAGCATCAGCAGATGCTGGAAGCTTGAGCAAAAAACAAAGTGCTGGAGGAACAGCAGGCCATGCAGCATCTGTGGAGGGAATGAACATGCAACAATTCAGGTTGGATATGCAGACTGATGGAGTAGGTGAGAAAAAGCTAGAAAAGTGAAATACAGTGCTGCAAAAGTAGTTAAGGTGAGAGGGGAGTTGATTGGTAGATGGCTGGAGTAAGTGACAAAAACTCGAGGAGAAAAGGAGACAAAGGAATGATGAGGAGGAGTGAAAGTGTAAAGTGAGAGGGAGGGCTATAGGAGGAAGGGGACAGAGGGAATGGGGGGAAAGAGGGAAGATTAAAGGAAAATGTGGGAGTCATGGAGATATGCAGGCCAGTGACTAGCATGTTGGGAGATGGTGAGAGAAATGTATGCAGGGTGGGGGCGGCAGTGGAATGAAATTAGAACATTCAATGCTCACACTGTTAGGTTGTCGGCTACCCAAGACGAATATGAGGTTCTTCCAATATGGGGGTGGCCTCACTCTGGTAATAATGGAGACCATGGACAGAAAGGTCAGTGTGGAAATGGTAAGGATTTAAAATGGTAAGCAACCAGCGGGCTTTGGTGGGCAGAAGGCAAGTGTTCAACCAAATGATCGCTTGGTTTTACCAGTGCCAAGGAACCCACATCAGGAGCAAGAAATATAACTGACAAGATTGGAATAGGTGCAGGTGTCTCATCTGGAAGGGTTACTGGGGTGAAGTGAGAGAGGAAATGTGAATAGGTGTTACATCGTCTGCAGTTGCGGGGGAATAAACTCGAGGAAAGGATGGTTTGGGTGTGAAGGGATGAGCAAATCAAGGAGTTGGGGAGAGAGTGGTATCTATGTTAAGAGGAAAAGGGTGGGCTATGACATTGTGACTGGTGGGGGGATCAGGTTGAAGGTGTCGGAAATTGTAACATGATTTCAATGTTTTAATTTATGGCAAAGGATTAGCAACATCAGTGTCCCTTGCAATTATGCGACATTACACCAAATCAAAGTAAAAGCTAAATAAATACAAGGCAAATGCAAATAACATAATCAACCATTACTGATAAAATGGGTGAATAACTTACTGTAAATACAGCTCTTAGATTGTTTAGCCGGTCTATGTCTTTAGGAAGGCCTGAGCTTGCCCATCGCACCAGGTAGTTTTCACTGTATAAACAGGTTTGTCAGTGTTATTCACAATGTGCCCACATGCATTCCTTACGAGTCCATTTATCTTTTCGTACATTAGATTAGATATATTAATCTAATGTATTAGATGCAAAATAAAATATGCATTTTTTTTAATTCACTTTAGCAATAAAGGTCTTGGTAGCTTCAAAATGCAATATGCTCATTTTTATTCAAACTATGAACTAATTTAGGGAATCATATTAAACCTGGGGTATATGTTTTGAGATAATTAAAGATTTTAAATGTGCTTGCTTTGTCACGTTCAAAATGCATTTACTTTTGAAACAACTGGAAAGCAGAACATTTGAAGAATAAAAAGGATTACCCAGAGATAAAGGATTTTTGATTAAATATATACGAGAACTGTGTTTTACAGCACAGCACTAGACCATTCTACTCAGGTCCATGCTCCACACAAGTCTCCTCATGTCCTTCTCAACTAATTCCAGTAGCAAAAAACAAACGTTTGGAGAAACTCTGTGGGTCAGGCGACATCTGTGTAGGGAATGGACAGATGAACTCCCAGGTCAGGACCCTTCTTCCGACTGATTGGACTAAGGGGGGAAATTTGGAAAAGAGAGGTAGGAGTGGGGCAAGTGACAGGTGGATGCAGATGAAGGGGGGTGATTGGCAGATGGATGGAGTAAGTGACAAAGGCTAGAGGTGAAATAAAGGCAAAAGGGTGTCTGGTTCCATCTGCCTTTCATCTCTCTCTTAAAGGTTCCCATTATCACCTTCCTGCACCTTTTAACCTTGTGTCCCCACTCATCGTGCTCAGCATTTGTCTCCACCATTTGCCTCCATCTGCTCATGATCCTTCACTCCTCCTCAGTCCACCTAGGACCTATAGACCACTGTTTCACCCCTTCCCCTCTTCTCTTTATACTGGCTATCTTCCCTCTCCACTCAGTCCTGATGCAGGGGCTCAACCTGATGTTGTGTGACCGACTAAATTCCTCAAGCAGTAAAATGGAGACACAAGAAATTGCAGATGCCAGAATCTTAACCCAAAACAGTGTGCTGGAGGAACTCAGCGGGACAGGATATGGGTCTGAAGAAGGGTCCCAATCCCAAGCATCATGTGTCCATTCCTTCTACAGATGCTGTCTACCCCACCAAGTTCCTCCATTACTTTGTTTTCTGCTCGAGTTTCTCAGGCAGTTTGTTTTTTGCTCCATCATTCATTTTATCTTCATCTCACACTGGCATCCAGGTTTAAATGCATAATAAATGTCAGTTCCCTTCAGAGTTTATAATTGCAACTGCTGCATTGTCTTTTCTCCATTTCTACCTGCCGAGCATGCATTCATGGACTTTGTATGCTCACATCAAGAACGATAATACCCCTGGATGTTGTTAAGTCAATCTATGATCGCAATCCTTCTGCTCTGTTTTACAGGACATTCAATTACTTTACAACAAAGTGGTTGTCAACATATATGCCAGGCAACAGTTACTAATCTCAAAGCTTCCCAAATGATTACTGTCCAGCATGCCCAAATAATATATGGATGAAGGAGCAGAATTTGTATACCTCAGTTTGCAAACTGCAGCAAGAGATAAAAGAAGTTCTGTGAATGGGAGCAGAAAATTACATTAGGACATGGATATGTTACATGAGTTGAGCAAAACCAGGTAAGAAAGTAGGCGTCTCCAATCTGGACCCATAAAAACAAATCAAAATATTTTATGAATTATGCAGGGAAGAAAACAATGGAATTGTAAACGTTCGCTGTTCAAGCATATAAATAATTGATGTGGAATCGGTGGGGCGATGGGTCTGTTTCCATGCTGTATTCTAAACTAAACTAAAATGTAGATTTAGAATTTAATGCTAATGAAGTCAGAATATTAAATGAATGAAGTACAGAATCTTGGTTTCATCTATACTCTCAAGTACCACCTCAGGAAGGAAATTTCTGACCTTGGCTGGTTAGAGCAGTTCTGGCAGAAACATACAAAAAGATCAATACATTAAATTGGAAAGGCTAGTTTTCTAAATATAAATACATAGAGTCGTATATCACACTCATTCTGTGTCGACCAACTCGATCATGCCAACCAAGATGCCCTATCTAAGCTAGTCCTATTTGCCCACGTTTGGCGCATACCTCTGTAAACCTTTCCTATCCATATTCCTGTGCAAATGTATATTAAATGTTGTTATTGAACCTGTCTTAACTCCTTCCTCTGGATATTTTTGGTTGTTTTTTTTCGGAAACAGGTCTTATACTCTGCGGACTACAGAAGTGAATGAGACATCTAATTAATCTTTAATTGGGTAAACATAAACTACTTTGTTTAGTGTTAAAACAAACTAGAACAGAAGCACACGCAAAGGAACATTCGAACATGGCCAACCAGGAAGAAATTAAGATACCATGTTCCCACATACTCTTTGAAGAAGTAAATAGCGGGAAAGACAGAGTAAGTAGACGATGTTTACTTAGATGTTCAGAAATCCTTTGTCATTGTGTCACGTGAAGCTGCTAAGGAAGAGCCCCAGGTATCAAAGGGCAGACACTAGTAGGAATAGCAGGTTGGCTAGATGGTAAAAGACAAGGAGTGGCGATAATGGGGGCTTTTTCTAGTTGACTGGTGGACCAGTGACTAGTGGAGTTCCGCAGGGGTTGGTGCTGGGGCCGCTACTCTTCACATTGTATATTAATGATTTAGACAAGGGGATTTGAGGCTTTGTGGACAAGTGTGTGGATGATACGAAAATAGGTGGAACGGCAGGTAGCATAGAGAAAGCAGGGACTCTGCAGTAGGACTTGGGCAGGTTGGGAGAGTGGGCAGAGCAGTGGTAGATGGAATATAGTGGAGCAAAGTGTGGAGTCATGCATTTTGGTAGTAGGAATAGAGGCAAAACTATTTTCTAAATGGGGAGAGAATCCAGAAATCAGAGGTGCAAAGGGACTTGGGAGTGCTGGTGCAGGATTCCCAAAATGTTAATCTGCAAGTCGAATTGGTAGTAAATAAATCAAATTCAATGCTAGCATTTATTTCAAGAGAGCTTGTATACAAAAACGGGGATGTAATGCTGAGGCTCGTTAAGGTGCTGGTAAGACTGCATTTGGAATATTGTGAGCAATTTTGGGCATCATATCTGAGAAAGATGTGCTGGCTCTGGAGAGGGTCCATAGGAGGTTTACAAGAATGATCCCAGGAATAAGTAGGCTAACCTATGATGAGCGTTTATCAGCACTAGTTCTGTACTTGCTGGAGTTTAGAAGAATGATGGGGGCCTCATTGAAACATACATAATAGTGAAAGACCTGAATAGAATGAATGTGGAGAGGATGGTTCCACTCGTGTGAGAGTCTAGGACAATGAAACGGTTAAATGACTTTAAATATATATAAGATACATGGTGGAATACTTGACTGCAGGTTGTAGCTTATAATTCCTTCACAAGCAGGTCCTCTCCAGTGGATAGATAAGAGAGAGAGACAAGCCGGGCTTGTCCCAGGTTGATGTATATTGAGACAATGACCGGTGCCATTGCCGCTTTGGAATGTGATTAAGTGATGTGACCATGACTAACAACTTTGGAATGTGATTAAGTGACACACAGTATAAAACACCGTGCAAATCTTTGTTCATTGAAGTGGTGGTGAGGGGAAGTCAAGTGTCTGTTGCTTACTTCCCAGTCACTTCCGCCGGCTAATGATCAGTAAAGCGAGTTGTCTGTTTTTAAACTAGTGAACCTTATCATTGGCGTAGTCAGCAGAATCTTGCTGAGATCCTCAACAGAAGACTGTGTAAGATGCTACAGAGTGACCAGGATTGGACAGGGAGAAAACTGAGCTCTAATCAGACCCTTTGAGACCGACTCCCCTAGAAGCTCCCAGGAACATCTGTGGTCCTTCGTCAGAGGTTGATCGAGATCCCCTCCGAGGTCCTTAATACAGACAACAGTAAGACCAATTGTGTATGTATTTTGCTACCAAGAGAGTAGTCGGCGATTGGAAAGAGCAAACTAAAAAGGTTTGTTGTAAATTAATACATTTTTGCTACTAGGAAAGTAGTTGGTAAGAGATTTTGCTGCTCGGAGAGTATAAGGTATTTTGCTACTGGGAAAGTAGTTGCCAATTGGCTCCGCAAATTAAAAAGTTTGTCGTTCATAAAGTAGCCGGGCTATGGGGAATAATCTGGATAAAAGTGACGGGGAGCGCTCGCCAAATATGTGTTACTTGAATCCTAAAAGTAACAAAGACTATAGAATATTAAGTTATAAGCTAACCAAACATTTGGGAGATGAATCATGGGCAGTTGGAGAAGCATGGAATGTAGAAACAGTTAAAAAGGCAGAAAAGATGAAAAAGGATGGTATACCTAAGAATTGGAATGTGTTACAAGCAGAATGTAATTGACATGATAAAACAACAGGTAAAGACTGAAAAATAAAAGGCCTGATTGAGTCGCAAATTAAGTGACAATTGGTAACAAAAAAAAAGAAAAAAAGCTCCAAAACGAAATAACCCTGGGGACTGGCATGGCGACCCTGTTAATGGAAGAGGGGGGATAAGGAACAAATTCAGGGGGAAATGGGGAACACTGTAGACCACCTCCCCTATATGCCCTGGCAGCAAGAGCTCCCCACTAAGATCCCGTAGGGAGAGGAGGGGGGGCTCCAGCCGCCACTCAGGGAAGAGCACCCCCAGAAGAAAATGATACTGATAGAGACTCGGAGACTGAAAAGGAAGATGAGAAAGGAGGGAAAGGGCTGATGCAGAAGAGGAAGGAAGAGCAGGAATTAATCCAGCAGTGAGAGAGTTAAACAATGCAGAGCCAGAACATCATTTAGACAGGATACTACTGTCGCCCCTTGCCTCTGCCAAGACACCGAATTCTGCACATTGGTCCACACAGAACCAAAGATTCTAGTAGACAGAACGGCCTTGCCAAGACATGGGTGATGTAAAGTTAAAACAGAGGGACGCCTCTAACGCGCAATGCAATTTTTGGAAATGAGAGGGCTGCGTCATTGACTCTTTGACGGGCCTCTGGCTCACCCCTCTCGGACAAGTTTGTGTAACTGATATTTTTCTGCCCGTTCTTCTATATTATATACACTCCCTTACACATGCTGATAAGGAGGGAAAACAATGGAGATACACCTTACCATTTCAAAACCTAATTGTGATGACTATTTTCCTTTGTGAAAATTCCGTGTTAATTCAGTACATCTCGTGTGGAATGGTGGGCAAGCTCATTGGTGTATTTGGGTGCATAAAAAGTAGAGAACCTTATCAACGAGAGGTCATAACCTGGGAATTTTTGGGACGATCTTTTAGGAAGGAGATGAGGAGAATTTCATTAGTCAGAGGGTGGTGAATCTGTGGAATTCTTTGCCACAGAAGGCAGTAGAGACCAAGTCAGTGGATATTTTTAAGGAACATATGGATTGATTAGTGCAGGTGTCAGAGGTTACGGGGAGATGGCAGAATAGGGTTAGGAGGGAGAGAAAGATCAGCCATGATTGAATGTCAGAGTAGACTTGAAAGGCCTAATTCTACTCCTATCACTTATGACCTTAGAAAGGATAGTGCAAAACTGAAATGCTCGCACCAATAAATTTCTATTGAAATTTTCAAGACTGAGGTTGAAAGTCTTTGCTGAGTAAACATATCAATGGAAAAGAATCAGAAGCAGATGAAGAGACTGGCTGAAAATTGTGCAGGAAGTGAATGGCCTTCTCCCCCTATGCAAATTACTTATCTGCCCAAAGGCAATACAATAAGATTGCACAGGTCTGTTTTGTATTTTCTATTAATCTTAATATAATTTAACTATGTAAAACAGAGTAGGTAGAATAGATCACAATTAACATTTTAAAACGAGGTGCTATTGATGAATATATTTTGACAGGAATAAAATAAATTTAGGTGATGTTTTGTTCTTCAGATTACAAAAAAGTCTGTCTTCAATTAAAATAACAGTAATCACAAAGTACAACAATACATAACAAATGCAATATTCCACAGCCATCTTATTTTGAAGTGTTATAATAGCAAGATGTTATACAATAATTCAGGATTCAATATTTTTCAAGTGAGCAAGCATAATTCAGATCTTAAACATTGTTAATGGTTTTAAAAATGACATGCTATTACAATGAATTTATGTATATGAAATTATCTATGCTTGTTCTGTGTAAATATAAGAGATTGCCCTATTCTGTCTGGATGCCCCTGGTGTGGAATCTATTGATTATTCCGTTCTCAAAGATAATCAGTTATAATCAAAGCATCGTTTTACTTTAATCAGAGAAAGATAACCAAAATATTTTCAGTATGCCTTTAAGTAACCTAATGCAAAAGTAGTCAAAGCACCAACCTGATAAACTTAGACTTAATCGGGTCATATAAAGACATCAAGACTTCAGCATCTTCCCCTATTTTGCAGACAACGTTCTTCAGAGTTACAAACAGACTGAAAGAAGGCGTGGCAGCAAACTTTGCTTGTCTGTTTATGTCAATATTATGCTTCTGAGACTGCAAGAAAGATAGGCAAGAAAAGATTATTTTAAAGACCAGGAAAATATCACATACTCCACCAGCCTCCTTCTTCAATTCAGTATTTTATCTGCACATTACAAATAAGTAGCAAACCACATACAACACCAAGGGACAACTGAAAGAATGATCACTATTCCGTGAAGCCAATTGAAGTACTCAAAGTTTTTTTTTTAATGAACATCCCTGGCCCTGTTAAGAAAAAGATCAGTTTAACATCAAAACCCAAAATATGGTACAAAATCCATGGTTTAATATGCAATATTGTTCCGCAGCTCCATGGATGCTGCCTCACTCACTGAGTTTCTCCAGCATTTTTTTCTGTCTTCGTATCTCCCTGTTGTGCTTTTGAGACCTAGACGACTAAAAGTAGGTTTTCAAGGTGCTGGAAAATACCATCAACACGGTCTTCACAAATTCCTCCAAAATGGATATGCAAATCAATGTCATAATCTTCTCCAAATCCAGTACCTCCAGTATTATGCCAAAGTTGCTTTCTGTCAATCATCTTGAAATAGATAGAATACAAATGCTGGTGTATTTCAGCAGGTCTCCAGCACTTTGTGTTCTTTTTTGTAAACCAGCATCTGCAGTTCCATGTTTCTACATGTTGAAAGAGATACGATTACAAGCTCTTGTTTAAGAAAGAACTACAGATGCTGAAAAAAACTGAAGGTAGGCAAAAATGCTGGAGAAATTCAGCGGGTGAGGCAGCATCTATGGAGCGAAGGAATGGGCAACGTTTCAGGTCTCGACCCGAAACGTCGCCCATTCCTTCGCTCCATATATATGCTGCCTCACCCGCTGAGTTTCTCCAGCATTTTTGTCTACCTCTTGCAAGCTCGTGATCAGTTGGGCTGAGAAATGGTTAATGGAGTATAATGCATTAAGTGTGAGGTGTACATTTTGGGAAGACAAACCAGAGCTGGACCTTCACAGGGCCTGGAGAGTGTTGTCTACCAGAAGGATCCTGGAGTGCAAGTACATTGTTCGTGTCACAGATAGATAGGGTGGTCAAGAAAGATTTTGGTACATTGGCTTTCATCAATCAAGGTATTAAGTATTGAATTTGAGATGTTATGTTACAGTTGTACAAAATGAGGCCGTGTTTGGAGTATTGTGTTCAGTTTTGGTCACCTTGCTATACAAAGGATGTTGTTACGCTGGAAAGAATGTAGGGAAGATTTACAAGGATGTTGCCAAGACTTGAGGGCCTGAGATATAGAGGGAGGTTGGGCAGGCTAGGACTTTATTCCTTGGAGCGGAGGAGGGTGAGGGGTGATCTTATTGTGGTGCATAAGAACATGAGGGCAATAGATAGAGTGAATGCAGAGAATCTTTTACCTGGAGTAGGAGAATCAAGAACGAGAGGGCATAGATTTAAGGTGAGAGAGAAAAAAGGAACCCAAGGGGCAACTTTTCAGAGGGCTGGGGTGTATGGAACGAGCTGCCAGAGGAGGTACGTGAGGTTGGTACTATAACAACATTTAAAAAACATTTAGTCAGGTACATAGATAGGAAAACTTTAGAGGGATACAGGCCAAATGTGGACAGGTGGGACTTGTGTAGATGGGACATCTTGGTTGGCATGGGCAAGCTGGGCCAAGGGCCTATTTCCATGCAGTATGGCTCTAATGGCATGACCTTTAACAGCATTGATGTTCAGAGGGATCTTGGGTCCAAGTCCATAACTCCCTGAAAGTGGCCACACAAGTAGATAGAGTGGTGAGGAAGGCACAAGGTATGCTTGCCATCATTCGTCGGGAAATTGAGTATAGGAATCAGGAAGTCATGATGCAGCTTTACAGAAATTGGGTTGGTCCACATTTAGAGCATTACATGCAGTTCTGGTCACCCCATAACAGAAAGTATGTGGATGTTTTATAAAGGGTACAGAAGAAGTTTACCAGAACGATGCCTGGATTAGAGGGTATTAACTGCGGGGAGAGGTTGTACAGACTTAGGTTGTTTTCTTAGGTGTTTTGAAATTTTTGCAGTAATTTAAAAGAAATAACTGAAATATCACATTTACATAAGCATTCAGACCCTTATCCATGGTCTATTTACTCAGTACTTTGAGGCACCTTTGGCAGCAATTACAGCCTCAAGTCTTCTTGGGTATGATGCACAAGCTTGGCACACCTGTATTTAGGTCATTTCTCCCATTCTTCTCTGCAGATCCTCTCAAGCTCTGTCAGATTGGATGGGGAGCGTCGATGCACAGCTATTTTCAGTGATGTTCGAATGAATTCAAGTCCGAGCTCTGGCTGGACCACTCAAGAACAATCACAGACTTGTCACAAAGCCACTCCTGCATTGTCTTGGCTGTGTGCTCAGGGTCAATGTCCTATTGGAAGGTGAACCTCCACCCCAGCCTGAGGTCCAGAACGCTCTGGAGCAGGTTTTCATCAAGGATTTCTCTGTACTTTACTCCGTTCATCTTCCCTTCGATCCTGACTTGTCTCCCAGTTCCTGCCGCTGAAAAACATCCCCACAGCATGATGCTGCCACTACGATGCTTCACCGTAGGTATGGTATTGGCCAAGTGATGAGCGGTGCCTGGTTGCTTCCAGACATGAAGCTTGGCATTCAGGCCAAAGAGTTCAATCTTGGTTTTATCAGACAAGAGAATCTTGTTTCTCATGCCTTTTGGCAAACTCCAAGTGGGCTGTCATGTGCCTTTTACTGAGTAGTGGCTTCTGTCTGGCTTCTCTACCATAAAGGCCTGATTGGTGGAGTGCTGCAGATATAGTTGTCCTTCTGGAAGGTTCTCCCATCTCCACAGAGGAACTTTGGAGCTCTGTCAGTGACCATCGGATTCTTGGTCACTTCTCTGACCAAGGCCCTTTTCCCCGATTGCTCAGTTTGGCCGGGCGGCCAGCTCTATGAAGAGTCCTGGTGGTTCCAAAGTTCTTCCATTTAAGAATGACAGAGGCCACTGTGCTCTTCAGGACCTGCAATGCTGCGGAAATGGTTTTATACCTTTCCCCAGATCTGTGTCTCAATACAATCCTGTCTCGGAGGTCTACGAGCAATTCCTTTGTCTTCATGGCTTGATTTTGGTCTGACATGGATATGTTATAGCCTTATTTTAAAATGGATATAATGGAACACAATGTGGAAAAAGTGAAGGGGTCTGAATACTTTATGAATGCACTGTATATTGATCTTTAGAAATATATTTCCAAATTGTGATTGTAGTTTCTGTTTTACATTGTTTTTTTATATCTATCCACGTTGCTGCCACTGCACAGAAACTTATTTTAACTTATAGAATGGTAAAATCCATAATGTTGAAAAAAGATTGAATGTTTGAGATGAATAGGCTCTTTGTAATTAAAGTGGCAACAGCTGCACTAGCAATAAAAGCTTCTATTTGTATAGATTTGACACCCTCACAGTACACAAACTGTTTCTTTGCAAACTCATGCCCGTTTGTGACCTCGTCAAGTCAAGTCAAGAGAGTTTATTGTCATATGTCTCAGATCGGAGAATGAAAAATCGACCTTCAAAGTAACTGTATCTCAGCTCCTAGCAGGATGTCAAATTCTACAGTGCCATCTCAGATATTTGAGATATGTATCAGTGATTATTTTTAAAAAATGCAAAAAGGAGGTACAGCATTAAATATATTACAATTTCTATTAACTGTTCCTTGGAATGCATTATTTTATCAACTATGATATGTGCCAACCATCCTGGTTGAAGATTTTCTTAGAGTACTATGCACAAAAGAAATCACAAGCAAATGTGTCATATTCTGGTTGAGAGGCATAGAAATGTATTAAAAAATAACGCTGTGATATACAACAATTCCAGTTTCTATTAACAGGAAAGTTTTGTTTTTTTAATATATATTTTTATTAGAGGTAAGCAATAAATTGGCAAACACATATTATGGTATATGTAAATGAAAACTTTACAAGCTCTTAAGTGTGCAACATCTTTTAATGATAGCACTGGGTATTACATACACCTTCAAGCACAGGCTACATTTTCCTACTGAGGGGAAGGCGTTATGATTGATGTTAACTGGGCGGGGTTAATGGGAGTGAGGTAACTATATTATTGGTTGCATATAAACCATCTACATCCTTCCCCTTAGAAATCAAAAAAACAGATTGTTGTCACGACAACCGAATTGAACAGCAGAATTAAACGAAATCGCCGTAGCGAACACGGCGGCTTACTGATCCTGCCCCGAGCGCGTACGGATGTCTCCCCCTCCCCCCGAAAGAGCAGAAGGAAGCAGGAGGACGCAAGGAGCAGCCGGGGAACCCAGGAAAAGGGGCATTGGGGTGGGAGAAACAGGGAGAGGGAGAACCGCGATCGGCAACAGGGGACCCGCGCAGAGAGGGAACGAGGCGCCCGCGACGGGGACCGAGGCATGCAGGGGAACACCAGCCGGGGCGGCAGCCGGCTGCTGATAGGAGAGTGGAGGGGCATAGGGGCCCAGGGGCTGCGGCTGTGGCTCCATTAAACCGCAAGCAGGTGTTGTCGGCTTCTTCGGTAGATGGAACCCTTACAGTCGACCAGAATACGAACGAGGTGGATCGGCCACCCCAACCACGGTGGCCAGACGGTAAGTGGACCACTGGCGGTCTGCAACCGAACAACCTGTCCAGGCAACAGAGGATCGCAGTGGTCTGCACGACCGATCGTGGGAACGCCGCTGGCTGTCATGTTTCTCTTGAATTCGCCTCTGCACGGAAGGCGGGCTCCAGCACCCGAGGTTTCAGCTGGCGCTGGGCAATCGGGACGGTGGATCTGGTAGTTCTGGACATCAGACGCTGAGCAGGTGACCCCATGGCCGGATTCCCTGGAAACATTCATTTCTGAGGTTCAGGAGATCCAAATACAAATCAGAATTGGATAGTCGCGCCTGTTCCATCAGAAGCTTGGCGCTGCGGACGGCCCGTTCTGCTAGGCCGTTGCTCTGTGGGTACTCCGGGTGTGGTGGAAATGCACGAAGTTCCACACCTTGTCTGCAAAGCTTTTGAATTCTCGGCTTGTGTAAACTGCCTGCCGTTGTCAGTCTGCAGCCTGACCGGGGTCCCAAAAGTGGAGAAGTGTTTCCCGCAGCTTGCGGATCACCATCTCCGACGTGAGGGATGTCAGCAAATCCACTTCGAACCAGTTTGGAGTACGAGTCGACCAGGGACAAGGTAGTGGTTACCATTGCCAACTCGAATTGTCGGCAGCCAGCGAGGACCAGGCCAAAGCAGGGGCGGGCTGTTGCTGCAGGGGCTGTCGCTGCTGGTGTGGCGCAAGACTGTTGCACGTGGAGCAGGCAGAAACTCGGTTCTCGATATAATTTGGCCATTCCAGGCCAATAGAATTGGCACTGAGCGTGGGCGAGTGTTGCATCGACCCCAGGGTGTCCGCTGTGGGCCTGCACAAAAGTAAAAGGTCAAACAGGGAGGACGGGACCACAACTTTATGTCCCTTGACGATAACGCCATCCTGGAGCACCAGTTCGTCGCGGACACAGGAAGAAAGGCTGTGTTTCAGATTGGCGCGGCGGAGCGCTTTGTTGGGCCACCCTGCTTTAATCACCCCGAGGCAAGCTGCTGCAAAACCGGATCGGCAGCGGTGTGCTCGGCCAAAACCTGTAGCTGCTTGGTGGGAATAAAGTTAAACGCCCAGTACGAGCAAGTCCTCTGTTTCGTAGGGGGTGCGAGCGCAGGAGGTGCGCGGGGCTCGCGACAGGGTGTCCGCAATGTGCCAAAACAATCTTCTCGGTGCCCTTCTTGTAGATTATGTCATAAGTCGAAACGATGGAGCTGCAGCATCATACGCTGCAGCCTGCAGGGGCAGCGTGAATCGGCTTGTTCAGGATTGTCACCAGTGGCTGGTGGTCGGTTTCGACCGTAAATCTGCTGCCCGAACAGGAAGTCTCTGGACCTTGGAGCAGGCGAACACCACCGCGAGCAGCTCTTTCTCGATCTGAGCGTACCGCTGCTCGGTGTCCGTCCATGGTGCGGGAGGCATAGGAGACAGGTGTAACGATCCATTCGACAGACTGAAGGCAGGCCGCACCCAGGCCGAACTTGGAAGCGTCAACAGGTGACGGTGATTGGGGCCGACCCACGTCGAAGAAACCGCAACGTCGGAGTTGCTAATCAGTTTCGACTTGAGGCGGTCAAAGGCCTGCTGGTGATATGGGAAGCCAGGCCCAGGCGATATCCTTTTTTGTCAGCTACCCGCAGGGGAGCACTCAGCTCACTGAGGTTTGGTATATAACTTGCCAAGGTAGTTCACCATGCCCAAGAATCGTTGCTGACCTGGCACGTCGGTGGGGGCTGCCATTTCGGAGATGGCAGCTGCCTTCAAGGGGTCGGGCTTTAGTCCGTTAGGGTGAAAAACATGTCCAACATACGTGACCTCTGAGACACGAAACCGGCACTTCTTGGGATTCAGCTTCAGGTGCGACCGTGGCGCGCGATCCAGACGCGGCGGAGGATTCAGGTCAGGTGTGCTCGGCAATGTCCTTCCCATATACCAGGATATCATCCACGATGATGGACACATGGCAGGTCCGCGAATAATTGCTCCATCGTCCGCTGTGGAACACCTCGCTAGCAGAATTGATGCCGAATGGCATTCGCAGGAACTTGAATCTGCCGAACGGTGTGGCGAAGTCGTCAGGTCAGAAGACGCTTTGTCCAACGGGATCTGCCAAAACGAGTTCTTAGCGTCTAGGACCGAAAAGATGGTGGCTTGCCCGACCTTTGCCAGCCACATCCTCAAACAGACCGCATGGGGTAATGTGGTTCGCCCGATGGCAAGGTTAAGTCCCTTCGGGTTGAGTACCACGCGTATCTCGTTCTAGTTCTTTCTTAATCGTGGCAACCATGGTGGAGGACCAATCGGTGGGCTCGCTAACTGCTACTTGCACCCCCTTTTCGACCATCCTCGTTGAGCATCGCCTCGACCTTGTCCTTCATGGCGTGAGACACCCTGTGAGGTGCGCGGACCACGGGTTGTATATTTGGGTCAATGGAAATATGGTATGTCAGTGGTAACTTTCCAGGTCATCGTTCGAACAGGTCCTGGTATTCTGCAACCGGGTCAAACGACAGTTGCACTTTGTGGACCGTGCGTTCAAAGGAGACCAGGCCAAAGATCCTGGCACGCACGGTTGCCCAACAGGGTTACACAGTCAGAGTTCAAAACATAGAAAACCAGGTTTCTTGTGGCCTTTTGCAGCACGCAAGTTTAAAGTGGCCCTCCCCGCAGGCCTTAGAATCTCTCCACCATGGCGTTTTGCAGAGGGTAGCATCGTCAACAACCAAGGCTCATTATTCTTATCTTGTTGAAAAGATTCATGGACAAAAACATTGACTTTCGCGCCAGTATCTAATTTGGCAGAGAAGGTTACGCCCATTGACAGTCACAGGTACGGAGGGATCATTGCGGTGGGCGGGTGTCTGTAGGAGGTAACACATGAAGGTCCTCGGCAGAATTAATTGGCTCTGCACCACTGCATTCAACTAAATTGGGCTGTGAGTCGAAATTTGGTTTTTTTTTTTGATCAGAGATCAGATTGCAACAGCATCGTTTAGACTGGGACTGGAAGCTTGTGCCTGGCTCCCACGGGGAACGGAGTAAGCGACAGGAGGCTGAGAAAATGGTTCAGCTTTTTACAAAAGTTACAGGTTTTACCAAAGGCGGACACGTCGACAGTCTATGGTGCATGTAGTTACAGTTCGGGCACATTTTTTCGGGGGCACATCGCCAGGTCCAGGGCGGGCACGCGGCAAAAACAATTGTTTCCCACCCGAGGCTGTGGGCTCCTAAACCCTGCCAGGTTGACAGATTTATTGCCCGAGTCCCGGTGGTCCTCTTGCAAAACAACGACCTCAAGACAATCTGCAGGCATGCATAGCTTTGTCCAACGTTTAGATCCGGATCCCTCAAAAGCTCACATCGCAGCTTCTGGTCACGCATGCCAGTTACTAAAATGTCTCTAGTGAGCTGGTCTGTCTCATGTCGCCAAAAACGGCACCGCTGGGCGAGATGACGCAAAATCAGCAATAAAACATTCAACAGGTTCATCAGGCAACTGTCTCCTTGTAAAAGAACCGTGCCCTCTCTAGAATGGCGGTTCGAGGGCAGGTCACAATCTCCCTGAACTTACGTAGCAGGCAAGCGGGGGTTCGTCAGCAAGAACTCTGCAGGAGTAATCACCTCATCATCGACGCCCAGGGACCGCTGGGAGCGTAGGTGAAAGTTCTGGCTCTCTTCATGGCATCAGGTCCGACAAGGTTGAGTAGGAGGGAAGCTTTAAGGGAGTCAGGATCAACGCGGTGTGCGACGTTGACAAAGTGTGTGTGAAATCAAATTCAAACGTGGCCCAGCGCTCAGAGAGATGTCAGCATCAAGACAAGCTGCTCGCTCGGCTTTCTGCAAGAGGACGCCATGGCCAAAGAGATCAAAAGCCAAAAAACACAAATCAAAAAAAAAGAAATAAAAACCGATAAACAGGAGACGCAAGTATCTTCCAGCTTTGACACCATGTAAATGAAAACTTTACAAGCTCTTAAGTGTGCAACATCTTTTAATGATAGCACTGGGTATTACATACACCTTCAAGCACCGGCTACATTTTCCTACTGAGGGGAAGGCGTTATGATTGATGTTAACTGGGCGGGGTTAATGGGAGTGAGGTAACTATATTATTGGTTGCATATAAACCATCTACAGTATAGGTATTAAGAGTACATCAATCATACATTATTATTATTATTATTATCAATTGAATCATTCTGTCTCTAATAGTTTTTTTAATAGATTAAGAGTAATAAAAAAAGAGAAAAAAGAGAAAAAAAGAAAAATCAAAAAATAAAATCATGAGGAATGGAATAATTTACCATTAATACATCATTGGAGTTAAGATCAAGGAATATAGAGTATAACTTTTCATCTGTTCCTCTGAGTCCAAGTTTCAGTTAGGTCCCCCTGCCGAACCAATCTACCCTTTTAAATAATCGATGAAAGAAGACCATACTCTAACAAAGAGTTCTTGTTTGTCCATTAAGGCAAATCTGATTCTTTCCAAGTGTAGGGTCTCTGACATTTCCATAATCCACATTTTAATTGTGGGGGTTATAGGGCCTTTCCAAAATGTTAATATCAATTTCTTCCCGATTATTATACTGTAATCTAGGAAATTTCTTTGGCTTGTTGTGAGTGTTAAACTTTGTTCTGATATTCCAAGTATTATTAATTTTGAGTCCGGATCCAGTTTAGTATTAATAACTTCAGAAGTTATTCTAAAAATCTCAACCCAGAAATGTTTAATTTTTATACAATTGCAAAAGTAAGTTAACATCTAGATGCTGACATTTATCGCAGATAGGAGAGACATGTGGAAAGATTCTATTCAGTTTAACTTTTGAGCAATGTAATCTGTGTAATACTTTAAATTGTATTAAAGCATGTCTGGCATTTAATGAGCATTGATGTATATATTGTAAACTTTTGTCCCAAATATCTTTCGTTAAGGGTTGGCTTAATTCATTTTCCCATATATGTCTATGTAATTCTGTCGATGGTACCTCGCTGTCTAAAAGGATATTATAAATATAAGTTGTTAGTTTTTCTGTATTAGGATGCTCATTCAAACATTCATCAAGGATTTCTGGTTCCCGATTCCTATAATCTTGTGTATTTGATTTAACATAATCTCTGAGTTGTAGATATCGAAAAAAAAATCAGTGTATTCCATAAATCTGTTGTAATTCCTGAAATAAAAGAAAAGTGCCTTTCTTATAAAGATGTTCCATCTTTTTAATTCCATAATTTTTCCATTGTGTGAAACCTTTATCCAGCATGGAAGGTTTGAATCAGGGATTGTTTACAATAGGAAGACAGAGTGGTATATTATCCAATTTTAACGCCTTTTTTAATTGTTTCCAGATTCGTATACCACTATGTATTATTGGGTTTTCCCTATAGGATTTTTTGTGCAATTTTGTCGGTGTAAACATAATCGAACCAATTTCAAAAGGTAAACAGTCATCCTTTTCCATCCTTAACCAGTCTGGTTGTTAATCCATTTCTTCCAGACAAAAATTCATGTTTTTAATATGGACTGCCCAAAAATAAAACAGAAAATTTGGTAGAACTAAACCTCTATTAATGTTTGATTTACATAAATGTTTTTTACTTATTCTATGATTCTTATAATCACAAATGAAACTTGTAACAGTAGAGTCTACTTTTAAAAAAGAAAAATTGGAATATATATCGGGATTGACTGAATTGTGGCAAAAAAATCATTTTTATAGCATTAATTCTACCGAACATTGAAATGGGAAGTGTTTTCCAAGATTGAATATTCTTGTTTAGTTTATTCAGTAAAGGTGGGAAATTTGATTTAAATAAAGAAGTATACATCTTAGTTACATAAATACCTAAATATTTAAATCTTTCCACAACTATTTTAAAAGGTGATTGTTCTAGTGTATGTAAATTGAGTTTAGCTATTGGCATGACTTCGCTTTTATTCCAATTAATTCTATATCCTGAAAACTGATCAAATTGAGTTAGTAGGTATAATAAATTTGGAATACTAATTTCTGGCTTTGTAATATATATTAATACATCATCTGCATATAAAGAGATTTTATTCATTGTATCTTTAGTATTGTACCCATGTATTCTGGATGAGTTCTGACACTTTCTGCGAGTGGTTCAATTGCTACAGCGAATAATAATGGAGATAGCGGGCATCCTTGTCTACAACCTCTAGAAAGATTAAATTTAGTTGATAACACTTGGTTTTTTAGTATTCTAGCTGTTGGGTTGGAATATAAAAGTTTAACCCATGTACAGTACTTCTCTCCCAATTGAAATTTTTCCATCACAGAAAATAAATATGACCATTCTACCTGATCAAAGGCTTTTTCAGCATCTAGCGAAATAATTGCTAGATCTGCATTAGGAATTCTATTTGAGTATATAATATTAAATAATCGTCTCAGATTGTAAAATGAGTGATGTTTTGCGATAAAACCTGTTTGGTCGGGGTGTATTAATTTGTTAATCACTAAGCTCAATCTATGAGATAGGATTTTAGTTCATATTTTCTGATCAGTATTTCAAAGAGCTATTGCTCTAGATGAGGCCGGGTCTTCCAGATCCTTATCAGTTTTGGGTATAAGTATTATTGTAGATTCGTTTAAAGTTTACGGGAGTTTCTGTTGAGTATAAACGTGTTTATACAATGTTTGTAAGCGTGGAGAAATCAGATCATAAATGTTTTAATAAAATTCGGAGCTTAGACCATCAGGGCCTGCGGCCTTTCCATTTTTTAGAGATCTAATTGACTCTTCGATATCTTTTATCGTTATTTCAGCACCTAATAGTTCTTGCTCTTGCAAATCTAAACCTTTAACGTTAAATTTCTGTAAAAATGCATCCATTCCTGGTGATTGTTCTGTCACTTTAGTTGAATAAAGATATTGATAGTATTGTGAAAATCTGTCATTAATATCTTTAAGGAGTGTTAATATTTCTCCCTTATCTGATCTAATCCTATGAATCGTTTTTTTCCCCGTCCAATTTACGAAGCTGACGTGCTAATAGTTTTTGTGGTTTTTCACCGAATTCAAAATTTAATTGTTTTGTATGTTGATATAGTATAGTATTACGTATTCTCTTAAAGAACAGAGGGCTATCAAAATTTGGTCCATATACATTAAGGAGAGTCACTTTTTTAGAGTATAACTCGCCTACTACTACAATATATCTACCATCAATATCTTCTATAGTTGATATATGTTTGAAAGGTATATCATTACAGATTAATATTGCAACCCCTCTAGATTTATGTGTGAATGAAGAATGATACGTTTGAGCAATCCATTTTGTTTTCAGTCTATGTTGCGCTTCCTTTTTAAGATGAGTCTCCTGGAGGAATATTATATCTGTTTTAGGCGATTTTAAATGAGCTAACACTTTGCCTCTCTTGATGGGTTCATTAATTCCCTTAACATTCAAGCTACTGAATGTAATTCCTTCACTCCCAGTTTTCACTTTTCGTCTTGCATCTTATGGTTAAGGTGGTCTATAATAGAGCAGATGATTCAGCATGTTCAACCATACCTTACACCCAAACCTCAGATAGAGGAATTTTAGATCTTGTAGGCTTTCTTCTCGGTCATATCTCCTTAAATAACACTTATAATTCCATTCAAAATAATGATTACAATAATTATAATATAAAATAGAAAAAATAAGAGAGTGTTGTATTAGTAAAGTGTAAAAGAAAGAAAAAAACTACATCTATAATTAGTGCAGTTAGTCATAGCCACCCTAATGTGGCTAGACATCTAAGGACTTCCGTAGCTTTTGGTAAAAAAAATATTACCAGCTCCGTACTTTCCTTGAAAGAAAATCTTCAATTTCAATATAAAACATTATATTGGGGGGGGGGGGGGGGGGGGGGGGGGGGAGGGGGGAGAGGAAGGAGGGGGAAAGGAACGGAGGGAAGGAAATGGAAACAATGGTTATATTCGGTAATGGAATAATTAATAATCTCAAAGTAAAATATTAGTCTCATATAACAAATGTATTAGTCCACGATTAGTCAAAAAGTATCAAGTATCAAGGAGTAAACCTCCATTTTTTATTTTTATTTTAATATATATATATTTTTTTTAATTAATACATTTTCCTGAATCACACATTACTTATAATTCGTTTCCTTTTAGCTAGTTCTAAGTTGATCCAGCTTAACAGGAAAGTTTGAGTTCCAAACGATGTGTGATATCAGGAGAAATAACAGTAGGCCATTTGCTTGATTTTCTCATGGTCGTGTGTGTAATGAAATCATATCCCTATTCATAAAGAATAGGTTTTATAATTTCTCTGCAAATAGAACTTCCTATTATGTGGTCAATCTGATGCGGCAAAGCACATCAGAGAACCAATTATGAGCATGCAGCTTTCAGGAAACAAATTCATGTTCGCAAATAAATTCTGTTCTCAGTCCTGTTCAAGAGATACATCACAAGTGCAGATGTGTAAACGTACAATGAATACAACTGGATTCACAGAAAGCCATTACAAATGCAGTGGCAATGCCCTCACAATATTTTCACTGTTGTTATAATGCTTTTAAAAAATATATTTTTAGCACAAACTGAACCAAGAACTGTTATGGGAGTGGGGAAAGTTCAAGTTCAAGTGAGTTTATTGTCATGTGTCCCTGATAGAACAATGAAATTCTCGCTTTGCTTCAGCACAACAGAACATAGTAGGCATTGACTACAAAACAGATCAGTGTGTCCATATACCATTATACAATGGTATACAGGGAGAGAAAAACAATATTCAATTTTTGCTTAAGAATCTAACTGTAGTAGGCCCCCCTCAGTCATGACTGACCATGGGTGATGCATCCTAGTTTGCAGGTGATGCGTGGTCGGATGCAAGCCCAGGCGATGTCATATGGAGGACAGGCTGTTGCTCATGCAGCACGTCCCCCCTCTCCACGTCGCTGATTTGGCACCAGTTTGGCACCAGCGCTGTCACAGGAGCTGCCAGAGCGAAGTTGTAGACAACAACAAACTGCCTTAGGGGCTCCGACTCCGGATTTTCTTGAGGGTTTACTCCAGGAGCTTTTTCCATGACTGGATATGGCCACAAGGCAGTGGAGGATTTAAATCAGAGTTTTCCGTCTCCTAGATGGACTGCCTTTCCAGGCTGACGAGCCCCATCTGCCCGAGACTCATGGAGGAGGGAGCGTCTACCTTCCCATGCAGGTCTATAGCAGTTGCCCACTGCCCTAATAACTGTACTACATTTACAAAAGATTATCCAACTATGATGCCCAAAATTATGAATTCTTTATGTTTAAAGGTCATTGAATCCAGCAAGTGTGGTTGGCTGATCAATTGATTAATCATATAATTATCACTGTAATGATTTATGTATTTGATCTTGTCTGCAAACCATATTAGATAGCATCACACCATCCCCTATGTAGCATCAAACAACCGACGTAGCAACTGTTGGATTAAAGTTTAAACAGCATAGACAGGAGTGTGTCAATACTTCCAAAAGATTGTTAACCAAGCGATTCTCGTATTGTACCGTTAGTTAGCAGGATACACTAAACTATTTCAAAAATCAATAGGATGTTTAACTGCAGAATTAATCAGCTACAAAGTCCTGAAACCAAGCTTTTAGCCAAGTACAATTAAAACCTATTTACTTCCGCTGCAATTTATGTCTGCCAGCAAGGTCATACATTACAACTCTACAAATAAAACCTGCAATTAAACTTCAGTGATAAAGCTGCAGCTTACAGGCAAATAGAATGGCATTCCTACTGTGTGCGATTATCAGCAAAATAATAAAGATCCGTAAAATGAGCTTTTATTTTGTGAAAACATTCTATTATCATTTCACTGTTGATCCTTGGCTCAACAAACAAGAAACTGGAGCCAGTATTTAACGTGACTGCCTTTTTCAAAAGGAAGCCTCGTAAATTATTTTACTTTCTCCCCCCAGCATAAAGTTTGCATTTTCACGAAGCGTTGTGAAAAAGTATCAGCTGCTGAGAACACATACACTATTTAACTTTCATGACAAAATGTACAAAAAATAGATAGGATAGATATGCCAGTTCAATAAATCTAGTTTGAAAGTGATGGCCCATTTTGAATTTCTTTGATCTGAAAATACTAACATGTTTAAGTTGGGAAAATAATAATAAGCCACATAGTTAATTGTGCCACATACATAAACATAGAAGCAAAACTGTTGGCTCCCTATCGACCTTATGGAGACAGCATTCATCCTTTTTGGACTTTGAATTTAAAATCATAAATCATTGGTTTCTAAATCCAGCAAAGGAGTTACATACTTACAGGAATGGTGTGTTAATGTATTGTATTCTTTCGTGATAAAATATAAATTTGACCACTTTCACATTAATTCAAAGCAACTTCATGAATAATATTACGATTATTGATACAGGTGTAAAATGAGAAGATTTCAGTAGTGGAAAAACTTGTAAATTATGTTAAAAAGGTTTCAAGAATTATTTTTCTATTTTGCAATCTTCATGGTAATTGCAATTACAATATATCTGTTGCATGCTTCTCAATGTAATGGTGCAAATAAAAAATAGTAGTGATTCCAATAAATTACTAGACAACATAATTATCAACTACTCCCAATTCCATGCCAACCTTAAAATTTCTCCAAGAATTTTCCTAAATCTCCACAACTTTGAGTCAAACCTTTTGTGCAGGATTGTATTTAAGCATGATGGAATGTAAGTTCAAGTTCGTATTTATTGTCACTTAACCAATTGAGGTACAGTGAAATTTGAGTTACCATACAGCCATACTAAGTGAAAAGCAACAACACACACATAAAATAAAATTTAACAAAAACATCCACCACAGTGGAATCCACATTCCTCACTGTGATTGAAGGCAATAAAGTTCAGTCAGCTTCCTCCTTTGTTGTTCACCCGTGGTCGGGGCCTTTCAACTCTCCGCAGTTCACCGCTGCCGACGGTCCGATGTTCAGGCCCTCCCGTCGGGATGATCGAAACTCCGACGTCGAGACACTTCTTACCGGAGACCGCGGATTCACGGTGTTAAAAGTCCACAGGCCCCGCGGTCGGTACACTTCTTCTGGCGATCCTCGGCAAAGCATCACCGGCTTCGCGATGTTAAAGTCCACGCCGCAGGGGGATGGGGCGGAAATGAGACACTGAGAACGTCGCATCTCCTTCGAGGTAAGTGACTGAAAAAACGTTTCCTCCTATTCCCCCCCCCCCCCCACATAAACTAACCTTGAAACATTGCATCACATATTTAAAACATACTTAAAATAAAAACAGAGAAGGGACGTGACAGACTGCTGCCGAGGCAGCCATTGCTGGTGCCACCCAGTGGAAATGCCTCAGCAAAATACCTAATTGTCACAAAATTGGGCTTTAATATTCCTTATTTAATAAATGGTTGCTGCAAATGTTGCTTTCTCCAAGTCATTAAAAAAAACTACAAAATTGGTGCAGTCTTGCTTTAAGATATCATTAACATTATCTGCTCTCCTGTAAGTGTGTTAAAACACATCTGTGCATTTCACTGGCAGCAGCTGGCATGTCATTGATATGCTGCCCCACAAGGCTCTTAGAGATCTTGTGCCATCAGTTGCCAGATTGTGGAAAATGTAGAAGGAGGCATACTGCAAACAAGCCTCCAAGGAACAAATCAACCCCAAACGTGAAGTAGACCGATGATGCATTGTGATTGCTGATGGCCCCAGTCCCCCTGATCTGCAGCAAACGATAGGTCCACAAATTAAGGATTCTATGAAGGTAGACAACATGCTGTAGAAACTCAGTCTGAAGAAGGGTCTCGACCCGAAACGTCGCCTATTCCTTTGCTCCATAGATGCTGCCTCACCAGCTGAGTTTCTCCAGCATTTTTGTCTACCTTCGATTTTCCAGCATCTGCAGTTCCTTCTTAAACACAAAATTTATAATCTTTACATAGTTGCGCAGCATTGATTTCTTTCCAAATAGAAATTTCATTGGAGGATTTTTAAACGTGGAACAATACCTCAGTTTAAATCATACATAGTTCACTACTTTGGGTTGATGAACTTGTTTAATTGTCATTAAATAATTATGTAAATGATATAATCATTCGGTAAATATCATCAGCAAATAAACTGCATTAGGGTCAAAGACGTAAAGAGGCAGAAATAGTCTTCCAAAGCAGGCAAATGTTGGTTTTTACACATGAAATGTGCATCAGGCAAGGGAACAAATGAGTGCAATTTCGAGGCAATTAATCTCAGTTCACTTCTGATGTCACATCTTCAAAAACAGCATTGGTTTGGTCCTCTTCAAAATCCAAACAGTGTTTTTCTTCACCTGCTATTGTTAAGAGTTTACTCCTGATAAGCAGTTATCATATGTTTTGCATAATACTGAAGACTAATTGGATCATTCATAGTCAAGCATTGTTCAACCTTCCTGAAAATGAACAGCACAATTTCATCTTCCTGGTCTCTTTTCAGAGTTCATGGAGGCACAACCTAAGGGGAATATCACAGGATGTGCATACTGAATGTGTGCGTTATCTTAAGGAAACAGAAAAAATAAAAATTGCAAACTTATAATGACAAAATAAAAAAATGTTGAATTATTCAGTAAGTGAAAAATAATGTCAACCCTGCTCCATCTACTATTAAGTGATGAAGAGGCTTTATTTAACCTCATTCATTGCAAATTGTAAATAATTGTCATTCTCATCTTGGTTTAAGTCATATAGACTCTGTTTTAAAACAAGATTGGAATAACTATGAATGCAATTAATTGATATCATGTAGAACATACTTGGGAGGTTATAAATATCATACACGAAGCAGCTTCAAAATGTAATGTAATGGACATGTAATAGCACTGAAAAATTCTACAGTAATGTTTGGGACAAAGACACATCATTTATTTATTTGCCTCTGCACTCCACAATTTGAGATTTGTACTAGAAAAAAGTGCACATTGTCAGATTTTAATAAAGGCCATTTTTTGTACATTGTGGTTTCACCATGTAGAAATTACAGCTACGTTTATACATAATCCCCCCATTTCAGGGCAACCATAATGTTTGGGACACAGCAATGTCATGTAAATGAAAGTAGTCATGTTTAGTATTTTGTTGCATATCCTTTGCATCCAATGACTGCGAATCATGGGCATCGCCAGTTGCTCATTGGCTTCTCTGGTGATGCTCTGACAGGCCTGTATTGCAGCCATCTTTAGCTTATGCTAGTTTTTGGGGGTAGTCCCCTACAGTTTTCTCTTCAGCATATAAATTGCATACTCAATTGGGTTCTGATCAGGTGATTGCCAATCAAGAATTGACCATTTTTTAGCTTTGAAAAACTCCTTTGTTGCTTTAGCAGTATGTTTGAGATCATCGTCTTGCTATAGAATGAACGTTCGGCCAATGAGTTTTGAGACATATGTTTGAACACGCAGATAGGATGTGTCCATACACTTCAGAATTCATTATGCTACTACCATTAGCAGTTGTATCATCAATGAAGATATGTGAGCCAGTACCTTCAGCAGCCACACATGCCCAGGCCATAACACCCCATCACCGTGTTTCACAGATGACAAGGTATCCTTTGGATCTTGGGCAGTTCCATCCCTCCTCCATACTTTGCCCTTGCCATCACTCTGATATGTTAATATTCGTCTCATCTGTCCACAAGACCTTTTTCCAGAACTGTGGTTGCTCTTTTAAGTACTTCTTGGCAAACTGTAACCTGGCCATCCTATTTCTGCAGCTAACCAGTGGTTTGCATCTTGCAGCGTAGCCTCTGTATTTCTGTTCATGAAGTCTTTTGCGGACAGTGATCATTGACAATGCACACCTGACTCCTGAAGAGTGATTCTGATCTTTTTCGGACAGGGGTTTGGTGATTTTTCAGACAGGTGTTTGGGGATTTTTCTTTATTATAGAGAATTCTTCTGTCATCAGCTGTGGAGGTCTTACTTGGCCTGTTAGTCCCTTTGCAATTAGTAAGCTCACCAGTGCTCTCTTCTTAATGATGTTCCAAACAGTTGATTTTGGTAAGCCTCAGGTTTGGCTGATGTCTCTTAACAGTTTTATTCTTGTTTCTCAGTCTCATAATGGCTTCTTTGACTTTCATTGGCACAACTTTTGTCCTGATGTTGATAAACAGCATAAAAGTTTCCAACGGTGATGGAAAGACTGGAGGAAAAATTAGATACTGAGAGCTCTCTTATACCTGCATTAGGAGGCAATTATTACGCACCCGAGCAATTACAAATACCTGTGAATTCTTGTGTCCAAACATTATTTAAATCTGACAATGTGCACCACATTTTTCTATTATAAATCTCAAACCGTGTAGTACAGAAGCAAATAAATAAATGATGGGTCTTTGTCCCAAACTTTATGGAGGGCACAGTATTGTGTCTCTATTTATTAAGGGCTGCAAATAAAAATTTGGGGACTATAAACCAGTAAGCCTAACATCTGCGGTGAGAACGCTATTGGAGAGGATTTTGAGGAAAAAGATATGTGTGCATTTGGAAAAGCAAGGGTTGGTTTAAGATAGTCAGCATGGTTTTGTGTATGGGAGATCGTGCCTCACAAATTTTAGTTGAAGTAACCGAGAAGTTTGACTAGGGCAGGGCTGTAGACACAGCCTACACCAGAGTGATAACACTGGACCTCCTATTGGGAAATGATGCAGATGCACATCAGGTACAGGCAATTGCGATATACCAGGTATAGTATATAAGAAATATAAGGGACGTAAATCTCCACCTCTCTCCTACGAGAGTTCAGCAACATCATCTTTCACTACTCCCCCTCTGTGATTCCTCCTGCCCTCCGACTCTACGACCCCATCTAAACGAACAGAAATAAAACTCCTCGATATCCCGCAGCTTCGCTCTTGCTCCCCCTCCCCCCATTCGTAACAAGAGCAGAGTCCCCTTGTCCTCACCTTCCACCCCATCAGCCGTTGCATACAGCACATAATCTTCCGACATTTTCACCACCTCCAACATGATCCCACATCTTCCCATCTCCACCCCTTTCTGCTTTCCGCAGAGACAGTTCCCTCCACAACTCCTTGGTCAACTCGTCCCTTCCCACCCAAATCACCCCCCCCCCCCCCCAGGTTCTTTCCCCTGCAACCACAGGAAATGCAACCACTGCCCCTTTACCTCCCCCCTCGACTCCATCCAAGGACCCCGACAGTCCTTTGAGGTGAGGAGGAGGTTCACTTGCACCTCCTCCAACCTCATCTACTGCATCCACTGTTCCAGGTGTCGACACCTGCATATCGGCGAGACCAAGCGATCGTTTCGCTGAACACCTCCATTCAGTCCGCCTAAACCTACCTAATCTCACAGTTGCTCAGCACGTTAACTCCCCCTCCCATTCCCAAGCTGACCTTTCTGTCCTGGGCCTCCTCCATTGTCAGAGTGAGACCCAGCGCAAATTGGAGGAACAGCACCTTATATTTAGCCTGTGTAGCTTACACCCCAGCGGTATGAACATTGACTTCTCTAACTTCAAATAGCCGTTGCTTTCCCTCTCTCTCCATCCCCTCCCCAGCTCTCCCACCAGTCTTACTGTCTCCGACTACATTCTATCTCTGTACCGCCCACTCCCGACATCAGTCTGAAGGGACTCGACCCCGAAACGTCACCCATTCCTTCTCTCCATTTTATTTTGTATAACCAAACTTCTTAAAATATTCATTAACATGCCACACTATTTTGAGATTTTAATTGCATCCAATAATGTAGTCAATTCAGTTATTTCATACATAGATACATTCATGCGAGGAGGTGGAAATCATGGGCAACTGGACGTGTGTGGAACCGCTGAAATGGTCTTGTCTGATCAGATATAACAATAATTTACACCATTTGCCATATAGATTTATAACGTCTGAATGCAGCTTTCCGAGTACTTTAGACATGTTTTATGCATTCATTGGAAATATTCCAGTTTTATCTCAGTCTATATTACAATAGCCTGCTCATATAATTATAATTTATAGAATATGGTAAAATATGGAAGGTTTAGAGGGTATATCTTGTATATCTTATTTTTCTAAGCAAATCTCAAATTCATCCAGCATTCACTTAGGTAACAAAAGAAAACATTTGTTCACTGCAATAACTCTGACACCCAATCACTATGAACAAACAATGTATAAATATTCAAAATATATTCAGAAGAGACCAGTAACTTATCTGTTGATTTGTTTAATTTACCTTTTCCTCCTGGATTCTTTCTTCTATCCTTTTCAATGCCACCTCATGAGCTCTAAACAAACTGATGGTGCTAGATTGGTCAGGGTCTAAAATATTGCCATCTTCATCCCGTACTACCAGATCCAGATCAAGAATTCTAGAATTAATTAGGACAGAATGTCAGTATGGTAAAAATAAAATAGTGTTTCTTCTAAAACTACTTAACTCCTGCAAAAGTATAATCCGTAGTGATTTATATAATAATTCTACTTTCGTATAATATTCCATTGTAAGCAGGTCTACAAATGATGTGGTAATGCCCAATTGTGTCCACTTCCAAGCAGCAGGCATTAGTTCACAAGAACATGGACTTTGATGAAAATATTGCTATACTGCTTGATGTTACTCTACACTAAAATTAAGTCACTTTTGTTATATGTAAATTAGCTCCCAACATATCTTTTGCAGTACCAAGTGGGATATAATGCAGCTGGATATTAAACAATAGCACTTATGAATAGTGCTATCAGTGATAATTACATTCCAGGCTGAGCAGAAAATAAAGAAGTTGAATCTTTGAATTTGCTTGATCTGCCTGCCAGTCATGACTTGTAACTTGAATAAGAATATATTAATTCCACCACGTATTTTTTGTGTAAGCAACTTCCGATGCCAGTTAAATTTACATTTTACTCTGTGATTTAATTATATCCACAATGCCAAATGATATCAAAGCAAGGTGAATGGTTTGAACAAAAACAGACCTTAGAAATAAATTAATTCCATGCCAGATTGACCTTCAGAAGGTCTTTTTCATTTCTTGGGTTAATCAATACATTCTATTGTTCTTCACCTGTTGTTCATTAAAATAACAGAGCCAATAATTTTGAAATTATTTCTTTAAGAATTATTATAAATGTTAACATGCAAATTTATGCCACAAACAGCCAATTATGCAGCTGCACAACGGAATCAGTTTTTGTCATGAAACTATTCATCTGCTTTCTAAATAGTTCTGAAGGTCATCATAGTATTGGGACATGAATCTTTTTAAAAGTTTTAAAAATTAAAATAAATTTTCATATGGATTTTGGTGGAACAAATCATTGAGGATAAAGATAACAGTTTGATGTTAATGACATCTATGTATAGAACTTTGTTTCAATACATTCATTACTGAAGTAGAAAATGTAAGTAGTGCATAAATTTCCTTAAATTTTGAAGCTTAACTTTAAAGAAAGAGCGAATTATCTAAAGTTGGAGACTTTGATATTGAATCATAAAGGCTGAAACATACCCAGATGAAATTGGCCTCATTTAATGACACAGAGAGCCAAATAATGAAGGTCAGAGTAAGAGATTGATTGTGAATTAAAACTGAAGACAAACAGAATCTCAGGATCACTCCAGCAAACTTACGGGGCGACACAGTGATAGAGTTGCTGCCTTACAGCACCAGAGACCCAGGTTCAATCCTGACAACGGGTGCTGTTTATGTGGAGTTTGCACAATCTCCCTGTGACCGATGGGTTTTCTCCAAGTGCTCCGGTTTCCTTCCACATTCCAAAGATATGCAGGTTTGTAGGTTAATTGGCTTCAGTGAATTCACCCCAGGATAGAACTGGTATACGGGTGATTGCTATATTTGATGGGCCAAAGGGCCTGTTTCTACGGTGTATATCTAAACTAAACTACATTGAAATAGGTACTCTGCAAAACGACCACCCAGTCTGTGTTTTGTTCCTCCAATGTAAATTAGGCCAAATGCAACATACTAGATTGCAAAAGATGCAAATGCACCTCTGCATCACTTAAAATGGCTGCTTAATGAGTTTGAGGCTGCACCGCCATTCATTGTGATCATGGCTGATCATTGCCAATCAGTACCCCGAACCTGCCTTTCTACCCCATATCCCGACTCCGCTATCTTTAAGAGCCCTATCTAGCTCTCTCCTGAAAGTATCCAGATAACCGGCCTCCACCGCCCTCTGAGGCAGAGAATTCCACAGACTCACAAATCTCTGAGAAAAAGTGTTTCCTCATCTCCGTTCTAAATCTAACTCTGACAAGTGTCAGGTGCAACACTTAGTTTTGTCAAACCGGGGCAGAACTTGCACAATAAAAGGTCAGATCGTGGAGATTTTTACAGAATAGAAAGATCTGGGAGCACAGGTGCATGATTCCATAAAACTGCCTAGTCAAGTGGACATGAAGGTCTTTGGTAGGCTTACCTTCATTGAGTGGGGTGCTGAGTATACAAGTTGGCTATCATGATGCAGCTGTGGATGTCGTTGATGAGACCACACTTGGGAATCAACATTTCTCTTTAAATAGTCGATTCTTTATCACTTCATAAATTTATAATACAGTGTCCTACTGTACAATTGTTTTGCTCAATTTAAATGTATCTTAAGCCAGAACAAATGTTCTGGTAAACTGAACAAAAATAAAGATGGAAACATACACACACCAACTATCCATCTGAAAAGAATGACCAACAAGCCAGTTCTGCACTTAAAATGTAATAACAATTGCAGGTATTTATATTAATCATTTGTATTTACCATTTTCAAATTTTCATTTGTAATAAAATACCAATTTTGCTATATATTGGGTAATGTAAATTTATCTAGATATGTCATGCAGACCTGTTGCCATAATCAATTTTGGCAGTGACTTTCTGCTTCAATTCCTTCAGCTCATCTTGAGGAAGCGTTCCAGAAAGTATCTGTGATCGCCATTCAATAAGATCATACATCATGTTCCTAACTCGGCTGAACATCTCCCGGTTGTTAATCTAAGGCAAGATAAATTTAAGTAGGAAATTAAATGGAACAAACCATTCATTTTGCAAAACAATTCCCAATATCATTTAACATTACCAAATAACATCTTGATCTAAAATTTGAGCAGCATTGTTCACATTAGATTTTGAGTTTCATATTTTTGTGCTTTTAACAAAATGAGAGCTTTTATATTGACATATTTCATAGGCAAGACATTATTAAAAAAGAGTACAGAACATTCTGGGCAAAGGTAAAGGTCCATTGTGATCTATGTTGATATGAACATATCATGAACATTAGGAGAAAGAGGTTTCTCTTTGCAGCCAAAGACAATATTAAGTACCACCTCTGGGTAACTTCAGGCCAGGTACTAGATAACGTAGAAACAGAAGAATATTGTAAATTCATGCTGGATAGTGCATGACAGAGAACGTTGGGAACAATTTGCAGCAGGAAGAATAGAGATGCTTAAGATGGATGGATCTACACCTGAACAGAATTGGTGCCAATCCACCTACAGAAGGTTTTATGTGAATATTTAGCCCCTTTAGCAGTGTCATTAAATGAAAGCAGAAAGGTGCCCCGGACATCAGAAGATACAATTAGACTTAATTGCATTAAAGAATTGAGCTGAAATCACAGAACATAGTGTAGTTATGTTTGGTTTGGAGTGTTTGCCTGTAAATATTAATGTTGCTCTAGGGGCACTAAATAGGAGTTTTAACAACTTCATATATCATAAATTTTAGGAGTCATCATTACTATGTTTCATGAAAGACAGTACCAAAATGCATCATGTAAAATATAAAAAACACCAACAAAAGTTTAAAAATTATTAACACATTGTTTTTCACTCACAACATACAAATGTCGCCATATACTTGACCATTCTCGTAGGGTTGTGGTAACTTCCTGAACCAGTGGAAGCTCATTGGGTATAACAGTTTCATGTTGCCTTGAATGAAATACATAGTATGATTAATTTTAAGTGTCAAATAACTAAAGGTCCACCACCGATTTTCTGGCATCCTTTCTTCCAGAGGCCTTTTGCTTGACCAAGAGGTCACAGACTCTGAGAAGAGTCCACGGTACTGCAGCGGTACACTTAGACAGCCAAGGAGCCGAGATATTCGCCCGCAATGCTGGCCCTGGAAGTCGGCTACGGGAATGGATCTGCCGGTTCCGGCCGGGCCCGTGTTCCAGAGTCTTGGCCGCAGGGGGCAAATTCGACCCGCCAATCGGTGTGGAAGTCCCAATGAGGTCAAGACCGGCTGCCTCACCCATCCTAGGTACCACATTTTCGGTTGATTTCCGTGGGGGATTTAAAATAAGCGCTGATAATATTGGCCTGATTTAAGGATGTACTGGATCCCCAGTTGCTGGAAAGTCAGTGGTGAACCTGTATTTCAACTTAGGTTTCCTGCTTCCTGCACACATTTCATAAAAAATGACAAGATATTTTTGAATATGTAATATTTATCTCATTGTTTTGTAATATTTCATCATAAAATTCACTTCTTGGTAAAAAAATGGCTACATATTTTTAAATATTTCAGATACCTCTGTCAAAATTCTCCAGGAAGAATTTCATTGTTCTATCTGGAACATATGACAATAAAACACTCTTGACTCTTGACCCAACTTCTCAGCTCTCTTTCAATACTACACAATATTCAACTAAATGTTCACATCATCTCCTAGCTTTTAATTTCCTTACTACTTATCAAAATGCCAAGACCTCTCAGACCAAAGGCATCATTGACCACTTGTCATGTAAATGAGTCTGAAGAAGGGTCTCGACCTGAAACGTCACCTATTCCTTTTCTCCTGAGATGCTGTCTGACCCGCTGAGTTACTCCAACTTTTTGTGTCTATCTAATGACTGTTTATTGCCTTTGGCCATATTCAAATCCTATACTTTTATTGCTATCATTAATTACATCACCCCTTTCACCACCTTTCTCTTCCACCCTTAACTCTAATGAACTGTTTCCCTCATGCTTCAATTTCTAATTGTCGGAATATATCTGATAGTACCCTGCAAAGATCTACTGAGCATTTTCTATTTTTATTTTAGATTTCCAGCATCTGCAGTTTTTGTTTAATCCATTAAAATTGACAACGCAATTGGATTAAATGAAATGAGAACAAAGAACTGAATAAGATTAATAGCTTAATTCTTTAGAACAACAGTTGCACTTCAGAACATGGCCATTCTTTTAGCCAAATCATGATCCAAACACTGGGGGTAACTCTACACTTTCAATTTGATGAAACTAAGCTGAAATTGCAAAATTATAATTGAAAAGAATTTTCGGGCAGTTAAGTTACGATTCAATGCAATATCCCAGACTAGACAGAGGCTAACACTGACGACACTACCCATTTTGTTTGGCTTAAGCAATTAGATTTGTATGCCCATTCAGCTAATGAAGATTGAAAATAGTAGTTTGCTCTATTTATCATTTATAATTTATCTGACAAATCACACAAATTTTACATTTGCATTTACTTAGAAAATAAACAGAAGAACTAATCAACGTCATCATTATATAGCCACTGCTTACTGTTACAGCAATCCAAAAGTAATCCCAAGACTAAATAATACCCTATTTTTCCAATGATAGACAAAAATGCTGGAGAAACCCAGCGGGTGAGGCAGCATCTATGGAGCGAAAGAAATAGGCAACGTTTCGGGTGGAGACCCGAACTGATGTGAGGGTGAGGGGGTGGGAAGAAGAAAGGAAAAGGCGGAGACAGCGGGCTGAAGGAGAGCTGAGAAAGGGGAGGAGAAAGCAGGGACTACCTGAAATTAGAGAAGTCAATGTTCATACCACTGGGGTGCAAACTGCCTAAGTGAAATATGCACCTCCAATTTACGGTGGTCCTCACTCTGACCATGTAGGACACCCAGGGCAAAAAGGTCAGATTCGGAATGGGAGGTAGAATTGAAGTGCTGAGCCACCAGCAGATCAGGTTGGTTAATGCAAAACGAGGGAAGGTGTTGGACGAAGCGATCGCCAAGCCTACGCTTGGTCTCGACGATGTAGACCAGCTGGCATCTAGAGCAGCGGATGCAATAGATGAGGTTGGAGGAGGTGCAGGTGAATCTCTGCCGCACCTGGAAAGACTGAATGGAGTCAAGGGGGGAGGTAAAGCGACAAGTGTAGCATTTCCTGTGGTTGCAAGGGAAAGTACCAGGAGAGGGGGTGGTTTGGGTGGGAAGGGACGAATTGACCAGGGAGTTACAGAGAGAGTGGTCTCTGCGGAAAGCAGACAGGGGAGGAGATGGGAAGATGTGGCCAGTGGTAGAATCCCGTTGGAGGTGGCGAAAATGTCGGAGGATTATTTGTTGTATGTGGCGGCTGGTAGGGTGGAAGGTGAGTACAAGGGTGACTCTGCCCTTGCTACGAGTGGGGGGGATGGGGAGTGAGAGCAGAGTTATGGGGTATAGAAGAGACCCTTGTGGGAGCCTCATCTATAGTAGAAGAGGGGAACCAAGCAGTCTTTCCAGGTGCGGCAGAGGTTCACCTGCACCTCCTACAACCTCATCTATTGCATCCTCTGCTCTAGATGTCAGCCGCTCTACATCGGTGAGACTAAGCATCCTCATGTCATGTGAAGTGCTACATCTTGGCAGGACAAATCAAAATAGGACATTATTGGTAAATGGTAGGGAATTGAGGAATGCTGTTGAACAGAGAGATCTAAGAATAACTGTGCATAGTTCCCTGAAGGTGGAATCGCATGTAGATAGGGTGGTAAAGAAAGCCTTTGGTGTGCTGGCCTTTATAAATCAGAGCATTGAATATAGGAGTAGGGAAGTAATGTTAAAATTGTACAAGGCATTGGTAAGACCAATTCTGGAGTATGGTGTACAATTTTGGTCGCCTAATTATAGGAAGGATGTCAACAAAATAGAGAGAGTACAGAGGAGATTTACTAGAATGTTGCCTGGGTTCCAGCAACTATGTTACAGAGAAAGGTTGAACAAGTTAGGTCTTTATTCTTTGGAGCGCAGAAGGTTAAGGGGGGACTTGATTGAGGTCTTTAAAATGATGAAAGGGATAGACAGAGTTGACGTGGATAAGCTTTTCCCATTGAGGGTAGGGAAGATTCAAACAAAAGGGCATGACATGAGAATTAAAGGACAGAAGTTTAGGGGTAACGTGAGGGGGAACTTCTTTACTCAGAGGATGGTGGCTGCGTGGAATGAGCTTCTAGAAGAAGTGGTGGAGGCAGGATCGATTTTAACATTTAAAAGTAAAGTTCATAGTATATGGACGGGAAGGGAATGGAGGGGTATGGTCTGAGTACAGGTAGGGAAAAACCAATGGTCGGCACGGACTGGAAGGGCCAAGAGGGCCTGTTTCCGTGCTGTAATTGTTATATGGTTATTATATGTTTATACACTCCATTTATTGAATATTTAAAGGGTCAAGATGGTCCGGTTCGAAGCCATGACTAAAGCCTGAATGAATGAATAGATGAAGAATTATATACAATAGATCATGAATATATCTCCAATGAAGAATATCTTGTTTAATATTCCACTCAATTAATTTATCTTTTTTTCTCTCTTTTTCTTTTTGTTATCTATCTTTATTTCTTACTGTTATAAAATTAAAAAATATATAGTACAAATAAGATAGACTGTAAATTTTAAATATATTAAGAATGTGTGACGATAATATTTTCTTTTTGTATTGCTTTGATTTTATATTTCTTCTTAATATATAATTACTTCTAATAAAAATATTTTACAAAAAAAAGCATAGGCCTCACTGCCCCCATTTTTCAATAGCATTTTAGGCACCAACAATCTACAAAAATCAATATCTGTCATTTTCTATGACTTTTTAGAACACAACTCACTGCTGGTTCTCTACTCTTTCCCTACTATTCCTAATAAGATGCAAAAGATTTCCTTTGTCATCTTTACTCAATTGTAATGAAATCTAATTTTACTTATTCCTTGATGACTAATGCCACATCGCTGGTGCAAATTGTTGAATTTAGTCTCTGCAAACTCTACAGCTGTAATATTATTTTAATAGTAGAACATCCACAGCTGCAGTTAACTAGTTTGCAAAATTCATTAAATCAATGGATACGTATAAACCATCAGGAAACCTGAAGGATAATAAAGCAATTGCAGTCCATTCAAAACCCATTACAGCTGAACAATTCAAATGCATTCTTCCAAAAGTAATGTGTTACACATGTTAAGTAACTTCAACATTTATTTTTATCTGAGCTGTTGTTATGGCATGATGTCTACTGTACATAATTCCCATGTCATTTGCACTTTGTCCCTTCCGTTTTCTTATTCATCACAAAATCATTCCCACTGTGGTTTTTGCACATATAAAGGCATCATTACTATCCACTGTAGAGAAAATAGATTTATCATATATCAAATGAAAACAATATTTTCCGCACAGTGCAAATTTATTAAAATGAAAAAACATTGTTTGAATAAAAGTCTATTTCAATTCACTAGCTCACCCTTTGCCTTCAACTGTTGCTTCCTTGAGTTGAATATATGAAGCTGGAAAAATACCCTGTAAGAAAACATTGTTTAATTAGAAGAGTTGAATTCCATTACCAGAACTGACATTTTGCTATAATCTATCAGATTTTAGAAAGTCATGGGATTGATGTATATAAATGTTCACAGCAAACGAGAAAAAAACCCAAATAAATCAGTTAACATTGTAGTACATTACCATCATACACTTCTTACAAATGTATTCATTAACACACCACAGATTCACATTAATCAAATACCATAGTCAATGTTCCAAAAAGGCAATGTAACCATTTCATTTTGTAAATAACTGTAACTGGGTAAATGTAATATCAGAAACAACCGCCCCCCCCAGAATGATAGCAGCATTTATTCATGAATCTTGAAAATGTGGAAAAAGATGCATAATCTCAAATATTATAAAATCTTTAAATTGTTTCCATACGGTCTATAATAAATACTGCAGCAAAGTTTCAGTTTATCTAGTAGAAAATCACTGTCTTAAGATATACCAATGAATCCAAAATTGGTTTTTTTTAAAATTGATGATAATTCAAGTTGTGGAAACGAATGGCGCAAAAACAATTACAAGTTGTCAAAGATTTAGTCAAATAAAAGTTCCTGGCTTTTAATATGTGCATCACAAAGCCGTTTTGGGATTACATTTCAAAATTTATGCAAATCATTCTAATATTTCTAACATACTAACATAAAGTATAACCAGAATTTAAAACTGTGCTTTAATTTATGAAAAGAATGGAAATTTACGCCAAGACAAACACTTAACAAAACAAATTCATATATTATGGGCAAAGAAAAATATTTTTTAAATATTAATCAATTCTGTGATGAACTGAAAGGACACAAATGAGATCACATGAGAAATCAGTGGGAGAAACTACAGGCTGATGGCCAACATCAGTTGTGGTAACTAGGAGAGTGTATGTAGTTGGATTCCAATTGGCTCAATACAAGGTTAACGATTAAGTGTGCCAGTGAAACTAAAATTGGCAATGCCACTAACAATAAGGAAGAAAGTTGTAAGTCACGGGTAGACAATGACTGGGTTCACAATGACAGGTGACATTCTGTATAAAAAAGCATAAGTGAGGCATATGAGATCAAGAAACAAGGCCACAGAAACCATAAATATTAGCATGGCTTGTATGATAAAGAACATATTATCTAGTGTATATCCATGATTCTCTGAAGACAGCAGCAGAAGTAAACAAGATAGTTAAAAGACATAAGCAATAAATACCTTTATCACTTAAAGACACAGAATATGACAGGATGGAGGTCATTCTAAAACTTGTACAGTTAAAACTTTTACCCGATTTGCCAGCACATGTAACTGTTTAACAGTATAATATATTCAAACACATTTTATTGAAAAGGAACTTGAACCATTAAAAATCAAAATAGAAATCCAATTCTTTTCACCCAGTGGAAACAATTGGCTAGGGAGCACCAGCAAGTCATAAAGGGAAGGAAGGATAATGTCATAAAGACAGTACATTGATAGTGGTTTTGGCAGGAGCTGACCCCGACAGTCCTTTTGGGTTAGGCAGAGCACTGAATTGCAGTGCACTGAATTTCCATGAATTTGAGCTTCATGTTGCCTGTTGCCACCCCTCACTTACCCAGAATCTACCTATCTGCCGATTACCATTACCTCCAGCCTGCCCATTAGAATATGTACAAATTTGCAGCAATTTCCCAAGTTCATCCTTCACAATTGATACAGTCTCCCATCATGAAGATCACGCAACCAAACCAATAGTTAAAATCCTTCACACATTCCACAGTTCAAACCATTTGTAATTAGGGTCACTGGTTTATGGTGATTAAATCAATTATATTAGTGCGTAGGTTTTTGAAATTTTAATAGGCTGAACTGGACAATGTCTTCCATTGTTCTGTAAAAGCAGTAACTTTAGCCAGGAGAGCTGACATCAAAATTAATCTTCAGAAGCATTTTAGTGAATGAATGGTAAACCTAATGAATAAGCTCCCGAGGGTGGTGGTGAAAGCTGATGTACTCATTCATTCAAATTAAATTAGTTTACAAATACGACTACTTTGAGACATGACATATGGTGGGTGCAGTGGGCTTGGAAAAAATAAGCGAGTTGATGCCCATCGTCTTTTGATATCCAGTGATTTCTTTGTTTTAGCGCATGCATTTGATGTTTCACAACTGATTATAATGTGCAACCAAATAGCTTTCTTACTTGTATACTATATATTAACTTTATATTGCTCACCTTTCTGGCCTTGCGCCTATGTGTGTATCCTCTATACCACCCTTAAAAGAAAATATATTTAACATGTTAATAATGTGAAAAAATAATTTTAGTTATACAATACATCCCAACCAAATTCAGCTCATCGGAATGAATTGGATCAGTAATATAAAAGTAGAACTATTAAAAAATTGTATCAGTGAAATGTGGAAATTGCACGAAATTGCAAGAGCAAGTTTAATTTTATGTATACACAGACAAAAATACACATATTTTATATATAAATATGCAAACTAAATATATATTCTTAAGGGGCATGAGGGGAAGGGAAAGGGTTATTCTACATCGAATTAAAATATTTATTCTGCAATTTAAGTTTAAGTTGAAGTATCACCCACCCTCCATACTCGAAACACACAGCTCAGAAACAAGCCCTTCAGCTCACCATCAATCAACCATCTGTACTAATGCCATTTATCAGCCTTGGTCCGTAGCCTTCTATACGCTTTTGCAATTCAAGTGAGAATATTTCAGACTTTTTTTTAAATTGAGATACCTACCTCCACCAACGTATCGGACAATAAATCCCTGATTATAATCGACCTCTAAGTAAAAATAATCCTCAGATTGCCTCTAGTTCATCACGTTAAACCTATGCACACTTATTTTAGATGCCTCCATTACAAGGAAAAGTCCATCCTAACCATGCCATTCATGATAATTGTGCACCTCTATTCTCCTCCGCTAAGGCAAAAATAAACTCAGCTTATCCACCCTCATAACTGAAATGTTTCATCCCAGCAACATCCGGGTAAATCTTCTCTGCTCTGACTGGCGATGCCTAATACAGATCAGATGACCACTTTGAAGAATACTTCCATCCAGCCCATAAGGCCTCAGTCTTCAGTTAGTTAGAGGCATAGAATCATACAGCAATGAAACAGCCCCTTCAGCCCAACGTGTCCACACCGACCAACATATCCCATCTACACTACTCTCAACACCCCATATCCCTCTAAACCTATCCTATCCATGTAATGGTCTAAATGTTTCTTAAACTGTGCGATAGTACCTGCCTCAACTACCTCCTCCGACAGCTCATCCCTTAGACCGACCACCCTGGATAAAAGAGTTACCCTTCATGTTCCTATTAAATCTTTCCGCCTTCACCTTAAACCTCTGTCCTCTGGTTCATGATTCCCAGACTCTGGGCAAGCGACTCTGCATTTTACCCGATCTATTCCTCTCATTATTTGGTACACCTCTATAAGATCACCACTCATCCTCCTGCACTCATTAACATTATGATAGTACCTGCCTCAATCACCTCCTCTAGAAGCTCGTTCCATACACCCATAACCCTTTCTGTGAACAAGTTACCCCCCAGGTTCCTACTAAATCTTCTCCCACCTTAAATCTATATACTTTATTCTCCTACTCTGGGCAAGAACCGGTGCTCTAAGATCACCTCTCATCCTCCTACGCTCTAAGGAAGGGAGTCCAGTCCAAGCCTGCTTAACGTCTCCCTATAGTTCAGGCCCTTCGAGTCCTGGCAAAAATCAACGTAAATCTTCTCTGCACCCTTTCTGGCTTGACAACATCCTTCCTATGACAAGGTGACCACAACTGAACACAATACTCTAAATGTGTCCTTATCAACATCGTACATAACTGTAATATGACCTTCCAGCTTCTATACTCAATACGCTGACTGATGAAGATCAATGTGCCAAAAGCCATTTTAACCACCATATCTACCTGTGACACCACTTTCAAGGAACTATGTACCTGTACTTCTAGATCCCTTTGCTCTGCAACACTCTCCAGAGTCCTCCCATTCATTGTGTAGGTCGTGCCCATGTTAAACTTCCCAAAATGCAACACCTCTCATTTCTCTGTATTAAATTCCATTAACTATTTCCCAGCCCACGAGCCCAGGTTTAGTTTTGTTTAGTGTAGAGATACAGCATGGAAACAGGCCCTTCGGCCCACTGAGTCCACGATGACCATTGATCACCCGTACACTTGTTCTATTGTAGACACTAGTGGAAATTTACAGAAGCCAAACCTACAAACCTGCACAACTCTGGAATGTGGGAGGAAACAAGAGCACCTGGAGAAAACCCACATGGTCACAGGGAAAATGTAGAAAACTCCACACAGACATCACTTGTAGTTAGGATCAAACCTGGGTCTCTGGCGCTGTGAGGTAGCAGCTCTATTGCTGTGCCACTGTACAGTTGACCAATACTAATTGTTCACCACACCTCACTCTGACTTGTGCCGTTAGCCTCTTGCACTGTTCCAACAAGATGAGCATTTCATCATCTGGCTAGTCACATTACAGCTCTCACAACTCAACAATGAATTCAACAATTTCACATAAAGAGGAGCACTCGTATTTACTTTAATGTTCAGCAATCGCAATGATTGTAATTTTCAAATCCAGCATTATTTCTCACACTTTATTCCTTCATTGTCTCCAACCCCATTAGCAAGTCATCAAAGCCTTTGCCAACATGAACACCATTCCCTCCCGGGTTCCATCTATCACAGATGTTTCCTTTGCTCTCTGCAGCCCTTCCCCTTCTCAGCAACTCAGTTCCGAGTCCTGTTTATAGTTCATTACCTGAAATGTCAACAGTTTCTACCTCCACAGCTGTTGCCTGAAATCTGTGTTTTCTGAACATTATTTGTTTTATTTCAAATTTCCAACATCTGTATTTTTTTGATGCTTCAATAAAATGTTATCATTTGCCCCTGCGACAAAATGAATGTTCTTTCAACCTAAAGCTCCATGTGCGCATTTAAAGGGTTAGCCACCAACCCTGGGTGTTATTAAAAAAACTGGCAAGGAAGATGGCGGCAAGGTGGCACAGCGGTAGAGTTTCTGCTTTACAGGGCCAGCGACCCAGGTTCGATCCTGACTAAGGGTGCTTATCTGTACAGAGTACCGTATTTCCCGGAAATGAAGGCAGTGTTCTCCGTCTGAACACCTCTCTCCTACCGCTCGCCAGCCTCGCTCATGTCAGCCACTTACCGCAAATCCTTGAATTCCGACTGCCGCCAGGAGCAGGACATGGCCTCGCTGCACTGGGTGACATTGCATGGCATTCACTGCCCGGTCCATGTCTTTAAAGAGCAAAGATCATAGAGCGGAGCGGGTCAGCGGGTGATGGATAACAGGACAGCGGGCGGCGGAGCATACTCTTGTGTCAGTGCGAGTGTCCTCAATTGATCCCTTGAACTAGTATTGTTATTCAATAAGATCATAACTTGTCCCGGTGTGCTCCTGTTTTCCTCACCATCTCTCCACCTGCCGTCACCCTCCACCCCGCACCCATTCAGTCATTCAGAATGGAGGAGATCTGGAAGCCTTGGGCAAATTGAATGTCAAGTTGTAATTGTAAGTTGCCTCTAGTGTGGGTAAGATAGTGTTAATGAACGTTGGTCAGCGCAGACCCGGTGAGCCAAGTCTAAAAACAAACGACACAAAAGACGACATGCCATAATCTGGAACAACAGAACAAATTCACCCTTAGGATTAAGATGCTAATCTACAAAATCCACATTCGAGTACATTGCTGTATACTGGAAAACTATGGGCTACCTTCAGCTGCCAATAAAGAAAGCTAAACAATTTCCACCACCAATATTCTCTGGGAACAATTCCAAAGTCAAAGTCCATGTAGGAACAAAGATGCCACGCATTCCAACATTCAACATGCATTCATAGGAGGTGCTATATCAGCCAATATCAAAGATCCCTATCACCCTACCCACACTCTCATTTCACTTCATTGAAAAGGTGGTAAAGGAGTCAGAAAACCATGTCCATTAGGTTCAAGAATAGCTTCTTCCCAACAACCATCAGGCTCTTGAACACAGGACAACATTAACCTCAACAATTAACTTCTATGGACTGTTTGGTTGCACTCAGGACTTTGCGAGTATTTTGGCACATATGCATTTTGTTTACTGACCTGTTACACTGTTGCAAGTAAGAAATCAATTGTTCCATTGTTGGTACAAATAACAATTAAACTCTCTTGACTCTTGAAGACACCTTTGCTAGGTTAGGTCATATCCACAGGTTCAAGGATGACAACATCACAAAGGATATAAAACAGAGCGGGCTGTTCTGAAGAACAGTAGGACATTCAAAGTTCTGCAAAAGTTCTATTTATAGACATATAGGGGGACAAATGATAATTTGTAGTTTTACTATTCCATAGAAAATATCAGCAATCGAGGTCCAAGAACTATGAATTATCAAACACCATAACACAGTGACATCTTTAGCTGTGCCACTTGTGGTAGTGTAGGAGGAATTTCTTTAGCCAGAGGGATAATTTGTGCAATTCATTATCACCGATGGTTGTGAAGGCTGCCATTGGATATTTTTATAGCGGAGATTGATGTGTTCTTGATTAGCAAAGGCGTCAAAGGTTACGGGAAGAAGGATTCTTCCCTCATGGTTAGAATAGATCAGCCATGATCGAATGGCGGAGCAGGCTCATTAGGCTGAATGGTCTGATTCTGTTACTGTGTCTTATGATGCTTTCTAGAATCAGCTTTGAAATACACAATGGAGTTCAATACAACAGTGCAGTTCAATACACAATGCAGTTCAATACAACAGCCACAAAGTTGTCTGACAAATCATATTGAACAACCCACATAAATAAAGATGTCTGAAGAAGGGTCCCAACATGAAATGTCACCTATCCATGTTCTCCAGAGATGCCACATGAACCACTGAGTTACTGCAATACTTTATGGGGTTTTTTTGTAACCCACATAAATAAATGGAAGGCAATCAATTACGGATTATCATGATGGCCCCAGGTAAATTCCAAGAATTTGGATACACAAATTAACATGATAAATGTAAATTTTACCAACAAATCTCAATATCTTTAGTCCATTTTCAAAATTATTATAAACAACTAGATGCACAGTAAAATAAACACACTAAGCATGCCACAGTACAATTATCCAGCTACTGCCAATTTATAGCATAACAAATTGATGATAAATGACTCAAAGTGAAATAGGTATAAACCACTTATAGCTTTTTGTAGAAATAATAATACATTGTTTTTTGTGCACACTCTCTGTAGGTTAAATTACAAATGAGCATTTTCAAATTATTCCAGTATAGGTCAATTCATGTCAGAAACAAAATTTATGTAAATTAAAAATAAAATTAAAACACTTTTCTAAAACCATGATTCATAGAGGAGGAACAAATTCACTACTAATGTTACATTTATAATACTGCACTCATAATTGAAACATGCATGTTTGTCAACCAAACTACAAAGTAACATGAATTGAAAAGCTAAAAACTGCAGACAATAGAATTTTGAAATAGAAACTAAAAAGGCTGAAGATGCAGAGCAGGTTAGGTAACACCAGTTAGAAAGAGAAATATAGAGCTAACTCAGTTTTTATTTTAATTGCATGATAACATAACATTTATAGATACGATTAATTTCTAACGGCTTTCCTACAAAAGAAAATCGTACTCTTGAGGTAAAACAAGTTAATGTTGTTTCAACAATAAAATGAACAGTACAGCCTTCAGTAAAGTTAGGTATTATCTAAACTGTATTCATCATGAGAGGGAGATAAGGTGGAGGAGTTGCTCTACTAATCAGGGAGAGTATCACAGCAGCAGTCAGAGAGGACATTCTGGAGGGTACGTCCACAGAGGTGATCTGGGAAGAGCTCAAATATAACAACGGTGCAATCACACTAATGGGGGTGCTTAAGAAGGAACTGCAGCTGCTGGAAAATCGAAGGTAGACAAAAGTGCTGGAGAAACTCAGCGGGTGCAGCAGCATCTATGGAGCGAAGGAAATAGGCAACGTTTCGGGCCGAAATGTTGCCAATTTCCTTCGCTCCATAGATGCTGCTGCACCCGCTGAGTTTCTCCAGCACTTTTGTCTACACTAATGGGGGTGTCTGATAGGCCCTCCAATAACCAGCAGGAGGTAAAGGGACGGATATGTGGATGGATTACAGAAAGCTGAAAAAACAACAGGGTTGTCGTAGCGGACTATTTTAATTTCCTCAATATTGAATGGGACTAACTCAGTGCTAAAGTATATATCAGGGCAGAATTGTTTTGGTGTTTCCAAGAGGGTTTCATGAAAGAATATTTGGATTGTCATTCATTCATTGTCGTTGAAAACATTAGTGACACAGTGGTGCTGGTTTCCAACGGGAACGGTGACGGACGCACCACATATCTCTGTCCTCCAGTTCCTGTGGAAGTATAGGATTTTGATGCGTGTGCTTTATCATCATTCCTTACAATGCTATGTACGACAGTAATCACAACTTCTACAGAAATGCGGATGGCTGTTGGCTCTCTAGAAGCTCATCCGCCCTTTGACAGGACTTGTTTTTGGTCCTGCTGGGGGTCCACAGCCTCCTCCTCACCTGGCAAACCAGGTGGGGGAGACGGTTTAGTCGCCGACTATCCGACCATGGAGCAGGTAGCACGGGATTACATGGCACCCGTGGCGGGGGGAACTTCCCCCGACCTGACCTAGCAGTAGGAAAGCAACAACACACAAAATTAAACACAATTTAACACAAACATCCATCACAGTGAATCTCCTCCGGGCACCTCCTCACTGTGATGGAAGGTAAAAAGTCTTATCTCTTCCTTGCTTCTTCTCCCACGGTCAGGCAGTCAAGCTGTTGCGTCGAGGCGATCGAGGCTCCCGATGTTGAAGCCCCCCGCCGGGCGATGGAAGACCCTGCGGCCAATTTTAAGCCGCGTCGGGCGAAAAAAGGCCCTGCGAACGGGCCGATTCAAACCCCACGATTCGGGGCAGACAAAGCAGCTGTTGCTGGAGCTCCTGAAAATCGGTCACGAACCAGGGACCTGCGAGCTCCCGATGTTACAGTCTACAGGGCCCGCGGCCAAAGCCTCCGAAGTCGGGTTGCAGCTGCAGCGCCACCACAGACTCCAAAGTCAGCCAGCTCCGCGATGTAAGTCACAGGCTCTGCGACTGAAGCCCTCAAGATCGATTCCAGTTGGAGGCCGCAGATGTTAGTCCGCAGCGTGAACGGAGATACGACTCGGAAAAAGGTCGCATTTCTGTTGAAGAAAGAGATTAAAAGGTTTCCCTCCCCCCCCCCCCACATAATACACAACTAAAAATAGACTAACATACATCGAACATTAACAGCAAAACAACAACTGTAACACAGCGCCGCCACCCGAACCAACGCAAGAAATTACCATATTGGCCCATGTACTGGTACACGTGCCTGGCCAAGGAACCTGTCCCAGTAGCTGGTGTTTCAATGAGAGAGTATTTTGGGAATAGTGATTCAATTCAATTTTAATGTCATTGCACATATACAAGTATGGGTACAACTAAATGCAGTTTAGCATCAGTTCGTAGTAATAGCAATACATAAATAGATACAGAATGCAGACAATGTGGACGGAGAGACTGGAGAAATCTATCGGCGGGACACCGAGTTCAGCAGTGTGATGGTGTTGTTATAGAAGCTGTTCCTCATCCTACTAGTGCGGGACCTGAGGCTCCTGTACCGCCTCCCTGATGGTAGGAGGGCAAACAGTCCATGGTTAGGGTGGGAGGGGTCTTTGATGATCTTCCCGGCCCGTCTCAGACACCATTTTCGGTGGAGGGCATCCATGGCAGGGAGCGGGGCACCGATGATGTACTGGGCGGTTTTCACCACCCATTGTGGTGCCTTCCTATATGCTACGGTGCAACTGCTGTACCATACCGTAAAGCAGGTGGTCAGGATGCTTTCGATGGTACAGCAGTAAAAGTTGGTCAGGATCTGGGGGAACAGGTGGACTTTTTTTGAGCCTCCTCAGGAAGTAAAGGCGCTGCTGCACCTTTTTGATCAGCTTGGAGGTGTTGAGGGACCAGGACAGATCCTCCGAGATGTGTACCCCGAGGAATTTGTAGTTGGAGACCCGCTCCACCTCAGTCCCGTTTATATGGATGGGGGTGTGTCTGCCCCCTCTGTTCTTTCTATAGTCAACAATGATTTCCTTCGTCTTCTGGGAGTTGAGGACGAGGTTATTGTTGGCACACCAGGTTGTCAGGTGCTGGACCTCCCCCCTGCAGGCTGACTCGTCGTTGTCACTGATCAGTCCTACCACCGTGGTGTCGTCGGCAAATTTTATGATGGCGTTGGAGCCATGCTTAGGGATGCAGTCATGGGTGAAGAGGGAGTAGAGGAGAGGGCTGAGCACACAGCCCTGTGGCACGCCGGTGTTCAGTGTTATAGTGGAGGAGGTGAGGTTGTTGACCCTAACAGACTGTGGTCTGTTAGTGAGGAAATCCAGTGTCCAATTGCAGAGGGAAGTGGAGATGCCAAGACCGCTGAGTTTGGTGATCAAGCTAGCGGGTATGACAGTGTTAAAGGCGGAGCTGAAGTCAATGAACAGCAACCTGATAAAGGTGTTATTACTGTCCAGGTGGGTCAGGGCAGAGTGTAGGGCCGCCGATATGGCATCCTCTGTTGGTCCGGTAGGCAAACCGATGGGGGTCCAGTGTGGGGGGGAGGCTGGCATTGAGATGAGCCAAGATCAGCCGCTCGAAGCACTTGGCGATGACAGGGGTGAGTGCCACTGGCCGGAAATCGATGAGACTCCCTGTCGCTGATTGTTTGGGCACTGGCACAATGGTAGATGTCTTGAGCAAGTGGGGACAACACCCTGGGCCAGTGACAGATTGAAAATGTCAGTGAGGACCAGGGATAGTTGTCCAGCACATGCCCTGAGCACCCGCCCGGGGATGCCATCGGGGCTGGCAGCTTTGTGCTCATTCACCTTGCTCAGTGCATCTTGTACAGCAGAGATGGAGAGACTGAGGGGTTGTTCATTCGGGGGTGGAGCAACTTCGATGGCTGGAGTTTTGTTGTCCCGGTCAAAGCGAGCATAGAAATGGTTTAGCTCGTCAGGAAGGGAGGCGTTGTCTGGGGGGGGGTGTTGACTTTATGGTAATCGGCAATGGATTTGATTCCTTGCCACATGCGCCTGGGGTCAGAGTTGTTTCGGAAATGCTCCTCGATCCGCCGTTTGTGATTGAGTTTAGCATTCCTAATTCCCTTTTTCAGATTGGCCCTGGATGAGCTGTATCCCTCAGCGTCGCCAGATTTAAAAGCGGCGTCGCGTGCCTTCAGCAGGAGTCTGACCTCCCTGCTCCTCCACAGCTTCTGGTTAGGGAAGGTCTTAATCTCTTTGTGGGTATTGACGTTGTCCGTGCAGAATTTTTTATATAGTCCAGGAACGGTTGAGGTGTATGAGTTGATGTCCACTTGGGAGTTGAAGGTGGCCTGGGTGGCAAACAGCCTCCAGTCAGTTTGCTGAAACTGTTCCTGTAAAACAGAGACAGCCCCCTCAGGCCAGACCTTCACAGTCCTCGTGGTAGGTTTCACACGTCTGATCAGAGGTGTGTATTTGGGGAGCAGGAACAGAGAGAGGTGGTCAGACTGTCCCAGGTTGGGGAGGGGGAGGGCTTTGTATGCTTCAGTAATATTGGTATATACTAGGTCCAGAATATTGTTTCCTCTGGTTGGGCAGGAGACATGTTGGTTGAATCTGGGGAGTACAGTTTTAAGGTTGGAGTGGTTAAAATCACCTGCAAAAATAAAAGCCCCATCAGGGTGTGCAGTTAGTTGTTTGCTGATAGCAGCTTGCAGCTCTTCCATTGCTAGCCTGGCATTAGCGTCCGGGGGTACATAGACTGCAGTGATAACAATCGATGTAAATTCCATGGGCAGATAGAAGGGCCTGCACTTTATCATCAGGTATTCCAGATCAGCAGAGCAGTGACTACCAATCCTGACAATGTCTGTACACCATGAGTTATTCACATAAATTGAATGGAGTTGAGTGATCTCAATTCCACGAGTTTTAAGATAGTTACAAATAATGATAAGTTTGAAACTTGGGGAAAGTAAAATGAATTACGGCAGATTCTAGCATTATTTAAATCCACATCCGACATATGAGAGTAATTTAAAGGATAGTTAGTTTAAGGACCGTCATGTTCCAGAAAGGAGGAAGGATGGGGATGGCAAGGTAAGGGAATCTAGGATAACCACAGAGGATGTAAATCTGGCCAAATGGAAACATGTGTTAGGTTTAGAAAGATGAAATCAGACACTTCCTTTGAGAAATATAAAGCAAGCAGGAAATAACTCAACTGGGCCATTGGGATGGTTAAAATGGGGCCAATAAATTAAACTGGATTAAAGAAAGCCCCAAAGCTTTTTATACAAATATTAATAACAAGATTGTAGCCAGTGAAAAGGTAGGCCAGCTCCAGGATAAACGAGTGAATTCATGCTTGGAGTCAGGGGATGTAGACAAGGTATCAAACAAGTACTTTGCATCTGTATTCACCAAGGAGAAAGACATGTTTAGTGAAATCAGTATGGGTGAAATTAATATGCTAAAATAATTTGAGATCATGAAGGAGGTGGAGTTGTGGCTCCTGAAGTGCATTCAAATAGATAAATCCACAGGGCACGATGAGATCTATCTCAAATTATTGAGAGAGGCGACAGAGGAGATTGTACAGGCATTGGTTAATGTCCTTTTATCTTCTCTAGCCACAGGCTAGATAATTGGAGAGTGGTCAATGTTGTTCCTTTGTTTAAGAAGAGAAGCAGAGATATTCCAGGAAACTTATAGGCTGCTGAGCCTCACATCAGTGATGGGGAAGCTATTAGATCTGATTTTTTGGGAAAATATTTACACGCACTTGGAAGTGAATGGACTAATTAGGCAGTCAGCATGGCTTTGTCCACAGCAGGTCATGTCTCACAAACTTGATGGGAGACTTTAGGGAGGCGATGAAGGAGATCAATAAAGGTAGCGCAGTGGATGTTGTCTACATGGATTTTAGTAAGGCATTTGATAAAGTCCCACATGGTAAACTGATCCAGAAAATTAAAATGCATGGAATCCACAGAGACTCGGTCATTTGGAATCAGAACTGCCTTACAGAGAGGGTTGTTGTGGAAGGGTGTAACCAGTGTAGTTCTGCAGGTTTGGTGCTGAGACCTCTGCTGTTTGTCATATATAGAAACGATCTGAAAGTAAATGTCAATGGGTTGGTTAGTAAGTTTGCAGATGACACCAAAATTCGTGGTTGTGGACAGTGATGAATGTTTTCCTGAGGTAATTCCCTCACATTGCTGAAGAACTGATTGTTTATAGCACTTTAGTTAGGCTGCATTTGCATGCTAGATCTGGTGGCCTATTTACAGGAAGGAAGTGAAAATTTGGAGAGGGTGCAGAAGAAGTTTATCAAAATGCTGCCTGGATTAGAGGATATTAACTATAAGGACAGACTGGACAACTGCGTTGTTTTTCCTGGATCAGAGGCTGCGAGGAGGCTGAACAGAAGTATATAGAATTATGAGAGGCATAGACAGGATGGAAGAAGTATTTTCCCAAGATAAAAATGTCAAAGACAAGAGGGCATAGCTTTATGGTCAGAGGGGGTGAGTTTAAAGGGGATGTGTCAGGCATGTCTTTTGCACAGAAAGTGATGGGTGCCCGAGTTGCGCTTTCAGGGGTGTTGGTGGGTGCAGATACCATAGGACGTTTAAGAAGTTTTTTTGATAGGCATATGGATATGCAGTGAATCATAATCGCCTCTTTTGGTCTAGAAAAATCAGATTCTACTGATGCAATATCTCCCTAGAAATCAAGCCTTCTAATCCAGCAACATCCTTATGAATCTTTTCTGCACATCTCTAGCTTAACTGCACATTTCCGCTGCTATGATAACCAGACCTGCACACAATACTGCAAATGAGGCCTACACTGTAACAGGTCATCCAAGCTCTTGTAAAGATGCTACAGGCACAGTGGCGTAGTGGTAGAACTACTGCCTTACAGCGCCAGAGATCTGGGTTTGATCCTGACTACAGAGTCTGTACGAAGTTTGTACGTTCTCCCCGTGACCTTCGTGGGTTTTCTCCGGTTTCCTCCCACACTCCAAAAACATACTGGTTGGTATAAACGTAAAATTGTCCCGTAGTGTTAATGTGCGGGGATCGCTTGTCAGTGCGACCTCAGTGGGCCGAAGGGCCTGTTTCCACGCTGTATCTTTAAACTAAACAACAAAGCAATAGTTGCTTTCCTCAGAAACCTCATGGTATAGAAAATTGTTTTATAAAGAAAATTGTGTCAATAGGGAAAAAAGGCTAGCGAGTTTCAGACTCGCAAGAACAAAGTTTTTTTTTACCCCACAGGATTTTCAAAACAAAAGACCTTTTTAATAGGTACAAGGTTATTTTTATTACTACTAGCTAGAGATACTGGGCTGTATGTTATATTGTTTAATTGAGTATTATTGTACAGTGTCAATAGAATCAATTGCTTGCCAATTTCAGTAGCCACCTGTGTACTGAAGAGAGAGTGGTATCTGATTTTTTTGTAATCATTAAATGATAAATATCCAAATACAAAGAAATCCAGTGCCCATTCTTTGACTTTCACTGTACAGATTATGTAACATCCTTAATTGACTGGTGATGGATTTGGGCAAACTGTATTGAAAAACTTAAAAAATTGAGTTAAATTTGATAAAAGCACATTATTTCATTCATTTCCCATATTCCTCCAACCAAAACATTCTGTGGATAAGCAGTATAAGATGTGTAAGGTCTGCCAAGGTGTCTTTGCATCCGAGGAGGAGCTTACCCAGGATTCTAAGTGGGCAATCTCTTGCTTGATCTATTATATTACAAATCATTCACAACATCAAATTAAGAAAGAATGGCTAAACATGAATGTTATCTTTTTACGGTTTTGTCATTAACAAATTCACTAAAAAGAATGTTGAAAATAAACGATCCTTTTAATTGGATTCATAAAACATTGGTAACTTGCCTTCATAGGTTTCCAGTATGTGCACAGTATCACCAATCTGCAGAGAAAGCTCTGTTTCATCTCTGGAGTCGTAGTTATATATGGCTAAAATGAAAAAATAAATTTGTGAATACTGTGTATTTAAATGTTGATTTGCTTAAAATACATTTTTCACAAAAATAACACGTCAAGATTTAGAGCATGAAAACAGAAATTAAAAGGGGACAAGAAGGAGAAATAAAAATGACAATCAGCAGGACTAGGAAAAAATAAAGATTAAACAGAAAGTAATACTACTGTTCAGGTTCAGAGAAAATGACGGATCTTAGAAACATAGAAAATAGGTGCAGGAATAGGCCATTCGGCCCTTCGAGCCCGCACCGCCATTCAATATGATCATGGCTGATCATCCAACTCAGTATCCTGTACCTGCCTTCTCTCCATACCCCCTGATCCCTTTAGCCACAAGGGCCACATCTAACTCCCTCTTAAATATAACCAACGAACTGGTCTCAACTACCTTCTGTGGCAGAGAATTCCACAGATTCACCACTCTCAGTGTGAAAAATGAGTTTCTTACCTCGGTCCTAAAAGATTTCCCCCTTATCCTTAAACTGTGATCCCTTGTCCTGGACTTCCCCAACATCGGGAACAATCTTCCTGCATCTAGTCTGTCCAACCTCTTAAGAATTTTGTAAGTCTCTATGAGATCCCCCCTCAATCTTCCAAATTCCAGCGAGTAAAAGCCGAGTTTATCCAGTCTTTCTTCATATGGTAGTCCTGCCATCCCAGGAATCAGTCTGGTGAACCTTCTCTGTACTCCCTCTATGGCAAGAATGTCTGTCCTCCAATTAGGAGACCCAAACTGTACGCAATACTCCAGGTGTGGCCTCACCAAGACCCTGTACAACTGCAGTAGAACCTCCCTGCTCTTGTACTCAAATCCTTTTGCTATGAATGCCAACATACCATTCGCTTTCTTCACTACCTGCTGCACCTGCATGCCTACTTTCAATGACTGGTGTACCATGACACCCAGGTCTCGTTGCATCTCCCCTTTTCCTAATCGGTCACCATTCAAATAATAGTCTACTTTCCCGTTTTTGCCACCAAAGTGGAAAACCTCACATTTATCCACATTATACTGAATCTGCCATGCATTTGCCCACTCACCCAGTCTATCCAAGTCACCTTGCAGCCTCCTAGCATCCTCTTCACAGCTAACACTGTCCCCAGCTTCGTGTCATCCGCAAACTTCGAGATGTTGCACTTAATTCCCTCGTCCAAATCATTAATATATATTGTAAATAGCTGGGGTCCCAGCACTGAGGCTTGCGGCACCCCACTAGTCACTGCCTGCCATCCTGAAAAGGACCCGTTCACTCCTACTCTTTGCGTCCTGTCTGCCAGCCAGTTCTCTATCCACATCAATACAGAACCCCCAATACCGTGTGCTTTAAGTTTGTATACTAATCTCTTGTGTTGACTTAGTCGAAAGCCTTCTGAAAGTCCAGATATAACACATCCACTGATTCTCCCTTATCCACTCTACTAGTTACATCCTCAAAAAATTCTATAAGATTTGTCAGACATGATTTACCTTTCGTAAATCCATCTTGACTTTGTCCAATGATTTCACCACTTTCCAAATGCGCTGCTATCCCATCTTTAATAACTGACTAGCAGTTTTACCACTACCGATGTTAGACTAACTGATCTGCAATTCCCCATTTTCTCTCTCCCTCCCTTTTTAAAAAGTGGGTTTACATTAGCTACCCTCCAATCCTCAGGAACTACTCCAGAATCTAGAGAGATTTGAAAAATTATCACTAAGGCATCCACTATTTCTGGGGCTACTTCCTTAAGTACTCTGGGATGCAGCCTATCTGGCCCTGGGGATTTATCGGCCTTTAATCCATTCAATTTACCAAACACCACTTTCCGGCTAACCTGGATTTCACTCAGTTCCTCCATCTCATTTGACCCGCGATCCCCTGCTATTTCCGGCAAATTATTTACATCTTCCTTAGTGAAGACAGAACCAAAGTAGTTATTCAATTGGTCTGCCATGTCCTTGTTCCCCATGATCAATTCAACTGTTTCTGACTGCAAGGGACCTACATTTGTTTTAACTAATCTTTTTCGCTTCACATATCGATAAAAACTTTTGCAGTCAGTTTTTATGTTTCCTGCCAGTTTTCTTTCATAATCCATTTTCCCTTTCCTAATTAATCCCTTTGTCCTCCTCTGTTGGACTCAGAATTTCTCCCAGTCCTCTGGTAGGCTGCTTTCTCTGGCTAATTTGTACGCTTCATCTTTTGCTTTGAAACTATCCCTGATTTCCCTTGTATTCCACGGATGCACTACCTTCCCTGATTTATTCTTTTGCCATACTGGGATGAACAATTGTTGTAGTTCATCCATGCAGTCTTTAAATGCCTTCCATTGCATATCCACCGTCAACCCTTCAAGAATCAATTACCATCTATCTTGGCCAATTCACGTCTCATACCCTCAAAGTTACCTTTCTTTAAGTTCAGGACCCGTGTTTCTGAAATTAACAATGTCACTCTCCATCCTAATGAAGAACTCAACCATATTATGGTCACTCTTGCCCAAGGGACCACGCACAGGGCTGCTAACTAACCCTTCCTCATTACTCAATACCCAGTCTAGAATAGCCTGCTCTCTCGTTGGTTCCTCTACATCTTGGTTTAGAAAACTATCCTGCATACATTCCAAGAAATCCTCTTTCTCAGTACCCCTGCCAATTTGATTCACCCAATCTATATGTAGATTGAAGTCACCCATTATAACGGTTTTACCTTTGTTGCACTCTAATTTCCTGTTTGATGCCATCCCCAACTTCACTACTACTGTTAGTGGCCTGTACACAACACCCCCCCCCCACTAGCGTTTTCTGCCCCTTAGTGTATCGCAGCTCCACCCATAATCGATTCCACATCCTCCAAGCTAATGTCCTTCCTTTCTATTGCATTTGGTAATTCACCTCTCTAACCAGCAACGCTACCCCCACCTCCTTTTCCTCTCTGTCTATCCCTCCTGAATATGAATATCCTGGGATGTTCAGGGGCTCCCAGCCATTGGTCACCCTGGAGCCATGTCTCCTGTGATCCCACTATATCATAATCATTAATTGCTATCTGCACATTCAACTCATCCACCTTATTACGAATGCTCCTCGCATTGAGACACAAAGCCTGCAGGCTTGTTTTTACAACGCTCTTGCCCCTTTTACAATTATGTTGAAAGGTGGGCCTTTTTCATTTTTGCCCTGGATTTGTCTGCCTGCCACTTTTCACCTTACTACCTATTGCTTCTATCCTCATTTTACACCCCTCTGTCTCTCTGCTCACACATTTAAGAAACCCACCACCTCTTATTCTCTGTTTATTTTAATTTTTTTCTTTACCCCCTACGTGTTGCGTCTGAGTGCTTCCCTTCTCTGCCTCCTGCCTCACACACGGTCTACTTGCTTTCTCTATTTGAGTCCCTCCCCCCAACCAATCTAGTTTAAAGTCTCCCCAGTAGCCTTTGCAAATCTCCCCACCAGGATATTGGTTCCCCTCGGGTTCAAGTGCAACCCGTCCTTTTTGTACAGATCACACCTTCCCCATCCTGTATGTAAAATTATTTGGCAAATTTACTTGCTCATTCATCGGGAGAATAAGAATGCAAAACATAAGCAAGTACATTTTCTTTGCAATGGAGCAAAGTGCAAGTGTATTTTGCTCATTTGAAAAATAATTCTACCGAGCATGTTTCTTATGGGCCTGTCCTACCACGGCCATTTTGTAGGCAACTTCCGGCGTCTAGGCTGTTGCCACACGGTCGCCGGGGTGTCGCCTGTATGATCGTGAGTAGTCTCCTCAGTCGCCCAAAGAGTCGTGGCGTTTTTCTGGTTGCCACTGGATTTTGAAATGTTCAAACCTTTTCGGCGTCTGTCGGCGACCGTGGGCTTGTCGTAGATTATCATCTCCCGAGGTAAGTGCTGTTGTAAGTTGTCGCCAAGAGAAGTCAAGAGAAGTCAAGTAGCGACTTTGGAAAAACACGTGATCATGTAAAAATAAAGTGCGTGGACTTCCTTAATTTTTTGTTGGAGACCTTGAGCATTGTAAAATGGCTCCAAGGAGAAGGAAGGGACAGCCCAGTGGCAAGGCCAAAACCCCATCCCCACCCCCACCCACCAGGCAGGTGGAGACCGAGGAGACCCAGGAGGAGGAGGCCCAGGAGGAGACCAGGGAGGTGGCCCTTGACCCCACCACCACCCCACCCGATTGGCTGCCCTGTCATGACTACAGATACTGCTGCTGCTGACCCAGGCTCTGCTTCAGATTCTGGTTAGGACACTGATGCCTCAAGTAAAATGAAGAAGGGCAGGTAGGTACATTCCTATGAGTTCAGCAGAGAACCTGAGCTCGTTGAGTGGTATCAGGCAAACCCTGAGTTGTACGATAAGAACTGCCAACTTTATCGTAACAAGGACAAGAAATACCCACTAATTGAGACCAAGGCAAATGAGTTCCCTGACTCCACCTGTAAGTACCAACTTACTGGGTTGTTTGTCTGTATTTCTGTTAATATAATTAAACTAAAAATGTATCTCACACTGGTCTTTTTTTTTACACAGATGCACAATTCTGGCAGTGGTTCAAGAGCCAGTGAACCAGATATGGCAAGCTGTCTCAGAGTGGGAGCACGTCAGGGTCTGGTGGCATGAACTTTACCTCAAGGCAGCAGTGAATCTTGGACAAATGGGGCTTCATCAAAACACACATAGTACGAGTGGAGAGGAGACAGAGCACCAAGAAGGTAAATATTATAAAATACTTATTGTGACATTGATTATTTGATTGTCAACTTGCTTGCCATGTCCTGATGGTCTTGAAAGTTTGTAAAACTTTCAAGACCATCTTCTTCCAGTTTTACAAGATGAAGCCATTGCCCAGTATGTGCAGTGAAGAGGAGGTTGATCCACTTGAGGGAAACTCTGGATCAACCCCCTCCACCAGTCAGTAGCATAGCAAGAGCAGCAGGACTCCTGCAGGCTCCAGCCCAACAGCAACTGGGGTTGAGGAGAGAGAGGCTTGTCAGCCGGAGCTGATCAGGCGGTAAGGAATTTCTGTCGATCCATCCATTCACTTTTTTTCCCCAAATTTACTGACCTGTATCATACTCATTTATGTTGCAGCTCATGCAACGTGCAACAGAAGCAAGACAGACCATGACACAGCCCCAGACTCGACATGAGAGGGCTGTTGACAACTTCCTGGCATTCGTAACGGGAAAATAGCCTACGATGGTGGCAAAAACATCACAGATCCCATTTCAACTGCTGTTAGAAACTTACTGCATTCAGCTGCATTACCATTGTAATTAGCACTTTGAACTATTTCATGCCGCAAATGAAATATACAAACTGATTTTTAAGTGCTAACATGATGACCATTGGAATTATGAATCTATCTTCATTCCTAATGAAATCAGTAATACCTCAAAAACTAGCTATATGAATTTGATAAAATCCTTCCTTCAAAAAGGAACTTTCTTGGTAATGATATAGTGGGAAAGAAATAGGTTCTTAATTTGGATTGAAAATTAAGCACTTTTTAACATTTAAATTAATTTATATCAAACATAGATGAATAACAAGAGTATCAATAAATCCTCTGCATCACACCATTTAATTCTCAAGTTCATTGCCATTCTACAAGGGCATGACTAACAATAACACAGATTACTAATATTAAAAAGTTGCAAGTAAAATGTTGGCAATAATCTAATTTCAATGCAAAATAAGTTCCCCATTTAATATGCAAACAGCCAAACAATGAACACTATTTACTGACATTCACTTACGCTTTTTAGAAATGTTTAAAAATTATTTAAATATCCCAGCTAGTAGGTTACAGTGCCCTCCATAATGTTTGGGACAAAGACCCGTCATTTATTTATTTGCCTCTGTACTCCACTATTTGATATTTGTAATAGAAAAAAATCAAGTGGTTAAAGTGCACATTGTCAGGTTTTAATAAAGGCCATTTTTATACATTTTGGTTTAAACATGTAGAAATTACAGCTGTGTTTAAATATAGTCGTCCCCCCCCCCTCCCCTCCCCTCCCCCCCATTTCGGAGCACCATGTTTGGGACACATGGCTTCTCAGGCATTTGTAATTGCTCTGGTGTGCTTAATTGCCTCCTTAATGCAGGTATAAGAGAGCTCTCAGCACCTAGTCTTTCCTCCAGTCTTTCCATCAACTTTGGAAACTTTTATTGCTGTTTATCAACTCGAGGACCAAAGTTGCACAATTAAAGTCAAAGAGCCATTATGAGGCTTTAAGTGGCCAGAGAAGCGGTGCAAGGCGAGGTCCTTCCCCAATAACTGAAATCTGTTATAACGAGGTCCGTTAAAACAAGGGTTTACTATAATTTGGTTGTCCTGTCCCACATGCACCTTTTATATCCACATTTATACTATGTCCTATATCAACATCACTATTCAGAAAGCTTGCATCGATATTGAAGAGGAAGTTACAACAGTTCTCAGGTACAGATCTCTGCTCAAATCCAAACTGATCATGAGTTTGAAATGAAGGAAATCATAGTGTAGCAGATTATCACAGAGACTGCTGTGACAGAGAATGCACAGGCTTGGGAAGAGCAGCCACCAGCTGGCCCGAGTGACTCATCTCTGTTCAGATCAACCTCACCCCAATTGTTGGTGCTTCAGATGGAGGGATGGGGAAGGCATACTGAAATCACCTGATCCTATCTGACAGAAGATGCCTGGAGATGCAATCTCTGGAGAATATGGATAGGTGACATTTTGGGTTGGGACCCGTCTTCAAACTCACTTACTTTGCATACTTTGGAGAAGTTCTCCTTCCATGTCCTTCAAAGATGCTGCCTGGCCCACTGTTCCTCCAGCACTTTGTGTTCAATATAAGATTCCAGCATCTTTAATTCCTTGTGTGTACGTACACCTTGTCCTTTACTTTGACCTGTTTTCTGTTTAGCATCGTTCCTGTTGCCTATTCATTCTATACAGAAGCCAGATTTCTACATTGCACATGCCTTTATTTCACTCCTTCCTAACTTTCCTCTCAGATTCTAATCATTTTGTCATCTTAATTACTTGATCTTGCTGCACACCAGCAATTCATTTCTTGCAGGAGGATCCCCAGGTCTCCCCAAATATAAACAATTAAAGGTTTATAAATCTTTTTATAAATCTGCTTGTCATTCTTTCCCAACTGAACCGTTAACCTCACATTTGTTTGCATTGTTAATTTGCCATGACATTCAGGCTTAAAAATGTCCATTTCGCCTCGTGTTTTGTCTCTGCTAACCAATCTTCTATCTAAACTCATATTATACGCTCAACCCCATGATTCCTTGCAGTAACTTTTTATGGAGCACCTTATTGAATACATTTTGGAGATCCAAGTATACCAGATTTATGTTCATATAAGTCATAGGAGCAGAATTAGGCTATCCGGCCCATCTATATTTGGGAAGAAAACACGAGTTAACGTTTTAGGTTAATCCTTACCTTTTTTACTATTTGTTGAATATTTATATTGGATAAACTAAGTCCCATTCTGTGCATTGTTTACATTTAGAGGTGGTAATGCTTTTGATACATACAATTTGATACATACAATTTGCACAAATTACCCATTTCAGAATATTTGATTCTTAAAGCAAATAAGCTAGATCATCTGAATTGTTTTAACTTCTAGGATGTTTGGCCTACATCTTGGCTACTTCCAGAGATTCTCATCTCACTCTTAGCCTCATCTGGAATCTAAAATTTAGATCCTGATTGCAGCCCAAAACTTTAGCATACATCTCACACACTTGCAAGGCTCATTGTCTGCTCAGTTCTAGTCCCCACTCACTTGTTTCTGAGCAAAATTGTGAAGCAAACAAAATTTGCCATGCATTGGAGCCTTTATTGTGATGTGACCCTGACAGGACAATGAAATTATTTCTTTGCACAGCACAATAGAACATAGTAGGCATTGACTACAATTATATACGTAAATACACACATGAATGAATACTCCTTGTCCTTATACCTCCTCTCTCACCTCCATGCAGGGACCCTAGCAGTCCTTCTAGGCGAGACAAAGGTTCACGTGCACTTCCTCTGACTTCATCTCCTGCACCTGGTATTCCCGATGTGGCCTCCTATACATCGCCGAACACTGATTAATTTATTTCATTATTGATTATTGTGTATTAATTTGTTGCGTTATTGTGTTAATGGGCATGTAAAGTTGCAGCATGGAAGAATTGTGTTGTTCTGTTCCATTCCCAGAACATTAGATTAGATTAGATTCAACTTTATTGTCATTGCACATAGTACAAGTACAGTACAACAAAATGCAGTTTTGCATCTAACCAGGGTGCAAAGTAGTAACGTGCTGATTAAGACAATATATACAAATGAGGATATATTGGTGTATGTACATATATACAGATAGTTGTTAAGGTGCAAAAGATTGACATGTGCTATATTCTGGTGAATAAGAACTATATTCTGGTGAATAAGAACGTGACGATTTTCCTGGTTTTTGATCTCGTGGCGAACTGGGGCTCCCGATGTTAAAGCCCCCGGCGGGCGATGGTAAGTCCCGCGGCCGTTAAGCCGCGCCGGGCGATGTTAGGCCTCACTGCGAGTCCTTTAAACCCCGCGATTCCAGCGGGGGAAGTTGCCATTGCAGGAGCTCCGAAAAATGGTCTCCCACCAGGGATCTGCGAGCTCCCGATGCTACCGTCCACTGGGCCTGCGGCCAGAGCCTCCGATGCTCCGAAGTTGGGTCATAGCTGCGCGCCACCACAGCTCCTCCCGCTCCGAAGACAGCCAGCTCCGCGATGGCACACCCCAGGTTAGGCCGGAGGCCGCCACCGGCTCCACGATGTCTGGCCCAACGACATCGGGGACCCGACAAGGAAAAAGTCCTATCGCGGCCGTTGCTGGCGCTGTGCGGGGCCCATCATTCGTTCCGACCCTTCGTCATCCACGCACCTAATATCTTTGCCCCGCATAGCGCCAGCCGTCGCCGACACGAAACATCACTTTCTTTTCTCCAGAGATGCTGCCTGACCCGCTGAGTTACTCCAGTTTTTTTGTGTCTATCTTCGGTGTAAACCAGTATCTGCAGTGCCAAGCCGGGCAAAATGACTCGCCGTTTAGGTTGCCCAGCGGCACTTCGGGTGGTCATTGACACCCAGGCAACCGTTAATTTAGAGCCCTGCATAACATCTTCATTAGGTCATCTACTGAACCACACAGGTACAGAGGCACAAATAATTGATTACTCCTGACAAAGACCCCACTTTCCACATCAGACCTCATTACTTAGATATTACTCAGTCTTAATCAAAGGCAGTTATCTTTCAGCTCTCTGTCTGCCATTGAGGCCCTAGCTACCACAAACTGGCAAGCCACAGACCACTGCCCCTAATTTGTTAGGCTTCTGAGACCTATGGTCTTAATAATAAAACTTTCTTCCAAATATATTAATATGGCTTGAATAATGTTACCAAGAAGTATTGTTCCTTACTCATGGCAGTCTGATTACAATTATGTTTATTTCAATTGCAATTGATGACTACTCAAAATAATTTGTGATTCATAATCATGTGATCAATCAATCCTGGAAATTCACTCGTTCCTTGATTTAAGTCATTATCAGTCTCTTGCTTATATATATATTTTAAACATTTTTGGAGAACTTTCCAGACCATTAACTAACTCTTCAAGTAGTCATCTTCAGATGTTGGTTAAAATTGAATAAACGATCACTCTTCTATTATGTGATTGGTGATGTAACCCTCCGACTACCAGTCCCCCTTTTATCCTGGCACTATGTCTAAAAAGATTATCCTGTAAGTGATCTTGCCCTGATGTGCCCTAATTGAGCCTAATGTGTAAACCTCTGGTTTATGCCTGTATTCAATTCAATTTAATTCAATGAACTTTATTTTTCCATTAGGAACTTCGGTTTATCTCACTTTTTAATAATACAAATGGTTCATTCCCATGACAAATGACACAAATCCTTGTAATTGTCTAGTTTGTTTTTTATATGGCTCTACATCCTAACCCAATTATTCCTACATCGTCAGTTTTCATCAGCGTTCAGCAGGTAAGAGGTCACGTTGACCAGCAAGCTGACAACGTTTCACCTTACTAAAATTTCACTGACAGTGGAAAAAACAAATAACGAAAATGATGTCCTTCAGTCAATCTTGGTTGTGAACGGAAAACACATTTTCCCTTCCAAGTTCAGCTTGCCATTTATAAAAGTTACTTTAAACAACATATCCAGATCTACTGAAGTTAAATGAAATAAATGATGAGATTATTTTAATATTCTTTTCATTTCCTTAGAATAAATGTTAAACTGATTTTGTATGCTCTGTTGGCATTAACCAAGCAGTCACAATGCAAAATATTGGGTATGGTGGTCTGGCAATTAAAAGATCATTGTGGGTAAAATAGTCTGCATCTGCAATTTCTCAGCATATCCAGTCACACTTTGGGCTGAATTAACAATTCCATATCTTCCTACAGAATGCAGGGTTACAATTTACTCTCTTTCCCAAGCCAATATTTTGCACTCTAAGCAAGTGATTGTGACAGGTTTATTCTATCAACAAGTTACCCAGCATCATAAATCACACCTTTATAGGCTTCCCTGGAGCTGGCATTTCAATCTGCTTTCGAATTGATCTATCTTTCTAGCTCAGTCTAAAATAGGATCAGTAAGCTTTGTAAAAGAGTAGCCTTAAGGAAAAGTTTGAAGAGTATATTCCGGATGTTTTTTATAGCAATATGTCCAGGAACTAACAAGAACCATGCTCCTTGATAATGTCTCATGAGAATTAAGTTATTATCTCTGCAAAAGAACAATCATATAACAGTGCATATTATATGCATATTCAAATGCAGTTTGAAGATGAGAAATTTGTGTCTGAAGTTAATACCCGAAGTATTACTGAACTGTACTGAGAAAATATCTTTAATGGATAAAGTGATAAATCAGAATTGGCAGATATTTAACAATATATTTTATAAATGTCAGCAGTTGTATTTCAGTAAGAAAGTAAAATATTGTAGAGGCACCCATGCTTAACCAAATAAGCTAAAGATTGCATCAAAATACATAATGTAAAGAGATTCTTAAAATGTATGATTTTGATAAAACAGTATTATGCCAGTAGATTGGAAGATTTTTAGAAATATATATATTTTTTTGAGGATGTGACCAAATATGTGAATGAAGGCAGAGTTGTAAACAGTGCATACTTGGATTTCAGTAAGGCATTCAACAATGTTCCGCATGGCAGGCTGCTCTGGAAGGTTAGATCCCATGGGATTCAAGGAAAGATAGTTGAATAGATGGAAAATTGGCTGCACGGTAGAAAGCAGAGGGTGATGATGGAAGGTGGTTTTTGGACTGAAGGCCTGTAATTAGTGGTCTGTTTCAGGGTTCGGTGCTGGGCCCATTGCTGTTTGTCATCTATAACAATAATTTGGAAGAGAACGTACATTGCATGGTTAGTAAGTTTGCAGATGTCACAAAAGTGAATGGTATTGTAGATAGTGAAGATAGTGGTCAAAAATTGCAGCTGGATCTTGATCAATTGGACAGGTGGGCTGAGTAATGGTTGATGGAATTTAATGCACAGAAATGTGAGGTGTTGCATTTTGGGAGCACTAACATGAGCATAAGCTACACAGTGAACAGTGGGGCTCTGGGGAGCGTTGTGGATCAGGGGGATCTAGTACAGATATATAGTTCGTTGAAAGTGGCATCACATAGAGTGGTCAAAACGGCTTTTGGCACATTGGCCTTCATCAGTCTGAACATTGAGTATAAACTACGGGAGGTCATGTTGCAATTGTGTAGGATGTTGGTGAGGCCGCATTTAGAGTATTACATTAGCTTTGGGCACCATGATATAGGAAATATATTATCAAGCAGGAAAGGGTGCAGCGAAGATTTGTGCGAGTTTGTGCGGCCTAGGGCTCTATTATTTGGAGCATAGGAGGTTGAGAGGTATTCTTATAGAGGTGTATAAAATAATGAGAGAAACAGTTTGGGTAGATGCACAGAGTCTCTTGCCCAGAGTAGGAGAATCAAGACCAGAGGGCATAGATTTAAGGGGAGGGGGGGAAAGATATAATAGGAACCTGAGGAGTAACTTGTTCACACCAAAGGTGGTGGGTATACGGAATGAACTGCTGGTGGAGGTGGTTGAGCCAGGTACTATCGCAATGTTTAATGACAGGTACATGGATAGGACCAGTTTAGAAGGATATGGGCCAAACGCAGGCAGGTGTGAATACTGTAGATGGGACATGGTGGCTGGAGTGGGCAAGTTGGACCGAAGGACCTGTTTCTACCCTCTAAGGCTTCATGACTCTGTGGGAGATGCCCTTGTAATAAAGAAGTGATGAAGAGGGAGAGAGGAACTTAAAACAATATCTATCACCAGAAAAACAAGTAATCTGAAAGGAATATTAGAAAGGGCTATAGAATATAAACAAAGGGAAACATGTTGCAGCTTGTTATAGTACTGTGTACATTTTAGTCTCCTTTGGAGGCAGTGTAGAGAAGGTTCACCAGATTGATTTCTAAGAAAAAGGAGATGACATATGAAGAGAATTGAGCTGGCTGGTCCTACTCGAACTTAATAAATTAGAGGCCATATTTAAACGCTATGAGATTCTGAGGGGAATAATAGGGTGGATACTGAGATATTCCCTTCATGAGCATGGTTTCAGAATAAAGGGATGGTCATTTAAAATAGAGCAATTTCTTCGAAGATAGATACAAAATGCTGGAGTAACTCAGGGGAACTGGCAGCATATCTGGATAGAAGGAATGGGTGACGGATCATGACCCTTTGGAAGTCTTTCCCCGAAACAACTATGAAGGTGGAATTGTTGATTTTACAAACTGAGTTAATTTATACATTTGAACTTCAAAAAGAAATCAGGGGAGCGCGAAAAAGTAGTGTTGAGGCCACAATCTGAATGAAAGGTGGAGCTCGCTGAAGAGATCAATTGGCTCACTATTTTTCCTGTCTTTCTTCCTCTTACATTCTTCCAAGTAAAAACTTTGGATTAACAAAATAAGTGGGAATTAAGTTAATTAAGATTCACCACAATTATTTAACTAATTGTAGAAGAATGCCAACATCTTTCTTTACTAACAAAGTTTTGAAAACATTTTACCAACTGTATAAAATAATTTTCATAGGTTGCAATTAATACTTTCACAAATTCTAATTTAAATCTGTAAGATTAATTGGCCTCACAGTCGAACAGTCTGAACGCTGAGAGCCAACAACAAAATCTAGGGTAGACACAAAATGCTGGAGTAACTCAGCGGGACAGGCAGCATCTCTGGAGATAAGGAATGGGTGAAGTTTTGGATTGAGACCCTTCTTCACGCTGATGTCAGGGGAGTGGGCGGTAGAGATAAAAATCGAAGGGCCGAATGGCCTACTCCTGCACCTATTGTCTTTTTGTCCTGCTCATAGACATATGGTATTCCAGAGAAAATTATCAGGGCTCTCACCTTTTTTCTCTGTTTCCAGCCGGGTAACCTAGACAGCTTTTTATGTAATAATATTTTTTATTAGAAGTAATCCATCATAACAACGGTATAACAACTTTTCCTATACACAACCAACTTATTTCAATAAGTATACAAATGTTACAAATAATTCTTATAAACTTCTATTTTTTTAGAAAGTAGAAAAAGAAAAGAATAGATTTTAATCAATAAGAATAGTGATTAAATAATAATTTTGATTATATTGAAAGAGAAAGAGAAGAGAGGGAAAAAATATATGTATATATTCAAAAAAAGAGATTATAGTATACATTTTAATAGTGAATAACACAATTACAAATAGCGATATCAATAGAGACATGTATACAAATAAAAAAAAGTTATTTTCATCTAATCCTGCCGGGTACCCATTGAGTTGTGATGCCAAGAACATCTATCCCTTCAAATATTCTGTATATGGAGACCATATCTGTTCAAAGAGTTCGTATTTGTCCATCAGGACAAATCTGATTCTTTCCAAATGCAATGTCTCCAACATTTCCACTGTCCACATTTTAATTGTGGGGGATAATGTTCCCTTCCAAAATTTCAGTATTAATTTTTTCCCCATTATCAAACAGTAATCCAAGAAATTTCTTTGGTTTACTGTTAATATTAAATTTGAATCCGGAACTCGTAATATTATTAATTTTGAATCTGGGTCCAGTTTAATTTTAAGGACTTCAGAGATAACTCTAAAGATTTCTGTCCAATAATAATTGAGTTTTATACATGTTACAAAACTATGCGTTAAATTAGCTTCCAAGTTCTGACATTTATCACAAATAGGAGAAATGTTAGAATAAATTCTATTTAATTTTGTTTTTGAATAATGTAATCTGTGTAATACCTTAAATTGTATCAATATATGTCTAGCATTTAATGAGCAACGATGTATACGTTGTAGGCTTTCTTCCCAAATTTCCTTCGTTATAGATACACCTATTTAATTTTCCCATGTTTGTCGATATATTTCCGAAATTGGGATTTCCCTATCCAAAATAGTATTGTATATATACGCTATTAATTTTTCTGTATTTGGGTGTTTATTAAACAATTCATCTAATAATCCTGGTTTTCTGTTTTTATAGTCTTGCGTATTTGACTTATAGTTTCTAATTTGTAAATACCTAAATATGTTATTTGACTGCAATCCATAAATATCCTGTAACTCTTGAAATGAAAGAAATTTCCTTTCTTGTAAAGGTGTTCTATCCTTTTAATTCCTAAACCATTCCAGTGTCTAAACCCCTTGTCCAATACAGAGGGCCTAAACAAGGGATTATTCATAATTGGCAAACAAAGTGACAAATTATCCATATGTAGGGTCTTAACTATTTGTTTCCAAATACGTCTATTGCTATGAATTATAGGGTTGTCACCATACATTTTTTTTTGTACTTCGCTTGGTGCAAAAAGAATCAAACCTACATCAAAAGGCAGTCTTCCTTTTCCATCTTTAGCCAGCTTGGTTCATGATCTAAATTTACCAACCAAAAATTCATATTCATAATTTGAACTGCCTAGAAATAATATAAGAAATTTGGTAGTGCTAGTCCACCATTTATTTTAGATTTACATAGATGTTTTTTACTTATTCGATGGTTTTTCTAGTCCCAATTTTACTTTGGAGTCACGTGAGTGACTACGTGAAGAACCCGCCTCACGCTGGCAAACGGCATTACGTCGACGCTGACGGCGGAAGGAGGAGCTGCAGTAAGGAGCAGCTCCTCGCAGCGGTCGGAACGGCCCCGCAGGTAAGTGCAGCAAAGTCGGGATGTTTTTTAGCGTACGCTGGGTGGGTCCAGCAGTAAAAATAAAGTAAAATAAAAAGTCAGAGTCACGTTAAAGTGCTGTTTAGCACAGATTAAATGAAAGAAATGGAGAAATCGGCAAAGAAAATTCGCGGGTAAAAAAGAGCTTCCCGGGGTGAAAATAAAAATACGGGAAAAAAGCTAGTGCGGATCCGGTTCCGATACCGGTGGCCGCTGATATACCCGTTAGTGAGTTCTAGATTCTCCAGAAGTTATAACCACGGAGAGAAATGCTCCTAAAAATGTAAAAGAAAAATCTGAGAGGCCCGTGGTTCTGATGACTCTGATACTGAAAGTCCTCCAGATAATTAAACTATATGGAACTAATAATGGAGCATATGGAGAAAGTTCTCCAAAAAATTATGAGACTAGGGTCACAGTACCCAGAAGGTTCCCAAAAAAGCCCTGAGGGTTTAATTATTCTGATATGGCTGTGGGCCTAATTGAGAGTTGGAACTCCGGACCCAGGATTTGGGCCGAAGGAAGTCTCATGGGATGAAATCCCAATTGATTTAGGGCTGCAGAAGGCAGACCCTGCTGATGGTGATTTGCATTTGAAAACAAAAAAATAAAAGAAAGGCCAAATGTGCCTGAGATAGCAAAAGAATTTGCTATATATGAAGGAAGTGGTGAGGCTATGGAAGAAAACCTAGCTGCCAACATTAATATATGGTATCTCACCAACTTCATGATTCTGTGATGATTGAAACATCAGAATTATAAACGCACAGGAAATTGTGCCTCATTGAAAGTGCCTACGGTTTATCCGTTGATATGGGCATCCATGACCCCAAATATGAGAGCTCAAGAAGTGAGGTTCAAAAATCCTCACAAATTATTCTGCTGCCATTATGGCTTTTGGGGAGATGGATAAGTTTAAAAAAGAGGGCCTATTGTGCAAATTCTTTCTATGAAATTATTGTATGAGGAAAATGGCTATTCGGCCCATATTTCACCCAAGGTTTGCAAGCTTGTGTGGTTCAAGCAAGTGGTGTTCAAGCTCCTGGTTATCGGTTTGGAGTAAATCTGCCTAAAAATCTTAAAAATTGGATGAAGAAGCTAAAAATTTAACTGCATGAAACCTTCGTCTTAGGACAAAAAAAGGTATTTTTTCGCCCAGAAGGGGATTTGATTTTGGAAATAAAGGCAGAAATATGTCAAGGAAATATTATTGTACTGCACAGCCCAATACTTACCCGTATTCGGGGAAAAGGAGACCACCACGCTCATATGGAGAGGTATTAAAGACTTGTTCTATCTTTAAAGAAACTGCGGATTAATCTCCAGTTGGAGGGAGATTACAAAAGTTTTATAAAGACTGGCTTACTATTATTTCTGATCGGTTTATTTTTACAAGCAGTTTCAGGAGCCACTATTACATTTAAAGAAGGGGTTAATCCTCCAGTACAGATAAACCTGCCTATGCTTTCGTGTTTACTGCAATTGGAAAAGCAGAGATTAATGTGGAAATTGACAAATTATCTGAAAAGGGGTTATTGAAAAAACTTATGAACACGAGCATCAATTGTGTCTAAGATATTTCAAAAAGACATAAAAAGATGGTGATTGCAGAATTATTCTGGACCTTACAGATCTAAATAAGTGGTAGAATACAAATTTTTAAATGGAAAACATTTAATACTGCAAGATATTTAATATCAGCAGGTTGTTATATGGCTACGATTGATTTGAAAAATGCCTATTATTCTGTACCAATACATCAGTTTCTGGAGGTACTTAAATTTAATTGGCTGGGACAATTATGGCAGTTTAAAGCTTTGCCAAATGGATTGAGTTCAGCTTCCAGGCTCTTTACTAAACTGTTGAAACCAGTTTTAGCCCAATTAAGAGTACAAAAACACATCGTTATGGCTTATCTCGATGACATTCTAATCATTATGGCAATCAAGAGTCAGCTGAGAATTAGTTTCAGTACAAAAGCTTTGGCTAGGGTTCTTGATTCATCCAATTAAATTCCAGCTGCAGCCAGCACAATCAATTAACTATTTGGAGTTTGTAATTAACTCAGAAACTATGTTAATACTTTACCAACAAAGATAAAGTTGATGATTTTTGGTGACTTGTAATAATCTCATTCACAAACTTATCCTTCCATCCGAAAAGTAGCGAAAACTATTGGTAAACTAGTAGCAGCATTTCCTGCAGTAGAATTTGGTCCATTACATTAATCAAAATATTCAAAGGGACAAAATAAGAGCTCTCAAAGAGAGGGCAGGTCACTTTGATAGGCCTATGCAATTAACAAAAGAAGTTTTGTTGGAATTACCATGGTGGGTTAAAAATATCCCACAAGCTGCTAAAAACATTCTGATTAAACAGCCTGAAATTGTTTATAAATAGATGCTAATGCTCTCGGATGGGGGGTGGGGGTAACAGATTCATCCTCCAGTTGTGGAGGTAGATGGAAAGTCCAAGAAGAAACGTTTCTTCAAACTTATGGTATTAACTATTTAGAGTTATTGGGTGCTTTCTATGGTCTAAAAGCATATTGCTGTTCAAAAAAGGGTCTACATGTATTAATACAGTTAGACAATAAAACGGCTGTTGCATATATTAATCACATGGGGGAGTCAGATTAGTATCATGTGATTGTCTGGTCAATGAATATGGCAATGGTGTATTGATCGCCAAATTTGGATTTCAGCAAACTACATTCCAGGTAAAGACAATGTGGTGGCAGATAAAAGATCAAGGATATTTAAAGATAACACAGAATGGATGCTTAATCCAGCAATATTTAAGAATATTGTAACTCAATTTGGTTTACCAGAAATTGATTTGTTTGCATCATGGCTTAATTATCAATTGCCTAAATATGTGTCTTGGGAACACGATCCAGATGCAGTAGCAGTAGATGCTTTTTCATTGAACTGGGGGAATATGTTCTTTTATGCTTTTCCACCTTTTGCTTTGGTTCAGCAATGTCTGAAGGAAATAGAACAAGATTCTGCCACAGGATTGTTGGTAGTTCCAAATTGGCCAACACAACCTTGGTTCCCATTAATGCTGAATATGATTAAAGAACCATATATGTCAATTCCTAACTGTAGTGATATTTTGATTAATCCAGTAACCAAAGAAATGTATGCATTATATGCATATATGAATTTATTAATCTGCAGGTTTTGACCAGACCACTACAGGAGCTGGGATTGTCGGACAAAACTATGGAGGTTATAGTCGCATCATGGCGAGATAACACACAAAAACAATATATGACACATGTTAAGAAATGGGAAGAATTTTGCACACAGTCAAATATTTCTTATGATACGGTGAATATTGCATGTTTGATATTGTGATACTGTGATATTGCATGGAAAATGTATTGGAGCTCCTTGCTAAATTGCATTTTGAGCAACATTTAAGTTACAGTGCTACTAACACTGCACGCAGTGCCTTATCATCTTATTTAGGACTTATGTCTGACCAGAAATCAATTGGATCACATCCACTAATATCTAGATTCATGAAAGGAATCTTTAACATTAATCCACCCAAACCTAGATACACAGAGATTTGGGATGTGAGCATTGTACTTACCTTACTTAGACAGTGGACTCCAATTGAAGGATTGTCATTGGAAAGATTAACATTCAAATTAATAATGTTAATATCATTGGTTTCAGCTCAAAGAGTGCAAACTTTACAAATGTTGCGTTTAGACTGTATGCATGTGACTACAGATAACATTGTGTTCTATGTTTACGATCTGATCAAACAAAGCAGACCAGGAAGAACTAGAGCAAAGGTAATCTTTCAAGCTTATCCTATTGATCCTACTTTATGTGTGGTTAGACATTTGAACCAATATATAAAAATTACCAAAACTCTTCGAGGAAATGAAAAAACGTTGATGATTACGCATAAAAAGCCACACACAAAAGCTTCAGTTCAAACTATCTCAAAATGGTTGAAACAGGTGTTGCTTTTAGCAGGAGTAGACACTGATGTGTTCAAATCTCACTCCACCAGGGCTGCAGCTACGTCCGCGGCAAAGGTGCGGGACGTACCACTCGAGCATATTTTAAAAATCGCAGGGTGGAGTAAAGAAGAAACTTTTTCAAAGTTCAACAATAAACCTGTTCACACTATGACAAGTTTTGGCCACGCGGTGTTGGGATCAATATAATTACCTGCTTTGTATACTATTGATTACTATAACCAAGTTATGTAGTCACTTATATCTTTTATCACTTGTAATCATTCCCTCGGATATAAGGAGGGTTATTATATGTTCTTTAAACCATTAAAAAGTTAATTATGGAAAGAACTAATATTAGTCTGGTTTCTCATGTATGTATTTACTTAGCCGGACTGTCGTACTAATTAAATACTACGACATAAAAAACACAGAAAGCTTTAAAATCTTCACGTAGTCACTCACGTGACTCCGAAGTAAAATAGTAAGATTAAACGAGAACTTACCAGTTCGAAGTTTGATCGTTATTTTATGAGGAGTTACGATGAGGGATTACGTGCCCTCCACTCCCACCCTCATAAAATAAATGATCAATCTGGTAGTTCTAAGTCTTTTATGAGCCTTACTATGTTACTTCGGCTATTTGGTGTTCTGTGTTTTTCATGCCGCTGCTTTGAAGTATGCCGTTTGCCAGCGTGAGGCGGGTTCTTCACGTAATCCCTCATCGTAACTCCTCATAAAATAACGATCAAACTTCGAACTGGTAAGTTCTCGTTTAATCTTACTATTAAAACTATTAACCAAAGTATCTTTTTTTTTAAACATTTTAGGGAGATATAAAGGGATGGCTTGAAATAAATATAACAATTGTGGTAAAAAAATCATTTTTATAGCATTTATTCTACCAATCATTGATATAGGTAGTGTTTTCCAATATATAATATTTTGTTTTAGTTTATTTAATAATTGATGGTAATTATATTTAAATAGACAGTTATAGGACTTAGATACATTAATTCCTAGATATTTGAGTTTGTCCGTGACTATTTTAAGTGGGAATTGTTCTAATATATTTAATTTTATTCCAGTTATAGGCATAATTTCACTTTTATTCCAATTAATTCTATACCCAGAAAATGTACTAAACTTAGTTATAACATTAAATAGATTGGGAATACTAATCTCCGGTTTTGTAATATAAATTAAGATGTCATCTGCTTATAGAGATATTTTATTCGTTGTAGTTTTGGTATTATATCCATATATTTCTGGTTCTGATCTAATCATTTCAGCTAATGGTTCTATTACCAGAGCAAATAGTAATGGTAATAACGGGCATCCTTGTCTACAACCCCTAAAGAGATTAAATTTTGCTGATAGCATTTGATTTGTTAATATTCTTGCAGTTGGATTCAAGTATATGATTTTTACCCATTTGGAAAATTATCCCCCAGGTGAAATTTCTGCATTATTTTAAATAAATATGGCCATTCAACCTGGTCAAATGCTTTTTCAGCATCTAAGGATATGACAACTAGTTCAATATCATTCACTCTTTTTGAGTACATGACATTGAATAGACGTCTCAGATTATAGGATGAATAGCGTTTTGGAATAAAACCTGTTTGGTCATGATGTATTAATTTATTAATCACTAAACTTAGCCTCCAGGATAAAATTTTAGTTAGTATTTTTTGATTAGTATTTAAAAGAGCTATTGCTCTGTATGACCCAGGGTCTTCCAAATCTTTATCAGCTTTAGGGATAAGTGTAATTGTAGATTCATTTAATGATTCTGGTAACTTTCCTTGTTCATAAGCATATTTATATATTGTATGTAAGCGTGGAGAGATCAGATCGTGAAACTTCTTATAAAATTCAACACTTAAGCCATCAGGGCCTGCGACTTTTCCTTATTTAATGATCCAATTGATTCTTCAATATCTTTTACTGATATATCAGCATTTAACAAGTCTCTACCTTCCTGTTAATATGATATTCTTGTAGGAATGTTTCCATTCCATCTGATTGTCCTGCTAGTTTAGATGAGTAAAGATTTTGATAATATTGTATCATTGATATCTTTTGGTAAAGTCAATATTTCTCCTTGTTCAGATCTAATTTCATGTATCATTTTCTCCTCATCTAATTTTCTAAGCTGGCGTGCCAGTAATTTTTGTGGTTTATCCCCAAATTCTAAGTGTACTTGTTTAGTCTGTTGAAAAAATTTAATAATCTGATGAGTATATTTTATTTAGCTTATATTTTAATGATGCAATTTTATTACTTAGCCTCTTAGAAGGGGATATTGCATTTTCAATATCTAATTGTTTTATTTCATTTTCCAACTTTTGTTGAGTCTTTCGATTTTCCTTATTAAAGTATGCGTGTGCTGATATTATCACACCACGCATAAATGCTTTAAATGTATCCCAAAGCAATGATGGTGAAATTCCAGGTTTGTCATTATTTTCAAAAAATAATTTAATCTGTTTTACCAAGTAATCATAACACGCCCTATCCTTTAATATTTGGGGGTTGAGTCTCCAGTTAGAGGTTTTAATAGTTATGTCTTTTAATTTTATCTTAAATGTTAATTGAGCGTGATCCGAGATAATAATATTATGATATTTTGAGTCATATGTAAATGGGATTAGTTTTGAATCTATTAAAAAATAGTCTATCCTTGAGTAGGTTCCAAATACAGGGGAAAAGAATGAATATTCTCGACCAGATGGGTTATCTGTTCTCCAGATATCCTTAACGTTTGCTGTGTTATTAGATTATGTTGAGTGGATACAGGGATATTGTTAAATATTTTCTTGAAGAATAATGGATTATCAAATTAGGACCATATATATTCATAAGGATTACGTTTTTAGAATATAATTCACCTGTAATTATTATATATCTACCCTCAACATCTTCTATTATTGAGCTTTGTTTAAAAGGTATACCTTTACGAATAATTATTGCTACCCCTCTAGACTTATGTGTAAATGAAGAGTGATATACTTTGGAAATCCATTTTGCTGTTAATCTATACTGCGCGTCTTTTTTAAGGTGTGTCTCTTGAAGAAAAATAATATCAGATTTCAATCTATTTAATTGAGCTAAAACCTTATCTCTTTTAATTGGTTCGTTAATTCCCTTAACATTCCAATGACAGAAGGTGACTCCATCACCCCCAATCCTAGTGTTTATGTCATACATTTTATTATTAAGGTTGAAAGAAGAGTCCAAAAGGGAAGTTATAGCCGCTGTAAAGACTATGATGGACGAATGGAAAGATAAAGCGGGTACTGATTTGCAACAACAGATGGATGATGTAAACCGTAAAACTGGTGAGATGGAGATGCTGCTGGATACCAAGTTAGAACCTATTATAACTTCACTTAACCAACAAAATGACGCAATAAAAGAACTGACTGAATCAGCCGAGAAGCGCCTTGCCGAGTACAAGCGTTTATCAGAATTATTGCACAAAATAACTGAGAAATGCATTGACTTGGAGTGACGTCAAAGGCGTAAGAATCTGCGTATTGTTGGGTTGAGTGAAGGCCGAAAGGGAAATCAAGACCCTCGAAAATTTGCTGCAAAACTTCTAAAAGATATTCTGAACTTGGACCAAGAACCTCTGCTGGGCCGAGCACACAGGGCATTGAGACGTACCCCTAGGAGGGATGCTCCCCCAAGACAGATGATTGTGAAGGTGGCTTACGATCATGTTTTTGAAGAGATGATGAAGATAATAATACGTAAGAAAAATCTCAAATATGAGGGAGACAACATCAGTATTTTTAGTGATTACCCTGCGGAAGTGGCCAAGCGAAGATCTTTATTTACAGAAGCAAGCGGTATCCTGAGGAACATAAAGAATCTGAGATATGGCCTGATGTACCCGGCAACGTTAAGGGTAACTTATGATAACAAGGAGCACCGCTTCACCAAACATACAGAAGCTCTTGAATTCGCTCGAGATATTCAGAAGAAACTGGAAGAGGAAGAAGTAGAGGAAGAAGCAGATGAAGATGAAGGACACTGAATATTATTGATCACTTACCTGATGATACTGATTATTGATCACTTATCTGATGATACTGTCCACCCACAGAAAAGGAGGAGGATTCACACTGAAGGAGGATCCGCAGGGAAGGAGGAGGAACAATGGACATGGACTCTATCTTGGGGTCAAGGAGGGATGGATGGATTATTAATAATATAGTTTTGTATTAACTACCCCTCAAAAATGTATGTTAGCTCTCCTAATATAGTGCTACGACACTAACTATATTTGATATTAGTAGTATTATTAATTATTAAGTATATAAATTTAATACCCCACCCCGACATATATAGCCCTTAAGGCAAATACGGAGCTGGAATTACTAACATCTTTTTTTTTTCACGGAAGTCTGTAGACTAGTAGCCACGCTAGTGTGGCTTACACCAATACTAACTGCACTAACTATAGTTGTAGTCACTTTTTTTCCCCTTACACTTTATTAATATCACTTACTTTACTCACATGTTTTATTATTATTTATTATGTATTTTATTTCATATTATATACTATATGGATTTAAGTATGATTGGTATTATATAGTTAGTTCAAGGAGACGTGTGTATAAGACAATGTCACAGATATTAAATTTCATCGATCTGATGTTTGGGTATAGGATTGGGTTAGATGAGCTGAGACATCTACTCCACCAGACAGCTTTTTAGGTTGCCAAATGACAGTTTAAGACGGCTTGCATAACACGTGCAATAATGTGCTTGGACGAAGTGCGTAGTTACCAGTCAGAATTATGCTCAATGAAGCATTCACGTTATTTCTGCTTCAAATAAAGTCACAAACTAAACATATTCACCGATCAAGACATGATATATACCACAATGACATGCAGCAAAATTCTAATACAGTATATACAGTATTTCAACTATTTTTACAAGTTGCAATTAATTCAATTTCTATTATTTCTTTCCACTTCCAAACAAAAATGTGGTTGGATTATTCAGCGTATGATCAACCTCGGTGAGACCAAGCGCAGGCTTGGCGATCGCTTCGCACAACACCTCCACTCAGTTCGCAATAACCAACCAGATCTCCCGGTGGCTCACCACGAACTCTCCCTCCCATTCCGAATCCGACCTTTCTGTCCTGGGCCTCCTCCATGGCCAGAGTGAGGCCCACCACAAATTGGAGGAACACATCTCATATTTTGCTTGGGTAGTTTACACCCCAGCGGTATGAACATTGGCTTCTCTAATTTCAAGTAGTCCCTGCTTTCTCCTCCCCTTACCAGCTCTCCCTCAGCGACTGTCTCCGCCCTCTTCCCTCTTCTTTCTTCAGTCTGAAGAAGGGTCTCGACCCAAAAAGTCGCCTATTTCCTTCGCTCCATAGATGCTGCCTAACCCGCTGAGTTTCTCCAGCATTATTGTCTACCCATTCACACAAGTTCTGTTTTCCCACTTTCCTCACCCACTCCCTACATATTAAGAGCAATTTTACAGATACAAGTTAACCTACAACCGACAAAATTGTGTCTGGTTGGAAACCTTCGCCGGCCATCCTCAGGTCCAGTAAAGACGTGATGGCGCAGGTGAGTGAACTGGTGAAAAATCGTAGCGCTATCGCGAACCGTTTTTGGCAAATAGAAAGACCGCACAAACCGGAAGATAACAAGATCAGAGTTTTAATTATGTATAGATAGATTAAGTCTCTTGTTTGTCTGTCTGTCTGTGAGATCAAGGAACTATGCTAAAAAGGTACAAAATAGCACAAAAATGCAGATTCTTATTCAGCTTCTTCACGTGGTCGTTCGTATCAAGTTTCTTCACATTTGATGTTATATTTTACAAGAAATTTTACCATTTTAAACTTAAAAACTCAAGATTTTGGAATAAAGGGGGGACCTACAAAACGATACACAGTAGCGCATACATTTTTGCATCACCTTAAGCACCTTTGTCCCGTGGTCGTTCCTGTAAAGTTTCCTTCAGATTTGATGTTATATTTCACGTTATTGATATTTAAACGTTTCAAAAAGACAAATTCTCAGAATAGGTTACTGTGCTATGAGAGGTTTCTGACAGTTGCAGGGATGGCGTCACAATGGCATCTCACGGACCAGTGTGTGGGGGGAGGGGCAAGTTGCAGCGATGACGTCACAATGGCATCTCACAGACGGGGAGGGAGAGAGAGTGGAGGAGAGAAAATATTGCCTTGGGGAAGGGGTTGCATTGGTGGACCATGCCTCACGTTGGGAAAACGGGTGAGTGGTGGAATATTGCCTTGGAGAACAAGGTTGCGTTGAGAAACAAGGCCTCTCGTGGGGGCTATGGGCGAGTGGTGCAATATTGCATTGGGGGACCAGGCCTCATGTGTGATAGGGACCCAACGGGTCCCAGTTGGTCTAATATATGTGTCTTTTTACAATACTGCACACAAAAATGTGACAAATGGGGTCAAATTTAAAATTCCTTCAAAAAAGTTGACAAGCACTTTATTGGGTTCATGACTAACATAGTATCAACAACAAATATAAGAATTGATGGCGTTTCTGAAAATTGCATCAGAATAAACAAGTTCATTTTAGTGTAATGGTTGTTGTCCACCAGTGATGTGGTTGGCACAATAAGTACACATATTTCCTATTCCTTTCTATGTTTATGAATACCACATGGAACAATAAAATTGCAAACACCGTTTCCACTTCATTCACTTGAACATTTAGTAGAATACTGCATCCATCTGCGTGGACACCGCAACGCACATTACACAAACGTTTCTTGCGGTGGACGCTAAAAGATTTGGTGTCCAGGAAAACCAACGTTATATTATTAACGAGAACCAAGCATTTTCACCAATGCGATCTAAATGGTGCATTGCCTTATGTATTTGAGCTATCGATGGCCGATGATTTGTCAGATCGTTTGATTTGGGCTAATTTGTTTTGTGAGTAAAATGTCTCGGTAACGGTCGTTGCAGAGCTTCCAGCGGTTAACACGAAGGAATGAAGTTAACGACTTGGACCGTACGACAGGTAAACAAGAGAGTGTGTTGCCAAATTGAAGATTGGCTCAGTTTCTTAGTTTTGATAACCAATTTATGTCCAAAAAATGTTTTTAATAGATTTTAAAAAGTCGGAAAATATATCGTAAACGGTCATTGTGTTTTTGACACCTTGATGTTTTTGATATATTGAATTGGAAAATAAGAAAAAATAATTAACTCACCCAAAGATCGCTACTACCATAGGATACCTCGTTGGGTGTTTGAAAAACATTAAAGATTTGGAGCCTCCGTGGTTTAACTTGAGCGTACCGACCCCGATAACGGTCATTGTGACAATGGACACCAAGCACTACGACCGAGATCTTTACTGTACTATATTATCTTTGTGCTACTGTATTTTTCTCCTAGTAAAGATATTTCCCTCGATCTTTATCAAAACGTAAATGTATGAGGGGCCATATGAATATTTATGAATTAAATATTCATGACTAAATGTGGCAGAGTTTTAATGTCACACTTTTGGTGTCCAAAATGGTGGGAAAACAATGAAAATTTGTTATGAAAAAAGTTTTTGACCTTCGGTCTTGAAGTTATATAATTTATATCTGCTATTTATTAGGTTTCACATGATTTTTGTTAAGAGCAGTGTTGTATTGGTGTAAAAAAGTGAATACTAATCTTGTTTGTCAAAAACTCTTCGGTATATATATATTACTAAAACTTTCAACTTGTTTGCTTGTCTGCCTGTCTGCCCATGTGATCCTGAAATTACGCCAAAACGTTACACAATAGCGCTACAATTGTTGGCCCACCTCACTCACAATTGTCCTGTGGTGTGGTGTATCATGTTTTGTTCAGATTTATGTTATATTTTACAAGTTATTCACATTTTAAACTTTACATAATTTACTTGAGTAAAATCACTTGAACTGGCCGTTAGCAGCTATGACGTCACAATGGGATCTCATTTATATAAACTGCCCATCAGCAATGTTCCACGCCACAATGACCACAATAGGATCTAATTTACATCTAAAAAAAACAGCAGCTTCCACCTCAAATTGACGTCATGGGGGGTAGGGAGAGGAGGGAGGGAGGGAGTGACTGAGGGTAGGGTAAAGGAGAGGGAGGGAGATGTAAGGGAGGGAGTGGGGGGGAGAGGAAAGAAGGAGGGTGAAGTGGAGGGGGAGGGAGTGCTGGGGGATGAGGGAAAATGAGCCACACCTGCGCAGTTGGGGGCTATGGGTGAGTGGTGGAATATTGCGTGGGGGAACAGGTTGCATTGGGGGAACGGGTGTGTGATGGAATATTGCGCTGGGGGAACAGGCCCCAACTGGTCCCACTTGGTCTAATAGATTAAATAAAATAAAACTCCATACATCCTGTAGGGTTTGGATTTTGCTGGTGCAAGACCAATACATTTTCCAGACCAATTGATGTTATTCCCTATTTATACCCCAGCACATTTAAATTCAATTTTTAGAATATACATGGTATAAAGATAACATTTTCTGTAAATGTGGTGTGCTGAAAGGGAGGGTGGTACCCAGCAACTCATTGTGCAGAAGGGGAAGGTGGGTGTCTCTGGAGAACATGGATAGGTGACATGTTAGGTCAGGACCCTTCTTGTCAGAAAAGGCTCCTGACCCGTACCCCTGGTTAAACCCTACCTGGACCCCTGCAGCTCGCTTACCAAACAAAGATACAGGTTGAGGACGCCATCATCTATCTGCTCCATCGTTCCTCTACTCACCTGGATAAGCCGGGAAGCATTGTGAGAGTCATGTTTTTCTCCAGTGCTTTTAACACCATCTGCACGGCTAGGGAGAAAACTTGACAAAGATGCGGTTGGATGCCCCATTGGTATCCTGGAGCACCAACTACCTGACTAGATGACCACAATATGTCAGGCTACAAAACTGTCTCAGACAGGCAGTGAGCCACACAGGTGCCCACAAGGGACAGTCCTCTCTCCCTTCCTGTTCACAAGGTGTAGTCAACAACTTTGTTGAATAGCGTGGACTGAATCACATGCAGCTCAACACCGAGATCCAAAACTAAGGAGTTAATTTTCAGCCACCCTGGGTGGCGCCACCGGGGTGGCTGCCTCGCCAGCAGCTGCTAGTCCTTTCACCCTTTTTAATATTTTTAGTGTGTCTAAATATCTATCTACCTATACTATTGCTAAAAGTCTCATCTTGACCACTTTGTGTCTATGTTGTAAATACATTTTAGAAAAAACGCTACCCTGTATCGCTATGATTTTTTCCCCATCTTACTCACCGTCCTCATTAATGAGAGTTGAGTCCAGAACTGTGAGTCTACGCCATGAGGGAACTGAACTGTGAGTCTGCACTGTGTATGACGTGAATTGTTGGTCTGCCCTATGCTGCTTGAACTGAATTGAAGGATTGGTCTGCCCTGTGCTGCTTGAACTGAATTGAAGGGTTGGTCTGCCCTGTGCTTCTTGAACTGAATTGAAGGGTTTATCTGCCCTGTGCTGCTTGAAGTCAATTGAAGGGTTGGTTTGCCCTGTGCTGCGTGAAGTCAATTGAAGGGTTGGTCTGCCCTGTGCTGTGTGAAGTCAATTGAAGGTTGGTCTGCCCCGTGCTACGTGAAGTCAATTGAAGGGTTGGTCTGCATTGTGCTGTTTAAACTCAATTGAAGGGTTGGTCTGCACTGTGCTGCTTGAACTGAATGTCGTGCTCATTCCGGATGTCCCGCTCACTGTGGAAGTCCTGCTCAGGGGAGAGGCCGCGCTCAACCGCAGCTTCAAGAGAGTTTTACTGTTATATATGTTGTGTGTGAGAGTGTGTGATCGATGGTGTGAGTGTGTGTGAGAGATGTGTGTGAGATGGTGGGGGTGTGTGTGAAATGGAGGGGGTGTGCTTGTGAGATGGAGGGTGTGTATGTGAGATGGAGTATGTATGTCTGTGTGTGTGTGTGTGTGTGTGTATGATGGAGGGTGTGTGTGTGTGTGTGTGTGTGTGTGTGTGTGTGTGTGTGTGTGTGTGTGTGTGTGTGTGTGTGTGTGTGTGTGTGTGTGTGTGTGTGTGTGTGTGTGTGTGTGTGTGTGTGTGTGTGTGTGTGTATCAGCCATGAGTCAACTGCCAGCCCACCAGCCATGAGTCAGCTTCCAACCCACCAGGCCCGAGTGACTGAGCTGCCAGCCAACCAGGCCCGAGTGACTGAGCTGCCAGCCCAATAATCCATTTGGATCAAAATGTCCATACAAGTCCTCTGGAAACCAGTCCCTTCGGCCCACAACACCCATACTAGCGCTCCGGAAAGCCGCCCCCCTCACTGGCCACCAATATTGGAATTGGTAGAGAGGTAGAATATTGTGTTGGGGGACCAGCCCTCCCGTGTGAACCATTCAGTCTAGTATGTTTTAAATGTTACTTAGTATGTCTTATATTGGGGGTGGTAGGGGGGAATAGGGGGAAACCGTTTCTCAGTCACTTACCTGGACGGAGATGCGTCTTTTCTCTGAGTCGCTTCTTCGCTCCTCTCTCGTAGCCTACCAACGGTGAGACCGGCCTAGAGCTTCATCAGCGGAGTTCAGCTCTAAATTATCATTGCACAGCGGGTGTTGGAGCTACGGAGTGTTGGGCCTGATGACTTTAACACCGTGGAGCTATAGTTTGCGCAGCTTCCAGCCACAGGCGATGCTGACTTTAACATCGCGGAGGCCTGGGATCTTTAGCCGGGAATTGCCAGTGTTGGAGCTCCGCCCAGCTCGGCCTGTGGACTTCGGAAGCCGCGGTCTCTGGTAGGGTGCGGCCGATTCGGAAACTACAAGCCACGAGTGCGTTCCGATGCCGGAATTTCGATCATCCCGGCGAGAGGCCCTGTACATCGGGCTGTCCGTAGCGGCAACTGCGGAGGTTCAAAGGCCCCGACCACGGATGAACAATGAGGAAGATGACTGAACTTTATTGCCTTCCATCCCAGTGGGAAACATTGATTCCGCTGCGGTGAATGTTTATGTTAAACTCTATCGTGTATTGTGTTCTTTTTTTTATGGCTGTATGGTAATTCAAATTTCACTGTACCAATTGTTGCATGTGACAATAAATGTGAACTTGAAATGTGAACTTGAGAGGAACACCCCGTCCCGTCTCTATCAATGGTGTGGATATGCATTTTACCAGGGAGTACAAAGATCTTGGAGTGTACCTGGACAGTAAACTGGACTGGTCCCGGAACACCGAGGCCCTGTACAAGAAGGGATGGAGCTGGCTGTACTTTTTTAGAAGACTCCCCTCCTTCAACGTCTGCAGTACAATGCTGCAGATGTTCTACCAATCGGTGGTCGCCAGTACCATCTTCTTTACTGCCGTGTGCTGGGGCAGCAGGGCGAAGGCCGCGGACGCAAATAGGAATAACAAACTCATCATGAAGGCTGGCTCTGTCCTGGGGGCAGAGTTGGATTCATGGGAGGTGGGCTTGAAGGGGATGATGTGCCTCAAACTGCAGAGCACCCTGGACAATACAGCTCACCCCCTCCACGACACATTGGTCAACCTGAGGAGTACCTTCAGTGATAAGACTGGTTCCACCAAGATGCATGACAGAATGCCACAGGAGATACTTCTTCCCTGGCTATCAAACTGTTCAACTCCTCCCCCTTTTGTCATGGGGTAGACTGACACCCCCCCCAATCTTTGCACATTTCTATTTGTCCCTTTAATTTCATGTTCCACGTATTTTGTGTTATTATGACTGTGGGCAGTTCAATTTCACTCCTGGGGTAAATAAGGTTCTGTCGTATCATATCATGTTGTATCAAAAGTAGACAAAAATGCTGGAGAAATTCAGCGGGTGAGGCAGCATTTATGGAGCGAAGGAATAGGTGACGTTTCGGGTTGAGACCCTTCTTCAGATATATCAAAACTTCACCTATCCATGTTCTCCAGACTTGCTGCCTCAACCGCTGAGTTATTCCAGCACATTGTGTCTTTATTTCTCATGCTAAAATTAAAGTGTCCTTTGTCTATTTCTCTGCCACCTTTGTCTTTGTTGACATTGGCAACATCTTCTGCAGTAAAGACAGATACAAAATAACTCGGTCACCCTCGTTATCTAAACATGATTAACTTCCTTAATTTAGCTCATATTCAACATACCAAAATAGGACATTTATCTGTCAATTTCATGCAGAGTTTATGCTGCACACAAACCACCTCCAATTCTTCCTCTTATCTCATCAATAAACTATTCATTTCTCCAGAAAATGTATCTAGTTTCCCCTTGCATATGTCTCAATTTGTCTCAGTTATCCCGAATGTGTGTCAATGTAATTCCCAATTAGTTAGTCGTGACAAGTCTCTGATTCTAGTCTTTACCACTCTTCTGATCATTTCTACAACTATCTTATTATACCTTTGTGTACATTTATTAGGCCACTCCACAGATAACATTTCCCTCTAAGAGGCCAATCTTTCCTATAGACCCTTTTGGTTTCATATCAGTCGAACCCTTTCTTTATCAAGGTTTTTACTGTCAGTAAAACATAAAACATGCACAAGTCAAAGAAGCAGGAATAAATAAGTCATTAGACCATGTCTGTTCTGCCATTTAATAAGACCATGACTGAACATGGCTAATGAAGGTCTTCTTAAGTACACCACAACAAATGGTTTAGCTTTATCTAAGCTTTCACAACCTTAAAACATTCAAAATATTTTGTCAAACATAACATTTTTCTTTCATAATTCCATGACGACTGCCCAATTCTTTTGTCATTCCTTTACTATTGTCTTACTGATTTTCTAGCCCTATATCTAGGTATGTTACAATACTTACCTTCAGCGGCGCTGCAGATCTGTCACTGGCCGTGTGCGTGACTTTGGCGCCTGGGGGGGGGGGGGGGGGCAGTGTTAAAATGCTGTTTTCTCCTAATTCTGAATAATCGTTCCGACTGCCGATCTGTGAATTCGTTTTTTTAACCGCAGGACAATTTCAGCGCTGGAGTAAAATAAAAATCCACTTCTAACGCAGTCAACGTCGACAACAGGATGGATCTCCCATACGGGACAAATAAAGGTAAGCCGTTTATTTTACATATAAACTTGCTTCTTAGTTTTAATCCTGCTTTAATCCAGATTTTACGTTGCGAAAAGGTGATTTAGGCCCCATACGAACCGGCAGTGTTTTTCCTGTCAATATGGGGTTTAAATTCACCGCAAACCGCAACGTTCCAAACGATCGCGTTCCACAAAATCCCACTCGCAAGATGATTTAAATGGCCATTAATTTACGGGAATTAAACACTAAATTCCTTCCATTTGGCCTATAAATTCATGACTATGAGATTTAAAAATCATGTTATATTGTGAATTCTTGTGTGAATGTTATTTGGACACTTAGGCTATTTAAAAATGTTAACCTTTTCTTAAGAAATGGATAGATGTTTAGATCTAGTAATTGAATTTTGTAATTAGCTACAATTAGGTAACTAGCTTATTATATGCTTTAATTTCAGGTCATCCAAGTAAGATTGTTTCTTTTTTTTTCAGAATGTTTCAATCTATAATAACTGAAAATTTCATTTGGTTCTCTTAATTTTTAAGAAAGCTATGGGCTTTTGACTGTCCTCGATCACAGCTTGTGTGTTAAGTCAATGGAAAAGCAAGAGGGAACAAGATGCTAATTTCCTAGTATGAAAATGGCCATAACTTTTTTAATACTGAAGATATGAAAGTGAATTAGGTGTCAAATTAAATGTCTTTTAATGCTTTATCTGATGGGATAAATTGCAGACTTGATTTTTAAAATCTCAAAATTTTGAAACATTGCAACTATATCTCTTTTAGCTACCTGTTAAATCTCATCTTCATTTTCTTAGATAGTAGGATGTCCATCTTCAAATTTTTGACAATCATTCTGGAATCTATGGTATTTTGGAAGACAACAATAGGCACATCCACCAGCTCTATCACCAGCTTGTTAAAAACCCGGGAAGAAAGGTCATCTTGTTCTGGAGATTTAACAGCATTTAATGTTATTAATATTTTCCAAAACTTAATATAACTGACACCAATGTCCACGTTCCTCATTCACCCTGGACCTGCGATCCTCGATTGCTTCTGAAGGGTGTTTCTATTCTTCTTATTTGAAGATAGACAAAAAAATGTTTGATTTATTTTTCCATTTCCTCATTCTTCAACATGATTTCCCCATCTCGGTTTGTGAAACACCCACGTTAACTTTAACCAATCCTCTTTTTTTACCTATTTATAGAAGCTCATATTTTTCACTAACCAGCTCAAGTAGTTTCAGTTTAGTTTAGTTTAAAGATACAGCGTGGAAACAGGCCCTTTGGCCCACCAACTCCGCACCAACGTGCTATCCCCACACATTAACATCATCCTACAGTACAGACGATTTACACTAAATCCAAGCCAATTAACATACAAACCTGTACTTCTTTGGAGTGTAGGAGGAAGCTGAGAAGGTCCCAATTAATTCTCAAGCACACTGCATTTTTATCTGGCAAGATTCAATGCCCTTTTTTCTGTGATCTAATACTATCCCTGACTTCTCTTGGAGACAAGACAACTTTTCTTTTGAGTGTTTTTGTTGTTGTCAAGTTTGTTGACTCTTACCACTACCGACCCATTGATGAAGATACGTTTATGGATCCTCAGCCTTCCTCTTCGATCTGCCTGCTATACTCTGACACATCACCCATAATTTGTCCAACATCAGTGAAATTAAAGATGGAGTTGGAACTGTGTCCTGGCACAGTCATGGGTATAGAGCAAGTGGAGTAGGGGGCTAAGCACACAACCTTGAGGTGCCCCAGTGCTGATAGTTATTGAGGAGGAAGTATTGTTGCCAATTCGTACCTATAATGTTCTGTTGACGAGGAAGTCGAGGATCCAATTGCAACTTTATGATTTAACATTGCCAGTAAAAATATAATGCAGATGCTGTAAAGGCTGATAATGGCCTATTCTTAGTCATGTAAGTGACCAAAAATATGAGAAATTGTGGAACTCTTCTGATTCTGAAAGCATTACAGGTATATTGTTTTGTACTGTATATATGATTCATATTTTTTCTGAAGTTTTTCCGAAGTTTATCAAGTGAAATTTTTATGTTATGCTGACAATATTTGTTTCGGGTCAGAGGTCAAATATGACTGGTCACGTGTGTGGCCTAACACGGAAGCATTTTTTTCATAACTCAGTTTTATCTTACAAACCATGAATTTTAAAAAAGCAGATATGCATTATAGTTCTGTAGGTAGGAAAATAACAATAAGATTAATCTCTTACAATAATTTTTTAATGGATTACTTTATGTGATGCCACCTGGTCACGTGTGTGACATTATGGTTCACTTTCCAAAGAATGGCCCTAATGTTGATTTACCATAGTTAGCAAAAATCCAATACTGGTGCAGAGCTGCGCCATGATGTGTTGGATCCAATAAATAAAACAGTTATTCAACGTGTTGAAATGCTCTTTACAGGCAAAATAAATCACCCCAGAGTTTCAGTTTCAGTTTAGTTTATTGTCACGCATACTACCAGTGGAGGTGATGGAAGCAGATACAAAAGCAACCTTTATGAGGCATTTAAGCAGGGACATGAACAGGCAGAGAATGAAGGGATGTAAGTCATATGCAAATGGTCAGTTGGGATCAATTTAGTTTAGCATCATGGATGGCACAGAAATAATGGGCTTAAGGGCCTGTTCTTGTACTGTACCGTTCTAGTGTTCTATGGTTTAGTGCTAAAGATTTAATGTGATGTTTCAATTAAAAATATTACTAAAATACAATAAGCCCTTTTATGGCCCTGCAAGATTACACATTGTTTAAGAATGAGCAGACGAGCATACTGGAAGGGGTGAATGTTATGGTCCTCATGAAAATCTTTCTCAAATAAAATGTAAGATACCTAGACATACTCAGGTCAGGAACCATTTGCGAAGCAGCAAACAGAGCTAAGGTAACAGGCCACTAATGTTTCATCAGAAGTTAAAAAACAATGCAAGTAATTTTGTCAATTTTGACATGGTTTCTTCCAAAAAACCATATCAACTCTGCTTTGATTATCCAATGATTTTTGTTTTATGTCCTGCTATTACCTCCTTAATAATTGATCCAAATTTTCCCAATTATTGTTAACTGGTCTCTAATTTCCTGCTTTCCGTCTCCCTAATTCCCCTTTATTCATCCTTTAAGGCAGAGTTGCAGCCACCCACACGCCCCTACCTAAACCATCTCTAAAGATGAGTGATACCAGTGACCATCTAAGAATGGAAGTGTTTTGCCAACACGCATTGAATTAATCATAAAATGTTTCTGAGCCCAAAAGCTGTGCACTGAGACCAAAAGCTGTGAACTGAGTGAATGGAATTCCTCTGGATTAAGGAATAGGTGAGGATGTGAAGGGAAGTATTAACACTGAGAATGCAGCCTATGAGTATCTGTGTTTTGAGGAAGCCTGTAATGCTGGTAGATGTCCGAACATTGTCTCCCTGCGCCTGTGATTTTAAGAAAAAGAAAATGAATTGTTTTACAGTTAGTAATAAGCCATACTATGAGAAGTGGCATAAATCAACTGTAGCAACGTAATACACTCCCAAGGCTAAGATGTGTAAGAAAGAACAGCAGATGCTGGTTTAAATCGAAGGTAGACACAAAATGCTGAAGTTACTCAGCGGGTGAGGCAGCATCTCTGGAGAGAAGGTTTACACCCCAGCGGTATGAACATTGACTTCTCTAACTTCAGATTGCCCTCTTTTTCTCTCTCCATCCCCTTCCCGTTCCCAGTTCTCCCACTACATTCTATCTTTGTCCCGCCCCCTCCACTGACATCAGTCTGAAGAAGGGTCTTGACCCGAAACGTCGCCCATTCCTTCTCTCCAGAGATGCTGCCTCACCAAGGCAAAATGTCGGAACAATAGACTTGATCTGAACTACGAGATCAGCGCAGATACATGTACAGGCTATATTTGATGTCTAAGAGGTTAATATCTCAAGTGAGGATCGTGTTTCTTGAATCACAGCCGGTATGGAAAATGCCGTTCAAAGATTTTGAAGAAAGCATGACTCCCTATAAACTTTTGGCGATAAGCCTTTCTATGTTGTCCCATCATGTGATGAGTGTGGCTGCCCACTGCACTTCCAAGACCTATGGTTCAGGCCTACGGTGCCAGCAAAATACATCATATATTTAGATTAAAAAGCAGCCTGTAGTGTAATTAATCAGCCTACAGATTCCAATGCAGTAGCTGGCAATGAATGTATTTTTTGTGTGATTGGCCTCTGTAGTGTAGTTTCAGAATGAACAGCATTAGTAAAAAAAAAAGGTTGGTCCGCAAGTTAACAATGACGTTCACATTCTGGACCAATGTCAGAATTAGTTGTTGAACTACGTTTGGCATCACTTTGGGAGTTTTATGCCTCAAACGCATTTCTAGGAATACCATAAACAGGGCTCTCACTTAACTTTTATTCTCTGTTGCTAGCCGGGCAACCTAGGCAGCTTTTTAGGTAGCCAAATGACAGTTTGGGTGGTCATTTAAGACGGCTTGCATGACGCGTGCAATAGTGTGCTTGGACAAAGTGCGTAGTTACCAGTCAGAATTATGCTCAATGAAGCATTCACATATTATTTCTGCTTCAAATAAAGCCACAAACTAAACATTCACCAATCAAGACATGATATATACCTCAATGACATGGAGCAAAATTATAATACAGTATTTCAACTCTTTTTACATGTTACAATGAATGCAATTTCTATTATTTCTTTCCACTTCCAAACAAAAATGTGGTTGGATTATGCAGCGTATGACCAACCTCGGTGAAACCAAGCGCAAGCTTGGCGATCGCTTCGCCCAACACCACTACTCAGTTTGCAATAACCAACCTGATCTCCCAGGGGCTCAGCACTGCAACCCCCCTCCCATTTCGAATCCGACCTTTCTGTCCTGGGCCTCCTCCATGGCCAGAGTGAGGCCCACCGCAAACTGGAGGAAATTCGCTTGGGTAGTTTACACTCCAGTGGTATGAACATTGGCTTCTCCAATTTAAGGTAGCCCTTGCTTTCTCCCTCCTTCCCCTCCCATTCCCAGCTCTCCCACAGCCTACTGTCTCCGCCTCTTCCTTTCTTTCCCCCCCCCCCCCCCCCCCCCCCCCCCCCCCCGACATCAGTCTGAAGAAGGGTCTCCAGCCGAAATGTCGCCTATTCCTTCGCTCCTCACCTGCTGATTTTCTCCAGCTTTTTTTGTCTACCACCCATTCACACAAGTTCTGTTATCCCACTTTCCTCACCCACTCCCAACACATTAGGGACAATTTTACAGAGACAAGTTAACCTACAAAGCCAATGCGTCGTTGGGATGTGGGAGGAAACCCAAACAATTGCGGGGAGAATGTGCAAATTCAACACAGATGGTGCCTGAGGACAGGATCGAACACAGATCTCTGTGATGCAGCAAGACTACCAGCTGTGCCACTATATTTTGTTTTCCAACATACAAAAAAATTATACGTTAATAACTTTGGTTACTACAAAGAAATAAACTATCCATTTTCAGTCTTAAATCTCGAAGTCCCCTTTTACAGCTACTGTATGTTTTAATTCTGTTCAAGACTATGGGGCAGTACATTGGACATAAAGTTGCCGCCTAAAAGTGCCAGAGACCCGTAATTGATCCTGAATATGGGGTGCTGTGTCTGTATGCAGTTTGCTCCTTTTCCCTTTGATCACACGGTTTTTTTCCGGGTGCTCTTGTTTCCTTCCACATTCCTAAGGTGTGCATGAACCTTTTTCAGACCCAACCCAAAATGTAATATTTTCCTAGGTAGACAAAAATGCTGGAGAAACTCAGCGGGTGCAGCAGCATCTATAGTAATAGGCAACGTTTCGGGCCAAAACCCTTCTTCAGACTGATGCAGGGTGGGGGGGGGGGGAAGAAGAAAGGAAGAGGAGGAGCCAAAGGGCTGAGGGAGAGCTGAGAAGGGGAGGAGACAGCAAGGGTTAACGGAAATTGGAGAAGTCAATGTTCAGGCCACTGGGATGCAGACTGCCCAAGCGGAATATAAGGTGCTGCTCGTCCAGTTTCCGGTGGTGATCACTCTGGCAATGGCGGAGGCCCAGGACAGAAGTTAGTGAGTTGTGTGTGGGTGCAGAAGATAGCACCAATGCAAACGTCGATGTAGCGGAGGTAGAGGTCGGGGATGTGGCCCTGGTACAAAGAGGCAGGCATAGCTGGGGCCCATGCGCGTGACCATAGCTATGCCTTGTGCTTGGAGGAAATGGGAGGAGTCAAATGAAAAGTTATTGAGGGCAAGGACCAACTCCGCTAGCCGGAGGAGAGTATCAGTGGATGGGTATTGGTTGGTTCTCCAGTCGAGGAAGAACCGGTGGGCTTTGAGACCATCCTAGTGGGGGATGGAGGTGTAGAGTGACTGGACGCCCATGGTGAAGATGAGGGGATGGGGGCCTAGAGAATGGAATGCCTGGAGACGACAGAGAGTGTCTGAGGTATCTTGAACATAGGTCGGGAGGGATTTAACCAGGGGGGATAGGATGGAGTCGAGGTATGTGGAAATAAGTTCGGTAGAGCACGAACAGGCAGAGACAATGTGTCCACATTCGCAAGCAGGGCAGAGTCCCCCTGGTCCTCACCTTTCACCCCACCAGCCGGCAAATACAACACATAGTCCTCCGCCAGTTTCGCCACCTCCAACGTGACCCCTTCACTCGCCACAGCTTCCCATCTCCCCCCCTGTCTGCCTTCCGCAAAGACCGCTCCCTCCGCAACTCCCTTGTCAATTCTTCCCTTCCCTCCCGCTCTACCCCTTCCCCGGGCACTTTCCCTTGCAACCGCACGAAATGCTACACTTGTCCCTTCACCTCCCCCATCCACTCCTTTCAGGGACCCAAGCAGTCCTTCCAGGTCCGTTAGAGCAACACCACAAGTTGGAGGAACAGCACCTCATATTCCGCTTGGGGAGTCTGCATCCTTTGGGCTTGAACATTGAATTTTCTCAATTCTGTTAACCCTTGCTGTCTCCTCCCCTTCCCGCCTCTCCCTCAGCCCTCAAGCCCTGGCATTCCCTCTCTCTCTATCGCCCTCCCCCACCCTAGTCGCACCAGCTTCTCATTTTCACACCACAAACAGCTTACAATGGCTTGTTCCCTTTATCATTGATACTTTTTTGCATATCTTTCATTCATTGTTCTTTATCTCTCCACATCACCGTCTATATCTCTCGTTTCCCTGATCCCTGACCAGTCTGAAGAAGGGTCTCGACCCGAAACGTCGCCTATCTCCTTCGCTCCTTAGATGCTGCTGCACCCGCTGAGTTTCTCCAGCCTTTTGTGTACCCTCGATTCTCCAGCATCTGCAGTTCCTTCTTTAACACTTTGTCTACTGGGACAGTCAGGTTTGTGGATTTTAGGGAGAAGGTAAAATCAGGCCGTGCGGGGCTGGGGAACGATGAAGTTGGAGGCTTGGGGGGGCAGGGAGCCGGAGTTGATGAAGTCAGTGATGGTGCTAGAGATAGTGGCCTGGTGCTCGTCAGTGGGGTCATGGTCCAGGGGCAGGTAGGACAATTTCTTCTATCCAGAGATGCTGGCTGCTCCATGGAGTTCCCCCACATAAGCATGGAATAGTCTTCACCCTACCATAGTTACCCAACCAGACGCAACTAAATTTAAGTTTGGTTTTTTTGTCCCCCCCCAAGAACCCTTTTTTGCTTAAGTCCACCCTCCACCATCTCCATTTTAAATCCCATTTGGAATATTTTTGGAGGACCAGGAAACCAAGAAGCAAGAGTTACTCCAGCTCCAGGGAGTGATTGATTCTACATTGGGTTTCAGACAGCAATGGTGGCCAGATCTCCCACAATGCAAAGGGAGGGAGAAAGTGCCCGCACCGACCAGTGGCCGTTGCAGTGCGCATGTGCAAGGCGGCCAGCTGTGCCGGCGAATGAGGAGCAGCCGGAGAGCGGAGACCCGGAGGCCCAGATACGGATGGCGTGCGGAGACGGAGAATGACAGAGAGAGAGAGAGAGAGATAGAGAAGGGGGCCAAGCCGGGCAAAATGACATGACTTTTAGGTTGCCCGGCAGGATTTTAGGTGGCCATTGGCAATCAGGCAACCGTTAATTTAGAGCCCTGCACAAATCCTGCTGGAAAGTCAGAGATCAAATTTTCCAGAGTATTACAACATCCAGTAGTTAGTATAATTTTCTTCAACTCTTATTTTCAACTGCACAGTTATGAGAAGAAATTTTAACGATAAAATCATGAAAATACAACTCATGAATTGTAGTTAAAATATCAAGAGAAATGGGGGAAAAAAAAAAAATCGACATTTAATAGCAATTGCATTTTTATGGAATATCCTAAATGAAAGAAGCAAGGACTGCTTAAGGGAATGCATAATTCTACACTTACAATTAATTTTCAACAATCAGACGACTAACATGGTAAATAATCAGGTGTAAACAGATGTTGGCTCACTGGCCTGCAGTTCCCAGGCTTTTTCCTGCAGCCGTTCTTACATAGAAGCACAACCTTTGTCACCCTCCAGCCTTCCGGCACCTCACCTCATGGTCAAAGCTGTTCTGGAAGTACTACTGCCAGCCACTTACAATCAGAGAGTCTGATTACATAGAGCAAAGACTCAGATCAGCAATAAACTAGCCTGCCAGTAGACAGCTACAGTCTGAAGGCACATGGAAGAAACAGCATATTCAAAAATGTTACATCTTGTGGGTTAAAATAATTTGATACCGTAAAATGACAATAGTCTGGGATGTGATCCTTTGGAAAGGCGTGGACTCAGAGGGCCATAAGGGCCTGTGTCCATGTTTTATCTCTAAAACAAAAATCCTGATGGTTCGGCATCTGGCTCACTCATTAGTCTGGAACATGACGCAGGGATCTACAGTTTAGCAGTTTAAGTTTCAGTTTTATTTGTCATATGTAGGTTAACACAGGGTCAACGGTACAATGAAATGTGTTTGTCAAGACAACTGGTCACCTCAGCAATAATATAACACAGATAAAATAAGATAAAAATGACATTGTTAAGGTAAAAAAAGACTATAAGATAATCAACACAACAAAAAAAAACACACGAGTGATCAAAAAGCTAGTGAGCAGATATGATGTGAAATGTATTGAGCAGATATATGATGCTCCTGTACTGTCTGCCTGACGGTAACAAGGAAAACAGTCTGCGTGCTGGGTGGCTATGGTCCTTGAAGATGCTGCGTGCCTTCCGCTGTCCTGAACAGCCGGGAGGCAGTTGCCAGTGATGCGCTGTGCCGCCTTCACCACTCTCTGTAGTAATTTGCAGCTGTGGGCAGAACAGTTCCCGTACCAGACTGTGATGCAGCCCGTCAGCAGACACTCGATTGTGCATCTGTAGAAGTTTGTGAGGATGTTGGCGTTCATGCCAAACTTTCTCAGTCTTCTCAGGAAAAAGAGCCGCTGCCAGGCTTTCTTTGTTATTGTGTCCGTGTGCAGTGTCCAGGAGAGGTCCTCAGTGATGTGCACACCAAGGAAATTGAAGCTGCTGACCCTTTCAACCTCAATGTGGATGGGGAGGTGTCCACTCCACTGCTGTCTCCTGTAGTCCACGATCATCTCTTTAGTTTTGCTGACATTGAGAGAGAGGTTATTTTCCTGGCACCAGGTGTTTAGTGCCCTTACCTCCTCTATGTAGGCCGACTCATTTTTGTCTGTGATGAGGCCCAGGATGGTCGTGTCGTCAGCAAACGTTTGGATGATGTTTGATCTGTGCTTGGCATTAGTGGTGCATGGACAGGGAGTACAAGAGAGGACTGAGAACACAGCCCTGTGGTGTGCCTGTGTTGAGGATCAGTGAGGAAGAGGTGTGGCTGCCAATTCTCACCACCTGGGACATGCCCGCCAGGCAGTCGAATATCCAGCCGCAGATGGAAGTTTCCAGTCCAAGATCAAGGAGTATGGAGAGGAATTTTGAGGGAATTATGCTGTTGAATGCCGAGCTGTAGTCAATGAAGAGCATTCTCACATATGTATTTACTTTGTTCAGGTGGGTGAGTGCAGTATGTGTTGCCATGGTGGTGGCAACGTCCGTGGCCCTGTTTGGTCTATACACAAACTGAAGAGGGTCCACGGTGTCAGTAGGCTGTGGGCCGAGAATCAAATATGTGTCTAGAAATCAACTTTCGTGACCCATGTCTCGGAACTACATGAAATTTGGCACAGATTTAGATAAAATATAAGTGTTTGTGTGTGTCTGGCAGTGTGTGGCAGGCGCCCCCCTCCCCCCCAGCAATTGCACGTTGAGGGGACGGGACCCAACGGGACCCCCTTGGTCAACTATATTTTAAAACTTTGATGAGTCAGCCAAAATAATTCTTGGCATGGAATACAGTTGAGAATAACAATAATTTTTTTCCCTTCTAACACAAACACTGTACTTACTTAAAGCTCCCATTATTCTAAATAATAGCAACTTTAGCACTTTATATAGCAAAATCAATGCTTCAACTATACAAAGCTGCACTATTTTGCAGAGAAAAAGCATGTATCTTGGAAACATTCATAAACTGCCAGCTGTCCATACACTATGTTCTACTTTGCACAGATTTATTCCTTGTCATTAAATCAGATGCATGATCAGAACAAATTGTATTCATAACTTACCAAAAAAGAGGAACATGATTCTTTTGGTAAGAAATACATTACTGCCTCCAATTTTGATAACATGCTATATTACCACTTGGAAGTGGTCCATAACAAACTTAATATAAGTAAACATTAACATGGCCTACTATTCCCACCCAAAAATGGTATGTGTGAATGATTATGAAACATGAATACATCACTGGGCAGGTTTAAGCTCGTGTTATTCAAGCATTCCACATTCGAGCATTCCGCATCTATACTTATAATTTGAAGCATGCTATTGCAACAAATGGTTGGTTTGTTGTTTATTTTTACAACTTAAGTAGTCATCTTACAGCATGCAGCACGGATAGATCTCTTTCAATTTAGATTTATATGATAGTTAAAAATACAGAATATATTTTTATGCATATTAGAACCGAGTATCTAAAGAAAGAGTTGGTCTACTCGGGGACCAAAGTAGTAGTGTATGCGGGGAGGAAGTGAATATGAACAGGTCCTGAATTAATATTTTTCATCAGTATTCATCACAAAGGACATGGATGCTGATGAGTTAACAGAGGGATATGCTGATATTCAGGAGCTCATGTATATTGGAAAGGTTAGAAATATTAGTGCACATTAGGGACTGGAGGGTCAGACAGGTTCTATACCAGCATGCTAAGGGAAGCAAGGAGGGATATTATTAGGGCTCTGGTGAGATTTATGCATCAGGTACAAGAAGACTTAAGGCTAATGTTATCCCCTTATTCAAAAAGTACATCAGGGATAAGCCAGTGACTGAACTATTAGATTAGTGGTAGGGAAGTGGTTGGCGAAGATTTTAAGGAACAGAATTTATGGTCATTTGGAAAGACAGCGATTGATTAGAAGTCAGCATGGTTTTGTGTAGAGGCAATCATGTCTCACAAATCTGACTGATTTCTTTTGGGGAGGTAACTATGAAAATGGAGCATGTAACACATTAGATCGTGTGGCTTAGTTTATTATTGTCACATGTACCAAGGTACAGTGAAAAGCATTTTGTTGTGTGCTATCTAGTCAGCTAAAAGACTGCACATGATTACAATCCAGTGCACAGATACAGGATAAAGTGTATAACATTAAGGTAATGTCAGATTAAAGTTAGTTCAAACGTCTCCAATGAGGTCGATGGGATGTCAGAACCACTGTAGATGTAGAGTCACTAGGTGAGTAATCATGTTTAAGAAAGAACTGCAGAAGCTTGAAAATCAAAGATAGACAAAAATGCTGGAGAAATTCAGCGGGTGAGGCAGCATCTATGGAGCAAAGGAAATAGGCGAAGTTTTGGGTCGGGACCCTTCTTCAGACTGTAGATGTAGATGTTGTTTACATAGACTTCATAAAGGCTTTTGACATGGTCTCACATGACAGGCTGATCCAGCAGGTTAAGGCACAAGAAATCCTAGGCATGATAGCAAACTGGATCTAAATTGAGGGTATTAAATGATTGTAGATTATTGGTCGAAAATGAATTACTAACGGTTGCTTTTGCCTGCAAAAAAGTTCAACAATTTCATCTTTGGTCGCACAGTTACAGTTGAAACTGACCGCCAACCTCTTACGCAACATTTCCTGTGACCCTGCCTTGGGTTCCCCTGCACAACGATTATTGTCAAGGCAGACCTGTACCCCATTGCCCATCGCAGAACAAACGTTAATCCCACATATCTTTCCACCTGAGAATATTCAAACCAGGTTACGACAGAAGAGACTTTCAAAAAAAGTGGTACAACAAGCCGAGCAGGCCTGTGCCGCCATTGACCAAAAGACAGGTTGTCCGCATCCAGACTGACAAAGGCCACGACCGTGTTGGGGTGATTTCTGGTCTAGCTTCGGAGGCACGCTTGTACATTGTTAGAGCCGATGGCGGCACCTACCGACGCAACAGACAACATAGTCTGCCTGTGAAGGAGCCAATCCCTCCTCCTTATTATCCGGATCATACAAGTTCATTTCAATCTGCATCTGGTGACCCTCGCATGCTCTTGCCAGCACAACAATCCATGCCTGTGACAGTTCCTGTCTGTCCCATCTTCGCCTGTGCCACAGTCTCCTGCTTCGACCCAGAGGCGTTGGTCCACTCCCCCACAGTGGTGAAATCATCAACTCTGTCCCCAAAGAAGAGGAATGGAGATGGCCTCTATTGTACACGTGCCGGTCGTGTTAGCAGGCTGGTCGTGAAGTATCCGGACTATGTTTGACTTTACATATGTCTATCATCGGTTGTGATTTTTGCTTTGCTTAGTTATGGGTATAGTGTTATTGATTCTTTAAGAGGGGGGGATGTAGATTAGAGGCTCATGTTATGTCATGCTTTTGTAGTTACGCCCATTAGCATCGCGGTCTACTGCACTCCGCAGTCTGAAGTGAACTCTTAAGTGAGAGCTTGCAGTTGTTTATTTTAAATAAATAGTGTATAAACCTGACATGGTGTGAGGTCTTGTTGTGTTAAAGAAGGAACTGCAGATGCTGGAGAATCGAGGGTACACAAAAGGCTGGAGAAACTCATCGGGTGCAGCAGCATCTAAGGAGCGAAGGGGATAGGCGACGTTTCGGGTCGAGACCCTTCTTCAAACTGGTCAGGGATCAGGGAAACGAGAGATATAGACGGTGATGTGGAGAGATAAAGAACAATGAATGAAAGGTATGCAAAAAAGTATCGATGATAAAGGGAACAAGCCATTGTAAGCTGTTTGTGGTGTGAAAATGAGAAGCTAGTGCGACTAGGGTGGGGGAGGGAGAAAGAGAGAGAGGGAATGCCAGGACCCGAGGGCTGAGGGAGAGGCGGGAAGGGGAGGAGACAGCAAGAGTTAACAGAATTGAGAAAATTCAATGTTCAAGCCCAGAGGATGCAGACTCCCAAAAAGGAAAATGAGGTGCTGTTCCTCCAACTTGCGGTGTTGCTCGCTCTGGCCGTGGAGGAGGCCCAGGACAGAGAGGTTGGATACGGAATGGGAGGGGGAGTTGAAGTGCTGAGCCACCGGGAGGCCGGCTTGGTTATTGCGGACCGAGCGGAGGTGTTCGGCGAAACGATCGCCAAGCCTCCGCTTGGTCTCACCGATATAGATCATCTGGCATCTGGAGCAGCGGATGCAGTAGATGAGGTTGGAGGAGGTGCAGGTGAACCTCTGTCGGACCTGGAAGGACTGCTTGGGTCCCTGAAAGGAGTGGAGGGGGGAGGTTAAGGGACAAGTGTAGCATTGCTTGCGGTTGCAAGGGAAAGTGCCAGGGAAAGGGGTAGAGCGGGAGGGAAGGGAAGAATTGACAAGGGAGTTGCGGAGGCAGACAGCGGGGGGAGATGGGAAGATGTGGCGAGTGGAGGGGTCACGTTGGAGGTGGCGAAACTGGCGGAAGACTATGTGTTGTATTTGTCGGCTGGTGGGGTGAAAGGTGAGGACCAGGGGGACTCTGCCCTGTTTGCGAGTGGGGGAATGGGGAGAGAGGGCAGTGTTGCAGGGTGTGGAGGAGACCCTGGTGCGAGCCTCATCAATAGTGGGGGAGGGGAATCCCCATTCTCTGAAGAATGAGGCCATTTGTGATGACCTGGTGTGGAACGCCTCATCCTGGGAGCATTTACTACAAGGACCCCAAACCAACAATGGTGTACTGCAGACAGACACAAAAAGCTGGAGTAACTCAGCAGGTCAGACAGCATGAAAAGAAAAAAGGAACAGGTGATGTTTCGGGTCAAGTTCAAGATCACATTTATTGTCACATGCACCAATTAAGGTACAGTGATATTTGAGTTACCACATAGCCATCACAGTGGAATCAGCATTCCTCACTGTGATGAAAGGCGATAAAGTTCCGTCAGTCTTCCTCCTTTGTTCACCCAAGAACGTGGCCTTGAACCCGCCGCAGTCGCCGCTACGGCAGCCCGATGTACAAGCACTCTTGTCGGGATGATCAAAACTCCGACATTGGGACAGATACGAACATACACCGTGCTTGGAGTTCCTGAATCGGCTGTTTCTTACAGGAGACCACGGCTTCACGATGTTAAAGCCCAGGGGCCAGCAGTCAGAGCACATCTTCTGGCGACCCGCGGCAAAGGATCCCAGGCTCCGCGATGGTAAGTCCGTGCCGCGCCTGCTGAAGCTCTGGGCCAGTCTCCAGTCTGGAAAGGCCGCACCAAACCAGTTGTTAGGCCGCGAGGGGAGCGAAGATGCGACAAGGAGAAAAGTCGCATCTCCATCGAGGTAAGTGACTGAAAACGGTTTCCCCCTACTGCCCCCCCCCCCACCCCCACCACCACCCACATAAAACATACCGAGAGACGTTAAATCATACATTTAGATGCACTAAAAATAACAAAAAAAGTCAAAAGGACAGATGGGCTGCTGATGAGGCTACCGCTTGCGGTGCCTCGAGACCCTTCTTCAGACTGAGAAGTGTTGAGACCCTTCTTCAGACTGAGAGTCACGGAAAAAGGACTATCTCTCTGGACGGTGATATAGAGAGATAAAGAACAAATGTATAAAAGATATGCTAAAACGTAACGATGATAAAGGAGACATGCCATTGTGGTGTAGCTGTGGTGTAAAAGAGTTACAGACAATGAGACTCTTCTAGACAACTTTGAAGCTAATACAACGACCTGGGTGGGGGAAAAGGTTGCAAGGGTTACTCAAAGTTAGATAAATCAATTATCATACTGCTGGGTTGTAAGCTGCCCAAGCGAAATATGAGGTGCTTTACCTCCAATTTGTGTTTGGCCTCACTCTGACAATGGAGGAGGCCCAAGATAGAAAGGTTGGCGTGGGAATGGGAAGAATGAAAGTGTTTAGCAACTGGGAGATCAGGTAGGCACAAATGGACTGACCGAAGGTGTTAGGCGATGTTTGGTCTCACCGATGTATAAGAGTCCACACGAACAACAGATACAGTAGATGAGGTTGGAGGAGGTACAAGTGAAACTGCCTAACCCGAAAGGACTGTCGAGGTTCCAGGACAGAGTCGAGGGAGGAGGTATCACGATAGGTGTTGCAACTTCTGCAGTCGTAGGGGAAGGTACCTGGGGAGAGAGTTGTTTGGTTGGGAAGAGATAAGTTAACCAGGGAGTTGTAGAGGGAACATTCTCTGCAGAAGACAAAAAGAGGTGGAGATGTGGAGACATGACTAGAGGTGGGATCCTGTTGGAGGTGGCGAAAATGTCAGGAGGATTATATGTTGTATGTGACGGATGACGGGGTGAAAGGCAAGGACTGGGGGGACTCTGTCCCTGTTGTGACGAGGGGAAGGGGGAGCAGGAGCAGAGCTGCGGGGTACCAAAGAGACATGTGTGAGGGGCTCGTCTATGATGGAAGAGGGGAACCCCCGTTCCCTAAAGTACGTGGACATCTCAGATGTCCTGGTATGGAACACCTTGTCTTGAGCGCAGAAATGATGTAGACAGGGGAATTGGTAATGGGGGATGGAGTCTTTGCAAGAAGCAGGGTGGGAAGTGTAGTCTAGATAGTTGTGAGAATCAGTAGGTTTATAATAGATGATAGTCGATAGTCTATCTCCTATGATGGAGATAGTGAGTTCAAGAAAGGGGAGGGAGGTGCTGTAGAGCTTGCCATTGGGAATTTGGTTGTTTGCTATATGAAATGACTTTGATGAGAATATTATTGGTCTGATTAGTAAGTTTGCAAACAACATAAACATTGGTGCAGTTGTATAGAGTGAAGAAGGCAGTCTCTGTTTCCAGTGGGACATAGATCAGCTGGAAGTTTGAGTGTAATGACGGGAGATGGAAAATCCAAAAAAAGATAAGTATGAGATAATGCACTTTGGAAAGTCAAATTCTAGTAGAACGTACAGAGTAAATGCAGGGACATTAATGGGCATGTCCCACTTAGGCGATTTTTCAGGCGACTGCCGGCGACTGTCAAGTTGCCAGCAGTCGCCTGAAAAACCGGCAAAAAGAACAGCGACTGTCAGAGTGGAACACACACACACACACACATCGCTTCCTTCACCAGCCAGGGGACAGGGCAATCGGGGGGGGAGTGCTGTCCAAGTGAAAGTCACACCGTGCAAAGCCAAGGTGAAACAGACACACACCACGGTGAACAGGAAGGTTGGCGCTCTAATTAATACAGCTAAAGCACAGTGTATGTAAAGTCCTTTAAAAGGGGGGGAAGAAGGGAGGAAGAAAGCGGGAGAAGGAGGGAGACAGAGGGAGAAGGAGTGGAGACAACTTAAGGAGGAGTGGAGACAAGCCAGAGATACAAGACTATGAAGCCCGGCGGACATTTAACATTACCAGTCGGTTATCCTTGGTTCTGAAACTACTGCTTACGTTTTTTTTCCCAAATGAGCCAATGAAATTTATAGACACAGCACTAGCTACAACCTACGAGAACCTTCGACCTCCTGGCAACCAACTAGGACCTCGTGGCGACCCACCTACGGCACGAGAATTCTCCCTACTCTCCATGGCGGCTTCACTCTGGTTTTCAACATGTTTAAAAATTTGCGGCGCCATAATAAGGCTGCGACTATTTCCCAGAATGCAGGAACTCCTCACGAACATAAAGACGACTCCCTGGCAACCACCTGCGAACATGTGGTTACAGAGTCTCCTGCAGTTGCCTAAAAAGTCGCCTAATTGAGACAGGCCCATAACGTACAGATGGACCTTGAGCCCAGAGTCCAAAGATCACAGAAATGTTGCAACCAAGAAGGATATGGAAACTCTGAAGAAATTTAGTATGTTGGCCTTCATTAGGTGTGGCATTAAGTATAAGAGTTGAGGTTGCATTGCAGTTTTACAAAATATTGGTCAGACTGTACTTGGAGTACTGTGTACATTTCTAGTCACTACAGTGCAGAAAAGATGAGGTAGCAATAGAGAGACTGTTGAAAAGATTCCTCAGGATGATTCCAGTTATGAAGAGAGATTGGGTTTACTCTTACTAGAACATAGGAATACTATGGGATAAATTAATAGAGGTTTACAGAATTATGTGGGACATTGATAGTCAGGTATGTTCCTCAGGTCAGAGGTACCCAGAACTAGAGCGCAAAGGTGAAAGAGGAGACATTTAAAAGATCTGAGGACTACATTTTCCCACACATACAATGGTGGTTATCTGAAACAAGCTGCCAGAGGAGCTAGTAGAGGCAGATACAATTACAATGTTTAAAAGGCAATTGGACAAGTACTGAGAAAGGAATAGCATATAAAGTGATGCGAGCTGGACGCAGGCAAATGGAATAAGCATAAATACACATCTTGTTCGGCATTGATAAAGTGGGCTGAAAGGATCTATGTCTGTGTTGTATTGATTCTATATAGGAAAGCATATTAATTAAACAAAAGTATGGAAGAGCAGAAAATATTTTCTAGATCATTGCAAGATCCTTAATCAGATTCTTAATCAGCAAATGACTGATTCTTGCATTTAAACATCTACAAAAAAATAATGAATCCCCAAATTGCATCAAAGGAATTCCAGTGGCATAAGGGGAAAGCTCAACTTTATTTTTGCATGCCTGAAACTTTTTGATAATAGTTGTTTAAGTTCACACTGTCATCCAAAGTTCTATCTAACACCAACACAACTTGTTCAATTGTTTTTTGAAATCAAGATAATGCAATATTCCACATTTAAGATAAATTCAGAGAAATGCCAAAATGTGATTTGCCATTATTTGTTACTAAACATCCCACAATTCATACATCAAAATAGATGTATTCAGCATAATTTAAAAAAATAAAATATTTCCTAAGGATTTACTTACTACATGCCATTAAGTTTATGTAATTATTGCATTATCAGCATAAAAATGAATTAATAAATGTGATGCACAACTGGAAGATGCAGAACAAACTGGTCGCTTAACCGCACAGATGTTATCTAGCCAAGACAAAAACCATAATGACTTCCAATTATGCAAAAGCAGTATTAAAAGAAGAATCGTTGATCGTTCCACAGGAAGAAATATGTTCAAGGAGGACAATTTTTACAACAGATTAATTAGCTTTTTTTTGCCCTCTTGCCATTCAGCTAAATTGAAGCGTCTTTTTAGTGTTCAAAATTGCACTTATTTTTAAGCAGCTCATGCTCTTTATTGGTTATCTGAAGTAGTATTTAAGTCCATGACAACAAACCGGTCTTTGATTGGCATTTCCTTTTGCCACAGGCAAATAGACAAAATACATGCTAAATGTGGAATTAAACTATCATATATTGGCCAAAAATCGTTTGGAAATATTTAGTTTCTGCTCAAGGAAAAATATATGAACCTGGTATTTTCTTTTGTCAAAATTAAATAAAATGATTATTTATGCACCAAATTTCAATTCCAATTTGTCACATCATTATCTCCAAAGCAATATCTCGGGTCAGAAGTCAGGATCGACCCTGGGTCTCTGACACTGTGAGGCAGCTGCTCTGCCACCGTGCCGTCTTGCATTTTGGAAAATATACCAACAATATAAAAAGAGCAAGAAAAAAAAGTTGGGTCAAAGGAGCTGTTTCACAGAGCCATACAGCACGGAAACAGACGCTTCACCCCAACTTGCTTATGCTAACCAAGCTGTTCCATCTACACTAGTTTCACCTGCCCACGTTTGTCCCATATAACTCAATCATTCCTGTCCATATACCAGTCCAAATGACTTTTAAATGTTGTTATTCATTTGCCTCAACTACATCCACTAGCAGCTCATTCCACATACCCACAACCCTATGTGTAAACATTTTGTCCCTATGATTCCTATTAAATCCTTTCCCTCTCTCCTTAACCTAGAGTCCTCTGATTATTGATTCCCCTTCTCTGGGTAAAAGGCTGTACATCTACTCTATCTATTCCCCTCCTGATCTAAGATACCTGTATAAGATCACCTCTCATCCTAACTGCCTAACCTCTCCCTATTGTTCAGGCCTGCAAGTATGGCAACATCCTTGTAAATCTTCTCTGCACTCTTTCCAGCATATTCCACAACATATTTCCAATAGCAAGCTGACCAAAACTGAACACAATATCCCAAATATTGCCTCATCAACGTGTTGTACAACTGTAACATGAAATCCCAACTTCTATACTCAATATCCTGACTGATGAAGGCCAATGTGCTGATAGCCTTCTTGACCCCATCTACCTGTGCTGCCATGTTCAAGGAAATATGTACCTGCGCTCCAAGATCCCTCTTCTCCCCAACACTCCCAAGAGCTATAAGTGCTGAACTATTTTATGTCTCAATAGAAATGTTGAGATTATAAAATAGAAATTAAAGGATAAATATTTCCCAGGATACCAAAGCTCCATTACTCTTTAAATTATACCATTTACCTGAGAATGTTGGTGGGCCTAGGTTTAACTAGAAGACTAAGAAGGGAAAATTGTGAGAGGTACGTTAAAAATAAAATGAGAGGGTGTGGCAGAATTAATCAGAGGTGCTACAGTTCTGAAGAAGTATGATGTACTGCAAGGTTCAAAGTCTAGTTAGAGTAAAGGCACAAAATAATAGCTATTACACTGCTGGTTTGTACCATAATTTCAGAACATGCAGCAAATTTCAGAAGTTATAATAAAGTAGTAATCAAAATATTCACAAATTACACTACTAAAAAAAGGTAAGTTATTCACCTTTGTTGTCTAAGGTAGGTAGACCAATAATAAAGGAAGAAGCACTGCTGGAACAGCTAATGGAATAAAACAGGGCAGTGCAATGGGAGGGCAACTGGATAGTTGCAATTGCAACTGAATAAATGCCTGAAACTTGAGATTGTCATAAAAATATATTATCCTTGCTTGCCATTATTGCTCAACATCAACAGACAACATCAACATCACTTTTTTTTTTAAACCACGATTGTCTTGCGAAATAGGGGGTTTGCACGTAAGGTCACTGGGTCATAGGGCTTGACGCACGGAGCCGCTCAATCCATCTGGAGGACATTCGTCACTTCCAGTACATGTTATTAATGCAAGAAAAGCGTACTTTCCGACCTGTTAAAAACCGCCAAAATGTTGAATTTTTGCGCTGTACAAAATTGTGGCAGTCGGGGTAAGTGTGAGAGACGTGTACCCAACTTCAGAATTCCAAAAGTGAAGCGAAATGAAGGTACTATATACCGTAATTTCTCCTCACTTTTGGAATTCTGAAGTAGGCTAAATGTATCTCACGCTTATCCCGATTTCCATCGGGCCCACTACGCTGTAAGTGCTTAACTGCAGTTCATCGCGTGTAATCCACTTGGGGTAGCGTAGCAACAGCACGGTCATGGGTCGTGACCCGACTGCCGTGAAAACTCCCTATACAGCATTAAAGACATTACACCTCACTATACAATGTATATGTTTTTTTAATTCAGTAACTCATTTACTACCTGACCAACCTTCTAGCCTTGAAATTCTCTTTATCGAGTATTTTGCATCTCATCATATGTGGAGATGGTAGAGCTGAGATATAGTATATAGAGTATTAAAGAAAAAGAAAAACTCACAAGAAACGTTTTCAAAAAATTGGTTAGTCTGCCAATGAGTACTACTTTAGTTCAAGAAACTGAAAATAGCACGGATGTCAACACGCAGAAGAATCCTGAAGTCAGGATTAAACCTGGTTCTCTGAAACATTGAAGTAGCAGCATCAATTCTAAGCCATCACGCCACAGGGTTTGGGGAAGGAGATGGATGGCAATACTAAACTAAACAACTCAAACTGCTTTAATTGGCACACTGGGCTAAACAATGTACTTGTGGCACAAAACCACAATCTTCAATTTCAGGGGTAAGAATGTTACTCAAATGTAAAATATTGTTTTATTAAATATATTATAGAATACTGTAAATAATGCATTTGCACATTCATTAACAATAACCAAGCTGTTTTTCATTTACTTCCACAAAAAGATTTTCCATCTCTGTTCTGAAAACCTTTTTATTAGTAACATTCTCACATCTGAATAACAATTATGCAATTCAAACACGAATCCACGATTCACATATATCATCTGGGTTAACTGCAGTAATCAAAATGGAATAATGTATTTTAGGAGGCATCATGGTTCAAAGCATTAGAAGGTCATATGCATGTTTCATTTGGTCAATAAATGGCAATATTGAAAATACCATGCGAGTCCACATCCAGCATACACCATCATTATTGTTCAAAATTTGGCAGCATTATTTGACAAAAGTTTACACTTCAATAAGAATCATTGATTGTGAAATAATCAGAATATAAAACACCAAATAAATTAATGAGAAAAGTACAAATGGATAGTAATCTTGTTAGAATTAAATAAGCAAATAATGGAAAAGGTTAAGGTAAAGCATAACTGCCTATGGATTGAGTTAATTTTCTTCTTTTTATTGTAACTGGATTGAGTTAATTTTGTTATTTCTATTGTGCTTATTCAACCTATGTTAATCCAAGTTTTTTGCCTCTTACTTCTCCTTATTCCTATTCCATTACCTTTCACACCTACAGCATGTTTACCCAAGAATATATGCCAATTAATATTGCCAATACCTTCAGCATCCACAAAGTTCAATATACATCTATTCTTATGACTCAATCTCTAGCTTCACCATGTTTGACCACCTAATTTCTTGAAAACTACGTACTCAAGGTGATATGTCATAGCAAATAAATCTCAAAATTACAGCCGACTTAAATTTACCTTTTCCGGAGTGTCCTGGTTACCAGTTAATTACAGTTCTGGGAAGAACTACTATGGAAGATGTATTTACAAAAATGCATGAGTAAAATATCACGCTGATGAACGACACCAAATCTCCTCTCCAGTTTCCAACATCATAGTTTCCCAACCTTACTATTTCTACTTATGCTTGTGTGACTGAAATCATCTCTTCATACTTTGACTTTATCTTGTCTCCCCTTGTCCAGGCCACTCCCACCCACATACCTATATCCGGGATACCTCACACAGTCTCCATCACTTTAGCAACTTCCAATTCCTTGGCCTCTACTCCACCATGGACATTTGGCCATGGACATTTCCATTCAGGGCCTCAGAGCCCTCCATTATGTCTTTTCACTGTGACAATAGTAAACCAATACCAATACACCAGAGACCCACCAGTTCACCAACTAATGCTCACCTCCACCTGGCAGAACGCACAAACATTCACCCCACCAACCTCCAGCATATCCGTTAGCTTCAACATGATCCCACCACTAGTCATCAAACCCCATCCTCCTCTGTCTGCTTTCCAGAGACCATGCTCTCCATGTCGCCCTACTGCTCATCTCTCCACACCCAAAGCATGCCCCTCCCCAGGCACTTTCCTCAGCAAGTGTATGTGGTACAACACCTGTGACTGAACCTCCTCCGTCACCTCCATTCAGGAACGTAAACAGCCCTTCCAGGTAAGGCAAGGGTTTGTATGTATCTCCACCAATCTTGTCTATTGCATTAGGGGATCTCAATCTAGCCTCCTCTACTTTAGTGTCACCAAGCATAAATGAGGCGACTATTTTGCTGAACACTTGCACTCTGGCCACCAGGCCCAGATGAAGCTCCTGATTGCCAGCCACTTTAATTCCTCTTCCAATTCCAAACTGTTTGTTCTCAGCCTCCTTCATTACTAGAGCATGACCACATGCAAACTATAAGAACTGCATTTCATATTCTGTTTCGGTAGTCTCAAACCCAACAGCATAAATATCAGTCTGAAGAAGGGTCTCGACCTGAAACGTCACCCATTCCTTCTCTCCAGAGATGCTGCCTGTCCCGCTGTTACCAGCATTTTGTGTCTACCAGCATAAATATCTAATTTTCCAATTTTAGGTAAACCATCCTCTATCTCTCTTTCTCATTTACCAGGTCCACTCACGCACAACTTTCCTTTCACTCCCCCAGCCCTTCCCCCATCTCCATCCTCCATTTTGTTTCCCACCTTCACGTGCTGCTTGTGATCCCTTCCTCATCTGGGGCCTCTATTTCTTCCACAGCCCCCCACCTTTCCCATCTACCCAACATCTCTTTCTCTGATTTTACATTTCACTCCTCACCTTCCTTTCTTTTCAAATTCCACTACCATCACCCCTTAGTCTCTTCTTGTTACCTCAACCTTTGTAACCATCTCAACCCTTCCCTGTCCCCTTTGACTCACCTGTCAATCAATCCTTCCCTAACTGGATCCATCCATCACCTGCTAGCTAGTGCTCCCCTTTTCCCATTATCACTTTCTAATTATCTCTCTCTACTCCAGTCACAAAAAAGAATCCTGACCCGACACCGATGATGTCTGAACCATGAATTCCTCTAGCAGTTTATTTTTGGTTTGAAAAAATGCTTATTTTATTAAGGTGCACAATGCAAGAAAACAATAATAATGTTACATCAACTAGTTATTTTAATTTGAGTCAATTTGAAAATATTTTTGTGTTCCTTAACAGGACTCTTATTTATCAACACAGGACTCCTATTTATCAACACATGTAGTCATGCAGCACCAACCAAGACGGCCAAAAAAGCTACTTCCATTTGCCCAGAAATATATTGTTTCTCCACTCTTTCATCATAACTGAACTCTTTATTCCTGCCAACATCCTGATGAATCTCCCCTGCATCCTCTCCAGTGCTATTAAATCCTTTCTATATCTTGGTGACCAATAGTGCATGCAGTACTTTAGCTGGGATCTGACCAAGATTCTATTAAGTTGGAGCCCAGTCTCCCTATATCTGTATTTAATGTCACTATCCCATTTGCCTTCCAACCACATTGCCTACATGTATTATCTTGTACGATATATGACTATGGACTGTCCTGGTTGCACTGCGGACTTCAGAGATTTTCGCACTAGTATTGTGGTGACAAATGTATTGATTTTTTGCTTATTATCTATTATCTATAAAGTGTATTATGTTTGCAGAACTGTTATGATATTGCAAGTAAGAATTTAATTGCACCATTTCCGGTAAATATGACAATTAAACACACCCGACTCTGGATCTTCCCTCAAGGTTCGATGGATATTCTCTGAGGTGCTCCTGTTCCTCAAAACTACCTAATACCCAAACATTCCCTGTGTATGTTCCCAGCCAATTTAGTATTCCCAAACAATGTCACCTCCCATTTAAACTCATTCTGCAAGTTTTCAGCCCATTGCACCATCAATATCTCTCTCCAGCCTAAGACTACCTTCCACACTATTAATGATTGTGTCAATCTTCATGCCATCCATGAAAATATTGATCTTGCCTCCCAAATCCAGGTCATTCATATATATTACAAACAACAAACAACAAGGATCCTACCATTCATTCTTGTGGGAGGCCACTAGTCACAAAACATCCAATTGCAAAAACAACCCTCTATCATCATCCTCTTGTCCCTTATTGCCAAGCAGATTTTAGATCCAGTTTGCCAACTTGTCCTGGATCACACAGGTCCTAACTATTTCAACCAGTCTCCAGTGGAGGGCTTTGTCAAAGGCTCTACTAAAGTCCACGTAAATAACATCTAATGTTCCTTCCTCATCGATACTTTGTTACCTCTTCAAACAATTCAAAATTGGTCAGACTGGATCTGCTCTTGACAATGTCACGTTGGGTGTAATAATAGGGTCATAAAACCGACTAAGGAATGCAAACAATTTAATGCTTGTGAGTGGTTTCATTTACATCAATTGAATATCTGTTGATAACATTTTAGTTCTCATTACAAATGTTTTTTGATACACTTGACAAGATATGTCAAGTGAAAAGTTAATTTAAATTATTTACATTGTTCATGCTCTTAATTATTTATTTTAGTTAACCAATATAAATCAGGCAGTTGAATTAGTGAATTTCTATGGGGTGTGGCTGCAAAACACATCTACACGTACAGAAATTGCAAATCATAGTAAGCCACTACAAAAATTATATTATCTCAAATGTGAGACTTGTTGATTCACTATACTGCAGTTTCAAGAAAATGTTCCAACATGTTCCCTGAAACAACGTGTTAGTACTGGGTTGGATTATTGCGTTATTATTTGTGGACAAGCACAGATGCCTCTCATATTTCTTTACTCTGGATTCAATGTTCGCACTATTGCTATGTTGCTAGTCAGATCTCTAAAGCAGAGTCATTTGTCAATGAAGGAAGGTATCTTTGGAAAATTTAATAATCTTTATTGGTCCCTTCACATTTCTCTCTTGTACAATTTCACATTTTATTTAGTTGTATTTAGTTTCAAGTGATTTTATTATTTATAACAAAATGTTAATTATATTGTACAAAGTTGCTTATAGAATAACTTTAAGTCTCATGCATAGATAATACAAGTTAGACCACAAAATAAACACAATTCCAAACTCTGATCAGTGCTTAAGGATAGGTGGCTGGTCCTGGAGAGGATGTGAAAGAGATTTATAGAATGATTTCTGAGATATATATTATGGAACATAGTACATAGAACAGTACAGCACAAGAATGGGTCCATCGGACCATAATGTTTGCGCCGAACATGATGCCAAGTTAAACTGATCCCATGCCCATACATGATCCATATCCCTCAGTTCCCTGCACTACCACGAGCCTTTCTAAAAGTCTCTTAAACGCCACTGTCGTATCTGGCAGTGCATTCCAGGCCTCCATCATAATCTGTGTAAAAAACTTGTCCGCAATCTATTAAACTTTCCCCTCTCATCTTATGTCCTCGTGTTGGACATTTCCACTCTGAGAAAAAGGTTCTGCGTGTCCACCCTATCCATGCCTCTCATAATGTTATTTCAACCAAGAGGTTAGGCCAAATAAGTTGGGGATGTCCTTCTTGGACCAAGACAACTGTGAGAACATTCCAACAGACGTGTTCAAACTTATGATGGATTAGATAGGATAAAATGGGGGGAAATAGACAGAAACTGTTCCTAAATAGATAGTTTAAGGACAAAGGAGTACAAATTTCAAATACAAAATTCAAGCCAATGAAGAGGACAGAAGCTGAAGGGGTGCAGTATGGTGTAATGAGAAATATTGTTATCCAGGGAACTGTTATAATATTAAACTTATGCCTGCAAATGTGATTTCTGTACAATCACTCAGGGCTTTCAGAAGGAATAGGTACAAGAAAAAAAAACGTAGGGCTACAAAGAAAGATCTAGGGAATGGGTGTAAATAGTTTGTTTTACAAAGAATCTGCATAAGCTTTATGGGCTGAATGGCCTTGTTATGCTATAAATAAGTTATAATTTGTCATGCGCTTCTTCCACGGTCCACGCAAATAGTTTATTCTGCAAATGCACACTGCTTCAAATTCCGCATGTCTCTTACCAATGTTCACAAATACACTAGAGAATGCACCTTTACAGATGTATCACAGCTTGATGTGCCAACTGTCACCCGAAGATCACAAGAAATTGCAGAGTTGTGAATGTAACCCTGTCCATCAAAGAAGGCAGCCTCCCCTCCATCAACATTGTCTACACATCATGCCTGGGGAAAGCAGCAATATAACATACCATACGCCCTAGATATTCTATTTTCTTTCCACTCCAATTGGGTAGAAGATACAACAACCTGAAAGCATGTGCTACCAGTTAGAAGAACTGCTTCTTTCCTGCTGTAATCATACTTTTGAAAAGACCTCTCATGATGAATTCTTGATGTTGTAATGTACCTTGTTGCAACCCTTGCATTTTTTACCTGCACTTTTTCTGCAGCTGAAACACTGCCTTTTTCCTTTTTCTCGCAGTACCTTGATGTTCTTATGTATGTTACAATTTGTCTGCAAACCACTCAAGGTTTTTCTACTATATCATGGTACACATGACCGTAATAAACCTGCAACTCAATGAATTTCTCTTGAAATTAACTTCACTAAAGAGGCACGTTATCATGATTGTTCATGAGAGCTTATTCCATGCAAATTTACTGTCTTCTTTCCACCTTCACAATAGTTACTGTATTTCAAAAAACACCTAATTATCTCTAAAATGTTCTTGGGATAGCTTGATGTAGACACAAAAACTGCTGTATGATTTCAAGTTTTTTATTTATCACATCCCAGTACAGCAGTATCAAAACTGTTTATTTCAGAAAAGCACTACTCAAGACTGACAATTTTTTATAAAAGAACTGTAACTTTTTTTATACTAAGTTGTATCCATACAAGGGTCTATAAACAAAATCAGAAAGAGTAACAGAAAATGATTGAAATATTCAAAATGTCAGCGGGCATCTGTGGAAAGAAGTGATTGTTCCCTGGAGTACCTTAGCGGGACAGGCAGCATCTCTGGAGAGAAGGAATGGGCATTGTTTCAGGTCGAGACCCTTCTTCAGGCATTGTTTCATGACATTAACTCTAATTCGCTTCACGCAGATATTGCCTAGCCTGTTATTTCCTGTTTTTTTTTGGGGGGGGGGGTTTCTTCCCTTTTAACCTTTTCTTCCCTATCTTTACATTTAAAAAAAATAGTTTTACAAGTAGGACAAACATAATTTCGTACAATTCTTACATAGAAAATCTAGATGACATTTCTCCCTTAAAAGTATTTGTTCCCCACCATGAAAATTATTCATATATATTGCACCAAATTAATCCTGGTAAATAAAATGATAAATTTTACATATTCATTAAGAATTTGGAGACTGATTAAAGCCTTGCGCCATTGATAGCATAAAAAATACAAACAATTTAAAAATAATACTTCCACATGTAAAACTAAAAAAATGTTTAAAGGATTGAGATGATTTACAGACGGGAACAAAAATAAAAACATTGATCAAATGTACAAGGATCCATGTTAGCATAAAGGATACACTAGCTCTGGAGACAGTCCAAAATAGATTCAGAGACACGAGAAAATGTGATACCAGAAATTTGTGCAAGACACAAAGTGCTGGACGAACTCACCAGGTTTGTCAAAGGGTCCTGACCCAAAACATTATCCATTCCCTCCACAAATGTTGCCTGACCTGCTGAGTTCTTCCAGCACTTTACACTTTGCCAAAAGAGGTCTGAGCCAAGATTTAGTCAATAGTTAAGAGAGTCAAGTGTTTTATTGTCATATGTCCCAAAACAGAACAATGAAATTATTACTTGGAGCAGCATAACAGATATGTAAACAGAGTACTATGTAAACATCATAACACCAACATCAAAAAAGTTCAGTACATATACTGATATATATATATATATATATATATATATATATATATATATATATATATATATATATATATATATACACATATATATATATATATATATATATATATATATATATATATATATATATATATATAATACCCTTAATTATATGTAGTTCAGAGCTTATGTGGATGTTTTAGTGTATAATGATTGTAGTTATGATTTAATCTGACAATTGTAGGTAAGAAGCTGCTTCTGAACCTTGATATTAGTTTCCAAGTTCCTATACCTTCTTCCCGAAGGCAGGAGTGAAATGAGATTGTGGCCAGGGTGGTTTTGGTCCCTGATGATGATGGCTGTCTTTTTGAGGTAGCGACTCCTATAGATCCCTTCGATTTTGGGGAGACCAGTACCCGTGAAGGACTGGGCAGTGTTCACCACTTTTTACATTCTTCTTCGCTCCTGGCCATTTGTATTGCCGAACCGGACCGTGATGCAACTAGTCAATATGCTCTCTACTGTACACCTGTTCAAGAGTATTAATTGGCATACCAAGTATCCTCAATCTTCTGAGAAGTAGAGGCGTTGATGGGTTTTCATTATGATTACATTAATGTGCTGAGTCCAGGACAGATCGTCAGAGATATACATGCCCAGGAATTTGAAGTTTTTGACTCCCTCCACCACCATCCCATCGATTGAGAAGGTTTGTAGAATCTCGACCTTCCTCTTCCAAAGTCAACAATCAGTCCTTGGTTATACTGACATTGAGTGCAAGGTTATGGTTCTGGCACTATTTGGTCAGTCGATCAATCTCCCTCCAATACTCAGACTCATCGTCATGTATAATCCATCCAACAAAGGTGATGTCATCGGTGAATTTGAATAGAGCTGGAACGGTGTCCGGCTACAGTCAAGTATAGAGTGAGTAGACCAGGGTCCGAATAAACAGCCTTCAGGTGCTTCTGTGCTGATGGTTATCGAGGAGGAAGTGTTGCTGCCAATTAATTTTGATTGTACTCTGTTGATAAGGAAGTCAAGAATACAGTTGCAGAAAAATGCATAGAGACCCAGTTCCGTGAGCTTCAGAAACGGTTTGAAGGTGATGATTGCGTTGAACGCCAAGCTGTAGTCCATGAACAACAGCCTGACTTATGTGTTTTTATTGTAAACATTCTTTGAAATTTTCAAAAATGACTGATCTTATTAAAGTAAATATGGTCCTTAAGGAACAACAAAAAAATTAACGTTGAGATGTTTCTACGAATGTATCTCAAACAAGAGGAAATAATTACAAGATTAAAAGGTGATCATTTAAAACGGAGTTGCATCAAACTTCTTGCAGAGGATGGTGGATCTCTGGACTTTCCTATCCCAGGGGGGGGTTGTAGTTGCAAGAACAAAGGTTCAACGTCGGTCAGTGCAATAGGTGACCGCTATTTGTATACATTGTGTATGCAAGCAAAGAATCTCACTGTGCCTAGTCACATGTGACAATAAAGTATTCCTCTTCCTAAAGCAAATGTTGTTAGGGACAGTTAAGAGGAAGTATTTAAGAAAGAACTGCAGATGCTGGAAAAATCAAAGGTAGACAAAAATGCTGGAGAAACTCAGCGGATGAGACAGCATCTATGGAGTGATGGAATAGGTGACGTTTCGAGTCGAGACCCTTCTTCAGACCGAAGAAGGTCTCGACCCAAAACGTCACCTATTCCATCACTCCATAGATGCTGCCTTATCCGCTGAGTTTCTGAAAGATCACAGAATTCGGGGTTATGGGGAACAGAAGAGAAGATGAGGCCTTTCATGATTATATTCAATGGCAGGGTGTGCATAAGAGGCCAAGTTTCCAATTCCTGTTCCTATTTTCCTTTGTCATTAGAGACTATTAAGCATTGTCTTTCATCATGACTAATCTGAAAGTAATGGCAAAATCTGTTATAAGAACAGGGGTGAGTAATTCTTGAGATCGGCAACTAAGTAACATCTGTAGATTCATATGACTTTTTTTTATCACAGGCACGATTTGTATTATGCAGAATGGCTGCACAATTACAAATTTAAAACAATCTTATTCAGATCAGAATACTAGGCACAATAAGTTCAATTGTCACCTAATTCATGTATATTCAAATATGTAGCAGGTATGTTGAAAAATTCCGTTCATAAACATGACACCACGTTAGTTGTTTTTAAAGTAGCGATCCCAAGGAGACAAACCAACTTGATAAGACAGTATATTTTTTACTTGTACTGTAACACTTTTTAAAAAAAGTTTATACATCATCAGACCAATATTTATTAACGGCATGGAGAGCTAATAAATAATACTCTATAACAACTCAGGTGTATTCGATTACAGAGGATATGAAAATGGAAATGACAATTGTTTCCGAAATTTACAAGATAATCCAAACATCTACTTTGAAACATTAAATACTCATTGTTTTAAACCTGACAGGCTGGTGTTTAGAAGTTTTACCAAACAACGCCGCTAAATTAAACTTCGTGAGCACGGCCTTTGAACCCGGCGCACCTCAAACCTAATGTGTCTCATTTGATAGGAAGGAGACCAGATTCCCAGCATCAATTCACTCATGTCGCTAATTTTTCTCAGGGAAAAGAAAAGCAAACCCGCTTCCGAAAGGATTAAATGTTCAGGATTGCAGAGCATTGAAAAGGAAACAGAGAAAGACCCGGGTCTGGGATAAGTTGAAAGAGGAAAAATAGGAGGGGGGGGGGGGGGGGGGGGGGGAACAATTAAAACATGCCTTAAACTACAGGTCTTCAAATTGGACATGCAAATGGTTGGAATTGCGTGAGGGAATGCCACTCACCGACTCCATATTTTTCTTTTTTGGTTGGGACCCAACGCGTCATTGTTGTGGTTTAAACTTCCTCAACTTCAGCCTTTTTCCAGCCTTCCTCATTTGTCCTGAAAACTCCAGGCCGCCATTTTCCACGGGAGGAGAAAGAAAGTTCCAGTCATGTGTCTCGAGCGTCACCGGTCGCACAACTGGCGGCGGCGGTCGGGCGAGGGAGGGGGAGAGAGCGAGCGAGCGAGCGGCCGGCCGGCAAGTTTCCAAAAAAACTTCTCCTGGGCGAAGTCACCGCCTCCCACGACAACATCACCAATTCACAGTACGTTCCCTGCCGCCTGGGAATTATAACATTTACTTTGTTCCTCTTCAATCACAACAAGCCAACTTCCAGTGGTGGGGCGCTGGCTGCCCGCAGCCACAACGGAGGGAAGGTTAAGAATCCGATCAGCCCAATTGTGGATTTTTACTTTTTCTTGTTCGGAGTTCATATCCCTTTTATTTATTATGATAATCTAGGTTGTGATTTAGATGCGGTTGTTTCATTTAAATTATGAAAAGTAGCTGAGTTGAGAAAAATACCAAAATTAAAAAGTACTCCATTTATGTACTCCTTCATTAAAGGAGAGAGTTGTGTGTACATCATTTGCAGATATTAGAAATCTGTAACAAAACAGAAAATACTGAAAATAGTTAGAAGATAAAACATGGTCTATAAAGGGAGAAACAATTATTTTGTCAGTCCAGAGGCAGAAAGTTCCTGGTGAAAGTTTATTAACATTCGTTTATTAAACTTTAACTTGGAAAATGATTTTTCAAGTTAATGTCAGCATTGACCAGATGAGAATTGCAAAAAATACCTTGTTAGTTCATTTATTTGAAAATAAACAATGAGATAATTGAAATAAGGGTAAACTATCATATCACTATAAACACTATGGTTGTGATCATTGAAGTCACTTGACTAGGTTTGGTATTTAAGTTATTCATGAGTACGTAATTTTTGAGTGCACCCGAATGAGGGAGCAAGGAAAGAAACAATCTGCCACTTGTGTTCTGAATGTAATGTGGGTATTTTATTTAATTTAAATTTAAATGTTGGTTTCCTCGTAATGAACCAATGAATTGCCTTGACAGGCTGGTCATGTTGCACATTAACCCAAGCTTCCTAGATACCGTTGATCCATCACAGTTTGCATACTATTGTGATATATCCAAAATGGATGGTCTCTGCTTTCATCGCTGGAACATCTAGATAACAAGGACACCTAGATCAAACTCGTATTTATTGGCTATAGCTCTGCCTTCAATACCATAATCCAAACCAAACTCATCTCCAAACTCCTGGAACAAGGAGTTAGCAACCCGCTCTGCTACTGGATCGTTGATATCCTGACCCATAGACCACAATCAGTGAGGAAGGCTGACAAAACATCTTCCACAAAAGTTCTCAACATCAAAGCAATTAAAGGATGCGTTCTCAGCCCTCTCCTATACTCCCTACAGTGCTGTGTCCAAATTCTGCCATAATTCAATTTTAAAGTTTGTAGATGGCACTGCTTTGGTGGCCCGGATCTCAAACAATGATAAGACGGAGTATAGGAAGGAGTAAGAGAGGTTTGTAACATGGTGTCAAGACAACAACCTCTCCCTCAATGTCATTAAGATGAAGGAGTTGGTGATGACTTCAGGAAGCCATGTGGAGAATGTGCCTAATTAGCGACATAGGTGCCAAAGTCAAGGATGGTCAAGAACTTTAAGTTTCTAGGTGTAAATGTTTACCAACCATTTGCCCTGGATCAACATATTGAAGTTACAGTCAAGAAAGCTAGATAACTCCTCTACAAAATATTGAAGGTTACAGTCAAGAAAGCTAGATAACTCCTCTACTTCCTCAGAAGGCTAAGAAGGTTTGTCATGTCTCCAACGACCCAAACCAACTTCCACAGATGCACCATAGAAAGCATCCAATTGAGATGCATCACAGCTTATTTCGGCAAGAATGCAAGAAATCGCAGACAATTGTCGATGTAGCCCAGTCCATCACACAGTTCGGCCTCCCTACCATCGACTCTACCCTTCCTACACTTCACACTGTGTCAGGAAACCAACCAACATAATCAAGGACCTTTCACACCCAGGTCATTCCTCTTCTACTGTCTAGCAGAAGACACAAAAACACAGAAGCAGATTTCTTCTTCCCTACTGTACATTCCTCCCATAAGCCAGGGTGTAGTTTGATGTTCCAACCTGGTCAAGATTGGTCAAGAAGGCTTTTGGCACATTGGCCTTTGTCGGTCAGAGTATAACATAGAAACATAGAAAATAGGTGCAGGAGGAGGCCATTCGGCCCTTCGAGCCAGCATCGCCATTCATTGTGATCATGGCTGATCATCCCCAATCAATAACCCGTGCCTGCCTTCTCCCCATATCCCTTGATTCCACTAGCCCCTAGAGCTCTATCTAACTAGTATTGAGTATAAAAGTTGGATTGTTATGTTACAGTGGTACAAGAGGAGTGCACGTTCGAGTTGCCCAATCAGGCTGTGCCACAACCAGTCAATATGTTCTCTACCATACAATGGTTCAATCAATGGATCAATAGTTCTTTATTATCAAGTGTATCAAGGTACAGTGAAATTCTTTTTTTGCTGACAGATCAGTAAGATTTCTGCCATACATAAGTACAGTCGCCGGTTAAATACAGAATGTATGGAAAGAGCCCACTAAATCTATTTGCAAGACTCACCAGGTTAGGCGCCATTTCCAAAGGCCCAGATGCAGCTGGCCATAAAGGCCCGTTCCAGTCCTCTCCTGCATTTGGTCATCCCACGAACTGTCACCCATCTCTTTGCCTGGCCATCTTCCAACTTTGTGTCCCGAGCCACTCCCTCAGCCAAACTTAGTGGGGGGGGGGGGGGCGGAAGAGAAGGCAAGATCCCCAGCTTGTCTTACTGCTCCTTTGTCCAACATTCACCAATGATGACGACTCCTTCCACCCTCCTCTCCAGTTCTCTGTCTTTGGTGGAACAGGGCGTGGGCTCGGCAGCTTCCCTTGTTGGGTCCATGGAGAGCAAGTCCAGCCTGATGTCTGGGTGTTGCTGCATTTTGCTAGGATATTCTGCCGGATGTAGGAATTTAAGAGCTTATTCATCGTCATACCTAATCTTGTCAATCTTCTAAGGAAGTAAAGGCATTGATTAGCTTTCTACATAATTGCATCAATGTGCTGGGTCCAGGACGCATCTTCAGAGATATGCACACCCAGGATCTTGAAATTGTTAAATTTTGCCACCACCAACCCATCAATGATGACAGGATCCTCGCCTTCCTCTTTTTTTCCCTTCTTCTTTTATTTATTTATTTATTTATTTATTTAGTTAGAAGCAAGTACAGTAGTGTGGTACCTAATTACCTAATACATACATACACATTACAATTCTTGTACGACTTCTTATTTTTAATTTAATAATAAAAGAACAGTGAAAGAAAAAGGGAAATAAAGGGTGTTGAAATAGATAGACAAGCGAGTAGAAACAGATAGCGAAAAAGACAGAGAGCAGAGATAAAAAGCTAAGAAGATTGAAAGAAAAAGAGAAAGTAGAGAGAAAAGAAATTAGGAGAGATATACCTATTTTGTATCTTTACCCATCCGTCACCCGGTTCTGAACCATTTAATTTCTAAGGTTATGTTATGTGGCACCATATGCTTGTAAAAAGTCGATAAAAGGAGACTAAATCTTTAAGAATTGGTCTACTTTGCCTAGTAGGAGAAATCTCATTTCTTCAAGATGGAGCGTTTCCGATATATTTGAAATCCACATTTTGAACGTTGGCGTGGTTGCGTTTTTCCAGAATTTGAGTATGTTTTTTTGCTGTTATTAAACCATAATTAAGAAGAGCTTCTTGGAACGTAGTTAATTTACTTCCCTCTTCCATTGATCCAAAGATCAGTTCTGTATTGGGGTTCAATTTTTTTGTTAAATAGTTTTGTAAAAGTTCCAATAATTTTATTCCAAAATTTATGCAGTTTTGTACAAGAGACAAAGGAATGTGCTATAATGGCATTTTGAGTTAGACATTTATCACAAATGGGGGAGACATTTGGAAATATTTTATTCAATCTGGTTTTCGAGTAATATAACCTGTGTAAAATTTTTAATTGAATTAGGTTATGTCTTACATTAATCGAACATTTATGTACATATAATAGATTTTTTTCCCCATCTGTCGTTCGGGATCATAACTCTTATTCCCAGTCCCTTCTAATTGCCTCTGTCATTGGTGTTTCTATATTTAGAATTATATTAGATAAATATGATATTAAATTGCTTGATTCTGCCTTTCTGTTCATTCCTTCCTCTAATAAATCTGAGGTTAGAGTTTGATATCCTTGTATATATTTTTTCAAATAAGCTTGAAATTTAAGATATTTAAAATATTGATTGCTTTTCAAATTATATTTTAGTTGTAATTGTTGGAATGATAAAAGTTTTCCCATTTCATACATATCCTCTTCTAACGTCAACAATCCTCTTCCTTTTCTAAAGTCAACAATCAGACCCTTGGTTTTTCTGATGTTGAGATCAAAGTTGTTGTTCTGGTGCCATTTATTCAGAGGATCGATCTCCCTCCGGACCCTTATCAATAATTCATCCAACAACGTGATGTCTGCAAATTTAAAGATGGATTTGGAACTATGTCCGGCTACACAATCATGGGTATAGAATGAGTGGAGCAGGGGGCTGAGCACACAGCCTCAAAGTCTCCTTGTGCTGATGGTTATCAAGGAGGAAGTGTTGTTGCTAATTCATATCGATTGTTGATGAGGAAAATGTAGTTTCCATTGGAAAAGGATGCACAGAGACCCAATTCCCTGAGTTTAGTAACAAGTTTGCAGGGGATGGTGGTGTTGAACACCAAGCTGTTATCAATGAACAATGCAGATTAGAGAGTCAGCAACCTCTGTTGATCTATTGTGGTGATGGGCAAATTATAGTGGGTCCAGGTCCTTGCCGATGCAGGAGTCGAGATGCACCATAACCAACCTGTCAAAACACTTAATCACCACGGCTGTTAGTGCCACCGGTCCATAGTCGTTGAGGCATGTCACCTTACTTTTTTGGGCCATTATTATTGATGCACTATTAAAGCTGGTAGGAACCTCAGACCTCAGTAATGTGAGGTTGAATATGTCCACCCAAACTCTATCCAGTTGGTCCGCACAGTTTATGAAAAAGAGATCAGACATGCCAGCCGGTTCAGTCACTTTCCGAGGATTCACCATCCAGCAGGATCTTCTGACTTCTGAATGGCCTACTCCTGCACCTAATTTCTATGTTTCTATGTTTCTGACGACATCGAAACATTGAAAATAGGTGCAAGAGTAGACCATTCGGCCCTTCGAGCCTGCACCGCCATTCAATATGATCATGGCTGATCATCCAACTCAGTATCCCTTGCCTGCCTTCGCTCCATACCCCCTGATCCCTTTAGCCACAAGGGCCACATCTAACTCCCTCTTAGATATAGCCAATGAACTGGCCTCTACTACCTTCTGTGGCAGAGAATTCCAGAGATTCACCACTCTCTGTGTGAAAAATGTTTTTCTCATCTCGGTTCTAAAAGATTTCCCCCTTATCCTTAAACTGTGACCCCTTGTTCTGGACTTCCCCAACATCAGGAACAATCTTCCTGCAACTAGCCTGTCCAACCCCTTAAGAATTTTGTTCGTTTCTATAAGATCCTCCCTCAATCTTCTAAATTCTAGCGAGTACAAGCCGATTCTATCCAGTCTTTCTTCATATGAAAGTCCTGACATCCCAGGAATCAGTCTGGTGAACCTTCTCTGTACTCCCTCTATGGCAAGAATGTCTTTCCTCAGATTTGGAGACAAAAACTGTACGCAATACTCCAGGTGTGGTCTCACCAAGACCCTGTACAACTGCAGTAGAACCTCCCTGCTCCTATACTCAAATCCTTTTGCTATGAATGCTAACATACCATTCGCTTTCTTCACTGCCTGCTGCACCTGCATGCCTACTTTCAATGACTAGTGTACCATGACACCCAGGTCTTGTTGCATCTCCCCTTTTCCTAATCGGCCACCATTCAAATAATAGTCTACTTTCCTGTTTTTACCACCAAAATGGATAACCTAACATTTATCCACATTATACTGTATCTGCCATGCATTTGCCCACTCCTCAGCCTACCCAAGTCACCTTGCAGCCTCCTAGCATCCTCCTCACAGCTAACACTGCCCCCCAGCTTCATGTCATCCGCAAATTTGGAGATGTTGCATTCAGTTCCCTTGTCCAAATCATTAATAAATATTGTAAATAACTGGGGTCCCAGCACTGACTCTTGTGGCACCCCACTAGTCACTGCCTGCCATCCTGAAAAGGACCCGTTCATTCCTACTCTTTGCTTCCTGTCTGCCAGCCAGTTCTCTATCCACATCAATACTGAACCGCCAATACCATGTGCTTTAAGTTTGTATACTAATCTCTTGTGTGGGACCTTGTCGAAAGCCTTCTGAAAGTCCAGATATAACACATCCACTGGTTCTCCCGTATCCACTCTACTAGTTGCATCCTCAAAAAATTCAATAATATTCGTCAGACATGATTTACCTTTCATAAATCCATGCTGACTTTGTCCAATGATTTCACCACTTTCCAAATGTGCTGCTATCCCATCTTTAATAACTGACTCTCGCAGTTTCCCCACTACCGATGTTAGACTGACTGGTCTGTAATTCCCCGTTTTCTCTCTCCCTCCCTTTTTAAAACGCGGGGTTATGTTAGCTACCCTCCAATCCTCGGGAACTACTCCAGAATCTAAAGAGTTTTCAAAAATTATAACTAAGGCATCCACTATTTCTGGGGCTACTTCCTTAAGTACTCTGGGATGCAGCCTATCTGGCCCTGGGGATTTAACGGCCTTTAATCCATTCAATTTACCTAACACCACTTCCCGGCTAACCTGGATTTCACTCAGTTCCTCCATCTCATTTGACCCGTGATCCCCTGCTATTTCCGGCAGATTATATATGTCTTCCTTAGTGAAGACAGAACCAAAGTAGTTATTCAATTGGTCTGCCACGTCCTTGTTCCCCATGATCAATTCACCTGTTTCTGACTGCAAGGGACCTACATTTGTTTTAACTAATCTTTTTCTGTTCACATATCGATAAAAACATTTGCAGTCAGTTTTTATGTTCCCTGCCAGTTTTCTTTCATAATCCATTTTCCCTTTCCTAATTAAGCCCTTTGTCCTCGTCTGCTGGACTGAGAATTTCTCCCAGTCCTCTGGTAGGCTGCTTTCTCTGGCTAATTTGTACGTTTCATCTTTTGTTTTGATACTATCCCTGATTTCCCTTGTTATCCACGGATGCACTACCTTCCCTGATTTATTCTTTTGCCATACTGGGATGAACAATTGTCTTTAAATGCCTTCCATTGCATATCCACCATCACCCCTTTAAGAATCACTTGCCAGTCTATCTTGGCCAATTCACGTCTTATACCCTCAAAGTTACCTTTCTTTAAGCTCAGGACCTGTGTTTCTGAATTAACAATGTCACTCTCCATCCTATTGAAGAACTCAACAATATTATGGTCTTGCCCAAGGGGCCACGCACAACAAGGCTGCTAACTAACCCTTCCTCATTACTCAATACCCAGTCTAGAATAGCCTGCTCTCTCATTGGTTCTTCACGACAGACTCAGTGGGGGGGGCATGAGGGACCAAGAAGGCGCATCAGTGTCCAGGTTGGTGGGTAATAGGTGGAACAGAACGGGGAAAAATAACAGATGGAACCAGGTGGGGTGGTGGAGACAGTGTCTGACGTGATGAATGAGACCAGATAAGGGAGGGATCATGGGCAGTCAGCATTGGACAGGAAGGGGATCGGAAAAATGATCCAAGGGAGAAGAACCCCAAGTGGATAAATATGTTGGTGATGAGAGGGATGGAAACATGGGGGAGACCAATGTCTTTTCAAGGGGGATGGGAGAGGGATGGAAAAATTGAAGAAAGGGCGTGAACATAGGTGGACTGGTGGAAGTGGGAAAGGAATAAGCTCCTAATTTTACAATTTCAGATAATCCATTGTCCCTATGTTCCTTTCCCTATCCACCCACGTTCGCTCTGCCTTTGTTCACCTTTCCAATAATGCTGTTGAAAGGTACAGCTAGTGTGACCACTTCATTATTGGTGTTAAAGAAGGAACTGCAGATGCTGGAGAATCGAGGGTTACACAAAAAGCTGGAGAAACTCAGCGGGTGCAGCAGCATCTAAGGAGCGAAGGAGATAGGCGACGTTTCGGGTCGAGACCCTTCTTCAGACTGGTCAGGGATCAGGGAAACGAGAGATATAGACGGTGATGTGGAGAGATAAAGAACAATGAATGAAAGATATGCAAAAAAGTATCAATGATAAAGGGAACAAGCCATTGTAAGGTGTTTGTGGTGTGAAAATGAGAAGCTAGTGCGACTAGGGTGGGGGAGGGCGATAGAGATAGAGGGAATGCCAGGGCCTGAGGGCTGAGGGAGAGGTGGGAAGGGGAGGAGACAGCAAGGGTTAACAGAATTGAGAAAATTCAATGTTCAAGCGCAAAGGATGCAGACTCCCCAAGCGGAATATGAGGTGCTGTTCCTCCAACTTGCAGTGTTGCTCACTCTGGCCGTGGAGGAAGCCCAGGACCGAGAGGTCGCATACGGAATGGGAGGGGGAGTTGAAGTGCTGAGCCACCAGGACGTCGGGTTGGTTTTTGCGGACCGAGCGGAGGTGTTCGGCGAAACGATCGCCAAGCCTCCGCTTGGTCTCACCGATATAGATCATCTGGCATTATTGGTATTTGTTTCATTAATTTGCATTATAACCACTGTGGGTTATGGATTCAAATAAGGTATTCAGAAGGTTCAGTATAAAGTTATGGTCATAGGATTTGCATTGTGGGGTCATGGTTTGAGAATTGGCCAACTAGTTTTACCCACAGATACGCTCACATTAATTTATTTGTGAATTGTGGGTACAATAAATTGACCACTTCCTCTCCTTTTTCAAATTACCTGCAGCAATACAGTACATTGAATCAGATGATGCATGTGTTTAAAAATCAAGATGATACCAGAATTTCTGATGTACCATACCTCAAGCTTTGAAGACTGTTGGATTTTAACCATTTTCGGGCTGGATTTCTAAGTTTAATATTATTACTAGACCAAGTGCAGACCCATTGGGTTTGTTCCCCCTTCGCGAGTTTGCGGGGAGGGGGGGCATGCGGTGTCACACACACTAACTACCCCCCTTGATATTATATTAATATTATTAATTTGCTCCTTTTACCCCATAACCACCCTATCTACTAGCGCATAGCCCCCAACTCGCAGGCGCGTCTAGAGACGGGGGGGGGGGGGGGGGGGGTGGGTGTAGAGAGTGAGGGCAGAGAGAGAATGGGGAGAGACAGAGAGAGAGGCAGACAGAAGGGTAAGAGACAGAAGGAGGGGTGGAGGAGAGGAAGGGTGGGTGAGGGGGAGGAGGGGAGTGAGAGATGGGAGGAGAGAGGTGGGAAGGGGAGAGGAGGGGGGAAGGGGAGAGGAGGGGGGAGGTGGAGGGAGGGGGGAGGTGGAGGGAAGGGGGATGGAAAGGGGGTAGGGGAGGGGGAAAGGGGGTTTAGGGGAGGGAGGGTGGGGGTGGGTAGGCGGTTGGGGGAGAGGAAGAAAGAGAGAGGGAGGGGGAGAGAGAGAGTGGGGAGAGAGGAGAGGAGGAAGAGCGAGGGGGAGGGGGGAGATAGAGAGATGGGGGAGAAAGAGAGGAGAGGGGCAGGGCGGCAGCCCGAGCGAGGCACGGAGCGATCTGAGGACGGTGAAAAGCAGCAGGGGGACCAACCGACCGTGGCTTCCACCAGCGTGACAGAGCTGGGCCAGGCGGGGGGGTGGGAGGACAGGCAATCAGGCCTCCCCGGAGAGGAGGTCATTCCCTGTGACGGGTAGAGAGGAGAGGGTAGGAGGTGAGAAGAGGAGGGGGGGTGAAGGGGAGCCGGGCGAGTGAGTGGGCTGCGAAATGCGGAGAGTGACAGAAGCGGCCTCTGACTCTGGAAACCCACAGTTGGAATGAGCGGGCGGGCAGGGGATGGGAGGGGCGGGGCTGCACGAGCTGCGCTGACAAGAGAGGAGAACCTCCTTCAGCGCGTGAGCAATCTGCAGAACAAAGATTCTATAGCGGAGCTGAGCTGTAGAATCTTTGTTCGACAGAACTTTCTCGATCTTTCTGCGCCTTTTGAAGAACGGGGAGCTGGGTAGGCTAACGTACCTTGTGGAAAACTGCGCATGCACGTTGACAGTAGCTGCATTAATCCGGGGGGCGGGGCCACGAGGAAAGGCATTGTGAGGTCAGCAGCTGGGCAATCTTAATTTTTTTTTAAATGCCTGTTTGGTGATAAATTTTAGTAAATATCTCTGGAAATTATGGACCAAATTTATAGAGGATTGAATTTTTGAAATTATGGGAAATTTCTACCAGAAGGTGTAAAAATGTCTCTGTTAGTGTAACGTCAGCAGCTGGGCAGCGGATTTTAAAAAAAGGTCAGATTGGTCAACAATTTTAATAGAAAAAGTCGGGAAAATAATGTTCCAAATGTACAGAGGAGTGGATTTCTAAATTCACAAGGAAAATCTCTAAAGAAATACGTTAAAAATTTCCTGTTTCGGCGTCTAATTTTCGAGGAGATATGTTTCACATGCAAAATCACACACACACACACACACACACACACACACACACACACACACAGTTTTAAAAATATATAGATGTGTACAGAAAAATGACCAAATTTAATGAGGAGTGGAATTTGCGAATGTAAAAGTAAAATTACTAGCGAAATGGTAAAAATCTCGGCGTTTTTGTGTCTGGTTTTCGCGGAGTAACGAATCAAAGGCAAAAAGCCCGTACACCCACACACATACAGAGTTTTAAAAGTATATAAATATGAATGATGTAAACCTGTGAATACAAGGTCATTATCTATATAACTAAAAGTCTCATCTTGACCACTTCCTGTCTGCACTGTATATTGAATTTAGAAAAAAACGCTACCATATATCACTATGATTTTTGGCCATCTTACTCACAGTCCACCTCGATGAAAAATAAAAAAGTTATGAATGTTTAAAAAATCTTGAGATCAGCTGATTGGACCTCTCGCCTGTCAATCACCACGATTAAGGTAATGGCCCTTCCAGTGAGGGGGGGGGCAGGACTGTAAAACGCTGGATGCCTGGACGTGAGTCAGTCACTCTGGAAGATCGTGAGGGAGAGTCCACAACTGTGATTGTAAGCTGTGAATCAACTGAACTGTGAGTCTGCAATGTACTTGCAATAAATGATTTGTTAGCCCTTAATGACAATGCAATGAGTTGTTTGGCAATTTGGTGGCCTGCACTCTGCTTGAAATGCTATGAAACTGAATGTGGTGGCCTGCACTCTGCCTGAAATGCTCAGAAACTGAGTGTGGTGGCCTGCACTGTGCCTGAAATGCTATGAAACTGAATGTGGTGGCCTGCACTCTGTTTGAAATGCTATGATATGGAATGTGGTGGCCTGCACGCTGCACCAGCCCTGAGTGACTGATCTGCCAGCCTACCAGCCCTGAGTGACTGAGCTGCCAGCCCACCAACCCTGAGCGACTGAGCTGCCAGCCCACCAGCCCTGAGCGACTGAGCTGCCAGCTCACCAGCCCTGAGTGACTGAGCTTCCAGCTCACCAGCTCTGAGTGACTGAGCTGCCAGCCCACCAGCCCTGAGTGACTGAGCTGCCAGCCCTGAGCGACTGAGCTGCCAGCCCTGAGCGATTGAGCTGCCAGCTCAACAGCCCTGAGTGACTGAGCTGCCAGCCCTGAGCGACTGAGCTGCCAGCCCTGAGCGACTGAGCTGCCAGCTCAACAGCCCTGAGTGACTGAGCTACCAGCCCTGAGCAACTGAGCTGCCAGCCCACCAAGCCTGCGTGACTGAGCTGCCGCCCAAGAATCCATTCGGCCCAAAATGTCCATCGTAGCCCTCTGGAAACCAGGCCCTTCGGCCCACAACACCCATACTAGCGCTCCAGAAAGTGCCCCCCACTGGCCACCAATATTGGAATTGGTGGAGAGGTGGAAGGTTGCGTTGGCGGACCAGCCCTCCGGTGTGAACATGGATCCAACGGGTCCCACAGTCTAGTAGGCAAATAAATTTCAATGGTATAGCTGTTTGTTAGAATATAATGTGCATAAAGTGATATCTGCAACATGGACTTTGCAGAAGGTAGACATATGCTGGAGTAACTCAGCGGGACAGGCAGCATCTCTGGAGAGAAGGAATGTGTGATGTTTTGAGTCGAGACTCTTCTTGCTATATTTAAGAGGGAGTTAGATGTGGCCCTTGTGGCTAAAGGGATCAGGGGGTATGGAGAGAAGGCAGGTACAGGATACTGAGTTGGATGATCAGCCATGATCATATTGAATGGCGGTGCAGGCTCGAAGGGCCGAATGGCCTACTCCTGCACCTATTTTCTATGATTCTATGATTCAGACTTTGCAGATCTGGGTAATTGAAATGGGGAACAGGTCTCGGTATGGTCAAGGTCAGTCACATAATCCCAGTAAATACTGATTTACATTTGAGCCTAGTTCAATAACATTCCATAAAACAGAGAACATAGACCAGTGCAGCACAGGAATAGGTCCTTTGGCCCACAATGTTTGTGCAGAACATGACGCCAAGTCAAACCGATCTCATGATATGATCAATATCCTTCCATTCCTTGCACATCTATGTGCCCATCTAGAAACCTCTTAAATGCCACTGTCATATCTGCCCCCTGGGAATGTTGTCCATGCCTCCATCACCCACCATTCTTGGCCAATATATTTCCATTAAACTTTCCCCCTCTCACCTTTTGGCTATGACCTCATGTGTTGGACATTTCCAACCTTTGAAAAAAGCATTTCTGACTACCTAGCCTATCGATGCCTCTCATCTTTTTATATGGTTTATCAAGTTTCCACTCAACCTCTGATGTTCCATAGAAAACGGTCCAAGTTTATCTAATGTGTAGGAAGGAACTGCAGATGCTGATTTAAACCAATGATAGACACAAAATGCTGGAGTAACTTAGCGGGAGAAGCAGCTTTTCTGGAGAGAAGGAATAGGTGATGTATCGGGTAGAGTCCCTTCTTCTTGAACCGAAACATCACCCATTCTTTCTCCCCAGAGATACTGCCTGTGTTGCTGAGTTACTCCAGCTATCTGTGTCTATCTCCAAGTTTATCTAAACTCTCCTTGTGGCTGATTCCCTCTAATACAGGCAGCATTCTGCTAAACCTCTGCACCCTCTCCAAAGCTTCCACAGCCTTCCTGTAAAAAAAAGGACCACATTACAACATCATTCTATAAGGGCTAAGAATGTTAAAACAAACCTGAAAGCTTTGTGCCTTAATGCGAGGAGCATTCGTAATAAGGTGGATGTATTGAATGCACCGTTAGTTGTTAACGGATATGATATAGTGGGGATTACGGAGATATGGCTCCAGGGTGACCAAGGCTGGGAGCTCAACATGCAGGGCTATTCAATATTCAGGGAGGATAGACAGAAAGGAAGAGGAGGTGGGGTGGCATTGCTGGTTAAAGAGGAGATTACTGCAATAGTAAGGAGAGGCTTTAGCTTGGATGCTGTAGAATCTGTATGGGTAGAATTGCAAAATAGCCAAGGGCAGAAAACGCTTGTCGGAGTTGTGTACATGCAGCAGTAATGAGGTTGTGGATAGCATCAAACAGGAAATTACAGACAGCAGTTATCATGTGTAGCTTCATTTTCATATAGATTGGGCTAACCAAATTGGTAACAACACTGAGGAGGAAGATTTCATGGAGTGTACACGAGATGGTTTTCTAAGCCAAAATGTAGAGGAACCAACTAGAGGGCAGGCCATCCAAGACTGAGTATTGTGAAATGAGGAAGGATTAGTTAGCAATTTTGTTGTGCAAAGACCCTTGGGCAACAGTGACCATAATATGGTAGAAATCTGCATTAAGATGGAGAGTGACACCGTTAATACATAGATTAGGGTCCTGAACTTAAGAAAGGTAACTTTGATGGTATGAGACGGGAATTGGCAAGGATAGACTGGCAAATGATACTTAAAGATGATACTGGATATGCAATGGCAAAGATTTACAGATCACATCGATAAATTGCAAGAATTGTTCATCCCTGTCTGGCGTAAAAATAAAACAGGGAAGTAGGTATGTTACAAAACTTACCTTCAGCTGCTCTGCAGTTCTGCTACTGGCCCTGTGCTCGACTTTGGCGCCTTTGGGGGGGTGGGGGGGGGTGGGTTTAAATGGGATTAAAATGCCGTTTTCTCCTGCTTATCGGAGGCGGCTTTTTTCGAGGTGCTAAGCCGCTGAAGAACAATCGTTCGGACATCCGTTCCTGATATTTTAATTTATTTAATCGCAAGATAATTCAATAATTACATTAAAATAAAAACCGACTTCAAACGCCCTCAATGCCTACAACGGGACGGATCGCATGAAGGGGACAAAACATTATGTAAGTCGTATATTTTACATATAAACTTGTTTATCGGGATGGCTTTAATCTAATTTTCATTTGCGAAAATGTGATTTTGGCCCCATACGAACCGGCAGTGTTTTTGGGGTTCAAATTCACCGCGAATGCAACGTTCCAATCGATCGCGTTCCAGAAGCAAGATGATTAAAGTGCCCTTTTTTTAGATAAGCCGTCTAAATTGTCTATATTTTGTCTTATTCTCTCTCTCCATGATCATTATTTTTAAACTAAATATTTACAACAGTTTGAGTCACATGTATTGTGCAAAAAACAATAATTTTTTGGGTGGATGTTTCTAGATTAATTTATGGGAATTAAACATTAAATTCATTCCATCTGGGATATAAATTCATGAGAGTGAGATTTAAAAAATCATGTTATATTGTGAATTCTTGTGTGAATGGGATTAGTTTGTTATTTGGATACTTAGGCTTTAAAAAAAAAAAATCCTTTTCTTAAGAAATTGAATCTACAGGACATTGTTAATGGAAAAGTAGTGGGCAGAAAGGCATGTCATGTGTGATTTTAAGAGCAAATATTTGTAGTTTACAATGCCAAAATTGAAAAGTTGAGGAAAAACAAGGTGTACAGAGTTGCTTATTGGTTACAATCTGAGGAGTATGATGATGCTACTGATTATGATATGCCAATGTACCAGCTGGCAACTGATCTTCTCCATAAAGACTTGGTCTATTGCTAGAAATTTTAATTTATTTACCTATCTGTTACGGATTTACAACATATAATACAATAATATTAAAGTTCTGATCTTGAGAATATCACATTTTTGAATTTTCAAGGCAGTCTGGGTGTTTATTACTATTTCCGTCACAACGGTCAATTATGTAATTAACTACAATTAGGTTAACTAATTATATGCTTTAATTTCAGGTCATCCAAGTAAGATGTTTTATATTTGTTTCAGAATGCTTCAATCTATAATAACTGAACATTTCATTCAGTTCTCTTGATTTTTAAGAAACTTATGGGCTTTTGACTGTCCTCGATCACAGCTTGTGTGTTGTCAATGGAAAAGCAATAGGGAACAAGATGCTAATTTCCGAGTATGAAAATGGCCATAACTTTTTTAATACTGAAGATATGAAAGTGAATTAGGTGTCAAATTAAACATCTTTTTATGCTTTATCTGATGGGATAAAATGCAGGCTTGATTTTTTAAATCTCAAAATTTTGTAACATTGCTACAGGGAAGGTGGCTCAACCGGGGTTAACAAGGGAAATTAGGGATAGTGTTAAATCCAAGGAAGAGGCATATAAATTGGCCAGAGGAAGCAGCAAACCGGAGGACTGGGAGAAATTTAGAATTCAACAGAGGAGGAAGAAGGGGTTAATTAAGAGGGGGGGGGGGGGGAACATAGAGCATAAAAGAAAACTTGCGGGGAATATGAAAACTGACTAAAAGCTTCTATAGAAATGTGAAGAGGAAAAGATTAGTGGAGACAAAATGTACGTTTCTTACAGTCAGACTCAGGTGAATTTATAATGGGAAACTGAAATGGCAGACCAGTTAAACAAGTACTTTGGTTCTGTCTTTACTAAAGAAGACTCAAACAATCTCCCAGAATACTAGGGGATCTATGATCTAGTGGGAGGGAGGAACTGAAGGAAATCCACCTTTGTCAGGAAATGGTGTTAGGTAAACTGTTGGGACTGAAGGCAGATAAATCCCCAGGGCCTGATGGTCTGCATACCAGGGTACTCAAGGAGGTGGCCCTAGAAATCGTGGATGCATTGGTGATCATTTTCCAAAGTTCTATAGACTTTGGGTCAGTTCCTGTGGACTGGAAAGGTAGCTAATGTAACCCCACCTTTTAATAAAGGAGGGAGAGATAAAAAACAGGGAATTATAGACCATTTAGCCTGACATCGGTAGTGGGGAAGATGCTTGAGTCGATTATTAAAGATGTAATAGCAGCGCATTTGGATAGCAGTGACAGGATCGGTCAAAGTCAGCATGGATTTATGAAGAGGAAATCATGCTCTACTAATCTTCTGGAATTTTTTGAGGATGTAACAAATAGAATGGATAAGGGAGAGCCAGTCGATGTGGTGTATCAGGACTTTCAAAAAGCCTTTGGCAAGGTCCCACACGAGATTGGTGTGCAAAATTAGAGCACATTATATTCGGGGGTGGGGATTGACATGGATAGAGAACTAGTTGGCAGAAAAGAGTGGGAATTAACGGGTCGTTTTTGGAATGGCAGGCAGTGACTAGTGGGGTGCCGCAAGGCTCAGTGCTGGGACCCCAGTTATTTACAATAGATATTAATGATTTAAATGAATCAAATGTAAAATTTCCAAGTTTGTGGACGACACAAGCTGGGTGGCAGTGTGAGCTGCGAGGAGGATGCTATGAGGCTGCAGGGTGACTTGGATAGGTTCGGTGAGTGGGCAAATGCATGACAGATGCAAAATAATGTGGATAAATGTGCGGGTATCCACTTTGGTGGCAAGAACAAGAAGGCAAATTATTTTCTGAATAATGTTAGATTTGGAAAAGGGGAGATGCAACGAGACCTGGGTGTCCTTGTACATCAATCACTGAAAGTAAGCATGCAAGATGGAGCAGGCAGTGAAGAAAGCAAATTGCCTTCATAGCAAGAGCATTTGAGTATAGGAGCAAGGAGTTGTACAGTTGTACAGGGCCCTGATGAGACCACACCTGGAGTATTATGTGCAGTTTTGGTCTCCAAATTTGAGGAAGGACATTGTTGCTATTGAGGGAGTACAGCAGAGGTTCAGCAGGTTAATTCCCGGGATGACGGGACTGACATATGCTGAAAGAATGGATCAACTGGGCTTATATTCACTGAAATTTAGAAGGATGAGAGGGAATATTATAGAAACCTATACAATTCTTAAAGGATTGGACAGGCTAGATGCAGGAAAAATGTTCCCAATGTTGGAGGAGTCCAGAACCAGGGGTCACAGTTTAAGAATATGGGGTAGACCATTTAGGGCTGAGATGAGGAAAAACCTTTTCACCCAAAGAGTTATGATTCTGTGGGATTCTGCAACAGAAGGCAGTGGAGGCCAATTCACTGGATGTTTTCAAGAGAGTGTTAAATATCGCTCTTAGGGCTAACAGAATCAAGGGATATGGGGAGAAAACAGGAATGGGGTACTGATTTTGGCCTACTCCTGCACCTATGTTTCTATGAGGCAATCAGAACTGCACGTAATACTCCAAACATGTCCTAAGCAGTCTTATAGAGCTGCATCATGACTTCCTGACTCGTATTTCAATGCCACCAATGAAGAAGGCAAGAATATCATACGCCTTCTTTACCATTCTGTCTACGAATGCTGCCATTTTCAATGAGGTATGAATGGACTCCAAGATCCCTCTGCACATCAATGCTGTTAAGGGTCTTACCATTAACAGCATCCTCTCCCCTTACATTCTCTCAAAGTGCAACACCTCACACTTGCCCCGGTTAAACTCCAACTGTCATTTCTCTGCCCATTTCTGCAGTTGATCTGTATCCCATTATATCTGACAGCCTTTCGCACTATCTGCAACTCCTCCAATTTTGGTGTTGTCAGCAAACTTACTCACCAACCCATCTGCATTTACATCCGAGCCGTTTACATATATACAGCATATCTCAAACAGACCCCTGTGAAACTCCACTGTTCAAAGACCTTACTGATACTACCATGCCACCATGAATCCAGTGCATCTTAATCTTCTGGATCTGCCTGCCATGCGGAACTTCATCAAAAGTCATACTAAAATCCATGTATATAACATCCACCACCGTACCTTCAATAAATCTTCTTTGTCACCTCCTCAAAAAACTAATTCAAGTTAGTATGACACAACCTGCTGTGTACAAAGCCACGCTGGCTATCCCTTATTCCATTATCTTCCAAATTGTAATAAATTCTATCTTGAAGAATTCCCTCCAATACCTTCCCTACCACCAACGTGATGCTCACTGGCCTATAGTTCCCTGGATTCTCCCTACTTCCCTAAAACAAAGGAACAACACTGACCCCTTTCCAACCCCGCAAGACATTGCCTGCGACTGGAGAAGAAACAAAGATCCTTATCAAGGCCCCTCTCCTCTCTTGCCTCCCTCAATAACTTGGGATAGAACCTGTCAAGCCCTGGTGACATATCCACCTTAATGTTCTTCAAGAGCCTCACTACCTCTTTCTTGTTCTCATGCTGCCCTGGCATATTTGCATTCTCCATACTGATATTGCTGTCCTCCAACTCCTTCTCAGTGAATACAGATGCAAAGTAGTAGCTTATCACCACACCAACATCCTACGACACCAAGCACAGATACTCTCCTTTAGCCTTGAGTGGTCCTAACTTCTGCCTGGTCACCCTCTATTTTTAACATATGTATAAAAAGTCTTGAGATTTTTCCTTAATTTGACTCGTCAATTACATTTCATGGCCCTTCCACTGGCATTATATTATATTTGTAAGCCCTGTCTGATGCAACCTTCTTAAACCACACACACACATCCTTTTTCTTTTCATTCTTCTTGACTAGTTTTTAAATTCTCAACTTTGTATTTATATTCCCGTATGGCTTTCTCTGTAAAATGCACAGGTTATATACAGTGGCTTGCAAAAGTATTCATACCCCTTGAACTTTTCCACATTTTGTCACGTTACAACCACAAACGTAAATATATTTTATTGGGATTTTGTGTGATAGACCAACACAAAGTGGTGCATAATTGTGAAGTGGAAGGAAAATTATACATGGTTTTCAATTTTTTTTACAAATAAAAAACTGAAAAGTGTGGCGTGCAAACGTATTCAGCCCCCTTTACACTGATACCCTTAAATAAAATCCAGTGCAACCAATTGCATTCAGAAGTCACCTAATTAGTAAATAGAGTCCACTTGTGTGTAATCTAATCTCAGTATAAATACAGCTGTTCTGTGAAGGCCTCAGAGGTTTGTTAGAGAACATTAGTGAACAATCAGCATCATGAAGCACAAGGAACACACTAGACAGGTCAAGGATCAAGTTGTGGAGAAGTTTAAAGCAGGGTTAGGTTATTAAAAAAAAAAACAAGCTTTGAACATCTCACGGAGCACTGTTCAATCCATCATCCGAAAATGGAAAGTGTATGGCACAACTGCAAACCTACCAAGACATGGCCGTCTACCTAAACTGACAGACCAGGCAAGGAGAGCATTGATCAGAGAAGCAGCAAAGAAGCCCATGGTAACTCTGGAGAAGCTGCAGACATCCACAGCTCAGGTGGGAGAATCTGTCCACAGGACAACTATTAGTCGTGCACTCCACAAATCGGGCCTTTATGGTAGAGTGGCAAGAAGAAAGCCATTGTTGAAACAAAGCCATAAGAAGTCCCATTTGCAGTTTGCCACAAGCCATGTGGGGGACACAGCAAACATGTGGAGGAAGGTGCTCTGGTCTGATGAACGCTATGTGTGGCGGAAAACCAACACTGCACATCACCCTGAACACACCATCCCCACTGTGAAACAATGTGGTGGCGGCATCATGCTGTGGGGATGCTTTTCTTCAGCAGGGACAGGGAAGCTGGTCAGAGTTGATGGGAAGATGGATGGAGCCAAATACAGGGCAATCTTGGAAGAAAACCTATTAAAGTCTGCAAAAGACTTGAGACTGGGGCAGAGGTTCACCTTCCAGCAGGACAACGACCCTAAACATACAGCCAGAGCTACAATCGAATGGTTTATATCAAAGCATATTCATGTGTTAGAATGGCCCAGTCAAAGTCCAGACCTAAATCCAATTGAGAATCTCTGGCAAGACTTGAAAATTGCTGTTCACAGGCGCTCTCCATCCAATCTGACTGAGCTTGAGCTATTTTGCAAAGGAAAATGGGCAAAAAATGTCAATCTCTAGATGTGCAAAGCTGGTAGAGACATACCTCCAAAAGACTTGCAGCTGTAATTGCAGCGAAAGGTGGTTCTACAAAGTATTGACTCAGGGGGGCTGAATACTTTTGCACGCCACACTTTTCAGTTTTTTATTTGTAATATAATTTGGAAACCATGTATCATTTTCCTTCCACTTCACAATTATGCACCACTTTGTGTTGGTCTATCACATAAAATCCCAATAAAATGCATTTTCGTTTGTGGTTGTAACGTGACAAAATGTGGAAAAATTCAAGGGGTATGAATACTTTTTCAAGCCACTGTACATCTCTAAGATCTCCAACTTTGGTCCCTTACTCGTCCCACTGTTTTATTCAAATTATCATTTTTGTCATACCTTCATTCTACCTAACCCTAGGTCTGGAATTCCCTGAATGACATTGCATCTCTCCTCTACTTTAAAATCTCCCTAAAGCCTCTCTGCCATCATGTTTCATTACACAACTAAGTATCAATTTTTATTTGATAATGCTGCTGTGAAATACCTTGAGGAATTTTATTGAAGGCACAGTAAGAACAAGTTGCTATAGTTCATGCTATCTTGTGTTATCATTCCTTTTATTCCTGTTCATCAACCAATTCCTCTGGTCAATCCACAATCGCTTCTTAGCTGCTAGGTATCATCTTCTTTGCATCAATGCATAATTTATTTGTGTTTCTGCATGAAACCATTTTGGACACATATCAAGATACTTAGTGGTTTGGATCTGTATTCCTTAAAGTTTAGAAGATTGTCGGGTGACCTTATTTAAACATAAAAGACCATAAGGGAATGAGATATTGGAATCTGGAGCAAATAAAAAGACTGCTAACACCGTTAATTGGTGAGTTCATCAACCGGAATTTTCATAGCCATTTACATTATATGATATTAACCTTCTTTGGCTAAAATGAATGAAAATGTACCCTGGAAATGCTTTCCCGTTTTGCCTTCTTCCTTTTGTTTTGGAGCAAATTGTACAATTTATTTCCTCCAGCGAGTGCTCGCATACAATAGCTGAACTTTTATTAAATTCCATTTATCTACCTTTGACCTTCAGTACTACTACAAAACCCAAATCTACCGATCTCTGGTCTTATAAAACTGAGCTGTCCCAGTATCAACAGCCTTCTGGAGAATGAGATCCAGTTTCCCAATAGTTTTTGCTTTGTATTTTCATTCCTAACTGCCCAACTTCTCAGAATCTTGGAAAATTCTTGGAAAATTGTGCTGATAGTGCATAAGAGTTGTCACGTTTCCAGCGCCATTGTGTACCCTTCAAGTTCAAAATAGTTTAAAATGTAGTCTTAATGGCCATAAAGGCCCATTATTCTGGTGGTGGCACTGGGTTGGAGTAGCAGAGGTCGACCTGGCAAGGCAATGCTCTTGATGTCCACCTCTACTGCTCATGTCACAATCACAACCGATCGGCATGCTGGAGCTCTTAGAGTGGCACCCCATCCAATCGACCCCCATGCTGCTGCCCATCTATCAACAGATTGATCCAGACGTGCAAATGACCAATCCCTCACATCCCACAGCCACCGCACAGCCTCCGTGCCCGGTGCCCCACCCACAGCCGATTTCGGAACACACAGAGCACGTCTGAGGTGTGGGAAGTGCGCCCCAGCTTGCTCATTGGCACCATTCCTCTTCTTCATGATGAAGGACCAGTGATACATTTCCAAGCCAATTTATTTGTGTTTCTGCATGAAACCATTTTGGACACATATCAAGATGCTTGGTAGTTTGGATCTGTATTCCTTAAAGTTTAGAAGATTGTCGGGTGACCTTATTTAAACATATAAGACCATAAGGGAATGAGATATTGGACTCTGGAGCAAATAAAAAGACTGCTAACACCGTTAATTTTTTTGTTTTTTGCTTTAGTTTTTATTGCTTTTATGTATACACAAATGAAACACAAATATAACAACGGAATACAACATTACACAGTGTAGCGGGGGGTTCAGTTTACAATTAATGATGCAGTATACAGAACTATTTTCATATTAAAACATTTTCCAATAACTTACATTATTGTCTATAAAATTATACAGTGTGGATGTCTTTATTTCTATACATAACCCATTTTCCCCATTTTCTTTTAAATTCGTCTTCTTTCACTCTTAGAGAATATGTCATTTTCTCCATGACAAATATTTCCTGTACTATGTCTAACCATTGTCTAAGTCTGGGTGTGTCCGCTGCAAGCCAGTTTCTTGTAATGGCCTTTCTGCCATCTGTGAGTCGGATTTTAACCAAGTAATGGTTTTCCTTCAGCACCACTGTATTTATATTACCCAGGTATAAAATGGAACACTTCTTGCAGACTATATATCCCAATACCTCCGTTATTCTGAATTCGGTCTGGTCCCAAAATGGTTCTATTTTTGGACAACTCCAGAAGATTCGCATGGATTTGCGTCTGTTTGCCCACATTGCCTCCAGCATGTTTGCTGCCTTGGAATTTGCTTGCTTTTTATGTTAGGCATAATAAAGAAACAAATCAGATTTTTCCAATTAAATTCTCTCCAATGTTGTGAATTGTGATGTCTGTAGTGTTACACACATATGATGCCATTCTTCTTCTGAGATCAAATAGATGTTCAATTCCTTTTCCCACTTAAATTTTACATAAAATGTAGTTTTAGCTTGACATTCCATTAAACATGATAAAGTTTAGAAATAATCCTTAATGTTTTTTGATGATATGCACTAACTTCACTTCTATCACTGATTCTTTTCTTCCAGTGCTCCCTTTTTACCTTTTATTGTAATAAACTCTCAGTTGGAGTATCTAATGATACGTGGCTTGAAAAGTGGTTTGCAAGGGGGAGGATTCCAAATTTTTAGGGCACTGGGACCAGTTCTGGGGAGTGTGGGACCGTACAAACAGGACGGTTTGCACCACCTGGAATGGAATGGAACCAATGTTCTTGGGGGAGTGTTTGCTAGTGCTGTCGGGGAGGATTTAAACTAATGTGGCAGGGGGATGGGTACAAGAGCAGAGAGGCAGAGGGTGTAAAATGAGGGTAGAAGCATTAGGTAGCAAGGTGAAAGGTAAAAGTGGCATGCAGACAAAACCAGGGCTAAAATCAAAAAGGCCACTTTTCAGCAAAATTGGTATAAGGGGTAAATGCGTTGTAAAGACAAGCCTGAATGCTTTGTGTCTCAATGCAAGGAGTATTCGTAATAAGGTGGACGCGTTGAAACGTGCAGATAGATATTAATGATTATGATATAGTTGGGATCACGGAGACATGGCTCAGGGTGGACGTAGGCTGGAGCTGAACATCCATAATTATAATCTGGGATATCAATAATTTCAGGAGGGATAGAGAGAAAGGAAAAGGAGGTGGAGTAGCGTTGCTGGTTAGAGAGGAGATTAAAGCAATGGAAAGGAAGGACATTAGCTTGGAGGATGTGGAATCGGTATGGGTAGAGCACAAACACTAAGGGGCAAAAACCTGGTGGTGTTGTGTACAGGCCACCTAACAGTAGCAGAGAAGTTGGGGATGGTATCAAACAGGAAATTAGAAATGCGTGCGCAAAGGCAAAACAGTTATAATGGGTGACTTCAATCTACATATAGATTGGGTTAATCAAATTGGCAGGGGTGCTGAGGAAGAGGATTTTTTGGAATGTATGCGGGATAGTTATCTAAATCAACATGTAGAGGAACCAACGAGAGAGCAGGCTATTTTAGACTGGGTTTTTGAGTAATGAGGAAGGGTATTAGCCGTCTTGTTGTACGTGCCCCCTTGGGCAAGAGTGACCATAATATGGTTGAGTTCTCCCATTAGGAATGGAGAGTGACATTGTTAATTCAGAAACAATGGTTCTGAACTTAAAGAAAGGTAACTTTGAGGGTATGAGACGTGAATTGGCCAAGATTGACTGGCAATTAATTCTAAAAGGGTTGACGGTGGATATACAATGGAAGACATTTAAAGACTGCATGGATGAACTACAAAAATTGTTCATCCCAGCTTGGCAAAAGAATAAATCGGGGAAGGTAGTGCATCCGTGGATAACAAGGGAAATCAGGGATAGTATCAAAGCAAAGGATGATGCGTACAAAGTAGCCAGAAAAAGCAGCATACCAGAGGACTGGGAGAAATTCAGAGACCAGCAGAGGAGGACAAAGGGCTTAATTAGGAAAGGAAAAATAAGATATGAAAGAAAAAACTGGCAGGGAACATAAAAACTGACTGCAAAAGTTTTTATAGATATGTGAAGGAGAAAGAGGTTAGTTAAAACAAATGTAGGTCCCTTGCAGTCAGAAACAGGTGAGTTGATCATGGGGAACAAGGATATGGCGACCAATTGAATAACTAACTTTGGTTCCGTCTTCACTAAGGAAGACATAAATAATCTGCCTGAAATAGCAGGTACTGTGGGTCAAAGAGGAATTGAGTGAAATCCAGGTCAGTCGGGAAGTGGTGTTGGGTAATTGAATAGATTAAGGCCGATAAATCCCCATGCCAGATAGGCTGCATCCCAGAGTACTTAAGGAAGTAGCTCAGGAAATAGTGGATGCATTATGGTGATAATCTTTCAAAACTCTTTAGATTCTGGAGAAGTTCCTGAGGATTGCGGTAGCAAATGTAACCCCTCTTTTTAAGAAGGGAGGGAGAGAGAAAACGGGGAATTACAGACCAGTTAGTCTAACATCGGTAGTGGGGAAACTGCTAGAGTCAGTTATTAAAGATGGGATAGCAGCACAATTGGAAAGTGGTGAAATCATGGACAAAGTCAGCATGGATTTACAAAAGGTAAATCATGTCTGACGAATCTTGTGGAATTTTTTCGAGGATGTAACTTGTAGCGTGATAAGGGAGAACCAGTGGATGTGGTATATCTGGACTTCCAGAAGGCTTTCGACTAGGTCCCACATAAAGATTATATACAAACTTAAAGCATACGGTATTAGGGGTTCAGTATTGATGTGGATAGAGAACTGGCTGGCAACAGGAAGCAAAGAGTAGGAGTAAACGGTCCTTTTCACAATGGCAGGCAGTAACAGTGGGTACCGCAGGGCTCAGTGCTGGGACCCCAGCTATTTACAATATATATAATGATCTGGATGAGGAATTGAAGGCAATATCTCCAAGTTTTGCGGATGACACTAAGCTGGGGGGCATGTTCGCTGTGAGGAGGATGCTAGGAGACTGCAAGGTGACTTGGATAGGCTGGGTGAGTGGGCAAATGTTTGGCAGATGCAGTATAATGTGATAAAATGTGAGGTTATCCACTTGGTGGCAAAAACAGAAAGCAGACTATTATTTTAAATGGTGGCCGATTAGGAAAAGGGGAGATGCAGCGAGACCTGGGTGTCATGGTACACCATCATTGAAAGTAGGCATGCAGTGCAGCAGGCAGTGAAAAAAGCGAATGGTATGTTTAGCTTTCATAGCAAAAGGATTTGAGTCAGGAGCAGGGAGGTTCTACTTCATTTGTACAGGGTCTTGGTGAGACCACACCTGGAGTATTGCGTGCAGTTTTGGTCTCCAAATCTGAGGAAGGACATTATTGCCATAGAGGGAGTGCAGAGAAGGTTCACCAGACTGATTCCTGGGATGTCAGGGAACTGTCTTATGAAGAAAGACCTGGATAGACTCGGTTTATACTCTCTGGAATTTAGGAGATTAAGAGGGGATCTTATAGAAACTTACAAAATTCTTAAGGGTTGGACAGGCTAGAATGCAGGAAGATTGTTCCCGATGTTGGGGAAGTCCAGACAAGGGGTCACAGCTTAAGGATAAGGGGAAATCCTTTAAGACCGAGATGAAAAGACTTTCTTCACACAGAGAGTGGTGAGTCTCTGGAACTCTCTGCACAGAGGGTAGTTGAGGCCAGTTTCATTGGCTATATTTAAGAGTGAGTTGGATGTGGCCCTTGTGGCTAAGGGATCAAGGGTATGGAGAGAAGGCAGGTACGGGATACTGAGTTGGATGATCAGCCATGATCATATTGAATGGCGGTGCAGGCTCGAAGGGCTGAATGGCCTACTCCTGCACCTAATTTCTATGTTTCTATGTTTCTAAACAAGTTCTTGGTTCCGAAGTGCAAATCTATCCTTCAAATCTTGAAAACTTCTTAGGTCTCCATTTTGAATAATAGTACAAAATGCAGTCATTCCTTTCTTCATCCACTCTTTAAATGTTGAGTCATACATCCCTGGTTTAAATTCATTATCCAAAGCTATCCATCTTAACACTTTTTGTGGTATATTCAGTTTAAGTTGTCTGGTAAGCGTGAACCAGGTTTTAAATGTAAATATCGTTATTGGATCGATTATGCTCCTGATATGTCCAGGAAGCGCTTTTCTCCCAAAGTAATTTGGATGTGGAAGTCAGGGATATCTGCTCAATCTCTTTCCACCTAGCTATATAGCTGTCCTCACACCAATTAATTAAGTGGTCGAAGTTGGGCTGCATAGAAATATATCCTCTTTTGGAAGTGCCATTCCACCTTTGTCATTGCAACTGTAGTGGTACTGTATCGAATTCTGGCCATATTTCCCTCCCCAAATAAATCTAGATATTAAGTTTACCCATTCCGTGAAATGTTTTAATGGTATCCTCTATTGGCAGAGATTGAAACAAGTACAAGCCTTACAAAAATATTCATTTTCATCACATTTATCTTATCTTACTACTACTAAAATCCATATGGGTAGGTGGAACCTATCCTTCCTATATTTTTCTTAAGTTGTTGATGTGATTATTAAATTGCACCACACAACCTTGATATATTTTTTGTAACTTACCGTTAGTATTGATTGATATTTTTTTTTTTTTTTGAATCCTATTTACTATTATAACTTCTTGATTTCTTCCTGAGGACGACAATTAAATAGGAGGATTTGGATTTTTGAAATATTCTCTATATATTATATCCCTGCATACAATTAATTTTATCTATGATCCCCATCATGCTTGGAAAGGAGGATGTTTACTTCCGAGATACATCATTACATCAATCTGCGAAAAGGCCAATTTTATGTGTCCTCTGTACTCTTATAGTTACACCCCTCAGTTTTCCCCTATCTTACAATCGCTTGAGATCAATCGGTTTCAATATAATAGGCCCAAACAGGTAGGCCTAAGACAACATCCCTCTCATTCCCTCTCTCCTAACACAAACTCTCAGTTTAAGGACCCATTCATCTTTGACGCTCATTGCAGTAGGTTGCTGTAAATTGCTTTACTAACTTGAATTACTCTTCTGGGTAAGCCAAATCTTTCTATGTTATAGATATAAAGAGTTCCAATTAACCCTATCAAAAGCCTTTTCCCACGTCTAGCACTTATCAGGACAGCAGGCATACTTTCCTTTAGAATCGTGTATTATATGTAGGGTTTTTTCTAATGCTGTCCTGTTTGCCTGCCTATTATACAACTAAGTCTGGTCTTCATCAATTAAATCTGGCAGAACTTTTCAAATCGTTTGGAGATAATTGAATTATATAATTTTAAGTCCACATTTAGAATGATATTGAAATAGGTCCTGTAGTTGTACAATTTTTTCTTGTCTTATCTCTTTGGGGATTAAAGTATATAATAATTGCCTCTTTCCATGACAGAGGTGTCATTTGCTTCTTTGATCCAGTTAAAGCTCTCTCAGAAGAAGTGGGTTGAGCACAATTCCGAAATAATTTATACCATTCTATAGGTAAGGAAACCGTCGCTGCCTGGGGGCCTTGTTAATTTCATCCTATCAATTGGTCTTCATCTAGTCACCTCCAGTGATATTTTCTGGCTGTGATTATTTATTATTTTGTGTCTCTCCAATACAGGGCAGATCTATTGTACTTAAAAAATCCTCATTGATTCCCCATCATACTGAGAATGTTTTGTGTGAAATAAGTTCTTTATAAAATTCCTGGAAGATATATTCTATTTCTTTGGATCACTCCTTCAAATTCAGTGTACAGGGGGCACTTAATTTTGTTTATTGGAGTTGTCAGCCTGTTGTTTGCGTATCCTTCGGGCAAGAGGTATTTTTAGTAGATTAGGGCCAAGTCACATAATGTGCCTTTTTTAACAAATCTTGCTTTTTTTCTCCATCTTCTTGGCCCAATATTCCATCCATTTGTCCCATCAAATCTTCTATTTGCTTATAATTCCTCTCTGGTCCTTATTATTTTGTACTCGGTTCTAAATCCTTCAGGTCTGTTATCAACTTATATAATATGTTTTTCATTCTGGCCTTTTTAATATGTGAATGCCCTCGCTAACCCCCCTAGCTACCTACCTCGTATTACAGCCCTTTCAATGAGTCCCATATAGTAAGATTGGGTCCACTCCCCCAATGTGTCATCTCCTCTAGTAAAGTTTTGATTTCCAAATTTAATTATATCAATAACAGTTGTGTTTTATCATTACAGTATTCCCAACATTAATCGCCACACTGTGTTTTCCCTTCTACTTGTCCATTGAATTGTTTAAGTATATGGCATTATGGGTCTGATAACATCTGCCACACGCAATTCTGCATCCGTTACCCTATAGCAGTCTTCTTTCTGCATAAGAATAGTCCTATTCTGGAGTACTGACTGGAGTGCGGTAAATGAGTAATGTTATAGTCTCTTCTAAGGGGGTGAAAGTTTCCGCCAGACATCAAGAAAAACCCAAATTTTTCACAGGAGTGTTATATTTGTTAACTGTTCTTAATTCTTCTTTTTAACTTGTCGTATCAAGCCTATGATTCAGACAACATTCAGAATCCCCCCACATATACAAAATCCTGCTTCCATTGCAATAATAATCAATAATAATATTTGAAAAATGTTTATCACTATCTGGGGACATCAGATAGATATTCACCGTGTCATGATATTACATCAACTTTGTCCCTTTACTATGATATACCTCCCTTCTTTGTCCTTTTATTCTTTAAAACATTTCGAATTTTAACCGAGTTTTGATATCAAGATTGCCACTCCTCTTTTATGAACTACAAGTATGTGAGCTATATTATGTGTTTTTATATATACAAAACTTTTCAGCTTCTCGTGCTCTTGTCGCAATAAATGGGTTTCTTGTAAGAAAATAATATGCATCTTCACTTTTTCAATTTAGTCATGACTTTAGCCCTCTTAATTGGATTACCCAAACCATTAACATTTAGAGACATCAGCTTAAGTCCTTGACATTGCATCATTACACTTAGTGTGATTGATTTCACTGTATCCCCTCAACTCAACACCAGAACCATTCTGAACGATAAACCAAAACATATGAACAAACAAAGGTGTTTTACCTGGCAAAACAAAACAAAACATCAAAACATATATGGACTCCCAAAAAAGGGTATTCTCTCTCCTCCATAGATCCAGAATCCCTTTGTAATTGAGGGGGGAGCCTAACACCAAGAAAGGGCCCTCTCCTAGATAGGGGGGTAACCCTCTATGGGTCCCTCCATTCATTCTAGCTCTAATATTTTGCTAATCTCCCTAACAGTCGGATTTATCTAATACAAAAAGTTGTATTAAATCAACATTAATTACACCCACATGAGGTCTGTGATGCTTGTGTAAATATTTTTAGAACCAGGCTTATAAACAGAATTTGTCCATGAATATACATATATATACACATATTTATAAACTTAGGATTTCATAAGAACTCAGTATTCTAACATATTGTGGCAGAAGCCATTGTGTTATCCATGCCTGTGCGTACCTTCATAATCATATCTCATTTCAAGCATGAGTCTTTTGTTGGAATACTTGAGGTGCTCCCATGCCCGTCTGACTGTCTCTGATTTTCCGTGTCCTCTCGACGAGGTTGCCACCGCGCCGATTGGTGGAGTTGTTCACGCAGTGCGGCATGTCCGTGTCTCCCGCAGCTCTTCCACTTTATAGCCTCTCCGTTGTATCTCTCGCACGGCTTCCCTTGCGTTGTTGTAGGTTTGGTGTCCGCTCTCCCAGTGAATACATATATTGGCAAACGGTGTCTGAAAGCGGATTCCTTCCTCTTTTAAGAAGCGTTTGATATGTTTGTATGCCTTGCGTTGTCGTACTACAGCGGTAGTATAGTCATGGTCAAAAGACAGCATTCGTTCTCCAAGTTGGATCTTCTTTTGCCATGCCTGTTTGAGAACCATCTCTTTAACTTTAAACTGGAGAAAGTGGACAATTATGGATCTTGGAGGGGAACTGGGGCTTGGTTTCTGTGCCAGGGATCTGTGTGCTCGTTGAATCTGTAAATCTGTCATTTCAGGGATTGACATTTCACTTCTGAGCAGTTTCTCTACAAACTGAGGTACTGAGCTACCTTCCGCACCCTCTGGCGCACCGTATATCCACAGATTATTTCTTCGGGATCAGGACTCCAGATTACGTGAAGGAGTGATGCCGCTGCCTGAGGAGCTGCGGCCGTGCAGTACCTGGTAGGGAGAGTGGTACTGCGAGCTGAGCCTGGGGACTGGGCCTGGAGCTTCGGGCCGAGCCCAGGGACTGGCCCAGACTGGAGCCAAGGACGAGCCCGGAGACTGGGCCTGGACTGGAGCTCAGGTGGCATCCAAGCTGAGGGCTGGAGTTTTGCCCAAACCCGGGGCCTGGTCAAGGCGTACCAGTGCCTCGCGGCTAGCCCGGCCACCACCATCCTGGTTCACACCCTCCGCTTCCTGCTCTGCGGGCAGCTCTGGCTTGGCTGCACGCCCCCAGCACAGTGAGCCCGTTCCGTCGAGGCTCAGGTCTGCGAGTGCTTCGGCCTCCTACAGCCAGGGTCGGGCTGAGTACGAGAACCAGTCCAAGTTCCAGGTTCTGGCACTGCTCTCCGACCTGGGTTGGTGCTGGGGCAGGGAATGGGAGTGAGGGGAGGAGAATAAGGGAAATGGGGAGGAGGGAGATGAGGTGGTTGGGGGAGGTAAGAGCAGCAGCACCGAGCCCTGCTGTTTACCTGCTGGCAAGGGACACCGTGGTTCCCGGGACGGGCAGCTCTCCAGCGGCTCCTGCCCACGGGTGTGGACACCGGGAGCGGCCCTAACGCTCCGCACTGTTACACAGAGAGAGGGAGCGGCGCAGCCCGGTGGCGCAGCTCGTTGGTGCTGTCGTAGGTTGTTGCCAGGATGACACAGGTTGTCGCCAGGTGACGTAGGTTGTCACCGGGTGATGATGGTGGTGAATTCCATTGGCGACTACCTACGTCAATCTACATCAACCGGCGACAGGTACCAGCGACTGAATTGTCTTTACTTGTCGCCGAAAGGATCGTAGTTTGTCGCGGGTGGACGTAGGTTGACTTTGGTTGTTGTAGGTTGTCGCCTGTGTGGTTATAGGTTGTCGTATATGTCGTTGTAGGTTGTCGTAGGTGTGGTCGTAGGTGAAAGTCCTAAGTTGCGAAGAATTGGGTCGCCGGTTGTCGTAGCTTGACCTCGACTAAGTGGTAGGTTGTCGTAGATATTGTCGTAGGGGAGGGTCCAGTCGCCGGTTTTTCGGCGACCTGCTACGACTGTGATTGTTGCTGGCAGTCACAGAAAAAATCGCCTAAGTGGGACAGGCCCTTTAACCTTCCACATCTTTCCTGTAATGGGGCAACAAGAACTGCATGCAATACTCCAAATGCGGCCTAACCAAAGTCCTATAGAGCTGCATCATGGCTTCTTGACTCTTGTGTTCAATGAGGCAAGCATACGATAAGCCTTTCTTTACCTTGTTTACGTGCTGCACCTTTGCTGCTGGAATGCCAACAGAAAGCAGGGGCTTGTGCCAGGGTTCTGGCACAGCAGTTAAAAAGGCAGGATTCCATTGGCATTTCTGTTCCAAGGTACTCATGCTGAATACTAAGTAAGGTGACAGTATATTGCATACATTTAAAACTTATCACAAATGGTGAAATATTGGTAACATTACTTAAAGTACGAAACATGAATCAACATAACTTGAAACCATGTAACTGGTGAACTAATTGTGCATTGGCACCAAGGTAGCTTTGGTATGCACAGTGTGCAAAATCCATTATGATGCAGTCCCGTAGTTATTCTGGACAAGTAGCATTATAAAACCTAAAGCTACTTCAACCTGATTCCAGATATTAGGCAGATGATTACTTTCACAAAAGTAATCCTCCACTTCAATTTGAGAAACATTATTGTAAAGATTTTTCTAAAGATCTTTGAACAACACAAGAAATGGTGTGAATTTTGAGGCAATTGATTCATTAACACCGAGAATTAAGAATTATCCAAATGCTTATCTAAAATATTACACCAGAATAGCATACCAAATTACTTATAAATGTTTTTAAGATGAATGGGAAACAAAGCGGTCTCAGTTATTTTCTTATTTATGTTAATGTTCAAAAGGTTCAAAGGTTCAAGGTTCTTTATTTATCACATACACCCATTGGTGTAGTGAAATGCATCCTTGATTATGAAAGTTACTTTTGTCTTGTTGCAATGTATTATTTTCAGGTTGGAGTCAGAGCAAGCATGGCTATGGAACAGTAATAGATGGTGATGCCTCCGTGAAGCTTTGGAGCTACAATACACATCATATAAAGTTGAAAGTATTATTCAAACTATACTGAATAAATATTTAATGATAGTCTCATAATAAACACAAAATTGATTTTAAAAAAAAACTCAGTTCCCACTCTTTCAGCAATTTAAAATTGCATATGATCTGTTTATCTTTCTGCTTGATCCCCGGTATTTTAAAGATTATAATTCGGTCGAAGTGCACATTAAATCCAGCACTACTATTATTTATCGGTGAGTAAAACATAGATTACTTATACAAAATAGCAACAAGATGAAACAGCAATATATTAATGAAAAGAAGCAATGAATATACCTACCGCTTTAACAAAGCTTGTGAAATTTATGCTGAGAATGACAACAAATATGCTCAATAATTCAAGTTCACATTTATTGCCATATGCACCAATTAAGGTACGGTGGAACTTGATTTACCACGCAGCCATACAAAAAAAAGAGCACAATACACAATAGAATATAACATGAACATCTACCACAGTCCTCCTCCTATGTTTATCCGTGGTCGGGGTCATGAACCCTCCGCAGTCGCCGCTATGGATGGCTCGATGTACAGGCCCTCTCGTCTGGATGCTTGAAACTCCGACGTCAGGACGGACGGGTGAACCGCGGCTTGGAGGTCCCAAATTGGCCGCTTCCTACCGGAGACCGGGGCTTCACAATGTTATAGGCCACAGGCCGGCGGTCGGAGCACTTCTTCTGGCGACCCCCGGCAAGGGATCGCCCAGCTCTGCAATGGAAAGTCCACGCTGCGTCCACTGCTGAAGCTCTGGGCTCGACTCCTGGAAAGGCCACACCAATCCAAGCTGTTAGGCAGCGAGGGAGGGTAAAATGAAACTTGGAGAAAAGTCACATTCCACCGAGGTAAGTGACTAAAAAATAGTTTCCCCCAATTCCAGCCCCGACCCCTCCCCGCACGAAAACACACTTAAACTCACTAAAACACACTTTCAGACATTCTAAAAACAAAAAAAAAAGTTGAATGGACGAACAGCTGTTGGCGAGGCTGCTAGCTCGCGGCGCCACCCGTCGAAACATAATTCTAGAGCTGGTAACCATAGTTTTGAGCTCGGGTACATTGCAGTAACTTTTTTTCTTAAGTAGTTTCTTGAGACAAGAACGTCACGCTTCCACTCTAGTTTTTTGGGGTTCTGAGGTGGTTGATGTGGCACGAAAGCAGTGTCAGAAAATATTTAAAAAATTGTTTCAATTAGAATCAGCATAATTTTAACTCAATGTACTTTCCTAAACAGAAGCACCAAAAACCTGACATAAATTGAAACAATGCTGTATGGAAGTCAAACCGATGAGATTTAAAATAATTGATTCCGTTTTTAAAGTTTTATATACATAAAAGTCAATATTTACTCTTTTTTTTGGTTTCTAGGTTTTCATTGAGAGAGGGTGGTAACTTTATCCCAGGCTGCCTACATTACCTTTTTTAGTTGCCCATAATATGATGGCAAGAACACACACAAAACACACATCTTCTTTTGGGCTTTTTCACCATTTCAAATATAGCTGTTGCTATCAACTTGAAGCATCCTCAAACAGTGTGGCTCATAGAACGTAATGTTCCACTAGCAGAATCCCACACCATGATAATTTATCAGAAAGATACATTTTCATCCTTTGTGATTCATTTTCCATTGACATCCATAAACAATGGACACAAATCGTTGATAACTAATTGCTACATCTAAAGCCACTGTTTGTATTGGGTCTTTTAATTATATCCATAAAAGATGTTTAAGTTAACGGATATCTTGTTATGGGCAAATAAAAGAGAAAATATGAGTAGCCTGGGATAAAGTTACCACACTCTTTCAATGTATTGCTGTGGTTAGGCAAACTCAACTTTACATCAAAATTATCTTATCAGGTCTTTTTAAAAATAAATGCTGGTGAAGATTTTCACTTTAATCACAATGATCTGATTTTGTGCAAAATACTTACATTTTTATTGTTATAAACATCATGAATCTTTAAAATTCTTAGTTTGTTACTCGATAAAAATGTAGAGCAGTACCAGAGTGTGATGTTAACTATTCAATACTTAAGGGGTGCATAGAGGGCATCTGAATTGTTGTCATTATTCTGCAGCTTGAGTTGCATATATCGGGCATGCTAATATATTTTACTTCGGAGTCACATGAGTGACTATGTGAAGAAGCCCCGCCAGAGCGCATGCTTGTCATTACGTCAGACGCATTGTCAAGCACCGGACTGGTTGGGCAACGCTCCTGCCGGCGGTAAGTTTCAACCTAGAAGGTAAGTGTTTTTTACTTACTAGCGTTCTTTGTTCGGGCAGGAGCCTCTCTTTACAGAGGTTTCCTGCCAGATTTATCGGAGGTCCGATGCCTAAGCCAGCTATGGGGGGGGGGGGGGGGGAAACCCCGGTCCGACCGCAGAAGCGGATAGCCGGCAAAAAGATCAGGTTTCCAGATAACAGCCGCTGACAAAGCAGTCAGTGGCTTCCAGCCTGCAGGGTTGCCGTTTAAATAATGCCAGAGTTACTGACAGTCGGTCAGCGACTCACAGACACGTTGCCCCAGGCGTGGAGTTAAATTGGAGGGAGAGAGAACTTGTGCAGTCCTATTAGAACTCGGGTGAGTCGGGCTGCAAGGGTTCCTCTTCGATGATAAGGGAATTTCACCCTTTACAAATTCACACTATCAAATTAATGAGACTCCACTATAATAGCGCGGGCCTATGGGACAGGCCGCGCCAGCAGCGCCTGGAACAGGGCTGCTTCATGGGGAAAAGTGCCGGCCTCTACGAGAGGCGGCGCCAGCAAAGCCTAGGACAGGGTTGTTCAAGGTCTCCCTGCTGGAGGGGGAGACCAGGATGGGTCAGTGTGCTACTGACACCAAATCTTCACAGCGCTGGTCTACGGGAGAGCCGCGCCAGCAGTGCCTGGGATAGGGCTGCTTCATGTGTAAAAGCGCCGGCCTATGGGAGAGCAGCGCTAGCAGCACCTGGGAGAGGGCTGCTCCAGGTCTCCCTGTGGCAAAGGGCAGACCAGTACGGGTCAATGGGTTGCTGACACCGAACGTTTTCACAGCGCAGGCCTACGGGAGAGCCGCGCCACAAGCACCTGTTGACAGGGCTATGTGTATAACCTCCCGTGAGCATCAGCCGGGAGAGCCAGGGCAGTAGGATGCTGACCCTGAAGTTTAGGGACCCATCACACCAGCACCTCGTTTAGGGCTGTGTGTGACCTCCCGTGCGCATCAGCCGGGAGAGCCAGAGCAGTAGGGTTCTGACCCTGAAGTTTGGGGACCCATCACACCAGCACTTCGTTTAGGGCTGTGTGTGACCTCCCGTGCGCATAAGCCGGGAGAGCCAGGGCAATAGAATGCTGACCCTGAAGTTGATGTCACTGCTTATGTGCATACACCAAAGCACAAGAGCCACGCTCCAGGTGTCCCAGATGTGGTTAGCAATTTACCATACCAGTGAAGTCGGGGATGACAATTTGGCCAGCAAATTAATGGCCCTCACCAGTTCCAGGACTTCATAATGGGGGAAAAATTCACATATCAAACACCTGTTTACTGTGCATCGCTCTAAAGGAGCGCAACATGAGGGCGCATGAATTAAGGCTGCAAAAGACCTAAAAAATAAATATATAAATAAAACTGGTTGAAGCTGGAATTATACCCATTTGTTAGTTTAATATTTACGAATAAATATCCAGCCCACATTCAACCCACGGTTCACAGCCTTGCGCAGATCCTCTAGTGCCCAGGGGAATACCTGGACGATGAGACAAAAACTGAGGCCAGGATGCCACCTCAAAAACCGTATCCTTTCAGATTATGAAACAGTAAGTGAATATTGGACTGTATCCGGGGATCTCAAATATGTATCTCGGAATGACATCCACTCGTACAAAATAGACACAGTTTGGTGTTGGTGTTCAATACCACTAACTCTATAGGTGGATCATGCATATCAGCCTTAACAATTCCAATTCCCCAACCAAAAGGTCGATTCATTCTGGGCCGGAACATACTTAACCCTTAAGGTCCAGTATAAAAGGTTTAAATAAAAATGTCAGTATTGTAACTGGGATAAAAAAAGGGTGTTATATTGGCAGCCATAGATCTGAAAGATAAATATTCAGCTACCACACACCTGTTGAGAGGTTAGGTCCTCACCCATCTAATTAAACTTAGATTAGTACCATTTAGAATGATTGGCTATTTGAGGTCATCATTGGTTAATTAACATGACAGTACTTTGGCTAGGGCCACAATTGTAACTAATGTCTCGCGATGTACTAGCGACATTCTAACTAAATAACCTTAGTTTACAAACTGATGTGAGCTTCAGGATGAGGAGCCACTGATATCAAGTCTGGCTGTGATGGCAGATAAAATGTGAAAGAAACATTAACCCTGCAGAGGTTGGGGAAAACTGCGTAGAATTGCTGGGTGCATTCTGTGTCCTAAAGAATTCTGCTCAACAAAGCATGATTGCGTGTGCAGCTTCAGATTCACAATACCACAGCTGGTACCCATATCAATCACATGGGTAGAATGAGGTCATTATTCTGTAACAGTCTGCCTAGCCTTATCTGGCACTGGGTGCATTACAAGGAACATCTGGGTCTCAGATATTTACCTATCAGGTAGAGATAATGCGAAAGTTGCAGACACCAGGACATGTAAATTCCATGACAAACATAAAATGAATTAAGAATCCAAAAGTACAAAATCATTGTTAGCCGGTATGGATTGCCAGATATAGATCTGTTGTATCTGGGTTAAATTATCAGTACCTGTATTCGGCATGTGAACTAAATCTAGGGGCAGTAGCGGAGGATACATTCTCGCTACATTGGGGATGTATGTTCTTACGCTTCCCCATTTCTTCCTTATTCAATCAATGTCTCACCAAAATGAGTATGACTACACTTAGGTGTTTAGTGGGTTCTAAACTGGTCCACACAGCATGGTCCCATTGGTTTGAGACGGATGACACAGCATTCATGATCATCCCGATTACAGTAACTTGTTGGTTCACACTGGGACAGGAGGAAACCTCAAACCAGATACAAAACTCGATGTTTCAGACAGCAGTAATCCCCACCTCCCAACTGTTTCCAACTACCCTGAGGAGACACATCATTACACTGGAAAAATACACTGTGCCCTCCATTTTACAGGATGGTTGCGTTCCTGTTAAACCCTCAGTTGCAATTTTCCATGATGCAAACATTTTTCCCCATTGAATCCCAAGATATATGTGGAGAGGTGTTCCTAAGAGAAATTGTTCTCTCAACAGTTATGTCCTGTGTGGGCTATAAGTACTGCAATTCTGTTTGAATTGTGGTCAGAAGATAAAAGGTTGTTGTCTTAATTACCTAGAAATAGATGTTAGGTTGTTTGATAATATATCATTATATAAGAGCTCTATAAGGAAAGATTGAGAGGAATACGGGCTAAACAGGGGCAGATGGGATGTGTAGATGGGACATCTTGATCGGCATGGGAAAGTGGGCCAAAGGGCCTCATTCCATGCTGTAAGATTCTATTAAACTATGACAGTTGATAATAAATGTTGGGTTTGACAATGATGCATGAATTTCAGAAATGATATAGAAACGATATTATTTTTATAAAAGTAACTATCTCTCAATTTATGTTCCCAATAGTTGGGAATTCTCTTTGTGAAGCTCATGAACCTCATGGAATTGATAATGCTAAGACTTTGCCCCCCTCAAAGATATTTATCATTGGGTATCTGCAAAGGCAATATTGTCAAACATTAGATTTCTTTCCTACTGTTTTATACATCCGCTTACATTTTCTGTCACACTCTCCATGCAATCATCACATTTTTGAACAGGCGTATGAGAGAGCTTTTCACCTTTTGTTTATTGGAAATACTCTCCCTTAAGCTTGAGTGAATCCAAGACACTTTTTCAGATATGTCTTCCTTTATCCTCAAGCTAGCCAAAAACTCACATTTATTTAGATTTAGTTATGCTCTTTGCAACAATTGTATCTCCCTAATTTTACAAATATTGAAATATAAAAATATCATGTTTGAACTAAAAAGTGCAACTGTGTATAACATTGTAGCTCAATGTATAACATGCAGTCACTGTAGGTTAACCGATATCCAGAATTGCGGTAACAGCAAAATTCACCAACTGATGACAAAATGCTTTTCCACACCAACTAAAAAGCAGAATTTATAGAAAAGCAACTGATTTTCACTAGGCGTGGTCCTGTTGTGTTAAGCCAAATGTATGTTTACGAACAACCTCTGAAAGGAGACTAAAATTGCCATTTATCAAAAGTAACAAAGTTAACAATCTTATTGATGTGTATATGGGGTATGTTACTTTATCAGAGAACGCAAAGTCGTCCTTCAGCTGATAGTTTGTGATTTCATGGTACCAATTTTTAAAAAAAAGCAAATTTTACCAATGTCATGGCTGACTACATTTTAGAATCATTTCTTCATTACAGACAGTGTGATGTGCAAACTTGGCTATCATATTTGCATATATTATATCAACTCAAGACTACATTATTCTTGTGATTCTCAGCCAAAGCCTGAGATTGTGAAACTTACGTAATTGCATGTTCCCTTTCTCATCAAAATAAAATAATACAGCAGATTATATGTAGCAGATTGTATGATTAAATGTTATTGCTGGCAAGCTAAGCAATGGTGCATTAGTATTCTGGCGGTTTGCTGCACGATTACACTCTGGGCATTCTATCTCATTCTGTCTGTTTGCAGATGGTGACCTTGGATGTGATATATGTGAATGAGCCAAAACTGCTGATGAGAGACTTGATTGTACAGAAATAACCTTGACAATTCTGTTGATCAAATTTTGTTGCAGTGAACTACTTTAAAGTCATATCATTGCATTAATTGGCCAGTTAGTAATCAGTTGCATAATCTTATGTTAGTGACAAACAAGCCAAGCAGTCTAAACAAATTCCTTTGCAATCTAAGCAGATAGTGACGTTTTTCAATTAAAACAGATAGACATTTTTTTAATCTGTAATCTCCTTGAATTTCAGAAAACCATCATGCAAATTTCCACAGCCTTTCACTTAGAAATCGAAAGCATCATCTTGGGAGCAGATGCGGCAGAGATGGAAAAAATGTAATGGGCCTGTCCCACTTAGGCGACTTTTTAGGCGACTGCAGGAGACTATACTGTCTCCACATGTTCGCGGGTGGTTGCTGGGGATTCGCCTTCATTGTCATGAGGAGTTTGCCGCCTTCTGGGAACTAGTCGCGGCCTCATTATGGTCGCCGTGAATTTTTCAATGTGTTGATAAATTAGCCATGGAGAATAGCGAAAATTCTCGAGCCGTAGGTGGGTTGCCAGGAGGTCGAAGGGTCTTGGAGGTACTCGTAGGTTGGAGCGGTGCTGACCGGTGAATTTCATTGGTTCATTGGGAAAAAAAAGGTAAGTAGTAGTTTTCAGAGCCAAGGAAAACCGACCAGTAATGTTAAATGGCCGCCGAGCTTCACAGCCATGTATCTCTGGCTTCTTAAAAGTTGTCTCCACTCCTTCTCCTCCCTTCTCCTCCCTTCTCCCCCTTCTCCCCCTTCTCCCCCTTCTCCCCCCCTTCTTTTCAAAGACTTACCTTACACTGTGCTTTAGCAGTCTTTTTACAGCGCCAACCTTCCTGTTCATCGCGGCATGTGTCTGTATCACCTTGGCTTTGCACCGTGTTAATTTTTTAGATGGGGCAAGCAGGGGGAGCACTGTCTAAAAAATTCACATGGGCTGGTGAAGGAAGCAATGTGTTTGTGCGTGTGTGTTCCACTCTGACAGTTGCCGATATAGTTCCCGGTTTTTCAGGCGACTGAAAAATCGCCTAAGTGGGACAGGCCCATATGGCATCAAACAGGAAATTAGAAATGCGTGCAATGAAGGTAAAACCATTATAATGGATGACTTCAATCTACATATAGATTGGGTGAATCAAATTGGCAGGGGTGCTGAGGAAGAGGATTTCTTGGAATGTCTGCGGGATAGTTTTCTAAACCAACATGTGGAGGAACCAACGAGAGTGCAGGCTATTCTAGACTGGATATTGAGTAATGAGGAAGGGTTAGTTAGCAGCCTTGTTGTACATGGCCCCTTGGGCAAGAGTGACCATAATATGGTTGAGTTCTTCATTAGGATGGAGAGCGACATTGTTAATTCAGAAACACGGGTCCTGAACTTAAAGAAAGGTAACTTTGAGGGTATGAGACGTGAATTGGCCAAGATCGATGGGCAATTGATTCTTGAAGGGTTGACGGTGGATATGCAGTGGAAGACATTTAAAGACTGCATGGATGAACTACAACAATTGTTCATCCCAGTAAGGCAAAACAATAAATCAGGGAAGGTGGCGCATCCGTGGATAATGAGGGAAATCAGGGATAGTATCAAAGAAAAAGATGAAGCATACAAATTAGCCAGAGAAAGCAGCCTACCAGAGGACTGGGAGAAATTCAGAGACCAACAGAGGAGGACAAAGGGCTTAATTAGGAAAGGGAAAATGGAGTATGAAAGAAAACTGGCAGGAAACATAAAAACCGACTGCAAAAGTTTTTATCGATATGTGAAGCGCAAAAGATTAGTTAAAACAAATGTAGGTCTCTTGCAGTCAGAAACGGGTGAATTGATCATGGGGAACAAAGACATGGCAGACCAATTGAATAACTACTTTGGTTCTGTCTTCACTAAGGAAGACATAAATAATTTGCCGGAAATAGCAGGGGATCGCGGGTCAAATGAGATGGAGGAAATGAGTGAAATCCAGGTTAGCCGGAAAGAGGTGTTGGGTAAATTGAATGGATTAAAGGCCGATAAATCCCCAGGGCCAGATAGGCTGCATCCCAGGAAGTAGCCCCAGAAATAGCAGATGCCTTAGTGATAATTTTTCAAAACTCTTTAGATTCTGGAGTAGTTCCTGAGGATTGGAGGGTAGCTAATGTAACCCCACTTTTTAAAAAGGGAGGGAGAGAGAAAACGGGGAATTACAGACCAGTTAGTCTAACATCGGTAGTGGGGAAACTGCTAGAGTCAATTATTAAAGATGGGATAGCAGCGCATTTGGAAAGTGGTAAAATCATTGGACAAAGTCAGCATGGATTTACGAAGGGTAAATCATGTCTGACGAATCTTATTGAAATTTTTGAGGATGTAACTAGTAGAGTGGATAAGGGAGAAGCAGTGGATGTGTTGAATCTGGACTTTCAGAAGGCTTTCGACAAGGTCCTACACAAGAGATTGGTATACAAACTTAAATCACACGGTATTGGTGGTCCAGTATTGATGTGGATAGAGAACTGGCTGGCAGACAGGAAGCAAAGAGTAGGAGTGAACGGGTCCTTTTCAGGGTGGCAGACAGTGACTAGTGGGGTGCCGCAAGGCTCAGTGCTGGGACCCCAGCTATTTACAATATACATTAATGATTTGGACGAGGGAATTAAATGCAACATCTCGAAGTTTGAGGATGACACCAAGCTGGGGGGCAGTGTTAGCTGTGAGGAGGATGCTAGGAGGCTGCAGGATGACTTGGATAAACTGGGTGAGTGGGCAAATGCATGACAGATGCAGTATAATGTGGATAAATGTGAGGTTATCCACTTTGGTGGCAAAAACAGGAAGGTAGACTATTATTTGAATGGTGACCGATTAGGAAAAGGGGAGATGCAGCGAGACCTGGGTGTCATGGTACACCAGTCATTGAAAGTAGGCATGCAGGTGCAGCAGGCTGTGAAGAAAGCGAATGGTATGTTGGCATTCATAGCAAAAGGATTTGAGTACAAGAACAGCGAGGTTCTAGTGCAGTTGTACAGGGTCTTGGTGAGGCCACACCTGGAGTATTGCATACAGTTTTGGTCTCCTAATCTGAGGAAAGACATTCTTGCCATAGAGGGAGTACAGAGAAGGTTCACCAGACTGATTCCTGGGATGGCATGACTTCCATATGAAGAAAGACTGGATAGACTTGGTTTGTACTCGCTGGAATTTAGAAGATTGAGGGGTGATCTCATAGAGACTTACAAAATTCTTAAGGGGTTGGACAGGCTAGATGCAGGAAGATTGTTCCTGATGTTGGGGAAGTCCAGGACAAGGGGTCACAGTTTAAGGATAAGGGGGAAGTCTTTTAGGACCGAGATGAGAAAATCGTTTTTCACACAGAGAGTGGTGAATCTGTGGAATTCTCTGCCACAGAAGGTAGTTGAGGCCAGTTTGTTGGCCATATTTAAGAGGGAGTTGGATGATCAGCCATGATCATATTGAATGGCGGTGCAGGCTCGAAGGGCCGAATGGCCTGCTCCTGCACCTAATTTCTATGTTTCTATGTTTCTATAAGGGATGGCATATTTGTAAGAGGCAGGTGGGAGGATATATATTGATGTAACTGTGGTACTCAATAGGTTGTGTCGAGTAAACCCTGTGATGGAGATAGAGAAAGGGTAGAGTGGTGTCAGATATTTTGTGTGCATAGCAGCAAATTACAAACACAATGGATTCCATATTAATTATCACTCCTCACCCATCATTCCCTACAAAGTATGGGAGAGAACAAACCCAAATGGTCTGTTGATAGATCATCAAAGTATTTGTAGGTTTCTTTGGTTAAGTTCACTATCACTTAGACCAGAGAGACTTGAGAACAGATCACCCTTTACTGAAGGCATGCATTCACAAACAGCAGTATCTGGTACAATATTCATACCACACTGCGTTCCCAAAAGCACATATGACCTGAAATGTAACACAATTTCCATCTCTACAAAAGGGGCTTGACTTGCATACAGTAGTTACATAGTCATGGGGAGATTGCTGAGACAACTGTCTGTGCTGACCTTCACCAACTGTTTTACACTAATCCTAACTTTTTTTTTCACTCATCCCCATCAACCCCTCACACTGTAGCCCATCCCTCTGCAAACTCTAATACTCATTTACACATTAGACAGAGAAATGTGAGGTGTTGCCTTCGGATAGTCTAATATGGGCAGGACCTACACAGTGAATGGTAGGGCTGTGGGAAGCATTGTGGAGCAGAGGTATCTAGGAGGACAGCTACATAATTCCTTAAAGGTGGTGTCACAGGTAGATGGGGGAAGGGAATTATGAACCAGAGAGCATAGGTTTAAGGTGAAGGGGGAAAGATTTTATAGAAATCTGAGGGGTAACTTTTTCACACAAAGGGTGGTGGGTTTATGGAACGAGCTGCCGAAGGAGGCAAGGACTATCGCAACATTTAAGAAGCAATTAGACAGGTACATGATAAGGGCCAAATGCAGGTGTTGGACTAGTGTAGATGGGACATGTTGATTGGTGTGGGCAAGTTAGGCTGAAAGGCCTGCTTCCACACTGTATGACTCTATTAGGGTAAACTTAGTGGCAAGTTAATCTATCAACTCATACATTTTGGAATGTGGAAGGAAACCAGGACAAATGGTGGAAACACATGGGAAAAAACACCATCCTTCACTAAAACTGGACCCAGATTACTGGAGTTCTGAGGCTGTAGCTCTTCTTGTTGTACCACTATCCTTCACTTGTTTAAGCATGTACTGTATTAAACTGAAAGGGGTTCCATTGTCTCAACAATTGCAGTGTGGGGAGAAGAGGAAATTAAAACCTCCATGCTTATACCATCTGCAGTTTCTAAATCAAATGAGATTGAGTTGTAAGGAAGCAAGAGAATAGTATGGGGATATTGGAACCTTCCATGTTTTATTTAGCCACTCGCCACATTTTCATGCTGATTGGTTAGGTTGGGAAGGAAAGTTTCAAATAAACACAGTTTAGAATGAAAAGTTCTTCCTTTCTTTGTCTGCTGCTCGTCATCTTCCATTAGACAACTATATTATGTGGTACATGATCTTTCATATCCTAAGGAAAGGGACTACAGATGTAAGAATTTTCATGAGTGTAGGAAAATACAAGTATATTATTGTGAAAAGTGGAGGTGACCTTTTCAAACAATTTAGGACTGGTTGATTGATTTGTGTAATATAAATTGGTCTGTCATTTGATTACATTGTGAGGTTTAGACTCTAGCTTTAATTTGCATGTTTTGTCCCACTGGGAAATGACCATGAGTTCTAAGCCGAACGTTTGGTAAAACATTAAATAGTAGATCAATACATCTCTAGAGGCTAAGCTACTTGACAAAAAAAATGACACTTCAACAGAAGGTATGAAGCTTGCATGTATTGACTTATTTTTCTCACTTCATTTGGTGAATTATGGCACATTGTGATAGAGAAATAAAATCATCCATTGTTATTTGGGCTGGGAACACAACTCTACCAAGGCTTCATTGGGTCAGGCTATTTTAAATGTTAAATACTATACCTTGGTTTCAGACAAGAACGTGTGTTAGGAATCTGACCACAAACTAAAGGAAATTATCTCAATGAGAATTTCAGGAAAGTATTTTCAGGTACCGAAGGAATGGGGTTTTCTCAGTTGGACGAGGAAGAGGAGCTTAGCATTGCATATGAAAAAGTTCTATCTTTTGATTATGTATATGTAAATCCTTAAAATACTGCTGTATTTTAAAGTCAAAATATAAAGGTGTTCACAAGTGTTGAGTCACTATCCCAGTAGCTTGTAGGCTAGATAGTACTAGATTGGGCAATGGCTCACAGAAAATTAATTCTAGGGAGATGCGTCAAGGTTATTATTAAATCAATATTTAATAGGGATTTTATTAAATACTAGATTATGTGGGACCCGATGGGTCCCTGTTACACAAGAGGCCTGGTCCCCCAACGCAATCCGTTCCCCCAATGCAATATTCCACCACTCACCCGTAGCCCCCAACTGTGCGGGCGCGGCTCATTTTCCCTCATCCCCCAGCACTCCATCCCCCTCTGCTTCATCCTCCCTCTTGTTTCCCCCCTCCTCCCAAATCCCTCCCTCACCTCCCCCTCCCTCTCCTTTCCCCTACCCTGTCACTCCATCCCTCCCTCCATAACTCCTCTCCCCTCCCTACCACCCTCCTATCCCTCTGTCCCCCCTCCCCCCCACTATTCATCCTCACGTCCCCCACTGCCCTCCTCTCCCTCTATTCCACCTCCTCCCTCTTCTTTCCCTTCTCCTCCTACCCTCCCCCAATCCCTCCCTCCCCTCTCCTTTCCCCTACTCTCGGTCACTTCCTCCCTCCCTCCAGAACTCCTCTCCCCTCCCTACCCCCCTCCTCTCCTTCTACCCCCACCTCCCCCACTCGCCTCCCCCACTTTTAAAATATACCACTGATCACAACAAAACCTGGTGCATTTGCAGCACAGGACAACGATGAGTAAGGTGGCGAAAAATCGTTTGCAAATGTAAAAACAACGCAAACCAGAAGATACGAAAATGAGAGTTTTAGTTATGTATAGATTATTTAAATTTATTTAGGTTGCCAGAAAGACAGTAATGTTGTGGTCATTTATGGAGGAAAGATAAAGAATGTTGCTTCACATAAGATATTACCCAGTGTACATAATATGTGATATAAAATGGATTAAGTTATTATATCCTAATTTTTGGATTCGCATGTGCAACCTTGAAGGGGTGGGTACCCTTTCATCTTGGTCCACCTTTATTGATCCTTATCACATAGTTCAGTAAAGAGTGGAAAAATGATGCCCCTGGGGATGACTACAAATGTTAATACTCCTCCAGTGAATGTAATTTGCCCACTATCACAAACGTGTGCTTTTAAGACTATAGCTCCCTCAACATTAATCTCCCTCATTCAGTGATATCAATAGAACAGTTTGAGTGCTATGTACTGATTCAACTATGTGTTTAGTACTATCTACCAGGAATGAACTTTTCAGCAGCTGTGTCCCACATGTATCGGTCCCCATCAAGTGATAGGGCTTTATTTTAGCTCTCCTACTCCTGTTCAGAACTTGATCAGCATTGAATTAGCCAAACCCTGCCGGGATACAAAATGCTGATCTTGAGGTATCTGGTGGAGGTGCAGTGATAACACAGCACCAAGTGGGCTTCAGACAAAACAATTGTTAGACCTAATCCTTGGGTTGCCCTGACAGTCTATAACATCATTTTGGCTTTCCTCAAAACCACTGAGGCACCTCAAATATTTTTGATATACTAAAACATTTAAAAACTATTAAGATTACAGTAAATAATTTGATAAATAATTCAAACTAAAAATAAGATCACATGAAAATTCAGAAACAATTAGAATCATGAAAATAATGCAAAATAACAAAGAAGGTTAATAACAGAACTTACCTTTTCCTTCCTAACCAGGCTTGGAATCTGCACTGAAATAAATGGGCCAGCCTATACAATGCTTGAGTAGTGTAGGATTGCAAAATGGATTTGTCAGAGTACTGCTGAAAATTCCAGGAAGATAGTGTCCTGCTGTCGAACTGCGTTGGTAGTTCCACCAGCAGATGTGTCACTTATCCAGTGTCTGATGAAGGGTGCCCACCCGAAATGTCACCTATTCCTTTTCTCCAGAGATGCTGCCTTAACCGTTGAGCATTTTGTGTCACTTTATCATATTCTGGATTTACAGGTGTATGAGTAAATCTGGATTTATATATGTGAAAATGACTAACGGGGAGTGCTTTTCTAAAAGATAGCTTTGAAGACAAAATAAAATATTTATTTTATTTGAATTTTTTGATCATTCATTGGTTCTCATATGTATTTTAATACTTTTAAATTGTTAACATTTGGTTAATCTGACAGATGTTTAATTGACATAGATAAATAGTTATTGGAAGCAATTATTCTCTTCATTCACAACATTTAATCCCTTTAGAGATTTGATGCCTATTAGATTATTGAGGAGTGAAGTTTGAAGGAGTGAAATCTACACTCCATGTTTAAAGTATTTAAAGTACTTAATTCTTTGGACGTGCTATATACAAGACTTTTTCTTGTAAAGATTACATTACCCCTTTCAGTTATTATTTGAAATATTTTTTTGGACAATGCGAGGATTGATGACATCCTTAGAAATATGGGCTACTGAGATGAAGAATCTCAATTGACTAGATAATTGATGCTGTTTTTTATTATAAGATAATATACCTGGAAATGTTAACAGTTTTTAGTAAGAACAGATTTTTAAATTGTCCAATGTGATTCTTTTTAAGTATGATAACAATTAAAAATAAAATCATAATTTAGATCTCAGATGTTTATTCCTTGAACTGAAATTGTGAACAAAAATAAGCTATATAAAATGAACTATACAGAAAATACAGGACTATTACATTTTCAGATTTAGCTAATGAATTCTGACCTATTGAACAAGGATTCATACCATGCAGACCTTCATCAATATTTGCAGGCTTTTGATTTGAAGGTCAGTGTAATGGCTGTGCATAATGAAGTAAAGAGCTATAATTTTAACTGTACCATTTAGATTTTTTTCCATTAACCTAAAGATTAAATAAAGAAAACGTAAGAACTTTAATGAAACTGTTAAATGAACAGATGCTCTAAATTTTATTAATGATTTATTCAAGGCCATTGGTTTTAACTTGACATTCACAGTGGCGCCAGTTTCTGAATATTGATATCTGTATGACAAACTCATTCAGGCGGGGCCATTTACGAGCAGGATGTTAGCATAATAAATACTGTTAAGCACACAAAATGCTTTTAAAAAAAATAATTAACTGAAAGAATTGACACTGGCAAAGGAACACAAGCAGCAATATGAAAGTCAAAGTAGAAACGTCATTAGTGAGCAGAAACTGCCTGATATGCTCAAATCACAAAAGTGTGAATTATGTTACCTGGCCATCATTACGCAATTCTTCAGCTCAGTGGTCATGAACAAATTTAGTCTGAAAAAGTACTCAAGGATTTCCGATTTTAAACAAGCTTCTCATAAGCCAGGAATTTAGAATTAGTTGGTGGATGTGGTTTAAAACGACAGCAGCTGCTCGAGACTGAGAAGAGCATCAAAGGATAATCTCTGCCGTCACCTTACTGCAGATATTTATCTTTTCCTTGCTCATTTCTATTCCTAGCTTCTTTGCAATTTACTTTTGATGATATGGAATCTTCAGAAAAGCATGATGCTGCCCAGATATAAAATATCCTCATGCAACTGATATAAATTCCTTTTCTTCTCAAATACTCCTGGTGATAAGCCATTAAAGAAATTAGTTCTATGCTGCTATTACAACTCAATGTATCCTGATTATAACACCGGACAACAGTTTATTTTCAATAATGTTTCAAATAATATCATTGTGCAATTTAAAAAACACATCCAAGGGTAACTAAGGGTCGTGCGCACTCACATCCACAGATATATCAATGGAGAGAAGGAATGGGAGACATTTCGAGTCGAGATCCTTCTTCAGACCCTTCCGTCTGAAGAAGGGTCTCGATCAGAAACGTCGCCCATTCCTTCTCTCCACAGATGCTGCCTCACACAAGTTACTCCAGCATTTTGTGTCTACCTTCGATTTTACCAGCATCTGCAGTTCTTTCTTACACACAGATATATCAAGTTAGCTCATCCTTTGGAAAATATCTTAGGGAAAAACATATCCTCAGTTTTTGCACATAAATCTATTTGTTGTGTTTTGAATACTGCTCTAAAATTTAGTTACATTCTCAAAGGTTCTTCAACGCTAATTTTCTAACCCACAATTTCTTCTGCTTATATGGATAAGCTAACTTCCTGATTTTACTTAGATTGTATGCTGTTGATCTTTGAATTTTAAGTTTTGCACACTGATTTTGCAACAATTTTGCACTCATTCCAAAACAACTGTTGCATTTAAATAACACCTGTGATTGCCTCAGGCCATCGCAATTATTTTACAGCCAACAAACTTGTCAGAAAATGTGCATGCAGGTTGCTCCCACTATAAGCAATGTGATAATTACCAGATAATCTTTTTTTGGTTTGAGGAATAAATATGGATCATAAAATTAGGATTGACCCGCATTCTATTAATGTAAACCTTTATGTGTGTCCCTGGGTTTAGACTAGGATTAGTTTTGACATCTGATCTGAAAAAGGATACCTGCAATGTACATCATCTTTTCCATACTGAAGTGGTGAATCATCCTGGTTGGTCTCAGGGTGGAATTTGAATCCACAACCTTGGGCAAGGCAAAAGTGGAAGTAATTAAGCAATGCTCATACTTATTGGATGCATCTTATCTTTAAACAATGCTGATAAAATCTGCTTGAGCATATGTGGAAATCAAGAAGGAGGAACTGCCTCAGAATGTCAGTGTGAGGCACTTGGAAATAATGCCCAGACCAAGATTCTCAGATTCACTTTAGTTTAGGTGCAATGAAATTCCTTGCTCACAAGGTGCTCACAGAGTATTACAGTAAACCCTTGTTTTAATGGTCCCCTTGATAATGGATTTCAGTTATAGTGGATATGGACCCGCCGACCTGCTGGGTGCACCAACGATTCCTTCTTCACCCAGCACATAGTCATACAGCGTGGAAACAGGCCCTTCGGCCCAACTTGCCAACACCGGCCAAAATATACCAGCTACACTAGTCTCACCTGCCTGTGCCTGGTCCATATCTGTCCAAACTTGTCCTATCCATGTACCTGTCTAACTGGTTCTTAAACGTTAGGATAGTCCCAGCCTCAACTACCTCATCTGGCAGCTTGTCACATACACCCACCACCCTTTATGTGAAAAAGTTACCCCTCACATTCCCATTAAATCTTTTCCCCTTCACCTATGTCCTCTGGTCCTCGATTCCCCTACTATGGACAAGAGATTCTGTGCATCTATCCAATCTATTCCTCATGATTTTATACACCTCTATAAGATCACCCCTCATTTTCCTACTCTCCAAGGAATAGAGACTAAGCCTACTCAACCTCTCCATATAGCTCAGACCCTCTAGTCCTGACAACATCCTTGTAAATCTTCTCTGAACCGTTTCAAGCTTGGCAACATCTTTCCCATAACATGGTGGTCAGAGCTGAACACAATACTCCTGCTCCTCCCCCAACGTCTTATTTCACTGCAACATGACCTCCCAACTTTTATACTGAATACTCTGACTGATGAAGGCCAATGCGCCAAAAACCTTTTTAACCATCCTATCTACCTGCAACTTCACCTTCAAGGAATTGTGTGCAATACCTACACATGCTGTAGTTGTTTTTCCAGCTTACGTTGTAGCCCTTCGAAGCAGCGCTTTCATCAGGTCACTGCCACCAACAGAACGCACTCGTCACTGTGGGGCTCCATCCCCTCTCACCTGCTGTTGATTCTTCCTGTTGGCTGTTGTTTTGTTCACACCACCACTGCATCCTCCTTCTCCTATAGTTTTGCCCATTCGCTGCTCCCTCCTCCTCCCTCGGAGTCACCAACATATTCCACCTTGGAAGTTGTCGTTGACTGCGGAGGAGAAAGAGGCAGTGGTGGAGGAGGGAGCAGCGGAGTGGACAAAGTGATGGAAGAAGGAGGAGGATGAGGCAGTGGAGCTGACAAAGCCACAGCCGACAGGAAGAAGCGGCAGCAGGTGAGAGGGGATGGAGCCCCACAATGACTGAGCGCATCCTGTCGGTGGCGGCCTGAAGAAAGCCCTGTCCCCAAGGACCACAATGTGAGCCGCAACAACAGCTGCATCAACTGGACCGTCTGGCGGGTGAAGAAAGTCTCGCTGGTGCAGACCAGCGGCATCGGCACCTAGTTTTAAGTCAAAATGACAAAGCACTAGAGTACCTCAGCAGACTCAATCAGTCTGAAGAAGGGTCCCAATATCACCCATCTGTGTTCTCCAGAGATCCTGCCTGATCTGCTGAGTTATTCTAGAATTTTGTGTCCTTTTATGTATTAACTAGCATCTGCAGTTTTTTGTTTCAACTGCACACAATGATAATCCCTTATTCAGTTATAGCGGACAATCAGCACTCACACAACCCCCCCCCCCCCCCCCCCCCCCGATGTGATGTGGTCTGATAATCTTGTATATTTGGAGGGGCAAGTGAAATATAATGCTGATAGGTCTGAGGTGTTGCACTTTAGGAGGGCTGATAAATTAGGACATGTGCAATGAGTGGTAGCAACATTGGGAATATCGTATAGGTTGGTGTACAAGTGAAAAATAATTGCTTGAAGGCAACATCGCAGCTGGATAAAATATAACTGCAGATGCTGGTTTATACCAAAGATAGACATAAAGTGCCAGAGTAACTCAGTGGGTCAGGCAGCATCTGTGGAGAAAAAGGGTGGGTGTCGTTTTGTTAGAAGGGTCCCGATCCGAAACATCTTCCCAGAAATGCTGCCTGATCCGCGGAGTTACTCCGGCACTTTGTGTCTATCTTTGGTATAAACCAGCATCTGCAGTTATTTGTTTCTACTTAGGACAGTTGTGGCGGTTAGGAAGATGGTGATACAAAAAGCTGCAACTATTGTCATCTTGGGCAAAACACAAAGCACTGGCGGAACTCAGGGGGTCAGGCAGCTTCCGTGGAGAGAATGGAGGGGGACGTTTCCTATTGGGACCCTTCTTCAGACCGATGGTGAAGAATGGTCATTCCGAAGAAAGGTCGCGGCCTGAAATGTCGCACTCCATTGCCTGACCCACCGAGCTCTTATCCACCGAGCACTTGATGATTTGCTCAAGGTGGGTTGCAACGTGTACGGAATCCTTGCTTTCATTAACCGAGGCTTAGAAGAGTCTATTGAACCCAAGAACTTTAGAGGGAGTGCGGGCATCAGAAGCAGGTGAGTTTGACGGGAGCGTGGGAGCCGCTCGCAGCGATTGGAATATTGTTCGGGAAGCCGAACCCAGCGTGAGAGAACGAACACGGGTATTGGGTCCCAACAGGAATAGGTTAAAGGCTTGAAGAGAAGATGGAGACAGACACTCACATTCAACAAGGACAGTAATTCTGCTATAACACGATCGTTGTTTTGCGAAGTAACGTCGTTTTTATTTAATAGAAAATCATGTTATAGAAACAATCGTAGCAATGGGGAAAATAATCAAGTTATTTTCCTGTGTGATTTTACAAACATGGTCTTTTGAATAACTATAAATTTATTTATGTTACTGCAAGCTAAAATGCTAAAGGTTGTGTGTTACATTGTTTAATAGAGTTTCGTTGTTCAAATATCAAAGGAAGCGATTGTTTGTCAATTTCTATGGTCATTATAGTGACAGTTGGGCTCCGGTGATCGGGTTGAACATGAGATCATGGTGTCTCGTCACTGCTGGAAGGCTACATGGAAGCATTTTTGTCTGCTTGCAAATTTCCAAACTAACTGTAGTTCCCAACCTGAAGGGCCCGTTTCTGTGCAGTATGAAGCAATAATGAAAACAGAACAGTACAGAAGAGCCAGGGTGTGTAGGAAGCACAGGCAGAACAGGGGCAGAGGGACAGGAGCAGAGGTTGTATGTGTGGGGAACTAGTGGTACTTCCCCAACTCTACCCCCACTCTACAACTCTTCGTCTCACCACACAGACCAAACTCCCCACCATTGACTACAACTGCATTTCATGCTGCTTCGGGAAAGCAGCCAACTTAACTAAATCAGTAGAATCAGGAATGCATTCTTTCCCTCTGTTATCAGGCTTCTGAATGGTCCTTCCATAAGTTGGGGGACTGTCCAATTTTCTCTACCTCATTGTGTCCATTGGACTTTGTCTCTGAAATTCAGCGCTAAAATATTGAGAATGACAAGATCTGCATTTTGTTTCTGTCCCGATCTATGTACTTGAATTTAGTTTACTTGATCTGATTTGACTGCATAGCATGCTAAACATAACTTTACACATGAAAGTAATAAATCTAAACCCAATGTTGTTTGTATCGGGTAGTTGTGCATTGTCATGGTGAGTTTGTCGGGGCAAGCATCTTTCTGAAAGCAATGAATGCTGAGGGCAAACCTTAACTACCTGAATACGGACTTCCAGAAGGGTCTTGACAAAGTCGCAATACGTGGTGTAAAATGAATATTGAAAGCATGTACATGAGGTCAACAAAATATTACACAATCTTGGCAAATGCTTGTGGGAAAGTGAATAGTGTGTCCCCCCCCCCCCATTTTCCAGATCACAGTCACAGTCATCGTTAGCCACAGTCACTCGTAAATAAACCCACTACATCCAATATGCGACTTTTTATGATCATGGATGACAATCCATTTAACCTCAGTGCAAATTCAAATGAAGGTTCCTGCTCCTGCCTTCTGCTGTCACTTTCAACGCTGCTGCTATTGGAGTCTGGCCTCGGGTAACTCCATTCCCACCTGGGAAATGAAAAGTTTCCATTGACGGTGCCACGGTAGACTCACGAGTCACTAAGGTAAACGCACGGGCGACTACGTTATTACAACGAGTTTAAATGTTTCCATTTTTAACTTGAACAGTTAATTTGACTCGTGGAAAAAATCAAACATGTTTGATTTTTTCACGAGTTAACAAGTTTCCCATGTACCTGCCGTTAGCACCATGAGTCGCTAAGTTGCTCGTGCGAGTTCCGACGTTCCCGCTACGTGATCACCACGAGTGAAAACTCGGGGTCACTCATGGGCCAACTCGCACCGTGAGACAGGGGTTTTAGCTCTTGTGTATGCCCCAGCTGAGTACTGCACACCAGTATGGTGTAGAAGTATTCAAGATTCAAGAGATTTTATTGTCATGTGTCCCAGACAGGACAATGAAATTCTTGCTTTGCTTCAGTACACAGAATATAGAAGGCATGAATACAGAACAGATCAGTGTGTCCATATACCATTGTATAAATATATACACACACACATGAATAAATAAAACAGATAAAGTGTAAATAAACAGATAATGGGCTATTAATGTTCAGAGTTTTGTTTGGGTTGAGTTCCACAGCCTGATGGCTGTGGGGAAGTAGCTGTTTCTGAACCTGGACGTTGCAGTCTTCAGACTCCTGTACCTTCTACCTGAAGGTAGCGGGGAGATGAGTGTGTGGCCAGGATGGTATGGGTCCTTGATGATGCTGCCAGCCTTTTTGAGGCAGCGACTGCGATAGATCCCCTCGATAGTATCAAAACTAACGATGAAGCATACAAATTAGCCAGAAAAAGCAGCCTACCAGAGGAGTAGGAGGAATTCAGAGTCCAGCAGAGGAGGACAAAGGGCTTAATTAGGAAAGGGAAAATAGATTATGAAAGAAAACTGACAGGGAACATAAAAACTGACTGCAAATGTTTTTATAGATATGTGAAGAGAAAAAGGTTAGTTAAAACAAATGTAGGTCTCTTGCAGTCAGAAACTGGTGAATTGATCATGGGGAACAAGGACATGGCAGACCAATTGAATAACTACATTGGTTCTGTCTTCACTAAGGAAGACATAAATAATCTGCCGGAAATAGCAGGGGACTGGGGGTCAAATGAGATGGAGGAACTGAGTGAAATCCAGGTTAGCCGGGAAGTGATAAAGAAGGAACTGCAGATGCTGGAGAATCGAGGGTTACACAAAAAGCTGGAGAAACTCAGCGGGTGCAGCAGCATCTAAAGAGCGAAGGAGATATGCGACGTTTCGGGTCGAGACCCTTCTTCAGACTGGTCAGGGATCAGGGAAACGAGAGATATAGACGGTGATGTGGAGAGATAAAGAACAATGAATGAAAGATATGCAAAAAAGTATCGATGATAAAGGGAACAAGCCATTGTAAGCTGTTTGTGGTGTGAAAATGAGAAGCTAGTGCGACTAGTGTGGGGGAGGGAGATAGAGATAGAGGGAATGCCAAGGCCAGAGGGCTGAGGGAGAGGTGGGAAGGGGAGGAGACAGCAAGGGTTAACAGAATTGAGAAAATTCAATGTTCAAGCCCAAAGGATGCAGACTCCCCAAGCGGAATATGAGGTGCTGTTCCTCCAACTTGTGGTGTTGCTCACTCTGGCCGTGGAGGAGGCCCAGGACCGAGAGGTCAGATACGGAATGGGAGTTGAAGTGCTGAGCCACCGGGAGGTCGGGTTGGTTTTTGCGGACCGAGGGGAGGTGTTCGGCGAAATGATCGCCAAGCCTCCGCTTGGTCACACCGATATAGATCATCTGGCATTTGGAGCAGCAGATGTAGTAGATGAGGTTGGAGGAGGTGCAGGTGAACCTCTGTCGGAGCTGGAAGGACTGCTTGGGTCCCTGAAAGGAGTGGAGGGGGGAGGTGAAGGGACAAGTGTTGCATTTCTTGCGGTTGCAAGGGAAAGTGCCCGGGGATGGGGTAGAGCGGGACGGGAGGGAAGAATTGACAAGGGAGTTGCGGAGGGAGCGGTCTTTGCGGAAGGCAGACGGGGGGGAGATGGGAAGATGTGGCGGGTGGAGGGGTCACGTTGGAGGTGGCGAAACTGGCGGAGGACTATTTGTTGTATTTGCCGGCTGGTGGGGTGAAAGGTGAGGACCAGGGGGACTCTGCCCTTGTTGCAAGTGGGGGAATGGGGAGAGAGGGCAGTGTTGCAGGGTATGGAGGAGACCCTCGTGTGAGCCTCATCTATAGTGGGGGAGGGGAATCCCCATTCTCTGAAGAATGAGGCCATTTGTGATGACCTGGTGTGGAACACCTCATCCTGGGAGCAGATGCGGCGTAGACGGAGGAATTGGGAATAGGGGATGGAGTCCTTACAGGAAGCAGGGTGGGAGGAAGAGTAGTCCAGGTAGCTGTGGGAGTCAGTTGGTTTGTAGTGGATGTCGGTCAGGAGTGTATCACCTGCAATAGAGATGGTCATGTCAAGGAATGGTAGGGAAATGTCGGAAATGGTCCAAGTGTATTTGAGTGCCGGATGGAAGTTGGTGGTGAAATGACAGTGATGTTAGGTAAATTGAATTAATTAAAGGCCGATAAATCCCCACGGCCAGATAGGCTGCATCCCAGAGTACTTAAGGAAGTAGCCCCAGAAATAGTGGATGCATTAGTGATAATTTTTCAAAACTCTTGAGATTCTGGAGTAGTTCCTGAGGATTGGAGGGTAGCTAATGTAACCCCACTTTTTAAAAAGGGAGGGAGAGAGAAAACGGGGAATTACAGACCAGTTAGTCTAACATCGGAAGTGGGGAAAATGCTAGAGTCAGTTATTAAAGATGGGATAGCAGCACATTTGGAAAGTGGTGAAATCATTGGACAAAGTCAGCATGGATTTATGAAAGGTAAATCATGTCTGACGAATTTTATAGAATTTTTAGAGGATGTAACTAGTAGAGTGGATACGGGAGAACCTGTGGATGTGTTATATCTGGACTTTCAGAAGGCTTTTGACAAGGTCCCACATAAGAGATTAGTATACAAACTTAAAGCACACAGTATTGGGGATTCAGTATTGATGTGGATAGAGAACTGGCTGGCAGACAGGAAGCAAAGAGTAGGAGTAAACGGGTCCTTTTCAGAATGGCAGGCAGTGACTAGTGGGGTACCGCAAGGCTCAGTGCTGGGACCCCAGCTATTTACAATATATATTAATGATCTGGATGAGGGAATTGAATGCAACATCTCCAAGTTTGCAGATGACACGAAGCTGGGGGGCAGTGTTAGCTGTGAGGAGGATGCTAGGAGGCTGCAAGGTGACTTGGATAGGTTGGGTGAGTGGGCAAATGCATGGCAGATGCAGTATAATGTGGATAAATGTGAGGTTATCCACTTTGGTGGCAAAAACAGGAGGGTAGACTATTATCTGAATGGTGGACAATTAGGAAAAGGGGAGATGCAACAAGACCTGGGTGTTATGGTGCACCAGTCATTGAAAGTAGACATGCAGGTGCAGCAGGCTGTGAAGAAAGCAAATGATATGTTGGCATTCATAGCAAAAGGATTTGAGTACAAGAGCAGGGAGGTTCTATTGCAGTTGAGGCCACACCTGGAGTATTGCGTACAGTTTTGGTCTCCTAATCTGAGGAAAGCCATTCTTGCCATAGAGGGAGTACAGAGAAGGTTCACCAGACTGATTCCTGGGATGGCAGGACTTCCATTTGAAGAAAGACTGGATAGAATCGGCTTGTACTCTCTGGAATTCAGAAGATTGAGGGGGGATCTTATAGAGACTTACAAAATTCTTAAGGGGGTTGGACAGGCTAGATGCAGGATGATTGTTCCCGATGTTGGGGAACTCCAGAACAAGGGGTCACAGTTTAAGGATAAGGGGGAAGTCTTTTAGGACCGAGATGAGAAAATCATTTTTCACACAGAGAGTGGTGAATCTGTGGAATTCTCTGCCACAGAAGGTAGTTGAGGTCAGTTCATTGGCTATATTTAAGAGAGAGTTAGATGTGGACCTTGTGGCTAAAGGGGTCAGGGGGTATGGAGAGAAGGCAGGTACAGGATACTGAGTTGGATGATCAGCCATGATCATATTGAATGGCGGTGCCGGCTCGAATGGCCTACTCCTGCACCTATTTTCTATGTTTTTATGTTTCTATGATGCTGAGGATGTCAGAGCCAATGATGGACTGGGCAGTGTTTACTACTTTTTGTAGCCTTTTCCGCTCCTGGGCGCTCAGGTTGCCGAATCAAGCCACGATGCAACCGGTCAGCAAGCTCTCTACTGTGCAACTGTAGAAGTTAGGGAGAGTCCTCCTTGATATACCGACTCTCTGTAATCTTCTCAGGAAGTAGAGGCGCTGATGTCTACATACTAGCCTGGTAGACGCAAGTCTGAACAGCACCTTGCGAACCATCGCTGTGTGGCTTCAACCTACTCCAGTCGAGCAGCTCCCTATACTTGCAGGCATTCTGCCTGCAGGGATCCGAGGGCAAGCAGGAACTCTGGCATTATCTCGTTGTGCCATGGACCCAGATCACCTCCTCCATCATGCTATCAGCAGAGAGCGGAGGCCACCCCGACTGATGTCCCGTCACCCCTTTGCTGAACATGGAAAACAACTCCTAGCATTCATCCAGCCAACTGAGACAAAAGCACACTGGATAGCCACCAAGTGGTCACAGGAGTGGAAGGCAACCTCATCTCCATTACACAGCTACATCTCTTCATCAGATAAAAGCTGTCCAGGGTCTGACCTCCCCAGAGGAGCATGGGTGAAGCTCAACAGACCTTGTACTGGAGTTGGGCATTTCAATGCCAGAATGTGAAGATGGGGACTCTGCCAGAGCCCAGCCTGTGAATGCGCAGCAGAACAACAGACAGCCAACCATGTCATCTCTGGGTGCCCGCTCTGCCACCCACCAAATGGAGCTCAGGGCCTGGCAGACATTGACGCAGAGACAACAACTTGGCTGCTCAACACCCGGCTTGAGATCTACCTATTCCTTTGGTTTATGTTTCATTTGCAAGAAGAAGACAGAACAGAACCAATGATACAGGTATTGCCTCCTGTGACCTGAAAGGTTCTGTTCTGATCTGACTGCTGAGTTCCAGGAAGATCAGAAAATCTGTATATAAAGAGTTAAATTGTCAAATACCTAAGGAGCAATGACAGTTTCCTACATGTGGCCTGATATTTGTGTGGAAGTCAGAAAGTTAGCTAAAATGTGGTGCCAATTTTACTTATAAAAGTGCAAAAAATGGTGAAGAAGTGACTAAGAAGGTTGATGAGAGCAAGACCATAGTAATAGTACAAACGTAAATGTATTTTATTGGGATTTTATGTGATAGACCAACACAAAGTGGCGCATAATTGTGAAGTGGAAGGAAAATGATACATGGTTTTCAAATTGTTTTACAAATAAAAAACTGAAAAGTGTGGCGTGCAAAAGTATTCAGCCCCCTTTACTCTGATACCCCTAAATAAAATCCAGTGCAACCAATTGCCTTCAAAAGTCACCTAATTAGTAAATAGAGTCCACTTGTGTGTAATCTAATCTCAGTATAAATACAGCTGTTCTGTGAAGGCCTCAGAGGTTTGTTAGAGAACATTAGTGAACAAACAGCATCATGAAGCCCAAGGAACTCACCAGACAGGTCAGGGATAAAGTTGTGGAGAAGTTTAAAGCAGGATTAGGTTATAAAAAAATATCCCAAGCTTTGAACATCTCACGGAGCACTGTTCAATCCATCATGTGAAAATGGAAAGAGTATGGCACAACTGCAAACCTACCAAGACATGGCCGTCCACCTAAACTGGCAGACCGGGCAAGGAGAGCATTAATCGGAGAAGCAGCCAAGATGCCCATGGCAACTCTGTAGGAGCTGCAGAGATCCACAGCTCAGGTGGGAGAATCTGTCCACAGGACAACTATTAGTCGTGCACTCCACAAATCGGGCCTTTATGGAAGAGTGGCAAGAAGAAAGCCATTGTTGAAACAAAGCCATAAGAAGTCCCGTTTGCAGTTTGCCACAAGCCATGTGGGGGACACAGCAAACATGTGGAGGAAGGTGCTCTGGTCTGATAAGACCAAAATGGAAGTTTTTGGCCTAAATGCAAAACGCTATGTGTGGCGGAAAACTAACACTGCATATCACCCTAAACACACCATCCCCACTGTGAAACATGGTGGTGGCAGCATCATGCTGTGGGGATGCTTTTCTTCAGCAGGGACTGGGAAGCTGGTCAGAGTTGATGGGAAGATGGATGGATCCAAATACAGGGCAATCATGGAAGAAAACCTGTTAGAGTCTGCAAAAGACTTGAGACTGGGGCGGAGGTTCACCTTCCAGCAGGACAATGACCCTAAACATACAGCCAGAGCTTCAATTGAATGGTTTAGATCAAAGCATATTCATGTGTTAGAATGGCCCAGTCAAAGTCCAGACCTAAATCCAATTGTGAATCTCTGGCAAGACTTGTAAATTGCTGTTCACAGACGCTCTCCATCCAATCTGACTGAGCTTGAGCTATTTTGCAAAGAAGAATGGGCAAAAATTTCTCTAGATGTGCAAAGCTGGTAGAGACATACCCCAAAAGACTTGCAGCTGCAATTGCAGCGTAAGGTGGTTCTACAAAGTATTCTCGGGGGGCTGAATACGTTTGCACGCCACACTTTTCAGTTTTTTATTTGTAATAAAATTTGGAAACCATGTATCATTTTCCTTCCACTTCACAATTATGCACCACTTTGTGTTGCTCTATCACATAAAATCCCAATAAAATACATTTACGTTTGTGGTTGTAACGTGTTTTGCAAGCCACTGTTATCAATGATTTGGATGGAAACATACAAGGCATGGGTAGTAAATTTGCAGACGGCACTAAAGTTGGTGATGCTGGCAACAGTGAAATGGGTTATCAAAATGTGCAGCAAAATCTTGATCAGCTGGGCAAGTTGGCTGAGGAATACCTAATGGAGTTTAAAGCAGATAAGTTTAAATGTTGCATTTCGGGAAATCAAGCCAGAGCAGGACTTTCACAGTGAATGGTAGAGCTGAGCGATCTAGGAGTACATAGTTCCCTGAAAGTGGCATCACAGTTAGAAAGGATAGTAAAGAATGCCTTTGGTACAATGACTATCGTCAGCCAGGATATTGATTATAGAACTTGGAACGTTATGGTACAGTTGTTCAAGACATTGGTGAGACCACATTTGGAGTACTGGGTTCACTTTTGGACTCCCTGAAGGATGCCATTAAGCTGAAAAGAGTGCAGGAAAGATTTACAAGGATGTTGCCAGAACCTGGATCCTGAGTTCTGGCAAGAGAAAAGGTTGGTCATAGCTAGGACTTTATTTCTTGGATTGCAGGAGTCTGAGGCCTGGTCATATAGAGTTGTATAGAATCATGAGGGGAAGAGATTTGGCGATTGCCATGTCTTTTACCCAGGTTGGGGAATCAAGAACCAGAGGACATAGGTTTAAGGTGAGAGGAGGAAGATTTAATAGGAACCTGTGGGGCAACTTTTTTACTAAGATCATGGTGAGTATATGGAACAAGCTGCCAGAAGAGGTAGTTGAGGTAGGTACCATCATAGCATTTAAAAGACACTTGGGCATGGATTGGAAAAGTTTAGTGTGGTATTGGCCAAACATGGGCAAATGGGACTAGCTTTGATCGGGCATCGTTGTCAGCATGGACGGCTTTGGCCGAAGGGCCTGTTTCCATGCTGTAGGGCTATATGACTCAAAACCTGCTTGCTTAATACAGTTAAACCTTTTTCCGAATTCTATTTCTAGTGAAAAACAGCAAGTTTGGCGGTTCTGCTTCATCTGCGAGACAATTAGCGAGATTTGGAAACTATTTTCGCATTACTTGCAGTCCACTACCAGATCTTGTACCTCATTACCCGGGGTTATACGGTTAATACTGTCCTTAACATCCCTGCAACAGCGCATTCTAATTTCTGCAGAGGACTGTAGCAAATTCACTTAATTGCTGTGTAATGCTCCAGGCAGGCCAAGGATCCTGTCTTTTAACAGCTCAATTAATTTATCACCTTTTGGTGAATGGAGTTAAGTTAGAGGAAAGGGTCTGACCTTTGCAATTCTAAAGTCCTGGTACAACAGTAAATATTACTGCAATCTGAACATTAGCCTAATGTAGGTTATTTAATTCTTAAAGTATAATTAAAAAACAGAATTCTGAGAACACTTGAAGGAAAACCTGCACATGGAACAAAGTCATCATTATTATTATGATTAGGTGCCCTGGCTTTACCAGTGACTATCAGCATCTATTGGGGCTAATAATATTTAATCTCCCTCATTTGTTATTTCTTGATTCATACATCTTCCAATGGCTGATCTTGCTACTTAATCCAAATTTGGTCCATACACCTGCAGGCCATTTTCATTCCTGGGAACTCGTCTTCCGCAGTTCCTGCAGAGCTACCTTTCAATCTGTCTTTTATTCTTTTGTTTTCTGTTGCTTGCCTCCATTCCCAGCATTGGTTGTTGGAGTAGTCAGCATTTTTGCCCCATCCCCACCCCTTTCCCCCTCAACAAAGGTCGCTACCTCCGTAAGTCCTTGGTTCACTCAGATTTTCCCACACAAATCACCCCTTCCAAAGGTACTTTTCCCTGTAACTGCTGGAGATTCAACATCTGTTTCTATATCTCCTCCCTCACATCTATCCAGGGATCCCAGCAGTCCTTCCAGATGAGGCAGAGGTTCACATACTGCTCCTCTAACCTTATCTACTAATTTAGTATTCACGATGTGGCCTCCTTTACATCACTAAGACCAAGCGGAGACCAATGCTCGGCCCGCCAAGGCTTGCTGGATGTCCCGGTCACTAACCATTTAGTGACCGGAACTTCCCTTCCCATTCCCATACTGACCTTTTGGCCTGGGCCTCCTCCATTGCCAGAGGGAGACCACACGCAAACTGGACGAACTGCACCTCATATTCTGCTGTGGCAGCTTACAACCTGACGGTATGAACATTGAATGTCTCCAAGTTTAGGTAACTAATCTATAGACGACCCCCCCCCCCTTTTTATCCCCCTCTCTTCACTGTACCCCACCTTTTCTCCTGTTCCCCCATCCCCATCTCCTTCCCAAATATTCCTTTATCTGTCTTCACAATTTGCAAATCTTCCATCCTCATCCCACACTTTCTGTCCTATCATTTCTGGCTTTTGTCCAACCCATTGCCAATGCCACTCCCCCCCACCTGTATCCACCTATCACGTGCCAGATTTTGTCCTGCTCTCACCTCTCTTCCATCTCCCTCCCACCTCACCACAATTAGTCCAAAAGGGACCCTACTTCAAAATGTCACCTATCCATGTTCTCCAGAGATGCTGTCTGACCCACTGAGTTACTCCAGCACTTTTTTTGTAAATCAGCACCTGCACTTCCTTGTGTCATCATTTTCATCTATCCACTTGTGCCAACTTATCCTCTACCTGTATCTACTATCTAGGGTATAGTGAGCTCCTCCTTCCCGTTCAAAGCTTTCTACATGGCTGAGCCCCCAAATGAGTTGAATCATTAATCTTTCATTCATTTTCTTGGATTTGCATTAAACCTTGTAAAGAAATTGTCAACAAGCTCACCTTGTCTTCCCCTTCAGTTTTGGAGCTCATGGGCGTGGATCCATTGATTCAATTTTGACTTGAAGTTTGCGCAGAATTTTTCAAGTGTCTTGTCAATATTCCCCAATGATCTTCTTTCCAAGGTATTTAAAGGTCCTATCCTTTCTCATCCATCCACAAAATGACATCGCTGACCATGTCTTTGCCACTGGTGCCTTTTAGAAAACTATTGGAAGTCAGTTACATTCTGTCTAAATGTTCCTAACACCTCTGCCATGACACTGGCCTTCCACATCATTATGGGTTATTTTCTTCTTTAGGTTTCTCTTGGAATTATGGAAGACTTGTTTCCTCTTTAGTTTGGTGAGCTCTGAAATGTCTAATATGGAAACTGAAGACTCTTCCCCAGTATTGGCGCAAGATGGCTGATGGGGTGATCAGCTGAATAGTTTGTGAAATGATGTGTTGCTTTCACTGCTTATCAAGGCTTTCTTGTGCTCCTGATGCATGGTCTTGAGGTTCTCAATAACATCCAGAATGCTCCTTCTGCACTTCTTCATGGAAACTTTGAGTACATCTGTGAAATCTTAAAACATTTTCTACCCCACCTCTGCCCATTAATGGAATGTTCTTGATTCCATCCCTCAGCAACCTTTTTGGCACAACCTTGCTGCCACTTCTGAACAGCAAGAAGTCAAGAAGGCCACATTGGATAGCATGCAAACTGATGTTCACTGATCTTGCAGGTAGTTATAGTAATTAACCAATAACATACCAACTTTAAAAACAAAAACATGACATTTTAAAACATGTTGGTATGATCTACAGGCACAAGTCCACAATCTCACTTTTTACATCTGTATAAGGGAGGATATACTAGATCTCTTAGATACTATAACATTAAAGAAAAGGTCCGTCCAGCTGTGATAACTACAAAGAGTCTCTCTGCTATCTGCTGCAGGGAAAGCTATCATCAGGAATCTCATCAATCTTCACCTCCCTGTCGATGTAGTGATCCTCCCCTAATCACATTGTGGATTCTTCCACCTAAAGGGACAGTAGATGTGATCTTCCTAGACTATAACTGTGGAGTCACAGCATTTATCTTTCACACACCAGAATACAAGCGCTAGAATTGATTTATTTTATGAAGCAAATTATACATTCATGTCATTCATGTGATATAAAATTTTCCTCACTGGATTGCTACCTCTATGTTGCATCTTTTTTTTTCAGAGCCTGTAACCTACACTTAAAGAATAAAATCTATGGCTTACATTGTATTTATATTCAGACGAGACCTGAAATTGTTTAGTAAGCCACATGTTTCAGGAGGCAATTAAAAATGGACAATGACCACTAGATTGTAATAGATCAATGGTGACATGTTTAATCGGAGTCTAAGTTTATAATCAATTGCAAAAGATCAGGATTTTTTTGAGGGGTGGAATTGGGGTTGGAGGTAGGGCAGTTAGGATCAGAAGGTTAAGTGACTGGGTGGGGGATAGCAATCTGGATGGGTGGTTGGTTGATGGGGTAGGTAGTTGGACGCGGTAGGGGTTAAGGACCGTGATCAGGAATGAAGCTAGGGGATAATGATATTCAGTGCATCTGGGAGCCTTTTGGGGTCCGAAGGTCAGGGTGGGTTAAGATTGGAGGATAATATGAATTGTTGATTGGTGGTTTGAAGATGATGGGCCTACTGAGGGTTGAGGATTGGATCATGGAGGATGGTTGGGGCCTAGACTAATTTGGAGGATAGAGGATTAAAAGTATAATAAATGGAAGGGCTGGACACATTGAAGGAATTGAGAAGGAGATCAGAGACTGGTCTCTGAGTGATATCAGAGAATATTGGTGCCTATATCAACTGGGAGAGTATGTGTGATGGTCAGACATTGTAGGGAATAGGAATCAGGCTGATTGGGAGGATATGAGAGAGTGGAAGGGATTCAAGTTGAGGATAGGGGAGAGTAGTAACTGGGAAGTTTGAGGCCTGTGGGATAATGAGCAGTAATTATGGGACTTACTCTGACCCAACAATAGAGATGCTGCACTGGTTAGCCATCATGTGAGTGCCCAACAGTTGTCATGCCAGAGATAGTATCATCAACTTTCTATCTAGTGCACCATAGGAATAACAAACTTTAATACGCCAACAAATCTCACATTGGAAAGTGCCAATTGAATTTCCAGAATGGCATGAGATAACCTGGAAATTGTCATTATAATTCTCACTGACGTTTAATTTTTGACAGTTCTATTTTTAGTGATGTTGACTGAGAAAAATATTGACCAGAACACCAAGGAAATCTCATCATTCATTAAGATTATTCCTTTGTTTATTTTAGGTTCATTTGCAAAGGGAAATAGGATTTCTGTTGAATGTTTTGCGTGGATGGTGGTATTTCTGATGTGTAGTATTCATTCATTACTGTCCTGGAAAATCCAGCCTAGTTTTTTGTTGTTTATGAATGTGTTTTAATTACAGGTGTACTGGAAATTCATGAATCAGGTAGCACATGAGAAACCCGAAAATTATTGTGATGCAACTGTTAAATCAATGTTTAAATCTGTCATCAACATATCTTTTCTAGATTTCCCTGCTAATCAGCACCAGTATATGTGATTGACCAACTAAAATATACAGCATATGCTCCAACTTGCTATCAGCACAACCATGTGACTGGATCAAAATAGAATGACGGTCAAAGGGAGTATGGAATAGGAGACATTCAATTTTCATCCATTTTTTTCCATCTCAGTGAGTAGTCTGCATACAGCCTTGTGTTATGAATGCGCTCTTGCAAAGAAGTGTGTGGAGCAGTTTTTGGAGATTTTACGGGGTTCAAAATGATGACATTGATCATGAACAAGGATCTGATCAGACTTTATCAAACAATATACTCAATTGTATCAGACATTATACTCATCAAAAATAACATCCAGTTCTGCCAATATGCAAAACATTTTGCAGAAATGCAATCTCTCTGGTTTAAATGAGAGAGAGAGAGATAGAATTATTGGGTGCAGAAATAACTACGATAAACATCGAAGAGACTATTAAGTCTCTGAAAAACGGGAAGACCCCTTGCCCCGATGGCCTAAACAATGAATTTTATTTAAAATTCAGCGATTTGGTCTCCCCACGTTTACAAACTTTATATAGCTATGCCTTTAAACAACAGATATTACGACCAACACTGACTGAATCAACAATAATACTTATCCCAAAAAGAGGTAAGGATCTTCAAGACACTGGCTCATATAGAGCCATAGCCCTTTTAAACAGAAGATATTAGCTAAAATATTAGCCCGCAGATTAAGTTTAGTTATCGATAAATTAATATACCCTGACCAATCAAGTTTTATATCTAAACGATATTCATTCTTCAATTTGAGACGCTTGTTTAAAATAATATATTCAAATAGAATACTAAATGAAGACGTAGCAATTACCTTGCTGGATCTGAAAAAGCATTTTTAAAAAAATGTTTTTTTAATTTCTTTTTTTTCTTTTTTTTTAAAGTAAAGGGGTGGTAAAAAAGTAAAAGTATAGATCAGTAATCAAAAGATGGTGATTAAACAATAATGATTATATTAAAAAAATAAAAATAAATAAAAGAGAATAAAAATACAAAAAAAAATTATAAAAATAAACAAATAAAAAATGAAAAAAACAGTTATTATATAATAAAAAAAATAAAGAATACATCTTAACAATGAATGGAGCAATTTCACATAACAATATCTATAGAGACGTGTATACAGAGTACATCTTTTCATCTAATCCTACACCAGGGTACTTACTGAGTTACGATGCTGAGCTCAGCTACCCCTTTAAATAATCAATGAATGGAGACCATATTTGTTCAAAAAGTTCGTATTTGTCCATTAGGACAAACCTAATTCTCTCCAAATGCAACGTCTCCGACATTTCCACAGTCCACATTTTGATTGTGGGGGATAATGTACCCTTCCAGAATTTTTTAATATTAATTTTTTTCCAATTATCAAGAAATTTTCTTTGATTTACTGTTAATATTAAGCTTGAACCCCTAATATTATTAGCTTTAGATCGGGGTCCAATTTAGTTTTAAGAACTTCAGAAATGATTGTAAAAATATCAGCCCAATAACTATTAAGTTTTATGCATGTTACAAAACTATGCGTTAAGTTAGCTTCTAAATTCTGACATATATCGCAAATAGAAGAAATGTTAGGAAAAATTCTATTTAATTTTGTTTTTGAGTAGTGTAATCTATGTAATACTTTAAATTGTACCAAAGTATGTCTGGTATTGAATAGTAATATTAAACGAGAACTTACCAGTTTGAAATTTGATCCTTATTTTATGAGGAGTGACGTTGAGGGATTACATGAAGAAGGCCCGCCAGGCGCATGCGCGTCATACTTCAAAGCAGCGGCGTGAAAACACAGAAAACAAATAGCCGAAGTAACATAGTAAGGCTCGTAGAAGACTAAAACTACCAGATGATCTCTTAGATTATGAGGGTGGGAGCGGAGGGCACGTAATCCCTCAACGTCACTCCTCATAAAATAAGGATCAAACTTCGAACTCGTAAATTCTCGTTTAATCTTACTATTTTACTTCGGAGTCACGTGAGTGACTACGTGAAGATTTCAAAGCTCTGTATTTTCATGCCGTCGATACACACCACACGACAATCTGCTTCGCTTGACACAGTAGGGAAATAATATATTGTACATTGCTTCGAATTATTCAATAACTATTGGTAATAATACTAAAGCCAGAAATAACCCCTCTGTCTCAGGGAAAATTACAAACAATGATAGAAAACAAAGCAAATGAATTAAATGTGACCCAAAACAGCATGCCCAAACCGTGGCACGGTCTGTACAGGTTTGTCAGAAAATTGAGAAAATGTTGCTTCTCTAGACCATCCTTCGGCCTCAAAGATTTGGTCTAGCGGCATGTCCTGAGTCTTCGCCGTGGAGATTGATGCCGCCCTGGTGGAGTGAAAGTTAAAGACAGGAATATCGACTCCAGCATAATTGAAAACCTCCAGCATGTAGAAATAGTTTGTGCTGGCACTCTTGTATATGTCTTTTTGTGACTAATGATCAGTCCTGTCTCAGAACCTCTGAGACTCCTTGTTACCTTAATATATTGGCTTAAGTTACATGGTGTAACTACATATAACATTTGGTCAACAAGATAGGCTTTAAATGTCACCTTGATTCCAGCCGGACCGGGCCTGCTTTGTTTGATTAAATCATAAACATAGAAGGTAATGTCCTTGACAGACAAATGCATACAAGGTATTTGTAAGAATTGCAATGTTTGTACACGTTGTGCTGAAACCAGCGCTATTAGCATAACCACAGCAAGAGTTAATCTCTGTGTAAATAATGAAGTAATTGGAGCCCATTGCCGAAGCATTGTGAGAACAGGAGTGATGTCCCAGATTTCGATATAGCGAGGTTTCGGAGGATTTTTATTAAAATTCCTCATAAATCGGGATACTAACGGATGAGACCCTGGAGGATGTTGTTCTGAAGACTGCATCCAATAAGAGGACAACGTACTCCGAGAGCTGGTAATGTCACTAAACGCAGGTGCTCATCAAAATGCAACTTAGCAAGGAACTCCAACACATCACATATGCTTGCATTATGATAAGACATATTGGATTGTACACAGAAACAGTTCCCATTTCTTTATGTGAACCATATAGTGTGTTTTGAGTGCTATTTCGCCAAGCTGCAGTGAGAACCACCATGGCCCTGTTCAACAATCCAAGTCCTTGGAATGGTCTGGTCAGAACCTGCAGACCAACAATTAATATGGTCATGTAAAGGGTGACTTTCTCCTGTAACCGAATGCACCAAGAATTACTGCAGCTGGGAATCATCATGAATGACTGAACCATCATTGAAAACATGAAGGGGAACCATGGGCAATCTGGGACCACCAAAACACCTGTGGCGGAGACTCGCTCTATTGTGGTGAGACAGTTCAGGATGAAAAAATTGAGAAATTGCACAAGATTTTAGTGCCCCCAATGTAATGAGACTGCATCCACGGCAACTTCACCTGGATCTGGCTCCCATGAAACATATTTAGGCAACTGGTGATGTAATCTGGATGGAACAGATCAATGGCTGGCAACCCAAATCGAGTGACAATTGTGTGACAAAGTTTAGAATTGAACATCCACACTATATTGGCATGAAATGTACTCGACCTATGGCCGGCAACCACATTAGCTATAGGTGGGGAATAAATGGCTGAAACGCAGATATGCCGTGACATACCCCAATGGCACATGACGGTACCCAGTTAACACATGATAATGACCGTGCTCCTCCCTTATGATTAATATATTGCACTGCTGTGATGTTATCAATCTGGAGTTGAATGTGGAAATCCTTCATTGAGGAGCAATATGCCTTTACCCAGAAAATGCCCCCAAGAATGCGAAAGAATTTATCCCATGTGTGAGGCGAATCAACCCTTCGTGTTCATGCTAGTGACCCCCACAGCTAGACTCGGTGTCCATAGCGCCCCCCCCATCCGAGAGCGCTGACATCAGTCTGGAAGATTAGTGAAGGGTCTAGTACCCAAAATGTTATTGGTAGCTAGATGAACATTAACAATGGAACTGGATTCTGCGAGAGCTGTGGTTGGTAACCGGTGAACCAGATGAAAATGGCCTGCATTCGATTTTAGTGCTAGTTCACGTGCTCTCTGCAAAGGTTGATAATGCAAAGGCCCGATTGTACTGCAGGAACCTGCTCCCCATTTACCAATGTCCTTAGCGTCTTCTCAGATGGAGGGATAAAGATTTGTGGGAGGCAAGTACAGACATCATCATCATCATCATCATCATCATCATCATCATCATCATCATCATCATCGACAACCTTGGCTGTTGGTAATGTTACTGTTATAGCAACTGAACTAATAAGAAACCCCAAATACTCAATATTTTGGGTTGGCTGGAACTTGAACTTAGTTGGATGGAGCAACCCCTAATGACTCAAGCACCGATTCTTCAGCTGACTCATTAGTGTTGCTGATGATTAAGATATCAGCTAAATAACCCATTACAATGTGATGATGGGCTGAATAGCCCCAGCACAGGTTTTAACAATTTAATAAATAGCCTGGGTGCTGAACTTAATCCAGGAGTCAATGCTTTGTATTGCCACAGCTGTGTCATCCAATTAAATTTCAAGTACCTGCGATAATGAGCATGAATTGGCAGTGAATAATACACATGTTGCAAACAAATGGTTGCCACATAACAGCCCTATGATAGCAGGTGTTAAGCAGTAACGAATTTAAGTAATTGAGGATGAAAATTACTCTACAACACCCATCTTTTTGAGATCTGGGGAAATATTAGAAACAATTGTGGAGGATGATTAATGGCTGTATCAATGACCATTATCTATATGTTCAGGCTCTGGAGCAGAAAACACGCACATTTTATTAGGCTTGTGCAGTTGAGGTGGATCGATCACTGAGATAAACTCAATGGGAGACTTGAGACAGTATTTAGTATAAACATATCATACATTATACAGCATCATTGATTAGAAAACATTTGTAATCAACCTCCAATAGGAGATTGGCCCCCAGAACTTTATCGTTAAGAAAAGTCCCTGTACCTCTACAGTTGACCTATAAAGCTGTTGTCTGCTCATATTGGGATTGCACCCAGTCTGTCTCGGTGGGTACCCTCGTTGCCCCATTGGCCTGCCCCTGCTGAACTCAGCCCCTGGATCTGACTTGCAGTATTAACCCAGGGTTGCGAATAGGTGGCCTCGAAATGCTTGACTACATGATGCCAATTGCTTTGGCCTCATCATGAATTGCACGAATGTTCATGACAAGGTCCGTTCCAAACCATATTTCAGGCGTTTGTACAGCAGTCGCCCTACATAGAGTAGCAAATTTTTGGTTTATTGTTGGCCTGATGGCGATATTCCCTGATGCAATTTCATGAAAAATGCATTGCATAAAATACCCAACATTGAGTTTGAGGAATAATTGTCCCTTGGACCATAGTGCCAAATGCAATAATTGCTGCAGCCATCAGTTGGAGGACGTGTTAACACCGAACCCGCTGTCCAGTCAAAGAAGGACTCATGGGTGCCCAGAACCTGGGTCACCATAGGCACTTTCAGTAATGCACATTAAACAGGTGTCTCATATTTGTTTGCAGTCACTTGCATCATATCTTGCTGGAGCTGGTGAGGTAGTACATAATTGATACCACTGGCAAGGGATTGTTCCATTGACTCACCAGTCCCCCCCCCGGAATAGCAACTCAGTGCCATTTCCGAAAATCCGGGAGCGTGGCTCTTGTGCGCGCTGGTGTTTGCACATAAGCAGGGACACCAGCATCAGGGTCAGCTGCAATTTGCCCGCTTCTCCCATCATATAGTAGGGAGGCATCCTCCAGTCCTAAACAAGGCGCTGGAAGGAACCCCAATAATTGACCCACAATATGTTGGTCTTGGTATGGCCCTCTTGGACATTACTGGCCCTTGGACCCTTATGTAATGAAGGGTGGAGCATCAGCTGCATGTTCCCAATCTCCCCTACAGTTTTGTACAATCCGGGGAAGAGCAACTATTGTTGTCAGAGAACCCAGGTCTGTGACTTTATATTTGCCTTTTCATGGCTAGGAGCAGCCTCAGTCTGCTTAGTAACCTTGGATATAAATAGATGAACCAGGCTCATTCTGAATCAAATTCCAGTTGGCCTGCCTTTTGTGAATGGAGCTAGTGTGGAAATTTAGCGCGCTATTTGAACTGCTGCCGGTAAAACGGCACCCGGCATCGGAGCCGGCGTTGCCGCGCTTATCTTCCGACCCGATCAAATTGGTGAATCCCTGGACCTATGCTAAAACAGATCTTCCGAAATGACAGCTCCAACTGCCCACTCCTACTGACTGCTCGAGCCAGCTTTACGGAGTGGAAATACTTTTAAGGAAAGTTTGTAAAAACACTTACCTTAGAAGTTCCTACTTACCCGCTGGTGGAACTGTGCCCTCCAGCCCGTTCAGTGCGACATGCGCGGACGTAATGACGCGCATGCGCCTGGCGGGCCTTCTTCACGTAGTCACTCACGTGACTCTGAAGTAAAATGAGCGTCGGTGTATACGTTGTAAACTTTCTTCCCAAGTGTCTTTTGTTATAGATAGACCTATTTCATTTTCCCATGTCTGTCGATATGATTCTGATGTTGGGACTTACCTATCCAAAAGAGTATTATATATGTACGCTATTAGTTTTTCGGTATTTGGATGCTTGTTAAGCCACTCATCCGGTAATCCCGGTTCTCTATTCTTATAGTCTTGCATGTTTGACTTGATATAGTCTCTAATTTGTAAATACCTAAACAAGTTATTTGGGTGTAATCCATAGATATCTTTTAACTCTTGAAATGAGAGAAATTTTCCTTTCCTGTAAAGATGTTCTATCCTTAATAATTCCTAAATATTTCCAGTGTCTAAACCCCTTATCCAATATAGAAGGTTTAAATAAGGGATTATTCATAATTGGTAAACAAAGTGACATATTATCCAAATGTAAAGTCTTAACTATTTGTTTCCAAATACGTACATTGCTATAAATTATAGGGTTTGATCAAGTGGAATGGTCCTATCTTTTTTCTGTGATGGAAAAATGTAAACTCGGTGAAAACTTTTGTTCATGGGTGAACCTCCTATATAAAACCCCAACAGCTAGAATACTGACAAACCAAATGTTGTCACCCAAATTTCACTTATCCAGAGGTTGTAGACAAGGATGTCCCTTATCCCCGCTTTTATTTGCCCTCGTTATAGAACCACTCGCCGAGAGTATCAGATCTCACCCAGACTTCCACGGGTACAATACTAAACATACAATTAATAAAATTTCTTTATACGCAGATGATGTATTTTTATATATCACAAACCCCAAAACTCAATTTGGCTCATTCTCCGGATATAGAATTAATTGGATTAAGCAAAATTATGCCAATAATGGAACAAAATCCGTCTATACTTCAACAATTTCCTTTTAAAAGCACCTACGAAAAGTTTTAATACCTTGGAATCTGTGTGACCAGGAAATATACTTCTCTATTCAAATCCAATTTTCCTTTCTTAGTTACTGAATTACACAGAAACATTCAATTTTGGAAAACACATCCCATCTCACTAGTTGGTAGAATTAATGCTATAAAGATTATCTTTCTCCCACAACTATTATACATATTCCAATCAATTCTGATATATCTTCCAAAAAATTGTTTCAAAAAAATTGACTCAATTATTACAAATTTTATTTGGGATTATAAGACCCATAGAATAAACAACAGACATCTATGTAAACCTAAGGCTAATGGAGGATTAGCTTTACCAAACTTTCTATTTTATTATTGGGCGGATAATATTAAGAATATAACCTTCTGGCTGGACGACACTGATCAGCAGCCAGATTATCTAAAGATGGAGAAGGAGGATTGTTTATCTTCTGACATAGGCTCAATTCTCTTAGCTCCAATAAATTTGAATTAAAAAACATATGGAGGAAACCCGATTATACATAGTGTTATCCGTATCTGGAAACAATTAAAATTTACTTAAAAATTGGGTAATTTATCTCTTTTCCTCCCTATTGCAAATAACCCTGCTTTCAAACCGTCTGTTTCAGATAGAGGATTTGTTCAATGGAAAACTCATGGAATTAAAATGGTGGTGGACCTTAATCAAAAGGGGACTTTCCTCTCTTTTCAGGAATTACAGCAGAAGTACGAATTTCATGTTAATAATTTTTTTAGATATTTACAACTTGGAGATTATTTAAAATTACATACGCAAGATTATAGATTTAGGGGCCCAGAAATCCTTGATGAATGTCTGAACCGACATCCCAATACAAATAAACGAATATCTTATATTTATAATACCCTTTTAGATACTGACATTCCGTCATCAGAGTCATATGGACGAGCATGGGAGGATGAATTGGCTCAACCCATAATGAAAGACACATGGGATGAAAGTTTACAATATATACATCATTGCTTGTTAAACACTAGACATTCCTTAATACAGTTTAAAATATTACATAGATTATACTATTCGAAGACAAAATTAAATAGGATCTTCCGAAGTACTTCCCCTCTCTGTGATAAATGTCAATTTCAAGAAGCCAATTTTGTAATTTGTATAAAAATGCAACATTTTTGAACGGACATTTAAAAAATTATCTCTAAAGTTTCCAATAATCAACTTAACCTAGATCCAAAATTAATAATATTAGGATTATCAGAACATACCACAAACCTTATGATAAGCCAGAGACACTTTCTTGATTACAGTTTAATAACTGCAAAAAAAATTATACTTACATTTTGGAAAAAAACAGCAACCCGCACAATTAAAATTTGGATTACGGAAATGACCGAGACCTTGCAGAAACAATAATATTTGTCTTAATTGACAAACCAGAACTATTTTTTAAAATATGGTCTCCATTTATTGAATTTTTAAAAAGGTAAACTGGTTTAACACAAAATTATAGTCACAACTTGAGTTTAGGGTTGGATGAACAACTAGACTCAACATCTCCCGGATCTATCTCCACAATCTTTATATTTGTAATCTCCTTTCTTTCTTGCTTTTTTTTCTTTCTATTAGTTTACAGTTTCTCTTATCTCTTTCTTTCTCTATTTCTTTTCTTTAAAAAAAACTTTAAAAATTGAAGCTATGTAAGAACTCTGTAACCAGTTTGTCGTTTATTATCATTTGTACATGTGCTTTTAATTTAAAAAAAAATTAAAAGATGACATTGACCTTGAACAAGGACCTGATCAGACTTTCTTCTCTTTTGCTGAGGCTGAGCAGTAGCATCTCATAGACATGGCAAAGATCAAATGATTGAAGTGAGAAACTGCTGATGCTGGAAATTTGAAACGAAAGCATAAAATACTAGAATACTCAGCGGATCAAACAGTGTCGACTTTTCAGGTCAAGGAGCCTTCATCAGAAATGGAAAAGGAAGAAAACATGAGGGGGAGAGGAGGGGAGAGAACAGAGGGATTGTCTGCGATAGGTTCAAGGTAACAGTTACTTTAAAAACTGCACGTTAGAGACTGAAGAGAGAGAACAAAATCTGAAATACATAGTCAGGACTGTGGGGAAAAAGAGATGATAGAATTGAAATTAAATTTATTAAATTCAGTATTCAATCCGAAGGTCAAAATGTGCCCACTTTGCACTGTTGCTTGAGTATACGTTAAGCCTCATTGAAGGAATGTTGGAGCCCAAAGACAGAGAGATGAAAATGAGAGAGGGAGAATCAAAGTTACATATCAAACTTAAGGTGTGAAGGGAAAGATTTAATAGCAATCTGAGGGCCAACATTTTCACACAGAGGGTGGTAGATGCATGAATGACTGATTAAGTTTATTGGCCACGTATTCACATACAAGGAATTTGCCTTGGTGCTCTGCCCGCAAGTGACAACATGACATACACTGCCAGTTAGGAATGACACATAAAACATTAATCATTAATAATAAAACATAATTGATTAAACCTGTGAAATTAAATAAAATACCAGAGCAAAAGGAGGCTACAGATTATTGAATAGAGCTACTACTGGTTATTGAATAGAGCTACTACACGTGGAAAAAAGCTGTTTTCATGTCTGGCTGTGGCAGCTTTGACAATCCGGAGTCGCCTTCCAGAGGGAAGTGATTCAAAGAGTTTGTGGCCAGGGTGAGAGGGGTCAGAGATGATCTTACCCGCTCGTTTCCTGGCCCTTGCAGTGTACAGTTCGTCAATGGAGGGAAGGTTGCAGCCAATAATCTTCTCAGCTGATCGGCGATTCGCTGCAGCTTCTGGATGTCATGCTTAATGGCTGAGCCAAACCAGACCATGATGGAGAAGGTGAGGACAGACTCTACGATGGCCATATAGAATTGGACCATCATTACCTGTGGCAGATTGTGCTTCCTCAGCTACATCCTCTGTTGTGCCTTTTTGACTGTGGAGTCGATGGTAGCCCCCCATTTAAGGTCCTTGGAGATGATGGTTCCCAGGAACTTAAAAGCCTCCACAAATGTGACTGTGGCATTGTTGATGGTGAGTGGGGGGGGGGGGGGAGCTCTCCTAAAGTCTACAATCAATTCCACTGTCTTAAGAGCATTGAGCTCCAGATTGTTGCAATGGCACCAGGATGCCAGCTGTGTCACTTCCTGTCTGTAGGCAGATTCCTCCCCATCCTGGATCAGTCAAATCACGATAGTGCAATCCGCAAACTTGAGAAGCTTGACAGAAATGTCTGTGTCAGAGTTGTTCATGGATATGTCGCAACAGTGCTGATATGTGAAGGTCCTTCGATAGAATAATAGGATGTTTGGCCTCTTCTGGCATCGCTAGTCTATTCAAGCGTCCATCATCCAGCATCCAGCACTAGCTTGTACAAATGACTGCTTCTTTTGACACAGTTTTTACCAGCTTCTAGTACTGATAGCTCTTATTTGAGTCTTTGTCTTTGACTGAAAGAGATGACTGCGTTTTATGCTTGGAGAAGATCTTCAGGACATAAACACTGTCTGTGGAGTGTTGCTTTAAAGACTTGCATCTCCTTTTTAACCTTTTCCTTTAGCTTGCTAGGATCTTTTTCAAAGCTGCTCGCAGCAGTCTGAATCTCCCTTCTCTTTCAAGTCAACTGCAAGATTGTTGTCCTTACTTTAAGAAGCCAAGCTACAGCAGTCTTCAGATTCCTCCATGAGGAGAAATAGGTGATCAGAGAATTTGTGGGGTTCAATGGATCCTTGACAATGACATTCATTGTGATATCTTGCTTGATTTCGGGATCATTAGCAGAGATTGCAGATTCTAAGTTAAGCTTTGGCCATTCTCTATCTGACTTACAGCAAAACTCTGGCCCAATGATCCCTTACTTACAGCTTAAGAAGCGGTCTGCTGTTAGTCCTCTGGGGGCTTCATCTTCAGGATTTTCCTTTGTGCGAACATATCTCCATTGTGATACATTAGTAGCATCCCTTACCAAAGAGATCCTATTTGCTACAAATGTTTGGAAGTATTTGGTTTTGTTGTTGATGTACTTAAGCACTGTTGTACTATCGGTCCAGAAGATGCATTTGTCCAGTTGAAGCTGTAATTCCTTTTGCAGCATTGTGTCAACTCTGACAGCTAGGACTGCAGCTGTAAGCTCCATTCTGGGAATTGTAATTTGTTTTAATGGTGCCACACTGGCCTTTCCCATTGTGAAAGCAACATGAACCTCTTTGTTATCATATCAGTGGAAAATGTTGATTCTGTTGTGGGGGGACGTTCATGTTGAATTTATAATGTGTTGTGTCATTTTTCATATTTTTAATTTTTCTATGGATGTACGGAAACTTTATTATTTATTTTATGCAAAGCACTTTGGTTTCAACACGAGTTGATTTAAACGTGCTATATAAATAAAATTTACTTTACTTTACTTTACTATCAATGCACCAGTGCAATCCCAGTACACTATCCATTGGCAAATTGTCCTTGTCCAAGTCCAACTCTCTGATCTCCTTGGTTCTGTTTTCTTGTGAATTGGATGCCAATACAGCGCGGCTGTTGCTGATCCGCTTTGACAGCATGAATCCTCCCATTTGGCAGAGAGAAGTCAGGTCTCTTGTCATTTTAACTGCGTCCTGTTCCAAAGGCATGGATTTGAAACAATCATCTACATAGAAGTTGTTCTTTACTGTGTTTATCACGTCTGCTGGAAAGTGAGCTTTGTTGTCCTCAGCCATCTTCCTCAAAGCAAAGTTTGCACAATGGTGATGACACTGCTCCAAAAAGATGTACTTTCATCCGGTATTCATCAAGATCCTGTTGCACATCACCCTCCGGCCACCACAGGAATCGCAGATAGTCAATATGCTTTTCTGATACCTTGCCCTGATGAAACATTGCTTTGATATCAGAATCTGATGATAACTCCAATGAGTGAGTTGTTAAGGTCTGGATCCTGCAGCAGTTGGTAGTTAAGTGATGTTCCTTTGAAGACTGCACCACAGTCAAAGACTACCCTTAAGGTTCCCCACCTTGAGTGATACACCAGATGGTGAGGGATGTACCAGAGCTCTCCATATCTTCGATTCAGCTGGTCCACTGGTACCATTTCAGCATAACCATTATCAATCATTTCTGTGAGGAAAGATGTATATTCATCATGAAATTTCTTATTCTTGCCAAACCTGCGTTTCAGGCTCTGGACGAGCTGCCCTGCAATGCAACGGTTATTTGGCATGCTGACTCTTTCTTGTTTGAAAGGTAAGTCTATACAATAGTGTCCATCCATCATCTTTGCTGAGCGATTCATAATGTCCAAGAACTTTACATATTCTCTGGACATTTATTCTGTTTCCGTGCTGTTTCTTTCACTGAAGTCGTGATTGTATTGCTTGAACAATCGCTCTATGTGTACAATGGATATTCGATTGACAGCAGCAGCAGGGCAGCCATTTTCAACTCTGCTTTTGTTGTCTCATCTCAAGGGACCATAGATGCCACACCGTAGTAGAGTCTTCACAGCCTATGGTCCATCCTCTTAGCTGTTGACCAGCTCCCAAGGTTCCAAAACCTTTGAAGCATTTGGCTCTATGAGTAGGTCAATGCCAGAGTCTATTTCAGGCATCTTGATATCCTTCAAGTAAGGCCATTGTAACAGACCTTCCTGTCTGGGAATGTTTAGCTGAGAAACAGGCGTGGTCTTGTGTGTGAACACATCAGATAGTTGAATAAAATCATCTTTGTCCAGACTAGATATTTCCAAACTTGAGATATGTTGACTGATCACAGGCTTCATCTGGTTCATGGTACGCAAGAGAATATTGGTCTTTTGTCCTGTAATGTTCAGCCTTCTCATTAAGCTTTCTGTGCAAAAGGTAGTTGAACTTCCATGATCCAAAAATGCATATGTTTGCAACACTGTGTCTCCCTTGTGGCTCTTTACCTGCACTGGTACAATGCAAAAGATGCAGGTTTCTTCACTGGCCCCAATAGGCCCACACATATGATGTGAGGGAACAACATTACTCACAATTGACATCTCATTCTGTTCTGTATGCTCTGGCTTCTTCTCTTTGCTCTTTTGTTCAATATGAAGTATTTCAGGATGATTTTGGTTGCACATCACAAGTCAAACTACTTTTGCAGTCTTTGCTCATGTGTCCTATTTTTAAACATCCAAAGACTTCTCCATCAAGAAGTCTATCCTTTCTCTGTGCCCCTTATTCCTGATCTGTGGACACTGACCCAATGTGTGACCACTTTTATTACAGAACAAACAAGGACCTTGAGAATTGGTGATAGATACACTTCTTCTCGTTCCACTTGTTGTCAGATTTTCTTGCACCACTGCTTCTACAGGTATTACAGTTGTTGCAAAACTGCTTCATCTTGGTCCTGACCTTTCCCTTGCTTTAGCAAAAGTAGAGCCTTTGACAGTTGCAATTGGCCAAGCATCCTGAATGTTTCCAAAAAGTGGATCGGACAGTATCTTCACTTGTCTCCCCAAGAAGTCTACCTGGTCAGAAAATCTAGCTCGCTGTCCAAGGAGTTCCTGTAGCTGACATGCTCTATCCCTCCACTTGTCCCTGAGCTTGTAAGGCAGCTTTAGAAGGATGGTCTTCATATTGGAAGCAACATTTATCTCCATATAGGTGAGATGTTCCATTGCATTGCAACAACCTCTAAGGAACTGTGAGAACACTTCCAATGCCTTCACATCCTCTGGTTTGATCACTGACCAGGCAAATGCCTTGACCATATATGCAGTGACAATCTTATGTTCATTACAAAAAAGTTCTTTAAGCAGATCTTTTGCTCTTTGATAGCCCTGGGCTGGTGGCAAATGTCGGAAGCTGCGGACTAAGTCTTTTGGATACCCTCTTGTGTATTGCTCGAGAAAATGCAAGCAATCACTCTTATCATTCGTTTTTCTTTCCACCCCTCTCTCAAATGTTGTGATGAAAAATTCATACTGCAAATGATCACCATCATAAACAGGAATTACTCTTGGTGGAAAGTAGAAGAGAGATTCTGTTGATCCAGAAGAGGAGTGATGTCATTTTGCCTCTGCATTAGGTTCCAGATATCACCTTTGTTTCCATCATTCAGTACAGTGGGTGTAGTACTAACATGCCCCTGCACACCCTTTTTCGTATGAGTCTGTACATTTTGCCATTGAAGAGATTATTGAGTTAGAAGGGGCTTATCATGAGCTCTAGCAGATGTTCTATAAGTTGTTTGTTTTGGTCTAACAACCTGTTGCTGGGAAGAAGATTCAGTTCCCATCAACGCATTCTGTCTTTGTTGCACTTGATCAGGCAAGTATTATTTTGCATGTGGATTTAATTTAGCAGATGCTTCCCTTTGAGCAGTTCCTTTTCTCAAATAAGTGTTCATACCATCAGATATTCTAGAGCTGTTTCTTGATCCCTTGGCCTCAAGCACATTGATCCTTGCATTGACTGCTGCAAGCTCTGTCTCTACTTCCAGCTATTCCATCTCTCTTTTTAACTATTCCTTTTGTGCCTCAAGCTTGACATTGGTTGCTGCCAGCTTAGCCTCTCTTTTCAGTTGCTCTTTTTCTCTATTCAATTGTTCTTCCCTTCTCAATTGTTGCTTTTGCGCCTCGTTCAAGCTTGGCATTGGTTGCTGCCAGCTCAGTCTCTCTTTTCAATTGGTCCTTCTATGCCCAAAACTTGTGCTTTTTTTTATGGTGGCAGCCCGTTCCAACAGAGCAGCCCTATCTGCCTGAGCTTTAATACGAGCAGATGCCATTGAAGATGCACATGATGAAGAACTAGATTTGTGGCTTAATTTAGGCTATGAGACATTTGAAACACTGTCATCAGGTCCAATTTCATCTGAGTTTACAATACTGTTGTGTGGCAATTCAGCTATGGAGTGTGTAGTTTGCTGTCCAACATCAGATGACTGCTCGTTTACCTTGTATAAAACCATTAAAAGTTTCCATTCTCTGTTGAAACCACTGATTTTGCCTTTCAAGCTCCTTTTCGGGCAGTGGTAATCTTCACCAATGACTCGTGGTTTTCTCTGACTTCATCACACACAGAGCTTAATTAATTGAAGCAGGTTAGATTGTACTTCATTTGCATTTTCCTCTAATTTCATGAGCTCTTTTAGCATTTCAATTAACTTGTTAGCTTGTTTACATATCAAGTTTCTCGTCTTCTGACACTTTTCTATGAACAATTCCCAGCCTTTACAGTGTGTTTAATAACTCTTCTTTCCTTTTCAGAATCCTTTCCAACATCGCCATTTTGTGACTGAGCTTTAGACATACTTGTTCACTATCCCTTTGATTCGTTGACGTGAAAGCCGTGTGCGTGCAGCTGGTATTTCAAAGAACTGATATCGCTCTGATTCTCAAGGTCACTTCTCAATTCTCCATTTTAGTAGCCGTTTTCCAATACAGCTTATCATATATAGCTTCGCCAATGAAGCTAAATGCTGTATGTACTCACTCTCACTGTGCATCGGCTTTCAAGGTTTCCAATCTCTGTTAGTCAGATTAGCGCAGGTGGCGACCTTGTCCAGTTGATTGGTAATAACTTGTGAAATAAAACAATCCTTGATCCCAGGTTTTCACAAGCTCCAGTCTTCACTTTAATGTAATGCCAACTTTCTGACTCTTTCAGTGTATAAACCTTCCGTTGCCATTACTACACAGGTAAGTAGGAGAGATCTTACGCAGACCAAATAGAACAGATTTTCCAGTCGTTATTTTCAGGTGAATTGGTTCTTTATTGAAGTAGTTGTACAAACAAGGAGATGAACGTACCAGGTTTTCCACTATACCCATATATATACGTCTTTCTGTGCATCTAATGACAACCCCCAATATCCAAAATAATACTGCAAGGTATATCTAGACAAAATAATATGATATGCCAACAGTAGCTAGCCTAAACACAAATGGCTCCAACAGGTTTGTTTCCAACTTGCATGAATCTATGCCAGATGACTGGCAGCTTGTTCTCACTCTCATGGATTGCAGGGAGGTGTTTTAAAAGATTTGTATTGCACAAGGCTGAGTAGCACATTATTAAAATAATATACTTAAGTCATATAAATATGATTGTTTTGCTCCTTCTAAATGCTGTTGGACGTGGCCTTTTCAGATGTGTGATATTGAAATGAAGAACATGAGCACATGAACAATAGGGGGTTGAAAGATGAGCTTTATTATCTGCTGGAGTTGTTGGGGTTTGTTGGTAGAATAGCAGAACAAAAGTTATGCAGCAAAGCTGTTCGGAAGGATGTACAACATTGGAACATAAGCGTCATGACAACTGCCTGAGCACAAGGAAAATGGACAAGGGAGAGCCAGTGGATGTAGGGTACCTGGACTTTCAGAAAGCATTTGATAAGGCCCCACATAGGAGATTAGTGGGCAAAGTTAGGTCACATGGTATTGGGGTAGAGTGCTGACATGGATAGAAAATTGGTTGGCATACAGGAAACAAAGAGTAGAGATTAACGGGTCCCTTTCAGAATGGCAGGCAACGACTAGTGGGGTACCGCAAGGCTCGCAGCTATTTACAATATACATCAATGATTTAGATGAAGGGGTTCAAAGTAACATTAGCAAATTTGCAGATGACACAAAGCTAGGTGGCAGTGTGAACTGCGAGGAGGATGCTATGAGAATGCAGGGTGACTTGGACAGGTTGGGTGAGTGGGGAGATGCATGGCAGATGCAGTTTAATGCAGATAAATGTGAGGTTATCCACTTTGGTAGCAAAAACAGGAAGGCAGATTATCATCTAAATGGTGTAAAGTTGGGAAAAGGGGAAGTACAACGGGATCTGGGGGTCCTTGTTCATCAGTCAATGAAAGTAAGCATGCAGATACAGCAGGCAGTGAAGAAAGCGAATGGCATGTTGGCCTTCATAATAAGAGTTGCGTATAGCAACAAAGAGTTCCTTCTGCAGTTGTACAGGGCCCTAGTGAGACCACACCTGGAGTATTGTGTGGAGTTTTGGTCCCCTAATGTGAGGAAGGATATTCTTGCTATTGAGGGAGTGCAGCGTAGGTTTATAAGGTTAATTCCCGGGATGGCGGGACTGTCATATGCTGAGAGAATGGAGCAGCTGGGCTTATATATTCTGGAATTTAGAAGGATGAGAGGGGATCTTATTGAAACATATAAGATTATTAAGGGTTTACACACGCTAGAGGCAGGAAACATGTTCCCGATGTTAGGGTAGTCCAGAACCAGGGGCCACAGTTTAAGAATAAGGGGCAAGCCATTTAGAATGGAGATGAGGAAACAGATTTTCACACAGAGAGTTGTGAGTCTGTGGAATTCTCTGCCTCAGAGGGTGCTGGATACTTTCAAGAGAGAGCTAGATAGGGCTCTTAAGGATAGCGGTCAGGGGATATGGGGAGAAGGCAGGAACGGGGTACTGGTTGGGGTTGATCAGCCATGATCACATTGAATGGCAGTGCTGGCTCGAAGGGCCGAATGGCCTACTCCTGCACCTATTGTCCATTGTCATCTTACTGTGCTTACACATCAGAAGGACATTGATTAGGCATCAACATATATGACAGATATTGAGGGTGGCCTAATGATGCCTTAATTGCCACACAAGTAGAGTTAATGAAAACCTTTGAGAAGTCTGTGAGAGTAGCAAACCCAATTAGCTTATTCTAATTGGCATCTTTGCAAATGAGGTTGACATCTTTGTTGTCTCTGAAAGAGCAGCAATTAGTAACCGCTAGAATCTGCATTTGCTCACATAAAACATGAGATGCTTTAAAACAACTCTTGAGGGATTCTAGAATCATCCAGAGGCAAATATATTTATGACAATAGTGACATTGGGAGATATAGTAAAAAAAAGGCTATATGGTTCACTTGGCAACACCTCGTATGATTTCCTAAGCCTTCGACAACACCGATTGCTTAGACTTGTCTAAGTTTATTTTAGTTCTGGTCACTTGCACTAGTTGTAGCTGCATTCCTCTGATGATTCCCAAGTCTCTTGTGCTTCTTATCTGTAGTATGCACACTTTGTGCTTTAATGTATCAGAACAACGTGGTTCATTTCAGGTTACTGTATTAGCAAGAGTACATCGCTGAATAAAGAACAAAACATTGACAATGTCAAGTCATTTTCAGGGTGAAAAGTTGTTATTGTAAATTATATATCTCAGTGCATCAATGGACCGGTATAAAACAAGAAAAAATAACGTGTTCTTGTAATATACATTCTGCAAAGTTTCATTAGGGCATTACTATATGATACCTTTCAACGGACATGGTGAATGAGGCATAGCACCTTGACTTTTGTCTGATCAGATTTAACTTGCATAATCAGCTCAATTTGTGATATAAACTCTTCCTTCCATTGTCTACATTCTATGGACAGGGTTCCTTCTCTCCAGCGATGCTGCCTGTTCCGCTGAGTTACTCTAGCATTTTGTGTCTTTTGTGCCTTTCTTCGTACTTACCTGGACATTCAGTATCACATATATTTATTCTGATGAAAGATAATGAACCTGAAATGCTAACTCTGTTCCTCTTTCCAATTATACTGCCTGACCTGATCAGCATTCGCAATAGAATTTATTGTCTTTATTTCAAATGTGGACATTTGTAATTTTTTGCTTTCATCCTTTATTTGTTTGATGGTGTAGTATCTTAATTAAATGATGCCAATCACAGTCTTTAATCACGCCCATGTATTAGATTAATTTTCAAGCACATTGTTTAAATTTCACAGATTCTTTAATGAGCAATTCAGAAATTATGTATCAGTATCATTTTCTAAAATAGAGGAATAAGTGAAACGAACAATGTATTAATTACATTTCAAAAACTGAGAATGATGATCACGAATCAGTTGGAATTAAATTCTGATTAATTTATTGTCAAATACCAGGGTGCAATGAAATGTATTGTTCACGTGAAGCTCCCAAAATAAACAGCATACATGCAATCATGTTAAATAACAACAATAAATGTGATGAGTGCAAAATTGAAGATTGGTGCAAGATTGCAGTGCAATCCAAAGTAGAAAAAAAATGAATTTAATGCTAGCAATACAAAACTATTGGCAGTTGTTGATATGATACAATTATACATCTAATGTTACTTAAGACGTATTTTAATAATGAAAGCTAAAAAAAAAAATCAATCGTAAAGAACTCTCTAGCCTTTGTATAATTTCATGCCAAGCTTTCTGTGTATTTGAGCCAAGAGATTATCATTTCAGATTTAGTAGTTTTCCATTTTTGCTTATTTGTGGTGTTCTCATGCAGTAGAGTCAGAGGTGCATTAATTGGTATCTCTGCAGTTACTAAAGGAATCCCACAGTGATCACTTTTAAATTCTATATTATTTAAATGAAGAGACCTTGTAGTTTATCTAGGTTTCCTGATAATACTGAACTAACAATTGAAATAAGACATGAGAGGAACGCAACAAGTCTGGTGAAGTTTGTAACCAGATTAAGTGAATGAGCAAGAAGGAGGTTGGTAGAGGAGAATATGGAAACATTTTAGGTTACCCAGGAATACTGAGTATATTTTAAAATGGTGAAGAACTAGTAAATGTTTGCATTTAGAAGGATCCAAGTGTACTTGCACAAGAAGTATCAACAGGTTAATATTTATATAGATATAGGTTAAGTAGAAGTGCAAATCATACACTGTAATGTATTGCAGGGGGACTGGTGTACAAATAGTTATTGCTGAAAGGATATCTTGCTTTGGTGACATCAAATCTGAAATTCTCAATACAGTTTTGGTGTTCAAGTCAAGTCAAATTGAGTTTTTTGTTATATGCACAAGTACATTGAGGCATAGGTACAATTAAAATGTTGCGTCCAGCAGCATTACAAGATCACATAGACTCTGAGCAAATATTAAAAGCATAAATTATACATTATCTACATAAATTCTGAAAGAGATTAAAGAAAAAGTGTGCAAAAAAGCAAGACACAATTAGAAAAAAACCCAACTCCATGAAAGTGGAGGAGGTGGTCCATTGAGTTCTGTTGCCGAGGTAGAATTAGGGTTAGGAGTGGGTCAACTGATAACTGTGGGTAAGTAGCTATTCCTGACCCTGGTGATTTCCAGTTTCTGTACCTCCTGCCAATGGTAGCAATGAAAAGATTACCTTACTCAGATGGTGGGGATCCTTGATAATAGATGTCGCCTTCATGAGGCAGTGCCTTTCAATGGTGGGAAGGGCAGTGCCAGTGATGGACTGGATTGCATCTGTCCGTTTCTGCAGCTTCTTGTGTTCCTTTGCATTGGAATTTGCCATATCAGGCCACGATGCAACCAATCAGAAAACTTTATGATAAAACTATAAAAGTTTGTTGGTGTATTGGGGACATGCCGAACTTCCTCAACCTTCCAAGGAAATACAGGAATTGGTGAGAGCATGGTCAAGATGATATCGTCTTCTGAGATGTTAGCTGACTCTTTGAGGCAGAGCCTCCTAGAGATCTCTTCAATGGTGGTGAGGTCAGTACCCATGTTGGACTGGGCAGTGTCCACCATTTTCTGCAGTGTTCCTCATTCCTGAGCTTTTTTTTTGCTAGTTCTGATTTAATGTTTTTTTCTTTGCAAATATGCTGCCAGAATAGCTAGGTTCTCCTAAAATTCCCATTTTTCTCAGGTATTTCAGCATTGACTGTGTTTTGTATTTCAAGGTTCTAGCAAGATTTTATCTCTTCTCATTTTTATTTGAACCCAAGCCAAATAGGTTTGCTGTTTGGATTAAGGTGATACCATTGAATGCTTGGCCTTATTAACTCTTTCTCAGTTAATTTAAATCGTTGTCATCCTCCTTTTCTTGGTTTCTAATCCGTCACTGACATTTCTTTATTTCTTTTTCTATTATTAATTTTCTGGACCTAGGTGCTGCTGGTAAGGCCATCATTTATGATTCATCCCTGATTGCTCTTATGGAAGAAGCAATAAGCTGTCTCCTTGAACCATTGGGGGGGGGGGGGGGGGAGTGAGGTTGGGGGGGGGGGGGGCTGGGGAAGGCAAGATTTAAACTCAGTGACTATGAAAACTATGAAAGATGGTAATATATTTCCTCATCAGAATTGTTTGCGACTGAAGAGATCCTGCTGGTGACAGTGTTCCCATGCACTTTCTGCCTTTATCCTTCTTGATGGTAGATGTCATTTGTTTGGGAGATGCTGTTGAAGTAGCCTCAATGAGTAACAAGTCTGTTTAATACATGGTAAACATCCTAATTACCGTGCACCCACGGTGGACTGATTGATCAGGACTGATTGATCACGTGGAATGGTTGGTAGGATGCCAATCAAGGGTGTTGCCTCAGAAGATGTTGCACTTCTTGACAGTTGTTGGCACTGTGGACATCCAGGCAAGTTCATGGCATCCAGGAATATTCCATCATGTTATTGACTAAGGCCTTGAAGATGGTGGAAAAGCTTTGTGGTGTCAGGAAGTGTATCATTCATTGCAGGAAACCCAGCTTCTGATCAATTTTGTACCCAAGTTGTCGGAACAGTTGTGTTTCTAGTCAATGGTGGGGGGGGAGTCAATGAAGGGGATGCCATTGAATGCCAAGAGTAAGTAGTTAGACTTGCCTGTTGGAGATGGTCATTGTCCAGCATAGTTTGTGGTGCAAATATTACTTGTTACTCATTAACCCTTGCTCATTTCTGCCCACATATCCTCTTCTCTGCAGCCGGAAACATGTTTGATTTCAAATTTTTCTAACATTTTATAATTTGTTCCAGCTAAAGGCCATTATCAAACATGAAATGTTAATTCCGTTTCTCTTTCTACAAATGATGCCTGAACCGCTGAGTATTTCCAACACCTTCATTTCAAATATTTCAGTTTTTATTTCAGAATCTGTAGTTTTACTTTGCTCGGGGGCACTACATATTTTTAATGAAGCAATGGAAATTATCTAACATTGTGATCATTTCCTATGGAGGAACACTAGCTGGCCACAGAAACAGGAAATAATTTGGTTTACATAAATAGACTGGACACCAGAAATAGTTTTGCGGGAACACATCCACTTAACAAAGCAGCAATGAATATCCTCTGCATTTCTTGTCCATGGATCCTGAAATAAATAAGTTTTTTGGGTTTCTACTATTGTACTGTATGCTGTCCGTCATGACACAGTATAACTTAATGTCTATGCGTTAGAAGGTTATAGTTTTAGGGTTTTGAGCACATACTGTAATCCAGCCTGGTTTTTCAATGTAATATTGATATGCTGCAGTCAATTCTCAATTTTATTCCTTAAGATGGAGGAAAACAGAGGTGACATTTTACATTGTTCCTCTTGAAACAGTCTCCTCTGATAATTTTTTCTTATTTTATCTATCCATTCCAGTGCTGAGAAAGTCTTAGATCTAGCATTGAGTGTCTCCTGTCAATCATCACTAAATAAAAGCAGCTCTCAAAAGTACTGATCTGTATTAGGCTCAGAACTACTAGCATGGCTGTGAGTAGTAAAAAACCATGGAAGCATAGCAATGGGAAGGAGGGGCTCTAGATGCAACTTAAACAACAGGGATATTGTCTCCCCCTCCCCAGCAAACCTCTAGTTAATGTTCCATCACTCAAGAACAAACGTGAAGAGATTAGAAACATAGAAACATAGAAAATAGGTGCAGGAGTAGGCCATTCGGCCCATCGAGCCCATTCAATATGATCATGGCTGATCATTCAACTCAGTATCCTGTATCTGCTTTCTCTCCATACCCCCTGATCCCTTTAGCCACAAGGGCCACATCTAACTCCCTCTTAAATATAGCCAATGAACTGGCCTCAACTGCCTTCTGTGGCAGAGAATTCCAGAGACTCACCACTCTCTGTGTGAAAATGTTTTTCCTCATCTCCGTCCTACAGGAATTCCCCCTTATCCTTAAACTGTGACCCCTTGTTCTGGACCTCCCCAACATCGGGAACAATCTTCCTGCATCTAGCCTGTCCAACCCCTTAAGAATGTTGTAAGTTTCTATAAGATCCCCCCTCAATCTTCTAAATTCTAGCGAGTACAAGCCGAGTCTATCCAGTCTTTCCTCATATGAAAGTCCTGACATCCCAGGAATCAGTCTGGTGAACCTTCTCTGTACCCCCTCTATGGCAATAATGTCTTTCCTCAAATTTGGAGACCAAAACTGTACGCAATACTCCAGGTGTGGTCTCACCAAAACCCTGTACAACTGCAGTAGAACCTCCCTGCTCTTATACTCAAATCCTTTTGCTATGAATGCTGACATACCATTCACTTTCTTCACTGTCTGCTGCACCTGCATGCCTACTGTCAATGACTGGTGTACCATGACACCCAGGTCTCGTTGCATCTCCCCTTTTCCTAATCGGGCACCATTCAGATAATAGTGTACCCTCCTGTTTTTGCCACCTCGTATTTAACCTCACATTCATCCACATTATACTGCATCTGCCATGCATTTGCCCACTCACCCAGCCTATCCAAGTCACCTTGACGCCTCCTAGCATCCTCCTCACACCTAACACTGCCACCCAGCTTCGTATCATCCGCAAACTTGGAGATGCTGCATTCAATTCCCACGTCCAAATCATTAATATATATTGTAAATAGCTGGGGTCCCAGCACTGAACCTTGGGTTCTGAAAAGGACCCATTTACTCCTACCCTTTGCTTCCTGTCTGCCAGCCAGTTCTCTATCCACATCAATACTGAACCCCCAATAAGGTGTGCTTTAAGTTTGTACACTAATCTCTTATGTGGGACCTTGTCAAAAGCCTTCTGAAAGTCCAGATATAACACATTCACTGTTTCTCCCTTATCCACTCTACTAGTTACATCCTCGAAAAATTCTATAAGATTCGTCTGACATGATTTACCTTTCGTAAATCCATGCTTTTGTCCAATCATTTCACCACTTTCCAAATGTGCTGCTATCCCATCTTTAATAACTGACTAGCAGTTTCCCCACTACCAATGTTAGACTAACTGGTCTGTAATTCCCTGTTTTCTCTCTCCCTCCTTTTAAAAAAAGTGGGGTTACATTAGCCACCCTCCAATCCTCAGGAACTACTCCAGAATCTAAAGAGTTTTGAAAAATTATCACTAATGCATCCACTATTTCTGTGGCTACTTCCTTGAGTACTCTGCGATGCAGTCTATCTGGCCCTGGGGATTTATCGGCCTTTAATCCATTCAATTTACCCAACACCACTTCCCAGCTAACCTGGATTTCACTCAGTTCCTCCTTCTTATTTGACCCCCGGTCCCCTGCCATTTCCGGCAGATTATTTATGTCTTCCTTAGTGAAGACAGAACCAAAGTAGTTATTCAATTGGTCTGCCATGTCCTTGTTCCCCATGATCAATTCACCTGTTTCTGACTGCAAGGGACCTACATTTGTTTTAACTAATCTTTTTCTCTTCACATATCTATAAAAACTTTTGCAGTCAGTTTTTATGTTCCCTGCCAGTTTTCTTTCATAATCTATTTTACCTTTCCTAATTAAGCCCTTTGTCCTCCTCTTCTGGACTCTGAATTTCTCCTAGTCCTCTGGTAGGTTGCTTTTTCTGGCTAATTTGTATGCTTCATCTTTTGTTTTGATACTATCCCTGATTTCCCTTGTTATCCACGGATGCACTACCTTCCCTTATTTGTTAAAGAAGGAACTGCAGATGCTGGAGAATCGAGGGTACACAAAAAGCTGGAGAAACTCAGCGGGTGCAGCAGCATCTAAGGAGCGAAGGAGATAGGCGACGTTTCGGGTCGAGACCCTTCTTCAGACTGGTCAGGGATCAGGGAAATGAGAGATATAGACGGTGATGTGGAGAGATAAGGAACAATGAATGAAAGATATGCAAAAAAGTATCGATGATAAAGGGAACAAGCCATTGTAAGCTGTTTGTGGTGTGAAAATGAGAAGCTGGTGCGACTGGGGTGGGGGAGGGAGATAGAGATAGAGGGAATGCCAGGGCCTGAGGGCTGAGGGAGAGGTGGGAAGGGGAGGAGACAGCAAGGGTTAACAGAATTGAGAAAATTCAATGTTCAAGCCCAAAGGATGCAGACTCCCCAAGCGGAATATGAGGTGCTGTTCCTCCAGCTTGCGGTGTTGCTCACTCTGGCCGTGGAGGAGGCCCATGACCGAGAGGTCGGATGTGGAATGGGAGGGGGAGTTGAAGTGCTGAGCCACCGGGAGGTCGGGTTGGTTATTGCGGACCGAGCGGAGGTGTTCGGCGAAGCGATCGCCAAGCCTCCGCATTCCACATCCGACCTCTCGATCCTGGGCCTCCTCCACGGCCAGAGTGAGCAACACCGTGGGCCCTGGCATTCCCTCTATCTCTATCTCCCTCCCCCACCCCAGTCGCACCAGCTTCTCATTTTCACACCACAAACAGCTTACAATGGCTTGTTCTCTTTATCATCGATGTGGAATGGGAGGGGGAGTTGAAGTGCTGAGCCACCGGGAGGTCGGGTTGGTTATTGCGGACCGAGCGGAGGTGTTCGGCGAAGCGATCGCCAAGCCTCCGCATTCCACATCCGACCTCTCGGTCCTGGGCCTCCTCCACGGCCAGAGTGAGCAACACCGCAAGCTGGAGGAACAGCACCTCATATTCCACTTGGGGAGTCTGCATCCTTTGGGCTTGAACATTGAATTTTCTCAATTCTGTTAACCCTTGCTGTCTCCTCCCCTTCCCACCTCTCCCTCAGCCCTCGGGCCCTGGCATTCCCTCTATCTCTATCTCCCTCCCCACCCCAGTCGCACCAGCTTCTCATTTTCACACCACAAACAGCTTATAATGGCTTGTTCCCTTTATCATCGATACTTTTTTGCATATCTTTCACTCATTGTTCCTTATCTCTCCACATCACCGTCTATATCTCTCGTTTCCCTGATCCCTGACCAGTCTGAAGAAGGGTCTCGACCCGAAACGTCGCCTATCTCCTTCGCTCCTTAGATGCTGCTGCACCCACTGAGTTTCTCCAGCTTTTTGTGTACCTTCCCTGATTTATTCTTTTGCCAATCTGGGATGAACAATTGTTGTAGTTCATCCATGCAGTCTTCAAATGCCTTCCATTCCACATCCACTGTCAATCCTTTAAGAATCAATTGCCAGTCTATCTTGGCCAATTCACGTCTCATACCTTCAAAGTTACCTTCTTTAAGTTCAGAACCCTTGTTTCTGAATTAATTATGTCACTCTCCATCCTAACGAAGAACTCAACCATATTATGGTCACTCTTGCCCAAGGGGCCACGCACAATAAGACTGCTAACTAACACTTCCTCATTACTCAATACCCAGTCTAGAATAGCCTGCTCTCTCATTGTTCCTCTACATGTTCGTTTAGAAAACTATCCCGCATACATTCCAAGATATCCTCTTCCTCAGCACCCCTGCCAATTTCAATCACCCAATCTATATGTAGATTGAAGTCTCCCATTATAACTGTTTTACCTATGTTGCATGCATTTCTAATTTCCTGTTTGATGCCATCCCCAACTCCACTACTACTGTTAGGTGGCCTGTAAACAACTCCCACTATCGTTTTCTGCCCCTTAGTGGTTCGCAGCTCTGCCCATATCGATTCCACATCCTCTAAGCTAATATCCTTCCTTTCAATTGCATTAATCTCCTCTCTAACCAGCAATGCTACCCCACCTCCTTTTCCTCTCTGTCCATCCCTCCTGAATGTTGAATATCCCTGGATGTTCAGCTCCCAGCCTTGGTCACCCTGGAGCCATGTTTCCGCGATCCCAACTATATCATAGTCATTAATAGCTATCTGCACCTTCAACTCATCCACCTTATTACGAATGCTCCTCGCATTGAGACACAAAGCCTTCAGGCTTGCTTGTACAACACTCTTACTCTTATACATTTATTTTGAAAAGTGGCCCTTTTGATTTTTGCCCTGGATTTGTCTGCCTGCCACTTTTTACTTTTCGCCTGCTACCAATTGCTTCTACCGTAATTTTATACCTCTCTTTCTCTCTGCTCACACATTTAAGAAACCCACCACCTCTTATCCTCTGTTTATTATTTTTTTCTTCTTTCTGCCCTACATGTTGGATCTGAATGCTTCCCTTCTCTGCCTCCTGCCTCAGACCCTGTCTACTAGCTTTCTCTATTTGAGTCCCTCCCCCTAACCGTTCTAGTTTAAAGTCTCCCCAGTAACCTTTGCAAATTTCCCCGCTAGGACACTGGTCCCCCTCCAAGTGCAACCCATTCTTTTTATACAGGTCACTCCTTCCCCAAAAGAGGTTCCAATGATCCAGAAACTTGAATCCCTCCCCTCTGCACCAGTCCTTCAGCCGTGCATTTATCCTCCACCTCGCTCCATTCCTACTCTCACTGTCGCATGCCACAGGCAGTAAGCCTGAGAATTGTTACCATTGCGGTCATTTTCCTCAACTCTCTTCCTAACTCCCTAAATTCTCCTTTCAGGACCTCTTCTCATTTTCTACCTATATCATATGCACCACGACCTCAGGCTCCTCTCCCTCCCTTTTCAGGATATCTTGGACACGTTCAGACACATCCCAGACCCTGGCATCAGGGAGGCAAACTACCATCCAGGTCTCCGGACTGCGTCCACAGAATCGCCCATCTGACCCCCTAACTACACAGTCTCCTATTACTATTGCCCTTTTCCTTACCCTTCTGAGCAACAGGGCCGGTCTCTGTACCGGAGGGCCGGTCGCTGTTGCTACCCCCAGGTAGGCTATCCCCCCCAACAGTACTCAAGCAGGAGTATTTATTGTCAAGGTGTACAGCCACCGGGGTACTCTCTAGTCCCTGCCTCTGCCCCTTGCTCCTCCTAACCGTGACCCACTTGTCTGCCTCCTGTGGTTTTGGAGTGACTACCTCTCTGTAACTCCTCTCGATGACCTCCTCACTCTCCCTGACCAGACGGAGGCCATCGAGCTGCTGCTCCAGGTTCCTAATAGTCGCTTAGGAGCCCCATCTCGACACACCTGGCACAGATGTGGAAGTCTGGAGGGCTATCCGACTCCATGACCTCCCTTAGAGCAAGTCTGCTGTTTCAAAGAGAAATCATGGAAAGCTAAGGTAAACAAAAATGCTGGAGAAACTCAGCGGGTTAGTTAGCATCTATGGAGCGAAGGAATACGTGATGTTTGGTGCCAAGACCCTTCTTCAGACTCAAAATTCGGATGAAAAGCTATGTTCTTTGTTTCACTGAAACATGGCTTACCCATGACTCAACTGACCATGCTATACAATCTGAGGGTTTTTTCACTTATCATATGGACTATATAAAATCCTCAGGCAACGGGAAAGGTGGTGTGTAAGCTTCATGATCACCACATTGATGTGACGGTCATAGCTCAAATCTGCTCCCCTGACTTGGGAATACATCATCATAAAATTGATTCCACTTTATCTACCAAGGGAATTCACCTCTACCATTATGTATTCAAATTAATTGAATGAATTCAATTTGGTTGTCACTTCTCTTGAGACAACAAACTCTGATGCCCTATTCATTATTGCCTGTGAGTTTACATTCAAGAAACATTAGGAATGCACTCCCTAAATACTATCAGTATGTCCTCTGCTTCACATGAATTGTTAGCACTCGAGATCACAGCTATTGCACCATTAACTACACTTATTGTTCAATTTTCACCCATTGTAAGGCCTGTCTGATCCTATTGGTGCTCCTTCATCTGGTTTACAGAAAGAGACTGAATCGCAAGGCACCAACGATGAGAGTAATGCCGCAATGGTCTGAGGATGTTGAAGATCTACTTCAGGACTGCCTTGAATCAGTGGACTGGGTATCAGGGGATATGGGGAGAAGGCAGGAGAATGGGGTTGAGAGGGAAAGATAGATCAGCCATGATTGAATGGCAGAGTAGACTTGATGGGCTGAATGGCCTAATTCTGCTGCTACCATTTAAGAACTGGAACATGTTCATGATCACTTCATCCAGCCTGAATGAGAACACCTCAGTCGTCACCAGTTTCATCAAGAAAGGCATTGTCAACTGCATCCCAACAAAGAATATTAGGAAGACACACTGCTGGTGTAGCTCAGCGGGTCAGGCAGCATCCCAAGATAAAATGGACAGGTGATGTTTCGGATTAGAACCCATCTTCAGACTGATTGTAGGGGGAGAGAAAGAAAGCTGCAAGAGGGGAGAGGCAAGACAAAGCCTAACAGGTAAAAGGCCAACACAGGTGGGGAGGGTTATCTGATAAGTAGATGGTTGGACAAGGGCCAGAGATGAACAGACAGAAAGTGTGAGGTTGAAAAGTTGGAAATTGTGAAGCCCGAAGGAAAGTGGGTGGAAAGAGAGGGGGAAGGAGAAATAGGTGCGAGTCCAGGTGGGGCACAGGGCCAGAGGGTGGGAAGAAGGTGGTGGTGGGGAGGGGGGGGGGGGGGGGGATTATATAGATGAAGATGGGAGAGGAGGATGGTTAGGGAGAGTCCTAAGATTGGAGAATTCACCGTTCATATCGTGGGGTTATAAGAGCCAAACCGAATATGAGGTTTTATTCTTCTAGTTTGCACGTGGCCTCACTGGCAATGGAGAAGGCCCAGACCCGAAACTTTGCCTGTCCATGTTCTCCTGAGATGCTGCCTGGCATGCTGGCATTCTTTTGTAAACCAGCATCTGCAGTTCCTTGTTACTAAAGAATATTAGGATCTATCCTAAGCCAAAATATTGGATGAACAGGGAGATTCACTCTCTGCTAAAGTGCAGATCATTGGCTTTCAAGAAGGATGACCCCACACTGTACAAAAAAGCCACATATAGTTTTGATAAGATATCATGGATGTCAAGAGAGAATTCTAGAAAAAGCCAAAGGCTCAATTCAATTGAACAAATGCCAGGTGACTGTGGCAGGGCCTGATTACCATCAGGGCCGATTTCCAGCCATGACACATCTTTACTGGATGAGCTCAATACCTTTTATCCCTGTTTTGAACAAGCAAAAAAAGTTCAACCAAAACACTGACAAAAGAACTGGTTCTTTGCTGCTGATATCGGACTGCTGAACCAATCACCTCATCTGCAACTGCTTCCCAGAGATGCTACTACATGCTCTTTCTCTTAACTCAACCTCATTTGGTTACCCCTTTACTGCACTTTAATCTTTCTTTGCACTTCAAATTTAACTGCAGTCTTTGCACCATTATGTTGTTTTTGCTTTTGTCATTTATTTATTATTTTATCTTCCATTTTACCATGTATACTAGATTTCATTACACAGGAACATTTATTGGACCTGGAGTACATGACAATAAACTAATCTGAATCTGAATTTAAATGCTTGAGAAAGGGTGGACAAGATAGGTATATGGCATTATTTATTCCTCAACAAAGAGAACCAATATGCAGCAGTCCAATAATTATTTTGTGGAACCTTCATACAAGTATACAACTTGTGTCTAAACTTTCCCCCTTATCAACATCCTTTTGTCTTGTTGTATCATTTTGGTCTTCTTTACTTCTGTTTGGTCATCCTTTAGTCTCCTTTTCATCACTAGCCTTCATCCACCCATCTTCCAATCAAAATAAAAACCCTCACCTGTATCCACCTAACATTTGTGTAGGAAGGAACTGCAGATGCTGGTTTAAACTGGATAGACATAAAAAGCTGGAGTAACTCAGCGGGACAGGCAGCATCTCTGGAGAGAAAGAATGAGTGACATTTTGGGTGGAGACTCTTCTTCAGACCGCTAAAGGTGTCTACCCACTTAGATGTCTATCCACCTAACATTTGGCAGGCGTTGTCCTGCTCCCATCCCTTTTCTATTTTTCTCTCCCCCGTTAAAATAAGTTTGAAGAAGGGTCCTAACTTGTAACATTGCCGATCCATATCCTCCAGAGATGCTGCCTGACCCGCTAAGTTATTCCAGCACTTTGTGTTTCACATAATATTCCAGCATCTGGAATTTCATATGCCTACAAATTGCCGCCTTACAGCACCAAAGAATGGGATTCGATCTTGACTATGCTGCTGTCTGTATGGAGTTTGTACATTCTCCCTGTGACCACGTGGGTCTTCTCCGGATGCTCCGGTTTCCTCCTGGATTCTAAAGGCATACAGGATTGTAGGTTATTTGGCTTTAGAAAAAAAATGTAAATTGTCCCTCATGTGTAGGATAGTGCTAATGTATGAGGATCACTGGTCGGTGCGGACTCAGTGGGCTAAAGGGCCTAATTCCATGCTGTATCTCTAAAGTCCAAAGTAATGTCTAATTCATTCTCCTGCCTTGAATTTCCAGCAACAATCTTGATTCAGTTGTCTCTAACAACCCTTTCATTACTCTATTTTACTTATGCCATTTTTTCTCTCTTCTGTATGTCATAATTTATCTTCCATTTTATCATTTATTTCCATTGTTGTTAATTTTATTTTAGTAACCAACTATTTAACTAACAATGTGCATCAATATCTTTATCCTTTTGGACTGCTATCAGAGGATAATGATTGAATGCCAATAGTAATTACTATTACTACTGCAGTCCATGACTATGAACTTATGAATTGTGCTTTATCACTCTAAAAGGGGCTAGATCATGCAAATTAATTTCATGTCTGGCTCATTGACAATTTCTAGTTGCAGTGTGCACTACTCATTATTCTCTGATGAGTCTACACAATCCATGACTGATTTTTGTAGCCAGTGCCTCTGGTGAACACTGTGCCACTCATTATTCAAAAATATGCAAGGGAGACCAACCATCCTGGAGCTCCCTCTGACCCCATTGGATTTTTTCCCCCTAACTTGCAAAGTCCCAGACTGAACTAGAAACTCCATTATTTCTTAGTCGTGCTCAGTAGGAAGCCTCTTCCCAATCAATGATCTGAAAAATCTCAGTGGAGCCTGCCAAGTTGAGAGAAGAGGGCACTCATTGAAATACATGCTCAGGGATTAAGCTACTAATGATATGATCAGGGACTGGCATGGGTTTTGATTCATCAGCGGGTAGTAAATCAGGAGATGAGCAGTTCAGAGCTTGCCTGTGGACTTTGCTGATTCAGCCACTTTGCAATCAAAAGTAAAGGTGAGTACTGTCAATTACTTCTGTAACTGCTGCTTCACACATCAGACAATTTAACCAGCATGCTAAGTATAATAAAACTATCAGATCTCCAGCTATGAAGCTATGCAATCAAGTCATGATCTGCTGAGGAAATTTATGAGAAAATTAATTCACATAGACTCCAAGTTGTCTTACTGTTGTCAGTTGTCATACTGTTTAACGACGGTATTTTTGAACAATTTATTTTTAATTGGAATATTTTTAATATCCTTGACATGTAACATAATGCACAGAATATAAATTACAGTGAGCAGCTCAGCCATTCAAAGGATGCATCCCAGAACCTTTCATCTCAACTGCTATTAAACATGCCCCAATATTCCAAAATGGATGCGTTTAAATAGTAACTAGCTAGAGGGCAAATAGTACAATCTTCAAACAATTATATAACCATAAATATAATTCCTGTTTCTAAAATAGAAGTTATACTTAGTAAAGAATTATACAAATCAAAATAATTAATGAAATTTAATTATTTTGTCTCACTTTTTTTTTCACGGATGTTTCTCTGTCAAACATTTTTTTTTTCACGGATGTTTCACCCACAAACACATTTTGTGAACAAAATAGCACCAAATGTCAAAATCACATTTTTTTCAAAGAGTGGAATGCCCTCAGTTGAGTGGAATCAGCTATAAAAAAAATCTAGTGGGTCAAGCAATATCAGTGAAGACAAAGGGATGGTTGACATTTCAGATGTATCTGCTGCACACAGTTGCTCATTATAAAATGAATGAGGTCGCAGTAATAAATGCAAACAACTGCAGACCACTAGAAATAAGAGAAGGCTCGTCAATCAGCATTCTGAAAAAACGTTGTCTAGATGGAATCCTATCACAATGTCCTGACATTCAACTGCTAACAGACACTCGGACCGTCAATGATGGACTGCAGTGACAGTGTATGTTTCCTCATGGGGTTGTAGGTGAGGCTGCTGTCATCTTACTGGCCTGGAAATTAAATTGGACAAAACTATTTTTGTCAGCTCCTAGTCCTGCCCCTGGCCTCTCTCCCCATGATCTTCCACACCAGCATGTGGCCCCAGACTTGCTTGTTTTTCTTTACCTGATCTGAAGTGGTACAGAATATGAAAGGAAGGCTTTCTCTCAGATAAGGCAAATTCAACAGCAGCCAACTGTTCTGGGTATCACTGAATTCCCAAGTTGGTGGCTCAAGACAAAAACTGTCATCAGAGTGTCATTCAATGACAAACTAACACAGCTCCTAATGAGCTGGTGTGGACAATGCCCTTGAAGGAAAATACAGAGAAGGATTTCTGTACGATAGTGAGCTGCATTTGTTCAAGCTAGCTAACTTTTTTCAGTATTTTGAACTTCTCAATCATCTTGGACTTCAACCTTAATGATGGACACACAGATGACTAGGACAAGGTGGTAGTAACAATATTCATTTCTGCTGCACAATCAGCAACTTAAGTGCCTGATTGATGTTACTGCACATGATAATTGATTTCTCTCTTTCAGGATAATGAAGAATAGGAACTGATTTTGCCACAGGATATCAGGCAGAACAGTCAGACAAAGATGCATGGCTGGAACTATGTCTGCAGAAATATATGTTGGTACTTCTGGCTTCAGAATCAGAGAAACATCTGACTGCTGATACAGGAATCTGCAGCAAAAAAGATGAACATCTGGAAGTACTCAGTAGGTCAGGCAGCATTTGTGGAAGGAAACGGAGTGTCAAAGTTTTGGTCTTCTGGACTAAAAATAAGTACCTAACAAAATAGATTCCATTTGCTTCATAGTTTGGTTATATTTTAATATTTTAATCTTCCCAATATTTACAACTTAATATTACACAAAAGTTTCATGCACATATCATATTTCTTCATGTATTATTTTTAAACAGAAATTAACATATGATATCAATAAATAATGTACTCCCACTATCTTACTTTGTTGTTAAAATTTGCTCTGTTGAGTTGATGATAGATTTCAAAGTTACAGCAAAGTTGTAGAGATTTCATTAGTGGATGATGGGTTAGATCCCTGATCAGATACAAGTAACTTGTTTTATTTAAAAAAAAAAATCTATTTGAGGTTAAGTGAGAAGGAATAGGTTACAGGGAAATAAATGGGGGAAATAGGACTGATGAGACTGCTCTAAGAGCTGGCATTGCCAATGGGCTGAATTGGTTCTATGTCATGAGAAATATAAGATAAGGGATGCGATTTATCCTGAGAAGTCCAATGTTTATTAACCATGTCTATAGATCACGAGATGATAATGTTGTGTCTCTTTCCTGAACTGATAGATTTCATGGTGCTGTGACGTTCTGTGAATTTGATCCAATGATGATGAAGGAACAGCAGTATATTTCCAAATGAGGATTGTCCCCGTTGCCTTTGACTTGCCGTTTTTGGTGGTAGATGTGGTTGACTTACCAGATGCTGTTGCAGTAACAGTAGCATGGACTAGTAATTGAAATTGGTTTTGCCGATGGTACTAATAGCAGCCACTGTGTATTTGTGGTGCAGGGCACCAATCAAGTAGATCGATTTGACATCAATAGTATTCAGCTTCTTGAAAATTATTGTGTTTAATTTGTCTGGGCATTATTCTCCTGTTTGTTGCTTAAAGATGGTGCAAAAGTATTTTTGGTGTGAGGAGGAGAGTCATTTTCAGTGGAGGTGAAATGCGTTGTTTTACTGATACAAGTAACTTTAAGACAACTTGGAGTAGATCGTTGTCCGTAATTATTTGTTTTAAATATGTTATGTATATGTCACTTCTGAATTTCAGTTACAATTAAGTGAATGAAAATGAATTTTGGAAATGAAGTACAATGCACATTTGCTTCTATACTGCATCCTTAATATTAAACTAGACAAAGTGGGACCCATGTTCACACGGGAGGGCTGGCCCCCCAACGCAATATTCCACCTCTCCACCAATTCCAACATTGGTGGACAGTGGTGGGGGGGCTAGTATGGGTGTTGTGGGCTAAAGAGACTTGTTTCCAGAGGGCTAGTATGGACATTGTGGGCCAAATGAATTCTTGGGGTGGCAGCTCAGTCACTCAAGCCTAATGAACTGGCAGCTCACTCATGGCTGGTGGGCTGGCAGTTGACTCACGGCTATTCCTTGAAATTCCATTTCAAGCAGGGTGCAAGGCCACCAAATTCAAATGCAGTTTCCTACCATTTCAAGCAGGGTGCATGGCCATCAGATTCGTGCAGTTTCTTACCACATCAAGCAGGGTGCAAGGCCACTGAATTCAAGTGCAGTTTCCTACCACTTCAAGCAGTGTGCAAGGCCATCGAATTCAAGTGCAGTTTCGTACCACTTCAAGCAGGGTGCAAGGACACCAAATTCAAGTGCAGTTTCATACCACTTCAAGCAGGGTGCAAGGCCACCAAATTCAAATGCAGTTTAATACCATTTCAAGCAGGGTGCAAGGCCACCAAATTCAAATGCAGTTTCATACCATTTTATGCAGGGTGCAAGGCCACCACATTCAAATGCAGTTTCATACCATTTCAAGCACGGTGAAACCACCATAAAATCACCATAAAACCACACAAAACACCACATAAACATCACATAAACACCACACACAGTTCAGTAGACATTCAGTGTGTTCAGTTGATTCACAGCTCAGACAGTCGTGACCTCTCACTTACCCATCTAGCAGAGACTGAGCCACACCCACACTTCCAGGTTTTATAATCCCTCCCCCCTCCCACCGTGGGCCTTCATGGTGTGATTGACAGGAGAGAGATTCTCAACATTTTTTAAACACTAGTAACACTTTTATTTTTCATTGATGGGAAGAATCCTCTGCACCTGATGACCGGAGGGGGACTGAGTAAGATGGCCAAAATCACAGCTGTAAGTGGTAGTGTTTTATCTTAAAATCATTATACAGTGCAAACAGGAAGTTGTCAAGACTCTTAATCATTTGCCATTTCAAACCAACCACCACCAACCATTTGCTGTGCTTTATTTCAAACCACCACCACCAACCATTTGCTGTGCTTGATTTCAAACCAACCACCATTAACCATTTCCTGTGCTTTATTTCAAACCAACCACCACCAACCATTTGCTGTGCTTTATTTCAAACCAACTACATTTTAATTTTCAAACCACATTAAGGGCACTCAAGGTCAGTAAAACCACACTCACAGTTTAGTAGACATGTGTTCAGTGTTATTCACAGCTCAGACTGAGAGATGTGACCCTCTCACTCCCCCATCTTGCAGAAACTGACAGAGGCACTCAACACCTCCGGGTTTTATAGTCCCTCCGGAAGGGGTGCGGCCATCAGGAGAGAGAGAATCTCAACATTTTTTAAACACTAATAACTCTTTTATTTTTAATCAATGGGAAAAATCCTCTTGCCCTGCACAGCGGAGGGGGACTCTGAGTAAGATGGCCAAAATTCACAGCCATAAGTGGCAGCGTTTTTTCTAAAATCAATATGCAGAACAACAGGAGGTGGTCAAGATCAGAGTTTTATTAATATAGATTCTATTCCGTAACTTACTGGGGGAAGTTTGTAAATTCTTTTTCTTAATTACATCCTGTTCATATCCACTGAGAGTTTGAGAAGCCATAGCTTCTGTATCAATATTTGGAGAGTTGGTTTTCACATTCTGACTCCATTTTTGTGTGTACACTCTGATTTTTTTTGGCTACCTTAGATCTGCTTAATGGGACCTGACCAAAGTAGATATCCATCAAGGTACACCAAAAGGCTGGAGAGAAATCAGCGGGTGCACTGCATCTAAGGAGTGAAGGAGATAGGTGAAGTTTGGGTCGGAGACCCTCCTCTTCAGACTAGTCAGGGATCAGGGGAAATTGAAGATATAGACGGTGATGTGGTGTTGATAAAGCAACAATGAATGAAAGATATGCAAAAATTCGATGATAGAGGAACAAACCATTTGTGTAAAGCTGTTTGTGTTGTGGAAAATGTCGATGCTAAGTGGACTTTAGGGGGGGAGGGAGATAGAGAGAGAGGAATGCCAGGGCCCGAGGGTGAGGGAAAGGTGGGAAGAAGTGGGAGACAGCAAGTAACAGAATTGAGGGAAAATTCAATGTTCAAGCCCAGAGGATGCAGTCTCCCCAAGCGGCTTTGAGGTTGCTGTTTCCTCCAACTTGCGGCGTTGCCACTCTGGCCGTGGAGGAGGGCCCTGGATCGAGAGGTCGGATAACGGAATGGGAGGGGGTTGAAGTGCTGAGCCACGAGAGGTTGGCTTGGTTATTGCGGGAGCGAGCGGAGGTGTTCGGCGAAACGATCGCCAAGCCTCGCTTGGTCTCACCGGATATAGATCATCTGGCATTGGTGCAGCGGGTACAGTAGATGATGTTGGAAGGAGGGGTGCAGGTGAACTCTGTCGGACCTGGAAAGGGGGAGTGACTGCTTGGAGTCCTGGAAGGAGTGGAGGGGTAGGTGAAGGGGACAAGTGTAGCATTTTTTCTTGCGTTGCAAGGGGAAGTGCCTGGGGAAGGGGTAGGGCGGGAGGGAAGGGAACAATTGACAAGGAAGTTGCGGACGGGAGCGGTCTTTGCGGAAGGCAGACAGGGGGGAGATGGGAAGAGTGGGGCGGTGGAGGGGTCACGATGGGAGGTGGCGAAACTGGCAGAGCGAACTATTGTGTTGTATTTGTCGGCTGGTGGGTGAAAGGTGAGGACCAGGGGGATCTCTGCCCTGTTGCGAGTGGCGGGTAATGGGTTGAGGAGAGGGCAGTGTTTGCGGGGTATGGAGGAGACCCTGTTGCGAGCTTCATCTATAGTGGGGGAGGGGACTCCCCGTTTCTGAAGAATGAGGCCATTGTTGCATGACCTGGGGTGAACACTCAATCTGGAGCAGATGTGGCGTAGACTGGAGGAATTGGGGAATAGGGGATGGAATCCTTACAGGAAAGCAGGGGTAGCGCTGGGAGGAAGGTTAGTCCAGGTAATTGTGGGAGTTGGTTTGTAGTGGATGTCGGTCAGGAGTGTATCACCTGCAATAGAGATGGTCAGGACGGGAATTTTCTCAATTCTGTTAACCCTTGCTGTCTCCTTCCCTTCCCACCATTCCCTTCAGCCCTCGGGCCCTGGCATTCCCTCTCTCTCTCTATCTCCTCCTCCCACCCTAGTCGCACTAGGTTCTCATTTTCACACCACAAACAGCTTACAATGGCTTGTTCCCTCTATCATCGATACTTTTTTGCATATCTTTCATTCATTGTTCTTTTATTCTTTTCTCCACATCACCGTCACTATCTCTCGTTTCTGATCCCTGACCAGTCTGAAGAAGGGTCTCGCCCTAACGTCGCCTATTTCTCCTTCACGCTCCTTAGATGCTTGCTTGCACCCGCTGAGTTCTCAGCCTTTTGTGTACCTCGATTTCCAGCATCTGCGTTCCTCTTTAACACTAGATATCTTTCAATATGTTATTTACTCTTATGGCAATAACATCAACAGGCTTGATTTTTGTGTTGGAGATTCAATGCCTATGAGGTGAACACTTGATGTCTTCCACAACTAATGGGATTGGGGAAAGGTGCAGGTGAAAACCTTAGTATTTAAATTATGAAATTTCCTTAGGTTTTTGTAGTTTTAGTTAAAAGGGGCCGTGTTTGCTTGATGATAGTGGGGGCAAATCAGTTGGTGGGAGGAGGTACATGATCAGATCAGATAAGTATTATGGCCGATTGCTCACTCAATTTTGGATCCACAAATACAGGTGTATTAGACTTCTGGCTTACTGCATACTTAAATAGATGATGGATTTCAAATTTAGTTAATTAATTTGGATTAGACAGTTTTATACCACTGGCTCACAGCCACCTATTTACATTGCCACATTGAATTGCAGAATGAAAGTGTGTTCACTTTTACTGATCCACGTTTGGAGGTAAGAGACCAGACTACAAGCTCGCTCCTGTCTCCAGATGCCATCATAGAGTGCCTTGTTTCTGATTCATAATGGCTTCATAATACATAGTTGGTACATGCTGAAATTGTTGGATTTTTATTTTGACCTTGGAATAGACAGGCAACAATGAAAGAACATTACAACTATGTGATTTAATCATGGAATGTTATTGTAAATTACAATGGACAATTTGATGTGAATGGAAACTGTATGGAAACTCAAAATGGTTGACCTAGCATGCGTACTGACGATGTAACTTTAGTTCTTGACACATTCGGTAAAATTCTCTCAAAATGTATCATATTTTTGATAAGATTTATCCAAGTAACATGGGTATAAACATCTGCCAGGATTTCACATAATCCTGACAAATTTTATAGTGTTAAACAAATAAAATGTTTATTTGAAATTTACAATTGACAGAGTCACGTAATGGTAGTTATATTACTTTAATCTTGTTGCTTGGAAATAAGCCCCTGTCCCACTGTATAAGGTAATTCACGAGTTCTCCCGAGTTTTCCCCTGCTTCGAACTCGGAGAATGTCCATAGTGGGTCTGTAGGAGTTCGTGGATGTCTCGTAGCGGCTCGCACGTGTAAAAAGTAACAATTTTTTTAATCACGAGTATTTTTTTACTTGTGGATATTTTTTACATGGATGAAAAATCGTCACGAGTTTACCGGATGTCCCGAGTACCTACCGTTAGCATTACGAGCCGCTACGAGACATCCACGAACTCCTATGGACCCGCTTCGGATATTCTCCGAGTTCGAATCAGGGGAAAACGCGGGAGAACTCGTGAATTACCTCGTACAGTGGGACAGGGGGTTTAAGTGCTTCGCGTCAACCAATTGATAACTGATTATCTATATTGCAGGAATGATGAGACATTATGGGAAGATTATGGGAGAAAATCATTAAACTGTCGTTAACTTTCCAGTTTAAAGCACACATAACCTAAAATGCTTGTTAATTAACAGTTAAAGTAACAAGATGTCCTAAGATTGTGAAATACCCTATATAAGTATCTCTCAGAAGCATTTACAGGCTATGTAATACTTTTGAAGAATAGTCACTTGAAAATTTATCAAACTGATGAGAAATAATAATGCCCCGGGGAATTTTTGTAAAACCTATCAGTAATCTATAATATGTTGCAGTGTCTTGTTGTGTCTTATTATAGAAATAGTGGATCCAACACTGTAGGACGTATCTGAGCATTTGTCACAATAAACAATCCCTCTCAGGCAAAGAACATTAGAACGGCTTAATGCCAATTCTTCTCAATCTCTATATATTCATTGTATCTATATGACACCTTACTTAAGGAATATTTCATCTGTGTGTCCTTCTTTTCTAATAGAGATGGTAATAATCCACATAAATACTGCAAAAAGCTTTTAAGACCTTTTAAAGATAACATTAAAAAATTGAGTTCCATTGATGATAAATTAGCCCACCATTGGCATTTTGAATGGCTTTCTGTGGCTGTAAGTTATATCTTATAACTCAGTTTTGGACCAAGTAAATTTAAAAAAAGGCTACAAATAATGTAACTGTTATCAGGTTATAGTTTGACCATTTGCGAATGCGTGGTATTTTCTATTCGCTATTTATGAATATACTAGGACCAAGGGGGAAACCGTTAGGATGTCCCGTCCCCTCAATAGCGCGGTTGCCGTGGGAGGGGCAGGAGCATCAACACACACACCTAACAACCCCCACACGCACACACACTCACACACTTTATGTATTATATTATATTAATATTATTCATTCGCTCTTTTACACCAATCCCATACCCTATCCACTAACACATAGCTTCCAACTCACAGGAGTGTCTGGAGGATGGGGTGGTGGGTGGGTTAGAGAGAGAGGGGTTGAAGAGGGCAGAGAGAGGGGGGCAGAACAGAGAGAGGGGGCAGAGACAGAGCGGCGAGATTGAGAGAGGGGCAGAAAGAGAGGGGGGCAGAGACAGAGAGGGGGGCAGAGGACAGAGAGGGGGGCAAGAGGACACTGAGGGGGAGAGACAGTAGAGTGGGGCGAGAGAGAGGAGGGAGACGGAGGAGGGTGGAGAGGGAGGGGGCAGGAGAGAGGAGGGGGATGGAGGGAGGAGGAGAGAGGGGGGAGAGAGAGAGGGAGAGTTGAGGGGGAGAGGGGGGAGAGGGCGGGATGGTGGAGAGAGGGGGGAGAGAGAGGGGGAGATATGGGGGGGGGAGGGAGGGGGGACACTGGGGGGGGGGAGGGGGGGGAGAGAGAGAGGGGGAGAGAGAAGGATGGGGAACACAGCGTGCGTAGCCATTGTGACATTCCATCACGCCCATCAGCCAAGGCCAGCAGTTTTATTTTCTAAGTTATTTCAGATTTTGGAACATTTTGATTAATAACTTGAGAAATAATGCATGTATTTTTCAGATAAGGCAATTTTGTACTCCACGGAATAAATCTATCGAAATATGTAAAAATTTTCCCGTTACCGCGTCGATTTTTTTTTCGAGAAGAAGATATGATCACGCAACAATACAAAAATAATAACTACAAACCAAGATATAGTTTTAATAATAAGGATAGCATATCCTCATTGGTTAGTATTTTGTTGGCATGCTAATTACAACATTTAGCAATTTGCACAGAATTAAAATAGTAAGATTAAACGAGAACTTACCAGTTTGAAGTTTGATCTTTATTTTATGAGGTAAGTAACGGATGAGGATTACGTGAGAAGCTCCCCGCCTGTCGCTGAACGGCATACTTCAAAGCAGCGGCATGAAAAACACAGAACACAATAGCCGGAGTAAGATAGTAAGGCTCATCATAGATTTAGAACTACCAGATGATCATTTATTTTATGAGGGTGTGGAGTGGAGGGCACGTAATCTCATCGTTACTTCCTCATAAAATAAAGATCAAAACTTCAAAATGGTAAGTTCCGTTTTATCTTACTATTTTACTTCGGAGTCACGTGAGTGACTCGTTGAAGATTTTGAGTGCTTCTGTGTTTTTCTTGTCGTGAATTCTTCGCATACGACAGTCGGCTAGGTCAAACATACATGAGAAAAAACAGACTAGTTTTAGTTCTTTCCATAAATCTTTTAATGATAACAGAAACATATAATAACCCTCTTTTTACATCTGAGGGAACATTACAAAAGTGATAAAGATATAAGTGATAACATAAGTGATAATATCAATTAATAGTGTAACAAAAGAGGTGATTATGTAGGAACCAACACCGCGTGTCCAAAGCCTGTCATTGTGTGATCAGGTTTATTGTAGAACTTTGAAAAAGTTTTCTTCTTTACACCACATGCGGTTTCTAAAATGTATGTTCGAGGTAGTGGTATTGTCTGTTAACTTCGCCGCGGTTGTAGCAGTGCCCTGGTGGAGTGAGATTTGAACACATCAGTGTCTACTGCTGCTTAAAAGTAACACCTGTATTACCACCATTGAGATTGTTTGCACTGATGCTTTTGTGTGTGGTTGACTTATGCGTAATATTAATGTTTTTCATCACCTCGAAGCAATTTTTAGGTACTTTTAATAAAGATTCAAATGTTTAACTACACACATCGTTGGATCAATGGTGATAAGCTTGAAACATTACCTTTCGCTCCAGTTCTCCCTGGTCTGCTTAGGTTTGATCAGATCGTAAACATAGCACACAATGTTATCTGCAGTCACTGCATACTGTACTAAAACGTAACAATTGTAATGTTTGCACCCTTTGAGCTGAAACCAATGCCTATTAACATTAACTAATTTAAAATCGTTAATTTCTCCAATGACCAAAACTTTGATGGAGTCCATTGCCTAAGTAAAAAAGTAAGTACAAATATAACATCCAAAATTTCTGTATTCTTGGTTTGGGTGGTTTTTTGTTAAGATTCCTTTCATATATTGGCTATTAATGTGATGTGCATCCAATTGATTTACAACGGGTGGTGTACTACAAGTGGTGGTGAAAAGCCGCCCAGCTACGATCATCGGTGCCCGCTCACTGCTTTGGATGCCCTCCACGAAAACGGTGTCTGAGACGGGCTAGGGAAGATCATCAAGGACCCTCCCACCCTAACAAATGGACTGTTTGCCCTCCTATCCATCGGGGAGGCGGTACAGGAGACCTCAGGTCCGCACAGCAGGATGTGGAGTCAGCTTCTACAATAACACCCATCGCACTGTGAACTCAGAGTCCGCCGATAGATTCCACAATCTGTAATTATTTATCTGTATTTATCGCTAAACATTGCTATCCACTACGTTACTGACACTAAACTGCATTTCGTTGTAACCATACTTGTATCTGTGCAATGACATTAAATTTGAATTGAATTGATTGAATTGAATTGAATTTGAATTGATTGATTGGATTGAATTGAATTGAATTGATTTCTGGTCTGAGATTTGTCCTAAATATAAGATGATAAGGCCACTACATGCACTATTAATGGCACTATAACTTAGTGTTTTCAAAAATGCAATCGGCATGGAACTCCAATATGTTTGCAATGTTCACAGATATGATAGGCATATATTTGCTGACTGCAAAAATTTTCCCATTTCTGTATAAGTGTCCTATATTCTTAATGAGTGCTATCTGCCAATGATGCGACTATAATATCCATAGTTCTATCGACAATCCAAGCTCCTTTAGTGGTATGTCAAAAACCTGAGATTAACAAATTCATATAAGCAGTAATGATGAATTTGCTTTTGGTTATGGTTTTATCAATAAAATCACTGCCTGCTAGGAATTCGACTTATATGGTTCTTTAATCATGTTTTAACATCAATGGGAACCATGGTTGTGTGGCCAATTTGGATATCACAATATTCCTGTGGCACAGAATTTGTTCTATTTTTCTTCAGACATTGCTGAACCAGAGCAAATGGCGGAAGAGCATAAAAGATATTTCCCCAGTGTAGTGAAAAAGGAATCTATGCTACTTGCAAATGGTGCTGGGTACCAAGGACAAGATTGTAGGAAATTGATGTTTAGTATTGATGAAAAAATCAATGTCTGGTATCCCGTATTGATCACAATTTTACTGAAAAACTGGTTCAACAATCCATTCTGTGTTTGTCTTTAAACATCCTTGATCTATTGTCTGCCGACCACATTGTCTTTACCTGGGATGTATTTGCCGAATCCAAATTTGGTGCTAATACAACCAATTGCCATATCTGATTTGACCAAACAATCACATGAATAACCGATCTTGTTCCACCCATGTGATTAAATATCAGCAGCTGTTTTATTGTCTAATTGGTAATCAGTACATGCAGATTCTTTTTGGGTGGGTAGGGATACATTAGGGCCTTCAACCCATAAAATGCACCCAATAATCTCTAAATAGTTTAATACCATATGTTTGGAGAAACAGTTCCTCTTGGACATCCCATCTTGCCCCAAACAGCTGGTGAATGAATGCTGTCGCCCCCCCATCCGAGAGCACTAGCATCTGTTTTAAAATACCTTCAGGCTTGCTGTATCAGAATATATTTAGCAGCTTGTGGGGACAATTTTTCAATCCACCATTGTAGTCTAATAAAGCTTTATTTTGTAAATTGCAATAGGCCTATCAAAATGGCCAGCTCTCTTTTTCATTTTGTTCCCTTTGAAGGTTTTGGTATGAATGGACCAAAATTCTACTGCAGAAATGCTGCCACTAATTAACCAATAACCTTTGCTACTTCTCGATGGAGGGATAAGGTTTGTGAATGAACCCCTACAGGTCACTAAAATAATCATCAATCTTATCTGTTGGCAGTTACACATAAACTGAATTAATCACAAACCCCAAATAGTTAATTGACTGTGCTGGCTGCAGCTGGACTTAAATTGATGAATCAAGAACCCTTGGGAAAAAACTTATTCAATAAAGTTTTAGTTGTCTGAACTGATTTTTCAGCGGTGATTTCCTGATACTATTGATGATTAAAAATGTCATCCAGAATAGCCAAAGATGTGTTTTTGTGCTCTTAATTGTGCTAAAGCTGGTTTCAACAGCTTTGTAAAGAGCTGGAGCTGAACTAACCCATTGGTAAAGCTTTGAATTGCCACAGCTGTCCAGCCAATTAAATTTTAAATACCATCGAAGAACTGATGTATTGGTACCGAATAGTACGCATCCTTTAAATCAATTGTAGCCATATAAAGCAAACCTGCTGATATCAAATGTCTTGCAGTGTTAAGTATTTCCATTTTAAAATGTTTATATTCGACAAATTTATTAAGATTTTGTAAGGTCCAGAATTCTGCAACCACCATCTTTTTTTATTCTTGGAAATAACATTTGACACAAATTGATGCACATGTTCAACAGTTTTTTTCAATAACACCTTTTTTAAACAATTTGTCAATTTCCACATTAATTTCTGCCTCTTCAATTGCAGAAAACATGAAACCATAAGCAAGTTTATTTTGTACCGAGAAATTACACCTTCTTTGAATGTATAGTCCGCTCCAGAAACTGTTTGTAAAAATAACGATCAGATGTGTGGCAAGCCATTCATCATAAAAACATATCTCCCTCCAACTGGAGATTTTCCCACAGTTTCTTTAAGCATAGAATTACATTTTTTGTACCTCTCCATATGAACGTGGTGGTCTCCTTCTCCTCTCCCCGTATACGGGTGAACATTAGGCTGTGTCGGATGATAATATTTCTTAACATACCTCCTGCCTCTGTTTCCAAATCAAATCCCCTTCTTCGACGAAAAATACCTTTTTTTTTCCAACGACGAAAGGTTCATGTGGCTAATATATTTAGCCTTTCATCCATTCTCTTATTTGTTTAGGCAGGTTTCTCTCCAAATAGATAACCAGGTCTGAACACCACTTGATCGACACAGACCTGCAAACCTTGGATGAAATATGGGCCGAATCGCAATTTCCTCATACAATTAATTTCATAGAAGGAATTGCATAATAAGCCCAAAAGTATCTTTTTTGATTTTATCCATCTCCAACCCCTCCATTTTGCCCTTCCAAAAGCATAATTGCAGCTGAAATCAATTTGAGGATCTTCATAGAAATCTTTATTTCTTGTCCTCTCATGCCTGGAGTACATAGGCCGTCCATATAGACGGATTAACCGTAGGTACCTTCAATGAGTGGTGCAATTATCCTGTGTTTTTAATAATTCTGCTGTTTCAATCTCACAGAATCTTGAAGTTGGTGAAGATACCATATAATTAATACTGGCAGCTCTAGGTTTTCTTCCATAGCCTCACCACTTCCCTTCAGGTATAGCAAAATCATTTTGCCATCATCAGGCACATCGGCTCCTCTTTTTTTTTATTTTCTTGGTGTGGCACTCATAAACCACATCACCACTTGCAGGGTCTGTCTTTTGCAGCCCTGATACACTTTGGGAAATTATAACCAATGAACTTTCCTCCGCCCTTAAATCCTGGGTCCGGAGTTACAAATTCCCAATTTGTCACATAGCATATAGACTGTATATTCAAAAACCCCTCGGGTCCATTTTGGAAACTTCTGGGTACTGTGTACCCTTGGTCTCTATATTTTTGAGCACTTGTCCATATGTTCCATTTTTTAGCCATACTAGCTTTATTATCCGGAGGACTTTCATTATCAGAGTCATTATCAGAAACCAACGGTCCTCACTGCATTCATTTACTTTATTATAGGAACATTTTCCTCCGTGGTTTATTTCTGGAGAAATTAAAGTATCACTAACGGGTGAAATCAGCGACCACCGTATCGAACCGGATCCGCACTAAACTCTTGTCCCGATTCTTTAGCTTCACCCCGGACGATCTTTTAACCTACCCTCGAAATTTTCCTTTGAGATCTTCTCCATTTTTCTTTTCCATAATCTAGCTAAATCAGTAACGCCAGCATGACTCTGAATTTAACTTTTACATTCTCTGTTGGTTTTTAAACCAGCGTATCGTCTTTTTGTAGAACGCCCCCCTTTTTTCCTTACCTTACCTGCGGGTCCGTTCCGGCCCTGCGAGGGAGCTGCGCCTGCAACTCCTTGCTTCTGCCGTCAGCGTCGACGTAATGCCATTCCAGCGCCAGGCGGGGCTTCTTCACGTAGTCACTCACGTGACTCCCAGTAAATACTATAAACAGTCCACTAGATGTAATTCTCAACTTCGTGTCAAAAGTGTACTTAGCTGGTAATTGAAATACTGACAAATGCATTGCTGTGGATAGTTGGCAAACTGTCCTTTATCCATCCTGTAGAAGCTTAATAAGAGCTCTGACACCACCTCATATATCCCTCTGGAGGATGACATCATCATACACTATTAGACCTCCATTTTCTCTGGAAATGTTCCCTCCTACAGCTTCCAACCTTAGAGCCTCCCAAGGTGCACTTATACCTTCTTTCTGGAAAATCCATCATTTCAGCCTATTTTTATCGCACAGAAGTGAATTCCTTGATTCTACTCTTTCTCCTTTCATCCAGGCTTTCCTACCTTCATCTGCCCCACTAACAACGTACGAAGATAGATATAGGAGTCGGCCGGTAGGACCTTCAGACCTGTCCCACCATTCTCTATGTTCATGGTTAATCTGCCCCAAATGACATTTCCTCTTCTGTGCCAGTTCTCCACAGCTCTCAATTCCATGATTTTTCAAAAATATATCTATTTCCTCTTTAAATACTAATGACATTTCTTACATTCACAGAAAATATATCGTCCACATAACTCCTTCATTCATATCATTCAGAAATCATAACATTCTTTTGAAGCATAACTGCAAATTACTTCCAATCCAATATCCAATGTTTAGTGCTCCTAATGAGGGCTCCACTACATTGCATATTCGCTGACTATTTTGAACAACATCACTATTCAATTGGACACAAAGTGCAGGAGTAACTCAGCGGGTCCGGCAGCATTGCTGGAGAACATGTATAGGTGATGTTTTGGGTCGGTACCCTTCTTCAAGCATGCTGCCTGAAAGGACCAATTCCTCCAATGCTTTGTGTATTTCCTGTAAACTAGCATCTGGATTTTCTTGTTTCTACATTATCACTATTCAATTTATAAGAGTAGCTATGAGCTTGCATTACCTTCATTTTAACTCTCTACTCCACTCCATTTTGACCTTTATGTCTTTGATCACGTAAACTACTCAAACAAATGCAAGGTTGCGAACAACATTTCACCTTTGGCATATTATAGCCATCTCAACGTTAAATTCAACCTATTTGAGGTAATCAGCCATTCCAATCTGTATCTCACAGCTCCAGACATTCAGCCCATTTACACACCCTTCAGTTAATCTTCTTTCTCTTTTTAAACCACGACTCCTTCTAGCGCTCTCAACACACTTGTGTTTATTCAATCCCTCTTGCTCACAACCCTATTGCTTTACTTTTTACTCTTGTCTGCCTCCTTCCTTCTTCTTCTGCATCTCGAATGTTGTTTAATTTCTAACTTCCACCTGTTCTGATGTAATAGATTGACCTGAGAAATAATTCTGTTCTTTCTCTACTACTGATGCTGCTAGGTATGCTATTTCCAGGACTTTTTGTTTATTTTAATTTCACAACATCCATAATTTTCTTCTTTTGAAACTCAATTCTATGTAACAACTCAGATTTTTGTTGAGAATATTAGCAATCACATTAAAACTGTTGGTTTCTCTTTACTGCAGATTTCACGATGTTCAAAAACAACCCAACGAGTGAACGTCTCCAAATCTTCTTGAAATAACGATCTCACATCTTCACATTCACCAAATACGTAAACCACACCCCAACATCTTCAGAATCGTTGGCAAAACGTACAAGGAAAGCATAAAGTACTTACAGGGTATCTGACCAAAGGAAGCATCCAATAATTCAATCAACCTACCTGAGCACCCCTCCTGTCAAGCATGACTTGTCCCATCTCATCACCTTGCCAGAACTTGTGGAATCTCAAATAGGAACATATAGTCATCACAGAATCTAGAGAACTGTAATTGCACAATGACATCTGAGAAGGTTCTAAGAAATATGAGGTGCATATACCAAGGGATTGGATCAGGCATGTAAGCAATTCACTAACTTGCTAATTCCTTCATTTAGCTTCATGCTAAATGAAACTGAAGAGAGACACATTCATGGCCTTATCCCCATATATCTCACAAAACTTGGATTGTTTTCATTCACCCTCATGGGAAAAATAGAACGAAACTTGACTTCTGAGTGAACTCAATAGAGGTGCAGCAGAGACCAAGGTTCAATCCTGACTTTGGGTGCTGTCTGTCTGGAGTTTGTGCATTCTCCCCATGACATGTGTGGGTTTTCTCTGGGAGCTCCCGTTTCCTCCTACACTCCAAAGATGTACAGGTTTATGGGTTAATGGGCTTAATAGAATTGTAAATTGTCCCTAGTGTGTGTCGGGTTAGTGTATGGGGATCGTTGGTCAGTGCGGAGTAGGTGGGCCGAAGGGCCTGTTTCCATGCTGTATCTCTAAACTAAACTAAACTAAAGATTCCAAGATAGTTTTGCAGTTTTACTGGGATAAAATAGGAGCACTGCCTTTATGATAAAAATACTACAATTCTTTATTCGTTTCCAAATGCACAAGTCAATGGGTCTGTTCATAATGCATCACTTATTTGTGGTGTTTTCATGCGTCCACTTTTGTAGCACTTTTTGTTCTTATCCCACAGTAAACAAAACAAGTTTTGAAAACCAGCTTTTGGAAGACAGACAGCTTCTGTGACTTCCTGCTGATTTTTAAATATCCAATTAAACAAGCATAAGCTCTGTAGGATTCAAGTATAAGTTGCAATTAGCACTGAAAGTAAAGTAGTAGGAACACAAATTTGAAACTGATCGTAGGGCTGGGTGTAGAGTTGCTGCCTTACAGCACTAGAGACCCCTGGCATGCACAATCAAATAACATTGTCAATTTTTTTGTACAATTGCTTCCATTAAAAATAATAATTTTCAAAAAAGTAAGTATAGGAAAATAATTTATTTATAAAATTAAAGTAAGATTATCTATTTTACAATGCAAATAGTTTTATGCTATATTTTATGTTTCCATAACTTCATATTGGTTATAAAAACGAATCAAAGCAACTACAAAGCCTCGTCGGTGTAATTGCGACTTTCTATAACACAATGAGGTTATAGTCCGTCCAGGCCGGCTCAACTTCTTATCTTGGAGTATAAACTGTACAATTTATGCAGTTTGCACAAAACGTAACGTTGAAGAAGACGATTACTGATGTCTTGGCGTAACTCAGCACACCGACAGGCAGTAGCCTGGAGAGAATGGGTGACTTCGGGTCGAGACCTACCTTCCAGACCCAAAACGTCATCCATCCATGCCTCAGAGATCCTCTGACCCGCCGCTGATACTCCAGCATTTGGTCGCTATCTTCGGTGCCAAACCAGCATCTGCAGTTTCCTTGTGTATTGTGTGTCTATCTGCAGTTCCTTCCTACAAGTGATGTCTTTGGTGTGCATTTTGATCTGTCATAATATTTAACCTTCGGGCTAAAGCGGGGGTAGGTGATTGCAACCTTCACGTGGTCCGCCCTGTTTCAATGAATGCAATCAACCTGGCGTGCACAATCAAATAAGATCAAATAGAACAAATTGTCCTGTAACTTTAGGCTGTGCACGCCATATGCAAGAGAAGAAGAAGAGCTAAAGGAATTAGGGGATATAGGGAAAAAGCAGGAACGGGGTACTGATTTTAGATGATCAGCCATGGTCATATTGAATGGCAGTGCTGGCTCAAAGGGCTGAATGGCCTACTCCTGCACATATTTTTCGATGTTTCTTAGGAATGTTACTATCACCTTAAAGCAGAACTACATATACATAGCATCATGGCATGCCAAATTATTGACCAGGAGCAGAGTACAACTAATTCCAATAGATCTCCAGTTCAAATTTTGAGAAATTTTGCTGTTTTTTGGATGGAAAAAAGCCAAGTAAAAATATTTGAATTAATATTTACAAATTACCATGTATGTAGATGGTGAGCGGTTCTTTCGGCTGTTGTGAAAACCTTACTGGTGAAAGTACAATGAAAAAGACCATATTTTTCATGCCTAATATTTAGTCAATATTTAGTGTCCTGACAACATAATGTTTACATGAAAATGACTTTGATTTGCATAATTGGACTTCCGGTGGCGCTATGGAGTGAATGGAACTCGCGCCATTCAGCTCCGTCAAAACTGCTTAAAAAACGGGGGTAAAAGGGGTAAATTTAAACCATTTACCAGAGGAGAACAGTTGTGAACGGCTCCGGTAGCGTTAAAAAGGTGCGTGACGTCATCAGGCGCGTGACTTTAATAAGAAAAATGTCGCTGCATCGCTCCCCCCCCCCACCAAGGGAAAAAGCCTGTGAAAAGGGAAGTAGGCCTCACTGGAGCCTCGGGCTCGAGTTTGAGTGCCTCCCAGGAAGATATTTTAAAGATGGACGACCTCAAAAAAATCATTATGGGTGAGTTGAAAACAAATGCTTAAGGATATGAAAAAAAGTATAAAGAAGAATAAAGACTTTAAGAGCCGACATCTTGGTGTATCATGAGAATTTTAAAGAAGAGTCCAAAAAGGAAGTTATAGCAGCTGTAAAGACTATGAAAAAAAAAAAAAATTTGGACGAATGGAAAGATAAAGCACCAATTTTGCAACAACAGATGGATGTTGTACACCGTAAAACTGGTGAGATGGAGGTGCTGCTGGATACCAAGTTGGAACCTAATTATAACCTTCACTTAACCAACAAAATGACGTAATCAAAGAACTGACTGAATCAGCCAAAAAGCGCCTTGCCGAGAACAAGCGTTTATCAGAATTATTACATAAAATGACCTGAGAAATGCATTGACTTGGAAGGACTCAAAGGCGTAAGAATCTCGTATTGTTGGGTGAGTGAAGGCCGAGAGGGAAATCAAGACCCTCGAAAATTTGCTGCAAAACTTTTTAAAGATATTCTGAACTTGACCAAGAACCTCTGCTGGGCCGAGCACCACAGGGCATTGAGTCGTACCCCTAGGAAGGATGCTCCAGACAGATGATTGTGAAGGTGGCTTACATCATGGGGGGTTTTTTGAAGATATATGAAGGTAATAATACGAAAAAGAAAAATCTCAAATATGAGTGAGACAATATCAGTATTTTTAGAGATTACCCTGCGGAAGTGGCCAAGAGAAGATCTTTATTTACAGAAACAAGATGTATCCTGAGGAACATAAAGAATCTGAGATATGGCCAGATGTACCCGGCAACATTAACGGTAACTTATGATAATAAGGAGCACCGCTTCACCAAACATACAGAAGCTCTTGAATTCGCTCGAGATATTCAGAAGAAACTGGAAGAGGAAGGATAGAGGAAGAAGAAGATGAAGATTAAGGACACTGAATATTACTGATCACTTACTTGATGAGACTGATTAATGATCACTTATCTGATGATAACTGTCCACCCACAGAAAAGGAGGAGGATTACATTGAAGGAGAGACTCGCAGGGAAGGAGACGGACAATGGAAATGGACTCTATCTTGGGATCAAGGAGGGATGGATGGATATTAATATAGTTTTGTATTAACTACGCCTCAAAAATGTATGTTAGCTCTCCTAATATATAGTGCTACGATACTAATTGTAATTGGTATTAGTAGTATTATTAATCACTAAGTATATAAATTTAATACCCCACCCCCGACAGATATAGCCCTTAAGGCAAAAAAGGAGCTGGAATTTATTAACATCTTTTTTTTTTCACAGAAGTCCGTAGATTAGTAGCCACGCTAGTGTGGCTTACACCAATACTAACTGCACTAACTATAGTTGTAGTCATTTTTTTTTTTTTTCCCTTTACACTTTATTAACATCACCTACTTTACTTACATTTTTAATTTATTATTTTTATATTATGATATTTTATTCATATTATATACTATATGGATTTGAGTATGATTGATATTATATAGTTAGTTCAAGGAGACGTGTGTATAAGACAATGTTACATATATTAAATTTCATCGATCTGATGTCTGGGTATAGGGTTGGGTTGGATGAGCTGAGCCATCTACTCCATTATAAACCACCTTAATAACAAAATGTATGATATAAATACTTGGATTGGGGGTGATGAAATCACCTTCTGTAGTTGGAATGTTAAGGGAATTAACGAACCAATTAAAAGAGGTAAGGTAAGGCTCAATTAAATAGATTGAAATCTGATATTATTTTTCTCCAAGAGACACACCTTAAGAAAGACGCGCAGTATAGATTAACAGCAAAATGGATTTCCAAAGTATATCACTCTTCATTTACACATAAGTCTAGAGGGGTAGCAATAATTATTTGTAAAGGTATACCTTTTAAACAAAGCTCAATAATAGAAGATGTTGAGGGTAGATATATAATAATTACAGGTGAATTATATTCTAAAAAAGTAATCCTTATGAATATATATGGTCCTAATTTTGATAATCCATTATTCTTCAAGAAAATATTTCAGATTTCTAATAATTGGGGGTGATTTTAATTGTACCTTAGATAATTATTTAGATAGATCATCAACGAAAAGGAAAACCACTTCGAAGTCAAGTACATTTATAAATTATTTTATTAATACAGCAAACGTTAATGATATCTGGAGAACTGATAACCCATCTGGTCGAGAATATTCATTCTTTTCACCTGTATTTGGAACCTACTCGAGGATAGACTATTTTTTAATAGATTCAAAATTAATCCCATTTACATATGACTCAAAATATCATAATATTATATCTCGAATCGCTCCATTAACAATTTAAGATAAAATTAAAAGATATAATTAGGGGTTAAAAACCTCTAACTGGAGACTCAACCCCAAATATTAAAAGGATAGGGCTTGTTATGATTACTTGGTAAAACAGTTAAATTATTTTTGAAAGTAATAACAAACCTGGAATTTTCACCATCATTGCTCTGGGATACATTTAAAGCATTTATGCGTGGTGCGATAATATCAGCACACGCATACTTTAATAACGAAAATCGAAAGACTCAACAAAAGTTGGAAATGAAATAAAACAATTAGATAATGAAAAAGCAATATCCCCTTCTAAGGGATTAAGAATAAATGCATCATTAAAATACAAGCTAAATAAAATATACTCAAATCAGATTATTACACTTTTTCAACAGACTAAACAAGTACACTTTGAATTTGGGATAAACCACAAAAAATTAACTGGCACTACCAGCTTAAGAAAATTAGATGAGGAGAAAATGATACATAAAATTAGATCTGATCAAGGAGAAATATTGACTTTACCAAAAGATATCAATGATACATTTTTTACAATATTATCAAAAATCTTTGCTTATCTAAACTAGCAGACAATCAGAATGGAATGGAAACATTCCTACAGGAATGTCCATATGAATAGTTTTAGATCAGGAAGGTAGAGACTTGTTAAAACGCTGAATATCAGTAAAAGATATTGAAAATCAATTGGATCATTAAATAACGGAAAAGCTGCAGCCCTGATGGCTTAGGTGTTGAATTTTATAAGAATTTCATGATCTGATCTTTCCACGCTTACATACCAATATATAAATATGCTTATGAACAAGGAAAGTTACCAGAAACATTAAATGAGTCTACAATTACACTTATCCCTAAAACTGAGATAAAGATTTGAAGATCCTGGATCATACAGAGCAATAGCTCTTTTAAATACTGATCAAAAAATACTAACTAAAATTTTATCTCGAGGCTAATTTAGTGATAATAAATTATACATCATGACCAAACAGGTTTTATTCCAAAACGCTAAATCATCCTATATCGAGACGTCATTCAATGTCATGTACTCAAAAAGAGTGAATGATATTGAACTAGCTGTCATATCCTTAGATGCTGAAAACGCATTTGACCAGGTTGAATGCCATATTTATTTAAAATAATGCACAGAAATTTCAACTGGGGGATAGATTCTCCAATGGGTAAAAATCATATACTCGAATCCAAGCAAGAATATTAACAAATCAAATGCTATCAGCAAAATTAAAACTCTTTAGGGGTTGTAGACAAGGATGGCCTGTTATCACCATACTATTTGCTCTGGTAATAAACCATTAGCTGAAATATTAGATCAGAACAGAACAGAAATATATGGTAATAATACCAAAACTACAACGAATAAAATATCTCTATAACGCAGATGACATCTTAATTTATATTACAAAACCGAGATTAGTATTCCCAATCTAAATTAATGTTAATAACTAAGTTTAGTACATTTTCTGGGTATATAATTAATTGAATAAAAGTGAAATTATGCCTATAACTGGAATAAAATTAAATATATTAAACAATTCCCACTTAAAATAGTCACGACAAACTCAAATATCTAGGAATTAATGTATCTAAATCGATAACTGTGTATTTAAATATAATTACCCTCAATTAAATAAATAAACTAAAAAAATATATTTTATATTGGAAAACACTAATCCTATAATCATGATCGTAGAATAAATGCTTATAAAAATGATTTTTTATACCACAATTGTTATATTATTTCAAGCAATCCCTTTATATCTCCCTAAAATGTTTTTTAAAAATATAGATACTTTGGTTAATAGTTTTAATTGGGACTATAAAAACCATCGAAATAAGTAAAAAACATCTATGTAAATCTAAAATAAATGGTGGACTAGCACTACCAAATATCCTATATTATTTCTGGGCAGTTCAGATTAAGAATATGATTTTTGGTTGGTAAATTTAGATCATGAACCAAGCTGGCTAAAGATGGAAAAGGAAGACTGGTTTGCCTTTTGATGTAGGTTCGATTCTTTTTGCACCAAGGGAAGTACAAAAAAAAGTAATGTAATAACCCAATAATTCATAAGCAATAGACGTATTTTGGAAACAAATAGTTAAGACCCTACATATGGATAATTTGTCACTTTGTTTGCCAGTTATGAATACTCCTTTGTTTAAGCTCTCTGTATTGGACAAGGGGGTTTAAACAATGGAATGATTTAGGAATAAAAAGATAGAACACCTTTACAAGGAAGGAAAATTTCTTTCATTTCAAGAGTTACAGGATATCTATGGATTGCAGTCAAATAACATATTTAGGTATTTACAAATTAGAAATTATATTAAGTCCAAATACGCATGAACTATAAAAATCGAAAACCAGATATAGATGAATTGTTTAATAAACACCCAAATACAGAAAAATTAATAGCGTATATATATAATACTATTTTGGATAAGGAAATCCCAACTTCGGAAATATATCGACAAAACATGAGAAAATGAAATGGGTTTATCTATAACGAATGGAAACTTGGAGAAAGCCTACAATGTATAACATCGTTGCACATTAAATGCTAGACGTATATTGATACAATTTAAGGTATTACACAGATTACATATTCAAAAACGAATTAAATAGAATTAGTCCTACATATTTCTCCTATTTGTGATAAATGTCAGAACTTGGAAGCTAATTTAATGCATAACTTTTGTAACATGTATAAAACTAATATTTGGACAGAAATCTTTAGAGTTATCTCTGAAGTTCTTAAAATTAAACTAGACCCAGATCCAAAATTAATATATTAGGAGTTTCCGGATTCAAATCTAATATTAACAGTAAACCAAAAAATTTCTTGGATTAACCTGGTTTGATAATAGGGAAAAAATTAATATTGACATTTTGGAAGGGAACATTATCCCCCACAATTAAATGTGGACAGTGGAAATGTTGGAGACGTACATTTGGAAAGAATCAGATTTGAATGGACAAATATTTGAACAGATATGGTCTCCATATACAGAATTTTGAAGGGGTACTGTTCTTGGCATCACAACTCAATGGTACCCGGCAGGATTAGATGAAAATAACTCTCTGTTTTTCTTTTTGATTTTATACATGTCTCCATTGATATCGCTATTTGAAATTGTGTTATTCACTATTAAAGATGTATACTATACCAATCTCTCTTTTTTTCTATATAATAGTTTATTTAATAAATACATATAACAAGAATATATACATATATATATATTTTTCTTCTCTCTTTTCTCTTTCTCTTTCTTTATAATCAAAATTATTATTTAATCACCATTCTTATTGATTAAAATCTATTCTTTTCTTTTTCTACTTTAAAAAAAAAATAGAAGTTGATAAGAACTATTCGTAACATTCGTATACTTCTTGAAATAAGTTGGTTGTTTATTTGAAAAGTTGTTATACCGTTGTTATGATGGATTCCTTTTAATAAAAATATTATTACATGAATGTGCATAATTGGACATTATTTGTAGTGATGATTTTTCTCTTTGCGCACCATCTCTTATTTCCTCAATGTTAGTTCACCATTGCACTCTTCCATCTAGAATGGCATATCCCATAATTACTATGGACTTAAAGTATGTACATTCTATGTGTACTTAAACACATACTATTATATTTTTTCCATTCACAACTCATACATTATAGTTAGAGAAAATTGTACATTACAGGGAGAAAATGTAATTGAGAAGCCACCTGTCCGCAGGCTCCTGTTTGGAAACAAGGATTAAATGCAGAAGAACCATAGAAGTTATGAGCATGGGGGAGTCTTGAGACAATTTGTTTGTATCAAACCATTACAGCTCTTTTTCCTCATTCTGTTAGCAAAATTGACCATCAACTTCATGTCATGGAGAATGCTATGATGATAGATTATGCCTATAGATTCAGTGTTTAATAGCTTTTTTTTCGTCTCTCACTGTTTACCTTTGGATCTGACATCAGTAACTCACTATTCTGATAAACCTAATTTATATGTAGTTAAGTGGATTTGAACACGTATTTCTTGATTGATGTCACATCAAATGAAATAAGTAGCTTCTTTAACAAATGCAGGAAATATTTGTACACCTTATGAACTAAATTGAATTAATTTAACAAACAAAATAACTCAGATGGAGATGCAAGTCATTGGTCTGAAGAAGGATCCCAACCTAAAACTGTCTGTCCATTCCCTTTACAGATGCTGCCTGACCCACGAAGTTCCTCCTGCACTTTACTTTTTGTTACAAAATACCTCAGATGTTCAGATTGAATCCCAAGTGGAAACAATTGCTACTCTTCTAACTCTGTGAGTTACAAATATTGATCATTTTCAAAATAGTTGTCAACTAATGAACTCATTGCAAGATGACAATTGCATACTTTCATGGTTAGAAAGTAATATTGTGCAAAGTCTAAATATTTAATGACTTCTACATTTTAAGTATCTGAAAGTACATGTTTAAAATTTCGAATCACCTCTGAGTTCAGTAATCTTTAGAGTGTAGTTAATTTACATGTAGATGATCTCCCCCTCACAAATCAACCTGTAACAACTACATCATTAAGGCACATACATGCGGTCAGGGGAGGCAGCGCCTCACCTGTCATACTCCCAATGAAAATAGCTGTTAAGATAAGTAAAGAAAAAGAATAATGAAATAAAATAAATATAAAGATTTTTCCACTGATCAGTGTTATAAATGTAATTTCTATATGAATTGAATCATTTTTTATAGTGAAATTCGACAAATTTGCTCAGCTCCGCTGCAAATACAAAGAGAGATGAGAGGTGAGGCAGTGACGAGCTGAACCTCCCCTCTGATTGCGCAACCCCTCAGAAACTGGATGGAGCGTGGACAATAAGCGTGTGCCTGTTACAATCTCTCTGTGTGTCACCAATGTAATGTTTGTAAACCCCTTCATTACATGTCCTCACCTTCCAATGTCCAGGTAGCTTATTTCACGTATAAATATAGTAAATTTAGGTTCACTGGTCTAGTCATAAAACTGCAATGAAAAAGCACCAGGGGAGGCAGCGATCACATCTGCCTCACTGAGGGGGCATGTCTTGAGCCCAGTGGGGAGAGAGCGAGTGTCAATTACGTAGGCTCAGCCCACGTAATTGATGCTACCTCACTCACCCTCCACGTTAGCTAGCTTCAGTAGCGGCGGCGCAGCACTGGATTCCACTGCTCGCGGCGCTGACTTTCCAGCCACGGGCGGCGCTGACTGGTTGGTTGATTCATTGATTTGTAGCAGCCGATTTGGAGGCTCCGAGCCGCTGAGAGCTCCCAATTAGGCCCCGAGCCTAAGGAGGCCCTGCACTGTAGTAATGTACTCTCGGCTCGTGTAGATCTACCCCGGTTGGAGGGGGGAGAGAGGGGTGGAGAGAGAGGGGTGGAGGGGAAAGCAAGTGGTAGACGGGGAGGGGGGTATGAGGGGGAATGGAGAAGGGGGAGAAGGGGAGAGGGGGAGGTGGGTCATTCCCTCACGGTCCCGGGGCAACGCTGCCGCCCCTCCAGTCGCCGTGGTTTACGCACACTGCCCCAGCTCCACCCCTCTCTCTCCCCAGGGAGACACGGTGATCAATACAGGGAGGGCCGGGCCACTGATACTAGCCAGTGCCTCCCCAGCCATTGACCTTACCGCACGTCACTGCATTATAGCAATGGTAAAAATGACTAGAACAAAATCCGATTAGGGACAAAATGTTGTCATCAAACTGAGGACACTCAATTGAGTTGTGAAACATGACAATCATTCCAAATAGAACTAACACAGACAAGATGTGGAAGCTGAAAGCTGGGATGCTCTAGACAATCAAAAGAGACTCAAAGCATCTACATTTAGTGGCATTGCCTTTGCTGAAGCATGCTTCCACACCACATCACCACATCCTGATAGTCACTAATAACTAGGAACACAACTAAACTATTCATGTATATACTTTGGTGCATGAGTAGGTGAGAGGCTGTATCTGGTGGTGACTGCTTCATCTCATGATGCCTAAAGACATACCACCATCTGCCATGCACAAGCCAGGAATATGATAAAATGCTCTTCACTAGCCTTGGTGAGTGCAGCACCAGCATAACTCAAGGAGATTGACACAGCTTGTTCAATAATAGATGATCAAAGTTCCAGTAAAGAGGAGGGATAAGAATGGAAAGGTAAAGGGTCTATGTGCAAGAAGGAACTGCAGATGCTGGTTTAAACCGAAGGTAGACAGAAACAGCTGGAGTTACTCAGTGGGACAGGCAGCATCTCTGGAGAGAAGGAATGGGTGAAGTTTCGGGTCGAGACATCTGAAGAAGGGTCTTGACCCGAAACATCACCCATCCCTTCTCTCCAGAGATGCAGCCTGTCCCGCTGAGTTACTCCAGCTTTTGTGTCTAAAAAGGGGTCTATGTCAGGTTCGAGAAGGGGGAATTAGATGGGGCTTATGAGGAACATAAAATGAGTGGCAAAGAGCTCAAGAAGGCTAGGGCCAGAAGGGGCCACAAAATGTAATTGGCAAATTGGATTAAGGAAAATCATAGGATTTTTGATATCTTTCTACTTTTAAAACTGTGTGTGTGTGTGTGTGTGTGTGTGTGTGTGTGTGTGTGTGTGTGTGTGTGTGTGTGTGTGATTTTGCCTTTGAAATATATCTCCTCGAAAACCAGTTGCAAAAACGGGGAGACTTTTACATATTTTAGTAGAGATTTATCTTATGATTTCAGAAATCCACTCCTCTATAAATTTGGTAAATTATTTCCCCAGACTTTGAATAATATTTTTTCAAAAACTCACCAGCTGCTGATGTCAAGATGCCCACATGCCCACCAATCGAAGCCCACCTGCCTCCTGGCCCCGCCCCACCCCCCCACCCCCCCGCCGCTGTGGATGAATGCAGCTGCTGTCAACGCGCATGCGCAGTTTTTTCATGAGGTACGTTAGCCCACCCCCCCCCACCTCCCCGTTCTTCAAAAGGCATAGAAAGAACAAGAAATTTCTGCAGCAAAGTTCCTATAGCTCCGCTCCGCTACAGGATCTTTGTTCTGCAGATCCCGAGTCACCGACGCTCACTCACAGCCGCCCGCTCACTCACAGCTGCCCACTGGCTCACATCCGCCCACTCGCTCACAGCTGCCCACTCGCTCACATCCGCCCGCTGCCCGCTCGCTCACAGCCACCCGGTCACCAGAGGCCACTGGCTTGCTTCTGAATCCTCTACGTTTCCCCCGCCCGATCGTAAAAACATGTGGCGGTGGCGCCGTCACCCCCTTCCCTCCACCCCCTCCCCTACCCCCTTCTCTCCCCTCCCCATTCCCTCCCCTCCCCGTCCCTTACCCCCCACCTATCCCCTTCTCCCCATCTCCCCCTCCCCTCCCTGTCCCTTCCCCCACTCCCCCTCTCCCCTCCCTTACCCCTTCTCGCAGCCCCCCTCTCCCCTCCTCCTCCCCTCTCTCCTCTCCCCTCCTCCCCCCCTCATCGACCTTCCCTCTCCTCCTCCCCTACACCCCCTCTCCCTCTGTCTCTTGCCCCTCTCTCTCTGTCTCTACCCCTCCCTATCTCTGTCTCTCCCCTTCTCTCTCTGCCCTCACTCTCTACCCCCCCCCCCCCCTCTCTCTCTAGATGTGCCTGTGAGTTGGAGGCTATGCGTCACTGGATATGGCGGTTATGGGGTAAAAGGAGCCAATTAATAATATTAATATAATATCAAGAGGGGTAGTTAGCATGCGTGCGGGGGGTAGTTAGTGTGTGTGTGGCGTAGTTAGTGTGTGTGATGCTGCATGTCGCCACACCCCCGCAACCGCGTTTTGGGGGAACAGACCCAATGGGTCTGCACTTGATCTAGTGTACATTAAAAATAGAGGGTGACCCAAGAGAAGGTAATACAAAGATAAAGGAGGGAATTTATGGTTGGAGGATGTAGGTGAGGTAATAAATTAGTTATTTTCATCTGTATTCACCAAAGAGTAGTACTTGGAGGTCAGTGTGGAGGTCAGTGTGGAGAATACAAATATGCTAAGGCAATTTGAGATTGAGAAGGAGGAGTTGCTGAGGTTCTTGAGGAACATGAAGGTGGATGTCCTCAGGGCCTGGTGAAATCTATCACAGGTTATTGATGGAGCCAAAAGGAGCGGGCCTTGACGAGAAGTTTCCTTTGTCTAGGAAGGAACTGCAGATGCTAGCTTAAATCGAAGATAGACACATAAACCTGGAGTAACTCAGCGGGAGAGGAGCATCTCTGGAGTGAAGTAATGGGTGACAATTTGGGTCGAGTCCTGAAGAAGGGTCTCGACTAAACGTCACCCATTCCTTCTCTCCAGAGATGCTGCCTGTCCCGCTGAGTTACTCCAGCATTTTGTGTCTATCTTCGAGAATCATTATTTCTTCTCTAACCAGCAGCGAGGTCCCTGAGGACTGGAGAAAGGCCAATTATGTCCCTTTGTTTAAGAAAGGAAGTAAGAGAATCCAGGGTACTATGGCCAGTGAGCATCACGTCATGGTAGGGAAACTATGGGAGAGAATTCTTCACGATAGGATTCACATCCGTTTGGAAGAGAGTGGGTTAATTAGGGGTAGCCAGCATGGCTTTGTACCCAGCACGTTGTGAACCCTAACTTGATTGAGTTTTATGAGGAGCTGACAAAGGATATTGATGAAGGGTAGACTGGTGGATGTTTATACATGGATTTTTAGTAAGGCTATTGAAAAGGTCCCTCATGGTAGACTGATCAGAAGATTATGATGTACGGGATACCTATGATTTGGTCGTATGATTCGAATGACTTAGGCATAGAAGACACAGGGTTGTAGTGGAAAGTAGATATTCTGAACAGAAGTCTGTGAACAATGGAGTTTCCACAGGGATCTGTGCTGGGACCTCTGCCGTTTGTAATGTATATAAATGATCGAGACATAAAATGTAGATGGGTAAGTACGTAGGAAGGAACTGCAGATGCTGGTTTACATAGATAACCACAAGATAGCTGGAGTAACTCCGCGGGAAATGCTGGAATATTTCAGAGGGTCAGGCAACACCTCTGGAGAAAAGGAATTGGTGATGTTTCATGTCGAGACCCTTCTTTTTCGGTAGGTGAGTAAGTTTGCTGATAACACCAACATTGGAGGAGTTGCAGACAGTGAGGAAGGTTGTCAGAAGATACAGCAGGATATTGATCAACTGCAGAAATGGGCAGAGAAATGGCAGATGGACCCAAACATCTGTGAGGTATTGAACATTGAGAGGCAAGGAGAGAGTATACAGTTAATGGCAAGACCTTTAAAGTATAAAGTATCCTTTATTGTCATTCAAACTTGTTAGTTTGAATGAAATTACATACCTTGCAGTCATGACAGAGAATAAAATAACAGAACACACAATGAACACAATTTAACATTCACCACAGTGAGTCTACCAGGCACCTCCTCACTATGATGGAAGGCAAAAGTCTTAAACTCCTTATCTCTGCCTTCCTTGTTCTCCCTCGGCGTTGAGACGATCCAGGCTCTCGATGTTGGTGCCCCCCCACCCCCGTGTGATGGAAGTCCAAGCGTCGAATCCGAGCTCCGCGAACGGGCCGGTTCAAACACCGCGGCCCAGGGCGGACGAAGCTGCCACCCTCCAGTCCAGCGGACGAAGCTGTTGTTGTGGGAGCTCCGGAAATCGGTCACCAACCTGGACCCTGCGAGGTCCGATTTGGTTCGTCCATGGCCCTGCACCGAAGCCTCCGAGGTTCTGAAGTCGGGCCGCCGCCGGCAGCGCCACCACAATCCCAAGTCGGCCAGCTTCGCGATGGTGAGTCCTGGCTCTGCCTCCGGAGCCTCGAGGTCGGTCCCATCGGATGCCACCAGCTCCGCGATTAGAGCCTCAGCGTAGATGGATACGGAGATACAACAAATAAAGGTTGCAACCCCCCGAAGAAGAGACTAAAACAATTACCCCCCGCCCCCCATATATACACAACTAAAAATTAAACTAAAACATATGTCCAACAAAGGCAAAATATAACAAAAAAAAAGAAAAAGACAAGCGGACTGCAGGCGAGATCCACAGCTGCTTGGGCAGCGCCGCCACTTCCGGTAGATATTAACAGTATTGATGACAGAGGGGTCTAAAGTTCATAGTTCACTAAAGGTGGCAACACAAGTAAGGAATAAGGGTAGTACAGAGGCATATGTATGTTTGCCTTCATTGTTAGGGTCATTGAGTACAAGATGTTCAGGACGTCATGATGCAGCTCTATAAGACTTTGTTTATGCCGTAGCATAAACAAAGTCCTATAGAGCTGCCATCATTTGGAATGTGTGTACACTTCTGGTTGCGCCTTTACAGGAAAGAAGCTTTGGTGTGTGTGCAGAGGAGGTTTACCAGAATGCTGCCCGGATTAGGCTTCAGCGACAGGGAGAGGTTGGAAAGACTTGGATTGTTTGATCTGGAACATTGGAGTTTGAGGGGAGACTTGATAGAAGTATATAAAATTGTGGGAGGCATCAATAGGTGGTGAACAGTCAGAACGTTTTTCCCAGGATGGAGATGTTCAACATTAAAGGGAATAGCTATAAGATGAGAGAGGGAATGTTTAGTGGAGAAGTTTGGGGCAAGTTTTTTTATACTCGGGTGGTGGGGGCATGGAACCCATTGCCGGGGATGGTGGTGTACACAGATATGATAATTGTGTTTAAGAGGCTTTTGGATAGGGACATAGAAATGCATAGAAATAGCGTGCTATAGATGATGTGCAGGCAGAATTAATCAGTTTATGTGTCATACTCAGTGCACACATTGTGGCCTCTTCTGTGCTCTACTGTTCTATGTTGTAATAATTCACCACATTTATTTACCAAGGCTATTTTGACAGCACTTTCCAAACCTATGACTTACACCACCAAGAAAGACAAGACCTTGAGGCCATGTTTCCTTCCAAATCAAAAAACATATTGACTTGTAAACATGTTGACGTTTCTTCACTGCCATTGGGTCAAAATCTTGAAACTCTTTACTCAAGAGTACTGCACAAGTACCTTCACTGGAAGGACTATATTGTTTTTTAAGGAAGTGATTATTACTCCTTCTCAAGGGCAATTTGGAATGGTCAATACTGTCTTTGACTACATCTAGAAAAACGTGTTTCAAAATATCCTCTTGATTAACTGAATTAGCAACAAACAGTTCTTAGTTTTGACAAACAGATCTTAAAAGTTTTGGCATCCTTCAGCAAGATTTAATTTAAAAATATTTTCAATGATTAGATTTTTAAGATGACACAGGTTTGCTAATGTACAGTATTTTCCCCATTAAAGAGAACATTACATTTAATAAGCTCCTATACTAAAGAGAAACAAGTGATAGGAGGAGATTGCCCTATGTTTAACCGATACATTTAAAAAGCTTTTCTCAGTATGTTTATCAACCTTTGATCAGGGTCCTTTTCTTCTATTCAGTAATCTCAAAGACAACGGTAGATTTCAAATTAATGGATCAATCTTCACAAATAGTTGTTATGAGTAGTAGCAATAACCAATGCATCAATCAGCAGCAGAAACAGGGACAGTAGATGCCGATTAAAAAAATACACAAAATGCTGGAGTAACTCTGCGGGTCAGGCAGTGTCTCTGGAGATGAAATAGATCGGTGATGTTTTGGGTTGGGAGCCTTCCTCAGACTGATTGTAAGGAGGGAAAGAAAGGTGGAAGAGAGGAGGCGCAGGACAAAACGTGGCAGATAATAGGTGAACACAGATGACGGGATGGGGGGGGGTTAATAGGCAGATAGTTGGAACAAAGGCTAGAGATGAAAAACAGAAGGTCTAAAGGTTTGATGATTGCTGAGGGGGGGGGGGGGGGGGGGGGAGTGGGGTGGGCGGGGAGGGGTTGTTAATCGTTACCTGAAACTGGATAATTCAATGTTCATACCATTGGTTTGTAAGCTACTCAAGTGGAATATGAAGTACTGTTCCTCCACTTTGTGTGTAATCTCCCTCTGGCAATGGAGGAGGCCTAAGACAAAAAGGTCAGTATGGGAATGGGAAGGGGAGTTAAATTGGTTAGCAACTGGGAGATCCAGCAGGCCTAAGCAGGCCGAGCACAAGTGTTTGATGAGACGGTCGCCGAGTCTATGCTTGGTCTCACCAGTGTACAGGAGGCTATGGGAACACCAGATATAGTAGATCAGGAGCACGTGGACCTCTGTCTTTTCTGGAATGACTGCTGGAATAGCAGTCCAGATAAAGTGTGAGGGGTGGTATAGGGACCGGTATTACATGTCTTGCATTTGCAGGGAAAAATACTTGGGGAGGGCATGGTTTGAGTGGGTAAAGATGAGCAAACCCAGGGATTGTGGTAACTGTCGGATTCATCTTGGGAGCATATGCGGCCAAGACAAAGGAATTGAGAGTAGGTGATTATACTGCTACAGAAAGTTCAGCACTTCAAACTCTTCTTCAAATTAATAATATGCAATGGATTTTATAGGTAAGGTGCATTAACAGTTGCAGTCCAAGGAAAGGCATTTGTTTCTATGCAAAGTATAATGGAGGAATTAGCGGTTGATCGAATCCCCCGCTCAGGGCAACCGAAGCCTCCGCATCGGGGTGATTGAAGCTCCGGCGTTGGGGCAATCGAAGCTCCCATGTCGGGGCGGTTGAAGCTCCTGCGGCTTGGAACTCCCGAAGTCAGATTCTAACCAAGGACCGTATGCTCCATGATGTTTGAGTTCGCAGGCCCTTCCGCTGGTTGGAGCTTCTGAGGTTGACTCCTAACCGGGACCGCAGCCAGCTCCACGATGTTAAGTCCCACAGGCTCCCATGGTTGGAGCTCCCAAAGTGGGTATCCAGCAGAGTCAGCCAGCTCCACGATGTTAGGCCGCAGTGCAGACGGAGATACGACATGGAAAATAATTGTGTCTCCGTCGAGGTAAGAGATTAAAAAAAGTTTCCCCCAACCCCCCCCCCCCCCCCCCCCACCCCCCGATATAAAACAAGCTAAAGAACTCTAAAACATACATTTAACACATACTAAAAAAACAACAAAGAAGGAAGGGACGAGACAAACCGTTGGCGAGGTGGCCATTGCAGGCACCAGCCAGTGGTGAAAATGTAGTTTAATGGTTCTGTAAAAATCAGAGATAATATAATAACATTTAAACAATTTAATTGTTTGGCCTGGAGGGGCAGAAGGCTGTGATATTACTATTGCCGAGTCTATTAGAATGGTGGCATATTTTTAAATTACTGGAATAGTAACCTTGAGGCTTGGGCTAACAATCAGAAGAGAGTTAAATTATTCTGATTCATAGAAGAGGAAACACATTTGGCTCACAGGTAAAAAATACTGCACACCCTTACATTGTCAGTTTATTCGTCAAACCAGACCCAAAGCAAACATTGCAGGCTGTTCTATAAAGTAAAAGCCCATGGGATCTTTAGGAAAATGGCAAACTGAATAAAAAATTGTCTCAGTTGCTGGAAACAACAATCTAATGGTTGGTTGGTAATTTTGTGACGTGAAATCTGTTGCCAATGGAGTTCCGCAGAGCACAGAACACAGTTCTGAAGAAGGGTCTCAACCCGAAACGTCACCTATTCCTTCGCTCCATAAATGCTGTGTCATCTGCTGAATTTCTCCAGAATTTTTGTCTACCTTCGATTTTTCCAGCATCTGCAGTTCTTTCTTAAACAGTACACAGTCACTGACTTATTGTATTATACAGTACATCAGTGTACTGGTCACATTTGGTGGCATTTCCCCAGAAAAGAGTCCTCTTTGCAATTAAAAAAAAAATTGTATTTTGTGTTTATATCATTATTTTTTCCTTACTTAAATCCTGTAAGATTGAAGTTTATTCTGTATCTCACATTTTTTGATAGAGATTTGTGAATTCCATTCGGGTAAATTTTCATTTACTGAATAGCTGTAACATGAGGGTATTCTGTATATTGATGATTTAGACTTAATCATAGGAGCATTATGAAGTCTACAGATGATACAACAATATGTTTAATAAACAGGTGCAAGGAGAAGAGCTTTAGATTCTGAAAAATATAGATGATATGTTTAGTTGAGAAACAAAATAATTTTAGAGTTTAGATCCAAAGATCTTTAAAGATAATGGCATGCATAATAATTTGGCTCAAAATGCATCAAATATGCTTTCTGTTAGTCGAGGCAAAGAAATACTAGTACAAGAAATGCTAGATCCATATAAAGCAACAGTATCTACATAAGCATTACATATAATTCTGGTTACCACATTACATAAAGACAGGCATTTCTGTAGTTTTAATGGAGTATGCATGGGAGATTTACAAGAATGTTGCTATTATAGAAAGATGCGTGTGATGAGAAAAGAAAGGGGATTAAAATGTAATGTGTGCTTTATTTTCAGCTGCTAATGAGTGATGTGTATTTCCAGAATTTTGTGTTTTTATTTTAGATGCCCAGTATGATAGTTTCAGGTTTTGCAGAAGCTGGGCTATTTTCTTCAGAGCAGGAGAAGCTGACTTAATTGAAGTGTTAAAAGTGAGGGGCATAAGTAAGAGAGATCCATTTCCATTACCAGAGGAACATAGAGGTAATTTAGTAGAAACAGTGTCACAGAAGGCATTCTTGTTGGAGGACAATGGGTCTATGGATAAGAATCATCACAACTGATTAAGCAGGAAGAGTCTTGAAGGACAAACTTGTCAGAGTGAGACTGCACCCGGTGAGCTACTTCATCTTATCCATCTCAAATCTGTCAGGCACAGATGCATCTGCCTATGATAGTATTAGCAGGATTATTGAACAGGCCATGAGAGACAAATTGTTACCTTCATACTAGGGACATCTCCCTCATGTGGACCGACTCTAATTTTGTATAAAAGTGATTGATTCTGATCAGATCTGGCAACTCAAAACTAGTTATCCATGCGACAAACTGACGCCTGTCATATTCTTCATTCTACAATGACGATCAATCCAGAGGACCAGTCTGCCTCTATTAAGAGTGTAGAAAACTTTGAGAGCAGAAATAGGTACAGTATATGTAATTGAAGCATCAACCTGATGAAGCTGCAATGCAGTACCACAAGTAAGCAAGTGGAAAGCAATTTACAGAACCAAGTGATTCTACAAGCATCAATTGAGATCAAAAGATCTGGAGTTCTGCTAAAACTGGCTATGAAAGATTGTGTTTGCTTAAACCGTTAATTTGGGAGGGAATGCAGTGTTTGTGTGACAAAGACTTGCCTGCGAGGATTTGCAACCATCATCAATCCGCAAATGCAAATGCCTGATTCATCTTAGCTCCCTCCTCAGATTTTGCATTCATTTAGATAGAGCTCTTAAAGATAGCGGAGTCATGGGGATATGGCGAGATGGCAGGAACGGGGTACTGATTGTGGATGATCAGCCATTCGGCTCGAAGGGCTGAATGGCTTACTCCTGCACCTATTGTCTATTGTCTATTGAAATATCATAGATTACTGAACTGAACAAAGGCTATGAGACCAGACCACATACAGGTAGTAGTACTAAAGACGCATTCCAGAACTACTTACATTACCAGTAAAGCTATCCAAGCATAGCTGCAACATTGTCATCTAAACAATGATGTGAAAAATTGTCCAGATGTTTCCTGTGCAAAAAAAGCTGGACATATCCAATCTGGAAAGTTGCTCGTCCATCAGTCTTCAGCAAACTGATAGAATACATTGTAATAGTGCTATAAGGTAACATTTACTCACCATTAAGCTATTCAATAGTACTCAGCCGAGATGTTGCCAATACCATTTAGTTCCATACTTTATTATAAAGATAAAGGAGGGAATCTAAGCTTGGAATCAGAGGATGGTGAGATACTAAATGAGTACTTTGCATCTATATTAACCGAGGAGAAGAGACTTGCAGGGCAGCAAAATCAGTGTGGAGAATACTAATATGCTAGGGGAGTTTGATTTGGAGAAGGAGCTGATACTGAGGAACTTGAAGAACATTAAGGTAGATACGTCTCCAGGGCATCATGAGATCTATCCTAGGTTATTGAGGGAGGTAAGAGAGGAGCATAAATTTATGTTGAGCGTAAATGTTCAGCGAAACAATCACCAAGTCTACGTTTGGTCTTGCAGATATATAGGAGGCCGTACTGGGAACACAGTAGATGAGGTTGGAGGAGGTGCAAGTAAACCCCTGCTTCACCTGTCGGGATCTTTGGATAAAGTCAAGAGAAGAGGTATAGGGACCAGTTGCATCTCCTGCGGTTGCAGGGGAAGGTCCCTGGGGAAAGGGTGGTTTGGGTGAGAAGGGATGAGTGGACGAGGGAGTTGTGGAGGAGACTGTCTCTACAGAAAGCAGAAGGGTGGAAAATGTGATGAGTGGTGGGATGCCGTTGGAAGTGGCAAAAATGTTGGAGGATTATGTGGTGTATACGATGGCTGATGGGGTGAAAGCTGAGGACGAGCGTTATTGTCCCTGTTGTGACTGGGGGGAGGGGGAGCAAGAGCTGAACTATGGGATATAGAGAAGACACATGTGAGTGCCTCATTTATGATAGAAGGGGGAGGAGGGATCCATATTCCCTAAACAATGAGGTCATCTTGGATGTCATAACCTGGATTAGAGGGTTTAAGCTGCAGGGAAAGGTTGGATAGACTTGGATTGTTTTCTCTGAAACGTCAGAGGTTAAGGGGAGGCTCAATAAGTTTATAAAATTATGAGAGGCATAAATAGGGAAGACAGTCAGAACTTTTTTCCCAGGGTGGAAATGTCCAACATTAGAGGGTATAGCTCTAAATTGAGAGTGGGAATGTTCAATGGAAATGTGCAGTGCAAGTTTTTTACTCAGAGAATGGTGGGGGCCTGGAACACACTGCCAGGGGTGGTGGAGGCAGATACGATAATGGTGTTTAAGAGGCTTTTAGATAGGCACATGGAAATGCAGGGAATAGAAGATAAAAATAGAAGATGACACATTAGATCAGTTTAACTTTGCATCATGTTTCCGACAAACACGGTGGGATGAAGTCCCGTTCCTGTGCTGTACTGTTTTATGTTCTATGTTTATTGATAAGACATGAATTACAGAGGCAATGTAACCTAACTGTCCTATCCTCAAGGCTGCCTTCTGTTAGATTAATCTCCAGGGAGCCCTGATAATGCAGTAAGCAATGGGAATCAAAGGGAAAATTCAGCTGTGGTTGGATTTAGCATCACTTGCTTGGACCATAGACATAATAGCTCTCCTGAAAGATAAAGAACACACAGTAGAAAATAATTGTCACAATTTTAGAGAAACTTTATTTGCTGAAAGTTTGAGCCTAATAGCAGGAATGGTTTCAGGTCTGTAAGGCACATGTTGGATTTGAATTTAATTTATATGATGTCTTTGACATTGCCAATTCTGAAGAAGTGGAAGAAAATTGGTCAGTGGGCCAAAGAGTTCATAATTGTCATTAAAAAAACAAATTGATAGAAGATGCAGCACTTCCAATGTACCATAGATCATTTTAAATTTAAATCTACACTTAATTAAATGTATACACTACTTCCAGTAAGTATATGCAGATATAGATTGGTATTATATAGATTATCCTGTAAATATTTTACAATAGCCCTGATTCTAAATTTAAAATAATCTGTATTATCAAGGCTTCAACAGCTTGCTTAATTACCCAAGCCATTGAAACCTTGGCAAGTCTATGACCCCATTGCTGGCACTTCTTGTGACAATAATTCTGAGTATAAAACTCTGGAGTATAATTTTACAAAAAATACTGTGACAGCAGTTTTCTTCTGAAGTGGAAGCACAATTGTTTCCTATTTTCATGGATTGAAAATACCTGAGCTTCCAGCACCTCAGAATTGCTCCGCTTCTATTCAAAATCATACATGCATCACCTTAAATCAGTTTTATTGGTGTTATGGGACATTGAGAGCATGGCCGTTCGAAGAGGGGTTGCGTTGGGTGCGACTGCACCCCCCTTTTTTTCAGAGGAAAAAAGTAAAAAAAAATTTGCGAACATCCGCGCCTGCGCAGTGGGGGAAAGCTGGTGACCAAAAACGCAGAAGTGACGCAAAATGGCGCCGTTGTCCGCCCATGCGCAGTGGGAGGGATCAGATCACCGCATCGCCTCGATGCTCCGGGCCTAGTTTGGGTGAGTGGGACGTGAAATATCGCGTTGCGGGGAGGGGGGATCTGTTTGTTTTATATTGGGGGTATTAGAAAATGGGATGGTTTGGAAATGAAAATGAGTTCCCGTTTCTCCGGGGGGGGGGGCGGTCCATCGGCTCCATCCGCGCGTCGGGGCCTCGCCGGCGGGTCCCGTCCGCTGCTGGCTGTCGGTCCGCGGAGGGGCGGGAAGCGCCAAGACTGAATCTGAACCCAGTCCTGGCAGCGACCGTGACCCGACACCAGGCGCTGCTCAGGCCGGGTCCACATCACCAGCCACCCCCACCCCCGCCGGTTCCTCGCCCCCCAACCTCGCCTCCCCCCATCGTTGTAGGTCGGCGGCGGCGGCGGCGGCTGCAGTGCGGGGTGACGGAGGGTCGGAGTGAATTACAGGCCCCGCGCAGCAGCAGCAGCGGCGACGGCGGCTCCACCTCCGCACCTCGAGTGAATGACGCACCCCGCCAGCCCTCATAGCGGCCGCTGAGGGCCACTCCGCCAACGACGATAACCGCTTACAAAACAAACCCTCCCGCACGCCGAGGCAGGGAGGAGCGAGGAAAGAAGGGGGAGGCCGGCCTCCTTCTGCCGTCTGAAGCACCTGCACCGCTCGGCCCCGCACCTTCCTGTTGGCTGGCGGAGGAGGGGAGACGGTGGCGACTCGGGAGTTCCCAACAGCCTCCCCCTTCGGTGGTGGCACTTGGCAGTGGACAGGGATGGCCAAGGCTGCGGGGCGATGATGCCGGTGTTGTCCGAAGAGCACTGACCTTCCTTCCTCAACACCTCCTCTGCCCCTTACCCTCCCTCCCTCTCTCTCTCTCTCTCTCTCTCTCTCTCTTGTACACCCCCTTCCACCCCCCTTATCCTGGACCCTCCTCTCCACCCCACACTGATCCCCATTCCCCCCTCTATTCAGTGCTCACTGACATCCCCTGTGCTCCCCTCCCCATCTATTCATCCTGCACTGATCTCCCTATCCACCTCGCATTAATTCTCCTGCCACTTCCACATCCATCCTACACTCAACCCCCAATTCATCCTGTACTGACCCCCTTCCTATCCATCCTGCACTGCTCCCCACCATTCATCCCGTACTGAAACCACCCATTCATCCTGCACAGCCCCCCCCATCCACACTGCAGTGACATAGAAACATAGAAATTATGTTCAGGAGCAGGCCATTCGGCCCTTCGAGCCTGCACCGCCATTCAATATGATCAAGGCTGATCATCCAACTCAGTATCCTGTACCTGCCTTCTCTCCATACCCCCTGATCCCTTCAGCCACAAGGGCCACATCCAACTCCCTCTTAAATATGGCCAACGAACTGGCCTCAATTACCTTCTGTGGCAGAGAATTCCACAGATTCACCACTCTCTGTGTGAAAAACGATTTTCTCATCTCGGTCCTAAAAGACTTCCCCCTTATCCTTAAACTGTGACCCCTTGTCCTGGACTTCCCCAACATCGGGAACAATCTTCCTGCATCGAGCCTGTCCAACCCCTTAAGAATTTTGTAAGTCTCTATGAGATCACCCCTCAATCTTCTTCATGAACTTCCGCCCCAGTCTCAAGTCTTTTGCAGACTCTAACAGGTTTTCTTCCAAGATTGCCCTGTATTTGGCTCCATCCATCTTCCCATCAACTCTGACCAGCTTCCCTGTCCCTGCTGAGGAAAAGCATCCCCACAGCATGATGCTGCCACCATCATGTTTCACAGTGGGGGTGGTGTGTTCAGGGTGATGTGCAGTGTTTGTTTTACGCCACACATAGCGTTTTGCATTTAAGCCAAAAACTTCAATTTTGGTCTCATCAGACCAGAGTACCTTCCTCCACATGTTGGCTGTGTCCCCCACATGGCTTGTGGCAAACTGCAAATGGGACTTCTTATGGCTTTGTTTCAACAGTGGCTTTCTTCTTGCCACTCTTCCATAAAGGCCTGATTTGTGGAGTGTACAACTAATAGTTGTCCTGTGGACAGATTCTCCCACCTGAGCTGTGGATCTCTGCAGCACCCCCAGAGTTACCATGGGCCTCTCGGCTGCTTCTCTGATCAATGCTCTCCTTGCCCGGCCTGTCAGTTTAAGTGGACGGCCATGTCTTGGCAGGTTTGCTGTTGTGCCATACTCTTTCCATTTTCGGATGATGGATTGAACAGTGCTCCATGAGATGTTCAAAGCTTGGGATATTTTTTCTTAACCTAACCTTGCTTTAAACTTCTCCACAACTTTATCCCTGACCTGTCTGGTGTGTTCCTTGGGCTTCATGATGCTGTTTGTTCACTAATGTTCTCTAACAAACCTCTGAGGACTTCACAGAACATCTGTATTTATACTGAGATTAGTTTACACACAAGTGGACTCTATTTACTAATTAGGTGACTCTGAAGGCAATTGGGTTGCACTGGATTTTATTTAGAGATATCAGAGTAAAGGGGGCTGAATACTTTTGCACACCACACCTTTCAGTTTTTTATTTGTAAAAACAATTGAAAACCATGTATCATTTTCCTTCCACTTCACAATTATGCGCCACTTTGTGTTGGTCTATCACGTAAAATCCCAATAAAATACATTTACGTTTGTGGTTGTAACGTGACAAAATGTGGAAAAGTTCAAGGGGTATGAAAACATTTGCAAGCCACTGTAATTTCTATGTTTCTATGTTTCTATAATCCAGTATTGGTAATAGTAGTTGAGAGACTATTCTTTTTCTCATCTGAAAGGTGAAACAATTTATATGGCGGTAAAGAATAGCTAGATTACAGCTAAGTTTTTTAGTAAGCGTCTCACTATGCTGCGTAAATGAAAGCGTTGGGTCGAGCCAAACACCAAGATATTTGAAGTTCAATACTTATTCAATGGCGATCCTCATTATCTACAGATCTAACAGAATTACCAAGGCCTTGTCTGGTACCAAATAACATACTGCATGATTTATTTTTATTTAAAATTAATTTGTTAAATAATAGCCATTTCTGAACAGAAATAAGATCTGATTGAAGGGATCTTTCAATTTCAGACTTGTTAGTACTAGATGTATATAGCACTGCATCATCAGCATATAGTTGTATTTGACAGTCAGAACAAATATTAGGGAGGTCGTTTATGATGAAAATAGAGAAAAGGAGTGGTCGCAAAGACGAACCTTGCGGGACCCCTTTCTCAACAATTAAGGAATTGGATTGACTTCCATTAAAGGTAACACATTGGCGTCTGTTATGAAGGTATGAGTTAAACCACAGTAGATTGTTTTGAGAAAGGCCAATTGAGTAAAGTTTATCAAGCAGTAAGTAGTGATCAACAACATCAAAGGCCTTGCTTAAATCAAGAAAGATGGCACCAGTGAGTTTACCATCCTCAGAAGCAGTGAACACATCGCTGGTGAGTTTTAACAGAGCTGTAGTTGTGGAATGATTAGGTCCGAACCCAGACTGGCATGGAGATAGAATGTTGAAAGTTGAGACATAATGTGATAGCTGGTTGAACACTAGTTTCTCAAGGATTTTAGCCACTGAGTTGATAATTGAAATGGGGCGGTAATTGTTACTATTGTGTGGGTCGCCTCCCTTATGCAGTGGAGGAAGTGGAAAGAAATAATAGAAATTGCATTCATTGCAACGTGTACAAAGAATTGAGATACTGTATTATAATTTTGCTGCATGTCATTGTGGTATATATCATGTCTTGATTGGTGATTATGCTTAGTTTGTGACTATTTGAAGCAGAAATAATATGTGAATGCTTCATTGAGCATAATCCCGACTGGTAACCACGCACTTCGTCCGAGCACATTATTGCACGCGTCATGCAAGCCGTGTTAAATGACCACCTAAACTGTAATTTGACAACCTAAAAAGCTGCCTAGGTTGCCCAGCTGGCAACAGGTAAAAAAGGTTAAGTGAGAGCCCTAGGGAATGGAGAAGGGGGAGAAGAGTGGAGCGGGCGGAAGGGAAGGGAAGGGAAGTGGAGAAGGAGGGATTGTGGGGGGTGGAGGGGAAAGGGGAGTTCAGTCTACACTCACTGAATCCATCCCTGTGAAAAGTTAGAGATGGTGGTTGGATCTGGAAGTGGACCAATACATCAGTAAATAAAACTGGACAGACATCTTTTCATTTGCACAATTGATTTTATTGTATTCATTTTAATATATTAATGTTTAAAATCCATGCATTGAAGTAGCAATGTTACAAAATTTTGAGATTTTAAAAATCAAGTCTGCAATGTATCCCATCAGATAGCACATAAAAAGAAGTTTAATTTGACACCTAATTCACGTTCATATCTTCAGTATTAAAAAAGTTATGGCCATTTTCATACTCGGAAATTAGCATCTTGTTCCCTATTGCTTTTCCATTGACTTAACACAAAAGCTGTGATCGAGGACAGTCAAAAGCCTATAACTTTCTTAAAAATTAAGAGAACTGAAAGAAATGTTCAGTTATTATAGATTGAAGCATTCTGAAACAAATATGAAACAATTTTACTTGGATGTCCTGAAATTAAAGCATATAATTAGTTAGTTACCCAATTGTAGTTAATTACAAGATTCAATTAGTAGATCTAAACATCTATCCATTTCGTAAGAAAATATTAACATTTTTTTAAAAGCCTCAGTGTCCAAATAACATTCTCACAAGAATTCACAATATAACATGATTTTTTAATCTCATTGTTATGAATTTATAGGCCATTTAAATCAGCTTGCGAGTGGGATTTTATGGAACGCAATGGATTGGTACGTTGCGGTGGCGGTGAATTTAAACCCCATATCGGCAGGAAAAATACTGCCGGTTTCGTATGGGGAATAAATCACCGTTTCGCAACATGAAATATTGACTAAGGTCATCTTAACAAGCAAGTTTATATGAAAAAATTAACGGATTTCCTTTACCTGTCCCCTACGTAAAATCTGTCCCCGTTGTCGGCGTTCACGGCATTAGAAGCTAATTTTTATTTTACTCCAGCGCTGAAATAGTCGGGCGATTAGAATAAATAAATAAAAAAAAAAATTCACATCCCGGCAGTCGGAACGAATCTCCAGCAAAAGCTCGCACCCCGAGAAAATATAACTCTGGAAGGCAAGGGAAAACCGTATTTTAACCCCTCCCCCCCCCTCCTCCCCCCCTCCCCCCCCTCCCCCCCCCTCCCCCCCCCTCCCCCCCCCCTCCCCCCCCCCCCCCCACCCCCCCCCCTCCCCCCCCCCCCTCCCCCCCCCTCCCCCCCCCCTCCCCCCCCCCTCCCCCCCCCCTCCCCCCCCCCCCCCCCCCCCCCTCCCCCCCCCTCCTCCCCCCCTCCCCCCCCCCCCCCTCCCCCCTCCACCATCCACCGCCCCTTACCCCCCTAACCCCAACTAACCGGTCTGAAGAGACCCCCCTCCTCTCACTATCACCCCACACATCAGACAGGCTCCGAAAATGTCTCCCCTTCGGCAAAACTTGAAAGGCTTTCAAAGCGGCCAAAGACATCGTGATCATAGGCCAGTGACAAAAACTGCCAAGCGCAGGCGCTGAAGTCGTAAAGTTTTTGTAATCATACCTAATTGAAGGAAGGAATAATTTGCTGCTCCCTGGATGCTGCTCGTGTGGTTTACAACCCTGGGAGTGCTGCTGAGTGGCGCTGCTGGAGTGGTTACCCCTGCTCTGTGGTTGCTGAGCTGCGCTTGCTGGTGTGTTACTTGTGAACCCTGAGTCTGCGTGTGGTTACTTGGAACTTGTGCGCCCTCTGTACCCCAATTCTCCCCCTTCCGACCTATTGCGCCACTGCTGTTGTCGTTCGCCCGGCTAGCTAGAGCCGGGCAGCACCAACGGGATCAGGCTGCCAGTGCTAAACTGCGGGCAACCTCGCACAAACCGCACTTCTGCCGTGCAGCGAGGCCATGAGTCCTCTTGGAGTGGTGGAATGACTACCTCTTGGACTGGAATCAGGCGGGGTGCCCCCAGTGGAATGACCCCCCCGCTGCCCAGCTGCCCAAACTATTGGGCACACTTTGCACCCCCTTCTGCTCGTCTGTTTTGCTCTTCATGTGTTTGCGGGCTTGTCGGCAGCAAGTCTCTCCGCAGCGCTCTGCGCCCCGCCTGTTCCCTCCATTTGACTGCGGAGGTAGCCGGGGACCCTTGGACATGAGCCTGATGCCTCGGGTGGTACAGTGGGTGCTATACTACTTTGATGCAACAGGACAAACACGTTTTCACATCCTCAAAGAAGGAAAGACCAGACGTCCATGGCAATGACAGGCTTCTGCAATTGCCTTACACATTCACTATGACCCAAAACTCTGGGACAAAGTGGACTATGGTTGTTAATGGCAGCTACATTTTGGAAAATGGAAAACATGATTTTATGGCTACCGTACCATTAGAGTCAGGTACTTCCAGGTGACAGCTGTCTGCACTCGCCTTAATGCACATTCCACTATGACTTTTGCCCACATGGTCACAGTTGGGAAAACAGAAAACTATTTAATGTTGAAGTTGATGTGATGTGAAGTTGTTAGGTCAGGAGGACCATTAAAGGTGCACTGCACACACTAACACAGTCTAACAGTAACAGGCAATCAAATCAACACACAAAACATTTTCTTAAAAAACGGGTTTTCTTTACTGCAAAAATGTACAGCATTTTATTTGCAGTTTTTGCATGCTCCTTTATAACATTTTACATAACATTTTACAATAGTACAACTTGATTATTAAAACAAGGACAATTCTTAATTAAAAAAAAAATGTATACAACAAAGAATCCAATCATCCCATTCCACCCACTCATTACCCTTGACTCAACCAAAGTGATTTCTGAAATATTGGTCATAAATTTGGTTCAAAAAACTCCAAGGTAAGTCTAAGAATGCACCAGAGAGCATCTAAAACCCCAGAGCTTTCAGGGCCCTTAAGCGGGTCCTGGAACCCAGACATGAGGGGCTTCCCGCTTGTGATGTGCGCTGCGTGCACATTATTTCACATACAATTTTTGGAATCCTGTCATGCCACCCCCCTTTTTGAAAAGCTTCGTACAGGCCTGGAGAGATGGGCTGTATTGGTAAACTTAATTATAGGATAAATCTGTGCCTATTTACAGCAGCATCTGGTAAATTATTTTCATTGATATTGGTAGAAAGGATGGAACTATGTGTTTTCCTTTTGTGAGGTTTGAAGGAAAATCATTACTAAGCAGTCTATCTGTACGGTATCACATGGAATTATTGATATTTAAGCAAAAAGAAATGAAAATATTTTTTGATTATGTAATATTAAGATATTAAAATCACTTTGTCAGTTCCCTGTTTTTACCCAATTTAATTAAAATGCTTAATTGGAAGGGAAATTTTGGAGGCTCTATGTTCATTGAAATAACAGTGGTTGGATAATTATGCAGTAATACCGCACCTTAGAATGGCATAAATTAACAGGATAGAAATGATTACATTGTGGTAGCCCCTGGTGGTCAGCCACTCGAGGTGCGAATCCTCGGCTCCTGGGGTTGGGTCATGTGGAGGTTGGTTTGGCGGGAAGAGCATCGGGGTCTCCCATATATATTATATATATATATAAATATATATATATATATATATAATATAATAATATATATATATATATATATATATATATATGGCTGGTAACACCTTTGCTCCTTGTTGTGGTTCTGAGAGCTGTTTTGTGTTCATTTAATAAAGAACACTTTGTTTGACAATACGTGTTTCGCTATATTGGTGACCCCGACGGTCCAAAATAGTCATTTTGGATTGCAAAAATGGACGCTGCCACCGCTCAACCTGTCATTGCCGCCGATCTGGCCCAGCAAAACGCTGTCGCACTTAAGCTGCCGGTTTTCTGGACCTCGCAGCCCCAGGTGTGGTTGCAGCAGGCCGAGGCCCAGTTCCACATCTGCTGAATCACAGCCGAAGACACTCGCTACTATTACGTGGTTGGCGTGCTCGATCTGGAGGCGGCCGGTTGCTTGGTTCCGTACCTATGCGATCCGCCAGCTGCTGATCAGTATGAGGACCTCAAGGCGCTGCTTCTCCGCACTTTCGGGCTCAGCCGCCTGGATCGAGCGGCGCGGCTCCTCCGTATGGGCAGGCTCGGCGCCCGCAAGCTATCATGAGCGAAATGCAAGTTCTCATGAGCGAAATGCTTACGCTGATGGACAGCCACCAGCCATGCATGCTCTTTGAATACGTCTTACTTGCCAGATGACATCCGCCTGCTCCTGTCAGGTGAGAACTTTGACGACCCACTGCAGCTAGCAGAACGTGGCGACGAGCTGTGGCTGTCCAAGCAGCAGGGCAGTCGTTCGCTCGATCGGGTGTCGACAGCGCCCTGGAAAATATAGCGACCAGGTGCCATGCCCACGGGAGGCACAGCTGAGTCTCCTGCTCCGGGAGAAACCGGTAAGAAGAAGTGGTGCTTCTACCACCAACACTGTGTTCCGCGGCCCGCCAATGCCGCTCACCTTGCTCGTTTCAGGGAAATGCCAGGGCCGGCCGCCAGTAATCACCTCGGCGGTCGGCCAGATACACCGCCTGTATGCATGGGACCGACACTCAGGACGACGATTCCTGGTGGACACAGCAGCGGAAGTCAGCATTTTGCCCCCATCGGGGGTGGACACTCGTTCTGTGAAGCGGGGGGGGGGGGGGGCCCTCGTTAACTGCTGCGAATGGCAGTACCATACGGACTTACAGCATCAACACAATCCCTCTCATCTTTGGCTCTTGCCATTTCACCTGGCCATTCACCATTGCCGACATGTTGCAGCGTTGCTGGGTGCCAATTTCCTGCGGACTCAATCACTGTTAGTCGATGTGAGGGGGAAACGCCTCGTTCATCTTCCCTTTCGGTTCCATGCCTCTGGTTCTGTGGGGGGGGGGGGTCCTGTGGCAGCCCCTGGTGGTTAGCCACTCGTGGTGCGAACCCTCGGCTCTGGGGGTTGGGTCATGTGACTTGGTTTGGCGGGAGGAGTGGGTCACGAGTCTTCCCTGGGGTATATATATGGCTGGTAACGCCTTTGCCCCTTGTGATGGTTCTGAGAGCTGTTTTATGTTCACTTAATAAAGAATACTTTGTTTGACAACACGTGTCTCACTATAACATATTGTTTCAGACAGCCTTTACTCGAAGAAGTAGTACAGTTTATTTGATTCCATTAGTCTGCATGAAACATAAAAGCGAGAGAGAGAATCTGGGAAGAAAATTGATCAGTGGGCCAAAATGTTCATAATTGTGATGAAATAGCACACATTACAAAAAAATCCTTGAAGGCATTAAATCCCTAAAGAAAAAATGATTCCATCCATTAAAAAATCAAAAATATTGCACCTTGGAATTTTTAAATAAAAGCAGAAAATGGTGAAACTATTCACCAGTGAGGCAATATCTGTGGAATCAATAAAGTTTCATATCCAGGATTCTTTATCACATCTTTTCTTGCAGTTTTATGTGTCTCCATACAAAATATATTTTAGATGAAATACAGAAATGATAAGCTGAGACAAAATGAAGACAGACAGAAAGAAAGAATGAGTTATCTAAAGTTGCAGAATTCCACATTCGATCTGCAGCATGCCCAGGAGAAGTGTTTGTGTTTCTCACACGTGTATTGGTTCATCTATGGCTGACAAGAGAAATTAAATACAATATTAAACCACCATTAGAAGCTTATAAATTTACCAGAAGCAGCAGTAGAGCTTAGGAGTGGGCACAGTTTAGAATGCAGCAAAGGAGGACCAAGAAACACAGTGAGGAAGGCAAGTTGGAATATGAGTGGGGGCTTATGAGAAGCATTAAAACACACTAAGAGGTTTTATAGGTACATAAAAAGGAAAATACCAGTGAGCTAATCTGGATAGCCCATCCCGCAGGACAGGAGATGGCTGAGGAACTAAACTATTATTTTTGCATCTGCCTTCACGGACAAAGATAGACAAAATCTGCCAGGCATATTAGAGAATCTAGGATCTTTAGGATGTGCATGGACCAATAACAGCCACATTTATTCAGATATCTTTTGCTTTTCCGTACTCGATTTTGAGGTTCCCCCCTGCTGTAAGAAGACCACTATCATTCCGGTGTCAAAGATAAGCAAGGTAGTGGGACTTAATGACTACCATGCAGTGGTTATAACATCCACCAAATATTTCTCCAAGATTCTAATTATATATCCATAAAACTGGAACAACTGATGCTGATTTACACCGAAGATGCACACAAAACTTGACTCTCAGTTTGAAGAAGGGTCTTGACCTGAAACATTACCTATTCCTTTTCTCCAGAGATGCTGCCTGACCCGCTGAGTTACTCCAGCATTTAGTGTCTAATTTCCTACAACAGATGTTTTATTGTCATTTTTGTAACTTCCTGTTTTCCACTTTTGCTTTTGTCTTATTTAAATACTGAAGATCCTCTAAAGTAAAATTTATTTTGTAAAACTGTGAAAAACATAAAATTTCCTTTGTTTAGCTGTGAAATAAATGATTATTAAATGTTAAAACACGCAAAGTGAACTATTAGAACTAAAAAGCATTATTTTCTTTATTTTTACTGAATTACACCAACTACTGAATTCAATTTCTATATTGCTTTTCATTAAAATAGTGTATAGAACATAGAACAGTTCAGCACAGGAACTGGCCCTTCAGCCCACAAGGACTGTACCGTACACGATGCCAAGACCAACGTCTATCGGCCTGCACATAATCCACATCCCTCCTTTACCTGCATACCCATGTGCCCATCTCTGAAATATCTCTGTAATATCTTCCTCCACCAACATTCTGTCAGGGTATTCCAAGCACTCAACTACCTTGGTGTAAAATACTTGCCCCACACATCTCCTTTATAATTTGCCCTCTTACCTTAAAGTTATGCCCTCTAGTATTTGATATTATCTCAAAAAAAGGTTCTGACTGCCTACCCTATTTATGCCCCTCATAATTTTATATACTTCTATCAGATCATCCCGCAACCTTCGGCGTTCCAAAGAAATCAACGCAAGTCTGTTAAACCTCTCCCTGCAGCTAATACTCTCTAATCCAGGTATCATTCTGGTAAACCTCTACTCTTTCCAGAGCCTCAACTTCCTTCCTGCATTGGGGCGATCAGAACTGTGCGCAATACTCCAAATATGGCCTAACCAAATTCCTATACAGCTCTATCATGACTTCCTGACTCTTATACTCAATGACCTGACCAATGAAAGCAATTGCACCATATGCCTTCCTTAGCACTCTGTCTACTTGTGTTGCCATTTTCTGACAATTATGACTTTAGACTTTACTTTAGAGATACAGCGTGGAAACAAACCCTTTGGCCCACCAAATCTGCGCCGAACAGCGATCACCCCATGCACTAGCACTACACACTAGGAACAAATCAGTTTTTATTTACTGAAGCCAGTTAACCTCCAAACCTGTTTGTCTTTGGAGTGTTTGAGGAAACCGGTGCACCCAGAGAATACCCACGTGGTCACAGTGAGAATGTCCAGGATTGAATTTGTGTCTCTGGCCTGTAAGGCAGCAACTCTACCGCAGCATCACTGTGCCGCCCTAACTTGTTCGCTTGGATTTGGACCCCAAGATCTCTCTTTACATAAATGCTGTTAAAGGTAATTAATTGTAAATTTTCCCCTCATGTTCGACCTCCTCACACATGCTCAGATTACACTCCATCTGCCATTTCTACGCTCATTTCTGTAGCTGATCTTTATCCCAGTGTCTACTTTGACAGTCTTCCTCGTAGTACCTAGCAGTCTTGATGTCAGTTGCAAACTTACTAACCAACCCATATATGTTCACGTCCAAGTTATTTACATATATATTTCACAAACAACAGAGGCCCCAGCACAAATCCCACGTAACTCCACTGGTCACAAACCTCCAATCTGAATATGATCCTTCCACTGCAATCCTCTGCCTTCTATCAGTAAGCCAGTTCTGCAAACTCAGGCATACAACCAGGTCAAAGTTAATCCCATGCATCTTAATCTTCCTCAACAGCCTACCATTGGGGACATTATCAAATGCCTTACTAAAATTAATGTAGACTACATCCACCACTCTATCCTCATCAATCACCTTTGTCACCTCCTCAAAAAACTTGATCGATAGTAAGACACGACCTACTGCATTCAAAGCATGCTGACTGTCTCTAATTAATTTATTCTCTTCCAAATGGAAATAAATCCTATCCCGAAGAATCCTCTCCAATAGCTTCCCTACTACTGATATGAGACTCACCAGCCTACATTTCCCTGGATTTTCTCTACTTCTGGAACAAAGAAATAACATTAGCTACTCTCCAACCCCCGGGATCTCACCTGTGGCTAGGAAAGATGCAAAGATTTTCATTGGCTCGATTTAATCTCCCCTAGACTTTCTCAATAACCCGGGATAGATCCCATCAGGATCTGGGGATTTATTCACCTTTTATGTGAATAAATCCTCAAAATTCACCTAGATTCACTATCCCCAAAATGCTCTTCCACTGAAACATTAGTTACCTGGTCAGGCTTGTTTCCCACCACAAGGTCCAGTATGTTCTCTTCTCAGGTTGGACTATCCACCTACTGTTTCAAGAAACTCTCTTAGATGGACCTACCAAATTCTGCCCATATAACCCTTTAGCACTGAGCAAGTCCTAGTCAATGTTCTTTTGGTAATCCGCCTATGTATCTGTTCCTCTATCTCCTGCTGTCTATTGGTGGAGGGAGGGGGAGGGGCTTTAGTACAATCTATACAGTATTTGTGCTTTCTTAATTTTTGAGCTGCCTCAGCAGACGAACCATCCAGTATGTCCTCTCTGAGTGCCACCGTGACATTCTCCCTGATTAGTGGAGCGACTTCTCCACCTCTCCTCCCCCCCCCCCCCCCCCCCCCCCCCCCCCCCCCCCCCCCCCCCCCCCCCCCCCCATTATGTATGCAACATTAAAACCCCGGAATGTTGGCCTGCCACTCTTGCAATTATGTTTCCACAATATCATATTCTCAAAAACCAATCCGGCCTCTACATTCAAATGCTTTCCTCACAATGCTCCTTACATTGAAATACCGTATACACACTTCAGTCCATCAGCTTCACCATATTCCTTTTCCTGCCTGTCCTTTTGAGACTTACTGATCCTAATCTCTACTTTTCCATCACTCCAATTCTATTTGCTCAGTGTCTCTTGGCATGTTTTATATTGGGGGTGGTGCTGGGGGTGAATTGGAAAAACGGTTTCCAGTCACTTACCTTGATGGAGATGCGACTTTTCTCCGTGTCGCATTTTCGCCCCCCTTGTGGCCTAACAACTGGATTGGTGCGGCCTTTCTGACCGGAAATCGGCCCGGAGCTTCAGCAGCATGCGCAGTGTGGACTTTAACATCACGGAGCTGCGATCCTTTGCCGAGGATCGCTAGTGTTGGAGCCCCAATTGCGGGGGCCTGCTGACTTTAGCACCATGGAGCTTGGTCTGTGGAGCTTCTTGCCTCGGGCACAGCATGGACTTTAACATTGCGGAGCTGCCTGAAGAAGTGCTCCGACTGCAGGGCCTGTGGACATGGCATCATGAAGCCCTGGTCTCCGGTCGGAAGCAGCTGATTCGGAAATTCCAAGCCGCGGAGTGTTCCGATCTGTCCCGACGTCGGAGTCTCGATCATCCGGACGAGAGGGCCTGTACATCGGGCCATCCGTAGCGGCGACTGCGGAGGGTTCAGGGACCCGACCATGGGTGAACAGGAGGAAGTGCTGCAACGTGGGAATTGCTGGTTCCACTGTGGTGGATGTTTGTGTTGAAATGTTTATGTTGCATTCTTTCTTTCTTGCTAGGAGAGGACTGCTCATCCACCTAACTCACTTATGAGTAAAACTGCATCATGATGAATGGCCAACACAGCACCAGGGTTTCAGCCCCTGATTATACTACATCAATGGAAGAGAGGGGCAGATGGCACCACTCAACCCCTGAACGTCATAGATAGATAGATTTGCCCCCTCCCCCCCAACTCTAGTTTAAACACTCATGGAATAAACACATCATGGATCAAAGTTTTCTATGCTAGATCGTGGATAAGTGATCAAGGACTTTTAAAGAATTCTATTCATTGTTGTAACATGAACCAGACAATTATTGATAAGGTAATGACCTCAATAAGTCATGAATTCATGATTACTGTTAGGTTATTTATCAATAACGCAATTACAACATTTTGGAAATGTAGGCACAGATAAGGACAAAAAATGAATTCTTCGACTTTAGAAAATTACATTCAGTGTATTCACCCTTTCAAAGAGTTCCAACAGAAAGCCTAAAATATTTTTCCACTGCAAACAAGCCTTTCAATGTTAATCATTAAGTGACCCTTAAATGTTATGAATGCATGACTGATTGAACTTAGTCCTCATAACACATTGTGTTCACTGCAAACTTTTTAAAAAGCTATTCATATGCTTGAATTCTGTCAAGGAAAATGTTTTGCTACAAACAGTTTTAATGTTTATCAAAATTGAAGACATAAGTTGTTTTTAAGTATTGGCAATAAATGAGAAATGCTGGTGTCTTCTTGCAAACATCAGGATAATTATATTTTCATGCCGTCTTAAACGTGGAAAGTTACGGAACAAGACTTTACATGGGTAAGCTATTTTCTAGTGTTAAGGAGGGCATCTAGTAAGCCATGAGTCTCCATGTTGGTGTAATTGATGTCTTGAAGTAGTAAGCTTTTTAATAGCTGTGTTTTTATTTTGAGGTGGAATATACTTTCCTTTCCACAATGCATTTCATTTAAATAGTTCATGGAATACACAGATAGGTTTTATGATAGACTATGGATTAACCAAGCAATCAAGGACTTTTTAAAAAATAATTCATTTATTGTTATAATATGTATCAGACAATTATTGATAAAGTAATGGCATTATTGAGTGCACAATACATCATTACTTGAAAATTTGAAGTCCATCCAAAAAGCTACCAGCTCTTATTTATGGCTGTTTATAGCTTCTGAACCTAGTTACATGCACGTTGAGCAGGTGAATAAAATGGAATGCATCATTAGTTTTATTCCAAAGTTAATTATTTTATAAATGAAATCAAGTTTCATCAGAATATTTCTTGTCTTGGTATTTTAATATTATTGTGATTGGAAGAGCATGATGGATCTGCTCTGTTCGATGAAGTGCCTGATTTCAAATTTGATGTTATGGTTAACCATCCTTCAGTTCATATTTTTTGCTGGGGTGGAGGTGAATGAGAGCAACAATTGTGTTAGGTCACTGCCTGTTTCCAGGAGCCAGCTACAACACAACTAGGCAAATCCCTATTTTCATGACTGCCATTTTTACTGTGAGCATGAGTAGAAATACTAAGACTTACTGGTCGTAACTCAGCTGATGTTTAGCTTAGTTTAGTTTAGTTTACATTAAAGATACAGTGAGGCAATATGTCTTTCATCCAATGGAGTCCATGCCAACCTTCGATCACCCGTACACTCGTTCTATGTTATCCTATTTGTGTATCCTACAAAGTAGGGGAAATTTACAGAAGTCAATTAACCTACAAACCTGCACGCCTTTGGAATGTGGGAGGAAACTGAAATACCCAGAGAAATCCTAGGTAGTCGCAGGGAGAACGTACAAACTTCACAAAGATAGCACTTGTAGTCAAGATCGAACCGTAGTCTCTGAGGCAGAAGCTCCACTGCTGTGCCATGTGTATTTTTTATTTATATTATAAATCTACACAGCTTGAACCCCATCGTTGAATATGGGCCTATAGCTGAATGGTAGAAAATTAAAGTTATTTTGTGGTAGAAACTAGGAACTGCAAATGCTGCTTTATGAACAAGGTACAAATTGCTGGAGTAACTCAGTGGGTGAAGCAGCATCTCTGGAGAACATGGATAGGCGACATTTTGGGTTGGGACCCTTCTTCAGACATTGCGGATGGGGGAAAGAAAGCTGAAGAGAGAAGAGGCTATATAAAGCATGACAGGTAATAATTGGACAAAGGCAAAGGGGGCTTTTGATGGCTGGAACAAAGGCCAGAGATCAGAGCAGAAGGTGTGAGACAAACAGATTGAACTGTTGCAAATTGTGAAACCAGAGATAGGAATGTCGGGAGAGGGGGAGCTGAGAAGTCGTTGCCCGGGGAGGCACAGGGAAGGGGGGGGGGAGATATGTCTTGATTCAAACCTAAGAAGCATGGAAGATGTTCTACAGCTTAATTTTGTTAAATAGCTTTGTAAATAATTAATTATCATAGAATCATAGAAAATAGGTGCAGGAGTAGGTCATTCGGCCCTTCGAGCCTGCACCGCCATTCAATATGATCATGGCTGATCATCCAACTTAGTATCCTGTACCTGCCTTCTCTCCATACCCCCTGATCCCTTTAGCCACAAGGGCCACATCTAATTCCTTCTTAAATATAGCCAATGAACTGACCTCAACTACCTTCTGTGGCAGAGAATTCCACAGATTCACCACTCTCTGTGTGAAAAATGATTTTCTCATCTCGGTCCTAAAAGACTTCCCCCTTATCCTTAAACTATGACCCCCTGTTCTGGAGTTCCCCAACATCGGGAACAATCTTCCTGCATCAAGCCTGTCCAATCCCTTAAGAATTTTGTAAGTCTCTATAAGATCCCCCCTCAATTTTCTAAATTCAAGCAAGTACAAGCCGAATTATCTATGGTGTGCAAATAATTTGTGTGGTATTGAAATTCCATTTCAGCTTATTGCATTGCACTTTGTATGAAATGTTAAGCTGAAGCTGACGGCCTCTGCAGATCACATGAATGAATTCAAAACATTGGCATTCTCTAGTCCCATGTTTATCTTTTAACAATGAACAATTAACGCCTCAGATGTAATATTCCATTCCTGTTAACACAGACTGATTGCCTCAATTTGCCTACACTGGTGACTACAGATCAAAACTATCTCTTCCGTTGTTTTCTAAGTTAATGTTTAAATTAATTTGTTAATAAGTTATTGGCATTTGAGACAATTTCCACTGCTGTCTGTCTAAAGCAAGATTCTCGATTCATGGGAAATAATTTGCCTAATTTACAGCAAACAGTAATTTTCTGTAGGGTTACACAAAAAGCTGGAGAAACTCAGCGGGTGCAGCAGCATCTAAGGAGCGAAGGAGATAGGCGACGTTTCGGGTCGAGACCCTTCTTCAGACTGGTCAGGGATCAGGGAAACGAGAGATATAGACGGTGATGTGGAGAGATAAAGAACAATGAATGAAAGATATGCAAAAAAGTATCGATGATAAAGGGAACAAGCCATTGTAAGCTGTTTGTGGTGTGAAAATGAGAAGCTAGTGCGACTAGGGTGGGGGAGGGAGATAGAGATAGAGGGAATGCCAGGGCCCAAGGGCTGAGGGAGAGGTGGGAAGGGGAAGAGAAGCAAGGGTTAACAGAATTGAGAAAGTTCAATGTTCAAGCCCAAAGGATGCAGACTCCCCAAGCGGAATATGAGGTGCTGTTCCTCCAACTTGCGGTGTTGCTCACTCTGGCTGTGGAGGAGGCCCAGGACCGAGAGGTCGGATACGGAATGGGAGGGGGGAGTTGAAATGCTGAGCCACCGGGAGGTCGGGTTGATTTTTGCGGACCGAGCGGAGGTGTTCGGCGAAACGATCGCCAAGCCTCCGCTTGGTCTCACCGATATAGATCATCTGGCATCTGGAGCAGCGGATGCAGTAGATGAGGTTGGAGGAGGTGTAGGTGAACCTCTGTCGGACCTGGAAGGACTGCTTGGGTCCCTGAAAGGAGTGGAGGGGGGAGGTGAAGAGACAAGTGTTGCATTTCTTGCGGTTGCAAGGGAAAGTGCCCGGGGAAGGGGTAGAGCGGGAGGGGAGGGAAGAATTGACAAGGGAGTTGCGGAGGGAGCGGTCTTTGCGGAAGGCAGACAGGGGGGGGGGGAGATGGGAAGATGTGGCGGGTGGAGGGGTCACGTTGGAGGTGGCGAAACTGGCGGAGGACTATGAGTTGTATTTACGGCTGGTGGGGTGAAAGGTGAGAACCAGGGGGACTCTGCCCTGTTTGCGAGTGGGGGAATGGGGAGAGAGGGCAGTGTTGCGGGGTATGGAGGAGACCCTGGTGCGAGCCTCATCAATAGTGGGGGAGGGGAATCCCCGTTCTCTGAAGAATGAGGCCATTTGTGATGACCTGGTGTGGAACACCTCATCCTGGGAGCAGATGCGGCGTAGACGGAGGAATTGGGAATAGAGGATGGAGTCCTTACAGGAAGCAGGGTGGGAGGAAGAGTAGTCCAGGTAGCTGTGGGAGTCAGTTGGTTTGTAGTGGATGTCGGTCAGGAGTGTATCACCTGCAATAGAGATGGTGAGGTCAAGGAATGGTAGGGAAATGTCGGAAATGGTCCAAGTGTATTTGAATGCCGGATGGAAGTTGGTGGTGAAATGAATGAAGTCAGTCAGTTGTGTGTGGGTGCAGGAGGTGACACCAAAGCAGTCGTCGATGTAACGGAGGTAGAGGTCGGGGATGGGGCCCTGGTACGCCGAGAACAAGGATTGTTCGACGTAATTTTCTGTATCTTCCTGAGTGATACCACTGCCCACATCTAGCATTTACAGTATCTATTCATCCATATTTATCTTCTCCCGAACACACAACATCCTGATGATCCTGGTGATGAACAGCGGCAAGGTCCCAAAGATGTAATAAGATGTAAAATGGGATGTTTTTTCAACTTTACAACAATGGGATTTTAACTAATAACTATAATCCTCGGGAAGCACCATTTTGGATCATTACTAATAGGCTGTTTGGAACAATGTGACCTAATTTCTATCATTTGACAATCTTCAAACCCTTAGGTTTCCACAGAATTGCTTGATTTATAGCAGCACATTAAAAGAAAAGCTACTTCCACTGAGAGAATCTGTTACTGGCAACTATGGAGTGAGTGCTCAATCTGTTCCACTTGACTGCACAAATCCCTGAGCTTGGCTACTATCACAGTGCAGTGAAACCTGTTACATTAGGTGGATCTGTGATGATTCTGCAAGCTGTGCTCTTAATAAAGAAGGTTTTGTGCTAATAGCTCCCTTGCCCCTATTTCTTTCCCCTGGCCCCAACCCCCCATGCCAGTGCACACACATTTCTCCCACGACCTCCCAGTCACCCTGATTCTTTCCCCTGCTCCGTAAACATATCTCCCATATCCGAGACCTGCAGTTCCCTTTTATCCTCCTCTTTCCCATCCCCCTGTTCTCTTCCACCCTTATACCTCCTGCGGTTTTACATTTCACTCCTCCCTTATCTGACATTTTTTTGTCTCCTTTTCACCTCTGGCCTTTGTCACTTACTCCTTCCATTTGCCATTCACATTACCCCCTCATCTTTATCCACCTGTCACTTACCTGGCTTTGTCTCACCCCTGCCTCTTTTTTACAGCTTTCTTCCCCTTACTACAATCAGTCTGAAGAATGGATCATACCCAAAACATTGTCTGTACATAAATCTCCACATATGCTGCTTGATCTGTTGAGTTCCAGCATCTGCACTATTTTGTGTCTCTATCTAGTTTAGTTTAGAGATACAGCGTGGAAACAGGCCCCTTTCCCCACTGAGTCTGCGCCAACCAGTGATCATACATAGAAGGAACTGCAGATTCTGGTTTAAACCGAAGACAGACACAAAAAGCTGGAGTAACTCAGCGGGTTACTGTCCTGACCCCCGTCCCGTTGAGTTACTCCAGCTTTTTGTGTCTATCATCCATAGACTAGTTCCATGTTATCCCAGTTTTGCATCCTACACACTAGAGGCAATTCACAGAAGCCAATTAACCTACAAACCTGCACCCCCTAGCATGTTGGAGGAAACGGGAGCACCCAGAGAAAATCCACAGGGCCATAGGGAGAACTTAGAGACTCCGTACAGACAGCGTAAGTAGTCAGGATCGACCCAGGTCTCTGGTGTTGTAAGGCAACAGCTATACTTCTGTGCCACTATGTCACCATATATTCACCTTGTTGCTTGAGAAATGTAAGTACAAGAATGGTGGGCCTGTCCCACTTAGACGATTTTTCAGGCGACTGAAAGACTGCCGACTGGAATGGCGGCTGTCAGGGTGGAACACACACCCATCGCTTCCTTCACCAGCCCATTATGCAGGTGGGGGACAGGGCACTGGTGAAGGAGGGATGGGTGAAAGAGGGGGGTGGGGGGGAGAGGGGAGTTCAGTTAACATTCACTGAATCCATCCCTGTGAAAAGTTAGAGACGGTGATTGGATCTGGAAACGGACCGATACATCTGTAAATAAAACTGAACGACTCGGACATCTTATCATTTTCACAATTGATTTTATTGTATTCATTTTAATATATTAATGTTTGAAATCCATGCATTGAAGGAAGAATGTGGTCCCTAGCCCTAACCCTAACCGTGCATCACCCGCAGGACAGCATATGTCAGCTTGTGACAGGGCGCACGACATGATGAGACACCCAGATGTCGCTCCTGAATTTTGAACATTCCAAAATCCAGGGGCGACAGGGAGACACCATGCGTCACTACATGCGTCACGCCACGTGATGACCCGACCACGATGCCACAACCTTTTTTCATGCTGTCACAGAAAATATCGCCCAAGTGGGACAGGCCCTTTAGTCTCTGCAGCTTGTCTTTACGTAGTTTGACCACAGGTGCGCGGTATAGAGTGGTGTGCAATATGCTCTAAACAGAGACATCTTCACCACATCTGTGCACGCACCAAACTTACGCAGAAGAATATTTGCCTGTACATAGAGCATACGTCGTTGCCTATAAATATCCTCATCATCTGTCATTTGTTCTGTAATGCCCAAGATATTTTACTTTATTACAGAGATTAAGATTATTGTCAGACAGTTTAAAATTAGGAAATTTTAGACATTTATCCTCTTTGGTTCTACAGATCATAACAGCACTCTTACAAGCATTATATTTAATATCATGTTCCACACCATACACAGAACATATAGTAAGGAGCTGCTGGAGACCAGCACTAGATGGACTGAAGACCACAAGATCATCTGCATACATAGTATTGTTCACTAAAATGTTACCAATCATGCACCCAGTATTACAGGCTTTCAGTTGCTTAGGCAGATCATCAATATAAAGATGAAAAAGGACTAAAGCTTCCTTAATACACGTATAAGAGGCAAAACTTGGGGGCTAACAGCTATCACATCCTCCGCCGGCTCCTAACTCCTGGCTATTCCCATACAATTCCTGCTCTTATTTTTTACATTGAAAACTACCATGTTGTTAATTTATTTAAAATGAAATTCTGTAATCTGTACACCTCTGGAACCCCATTACAATATGCACCAAAGAGATCTTCATTTTTTTTTAAATATTAGCAATGTCCTGCATAACAAACCAACTGGAGATTTCAGCCCTTGGTTGAAGGACTATCTCAGGGCGAGTACTGGGATTGGCTGGATAATCTCAGGAGGGAGAGGAGGATAAGTCGCATCAGGCATAAATAGAGACACTGCATGATGTTTGTAATAGGCATCATAGGAGGAAACCCTTTCTGGACATGCGGTCATGGACACTTCACTGAATAAATCATTATCAGCAGTGAACAGAACTGCAACCTTTTAGTCTCAATGGATAATCATAATCATAATCGTACTTTATTAGCCAAGTATGTTTTGCAACATACAAAGAATTTAATTTGCCATAGCCATACTAATAAAAATCAACAGAACACACAAAATACATTTTAACATAAACATTCACCACAGTGACTCCTACAAATTCCTCACTGTGATGGAAGGTGAAAAAAAGTTAAATCTCTTCCCTTCTTTGTCCTCCGGCGGTCGGGGGCCTCTAACCTTCCATTGGCGGGATGATCTTACTCCCGTAGCTGGCGACGGGCCTCCTTGTCGGGGCGATCTAGCTCCTGCATTGGGTGGGGGGGGGGGGGAATCTCAGCTCCCCCACGCTGGGCGATCTATCCCGGTCGGGGCTTGTCGAACGTCGTGTGCTTTTGGAGCTTCCCAACTCAGTCTCTCCCAAGTTTGCAAGCTATTAAAGTCCACAGGCTGTGGTTGGAGAGTCAATCACAGACAAGGGATCGGCTCTGATGGTAAGTCCACAACCCACGGTGGGGCCCAGTCCCGAGCAAGGCCTCCAGCTCCACGATGTTAGGCTGCAGAGCAACCAGAGATACTACCTGGAAAACAATTGCATCTCCGGCAAGGTAAGAGATTGAAAAAAGTTTTCCCCCAACCCCCCAGCCCACACCCCACATAAAACAAACTGGAGAACATTAAAACAAACTTTTTAAACACACTAAAATAACAAAAAAAAGGCAAAAAGGACAGACTGTAGGCGAGGCTGCCATCGAAGCACCATCTTTAGTAACTTGTCAGTTTCTTTGTTGAACTAAATTAAGGCGCATGTTGCAATCAAAAGCGCTTGAACAATGGGTTGGGAAGAAAGCCAAGCTGTAAGAAAGAGGACTGCGCTGTGGCAGTGTGACAAACTATTCGTGGACATTGGTTAGTACTCCTCTCAACTACAGTTGACATAATATACTAAGAAAATTGTTTCAGATTACACAAAGTTGAACATGACCAGCAGAGATTTTAGAAACATTTAGCATTGTTGTGTCTTTGATCTGAGCCTAACTCCAAAAATGTGGAAGCAAGTATATACATTTACCCTCAATTGTATTTACTGCTGTAAGTGCCCTGTCTCTAATGGTTTCTTTAAAATAAATATCTCAAGGCCATTTTATAATTGATCCATAGCATCACCCAGCAAGAATGGAAAAATATTGCCTCGTAGAATTAAATTGTCACCATCAAGAATCTTTTAGCATTACGATCAATTGTTTTAAGTAATTGTTTTAGCTCTGAGAATCTACTTTGCTGAATGTCTCTGCTGTTATAATTTACCTTTGCAAGTTGCTGCTAATAAGGTGCCACTTGGGATCTCTTCAAAGTAGTTATTTGAGTTAGCACTAGCTATAAACATAATGAGCAACTGTTGATCCAGTTAAATATCTAATCTCTGCTTTGAATACCAATTAGGAGAACTCCGAGTTATTTAAAAAAAAGCTTTGAGAACAGGTTCCCCTCTGTTCTAGGTCATGTCTCCTCAGAGCATCATTCAGAACCACTGGCCATCAAATTACACAACGGTTGAACTGCCTTAAATTTGCAACCCCTTATTTTTCCACAGCAAGTTCTAGATTTTCCCATGAAGGGAAATGTCCTCTGTACATCCACCCTGTCAAGACTGTTCAGGGTCGTAAATATTTTTTAAGTCTCACTCTTCCAAACTCCAACAGACACAAGCCGAGCAAGGTCCACCCTTTACAAATGCAAAGGTAATAGTTCATCTCTCAATCATCTGCACACTCCCATCATAAACAAGTAAAACTGGATTCCTGCCACAAGATCAGCAAAACAAAAGTACTTTGCATATTGTAATAATATATAGATTTTATTTAAAATAAATCATTGCTATTTTATATTTTAACAAACAGTCGATCACATAGATTAGCCTCCTCATCATCAACTCCATCTAGACCACACAGCCTTATGAAAGCAGCCAACATAATCAGGGGCCATTTTAATCCCAGTCATTCCCTCTTCTCCCCTCTCCTGTCGGGCAGAAGGTACAAAAGCTTGAAAGCACCTACTGCCAGATTCAGGAACACTTCTTCCCCGCTGTTATCAGATTACTGAATGGTCCCATAAGCTAGGGTGTAGTCTTCCTGTTTACTTCATCATAGACGTTAGCATTTTTCTCTTTAACTGTGATGCTATAATGTTGTAACACCATGTTCAGTACTGGTATATTTGGATTTGCACTGCCTGTTGGACTTGTGCATGGCTTGATAGTAGTCATGTATTGTATACTTAGATTTGACTGGATAGCACACAACAAAAGCTTTTCACTGCATCTCTGTACACGTGACAATAACATGTTTATGAGGAACGATTGAATACTTTGGGCTGAAATAGTTGGAAGAATGAGTGGTGATCCGACTGAAACACAAAGGATTCTGGGAATGTCTGACAGGGTAGATATGGATTGGATATTTCCATTTATAAGGAGAAGAGTGGGAATTTCTGCTCTACGAGCGTTGTGAAATACACCAGGGATCCAAGGAAGCTTATTCCTTGAATGTATTCAAGGCTGAGATACATGGATTTCGGGTCTACAGGAAAATCAAGGGTTATGAAGACTAAGCTTGAAAATGGAATTTAGGACAAGATCAAATAAAATTATTACCTTATTGAAAAATCTGGTGGTCGGAGGGTTAAAATTACCATCACAGAGTAGAATAATAGACAGTCTGCTCAACCTTAATGTACATTTGTCAATGTTGAAGTCACCACCATGGCAGTTAATGGTCTGCAAAGATATCTGGATATGTGAGAAAATATATGCAAGGAAATTAATTATAAATGAATCAAAGTCACTAGAGACTGCAGATGCTGGAATCTGGAGCTAAACCCATCTGCTGGAGGAACTTAAGAGAGTTGAGCAGCATCTGTGGGGGAAAGGGAATGGTTGATGCTTTGAGTTAAAATCTTGCATCAGGACATGACGCTTTGTTTCAGCTTCAGACATCAGCTATTCCTTTCCACCTGCATGAATTAATTGAAAGTGTGAATATCCAGGATTGATCACAGGATTTTCTATCAGGAATTTTTCTGATAAATAAATGTAGCTACAGGTTGGATCCAGACTTGTATTTGATAAAGGACAATGTGCTAAGGTAACATTCCTTCAGCTTCCATTGTACATGATCAGCTGAGCACCAATAACTAGGATGATACACAATTGCATTAAGTGAAAAATAAAAGAGTTATAAAAGGACACAATGGCAGCATCTCTGGAGAACATTGATAGGTGGCATTTCAGGTCGCAACCCTTCTTTAGGATTTCACCTGATTTACAATTTGAAATGTCACCTATCCATGTTCTCCAGGGATTCTGCCTGACCCGCTGAGTTACTCCAGTATTTTGTTTCTGGACTATTAATATGCTGCCTTCTCAATAAAGGATAACAAAAGGAATTGGAAGGAGATTGGTCCTGAAAACAGGATTTATCTCCTTACCAAAGCTAAGGTGCAACATTTGGAAATGAGGAACCCTGAACCTTTGATTTAGGGAAAGGTGGGCACCACATGTCAGTGATGATCATCTTGTGTCTTGACAGCAAGATGTGAGTACTTGTAAGGTCCTTCCAATTAAGAGTTTGATTAAATTATATATACCTTTCAGGAGTAGTTAGTAATTTGACTTTAATAAAAGTGAGAATTTGGCACAACTGTGGTAGGGCAGATTTGATGGGGTGGCTTGGGCTCCTACTATTCCTATTTCACATTTTCCAATATTTCTAGCCAGGGTTGATTGCCCATGCTGTAATGAGGGCTTTATTCACTGGCTGTCACCAGGCTGTGGGGGGAACTGCTCCTTTTCAGAAGGGAGGAGAACAGATGTATAAAACAGGCACCCATAATCAGCTCAAGCTTTCAAGGGGCAAGTATCTGACTGCTACAAATTGCCACATTTGGCTGCAACTTGGAAATGCAAGCTGTGGTGCAAAGGCAAGTTTATTCCCTAAGAAAAACTTACATCCTGAAAAACCTGACTTTTCTTAATAGGAAGAGCAAAGATTCTACATTCACAAAAATCCCTGCACTGTTAGAAATATAGAAAATAGGTGCAGGAGTAGGCCATTCGGTCCTTCGAGCCCGAACCGCCATTCAATGTGATCATGACTGATCATCCAAAATCAGTACCCCGTTCATGCTTTTTCCGCATATCCCTTAATTCCGCTATCCTTAAGAGCTAAATCTAACTTCAGTGGAATCTGACAAGTGGTTGGCAAAATAATAACTTTTTGGATTATTTACACCTGTTTGTCAACTATAATAGTTTTATAGGATCCGGAAGTCAAATGGTTTTATTTTGTCTGTGTTTTCAATTGAAACCGACCACCTGGGGGCAGCACCTTTGAATGACGTTGGTGAGGTAGTGAACCTGGCAACCTTCCCAGACTGACCATCTTCACCAGATGCTGTGATCCACATGCCATGTGAATGCTCCAGATCTCATGAAATTACATCCCCCAATGTTGTAAAATATATGGGAGTTGGGAGCAGAGATCCTACAATGCAGCCCTTGTGAACTTTTGGGACTTTGGTTCATGGATGAAATTGGCCGCACAGGCCAACTTTTTCCAAACCTGCTTACTTTTAAAATGTCAAAAACCATAGCTATACAAATTGACTGTCAGAATTTGAAGTGGGTTTTTAATCAGTTGAGTATATTCAACTCATACATCACAAAGATTAAGCATAGATGGTGACAAAATATACTGGTGTTTCAATCGGTAGCCTCATTCAGTTGCAAGATTTATGTTAATTCTGAGATCGTTGTGACATAATATACATTAGACAGTAGCATTAGCAGTTTCGAATACAAGTCAGTTGGAAATTATAGGCTAGCTACTTTCAAATATAATTCCAGCAAACCGATAACAACTGTGATTCCACCTGGTGGTGCTTCGAATGGCAACCTTGCCTACAGTCTGCCTTTTTCATCTTTTTTTTGTTATTTTTAGTGTGTTTAAAAAGTATGTGTTAATGTTCTCTGGTTTGTTTTATGTGCGGGGTGGGCGGGGAGGTCGGGAGAAACTTTTTTTCAATCTCTTACCTTGCCGGAGATGCGATTATTTTCCGGGTCGTATCTGCGGTCGCTCTGTCGCCTAACATCGTGGAGCTGGAGGCCTTGCTCGGGACTGACTTTGAGCCCCACCGCGGGGTGCGGACGTACCATTGGAGCCGATTCCTTGCCTGGGTTCGATGCTCCAACCGCAGCCTGTGGATTTCACCATCGGGAACTTGCAGTCTTGGGTTGAAACTGAAGTCGAGAATCCAAAAGCCGCACGACGTTCCACTAGCCCCTACCCGGGGTAGAACTCCCGGCGTGGGGGAACCGAGAATCCCTCCCGATGCACATGCTTCATCACCCCGACAACGGAAGGGTAGAGGCCCCCGACCGCTAGAGGACAAAAGAAGGGAGAGATTGAATTTTTTTTTGCCTTCCAACACAGTGAGGAATGCGGAGGAGTCACTGTGGTGGATGTTTATGTTAAAATGTATTTTGTGTGTTTTGTTGCATTTTAGTGGCATGACTATATGGCAAATGAAATTCCTCATATGTTGCAAAACGTACTTGGCTAATAAAATATGATGATGATGATGATTATGATTATGATTTAGGGGCAGGTTATCACTCTTCTTTGACAATTTCTAAATGAAATTCTTGACATGATGAATGCGTTGAATTTGGCTGCAATAATAACATCAAGACTGCCACTTACATTACTAGTAAGATTAAACGAGAACTTACTAGTTTGAAGTTTGATCTTTATTTTATGAGGAGTTACGATAAGCGACTACGTGAAGAAGGCCGTCAGCCCGCATGCGCGTCAATCTTTAAAGCAGCAGTGTGAAATCACAGATAAGAGTTGAACTGAACATAGTAAGATTAGAGAAAAGGAGAACTACCAGATGACCTTTATGATACGAGGGTTGGGAGCGGTGGGCATGTAATCGCTCATCGTAACTCCTCATAAAATAAAGATGGTAAGTTCTCGTTTAATCTTACTATTTTACTTCGGTCACGTGAGTGACTATGTGAAGATTTCAAAGCTCTGTGATTTCATGCCGGAAACGAGTCCATGCATCACACACTGCATCAATTGACCAAGGATGAGTGAAAAAGATTAATGCATTCAGACATGACTTAGTTTGTTAAAAATGCTGATGCTTTAATCATCAAAGGAAAATAATAGTGACCCCTCTCATCCAAGGGGAAACTATAAAACAGAATCTAAAATTGAGTTGGCAAATACCCCCAGTCTGGCAATGGGTTTTTGTAAAATGTTTGGAAAGTATGTTCGTTTGACCATCCTGCCGCTGCTAGGATTTTGTGATTCATTTAATTTCTTTCAGATTGTTGACAGTCCTACTAGACCTAATCTGAAATGTCCGGAAAGATCTTCTTTAATTGATCTTATCTTAACTAATGTTCCTCATAAATATTCTGCTGCTTCTGTTTTTGCCAGTGACATCAGTGACCACTGTGTCATTGCAACAGTAAGAAATACAAAAGTTCCTAAAACCAAACCGCGTGTCATCATAAAGCGGGACATGAAACATTTTGTGGAGCAAGCATTTTTTCATGACCTGTTTCTCTTTGGCTGGGAGAAAATTAATGTAATTCCTGATGTTGAAGATGCCTGGAAATTCTTTTATGATGGTTTTATTGAAATTGTTAACAAGCACGCTCCTTTTAGGAAGTATAGAATAAAGGGCAGGGATAATACATGGTTCACGTCAGAGTTATCCAATTTACTCCATGAGCGCAATGTGGCGTGGTCTAAAGCCAGGAGTACTGGTCTTGGATCAGACTGGTTGCTCTTTAGGCAGCTGCGAAATGCAAGCACAGTTGCAATTAGAAAAGCCAAAGCCGATCATTTCCTTACTGAAACTTCAAATAACCTAAACAATCCGTTGAAATTCTGGAAAACCATTAAATCAATAACTAGAAATAAAAATCTTATTGAACTACCTCCATGCATTGTCAAAGACTCTATCCAAATTTATGAAAAGGCCGACATGCTTGGTTGTTTTAATGAGCATTTCATTGCCTCTGGTTCACTTTTTAACTCTCAAAACACAGCTCAAGGCTCCACTGCTTGCTCTGATAGTAGTTGTTTTTTTGAGGGACAAGCCTTTACTTTTGACGCTTTTACACTTTCAGAGGTGCATAAGGCCCTGAGATGTTTAGACACAAAAAAATCAGCAGGTCCCGACAACCTTGAGCCTTACTTCCTAAAGTGAGCTGCTGATTTTATTGCATTGCCTCTGACTTTTCTTTTTAATCTATCCCTGGAGACAAACAAAATTCCCCTTATTTGGAAATCTGTCTTTGTTCTCCCACTGTTTAAAGGGGGGGGGGGGGGGGGGACACACACACACTGTGCTAAACAACTATAGGCCCATCTCCAAACTGTCTGTTTTAAGTAAGATGCTGGAATCCATTGTAAATCAACAACTGATGGACTTTTTATCAACTAACAGTATTTTATCTGAATTTCAATCTGGTTTTAGGAAAAAATATAGCACGTCAACAGCTGCTTTAAAAGTAGTAAATGATTTTATTGAATTTTTAGACAATAAGCAACACTGTGCAGCCCTTTTTGTTGACCTATCAAAGGCTTTCGATACTGTGGATCATGCCTTATTGTTACAAAGACTATGCAGCATTGGTTTGTCTGATCAAGCTGTCTGTTGGTTTAAAAACTATCAGGCAGATCCCAGTGTGTACGAGCAGAAGGTATTACTTCTAGCTCTCTTAATGTATCCAAGGGTGTGCCACAGGGATCGGTTCTAGGACCTTTATTATTTACTATTTATATTAATAGTCTAGATCATAAAGCAGCGAACGCAAATTTTCACTTTTATGCTGACGACACAGTGATATATTGCTCTGCGTCTACCCCAAATCAGGCTCTCTGTCAGCTCCAAACTGCTTTTAACACTGTGCAACGTAACCTGTGTGATTTAAAACTTGTTTTAAATGCTGACAAGACAAAGCTCATGCTGTTCACTAAAGCTAAATCAAAGCCCTCGGACCTCCCTTCTATCACCACTTTGCAGGGCTCTGTGGTTGAATCTGTGTCTCAATATAAATATCTGGGAATTATAATCGATGATTCTCTCTCTTTTAAATCTCATATCCAGCAACTTGTGAAAAAACTAAAGATAAAATTAGGTTTTTACTTTAGAAACAAATCTTGTTTTTCTTTTGATGCCAAAAAAAGACTTGTTGCTGCAACGTTGATGTCTGTGTTGGACTATGGTGATGTTTTATATATGAATGCATCTTCAAAATGCCTACAGTATTTTGGACACGGTCTACCACGGAGCACTGGGATTTGTTACTAATTTTAAAACCCTCACGCACCACTGCTCTTTGTATGCTCAAGTTGGATGGTTTGCCCTGTCCACCCATAGACTCCATCATTGTCATATCCTTATTTATAAGACTATCCTTGGTGTTCTTCCTTCATACCTGCAGAAATATGTAATTCGAAAAAGCACAGGAACTTATCAGCTCCGCTCTGAGGACTTGTTCTTACTAACTGTACCTAATGTCCGTACTGAACTGGGGAAAAGGGAATTTAGTTATGCTGCTCCCTTCGCATGGAACCAGCTGCAGAATGAACTGAAACTTAAGGAGCTGGTTTCTATAAACAGATTTAAATCTCTTCTTAATGATGTTGAAGCGGGCTCTTCTGTCTGTACATGCTTTGTTTGATGATGTTATGGCTGTGACTCTATTTATATGTTCTCTGTTGTTTTTAAATTATTGTCTGTTAATGGGGAACTGTGCTGCTGCCTGTCTTGGCCAGGACTCTCTTGTAAAATAGATTTTTAATCTCAATGAGACTTCTCCTGGTTAAATAAAGGTTAAATAAAAAAATAAAAAAAATAATGTGGTCCAGCGGAACATACATAACCTTTGGAGCTGATGTAGTCCAAGTAGCCCTGGTGGAGTGAGAATTGAAAATATTTGTATTGACTCGTGCATTAGCCAAAACCCCGTTTTAACCACCTGGAGATGGTTTGAACTAATACCTTCTATTGAGGTTTTTTGTAACTAACAAACATTGCTAGTTTAGAGCCTTTAAGGCTCTTGGTGACTTTGACATATTGTTGTAAATGTGTGACCACACATTACCGAAGGTCCATGGGGTCCATTGTAGCCCTGTGTAACTTCATATCCATGACTATTTCATTAGTTTTTCTTATTAAGAACTTTATATAAGTTTGCTGTGAATAGGTGTTTGATGTCATTAGCTGGTTCACATTGATATGTGCTACTGTCCCTTATATTTTTCTGCAGTGTACCTGGTGAAAATGTGTGGTGACCATAGTGCAGCCTGTGTGGGTGGATTTAAATGCATTTGATTTGTTGTTAATGAGTTAGATAATTTTTCCTGCGTGGTGATTGGTTGGGGGCGGGAGCTTAGAAATTGTGGGTGATTTGGTGAGGAGAAGAAGGACAGAAGAAGTCCTGGGCAGGAGGAGAGAGAGACATGTGAAGAACAGAGACTGAGAAAATTAAGTTTTGACTGTACTACTCGGTCAGTAAACAGCTTTAATATCTTTCCTCGTGGTGAGGTAATAAGACTTTAATAAAGACTGTCGCTGTCTGGGCTTTGTGATTACGGGGAGAGTGGGAGCAACGGTTAGCTGAACCCGGGAGACACCGAGGGAGAAGGAAGACTTCTGCCACAATGGGTCCTCTCTGGTCTGTCAACTCACCAGCAACTCGCCATTCGCCAGCCATCTTGTGAGCTTCTGCACTGTGCACTTGTCGGCTTCAACTGTATTTGGTCACGACGCTCTACAGCTGCGACCAGGCCTGCAACGTGGGGTTATTCTTGTTTTATTTTCATGTTGCCGGCTTGTGTGAGTGAGTGTGTGGGCCCACATAGTAATTAATACTGAAAGTATTAAAAGTATAAAAAGATTGATTTATTGAGTGGTGTTGTTTGAATATCTGTGTGAGAAACACAAGTAAAAACACCACATTTTTGGTTATTGATATTCTATTTTGTATTTCCTTGAGCAACATATTTTTAATGTTAATTAATAGAATAAATGTGAAGGTAATTCGTTGGAACATAGTTGTCAGTTGATTTATTTTAACTGTTTCTACAGTAAGGTATACCATTTAATATTGAAATAGAAGGTGCCCTATTGTCCAAATTTAAAGAGTGCATAAATACTTAAATTAAGGGTTAAGTAACACCTATAAGGGAATTAAAGTTTACGAACCTGGGGCGCAGCTCATGTAGAGGGCAATGAAGCCCCACACAAAATGGAGGCACCGCTGAGATTGATTCCCTTTCCATTTACTGTTATTTTTTGCCCTGAAGAAGTGTTATTGTTTCCTGACTTTTGTATTAAAGTGCCTATAGCAGTTGTGGTATAATGGCTACTCAAGCAGACTCTCAGTTAGCAGCTAAGCTTCATAGCTGGTGTAGTGAAGCATGCTTAGACCCAAACCATGCTTTTGTCCTGTTTGACGTGCCAACTAACACTGACCCAGCAGACATTGAAGGGACTGTTGAGACAGTAAAGGCACTTGGGAGAGTAAAGGTACGGGACGTCCAAAGTGACATTCAGACTGGCAGCCACCTGGTACTCTGTGAATGCCGTGAAGTTGTACAGCCAGATCGCATTCCCCCCCAACTGCAGCCAGTGAAGGGAGGCTCGGAATGGAAAATTTTCCTCTTCAATGAACCTGTGAGCCCAGCTGAAGATTTTTTAGCTAAGCTAAATAAACTAATGACTGATGAAGGAAAATCAGTAAATGATGTTCAAGCCATGCTGACTACAGAGACTCCACAAGGAAGCTCCCAAGAGTCCATCATCCGAGCAGTGGGAGACCTGTTGGGAAAAATGATGAGACCTACCAGTCAGTACAATGCATTTCGAAGTTTGCGGATGTTCTCTGGAAACCTTCCCACACCGCCAGGAGAGGAGAGCCTTGACCATTGGCTCGAACAAGCCTATCTAATGATTGAAGAATGTGACTGCTCTGAACGTGAGAAACGAAAGAGAATAGTCGAAAGCTTAAAGGGGCCTGTCCTGGAAATAATTCAGGCCGTACGACTAAACGACCCAGATGCTAGCCCTGACTGCTATGTAAAGGCCTTGGAAAGTGCCTTTGGCACACCTGTGTCAGGAGAAGACTTATATTTTGCCTTCAGGAGCCTTCACCAACAGTCTGGTGAAAAGCTCTCTGACTTTTTAAGGAGGCTGGAACGCTCGTTGACCAAAGTAGTGCAAAAAGGAGGCCTTTACAGCCACAGAGCCGATCATGCTCGAATTCACCAACTCATCAGAGGTGCTACTGACTCTGATATGATGCTGTTACAGCTGAGATTGAGAGAAAGAAAAGAGAAACCTCCTACCTTCTTAAAGCTCCAAAATGAGATTCGTGAAGAGGAGGAATATGAGACAGCTCGACGAAAATTAAATACAACAGTAAGACAAGTAAAAGTCAGAGACCAAGCCAATACCAAAGCTACAGAAGACCAAAAGTTGAAGGCAGAGATTCAAGAGCTCCGTGCAGAGCTTGGTGAGTTAAGGAAAAAGCAGCCAGACACACACACTGAGCCAAAATTCAAACCCACCAAGAAAACTATAGACACTGAGAAAGAAAACGAACTTCAAATGTTGAGGCAACAGGTGCTGCAGCTACAACATCAGCTAACTGTGATGTCTGTATCTCACAGTCCTGTGACTGCAGACCCTAAAAAGAGGGATGGGAAGGCCAGACCCAGCCCAGCAACTAAACCATATAAGGCCAAAGATTCAGAGAGCTTCTTCTGTTACAGATGCGGAGAAAATGGTGATATTGCCACACACTGCACAGCCCCAGAGAACAGCCCAAAAGTAATCCAAAAATTACTCGGTGCTCTCCGCAAAAGTAAGGAAGATAAAGCGTCACACAAAAGGTTTGCAGAGTCGAAGCAGGTTGGTCCAGTCTACACACAGCAGCCTCGTAACCTGCCACAAGGACTGGTTGGCCCATCCATGATGGCTGATGTGAAAATTGATGGTCAACCCTGTAGAGCCATTTTAGACAGGGGCTCCAGAGTCACTATCATCTTTGAGAGTTGGCACACCAGATTCCTTCCCAATGTGCCCATTCACCTACTCAAAGACCTTGCCATATGGGGACTGAGTGACACTAGCTATCCATATACAGGCTATGTGGCAGTTGAGCTGGGACTGCCTCCTAATTCCAAGGGAGTTGAAGAAATAGTTCCCGTGGTGGCTCTAATATGCCCTGATCCGCCAAGTCCTGACCCAGTTCCTGTTGTCATTGGCACTATTACAATAAAACTGCGCTCCCTGCTGTACCAATGTGAGGAACTCAAAGGCAACGACGAGGTTCACTCTCTGAGAATAAACACTGTTCGTTCTGAACAATCCCCATCACCTTGTAATCCACCAATGGATGTGGTCGGTCAAGTGAAATGGCAGGGCCCTGGGACTTTAAGAATCCCACCTGGAGGAGCACACTATGCTGTCTGTGAAGTGGAGAAGCAGCAACCTATGGATAAAAGCATCCTAATGGTGGAGGCTGATGGAAGTACTAAACTTCCTGCTGGTGTGCTGGTTCCACCAGTAGTCCTGCCACCCTCAGCTATGGATACCAATGGCTTCACACTCATGCTGAGAAATGAATCTAAAAACAAAACTGCTCTTCCTGCGGGTACAGTGCTAGCCCAAGTGTACCTGGTTGACTCTGTCATTGAGCCAAAGAAGTCTCCGAAAACAATGTCAATTGATCCTGAGCTCTTCAATTTTGGGGATTCACCCATTCCCGAAGAATGGAGAGCTAGGTTAGCCAACAAATTGTCAGAGAAAGCCCATGTATTCTCATTGGAGGAATAGGATGTGGGTCTAGCGAGAGGTGTGACACACACCACATAAGACTCAGAGATTCTAGACCATTCAGAGAGAGATCCCGCAGAATCGCACCTGCAGACATTGAGGATGTTCGGCGCCATCTCCAAGAACTGCTGGCAGCCGGAATAATCAAAGAATCCCGAAGTCCGTATGCCTCTCCCAATGTCATAGTGAGGAAGAGGAATGGCAAAGTGAGAATGTGCATTGTCTATCGTCTGCTGAACTCCAGAACCATCCCAGACCAGTACACCATGCCGCGGATAGATGATGCACTTGATTGTCTGACTGGCAGTACATGGTTCTCTGTGCTGGATTTGAGAAGCGGATATTACCAAGTGGAAATGTCTGAGGCAGAGAAAGAAAAGACAGCCTTTATTTGCCCTCTTGGTTTTTTCCAGTTTGAGCGGATGCCTCAAGGCATCACAGGTGCTCCTGCAACCTTTCAAAGATTGATGGAGAAGGCTGAGGGAGACATGAATCTGATCCAAGTTCTTGTGTATCTTGATGATGTCATAGTGTTTGGAAAAACACTAGAGGAACACGAAGAACGTCTCCTCAAAGTTTTGGATTGGCTGGAGGAATGTGGACTCAAGATCTCAATTGACAAATGCCAATTCTGTCTACCACAAGTGAAATTCCTGCGGCACATTGTCTCCGCCGCCGGTTTCGCAACCGACCGGGAGAAAGTTAGTGCCGTCACCAAGTGGAAGAAACCCATTAACCTAAAGTCCCTGAGGCCGTTTCTAGGATTTTGTGGTTACTATCGGCGGTTCATTGAGAACTACTCTGCCAGTGTCCACCTTCTCACAGACCTAACTAAAGGCTCAACGCAAAAACAAAACCACCTTCAAGGACAAGAAAGACTACTTTAAAGTCTCAGAGCTGTTTAGCGACCGTTGGACCTTAGCTTGTGATGACGCCTTTTACACCATCATCCACAAGCTCACGCATGCTCCTGTGTTGGCTTTCGCGGACACGACAAGGCCCTACATATTGCATGCAGATGCAAGCCTGAATGGCCTGGGAGCTGTATTGAATCAAGAGCATCCTGAAGGACTCCGTCCAGTTGCTTTCGCCAGTCGCAAGCTCAGCCAGTCAGAGCGGAACTATCCCATCCACCAGTTAGAATATCTAGCTTTGAAATGGGCGGTAGTCGATAAGTTCCATGACTATTTGTATGGCACCAAATTCACTGTGAGAACAGATAATAATCCGCTCATGTATGTCTTAACCACTGCCAGGCTTAACGCCACAGGCCACAGGTGGCTAGCTGCCCTCTCCACCTATGACTTCAACGTTCAGTCGTGAAAACATTGATGCGGACTTGCTTTCCAGAAATCATCAGGAGACAGAGGATGGATGGGTGGATGTTCCTACTTCTGGGATGAAAGCTCTCTGCCGAAGAATCGCTGCATGTGGTCCCGGCGAAAGAACCACTAGATGTGTCAACCAACTAGGTGCTTCCCCCGATGCTATTCCTGTTGTTTATTCCTACCTCACTCAAGTGGAGGGCAATGAGCTTGAGCAGTTGAGCCCTAAAGAACTGCTAGAGGCCCAGAGATTAGACCCTGTCATCAGTGTGGTAATGTCTCAAGTGAAGCTGGGCAAATGTGACCCAGCTCCTAAACATCCAAATGCTGATGTCGCCTTGCTGCAGCGAGAAAGTTCCAAGCTTCGGATAAAGTGTGACCTCCTGTACAGAGTCATTAAGAGACCCTCTGGAAGAGAGGTGAGTCAGCTTATCTTACCTGCTCGGTACAAATCAATGGTTCTGAAGTCAATGCACGACGACATTGGTCACCTCGGCATTGAAAGAACCACAGAGCTTGTCAGAAACCGGTTTTACTGGCCGAAAATGGCCTCTGAGATTGCAAACTACATCCAGAATTGTGGGAGATGTGTGGCCCGGAAGTCTCTTCCACACAGAGCTGCCCCTATGCAACAGATCACGGGTAATGGACCGTTGGACTTGGTCTGCATAGATTTCCTTTCTATTGAGCCCGACTCCAAAGGCATTGCCAATGTGCTGGTCATCACAGATCATTACACAAGGTATGCTCAGGCATTCTCGAGGAAAGATCAAAAGGCCCTCACCGTGGCTAAAGTCCTCTTTGAAAAGTTATTTGTTCACTACGAACTACCATCCACTCAGATCAGGGTCGTGACTTTGAGAGCAAAATTATCAAAGAGCGCCTGACCATGCTTGGCATTCGCAAGTCGAGAACCTCTCCGTACCACCCTCAGGGAGACCCCCAACCTGAGAGATTCAATCGTACTCTCCTGTCCATGCTTGGCACCCTTGATCCAGCTCTAAATCCCAAATGGAGCCAACACATAAGCCAGCTAGTGCATGCTTATAACAGCACCCGAAATGATGCAACAGGGTGCTCACCCTACATTTTAATGTTCGGGAGAGAGGCGGAGCTACCAGTGGATCTGTGTTTTGGCATTGGTTGGGAGGAAGAGGATGGTCTTAAGCATCACCAATATGCGGCCAAAATGAAAAAAGAGTTGCGGGATGCTTACCAGCTAGCAGCTGGAGCAGCTTCCAAAAATCATGAACGGAACAAAAGACTCTATGATGCAAGAGTGAGAAATCAGACACTGCAAGAAAGAGACCGTGTCCTGGTTCGCAATCTTGGCATCACTGGAAAACACAAGCTACAGGACAGATGGAACCCCTTGCCCTATGTGGTGATAGCCCAGTTGCCCAATCTTCCGGTGTATCGTGTGAAACCAGAGATATGAACAGGCATAGTGAAAACAATGCACAGAGATCACTTGCTTCCCATTGGTTACTTGGTAAGACTGCCTACTCCTGCAGAGAAGCAAACACAACCAAAGAAACCAGTAACCAGAGCACAGAAAGTAAAATGTCAAGCCCAAAACCTAGAACAAGTGAGTCAAGAGGACCAGACTTCAGAGTCTGAAGAGGAGAGTAATTACTACTTACCCCAGCTAAAACTCTGTCTACGTCCGCAAACCCAAGGCCTGGAGGCTGAACACAGACATGGTCCGGTCATGATAGATACAGCTATCAGAGTCTGCTCCAATGATCATGACTCACCTGAAGAGGAGGATAAAGTGGATGAACGGCCAGTAGCAACAGAAGATCTGGAAGAACCCTTACAGCCACACCAAGACTCTGTGGTAGACACAGAGCTGGGGGAGGGAGACGTCCCTACACCTAGCACCTCGGCTGTGGTTGCCGAGTCCTCCCAGACACCCCATGCCAAACGGCTTGTGAAACCTGTCCTACGCCACAGTTATGACAAACTTGGACAGCCGACTGACAGACCTGTGATAATAGTTTATAGAGGCCTGATTATTCAAATATGCTGTGACACAGAGACCACAGACACTAGTGAACCAAGATTAATGTTAAATTCAGAATCCATCTAAAGAGCCCAAGTAAGCAGATGTGTTTAGTGCACAGTAGGTTAGCCTGATAGGGACATCAGACGTTTAGCAGGGGGAGGGTGAAGCTCTGTGTAACTTCATATCCATGACTATTTCATTAGTTTTTCTTATTAAGAACTTTATATAAGTTTGCTGTGAATAGGTGTTTGATGACATTAGCTGGTTCACATTGATATGTGCTACTGCCCCTTTAAATATTTTTCTGCAGTGTACCTGGTGAACATGTATGGTGACCAGCGTGCAGCCTGTGTGGGTGAATTTAAATGCATTTGATTTGTCGTTAATGAGTTAGATAATTTTTTCTGTGTGGAGGGGTTGGGGGCGGAAGCTTAGAAATTGTGGGTGATTTGGTGAGGAGAAGAAGGACAGAAGAAGTCCTGGGCAGGAGGAGAGAGAGACATGTGAAGAACAGATACTGAGAAAACTAAGTTTTGACTGTCCTACTCGGTCAGTAAACAGCTTAAATATCTTTCCTCGTGGTGAGGTAATAAGACTTTAATAAAGACTGTCGCTGTCTGGACTTTGTGATTACGGGGAGAGTGGGAGCAATGGTTAGCTGAGCCCGGGAGACACCGAGGGAGAAGGAAGACTTCTGCCACATGGGGTCCTCTCTGGTCTGTCAACTCACCAGCAACTCGCCATTCGCCCGCCATCTTGTGAGCTTCTGCACTGTGCACTTGTCGGCTTCAACTGTATTTGGCCGCGACGCTCTACAGCTTCGACCAGGCCTGCAACGTGGGGTTATTCTTGTTTTATTTTCATGTTGCCGGCTTGTGTGAGTGAGTGTGTGAGTCCACATAGTAATTAATACTGAAAGGTACTATAAAAAGATTGATTTATTGAGTGGTGTTGTTTGAATATCTGTGTGAGAAACACGAGTAAAAACACCATATTTTTGGTTATTGATATTCTATTTTGTATTTCCCTGACCAACATATTTTTAATGTTAATTAATAGAATAAATGTGAAGGTAATTCGTTGGAACATAGTTGTCAGTTGATTTATTTTAACTGTTTCTACAGTAAGGTATACCATTTAATATTGAAATAGAAGGTGCCCTATTGTCCAAATTTAAAGAGTGCATAAATACTTAAATTAAGGTTTAACTAACACCTATAAGGGAATTAAAGTTTACGAACCTGGGGCGCAGCTCATGTAGAGGGCAAAGAAGCGCTACACCATGAAAATTAGTTTGTGACCTAACGCCCCTGGTTTGTTCTGGTTAACTAAATCATAAACATAAAATATTATGTTATTTGCAAATGTAACCATCCTGTCCAGTCACAATTTATGTAGTGACTGGACCCGTTGCACTGAGACTAGTGCCATGAGGATAACTACCTTATGAGAGCTGGCTAAAGATAAGGATATAGCTGGAGCCCCCTGGTGAAGTAGTGTTAACATAACGTCAATGTCCCATACTTCCGTGTAACTGGGCCTGGGAGAACTTGTGTTAAAGATATCCTTTATAATTCTGGATATCAGAGGGTGAGACCCGACAGTGTGGGTCCCCCTTGCTGCAGCAAATATGATGAGAAGGCACGTTGGCACAGTTAATGGTACTATACCTTAATTATTGTCAAAGACCCATTTGAAAATGAACTCCAAGACGTCAGTTATGCGTGCTGTATTATATGTAACATGTGTATTTAAACAAAAATGCTTCCCATCTCCTGAAGAGGAAATGTACTTCCTTTTTTGGTGCTATCCCTGCACTCTGCAGTGAGCACTTACATGGATCGTTCTAACAACCCGAGCCGCAGGTATAGTCGTCTCAGAGTCTGCAAGTCAATTCATTGATTTATCATGCAGAGGGTGGTTTCCCTAGTCACAGGCTGAACCAGCAATGTTTTATGTTTGGAATAACCATATAAGGTTCTATTACTATTCCCAACATTAGCGGGAACCATGGCTGCATAGGACAGTCAGGCAGTTCGAAAAGTGGGATCTTGCTGGATTTATTGCAAGACCCGCCTGATGAGGCAGAATGGAGGAAAGACATGAAAGAACATTGCTCCCCAGTGTGGCGATAATGTATCTCTCCCCACTGTATGCCACATATTTTGCAACTGGTGAATGAGTCTGGATGTCAACATATCGATATTCAGTTCCATCGAGCCATAATGTAATTAAATACTTTGTGATCCAACATCCATTCTGTGTTGTCATTGATTTCACATAATGAGGTTAGGTAAATATCACAGGATACTTTAACTTGATTGCACCTATGTGACTAACATATGCCACCACCATAGTGTATCAACTTGGAGTTGAGCATGTAGATTATGCATATTTGCACAATATCCTTTAACCTATAGAATGCAACTAGTTTTTATAGGTAATTGATACCAATAACTGAAAATTTGGTAACATGTAAAACGCATCCGCCTCAGTAATTGCAGATGGCATTTGTAATTTCTCATCTTTGAGCACTGACATCAGTTTGTAATTACTGAAGATTACTGACCAAAATTACTGGAGCTATGCTGAATACTGCCACCATTGCGACTTTGGTAGCTTCAGCTGGTATAGGTATGTTAATAATGACCTATATGGTACTTGAGAGGTTAATTCTTTACACATTGGAAGTTCTGATAATGCAAAGGCCCAAATTGCACAGATGAAACACAGCTACTATATTGCCAATTACGCTTGATGATTAGAAGGCTACTTCATAACAACGAGGTTGTTACAGGCTTCTATTAATTCCAATCTCGTGCCCCAGGGCGGAGTCACTCTTAAGTTAATAGTTAAAGGTAAATCCCAATAATCAATAGTTCTGATTGGTATCAACTTAAGTTTAACTGGATGGATGAGAAACTCCAATTTCTCAAATATAGTTTGCGGCTGCAACAGTTAATTTTAGTAAAATACAGCGTTTAAAACATCATCCAGATAGGCGATAACAAATGTTCTTGAGCTCTGAGCAGCCCAAGCACCGGTTTTAGTAATTTGGTAAATAACCTGGGAGCTGAAGTTAGCCCATTTTGCAACGCTTTAACTGTTATCATTGCCCCATCCAGATAAATTTCAAATATCTCCGGTGATCCCTGTGAATGGGAACTGGATAGCTTGCATCTTTGAGATCAATGCTTGCCATATAGATCCTATGTGTAGATGGTTTATATATGCAACCAATAATATAGTTACCTCAGTACCATTAACCCCACCTAGTTAACATCAATCATAACGCATTCCCCTCCCTGGGTACAGTTCAGTAGAAGAATGTAGCCAGTGCTTGATGATGTATGTAATACCCTGTGCTATCATTAAAAGATGTTGCACACTTTAAGTTTGTGAATTGCTTATTTACATTATGTCAGAAGTGGGATACGAACCCACGCCTCCAGTTGGAGACCAGAAAGACAGGGTCGAGGCGATGCTTAACAACATGGTCGAAAAGGGAGTGCTAGAAGCGGTTAGCAAGCCCACCAATTGGGTCTCCACCATGGTTGCCACGATAAAGAAAGACAAGAATGAAATACGTGTGTGTATCAACCCTAAGGACTTAAACCATGCCATCAGGCGACCACACTACCCCATGCGGTCTGTTGAGGACGTGGCGGCTCAGGTCAGGCAAACTACCGTCTTTTCGGTCCTAGACGCTAAGAACTCGTTTTGGCAGAACCCCTTGGACAAAGCGTCTTCTGACCTAACGACCTTCGCCACACCGTTTGGCAGATTCAAGTTCCTGCGAATGCCATTCGGCATCAATTCCGCTAGCGAGGTGTTCCAACGAACGATGGAGCAGATATTCTCGGACCTGCCATGTGCCATCATCGTGGATGATATCCTGGTTTATGGGAAGGACATTGCCGAGCACGACCTGAACCTCCGCCGCGTCCTGGATCGGGCATGGAAGGCCAACCTGAAGCTGAATCCCAAGGTGCCGGTTTTGTGTCTCAGAAGTCACGTATGTTGGACACATTTTCACCTCTAATGGACTAAAACCCGACCCCTTGAAGGCCGCTGCCATCTCCGAGATGGCAGCCCCCACCGACGTGCCAGGTCTACAACGATTCTTGGGCATGGTGAACTACCTTGGGAAGTTTGCACCAAACCTCAGTGAGCTGAGTGCTCCCCTGCGGCAGCTGACAAAAAAGGATATGGCCTGGGTCTGGCTCCCACATCACCAGCAGGCCTTTGACTGCCTCAAGTCGAAACTGATTAACAGTCCGACGTTGCGGTTCTTCGGCGCGAGTCGCCCCATCACCGTCACCTGTGATGCTTCCAAGTTCGGTCTGGGTGCGGCTTGCCTGTGATGCCTTCAGTTCGGTGTGCGATCTGTGGATGGATCGTTACACCCTGTCTCCTATGCCTCCCGCACCATGACGGACACCGAGCAGCGGTACGCTCAGATCGAGAAGGAGCTGCTCGCAGTGGTGTTCGCCTGCTCCAAGTTCAGAGACTTCCTGTTTGGCAGCAGATTTACGGTTGAAACCGACCACCAGCCACTGGTGACAATCCTGAACAAGCCGATTCACGCTGCCCCCGCCAGGCTGCAGCGTATAATGCTGCAGCTCCAACGCTTTGACTTCGACATCATCTGCAAGAAGGGCACCGAGATGCACATTGCGGACACCCTATCACGCGCCCTGCGGACCTCCTGTGCTCGCCACCCCTACAAAACAGAGGACTTGCTCATACTGGGCATTAACTTTATTCCCACCAAGCAGCTACAGGTTTTGGCCGAGCACACCGCTGCCGATCCAGTTTTGCAGCGGCTTGCCTCTGTGATTAAAGCAGGGTGGCCAACAAAGCGCTCCGCTGCGCCGTCTGAAACACAGCCTTTCTTCCTGGTCCGCGACGAACTGGTGCTCCAGAATGACGTTATCGTCAAGGGACATAAAGTTGTAGTCCCGTCCTCCCTGTTCGATTTTTACTATTGCGCAGCCCATAGCGGACACCCTGGGGTCGACGCAACACTCGCCCATGCTCAGTTCCAATTCTACTGGCCTGGAATGGCCAAATATATCCGAGACCGAGTTTCTGCCTGCTCCACGTGCAACAGTCTTGCTCCACACCAGCAGCAACAGCCCCTGCTGCAACATCCCGCCCCTGCCTTGACCTGGTCCTCGTTGGCTGCCGACATCTTCGAGTGGCTTGGTAACCACTACCTTGTCCTGGTCGACTCGTACTCAAACTGGTGTCGGAGCTGGAAGATACTTGCGTCTCCTGTCTATCGGGTTTTATTTCTTTTTTTTGATTTGTGCCCTTTTGTGCTCAATCTCTCTGACCATGGCGTCCTCTTGCAGAAAGCCCGCACAGCTTGTCTTTGATGCTGACATCTCTGAGCGCTGGGCCACGTTTGAGTTTGATTTCACCCACTTTGTCAACCATGCTGATCCTGACTCCCTTAAAGCCTCCCTCCTACTCAACCTTGTCGGAGCTGATGCCATGAAGAGAGCCAGAACTTTCACCTACGCTCCAGCGTTCCTGGACGACAACAATGTGGTGACTACTCCTGCAGAATCTGCCAGTGACCCCGCTTGCCTGCTACGTAAGTTCAGGGAGATTTGTGACCTGCCCTCGAACCGCATTCTAGAGAGGGCACGGTTCTTTACAAGGAAACAGTTGCCGGATGAACCTGTTGAATGTTTTATTGCTGATTTGTGTTATCTCGCCCAGCGGTGCTGTTTTGGTGACATGACAGACCAGCTCACTAGAGACATTTTAGTAACTGGCATGCGTGACCAGAAGCTGCGATGTGAGCTTCTAAGGGATCCGGATCTAACGTTGGAAAAAGCCATGCATGCCTGCAGATTGTCTGAGGTCGTTGTATTGCCAGATGACCACCGGGACTCGGGCAATAAATCTGTCAACCTGTCTGGGTTTAGGAGACCACAGCCTTGGATGGAAAACAATGCTTTTCTGCTGCGTGCCAACCCAGGTCCTGGTGAAGTGCCCCGCCACTCTCATACCAGCAGCCGACTGCCGTCCCAGCCAATGTTCACTGCATGCCAAAATCCCCATATCGAGCGCCCGGTTCCCCTCTGCGCAGGTCACCTGTTGCCGGTCGCGGTTCTCACTCTCCTGTTTCTCCCACTCCACCGCCCTTCCCTGGTTCCCCAGCTGCCTCGTGTCCTCCTGTTTCTTCTGCTCTTTCGGGGGAAGGGGGAGACATCCGTACGCGCTCAGGCCGGATTAGTAAGCCACCTGTGTTAACGAAGAAACTGCAGATGCTGGAGAATCGAGGGTTACACAAAATGCTGGAGAAACTCAGCGGGTGCAGCAGCATCTAAGGAGCGAAGGAGATAGGCGACGTTTCGGGTCGAGACCCTTCTTCAGACCCTGTTCGTTATGGCGATTTTGTTTAATTCTGCTGTTTAATTCTGTTGTTGTGACAACAATCTGTTTTGATTTTCTAAGGGGAAGGATGTAGATGGTTTATATATGCAACGGTGATCCCTGTGAATGGGAACTGGATAGCATGCATCTTTGAGATCGATGCTTGCCATAAAGATCCTATGTGTAGATGGTTTATATATGCAACCAATAATATAGTTACCTCAGTACCATTAACCCCGCCTAGTTAACATCAATCATAACGCCTTCCCCTCCCCGGGTACAGTTCAGTAGAAGAATGTAGCCAATGCTTGATGATGTATGTAATACCCTGTGCTATCATTAAAAGATGTTGCACACTTTAAGTTTGTGAATTGCTTATTTACACTATGGAAATCAATTGTTAGACAGTAACAAAGTTTTCTATTCTGAAAATCTATACTGCACATACGAGTTAAATCAGGATGAAGTGACATCCTCCATCTTTCACAATGAACTAGCCACGCCTGCCATAATTCTGTGTCTGCCTCGAACGACAACTCTGGCCAGACTCCCGAGCCTGTCCTGAAAGGCAATCCTGGCCATAATACTGGGCCTGCCTCGAAAGACAACTCTGGCACCAATTCCAAGCCTGCTTGGAACCTTTGTATGTTGTGCAGTATAAATTAATCACATGTTATCATTAGTTTTTTAAAACAGATCTGAATCTCATGTTATAATTGTCACTTGTACAGAAAAACAAGTGTAAATATTACCAACTTGTAAATGGTGCACAACCCCATGTTTTGGAAGAACCAGACCCACCTACCTCCATGGCTACCGGTGGTCTTATGGTAAGCCCCTGATGCGGGTTCTCTTTCCGTCCTTGATTGGAGAGTAGGACTGGTAGGGTGCGTGGATTCCATATTTTCCCTGAGACCGGCTTGGGCCTTGGCCTGAAAAACCTCATCATACTGAACCTGCCTCGAAAGACAACTCTGGCCATAATTCTGAGCCTGCCTCGAAAGACAACTCTGGCCATATTTCCGTGCCCAGCTTTCAAGCTGCTACCATCTTCAGTGAACCGCTTACCGCCGATGCTGTTCACTGCCTGCACTTGTAGCGTGAGGGGAACTCTGGCCCCTTCTGGGTAGTCTGCCAACGGCTGGAGACCAACTCTTCCGGCAGCAACACCTTAGTTTGCGAGTTTCCCTTGAAGCCATATGCATGTGCTCCAGCATGTTCCACGGACATACTTTCAATTTTGAAGTAAGTTACACGCTGACTGCTCGTACTCCCCTCCACAGAGAGGGAGATTCGTAGGCAGCTCTGTGAACAGGTGCTGCCGCAGGCCCCTTAGGATACCTGCGTTGATATGGCCCCTCCTTCGGACCTACAACAGGTTTGAGCATCATATTGGTGGGATAAATGCCTGAGGGCACTATCTATGCTCCACTTGGGTTAAACGTCCGAGGACGTACCCAGGTAATTTGGAGGGGAACCCTCCTGTCCTGACTCCCCTAGTCCACAGGCCTGACCGACTTACTTTTGGTTTTACCCCCTTTCTGGGGACCCACAGCGGTCTGGATGTGGCTGACCGCTATATGTTGGAGGGGTCCCTCCTGGCCTGACTTCCACAGACCTTGCTGGCTTGTTGTTGGTTTTACCTCCTATCTGGGGAACCACAGCGGTCTGGAAGCCACTGACTGTGCTGTCAGTGACTTGGGTAGCGAACCCGACGGCCGCCGGCTACCCGCACTTCTGTGGTCTCTGTAGCCGGTTCCCCGTGGTCCCTGTTTCCCCGTGGTACGAGACTGGGATTCCCCGCGGTCCATAACCGGTTTTGCGGCCCATCCGGATTTCGCCCCGAATTAGTACCAGCAGGAAAATCTCTGTAACAGAGATTCCTGCAGAAAAGAGAAAGAACAAAACCTGGGAATAAGTTGAAAACTTACTTTCAGGTTTAAACTTACTGTTGGAAGGAAAAACGCGTCCGGCAGTCAGCCGTTGCGCAATGCGTCGACAAAATGACGTGCATGCGGGCTGATGGCCTTCTTCACGTAGTCACGCACGTGACTCCGAAGTAAAATTGGCATCTATATTTCTCCAGTAAGCAAGGAAATCTGGTGGGATTGTTGCCTGAGCTCCATGCTGGATGCATTGTTATCAATAGATGAGGCACTAAGGTAACTGTAATTATGAATTTATGACATTGAATCATGGCTAAACTTTGCTGAAAAAGTAGGTGCATTCAGATGCAGATATGTTTTAGCGCCACAATAATCACTGATGTTTGATAATATTGGGGTCTGAAAAATGTACTTTAAGGTGACAGTTCGAGGAAGGGATGTTGATTGAGATACAATATGGGTTGGGATGTGGGGATTCCTGGACTATCGGCTAATAATTTGGTTGATTATTTTAAGAAATCTAAGAAAATTAATTTTAAAGTGGGTTACTTGTCTTTTTCTTTCATTTAGATTCTGTAAGCACTAATGGTAGCATGGTCATGGTCAGACCAATAATCCAAATGAAAAGATGCGTACAAATCTCACGATGGCATCTAAGGAAATTAAATTAATTTCATTAATATTGAAAATCAAATCACAGTAACAATGACCAGAAAATCTATTGGATTAAATCATTAAAATCTTATTTGGTTTACTAATGTTTTCAGCGGAGGAAATCTGCATCCCTTATCCTAACTGTTCCAGACTCTTAATTGTCCGTCTGAAAATGGCCAAGCAAGCTGCTCAGTTTACCATTGCAATTATAATCAATCTGTGAAAAAACAAAAATACATTGACCGGGGCCGCAAATTCAGACATGGCAAAGTTAATTACAATATATAACGATTTAGACGAGGGATTTAAATATGACATTTCCAAGTTTGCGGATGACACTAAGCTGGGTGGTGAGCTGCGATGAGGATGCTATGAGGCTGTGGGGTGACTTGGATAGGATGGGTGAATGGGCAGATGCATGGCAGATGCATTATTATAATGTGGATGAATGTGAGGTTATCCACTTTGGTGGCAAGACCAGGAAGGCAGATTATTATCTGAATTGTGTCAGATTAGGAAAAGGGGAGGTGCAACGAGACCTGGTGTGCGTGTACATCAGTCACTGAAAGTAAGCATGCAGGGACAGCAGGCAATGAAGTAAGCTAATGGCAAAGAGTAGGAGTGAACGGGTCCTTTTCAGAATGGCAGGCAGTGGTGAGTGGAGCGCCACAAGGCTCGGTGTTGGGGCCGCAACTGTTTACCATATATATAAATGATTTGGAAGAGGGAATTAGGAGCAACACCAGCAAGTTTGCGGATGACACAAAGCTGGGTGGCAGTGTGAACTGTGAAGAGGATGTAAGGAGGTTGCAGGGGGACCTGGACAGGTTGAGTGAGTGGGCAGATGTGTGGCAGATGCAGTATAATATAGATAAATGTGAGGTTATCCACTTTGGCGGCAAAAACAAGGGAGCAGATTATTACCTCAATGGGGTTAGGTTAGGTAAGGGGGAGGTACAGCGAGACCTGGGTGTCCTTGTACACCAGTCACTGAAAGTTGGCGTGCAGGTACAGCAGGCAGTCAAGAAAGCTAATGGAATGTTGGCCTTCTTAACAAGAGGATTTCAGTACAGGAGTAAAGAGGTTCTTCTGCAGTTGTATAGGGCTCTGGTGAGACCACATCTGGAGTATTGTGTACAGTTTTGGTCTCCTAATTTGAGGAAGGACATCCTTGTGATTGAGGCTCGTAGGTTCACGAGATTGATCCCTGGGATGGCGGGACTGTCATATGAGGAAAGATTGAAAAGACTAGGCTTGTATTCACTGGAGTTTAGAAGGATGTTTTTATAGAAACATATAAAATTATAAAAGGACAGGACAAGCTAGATGCAGGAAAAATGTTCCCAATGTTGGGCGAGTCCAGAACCAGGGGCCACAGTCTTAGAATAAAGGGGAGGTCATTTAAGACTGAGCTGAGAAAAAAACTTTTTTACCCAGAGAGTTGTGAAATTATGGAATTCCCTGCCACAGAGGGCAGTCGAGGCCAAATCACTGGATGGATTTAAGAGAGAGTTGGATAGAGCTCTAGGGGCTAGTGGAGTTAAGGGATATGGGGAGAAGGCAGGCATGGGTTATTGATAGCGGACGATCAGCCATGATCACAATGAATGGTGGTGCTGGCTCGAAGGGCCGAATGACCTCCTCCCGCACCTATTTTCTATGTTTCTATGTTTGTCTTCATTGCAAGAGGATTTGAGTTTATGAGCAAGGAGGTACCACTGCAGTTGTACAGGGCCCTGGTGAGATCGCACCTGGAGCATTGTGTGCAATTTTGGTCTCCTAATTAGAGGAAGGACATTATTGCTATTGAAAAAATGCAGCGTAGGTTCACCAGGTTAATTCCCGGGATGGCGGGACTGACATATGATGAAAGAATGGGTCAACTGGGCTTGTATTCACTGGAATTTAGAGGGATGAGAGGGGATCTCATGGAAACACATACAATTCTTAAAGGATTGGACAGGCAAAATGCAGGAAAAATGTTCCTGATGTTGAGGAAGTCTAGAACCAGGGGTCACAGTTTAAGAAAAAGGGGTAGGCCATTTAGGACTGAGATGAGGAAACACCTTTTCACCTAGAGAGTTGTGAATCTGTGAAATTCTCTACCACATAAGGCAGTGGAGGCTAATTCACTGGATGTTTTCAAGAGAGAGTTAGATTTAGCTTTTAGGACTAAAGGAATTAAAGGATATGGGGAAAAAGCAGGAAAAGGGTGTTAATTTTAGATGATCAGCCATGATCATGTTGAATGGCGGTGCTGGATCGAAGGGACGAATGGCCTACTCCTGCACCTATTTTTCTATGTTTCTATGTTTCAAGACCCTCTAGTCCTGGCAACATCGTTGTAAATAGTCTCTGAACCCTTTCAAGCTTGACAATATTTTTCCTATAACATGGTGCCCAGAACTGAACACAATACTCTAAATGCGGTCTCACCAACGTCTTATACAACTGAAACATGACTTCCCAACTTCTATATTCAATAATCTGACTGGTGAAGGCCAGTGTGCCAAAAGCCTTTTGGACCACCTTATCTACCTGCGACTCAACCTACAAGGAACACTGCACTCCTAGATCCCTCTGCTCTACAACACTCCCCAGAGGCCTGCCATTCACTGTGTAGGTCCTGCCCTTGTTATACGTCCCAAAATGCAACACCTCACATTTCTCTGTATTAAATTCCATCAATCATTCCTCCCCCCACCTGGCCAATCGATCTAGATCCTGCTGCAATTTTTCACAACCATCTTCACTATCTGCAAAATCACCCACTTTTGTATCATCAGCAAACTTGCTAATCTTGCCCTGTATGTTCTCATCCAATGATGTAGATGACAAACAATATCGGGCCGAGCACCGAACCTGAAGGCACACCACTAGTCACAGGTCTCCAGTCCGAGAAGCAACCTTCCACCATCACCCTCTGATTCCTTCCATGAAGCCAATTTTCTATCCATTCAGCTATCTCCCCTGGGATCCCATGTGGTCTAACCTTCCAGAGCAGCCTACCATGTGGAACTTTGTTGAAAGCCTTATTGAAATCCATGTATAATCCAAAGCTCTGCCCTCATCAACCTTTTTGGTCTCGTCTTCAAAAAACTCAATCAGATTTGTGAGACATGACCTCCCATGTACAAAACCATGCTGACTATTCCTAATCAGCCCTTGCCCATCCATATGCCTGCATAACCTATCCCTCAGAATACTCTCTAGTTACTTTCCAACTACAGATGTTAGGCTCACTGGCCTATAGTTCCCAGCATTTCCCCTGCAACCCTGCTTGAATAGAGGCACAATTGCCTCCCTCCAGTCTTCCGGTACCTCTCCTGTATTTAAGGATGATTCGTAAATTTAAACCAGGGCTCCCGCAATTTCCTCTCAAATTTCCCACAATGTCCTCGGATATCACTGTCACAATCCCTGGATATACTTATCCTTTTAGAGGACAGACTTGTCAGAGGTGGTAGCATAGTAATATTCACGCAGGCGAGATCAAAACATTGACTCCGGTCCCCATGAAGTCTTGTGTCATCAGTATGATAAAGAATAAAGAAATTATTTTCTCATTACCGCCAGCCATTCTCAGTCAGTTGATGACTCAGTGCTCCTCCCTGTTAAACAACACTTGGAAGATTTATTGACAACAGCTGGTTGGGAGACTGTTAATGTCTATTCGACAGTCTATTCCATTTGGTAGGAAAACACTGGTTAAGTGCTGAAGGGCACATTGCATGTTTGGGTCTGCTGTTGGTAATGAGTTGGATTAGCTTACTTGACCATTTCCTCATTGATCTACAGATGGTGTATGCATCTGTCCATGATTAAATTTGTGGAGGGACCAGCACACAGTCCAATCTTGCCAATAAGGACCCTTCCATCATGTTTTGTAGCACTAGAATATGATAAATGAGATAGACTCAGGACAGACTTGGCAACTCAAAACTGGGTATCATAAGCAGCAAGAATGTATACCAGCACAATCATGATCCAGAACAAGCATTATTCTTCAATGGGCTCAGGCCAGGTGATCAACGAGGTTCAGCACAGTATGCCAAGATCATCACTCGGCAGAAATAACAATGATGAGGTGCCAACGTGTAAGGCTGCTGCAGTGCATCAATACCATTAATTTTTAAAAAAACATGCAAGGGGCAGAGCTAAGTAATCTTGGGTTGGATTGAAGCTCTGTAGTTCAATCACATCTAACCATGAACCGTTATGGACAGTTAAACAATTAATGGGAAATGATGACTAAGAATATACCCATCTGCAACAATGATGTGAATGTTGAAGATGTTTAAAGTACATTGACCTTGAATTGCTAAACAGATGATTCACCTCAGCTTCTTCTTGAAATTCTTCCTACGTGATAAAAGCCTGGCTTCAACCAATTCAATTTGCTCAGTGACTGAGAGCAAGGGATTCAGTAAAGGCTATAAGAACAAACAACATTCCAGTGATAGTATCAAATACCAGTGCTTCAGGAAGAATTGTGCCTCCAGCCAATTTGTTCCAGCACTGTTAGAACATTGGTATCTAGCCAACAATGTTCCCAGGTAAATCTTGCTCAGAAAATACAGGGCAAACACAAAAGTAAGAGAAAAAGTAATCAAAGCATCTAAATGACAAGAAAATAAACTGAAAGAGTCATATGAAAAATGGCTGCAAAAGCAGATCTAGGTCTGTTATCCTGCAGTGAGTGACTCCATTCCAGGTACACATAGGCTTTCCATCATTTACAAGACACGTCAGGAGTGTGCTGGAAGACTCTCTACTTGCCTGGATGGTGGCAATTCTCAACAATCTCTAGACCATCCAAGTCAACCAGTCCACTAGATTGTCATTGGTCAACCACCCTAAGCATCCTTTCCCTTATCTAGGCCCATCCAACAGCATATCCCAAGCTCTTGACATCCACCATGAAAAGAACAAGGACATCAGAGGCGCATCATCTACAGGTCTTATATCATCCTGACTTGGAAATATATTGCTAACCCTTCATTGACACTTGGTTGAAATCCTGGAACTCCCTACCTGACAGCACAATGGAGAAGAACAGCAATTTTCAAAAAATGACTTGCCACCATTTTCACATGGACAATAAAGAATTGCTGACTTTACCGGCCATGGCCACATTTCAACAAATGACTAAAACAAAATATTTACGTGTAATATAAATGGTTGACACTTTTTAAAAAGCAGAATTAGGCCATTCAGCCCATCAAGTCTACTCCATCATTCAAACATGGCTGATCTATCTCTCCTAACCCCATTCTCCTGCCTTCTCCCCATACTCTTGGTCCATCCCAGTGAAGATTCACCAATCTGGTTGGTGTCATTGTTGCTTGGTTTGCTCATGGGTATGGCAGGTCCCTGTAAAAGGTCTTGCACTGAAATAGACACCAGGTTAGTAGATATTTCCACTGATAATCCTTCAAAAATTCTTTGAACAACTGTCAGTGAGGTGAATATCAAAAGCCATCCATCAAAATGTCATAGACTTGAAACATGAACTCTCTTTCTTTCTCCAGAGATGCTACCTGACCAGCTGGGTATTTTGTGTTTTTTTTCTTTCCTGCTATGATCAAAATCTAGACCATTGTGTGAATAGGACATTGTTTTTATTATCTGATTGAATGCAGTGTTCTGAAGAAATAAGTCTTGTTAAATCAGAAACAAAACTCTGAAGCAAATAAATAACTGCACATGGCAACATTGTTCATTCTTGTTTGTTAAGGGGATGGATAATAAATTTAAAAACAAATCTCAAATCTATTTATAAAATAAAGAAACCGTTTATGTTAAAATTCATATGATTTTGCAAAATAACCATAAAATATATATCATGCACGAAACAAAAATAACTTAACACAAGACAAAATAAAAAAGTAGTTCAATCAGAAAAGATAATAGTTCAATTCTGAATGGAACCAGTGTGATCTCTGCCTTGAATTCTAACAGAGCTATCTTTTGTTCACTTTGTGTGGAGACTTTCTCAGTTATTTCACGCATGATTTGAGAATATTCCAATGCTTATAAGCGTATGATGAACAAACAAGTTTTAAGTGTGGTCAGAGCTGGAACATAATTTATATATTATATTGAAACAACTTGCACAATACTTATGCAGACTGAACCAGACTGTAAAGCCTGCAAAGCGTAATCAATCCTGAAGCAAGCAAACAGATTGGGTTACAAAGCTTCATCATGTTATAAAACATTTATTTGCATCAACTGTTTTCTCAAACAAGAGTAAAAAAGACCCAGCCTGCATTGGAAATTAAGGTATGTGTATTTATTAGATAGTTGGAACATGGTGATTTAACAGGAAATGACCCTCAGGAATGATCTGTTTTTGTTGAATTTCATAGTATTGTCAAGGCTGGCAATTGTCGATAATGGTATACTGTGTGTTCTCCATACTTAGGTTCTTCAAATGTTGCTGTTCTGTAACTGGATTTGACATGTGAGCTGAGTCTCTCCCTGAAAGATTTTACCTCATGATCAGATCATCAAAAAGCAGAATATGAAACACTTTTATAGACCTGTGATATTCTAAATCTACTGATGTTTGTTTAATGAATGTAAAACAATGGAGCTGCCGAATGAACAACTGCCTACAATTTACACAAGGGAAGAAAATAAGCGGGACTACTGGGATTATATGATGTCTCAGGTGAAGATTTTGCCATCCAGGCTTTTTGCAGCAAACAGTAGTTTGGAAAACATTTCATTGCAGGCTCAAAAGATACAAAGAAGGGTCACAGGGGACTCGAAAAAAAGAGCTGCTCCACCAGCTTCACGGACTGCATCAATGCCAGCGCTGTCTAGTGAATACATTACACACACAGCAAGCCTGAACAACCAGAATGTAAATGACAGACTTGGCTACGGAGAAAGACATTATCAGTATGTTTCAGGTTCTACAAAGTGTATGTCTAACTTGAACCATTTAGATAATCCTTTTACAACATGTGCCCGGAGAACACAAGATTCCCCGGCTTACAGTACAACCAATGTTGAAATTGATTTTGGTGCAAGAACTGAGAAAGTACAAATAAAAGACTCCTGCATGCATAGGAAGGAGTATGTTATGCTGGTCACATCTGATACTGTAAAATACCATCAATTACCCAAGCGAGGTATTGTTGCAGTTTATATCATCAATGAACAACATGATAATGATGCATCAACACTACATTGCATGGAGGTAAGACTAGAAATAAAATACAAGTGGTGATTCAGTGATATTAAAAATAATAATAATACCTTCCTGCAGTCAGTGAATTATTTATAATTTCAGATGATACTCTAGTTTGTTCTTTTATGCCATCATACTTATAATTGTGGACATGATTAAAAGTAATTGATTACCGTAGTGAAGTATTGTCTCCATTTAAATTAAATAGCTAATCTTAAAATAGAATGTAGTTAAGCTGTGTTTAGAACCAGGGGATATGAATAAGATCCTAAATTAATGCTTTTTATTGTATTCACCAGGGAGAGAGATGCAAAAGCTGTCGTGTTAAGGGAAGGCTACACTGACATTTTGGAACATGGCAGTGTCAGGAAGGAGGAAGTATTAGAAATATTGGCATGCATTAAATCCTCTATACCTGGATGCTGAGGAAAGTGAGGGAGGATATTTCTGGATATCTGATGGATTAGCCATTGGTAAGGTGCCGGAAGACTGGAGGATAACTGATGTTGTTCCAGGCCCTTCAAAAAGTGCCTGGAATCTACAGGCCAGTGATCCTTGCATCAGATGTTGGAGAAGATTCTGAGGGACAGAATCAATTGTGCTCACTTCGAAAGACAGCGACTGATTAGTAGTAGTCAGCATGGATTTTATTCAGGAATAGTCATGTCTCACAAATCTGATTGAGTTTTTTCAGGAGGTGGTGAAGAAAATTGATGCTGTAGATGTGATTTGCATAGAATTCAGTAAGACATTCACCAGTTTCCCTGAGGTAGGCTAGTCCAGAAGGTTAACAAAAAAAGGATATGAGGCATGTTGGCAAATTATGTCCAAAGCTGACGGTGATAGGAAGCAAAGTATAGCAGTGGATTCGTATTCTTCTGACTCAGTTGATGATTTTACCATCCAGGCTTTTTTGTGACAACAGTAGTTTGGAAAACATTTAATTGGAGGCTCAAAAGAAGGGTCACAAGGGACCAGAAAAAGAGTTGCTGCACCAGCTTCACACACTGCATCAATGCCAGAGCTGTCTAGTGAATACATTACACACACAGCAAGCCTGAACAACCAGAATGTTTCAGGTTCTACAGAGTGCATGCCTAACTTGAACCATTCAAATAAGCCCATTACAACATATGCCCAGAGATTCCCCGGCTTACAGTCCAACCAATGTTGAAATTGATTTTGGTGCAAGACCTGAGAAAGTGCAAAATAAAAACTACTGCATGCATTGGAAGGATTATATTACACTAGTCACATATGATACTGTAAAATACTATCAATCCAAACATCTGGGGGGTATGGGACGTCAAATTCTGGTTGGACATATAGAGTAAATGGCAGGGACCTTAGGAGCATTAATGTCCAAGGAGTCCAGTGATCCCTACCAATGTTCTTCAAAGGTCAGAATCTCATAAAAAGCCTATTTGGATTTCTATCATCTTTTGGATCCAGAGACCCTTTCGTGAAATGGCATCAGCTGTCTTCCAAATGTTAAAAAATAGAATTTTCCCAGGAAGTTAATTGAATGCCTCGAACACCCCTTTCCTCTTGGCTATATGCTGACCTTGAAGAAATATGCCTGAGATTATGCTTGAGGCCACATTTGGGAGTTGGGGTGGAGTGATGTGGGGGGAGAATGGGCTGGTGGGCTTTTCATTTGGGACATGGATCAATGAAGGGATCAGAGTTTTGGAATTTGGGATCTTAGGATATCAGGGCTTGAGCTGTTTGGTTGTTAGGCAATTAGGGGACTGGATTTGACCAAAAGGGGGTTGAGATGAGTGAGTAGAGATTGATTTGCCAAAGGATAATGGGTAGTAGGTATGGGTCTTAGCGAGTCTGTTCTCAGTATCTGGCTGTACAATGTAAGCATGATCATTCCAAGACTGACTAATGATCATTTCTCCCAGAAATGATTTTTTGTTTTATTTTAACATAATAATTGGAGTAAAGCTATAGTTAAAATAGAATCAAATTAATTTGTGGATGAACAAAGATGCAGCTTTAAGATTTTTATTTTAACAGAATGAGAAAATCAATGATCTCTTTGCATCGGTCCCAATTCAAAAAGTGAAAAGTAGATTGACGACCAGGAATGCAGATCAAGTTCTTGAAGGTAATTTGCCCAAACCGTGTGTTTAAAAGAAAGGTCTTTGGTGTCAAAAGATTTTGTCGGTTAGTGCAAAAGCCTTGTCAAATAATAATATATTTTGTGACATTTAGGTTATATGCATTTTTTTATTTTAGTCAACTTAAAGAATGATGGGCTGTTTGTATATGGAGTAAGTTTTGACTGCCCTGAAGATTAATTACATGTTTTTGTTATCAGACTGGTTAGAAGTATTTGTAATAATATAATGGGCTCATAACTGAGGTGTTCCTGTGCCAGCTTTCTAGTGAACTCCTCATGCTATGAATGTGTGAGTGTGCACACGGTCTGAGTGTGTGCATGGTTTTTGAATTTCCTGAAATTATTTTAGGAAATAACTTTCAGCATTAAAAAAATCCAGATCCTGAGTAATTCTGAATGTTTGTGAATATATTTAAACTTCAGTGATGGTTATTGGGCGGCACAGTGGTGCAGTGGTAGAGTTGCTGCCTTACAGTGCCAGAGACCTGGGTACGATCCTGCCTACGGGTACTGTCTGTACGGAAATTTTACATTCTCCCTGTGACCGAGTTAGTTTTCTCCAGATGCTCCGGTTTCTTCACACATTCTGAAGACATACAGGTTTGTAAGTTAATTGGCTTCTGTAACTTGTTCCTAGTGTGTAGGATAGTGTACGGGATCATTGCTGGTCAGCGCAGACTTGGTGGGCCAAAGGGCCTTGTTTCCACTCTGAATCTAAAAAAGCTTTGGTATACAGTGTGACTGGGGGTGAGACCTCAGTGACCAGCAATGCAAGTCTGTCAGCATAGGTGGCCACGTGCTCGAAGGGGCCTTGTGTTGTTCTGCACCACCCTGAGCCACACTGATAATATGTGGGAATGCATTGAACCAGGAATACATTGAACTGTGATCTTCAGGAATAGACAATCTGCCCCAAACATTATATATAATCTTGAAATTAAAACTTCATCAGAAGTTTACAAATTTGAAAGAAAGTAAATAATAAACTTGCATTTCGATGCCACCTTTTGGTTTTTTTTAGTTTAGTTTAGAGATACAGTGCGGAAACAGGCCCTTCGGCCCACCGAGTCCCCACACATTAACACAAGCCTACACACACAGGAGAAGATTTTACACTTATACCTAATATACAAACCCAAGCCAATTAGCCTACAAATATGTACGTCTTTGAAGTGTGGGAGGAAACTGAAGATCTCGGAGAAAACCGGTCACGGGGAGAACGTACAAACTTCGTACTGACAGCACCTGTCGTTTAGATCGAACCCGGAACTCTGGCACTGTAAACACTGTAATGCAGCAACTCTACCGCTGCGCCATCGTGCCGACCTTTTTACATTGGTCAAACATTCCACGTTTTTGCAGTAAATCACACTTTTGAAAATATTTGCATAGACTTGAGACTTATTTGATGCAAAATAGCATGGCGACTCTTTGTGTGTTGTCCCAGATGGGGATCTACTATCATCCACGCCAACTGTTCCACTCCATACTGTGTGTGATTGTACTCATGCACAGTATGATTTGACTAGATAGCATTCAAAACAAAGCTTTTCACTGTAATTCAGTGCACAAGACAATAATAATAAACTATAAACACACAGCATGATCCTACAAATAGGACTATTTCAGCTATTGATTTCAGGTATTAATTTAAGAATATGTGTTATCCAGTGCGCATAGAAAATTAATTTTACTTTCCAAGTACCTCGCAAGAAAGCAAACTTGATTTAATATCTCATTTGAAAGATAACATCTTAGTGCAATGCTCTCCCAGCACTATTTTCAGCCCGCAGCAGATGCTGAATTGGCATTAAGACCAACATCTTATGACTTTGAGGCAAAAGAGTTATCACAGCCAAGGCTGATACTGAAGACAACAATGTTTCTCGTACAGGCGCCAGCAATGAAATCAACAATTTTGGATAATGAAAATGTTTTTAAAACTGCACATGCTGTAAATCTGATATGAAAATAGAAAATGCTGGAAAGACTCAGCAGGTCAGGCAGCATCTGTGAAAGGAGAAACAGTTAACATTTCAGGACACATCATCAGAACTTAGCTTCTAGCATTTAACTTTCATTTTTATTTAAATTTCAGAAAACTGGTTTCTCCAGTTTGTTAGGCATGACTAATTCTGAATCAAATTTCCATCTCTGCAGATGCTACATGATCTGCTTGGTATACGTTTGCTTTTATTTTATATTTTCAGCAACTTCAATGCATGATTCCCAAAAGGTTAATCTGCAAGTCAAATCAGTAGTAAAGAAAGCAAACTCAATGCTAGCATTTATTTCAAGAGGACGTATACAAAAACAGGGATGTAATGATGAGGCTCTATAAGGCACTGGTCAGGCCTCATTTGGAATATTGTGAGCACTTTTGGGCACCATATCTGAGGAGGGATGTGTTGGCTCTGGAGTGGGTCCAGAGGAGGTTTTACAAGAATGGTCCCAGGAATGAGTAGGATAACCTATGATGAGCATTTGTTGGCACTGGGCCTGTATTCGCTGGACTTTAGAAGAATGAGGGGGGACCTCATTGAAGCATACAGAATAGTGAAAGGCTTGGATAGAGTGGATGTGGAGAAGATGTTTCCACTAGTGGGAGAGTCTAGGACTAGAGGTGATAGCCTCAGACGTTCTTATAGGAAGGAGATGAGGAGAACTATATTTAGTCAGTAAGGGGGTGAATCTGTGGAATTCTTTGTCACAGAAGGCTGTGGAGGCCCAGTAAGTGGATATTTTTAAGGCAGAGATAGATAGATTTTTGATCAGTACAGGCGTCAGAGATTATGGGGAGAAGGCAGGAGAATGGGATTAGCTGAGAAAGATCGATTATCCATGATTGAATGGAGGAATAGACTAGACGGGTCGAATTCCACAAATCCACAAACTTATTACAAATCCACAAACTTACACAGCTCTGTTAATTCTACCTCCATCCTTCTTACCTCCGGTAATAAATGCATTCCAATCTTCTGGTTTTCACATCAGTTCTACTGACATCCCTTGCCAACGATTGTCTCCAAGACATCTTTCTTTTTCCTTAACTATGGCTTCAGCTTCCACAGAGTTGAGTGGGTTCTCATCGCTACTGTTTCATTTCCTGCACTTCTGCTCTCAAACCCTGTCCTCTCAAGAGCTAGAATTGGGTTTCTCTTGTCCTTACTTTCCACCCCATCAGGCTTTACAATAAATGGAGTATTCTCTGTATTTTCCATGAACTTCAATATAATGCCACCATCAGGCATGCCTTCCTTTTTCAGCATTCTAAAGAGTCTTTTCTGTGATTGTCAGTTTTACTCTTTTATCTTCACCAACAAATCTCTCTGCACATTTCCATACAATTATAGGATGTGTAGCACCTACCCATTTAACATCTTCCATTCCCAATATTCAGGAATCCACAGACTCCTTTCAGCTGTGTGGATCCTTTGCCCTCCTTCAAGTTTAGTGCATTGCATTTAGCACCCACCATGTTGTTTCCTATTCATTGGAAAATCCAAACTCAGATTGGTTGGTCGTTCAGTCTACAAATGAGCCTTGAGCCTCTAGTTACCTTTCAGTTCAATTTTCCTTTTACTTCCCACATTAACTTTTCTGTTTAAGAAGGAACTGCAGATGCTGGAAAATCGAAGGTAGACAAAAGTGCTGGAGAAACTCAGCGGGTGCAGCAGCATCTATGGAGCGAAGGATATAGGCAACGTTTCGGGCCGAAACCCTTCTTCAGACCTGAAACGTTGCCTATTTCCTTCGCTCCATAGATGCTGCTGCACCCGCTGAGTTTCTCCAGCACTTTTGTCTACCTTTAACTTTTCTGTGTTTTGTCTTATACATCTGTTCTCCTGAAGCCTGGTGCAGGTCACAGAGCTTCTACTGAGGCATTTTGCAACCCTCAGTACTCAACACTGAATACAACAATTTCAGGTACAGCCTTCTAGTTTGTGTTTGAACTGGTTTATTCTGATGAAAGGTCATCTGCTTGCAATAACAACAAAGTTTTTTACTCTCTGCATATGCTGCAGAACCTGCTGGACATTGCTGCCATTTTCTGCTTTTAATCTCACCTTTCCAGCAATGACAGTTGATCAAGGGTCTCATGAGGAAGTTTGGTGGCAGATACAGTGGCTTGCAAAAGTTTTCATACCCCTTGAACTTTCCCACATTTTGTCACGTTACAACCACAAACGTAAATGTATTTTATTGGGATTTTATGTGATAGACCAACACAAAGTGGTGCATAATTGTGAAGTGAAAGGAAAATGATACATGGTTTCCAATTTTGATTACAAATAAAAAACTGAAAAGTGTGGCGTGCAAAAGTATTCAGCCCCCCTGAGTCAATACTTTGTTGAACCACCTTTCGCTGCAATTACAGCTGCAAGTCTTTTGGGGTAAGTCTCTACCAGCTTTGCACATCTAGAGACTGAAATGTTTGCCCATTCTTCTTTGCAAAAGAGCTCAAGCTCAGTCAGATTGGATGGAGAGCGTCTATGAACAGCAATTTTCAAGTCTTGCCAGAGATTCTCAATTGGATTTAGGTCTGGACTTTGACTGGGCCATTCTAACACATGAATATACTTTGATCTAAACCATTCCATTGTAGGTCTGGCTGCATGTTTAGGGTCGTTGTCCTGCTGGAAGGTGAACGTCTGCCCCAGTCTCAAGTCTTTTGCAGACTCTAACAGGTTTTCTTCCAAGATTGCCCTGGATTTGGCTCCATCCATCTTCCCATCAACTCTGACCAGCTTCCCTGTCCCTGCTGAAGAAAAGCATCCCCACAGCATGATGCTGCCACCACCATGTTTCACAGTGGAGATGGTGTGTTCAGGGTGATGTGCAGTATTAGTTTTCCACCACACAAAGTGTTTTGCATTTAGGCCAAAAACTTCAATTTTGGTCTCATCAGACCAGAGCACCTTCCTCCACATGTTTGCTGTGTCCCCCACATGGCTTGTGGCAAACTGCAAACAGGACTTCTTATGGCTTTGTTTCAACAATGGCTTTCTTCTTGCCCCTCTTCCATAAAGGCCCGATTTGTGGAGTGCATTACTAATAGTTGTCCTGTGGACAGATTCTCCCACCTGAGCTGTGGATCTCTGCAGCTCCTCCAGAGTTACCATGGGCCTCTTGGCTGCTTCTCTGATCAATGCTCTCCTTGCCCGGCCTGTCAGTTTAGATGGACGGCCATGTCTTGGTAGGTTTGCAGTTGTGCCATACTCTTTCCATTTTCGGATGATGGATTGATTAGTGCTCCGTGAGATGTTCAAAGCTTGGGATATTTTTTTATAACCTAACCCTGCTTTAAACTTCTCCACAACTTTATCCCTGACCTGTCTGGTGTGTTCCTTGGGCTTCATGATGCTGTTTGTTCACTAATGTTCTCTAACAAACCTCTGAGGCCTTCACAGAACAGCTATATTTATACTGAGATTAGATTACACACAAGTGGACTCTATTTACTAATTAGGTGACTTCTGAAGGCAATTGGTTGCACTGGATTTTATTTAGGGGTATCAGAGTAAAGGGGGCTGAATACTTTTGCACGCCACACTTTTCAGTTTTTTATTTGTAATAAAATTTGGAAACCACACAAGTGGACTCTATTTACTAATTAGGTGACTTCTGAAGGCAATTGGTTGCACTGGGTTTTATTTAGGGGTATCAGAGTAAAGGGGGCTGAATACTTTTGCACGCCACACTTTTCAGTTTTTTAATTGTAATAAAATTTGGAAACCATGTATCATTTTCCTCCCACTTCACAATTATGCACCACTTTGTGTTGGTCTATCACATAAAATCCCAATAAAATACATTTACGTTTGTGGTTGTAATGTGACAAAATGTGGAAAAGTTCAAGGGGTATGAAAACTTTTGCAAGCCACTGTATACACAGGATGGTAATATTTCCTTGTGCTGCCAAATTGCTATCAGGAGGACAATCTATTGCAATGTCTTGAGACGGGAGAAAATAAAAGTATAATATCTTGTGAAATAATTGTCTGCTATTTGGCTGCTTGTGTGCATTATGCTGGTATTTTTTGTTTCACGTGGACATTCAAGTTTGACGCACATATTTAGTCAGATCTGTATAGTACACCTTTTAAAACAGTTTTAAATTTATAGCATCCTAATAATAAACCCCCAAGATATTTCAAAATTTTCTCTCAATTCAGTAATTTATATGCTATTTTTGTCCCATATAATTCATTTTTATATTATATTATGGCCATTTCCATGTACAGGGAGTACAATTATTAGGGAATGCATTCCAATATGTGGCATTCAAAAAGAATTGCTTATAGATTTCAAAGCCTTATGGAAATAAATTGCTGAGCCTCGTGATATTCCTAGATCCAAAGAAGGATATATAACAGACTTAAAATATTCAGCATACAACGTACAAGAATTTTTATTTTATTTAGATCAACTGCATTCTCTCAAAGAGCAAAAAGTACCATAGATAGATTGAAATAAAAACAAAAATGTAGGAAATATGCATGACTTGTGCAGTGTCAATGATTAAGTTTGAAAATATTGTGAATAAATATTAAGATGTGTTGAGATATAATTGTTTTCTGAATTGTAAAGTACTGCTGTCAAAGTCTATATGACCATCAGTGTTTTGCAAATTATAAATATTTGGAACAGAGCTAGAGTATTTTTATTCTCTCATCTTTCATTAGTTATCGTTTCAGAGATAAATCTTTCCAAAATCTTTTGCCATCAGTAAAGGTTGAAATATAATATTAAAAGCTGAAATAAAATTTAATACTAAGAGTAACTTTTAAAAATGACTACAATTTATTCTGGTATATAAAACCGAAGAATATTTTTGGTCAAATAAATCTTAAAATCTAATGTTTTCAATTTTCTGTTTCCAACTGTGTTCAGAACAGTACTTCCAGAGATTTTGTTACAAAGGGGCCTTGCAAGGAGGTTACTTGCATGTGGTAGCAAAGCTGTTGAATCTCTACCCATTGTTTTCATTTTACGTATAATGGCAAGGATTGAATGATATAAAGTGGGGAGACAAATATCTTCTTACGCCAGATGTTCTTAGCTCTCTTTCTAAATTGAGGCCTAATACTGCACTGGAGACAAATAATAAAGAAGATTAATTGTTATTCTATTGGCTTCCATTCACTTGGAGCAAACATAACTAACCAACAATTTTCCAACAGTAATAACATGATTTCAGTCCAATTGGTAATTGATGAATACACAATAAATGCTATTTACATTCGATGCCTTGTTCTCCAAGTGTAGCTACAGAAGTCTGTGCTTTTGCAAACATAGCTGTTCATTATAGGAAAATAGCACAAATGGGAGCATTTATATGTGGAATTAGTACTGTGTCTGTAATGTAACAGATCTCAGTATAAATGTTGTCGGAATTTAATCGCATAACCAACTCGAAGGCTATTGATGATCCTTGGCACTAACCAGTGACATTCTACTCGTGGTTACAAAGATGTAATGGGTGGGTGAATTGGCTACTGCAAATTATCCCTTAGTGTTGGTGCTGTAAGTGGCAAAGAATCAAAGAGGAGTTGATGGGCATGAGAGAGTAAATTGCAGGGTTTCATAGACATAGGAGGGGTGAATGGAACAAACAGCTTTGCTCTGTTGGGAGCTGTCGTGTGTCCACTGGGCTTAATGGTATCCTTCTGTGTTGTTGATTTAAGTGGGATAACATAGAACTGGTGTACGAATGATCGATGATCGACATAGACTCGTTTGGTCAAGTCCTTTTTCCATGCTATATATCTAATTTAAATTAAACTAAAAGTAAGCAAAAGAAAAAGGCCTGAATGTTAACTGGGATGGATTAAACGGATCTTGATCTGTAGTCATTCTAGTTTTAACGCAAGACTTATAGCCCTGTCCCACTGTATGAGTTTATTCAAGAGTTCTCCTGAGTTTGCCCTGATTCGAACTTGGACATTCACGGTAATGGCCACTCGTAGGTACACGGGGCTCTCATGGAAATTTTTCAACATCTTGAACAATCTTCGCAAGTCTTCCCGAGTACCTGCCGTTAGCATTACGAGCCGCTAAGAGACGCCGACGTACCTGCTACGTACCCGCTACGTACATTCTACGCACTTACCACGAGTTTGATTTTTTTTTAAACTCGGGAGAGCTCTTGAATGAACTCATACAGTGCGACAGGGCTATTAATTCAACTGGTCATTGTTCAAACAAATAGATTAACTAAATTATAACCATCATGTGTTTTAGGATCCTAATGCCATTTATTTTATCTGACTTGGTGCTGCTGTCATTATGTCATAAACAGCTAAGTGCAGTATTTGCAAAGAACAGAAATACTGTGGGACAGGGAGTGGAGATCGGGGGGTTTAGCTAGGAGCCAAAAGAGATGCTCACTGACATCCTTGCCCTCCAAACAGAGAAATGTATCCGATTTTTCGTCAGAATAATGGTGCATAAGAAGGTTACTCTTCTCTCGGCATGTTTTGTATAACTGTGCCATCTGCCAGCAGACTGACAAAACACTATTGGAGTTGCCAATGTGTATTGCAGCCAAAGTGAATACTGCACTTAATTTCCCAGCTTCTGGAAATTAGGAAAAATGTAGAGTATAATAGTAAGATTAAACGAGAACTTACTAGTTCGAAGTTTGATCGTTATTTTATGAGGAGTTACGATGAGGGATTACGTGAAGAACCCGCCTCACGCTGGCAAATGGCATACTTCAAAGCAGCGGCATGAAAAACACAGAACACCAAATAGCCGAAGTAACATAGTAAGGCTCATAAAAGACTTAGAACTACCAGATTGATCATTTATTTTATGAGGGTGGGAGTGGAGGGCACGTAATCCCTCATCGTAACTCCTCATAAAATAACGATCAAACTTCGAACTGGTAAGTTCTCATTTTAATCTTACTATTTTACTTCGGAGTCACGTGAGTGACTACGTGAAGATTTTAAAGCTTTCTGTGTTTTTTATGTCGTAATATTTAATTAGTACGACAGTCCGGCTAAGTAAATACATACATGAGAAACCAGACTAATATTAGTTCTTTCCATAATTAACTTTTTTAATGGTTTAAAGAACATATAATAACCCTCCTTATATCCGAGGGAATGATTACAAGTGATAAACGATATAAGTGACTACATAACTGGTTATAGTAATCAATAGTATACAAAGCAGGTGATTATATTGATCCCAACACCGCGTGGCCAAAGCTTGTCATAGTGTGAACAGGTTTATTGTAGAACTTTGAAAAAAATTCTTCTTTACTCCACCCTGCGATTTTTAAAATATGCTCGAGTGGTACGTCCTGCACCTTCGCCGCGGACGTAGCTGCAGCCCTGGTGGAGTGAGATTTGAACACATCAGTGTCTACTCCTGCTAAAAGCAACACCTGTTTCAACCATTTTGAGATAGTTTGAACTGAAGCTTTTGTGTGTGGCTTTTTATGCGTAATCATTAACGTTTTTTCATTTCCTCGAAGAGTTTCAGTAACTTTAACATATTGATTCAAATGTTTAACCACACACAAAGTAGGATCAATAGGATAGGCTTGAAAAGTTACCTTAGCTCCAGATCTCCCTGGTCTGCTTTGTTTGATCAGATCGTAAACATAGAACACAATGTTATCTGTAGTCACATGCATACAGTCTAAGCGCAACATTTGTAAAGTTTGCACTCTTTGAGCTGAGACCAATGACATTAACATTATTAATTTCAATGTTAATCTTTCCAATGACAATCCTTCAATTGGAGTCCATTGCCTAAGTAAGGTAAGTACAATGCTCACATCCCAAATCTCTGTATATCTTGGTTTGGGTGGATTGATGTTAAAGATTCCTTTCATGAATCTAGATATTAATGGATGTGATCCAATTGATTTCTGGTCAGACATTAGTCCTAAATAAGATGATAAGGCACTGCGTGCAGTGTTAATGGCACTGTAACTTAAATGTTGCTCAAAATGCAATTTGGCAAGGAACTCCAAAACATTTGCAATATTCACAGTATCATAAGAAATATTTGACTGTGTGCAAAATTCTTCCCATTTCTTTATATGTGTCATATATTGTTTTTGTGTGCTATCTCACCATGATGCGACTATAACTTCCATAGTTTTGTCCGACAATCCCAGCTCCTGTAGTGGTCTGGTCAAAACCTGCAGATTAATAAATTCATATATGCATATAATGGATAAATTTCTTTAGTTACTGGATTAATCAAAATATCACTACAGTTAGGAATTGACATATATGGTTCTTTAATCATATTCAGCATTAACGGGAACCAAGGTTGTGTTGGCCAATTTGGAACTACCAACAATCCTGTGGCAGAATCTTGTTCTATTTTCTTCAGACATTTCTGAATCAAAACAAATGGTGGAAAAGCATAAAAGAACATATTCCCCCAGTTCAATGAAAAAGCATCTACTGCTACTGCATCTGGATCGTGTTCCCAAGACACATATTTAGGCAATTGATGATTAAGCCTTGATACAAACAGATCAATTTCTGGTAAACCAAATTGGGTTACAATATTCTTAAATATTGATGGATTAAGCATCCATTCTGTGTTATCTTTAAATATCCTTGATCTTTTATCTGCCACCACATTGTCTTTACCTGGAATGTAATTTGCTGAAATCCAAATTTGGTGGTCAATACACCATTGCCATATTTCTTTGACCAGACAATCACATGATACTGATCTAACTCCCCCCATGTGATTAATATATGCAACCGCCGTTTTATTGTCTAACTGTATTAATACATGTAGACCCTTTTTTGAACAACAATATGCTTTTAATCCATAGAAAGCACCCAATAACTCTAAATAGTTAATACCATAAGTTTGAAGAAACATTTCTTCTTGAACTTTCCATCTACCTCCACAACTGGAGGATGAATCTGTTGCCCCCCATCCGAGAGCACTAGCATCTGTTTGTAAAACCATTTCAGGCTGTTTAATCAGAATGTTTTTAGCAGCTTGTGGGACATTTTCAACCCACCATTGTAATTCCAACACAGCTTCTTTTGTTAATTGCATAGGCCTATCAAAGTGGCCTGCTTTCTCTTTGAGAGCTCTTATTTTGTCCCTTTGAAGATTTTGATAATGTAATGGACCAAATTCTACTGCAGGAAATGCTGCTACTAGTTTCCCAATGGTTTTCGCTACTTCTCGGATGGAAGGATAAGGTTTGTTAATGAGATTTTTACAGGTTACCAAAATATCATCAACTTTATCTGTTGGTAAAGTTACTAACATAGTCACTGAATCAATTACAAACCCCAAAAAGTTAATTGATTGTGCTGGCTGCAGCTGGAACTTAATTGGATGAATCAAAAACCCTAGCTTTTCAAACAAAGCTTTAGTAACTGAAACTGAGTTCTCACCTGACTCTTGATTATCATTAATGATTAGAATGTCATCGAGATAAGCCATAATGACGTGTTTTTGTGCTCTTAATTGGGCTAACACTGGTTTCAACAGTTTCGTAAAGAGCCTGGGAGCTGAACTCAATCCATTTGGCAAAGCTTTAAACTGCCATAATTGTTCCAGCCAATTAAATTTTAAGTACCTCCGGAAATTCTGATGTATAGGTACAGAATAATAAGCGTCTTTTAAGTCAATCTTAGCCATATAACAACCTGCTGAAATTAAATATCTTACAGTATTAAATGTTTCCATTTTAAAATGTTTGTATTCTACAAACTTATTTAAATCTGTAAGGTCCAGAATAATTCTGCAACCACCATCTTTTTTATTTCTCCGAAAAATGTTAGAGACAAATTGATGCTCGTGTTCATAAGTTTTTTCAATTACCCCTTTTTCAGATAATTTGTCAATTTCCACATTAATCTCTGCTTTATCAATAGCAGTAAACACAAAAGCATAAGCAGGTTTATTCTGTACAGGCGGATTAACCCCTTCTTTAAATGTAATAATGGCTCCTGAAACTGCTTGTAATATAAATCGATCAGAAGTAATAGTAAGCCAGTCTTTATAAAACTTTTGTAATCTCCCTCCAACTGGAGTTTTATCTGCAGTTTCTTTAAGTATAACACAAGTCTTTAATACCTCTCCATATGAGCGTGGTGGTCTCCTTCTCCCTGAATATGGGTAAGCATTGGGCTGTGCAGGACGATAATACTTCCTTGACAAATTTCTGCCTCTATTTCCGAAGTCAAAACCCCTTCGGGGCGAAAAATATCTTTTTTGTCCAAAGACGAAAGGCTTCACACCGCTAAAATATTTAGCTTCTTCATCCAACTCTTTCAGTTGTTTAGGCAGATTTTCTTCAAACAGATACCCAGGAGCTTGAACACCACTTGCTCGACACAGGCTTGCAAATCTAGGGTGAAATATGGGCCGAATCGCCATTTTCCTCATACAGTTAATTTCATAGAAAGAATTGCACAATAAGCCCAAAGTATCTTTTTGAATCTTATCCATCTCCAATCTCTCCATTTGTCTTCCATAGGCCGTAACGGCAGCAGAAATTAGTTTGAGAGTTTTTTGAAATCTCACTTCTTGAGCTCTCATACTTGGAGTCATGGATGTCCATATCAATGGATTAACCGTAGGCACTTCCAATGAGGCACAATTTCCTGGTGTTTTATATAATTCTGATGTTTCAATCATCACAGATCCTTGAAGTTGGTGAGACACCATATAATTAATACTGGCAGCTAGGTTCTCTTCCATAGCCTCACCACTTCCTTCAGGTATAGCAAATTCTTTTGCTATCCCAGGCACATTTGGCCTTTTCTTTTTACTTTGTGGTGTGCATTCAAAATCCAAATCACCACCAGCAGGGTCTGCCTTCTGCAGCCCTAAATCAATTGGGATTTCACCCCATGAGACTTCTTCCAGCCCAAATCCTGGGTCCGGATTTTCAAACTCCCAACTTGGCCCACAGCCATATTCAGAATAATCAAACCCCTCAGAGCTTTTTTGGGATCCTTCTGTGTTCTGTGACCCTTGTCTCATGATTTTCTGGAGAACTTTCTCCATATGCTCCATAGTTTTATTATCTGGAGGACTTTCAGTATCAGAGTCATCCGAAACCACGGGCCTCTCAGATTTCTTTTTACATTTTTTAGGAGCATTTCCCTCCGTGGTTATTATTACTGGAGAATCTAGAAACTCGCTATCGGGTATATCAGCGGCCACCGGTATCGGAACCGGATCCGCACTAGCTTCTTGTCCCGTATTTTTATTTTCACCCCGGGAAGATCTTTTTACCCGCGAATTTCTCTTTGCCGATTTCTCCATTTTTCTTTATAATCAGTGCTAAATCAGCACGTTTACGCGACTCTGAATTTTACTTTTACTTTCGCTTGCTGGGCACACCCAGCGTACGCTAAAAAACATCCCGACTTTGCTGCACTTACCTGCGGGGCCGTTCCGACCGCTGCGAGGAGCTGCTCCTTACTGCAGCTCCTCCTTCCGCCGTCAGCGTCGACGTAATGCCGTTTGCCAGCGTGAGGCGGGTTGTTCACGTAGTGACTCCGAAGTAAAATTTTGTATGTACTCTGTAGCCAGGCATGTGCCGTCAGGGTAAGGTAATCCTGACTAAAATTATAAAATGGTATATTATATTATAAAATAGTAAGATTAAAAGAGAACTTACCAATTTGAAGTTTGATCTTGATTTTATGAGGAGTTACGTTGCTGATTACGTGATGAACACCCGCCAGGCCGCTTGCACACCAATCTTCAAAGCAGCGGTATGTAATCACAAATAACAACACCGAAGTGACATAGCAAGATGCGTGACTCGAGAACTACCAGATGATCCTTTATGAGAGAGGGTTGGGCGTGGCGGGCACGTAATCACCAACGTAACTCCTCATAAAATCAAGATCAAACTTCAAACTGGTAAGTTCTCGTTTAATCTTACTATTTTACTTCGGAGTCATGTGAGTGATTCTGTGAAGAGTTCAAAGCTTTGTGATTTCATGCCGCAGATTACAAATCTCGTCATCCCACGGCAGTGATTAACTCGAATGAGAAATTAGTGCATTAGTAGTAACATTGCATTTAATGCAGTAATAAAGTTTATTTTAAAAATATAAACAAACAACAGTACCCATCTATCCCAGGGCACTTATAACCATATAACCATATAACAATTACAGCACGGAAACAGGCCCTCTCTGCCCTTCCAGTCCGTGCCGACCATTTGTTTTCCCCTAGTCCCATCTACCTGCACTCAGACCATACCCCTCCATTCCCTTCACGTCCATATACCTATCCACTTTACTCTTAAATGTTAAAATCGATCCTGCCTCACCACTTCTGCTGGAAGCTGATTCCACACAGCCACCACCCTCTTAGTAAAGAGGTTCCCCCCTCACGTTACCCCGAAACTTCTGTCCCTTAATTCTCATGTCATGCCCTCTTGTTTGAATCTTCCCTACCCTCAATGGGAAAAACGTATCCACGTCAACTCTGTCTATCCCTTTCATCATTTTAAAGACCTCAATCAAGTCCCCCCTTAACCTTCTGTGCTCCAAAGAATAAAGACCTAACTTGTTCAACCTTTCTCTGTAACATAGTTGCTGGAACCCTGGCAACATTCTAGTAAATCTCCTCTGTTCTCTCTCTATTTTGTTGACATCCTTCCTATAACTAGGCGACCAAAATTGTACACCATACTCCAGAATTGGTCTTACCAATGCCTTGTACAATTTTAACATTACTTCCGTACTCCTATATTCAATGCTCTGATTTATAAAGGCCAGCACACCAAAGGCTTTCTTTAACACCCTATCTACATGCGATTCCACCTTCAGGGAACTATGCACAGTTATTCCTAAATCCCTCTGTTCCACAGCATTCCTCAATTCCCTACCATTTACCATGTACTTCCTATTTTGATTTGTCCTGCCAAGATGTAGCACTTCACACTTAACAACATTAAACTCCATCTGCCATCTTTCAGCCCACTTTTCCAAATCTTTAGACAGAACTTAAAATAGCATTGGCAAACAGCCCTGGATTGGCAATCGGCCGATGATAGAAATTCTGAAACATCAGCTCATTTGTCCATCCGGCGGCCGCCAAAATATGGTCGACGGGCACGTCCCTCGCCTTGGCCGCTGACGTAGCTGCTGCCCTAGTGGAAAGAGATGTAAACACACTATCTAAATGATACGCTGATGTTGATGCTCACCTGGTGGAATAAGATATACAATCGTCAGTGTTAATACCTGTATAACCCAGAACCTGCTGCAGCCACCTTGAAATAGTCTGCGACCTACCTTTGTGTAGTTGTTTGTTTACTAATAAACAATGCTGATTCCATACTTCATAGGATTCTGGTGGCCTTGATAACATAGACGTGAGACCGTGGGGTATCCAAAATGATCTTAAATCATGCCACCCCTAGTCTACTCTGCTTGTGTAGACCAGAATGTAAAATGGCACCTGCAGCCAATTCCATCCTATCCAGCCACAGCGTTTGCAATGTTTGCCATCGTTGTGCTGATATTAGTGTCATAACTAAGGATGTAGCTGGAACCCCTTGGTGAAGTAATGTTCACACATTTACAATAACCAATTGCTTAATCTTGTAGTGGGAGAACTTGTGTCAAGATCTTTTAACAGTTCAATATCCAGGTTGACCCGACAGCGTAGTTCCCTTATGTCTCTATAACTGAATTATTGTCAAAAACCATTTAAAATGAACTGGGAAACATCAGTAATATGTACCATATTAAATGTAGCATTAATACTTAACAAAAAACACTTCTGATCCCCTTAATAGAAATGTACTGCTTTTTTGGGTGCTATCCCTGCACACTTCAGTGAGCACCTTCATGACTTGATTTGACAACCTGAGCCATTAGTCAATCCATTCAAAATGTGTAAGTCAATAATTGTTTTACTGTGCAAAGGCCGGTCTCCTGAATCACAGTTTGAACAGCAAGTTCTTGTTTTTTGGAATAACCATATATCGTTGTGCCATAATGCCTGATGAAGCAGGCAACATGGACTCTTGGCCAGTCCAACAGTACGAACCCAAGCGAGGTCTTGTTGACTGTTTTAAGACCAGGCTAATGAGGCAAAAATTAGGAAGACAAAAAAGACCATTCCTCCTATTGAAGCAAGAATGTATTTCTCCGCACTGTTGTGCCACATATTTTTGCAATCAGTGAATAAACATGCACCAACATGTCGATACTCGTTGTAGTATTGAACCATACTTTCATCATACTTTGAGATCCAACACTTATTCTGTGTTATCATCGATCTGGATGATACACCAGTGGCAAAGGAGATTAATTACAGGATATTTGTACTTGATTACCATGTGACTAACATATGTCACCATCGTAGAGTAACAACTTGAATTTGAGCATGTAGAATATGTATATTCGCTCAATAGCCCCTTACTCATGGGTGCATTTAGTGTATATATTTAGTTGATACCAACAATTGAAGAATTGGTAATTCATGCAATCTCCAATACCTCCAAGTAGGTGATGGTATTTGGAAGTTCTCATCTTAGAGTCCTAAGCATCAGTTTATAATAACTGAATTTTACCAACCACACCACTGTAGTGAGTTTCAAGTTCAAGTTCAATGAGTTATTGTCATGTTTGCAATGCTGAATACTGTTACTTCATCATTGTGGCTGAGGTAGCTTCAGCTGACAATAGCATAAGGTTGTTAACAATGGTCTAATTGCTACTTACACAATATCAGTTCCTTGATTTGCTTGGCTGAACACAGCTGCTATATTGCCAATTACCCTTGATGAAAATAACTCAGTTTTGTAACAGATTGCTATAATTCCAATCTCTTGCCACAAGGCGGAGTCAAGGCTAATAATAATTAAAGGTAAATCCCAATGTCCAACAAACAGTTTATCCCATACCCCAAAGCTTTACTGTTATAGTACAGTTATATTGTCTTTGATAACCTCTGTAATGTGATTTGTATAGCATGTATCTCTTACCTTATGAATCTGTTGTCGTCAGGAAAATATGTTTTCATATTCGAAAAGTTCATATGCCCGACACTCTCCATTCTTCATAATAACATGCCACTCCTGCCTTATTCCATGGGTGGTTTGCATGAGAACTTTTGTCCAATTTCCAAACCCTGGCCATAATCCAAACTTGCTTGGAATGCTTCAACTGTGCATCAACCAAATATTTTTACCCTTTGTGTATTGTACAAAACAAATGTAAATATTACAACTTGTGAATGGTGCACTACCCAAATTTTGGAAGTGCTAGACCCATTTAGTTGAGTATGATTGGAAGGTGCATGGAATTTCTGAGCTATCATGCTGCCCCCAGCTCCAGTGAACCGCTACTGCCGATGAACGCCTGGGGTGCGTTCTGAACAATGACTTTTGCCCGCCGTTGGCCTAATTGATTTGTCTGCCAGGCTTTCTTCCCCTTTAGAATAGACATACCTGAATAACAGATTCAGCGGCTGGCTCTCACATCCCCCTGTTGGCGTTGTTCACTGCCGGCACATATGTGCTTAAGTATGTTCTATTGACATCTTTAGAGCCTGGAGTCATCTTGACCTTTTGCTCTTCCCTCCTCAGAGAGAGTGATTCGTAGGCAACCCTAACAGGCGCTGCCGCAGGCTGCAGGATACCAATACTGATACGAACCCATTGGCCTTAACCCAATAGAATATTCTGTTGGGATGGCAACTTTGTTATCAGGAAAAGGTACCTCTGACACGTGCCCTTCATCCCTTGGGGTATGCCCCATGGCCATACCCTGAGACTCCGTGTCAGCAGGATACTGACGCATCTCGGTCTCTGCCTCCGAGAGGGAGACCTCTGTAGCACTGTATGCAACAGTTGCTGTATTTGGGATAGTCGTTTCAAACGCACTATCCACCCCCGGTGAGGAATTCATCCCCCGACTCCGTGGGCCTTGCTATCTAGCCCCGGTGGAGAATCATGTCCCAACTCCGTGGGCGAGCAGATATGTGTGAACTTAAGCAACCCTGTCCCAGGTGTTGTTGGCACCGCCTTTCGTAAAGGTCTGCGCTTTTTCACATGAAACAGCCCTGCATCAGGCGCTACTGGAACGGCTCTCCCATAGGCCGGTAAAGTCACAAATGAAACAGCCCTGTATCAGGTGCTGCTGGCACGGCTCTCCCGTAGGCCGACACTTTCATACATAAAGCAGCCCTGTCAGGTGCTGCTGGCGCAGCCTGTCTCTTAGGCCCGCACATTTTACACATGAAGTAGCCCTGTCAAGCGCTGCTGGCGCGGCCTGTCCCATAGGCCCGCGCTATTACAGTGTAAGCTCACTAAATCAACATTTTTAGTGTACGGCTTTACCTGTGAAGGGTAAAAATAATTCATAGCAACTTGTGCTAAACAACAAAGATTACATTGTCAGAACATATAACAATAACTTTTTATGATTTTAACTTTGCCTTTAGCTTTTAACTTTAAGAAAAACACTATATAATACATACACTTTATTACAAGGAGAAACCCTTTATGGCCCGACTCACCTGAGTCCAAATAGGGCTGAATGAGTCCCATTTAATTCCTTGCCTGGGGACCAATGTCTGTGAGCCACTGACCCCACCGTCAGTGACTCCAGCGTTGCTTCCTTGCCGTTCCAACAGCATCCCCACAGGCTGGGAGCAGCTGACCCCACTGTCAGCGACTCTGTTTGAATTTCTTGCCGTTCCAACGGCATCCCCGCAGGCTGGGAGCCGCTGACCCCCCTGTCAGCGACTCTGCTTACATTTCTTGCCGTTTTACGGCATCCCCACAAGCTGGGAGCTGCTGACCCCTCTGTCAGCGACTCTGCTTGAATTTCTTGCCGTTTTAACGGCATCCCCACAGGCTGGAAGCCACTGACTGCACTGTTAGCGGCTCCTTATCTCGCAACCCGATTAATTTGCCGGTTATCCACATTTGCGGTCGGAATGGGGTTTCCCCACAGTCCATAACCGGCACACTTGTCGGGCTGCGAACCTGGCAGGAAACCCTCTGTGAAAAGAGGCTCCTGCCTGAAAAACCCTGGTAAGTAAAAAACCAAACTTACCTTTTAGGTTTAACTTTCCGCCGGCAGGAGCTCTGTCCTGCCAGTCTGGTGCTTGCGGCTGATGTACTGGTGCGCATTCGGCATGGTGGGTCTTCTTCACGAAATCACTCACATGACTCCGAAGTAAAATTATAAAATTCAAGGCTTCACGACAAGGGGAGCCGAAATTCCGCCTTTGCACCATGGACTGCATACTGAGCATGCACTGCATCTACTGCATGTGCGCACCACAAGTTTAGTATCTACTGCATGTGCGCAGCACAAGTTTCTTGGCGTGTTTGTCAAACATAAATTGTCATTATGTTAAGAGTACCTTAAGAAACAAAGAGAGAAGAATGGAGTTTGTGTACAAATAAGTGGTAAGTAGATTTCTTTGAACTATATTTTTTTAAAGACCGCATTTCCCGGCAATGAAGACGTGATTTTTTACCCAAAAATAAGGCACAAAAATTTAAATGCATCTTGGAGGCCACAGGTTAGCCAAAAAAGGTAGACTTGGCTATCCCTACAAGAACAATGTTGCTGTACTGAGGGGTAGCCAAGCTATCCCGCATTGCTGGCAGCTGATGGGAAGCGGCTGTAAAGTGGAAAGTGGCTGTAAAAGGACAGCTGGAGGGGGGGGGGGGGGGGGGGGGGGGGGGGGGGGGGGGGGGGGGAGCAAGTTCCTTTCACAGCATGTGGGGAGTCTGGCCAGGGGTAAAGTTGCGGGGTGGGCAGGAGCATTGAGAAGGAGGGGGTTGGGGATCATGCCAGCACCAGCTTAAGAATGGGTCAGCGGGCGATGGACAACAGGACAGCGGGCGGTGTAGCTTACTCCTGTGTCAGCACGAGTAACCTCAATTGGTTCCTTGTTCGCGCTGAGACAAGTAAGCTCCACTGCCTGTTGTCCTGTTATCTATCCCCCACTGACCCGCTCTGTTCTATGATCTTTGTTCTTGAGCTGGTCCCCTCACTGTCAAGTCTACATTGGAAGACACGGACCGGGCAGTGAATGCTGTGCAGTGTCACCCAGTGCTGCAAGTGAGGTCATGTCCTACTCCTGACGGCAGTCAGAATTTAAGGATTTGCAGGAAGCGGCTGACATGAGCGAGGCCGGCGAACGGCAGGAGAGAGGTGTTCAGACGGAAAGCACTGCCAGAGGTGAGCGGGCCGGCAGAAAGCGCTGAGGTCCAGGCAGCCGCTCGCAGCCACCCGAGCTACATCCCTCTCCAGAGTGCCGCGGCAGCGGTGAGTGAGTGGGTTACTGGCTTGATTCCCGACCCCCTCCTTCTCAACGCTCCTGACATCTCCGCAACTTTACCCCTGGCTAGACTCCCCACACGCTGTGAAAGGAACTCTCCCCCAATTGGTCCCTTGAACTAGTATTGTCATTCAATAAGATCACAACTGATTCAACTTGTCCTGGTGTGCTCCCGTTTTTCCCACCATCTCTCCACCTGCCGTCACCCTCCACCCCCCACCCATTCAGTAATGCAGAATGAAGGAGACTTGGAAGCCTTGGGCAAATTGAAATGTTACTTTCTTTATTTTTATTTTTTGAGGTGAGAAATACTATGTCCTGCCAGCCTTCTTTCAAAATTTAGCAACTCAAAATGGGCGTGCATCTTCGATGCAGGTGCATCTTCATTGCCGGTAAATACAGTACTTTATTAAGAGATATGGCTTTTGAAGACTTTATAAAAGTTGACTGACAGTTTACGGAGAGGAGAACAATCTGCGCATGCGCAGTTTAAGATTTTTTAAAAGCCGACTGACTGCCTACCCTGAGGAATTACTCACGGCTCATGCCTGTCTGTAGCTGATGCCGTGCTGAAGTCAACCAGTACATACTTTTCTTTATAAACAGCAACAATCTCATTGTGCAGTTGTTGCATGGTTACTATCAACCTTTCTTAGATCCCTTTGGTTTGATACATTTTAATATTAAATTACTTGTCTATTTACCCAAAAGACTTGAGGGGTCAGTATTTGACTGTACATAAAAAGTAAAAACTGACTGCATGAAGACAAGAGCTAGTGTTGTTGATATCCCTTCAAAATAATATTGTTTTCATTTGCCAAACCTCAGCTCAACTGGAAATACAGATTGCCTTTGGCATCATTGTGCAGACTGAATGAGAGCATAAACAATGATCTCTCTGGCTGGATAGGTCAATTGGCTTCCTCCAACAGGTTATCGTTTTTTGTTGTAATTTTCTGTGTCATGCACAGTGTGCTGTGAAATGGAAACAACATATGGAACAGGATTTTCAACCTGAGAAAGAAGATAATGCAGTTAAGATAAATGATCACAAAATATACAGTATAAGTGAGAAGGAGAGATCATCAGTCTGTAGCTAGAGCTCTTTGGCAGCATTTCACTGAGCAGTAGATCAGCTGAACAATCCTGCACCAAGACGACCAATGTTTACTTGGAGAGGGACATGTGAATTGAGGTGCTGTGTCATCTTAAAAGATAGCAACATATTCCATTCACTTTTGCATAATTTTCCCTGCAATTGAACATTGTGTTGCTTCATAATTTCACTAATCTGCAGGAAAATAATTGTGGGAGTTCCGTGATCTGATTCAAGCACAACTATACAGTAACTGGGATGGCCACACCCCTCCAAGGTTGGACACTGATGTTGCGTGTTTGAATCACACAGTGGCATAGTTCCATCAGCTTGACAATTATTTTCTTCTATAAATAAAGCCATAAGATTGGTTCCTAATGTTTGTATCTCTGCCCTCATTAGCAAAGCTAGGAGTTTAATGTTTTCTGTCCATTGATGCTTTTTTAACATTGCTACATGAAACATCCTGTGCTCCACTTTTAACTCATGTATAACTTTGTTAACTGTGTATATAAGTCTGGATACTAGGATCTGGATATTCGATCTCTATGCAATTGCTTGGTGAGGGTAGAATGAATAATAGTAAGATTAAACGAGAACTTACCTGTTCGAAGTTTGATCTTTATTTTATGAGGAGTTACGATGAGGGATTACGTGAAGAAGCCCCGCCAGGCGCATGCTCGGCATACTTCATAGCAGCAGTGTGAAAACACAGAACCAATAGCCGAAGTAAGATAGTAAGGCTCACACAAGACTAGAACTACCAGATGATCGTTTAGATTATGAGGGTCGGGAGCGGAGGGCACGTAACCCCTCTTTGTAACTCCTCACAAAATAAAGATCAAACTTCGAACAGGTAAGTTCTCGTTTAATCTTACTATTTTACTTCGGAGTCACGTGGGTGACTACGTGAAGATTTTGAAGCTTTGTGATTTTCATGCCGTAGATTCATTCCATACAACAAACTGCTTCAATTGACACAGTAGTGAGTAAATAATATTATTGAACATTGCTTGAATAATGCAATAAGTATTTTAATATAATAATAGAAATAATAAAAGAATAGATAGAAAGATAGAAATAATAGGGGAAATTACAACAAAAGATATGAATTATTACATAAAAGAAAGCAAATATCAAACAGAACCCAACACTGCATGTCCAAATTCTGGCACCGTGATAACAGGTTTATTGTAAAACTTGGAAAAAATTTCTTCTTTACACCATCCTGCGGCCTCTAAAATTTGGTCGAGCGGCACGCCCTGTGCCATCGCCACAGACGTGGACGCTGCCCTGGTGGAGTGAGATTTAAACACATCAGTGTCCACTCCAGCTAAATCCAAAAACTGTTTTAACCATCTAGAAATAGTTTGTACTGACACTTTTTTGTATGTTTTTTTATGAGCAATAAGCATTGTTGTCTCACAACCTCGGAGACTCTTGGTTACTTCAATATATTGAGTCAGATGCTTAACCACACACAATGTTTGGTCGACAGGATATGCTCTAAAGATTACCTTGGTTCCAGACTTCCCCGGTCTGCTTTGTTTGATTAGATCATAAACATAAAAAGTAATGTTATCTGCAGACAAATGCATACAATCTAAACGTAACATTTGTAATGTTTGTACTCTTTGTGCCGACACTAATGCCATAAGCATTACCACTTTAAATGTTAACTTCTGAAAAGACAGTGACGTAATTGGAGCCCATTGCCGAAGTAATGTCAGGACTATACTAGCATCCCAAATTTCTGTATATCTGGGTTTGGGAGGATTTTTATTAAAAATCCCTCTCATAAATCTGGTCAGAACCTGCAGATTAACAAATTAATATGATCATGCAATGGATGAATTTGTTCTGTCACTGGTTGTACCAACAAATCCCTGGAGCTGGGAATCATCATAAAAGGTTCAATTATCATTCTAAGCATCAATGGGAACCATGCCTGTGTAGGCCAGTTTGGAACCACCAAAACACCCTTAGCAGAATCTTGCTCTATTTTACTGAGACATTGCTTAATCAGGCAATGTCTCAGTAAAATAGAGGGGGAAAAGCATAGAAAAACATATTTCCCCAATGTAGCGAGAATGCATCCAATGCTACAGCTCCTGGGTCAGGCTCCCATGACACGTATTTAGGCAATTGGTGATTTAATCTGGATGCAAACAAATCAATGTCTGGTACACCATACCGATTGACAATTTTTTGGAAAATTTGTGGATTTAACATCCATTCTGTATTGTCTTTAAACTCCCGTGATCTGTTGTCTGCCACAACATTGTCTTTCCCTGGGAGATAGATAGCTGAAAGCCAGATATTCCTAGATATACACCAATTCCACATCTGGTTGACCAGATGATCACATGGTACTGATCTTACTCCACCCATGTGATTGATATATGCTACAGCTGTGGTATTGTCTACTTGTAATTGAGCATGCAAGTCCTCCATAGTAGAACAATAAGCTTTTAATCCAAAAAATGCCCCCAATAACTCCAAATAATTAATACCATATGTTTGGAGAATTAATTCCTCTTGGACTGTCCATCTACCACCACAGCTAGTGTCATTGTCCATAGCCCCCCATCCGAGAGCACTAACATCAGTTTGTAATACTACTGTAGGTTGCTGAATAAAAATGTTTTTAGTAGCTTGTGCAACATTCCCAATCCACCACTGTAATTCAGCCAAAGCTTCTGTTGGCAACTGCATGGGTCTGTCAAAATGACCTGCACACTATTTTAGTGCTTGTGCTTTTGCCCTTTGAAGATTTTGATAATGCAAAGGGCCAAACTCAACAGCGGGAATCGCTGCTACTATCTTACCAATAACCCTAGCTACTTCTCGGATGGAGGGATAAGGTTTGTCAGCAAGGAAATTACACGCATTTGTAATATCCACAATTTTATCTGTTGGTAAAGTTACTGACATAGCAACTGAATTAATGACAAACCCCAAATACTCAGTTGTCTGCAACGGCTGTAGCTTAGATTTCGTTGGATGGATCAGAAACCCTAGCCTTTCCAACAGGCCTATAGTTGCTGAAACTGAATCTTCAGCTGATTCCTGAGTGCATTAACAATTGAAATATCATGAAGATAAGCCATGACAATGTGATTTTGAGCCCTTAACAATGCCAGTGCATATAATGCCAGGTTTCAATAATTTGGTGAACAGCCTGGTAGCTGAACTTAACCCATTAGGTAATGCTTTATATTGCCACAGCTGACCCTACCAATTAAACTTCAAGTACCTATGATAATGGTGATGAATTGGCACTGAATAATACGCATCTTTTAAATCTATAGTAGCCATGTAACATCCTATGGACAACAACTCCTTAGCAGTGTTGAAGGTGTCCATTTTGAAATGTCTATACTGGACATATGAATTCAATTTTGTGAGATCCAGAATGACTCTACAACCCCCATCTTTCTTTGGCCTGGGGAAAATATTTGACACAAATTGTTGCGGATGATACCCCGTACTTTCAATTACCTCTTTTTTAAGTAATTTTTTTACTTCTTCTTTTACCTGAAATTTTTCAGATGCAGAAAACACCAAATCCCGATTAGGTTCATCCTGTACAGGTGGATCAACTCCTTCCATAAATTCAATAGTAGCACCTGACACAGTATCTAATATAAACCGATCAGATGTTAGAGAGCACCATTCATCATAAAACAATTGCAATCTACCACCAATTGGAGGTTCCACAACAGTTTCCTCTGTGATAGAATAACGTTTTTGTACCTCAGCAAATGACCTTGACGGTCTCCTTCTCCCAATATATGGATTGACATTGGGCTGATATGCGTAATAATACTTTCTCACCATACCCCTGCCTCTGCTTGTTCCTGCTCCTGAATCAAACCCCCGTCTCATCCAGCCAGATTGTCTCCTTTGGCCAAATATAAAAGGTTTCATAAGGCTGATCGTTTTTGCCTCCTCATCGATATCTTTAATTTGTTTAGGCAGGTTTTCTCCAAATAAATAATCTGGAGCTTGAACATTGCTTGATTTTCACAAACCAGCAAATCTTGGGTGCAGGATGGGCCGAATGGCGATTTTTCTCATACAATTAATCTCAAAGTAAGAGTTACAAAACAATGCCAACATGTCTTTTTGAATTTTGGACATAGCATGCCCTTCCAACTGCCTCCCAAAAGCAGTAATGCCAGCTGCAATGAGCTTGAGGACCCTCCGGAATCGTATCTCTTGTCCTTGCATTGTTGAACTCATAGGTGTCCAAATACTTGGATTCACCGTCGGCACCCTCAGTGATGCACAATTAATAAGTGTTTTATAGAGGTCTGCTGTCTCCATCATGACAGTCTCCTGAAGCTGTTGTGAAACCAAATAATTAATGTTGGCCGCCAGGTTTTCTTCCATGACCTCACCGCTTTCCTCTGGTATAGCAAAGGATTGTGCTACATCCGGTACACCTGTAGTTTGACTTTTGTGCTGTGGTGGGTATTCAACACCAGAAACACCACCTCAGGGTCAGTCTCTTGCTGCCCTGGTACTCCTGAGACTTGCTCAAAGGAGACTTCCTCCAGACCTAAACAAGGCTCTGGACGTTCACATTCCCATGTTGTAAAGGCACCATAATCATGATATGGAACCCCATCAGGGGTTGCCTGGGAATATTCTGGGTCTTTTGACCCTTGCTTTATAATTGTTTGGAGCATTTTCTCCATTTGGTCCATCCTGAGCCACAGGGCTCGTCTGCCTGGTCCTGCCTCTTCTTCATCAGATTCATCTGATATCACAGGCCTAGCAGACTTCCTTTTATTCTTCCTCTCCACTGGAGTTCCCTCCGTGGCCTGTTGCTGTGGAGCGTCTAAAGTCTGAACTACTGCAGTTTCAACGGCTACCGGTATCGGAACCGGCTCCATACTAATCTGTGGTTCCACCCGGGACGCGCGCTTCCCCCGCGCCGATTTTTTCACCATGTCCATTTTAAAACTTCCCAAACTCCTCCTGGCTATTCCAGCCAGCTTCACGGAGTTTCTACCCAGAAACTAATTTCAACCCACTTACCTGCGGGTCTGTTACTTACCGCTGGTGGAGCTGTGATCTGCAGCCCTTCTCCTACTGACATGCGTCGACGTAATGCCGAGCATGCGCCTGGCGGGGCTTCTTCACGTAGTCACTAACGTGACTCCGAAGTAAAATAGTCTTAGAGTGTGTAATTGTTATTCTTCTCTAAATCATTGTGTGGACCAAATAATTGGTAGGACATTGGAAAGAGCAGAGAAGTGAGCAGTAGTAAAATGAGAGGTATAACAATATGCCCTTTAATACCATACTGTCTGTGTGTGAGATTGATAGTTAAGTGAAATACTTAAAGCTAAACATTATCAATGCATTGTTCCAGTTTTGCCTCTCCAAAGGTTACATGTCGACCTTCTTACAATAACATTGATGGAGTGTCTTTCTTTGCAGTATGAGTTTGAACCTGCTGATCTTATAGTTACTCCAGCACCTTGTATCTTTGTGATTAAACAAATATATGCAGCTGCTTGTTTCTACATTTTACTGTTGTTCCTGTAGTCTCCTTCTTGTTCTTTACCAGCTCCCACAGAGAAATGAATGGTTGTGGGTTAATAAGGAGCTTGTAAACAAAACTGTTAAAGTGTACGAGTAGACTTAGCAGTGTGTGCATATTGATGGAAAGAAACAGAAAATGTGTGTAATACTGGGAAATCCATAGATGAAAGGAAGTGCACGTATTGTAAATAATCAAATGGGTTAAAGAAAGCATTGTTGTCCATGTGTTTCTGCAGTGCCATTAAAAAAAAACGCAATCCATTTATCTGTGACGCAAATTCTAAACGGGGATTTAGAAATCAGAGGTGTGAAGGGACTTCGGAATGCTGGTGCAGGATTCCCAAAAAGTTAATTTGCAAGTCGAATCGGTAGTAAGGAAGGCAAGCACAACACCAGCATTTATTTCAAGAGGACTAGAATACAAAAACAGGGATTTTATGAAGATATATTATGAAGCTGAGGCTGTATAAGGTGCCGGTCAGACCGCATTTGAGGTGTTGTGAACAATGTTGAGCTCCATGTGTGAGGAAGGATGTGCTAGCACTGGAGAGGGTCCAGAGGAGGTTTACGAGAATGATCCCAGGAATTAGTAGATAAATATATGATAAGCATTTGATAGCACTGGACCTCTACTCGCTGGAGTTTAGAAGGATGAAGGGGTACCTCATTGAAACTTACCGAATAGTGAAATGCTTGGATAGAGTGATGCTATTATAGAAAAAGTGCTTCTCTGATTGATTAGTACTTCCCAATCAAGCTATACTATATGCAGGGCCTCTGGACAGTTCCTCCTGTGGCTGAGGCCTATTTAAAATAGGAAATTTGACAAGTGGCATAATGGTATTTGAGCAACATCTTGAGTTATATGTGCAGGTGTGCCCATGTATTATGTTCCTAGTAAATTAATTTGTTTTTTTAAATAGTATAGTAATCTAAAAAATCCACAAAACTAAAAAGAATCAATTTATTGGAGCGATATACCTTGTTTATGGAGATTTTTTAAATACATATTTAAAATGTACAATAAAAGTACATTTGCAATTGATTGAGGATTATAACATTTGCTTGCTGTCCACATTTAATCATTAACCTCTCTCCCAAGTTGTTTGGACGCCTATGCAGAAAATTGACCAATTTCTATATCCATTGCACAGTATGCTAAATCATTTCAACTAACAGAATGAAACATTATACCTCTGTTAGATTTTTTTATATGCACATAGAATTATGTGTAAAATTCAAACCATTCCTTTTAATAAACATGAAACATACTATTCCTCATTTTGAAGTAGGTTATGGAATCAATCTGCAGTTTTAAAAAAAGTTAGCACTGCCAGAAATACAATATTTAAAAGAGCTTTTGTGAAAAATAATCTTTCAGCACAGAAACAGCACTGGATACATTCCAGAATGGAATGCTTTATGTGAACAAGATTTGTGATTGGAAATCTGAAATTATTAAAAACATCTATCAAAGTGAATGTCAACTACTTTTAAGCCATTATGCTAAACAGAAGTCCTGAAAATAACTTTTTGATGTGGTAGATTTTATTTAGGTGCAACAAGGAAATGAAAGCCACTGCTTAAAATATGATTAGCACATATTGTGAGTATGATTAAATTCCATTCAACTCACACGATCCATATTTAACTCCAGATGTGATGGGAAGTAGGATTTGTATGGAAAAAAGTTTGTAATTAAATTATGGAAATTGTGACAGTGCCATTTTGTCATAAGTTTTCAAACTTTCAAGTGATTTGTTCTCTTCATTGTGTTCTGGTGGGATTAAAGTAGGTAATTGAGATCCTTCTCACATCTATTTTATTGATAATTTAAATTTAATGCAAGAAAAATGTAGGTTTCAAAGTTATTTACAACATTTTAACTATTGCTGTAGCCTTAAGGGCCTGTCCAACTTGGGCGTCATTTGCTTGTCCTTTACTCGACAGCCTAAAAATTGGATATGGCCCGTTGTGACACGCACAAGGCGGGTGGTGAGGCGTGGTGGCATACGCAGCGTCGCGCGGTAACGAGCGGCGCCCCAGGATTTTGGAATGCTCAAAATACTCGCATTTACCGGCGTGACATATCCCTTGCACACGTACTGACGTACTGATGGCGTACGCTAATGTACTGACAGCGTACGTGTAGCGCGTGGTGATGCATGGCTACGCACGGTGACGCACGGACATTGCCTATGCTAATTTATTATGCGTCACCGTGCATCAACCTCCGTAACCATGCGTCGCCCATACGTTGTCGGCGCGCCATTTGAGCGTCATTTGAGCGCCGCACCACGTGACCACCTGGGTATAAAGCGCGCGTAGTTTTTACATTTTTTCACTGGGAATATCCGTGCGAACGACATCACAAATGGCTCCCAAAAGAAGCAGGGCCCTCAAGACCACTTGGCACGCGACCATCGTACTGCTAGACTATTTTTGCGTGACAGTCGCGCATCTGTCACTACCGGCCTGTCGCATAAATGACTCGCAAATGACGCCCAAGTGGGACAGGCCCTTTACAAAGCTTTGAGGCTTGTTTTGGCTGACTTTTCCTCGCTTCTTTCCAATACTTCTGTCTTACGGGTCCCGGACTCTCTAATATTTTATCTGCAATCTTGACCCACATGGGCCAATTACGATCTAGGTATTCCTAGGTATCAATCTGGGCACTCGGCCATTAATGTAATGTTTCTGGACCCCATCCAAGGAGCTTGGGAAGCGACCGGGGTAAGGGTCCGGCGGTTCTGATGTGCAGTCAGGAGGGAGTATGGACGACCTTTGAATCCTTGGTGACCTTCTCCCCCACTGAATTCCCACCCAGTCCCTGTGAGTCACTTCACAGGAGGTTTGCTGAACACCCCTCAAGGCAGACTTGTCGAGTTTACCCTCACACCTGGACAATGTACTACCTCTTTAACAACTTGTACTGTTTCTCAATCATAACTAAAGTGCTAGGGAGGAGACAGGGGTAAGAGTCCGGAGGTTCTGATGTACAGTCGGGAGGGCATAAGGACGACCTTTGAATCGTTAGTGACTGTCTTCCCCGCCAAATTCCCGCCCAGTCCCTCTGCGACCACTGTTTTGTTCGGCACGTCTGTGATTCGGGCAGTGTGGGACCACAAAAATTAACCACTCAACCATGCCCACCCAGGGACACCAAAATGTTGACCTTATTACCTCTATAGGGGATCAACTGACGTGTCGAACACAAGACTCTTAAACCAAGGTTTAATCCAACTTAATCTTTATTAATATTCGAGTAACTTAAACATGCATGCAAACAATTGACTTCTAATAACTTCATTTACTTTACTATCTCAACTTATCACTTCTTAAACTAAATCACAAAGCTCATGACTTGGAGTCAGATATTACCCGTATGAATGAATTGGCCAGATTCACTCTGTTGGTAGGGGTTAGTCTCCTCAAAGCTTCGAACTCAGGTTCTTCCTTCCTCAAGTTCAAGTTCCAGTGAGTTTATTGTCATGTGTCCCTGATAGGTCAATGAAATTCTTGCTTTGCATCAGCACACAGAACATAGAAGGCATTTACTACAAAAGTGATTCCATCAAGTGACCATTCCTGCGATGGTTGTTCCCGGGTTGGTGCTCACGATGTCTCAGACTGCCCTTTTATACTAATTTTCCTTCGATCTCCTAAAGGAAGCCTTTGTTCTATCCTAAGGCTCTCACAATTCTAAAGTCAATCATTTTGAGTTGTCACTCATCCAAGTGCTGAACAAAGAAAATGCACCTTCGTTCCTTATCAGGCTAGGGAGTTCTTAATTATGTTCCCTGTTCATATTTTAATTCTCATCATACAGCTCCTCTGCAAAATGGCTGTTTCCAGACACCCTATCTTCTCAAGACCATACTACCTAACCATGAAGTTACTTGCAACTCTGTTCTCACCAGATGTCCATCAAGTGACCATTTTCACAGTGCTTCTTTGTTCTCCTGTTTCCAACATTTCTTTCTAGCTAGCAGCTTACTCCCAAAGCTTGTCGGGATACTTGACATCAAGTCCCGGCTACAGTCTTAAATTAGAAAAATTGGTAGAATTGGTAAAGGGGACATACATGCTACTTCTGTTCAGTTAGTCTGTTAACATTTACGCAATGTATACTGGAGTTAGTTACACATATAAATTTGACTCGTGTTGCTCTGAACAGAATAGGAATGTAGTCGGCGCTGCTAAATAAATTATAGAAAAGAAAAAAACACTGGAAAAATATATCCAATTGACTGTGTACCCAGGAGACCAAAATAAATATATTTATTTAGAACTGACGATATTTTGTGTTTCCTTTTGTGTAAGTAGTCTTCAGACCATGAACATGTAATATGGTTGATTTAGGGCCAAGAATGTTCATATCATTTCTTCCTTGTTTTTACCATTCTCTGTTGAAATTCAACTACCTTTGTAATTAGATTTTTAAGCTACTTTGCTAGACATTAATCTTTATTTCTCATGGCATTCAAAAATAAAATCCCAGCCAGATCAGATGGCCTAATTCCCATCTGGTGCACAGAACAATACAATACAAAGAAGAATTAAGCCAGATTTGATTTTCGCTACCTGAAATTCAGATTTATAAAAGGCCAGGCGTCCTATAATGAAGAAGTATAGTGGTTTGTGTTATTGTTGAGTGAGGCGGCTAATAACTGAAGAATAACTGAATATACCCTCATGTTTATAAAAAATGTGATTATATATGAACTTTGTGTCTTTTAGTTTTGAATGATAACTTTAGTTTAGTTTGGAGATACAGTGCAGAAACAGGCCCTTCGGGTCACCGAGTCTGCGTTGACCGGGGGATTCCCACACACTTACACTATCTTACACACACTAGGGAAAATTTACAATTATACCAAGCCAATGAACCTACAAACCTGTATATCTTTGGAATGTGGAAGGAAACTGGAGATCCCAGAGAAAACCCACGCGGAACACGGGGAGAACGTACACACTCCGTACAGTCAGCACCCGTAGTCAGGATCAAACCTGGGTCTTTGGCGCTGTCAGGCAGCAACTCTACTGCTGCGCCACCGTGCTGCCCCTGTATAACTGTATTCATTTTCACGACATATATTTACATATTTTCTCTTCTTTCCCTTCGTGGAGATCTGAACTGAGCTGTAAAATCATTGCCTTTGTGGGATTGAACTGTGGGATTGCAAAACTTTGTGGGATTAAAAAAATGTTAACGCATTTTTGAATTTCAAGAAAGTCAGCAAGTTAGGTAGCATCCATTGAAGGACCTAAACTTGAAATGTTAATTTTATTTTTCTCTTTTTGCAGATGTGGCCTCACTGCTGAATAGTTCTTGTATATTCTGTTTTTTCTTTCAGATTCACTGTTTTTGCAGTATCTTTCCTGATATTTTGAAATTATTTTAGTTTATCTTCAAGAAACAATGTTGACAGTTCTATTTCCTTCAGAGTGGACCAGTAATAATCATTGTATTATGGATATTTGAACTATATATTTTTTTTGTAATGAAATAATTTGTCATTATCTTTACTTAATATCCAGATTGTGTTCAGAATCTGACCATATTGTCCCCAGAAAAAAACATTATCTTGCAGTATTTGTTGGCCATTTTTCAATCAGTGTCTGAAAAATTTATCAAGGTACCATCTATAATGAAATTGTATTTAAAGCAGTTTTTTTTACAATAGGAATGCCAGCAGAATGAGATCATATGAAAGTACTTCAGAAATTCATTTTAAAGCATAGTCGTAGCAATACTAGATTTATAAACTTGTTACAGAGGATATTGTGTTTGCTACTGCATAAACATATTAAATGACAAAACATATTTATGCCTGTCTTAGGACAATGCACAGAACAAAAATCCTGCAAAAATATAACCAAGCATTTTTAAGAATCAATTTTGTAATTGTTAATTAATAAATTAATCTGTCAGTTTGAATAAAACTGCTTAGTCTAGAAATTCTCTCCTATTGCACCTGCTCTTTTAAGTTCTGCATGATTGAATCAGATTGAAGCATTTGTTTCACATGAACTTGGTGAAATAGAACGTCACTTTTAATGAGAACCTCTTGCTTGGACTTCAGTGCACTAAATGCCCCAGAACACAAAGCTTGATGGATGTAAATAGCAATGCAACACTTATTTTGAACCTCCCTTCTGGAATTCTATTTCATTAAAGAACAATATGGGCCACCAAAAATAAATAATGTTTTAACTGTTTCATCAAGGCCTTAACATATGCAGAGTGCAAGGGTAGCAGCTTTTAGTGAAAAATAAAAGTAAGTACAGAAAATGTTATATTTTCATAAAATCTATTTTAAAAATGAGCACGGCTTCATAGGAAATTTAAAATTAGTTCCTCAGTTATTGTTCGTGGATGATTAAATTCATCATTTGACCAGATCATTGATATTTAGACAAAGACCATTACCCTCACTTTAGTGTATTCTTTGCGATTACCTCCATCTCCAAAGTGGTAAACGAAGTATCAGTAAGACCATTTCTATTCTGTTACATCCTATTAACATTTTAATTGAATTCAAATTCAGTTTACAAACTATTCCAATTCATTTTTGAAGAGCTACTATTATAAAACTTGTAATCATTAACAGCATAGCACATTTCTCTCCCCCAAAATAAATATTAATGTAGAAATATTTCATGTTTTTTTTAAAAGAAGCTGGTCTGGAAACACTCGTTAAGTTCACTGTGAAATGACTCGGGCTGATGGAATTATATTTGATGTCTGGGTTTTGAAGGCTCTTGCAAATGTTAAGGTTTTCTGGGAGTTGTCACCATTCCCTGTAAACAGAAGAAAAAAATAAAATGTTTGGTATCCTTTCAAATACCAGTGTCATAACTCAAAATCTTCAAATTGATGAAAGAATAAAATTTGATTTATATTAGAGACAGGAATACAATTTTCTGCAGAACCATCACATGGGCTGATTTTAATTGTGGAACCTCTGCCTTTTTCACAAAGAAATGTGAGGAGGATAATTTAAAACAGGGCAGCCTGTGTTACTCCGACTGAACAAATGAATGGCCACGCTATTCCACCCCAGTTAAATCAATGCCATTATGCCAAGTCCAGTATATACATTGGAGGCACAACCTGGTTTAATCTCAATAAAATTCCTGCAGGCACTGGTACCTCACTGTGATAGTCAGTGATAATGCAGAAACTATAATTTTCAACCTAGATTCAATTGAGAGACACTTACCTGGTACTTATCACCACACGGTGACCTTTGTTTGTTTGGTGACATGAGAAATTGATCAAACTTGACTGGTGAGAGAGATTGAACATCTCTGATTAGTTTCAGGAGAATTTTACAAGAAAAATAGATGTGTTCTCTTGATTGTGTCAGAATGGGCTTCATTATAGTTTGATACAGTGGCACAGTGTGGAGGTGGAGGTTGTCTATAATTCACACCAGTAGAAAAACCTTTGCGCTCACAAAGAACTGCGGGCCAGGAAGCATCTCTGGAGAACATGGATAGGTGACGTTTCGGGACCCTTCTTCAGACTGATCGTGGTGAGGTTGGGGGGAGGGGAGTTGGAAAAGAGGTTGGTGCAGGGCAAACCGTGCAAGTGATAGGTGGATTAAGGTGAGGTGGATTTTTGTTTGGCAGATGGTTGGACAAAGGCCTGACATAAAAAGATAAAGTGTGTATATACTCATATATAAAGGATAGATGAGGAATGCAATGCGAAGCTAGAGGAAGGAATATAGGTGGAAGGGGACAGGGGAAGGAGAAAGATGGAAATGGGTGTGCATCCAGATGAGGAAAGAGGGGGGATAAATGGGGGGGGGGGGGGGGGGGGTGCGGTTATTTACCTAAGTCATGAGAATTCAATGTTCATATCTGCTGGCTTGTAAGCTATCCAAACAGAATATGTGTTGTGTGGCATCACTCTGGCAATGGAGGTCCCAGGACAGAAATGTCAGTATGGGAATGGGAAGGAGTTAAAATGGTTAGCAACTGAAAGAGTCAGCAGGCCACATCAAGAGCACTGAATGTGTGGAGGAGGTGCACGTGAATCCCTGTATCACCTAGAAGAAACGCTGGTGCCCCTGGATGGATGTGTGGGAGGAGATACAGGGAAGGTGTTACATCTCCAGCAGTTGCAGGGAAAAGTACCTGTGCTGGACATTTTTTTGTGCTGGAAGGGATGAATTGAATAAGTCATATCATTGTGTGGAAGGAATTAATTGAATAAGTCACCAAGGCTAATGCCGAGTCTTGTGATTGATGTCAGGAGTTATGTTCAGTTTTAATCATATTGTGCTCAGATGTAGATCAGAAATGTGCTCAGAAATCTTGTAGGTACATAAAAGCTCAGAAATCTTGTAGTCCATTTCAGAGGACTGAACTACATGGGTCTGGGTTTGGAGTCACATGCAGGCCCAATCCGGTATGGATTGTACTGAACATTGATAGATTGGTACACATGGCAGATTTTCTTGATATTTTTCATCACTTGGCAGGATCCCAGTGATAGTGAATTTCAAAGTCAAAGTCAAGTCAAAGTCAAAAGAGTTTATTGTCATGTGTCCCTGACAGGACAATGAAATTATTTATTTGCTTAGCACAACAGAACATAGTAGGCATTGACTACAAAACAGATCAGTGTGTCCATATACCATTAGATACGTAAATACACACATGAATGAATAAATTGATAAAGTACAAATAACAGATAAAGGGGTATTAATGTTCAGAGTTTTGTCTGAGCCAGGTTTAATAGCCTGATGGCTGTGGGGAAGTAGCTATTCCTGAACCTGGTTGTTGCAGTCCTCAGGCTCCTGTACCTTCTACCTGAAGGTAGCAAGGAGATGAGTGTGTGGCCAGGATGTTGTGGGTCCTTGATAATGCTGCCAGCCTTTTTAAGGCAGCGACTGTGATAGATCCCCTCGATGGAAGGAAGGTCAGAGCTGATGATGGAGTGGGCAGTGTTTACTACTTTATGTAGTCTTTTCCTCTCCAGGGCGCTCAAGTTGCCGAACCGAGCCACGATGCAACCGGTCAGCATGCTCATTACTGTGCACCTGTAGAAATTAGAGAGAGTCCTCCTTGACGGACCGATTCTCCGTAATCTTCTCAGGAAGTAGAGGCACTGATGAGCTTTCTTAATAATTGCATCAGTGTCCTCGGACCAGGAAAGATCTTCAGAGATGTGCACGCCCAGGAATTTGAAGCTCTTGACCCTTTCAACCATCAACCCATTGATATAAACAGGACTGTGGGTCCTCATCCTACTCCTTCCAAAGTCCACAATCAGTTCCTTGGTTTTGCTGGTGTTGAGGGCCAGGTTATTGTGCTGGCACCATGTGGACAGTCGCTCGATCTCACTTCTATACTCTGACTCATCCCCATCAGTGATACGTCCCACAACAGTGGTGTTGTCAGCGTACTTGATGATGGAGTTCGCACTATGACCGGCTACGCAGTCAGAATTTAGTCTGGTACCTGTGAACAAGATGATATCTGAATTGCATTCTGTCTGATTTTCTATTCACTGGAAAGGGCTTTCCTTGCTTTGAATTCATATCTTTGTCATTTATTTGAGATAAATAATGTAAAATCAATGGAATTGTAGGTTTGAATTGAGTTCTTGCACATTGATAAAAATCAAATTTGCTGTGTATTGACGTCTACCACTACAATGTAAGTTATGGCGAGATTAACTTATCTTAATTATGAAATGTAGCAAATTAATTGGATATTACAAAATTAAAACTTGGCATATTCCAGTCACGATTCAGGATTTAAACCTGAAACAGTGACAATCCCTTTGCCGACAAAATGCTGCTTTACTTTCTGAGTTCCTCCATCATTTGATTTGGTTGCTCTGGATTCCAGCATCTGCAGTCTCTTGTGTCTGACATATTCCATATTGAGTTCATTATTTCCACACACTGGACCATGTAAGTAATCTTAAAATGCCTTGCTGTATTTGGGCTCCACTGAATTAATTTACTTTTCTTTTTGGAAATTTATTTTTGAAACAAAGATTACAAGGAATAAATCAATTGCTGTATGGTAATAGTTCCCCTTGTGCCTCGTTTTGTTAGCCTGCTCACCCATATTAGTTTTATAACATTTTATTGCCAAATCTGACAACTTTTAAGCATCTTAATTAACTTTTCTCTAATAACTGCTATGATATAAAATGCCATCAGTAGCATCAGATACTGAATCCCAGTTGGGAAATCTCAAACAACTATCGCCCTTCTGTTGTGAAACGCTGCAGCACTATTAACAGCATTTTCCCAAATAATTGAACGATAATTAAATCACCGGGTCATACTGCTTTATCCATGGATAGCAGAAATCTTATTTACTATTCTTTGAACGCAAAGCAAAATCAATAAAAGATTATTTGCTGAAAATATTGGTGAATTGAATTTTCTCATTAGCAATGCTGATGTTGTTTTTAAACATTACCAAAGAAGATATTGTAGCAGCAGATTTTCATATCTTTCAGGAAATTAGCACCCTAGCCGCTAAATGGAAGAAAATGGTTGAAGGGGGTGTCTTCGAAACGCATGTGAGCTCACTCACAGAGACCTTCAGAGCTTCTTCACAGATGTGGCTTAAAAACACAGTCTTTTGATGAATAAATGCTTTATTGTTGATAGAAAACAGTAAGATACATCCAAATTTCTTCTGACTCGTTACTACAATCTTCATCGAACTCCAGCTTTTTACTAAACATTAGAAAATTCCTTGTGTCTTTGTAACACTGGCATGATCTGGCATGTGGCCCGCATAGTCGAAGGGTTAACCTTCCACATCGTCTCTCCAAACTAATCTAAAAAATAAACTTCTGAAGCATCTAAGCTCCAAACACGCCCAAAAACCCGTCATAAATCCCACCCACAATATAACGGGCAGTCGAAAATTTAAAGGCACATGCCATCCTCAGTGACATGCAAAACAGGCCAAATGGCCACTACATACCGGCCCCTAATTGTTCCGAGTATATAACGAGGCAATTACTAATGAACATTAAAAAATGGCCATAAAGGCTTAACATATATCAAAAGCAAAAGGTCAGGGAATAAAATCTTGTGGCTACTCGTCGGGAAATTGAACCCCGGTCTCCCGCGTGACAAGCGGGGATACTAAACCACTATACCAATGAGGAAACAAATAGCATGCACTATATATCTGTAATCAGAATTCTTCATCGACTCTTCCATCTTCACTTTCGCCTTCTAGAAACAAGCACAACTTCGTTATTAATCTTATCAAAACACTGGTTTTAATTCAAAGTCGTACCGTGCATGCCAAACCCTTAAATTCAGGCATGATACCCAATATATAGTCCCAAACATAACACTCCAAAGCTTTGATAGCATTAAACGTCTTCCTGCATGTCCGATCAACTCATGGATGTGTTGTAACAGCAATGTTGAAGTATGAAAATCCTTCAAAAGAATAACAGGATCTTTAGCAATAAAGTTCACCGTTAGATTTGATTTAATATCTGGATTATTACCAGAGATTTCAAATCCCAGCTTAAGCTTTGGCCATTCTCTGTCTGGCTTGCAGAGAGATTTTACTTCATTGATCCATCTCTTCTCGCTTAAGAAACGGTTCACTATCAGCTCTCTGGAAACGTAATTTGCAGAATTTTCTTCTGTGTCAAACTGGATATCTCCATACTCGCAATGGAATGACTCCTGCTCTCTTTATCTTTAGTCATGGTACTTAATCGAATCTTAGTCTCTTCTCCTGTGATATTCAGTCTTCTCGTCAGGCTTTCTGTGCAAAAGGTAGTCGAACTTCCGTGATCCAGAAAAGCATATGTTTGCAACACTGTATTCATCTTGCTGTTCCTTACCTGTACCGGTATGATAGAAAAATTACAAGCTTCTACCCCGGCCCCAATATGAGCAGTTACTTAAGATGAGGTGATGGCATTTCTAGTGGTTGGCTTCTCGCCCTGTTCTGTTTGCTCCGGTTCATCTTCTTCTATTTGCTCTGGTATTTCATCATCCATTTGTTCCAGTTCTTCTTCTTCTTCCCAGTGCTCTGGTAGCTCTTCTTCAGTGTGAAGTGGCTCAGGATGACATTGCTTGCACTCATAACAAAGTATAGGACTCTTACAGTCTCTCACCATATGTCCTTTCTTCAAACATCCAAAACAGATTCCCTTCTCTTTCAAGAAATCCATCTTGTCTTCATATTCTTTCATCTTGAATCTTCGACACCATCTTATGATGTGACCAACATAACAAACAAAATACTGTTTGCTTGCTAGTAGACACATTCCCTTTCTTTCTATCAGTCTTTTCCACAGGTATGGTTGTGATGGCAAAACTACTTCTTTTAGGTTCAGATATTTCTACAATTTTGGAAAAGGTAGAACCTTTGTTAGTTGCAGTTGGTTTATAATCTTCAATATTCCAATGTGGTTCTAACATGTCCCGTACTTCCCTTTCTAAGAATTCCACCAGGTCTGATAGCCTAGCTACTTGTCTCCTTTCATCTCGTATTTTACCTGCTTCGTATCTCCACCTTTCCCTCAATCTTCTGGGCAACTTGCTCATGAGTATTCTAGTATTACTCACAAGATTCATTTCCTCCATGTGGCCAAGATTTTTCATTGAGCTGCAACAATCTCTCAGAAATATTGCACAATCACTCAATGCTTCCCCATCTTCCGGTTTGATTCCTTTCCAAGCATGGGCCTTCTCCATGTAAGCAATAGCAATCCTCTGTTCATCACCAAAACGTTCTTTAAGTAATCTCGCCTTTTTATAGCCATGGTTGCCTTGCTCTTTCTGACAACTTTCTACACGTACTTTAACACTTCCACTTGTGTACTTCACCAGAAATCGTAAACGCTCTTTTTCATCCATAGCTTTCATTTCTAATATTTCTTCTAATGCTTTTACGAAAGCTTCATACTGCAGAGGATCTCCACCATATGTAGAAATTTCTACTGGTGGTCGAATGAGAGAGGTATTTTATCGAGCTACAGTCTCGTTGAATTCAGATTGCCTATTCAACAGTGCCAATAATCCATCCTGATAACTCTGGCTTGGCTCCAATTGTTGATAAACAGGCCTTTGTGATTCAAACTGGCTTGCTCAAGCCTGTGCACCAGGCCTCAAAAAAGCGTGGTCCGCTATTGGTTTGTCTCGAGCATCCACAGATGCTCCAATCGTAGTTTGTTTCAATCTAGCACTCATTTGCTGAGATGAAGTTTTACCCATCTTACTCTGTTCCAATGGGTTTTCAAAGCCTAGAAATCCGGTGGACCTCGATTGTGGAATTGATCCAACTGCTAATTCACTTTGAGTAGTTTTTCTTCTTGGTCCAGAGCTTATCGTCCTCGACGATCTGGAGTGCATCTTGACCCCTCACTTTCCAGTAGCTCCTTCTATGCTTTGGCCACCGCCACCTTTGTGTCTAGTTCCATTTGTTCCTTTTGTCTTCTCAGCTTCTCATTCTGTCGCCTCATCTCTTCTTGCTGTCGAGTCATCTGTCGCATCATCTCTTCTTGTTCTTCCTCAATCTCATGTTTCCTTCTCAAGGCATCCACTTCTATTGAGAGAGCAGCTAGCTCAGTTTTAGCTCAAGTCGAGCAGAAGCCCTCAAAACCGAACTAGCTGAAGAACCAGATTTATATCCAGAACTATCTGAGCTGCTACTCCAGCCTTTGCTGCTGTTGTCGGCTTTTTTGGCCACAGACTTTGCAGGCAGCAATGAAGGCGTGGCCTTTGCCATTCGTAGTTGGGCTACGGGGGTCTTCTACTGGGGCTCTTCATTGCTTGGAGATTCTTCGGTACTTTCAGAATCGGACTCATTGTCTGAGCGGTACTGGCCTTCTTGGCCGCAGGCTGCTGAGCGGCAGTAGCCGCCTTGGCCAGCGTGGGGTCAGCTTTCGTCTGTGCAATTGTTGTGGCAGGTTTTAGGGTTGCCTCTTCATCACTACTGTCTGAGCTGTTGTCTGACAAGTAGCTGATTTCCATTTTACTCACTCCTGCGGCTAGTTTCGTCTTGGTCATGCCTGCTTTTCCATTCTGAACTTTGGGAGGTGGTACAGCACTGTGCAAACTTTGTTGTGCTTTGACGTTCGCAGGAGACTCATCATCTTCATTGCTTGAACTTTCATCTTCCATTCTGGCACTATGTTGCTTCGCATGTCCAGCTACTAAGCTCGTAACTTGTGACATAATTTCAGATAACCACTTATCTGCCTTTTTCATGAAACCATTGAATATCTTCTTTGTGTCTTCATCCCACTGGGTATGTCCTCTGCGTTCTTCCCAAGACGAATCTGAACACAGCAGATCTTCGTCCCTTCCTCGCGGCCTACCAACGGGCATGGAGTAGCGTTTCCTGCCGGGACCGGCCAGAACGACAGCTTCGGCGGCGGTGCAGCGCTGAAGCACCATCGCGGAGGGGGCGATGTGTTACCCGGGTCGCCGTGTGGTAACTCTGGAGTGCTGAGACCGCCGACTCCAACATCGCGGAGCTGTGGTCGTGGAGCGTCCAGCTGCGGTGGCACTGACTTTCAAACAACGCGGAGCCGAGATCGCCAGTGTCGGAGCTCCGACCAGAGCGGCCTGTGGACTTCCGAAGCCGTGGTCTCTGGCAGCAAGCGGCCGTTCCAGACACTCCAGGCCGCTGAGAGTGTTCGCCCGACGCCGGAGCTCCATCATCCGGCGAGAGGGCCTGAAACATCGGGCCGCCATCACTGCGACTGTGGAGGCCTCAAATAGGCCCCTACTACGGGGTGAACAAGAGGAAGAGGACTGGACTTTGTTGCCTTCCCTCATAGTGGGAACCATTGTGGGGGGATGTTTTTATGTTTAATGTCAAATTCTTCTTTAATGTGGTGTCTTACTTTTATTGGTGTGCTGCAAATGGCAACTCAAATTTCACTACACCATAAATGGTGTATGTGACAATAAATGTCCTTTGTCTTTTGTCCCCCTCTCTGATACCGAATGGTCTGTCCTCAGCAGAGGCCTCACCATTGTTCCCCTCCGTCCCCACCTCAATGAGTTCCGCGTCCGCCATGATGTGGAGCTCCTCTTCCGTCGTCTGCGCATCAAAGCATTTTTCCATGGGAAGGAATCCTCACCCCCTAGTGAAGACCCCTCCTCTTGGACTTCCCCTCATGGCCATCTACCAGCTTTAGACCTTTTTATTTTAAACTGCCGGCGGGACATCAACCGCCTCAACTACCCCACTCACCTGTCTCACTCTAACCTCTCCCCCACTGAACGTATAGCCCTCCACTCACTCTGCAACAACCCAGACTGGGTGAACAAACCTGCCAACAAGAGAGGTGCCGTGGTAGTCTTGCTCACTGATCTCTACAAGGCTGAGGCCACGCTCCAACTCTCAGACACCTCCTCCTACTTATCCTTGGACCATGACCCCACAGACGAGCATCAGGCCATTTTCTCAAACACCATCACTGGCTTCATCGCTTCCGGCTCCCTGCCCTCCCAAGGCTCCGACCTTATCGTTCCCATGCACCGCATGGCCTGATTTTACCTTTTCCCCGAAATCCACAAACGTGACTGTCCTGGCAGACCCATTGTTTCTGCTTGTTCTTGTCCAACCGAACTTATTTCCACATACCTCGACTCCATCCTATCCTATGCCTCCCTACCTATGTCCAAGACACCTCACACACTCTTTGTCTCCTCCATGACTTCCATTTACCAGCCCCCACTCCCTCATCTACACCATGGATATCCAGCCACTACACCTCCATCCCCCATCAGGAGGCTATTAAAGCCCTCCGTTTCTTCCTCGACCGCAGAACCAACCAATCCCCGTCTACAAATACTCTCCTCCGCCTAGGTTTTAACCCTCAACAACTTTGCCTTTGACTCCTCCTATTTCCTCAAATCCAAGGTGTAGCTATGGATCCCACCACTGGCCACATCTTCCCATCTCCTCCCCGTTCGGCTTTCCGCAGAGACCGCTCCCTCTGTAACTCCTTGGTCAATTCATCCCTTCCAACCCAAACCATCCCCTCCCCTGGTACTTTCCCTTGCAACTGCAGGAAATGCTACACTTATCGCTTTACCTCCCCCCTCGACTCCATCCAAGGACCCAAGCCATCTTTCCAGGTGCGGCAGGGGTTCACCTGCACCTCCTCCAACCTCATCTATTGCATCTGCTGTTCTAGGTGTCAACCGCTCTGCATCGGTGAAACCAAGCGCGGGCTTGGCGATCGCTTCGCCCAACACCTCCGCTCAGTTCACATTAACCAACCTGATCTCCCGGTGGCTCAGTACTTCAACTCCCCCTCCCATTCCGAATCCGACCTTTCTGTCCTGGGCCTCCTCCATGGCCAGAGTGAGTCCCACCGCAAATTGGAGGAGCAGGACCTCATATTTCGCTTGGGTAGTTTACACCCCAGCAGTATTAACATTGACTTCTCCAATTTCAGGTAGTCCTTGTTTTCTCCCTACTTTCCCTCCCCTTCCCAGCTCTACCACAGCCTACTGTCTCCAACTCTTCCTTTCTTCTTCCTGCCCCCCCTCCCATCAGTCTGAAGAAGGGTCTTGACCTGAAACATCACTTATTCCTTTGCTCCATAGATGCTGTCTCACCCGCTGAGTTTCTCCAGCATTTCTGTCTACCTTTTTCCAGCATCTGCAGTTCTTTCTTAAACAGTTCATCTGCATTAGTAATTTGCACCTTTCATAGACTTATTTGCGGAAGAGTAAAACATTGAAAATTTATGAATGGTGTTTTATTTTTCCTCAGTACTATGTTTGAAGTTTACTTACTTACAAAGTAAAACATGATCAGAAACATTGTGCAGGAAGGATCTACAGATGCTGGTTTACACCGAAGATAGACTTAAAGTGGTAGAGTAACTCAACGGGACAGGCAGCATCTCTGGACAGAAGGAATCAGTATCTTCAGATGGTAGAAGGATTTTGACCTGAAATGTTACCCATTCCTTCTATCCAGAGTTGCTGCCTGTCCCGCTGAGTTACTGCAGCATTTTGTGTCTATGATCAGAAACATTTCTGGGCTGAATCGCACCACTGGCAATGTGACCAGCACATCCCATTGTGAATCACCATCTCAAATCTGGCATGATTTCTGTTTCCTCTGTAGTTGCTCATCAGTTATGCTGCCCCTTGCCCCTGCCACCTCTCCTTACCACAATCGTTAAACTTACAGTAGTACCCATAAGGTAAGAGAAGTTAAAACTGCCCCTTGAATTCCATAGGCGGAAATGGGGCTGGAATAAGCGATGAGAGAAGGCAAACACGATAGACACAAAATGCTGGATGAAAAAACATGATTCTGTTTTTAATTTGTATGGAGAGCATTGAAATTTAAAATATTTGCTATTTGATATTAATTCCCAGGAAAACAAAATCACAGCCCAATTGTACAATAAAGATTTGTGCCATTTTAATGGAATTATGAGGTAATCTGATTTATTTGAACAAAAATTGATTTTGAACTATCAGAAGCACACTGTACCAGAAATGAAAGGTATAACTAAGAATGTTTTGAAAAGTGGCGAGTAATTGTCTCCACTAAATTGCAAATCATTTGTAGACCTTAACCTGTGGACTGATGCTAGAAACATTTATTTCACATATATTTATTATAAAAAAAGAGTATGTTTTGTCTCAAAATTCTTGTGGGACAACAGTCATTATTTCATTTTTAAAGGCATAAAATAGAAGGGTAAGAATGAAGAGCAGTGAAATGGGATGGTATGGAGCTGTCCAGCTGCCTGGGTGAATTGGTCAAATGACCTCCTAATATGCTACAAAATAGTAAGATTAAACGAGAACTTACCAGTTTGAAGTTTGATCTTTATTTTATGAGGAGTTACGATGAGCGATTACGTGAAGAACCCCACCAGTGTGCATGCGTGTCAATCTTCAAAACAGCGGTGTGAAATTACAGAATAGCAGTAATTGAAGTAACATAGTAAGATTATAAACCTAGAACTACCAGATGACCTTTGCGACATGAGGGTTGGGAGCGTTGGGCACGTAATCGCTCATCGTAACTCCTCATAAAATAAAGATCAAACATCAAACTGGTAAGTTCTCGTTTAATCTTACTATTTTACTTCAGTCACGTGAGTGATTCCGTGAAGATTTCAAAGCTCTGTGATTTCATGCCGTAGATACGAATCCAGGCGTCTCACTGCAGCAATTGACTCAGGATGAGTGAATAAAACAATGCATTGAATCATGACATTGATTTGAAATGTTAACGGTTTATTTAACAAAGAAACAATATAAAACCCTCTCTCCCAGGGGGAACTATGAAACAGAACTTAAAATGGATTTGGCGAATACCCCCGGTTCGGTAAGTGGCTTGTTATAGAACCTTTGAAATGTCAGTTCATTTTACCATCCTGCGACCGCGAGGATATGGTCTAGAGGGACGTCCATTGCCCTCGCTGCTGACGTTGATGCCGCCCTGGTGGAGTGAGATTTTAAATGGTCAGTGTCCACTCCTGCATTCACGAGAACCTGTTTCAGCCACTTTGAGATGGTCTGAATTGACACTTTCATATGCGTTTTTTTGTGGCTAATAAGTAATGCTGATTCCGAATCTCTAAGGCTCTTGGTGACCTTAATATAATACAGCAAGTGCGACACTACGCACAGTCTTAACTCCGTGGGGTATGCCGAAAATATAACCTTGAACCCCTACACCCCTGGACTGCTCTGTTTAATTAAATCATAGATGTAAAATGTAATGTTATTATCAGATGATACCATCCTTTCTAAGGGTGACCACCTTAAGGGTGATTTTGGACAAAGACAGGGATGTGGCTGGACCCCACTGTCGAAGCAGTGTAAACACCACACTCACATCCCAGATTTCTGAGTACCTGGGTCTGGGGGGATTGGAATTAAAAACATCCCTCATAAACCTGGATATTAAAGGGTGAGATCCAACTGAATGTTGTTCCTACCCCAGCCATAAGTATGATGACAGGGTACTCCTGGCACTATTGATGGCACTATATTTCAACCCTTCATCAAAATATAGCGTAGACAGAAATTCTAGCACATCAGAGATGCATGCCGTGTGATATGCAATGTTCCCCTGTGAACAGAATGTCTCCCATTTCCTGATATGAGAGGTATACTATTTTTTGGTACTATCCCTCCAGGCCGCAGCAATCACATCCACAGTACGATCGGTTAGTCCAAGCCCCAGGTAGCGTTTTACAGCCTTCAATTAAATATATTCTCTTGCCCCTTGGCAAGGTCACTAATATGTGAGTTGAGTTAGTAGTGAATCCCAAATAATCAATCACAAATTGGTATGAATTTGGATTTAAGTGGATGAATGAGGAACCCCAATCTCTCAAACAAGAGTTTAACAACTGAGACTGAACTGAAATAATTCAGCTGTTGCTCGGGTCTTTCCTATTATCGATATATCATCCAAATAAGCCATTACAATATGGCCCTGAGCCCGTAGTAGCCCCAATACTGGTTTTAACAGTTTTGTAAATAATCTAGGTGCCGAGGTTAACCCATTAGCCCTTATGCCTATGCTTATATGACACCATATGGTGTGGTTCACAGCCGGCACTTTGAGTAGGACACAATTCGACGGTGTCTCATACTTTCTGGCTGTTTCATCAATGATGAGCTCTTGAGGCTGGTGTGAAGCCAAGTAGTTAATACTTGCAGCCAACTCTTCACCCAGCAGCTCTCCGGAGTCTGTGGGGATGGCAAACCTTGCTGCCAGGGATGGTACCTCTGACTCGTGCCCTTCATCCCTTGGGGTATATCCCATGGCTATGCCCTCAGACTCGGCGTCAGAATAACATTGACGCACGCTCTCCTCCTCCAAGAGGGAGACATTAAGCAGCCCTATTTCAGGCGCTGCTGGCGTGGGCTCTCCCAGAGGCCGGCGCTGACACAACTCCTCCTGTTGGAGTGTGTCTAGATGGAGCATCCTCTCCATTAGGATCTCCATTCTGGATAACCGTCCCAAGACGTTATCCCTTCCCTGAGGGGAACCCTCCCGACCCGACTCATCAGACTCCACGGGCCGTGCAGACTTTTTGGTGGCTTTGCGCCCCAATGGAGCAGCCACTGTGCTTTCAGGCACCAAGTCTGCAGTTGCTGGTCGTACCGCTAGCGACTCTGCAGGTGAGCTAGGCAGCCGCCCGCAACCCGCACTTCCACGGGCTTCCGTGAGTACTTTCCCGGCGGCTCGCCTCGACTTCATCCGTGATGTTTTCTCCATACTTGGACTTGCTCCTGAAACAAGAAATCATCAAGCGCAGAAAACGACCTCCGACTAAGTTTTATACTTACCTGAGGCTTTTTAAAACTTACCGCTGGAGGAGCGGATGCTGCACCATGCGTCAGACATAATGACGCACATGTGGACTGGCGGGGTTCTTCACGTAATCACTCACATGACTTCGAAGTAAAATCTTAAGTTCTGACCTTTCATTTAGCAGGTAGCACAACCATTTTGCTTTGACATGTTTTGCTCTCAGCCCAATATTATTGTGTGCTACTTAAAAAAAAAACAAGACTATCTCAAACCAACAATGTATTCATCTTATTAGTTCCTGCCAAGTGAGTCAAGACTTCCTTAGAAGGCTTTGGAAGTTTGGCCTGTCCCCTATAACTCTCGCCAGCTTCTACAGATGCACCATGGAAAGCATTTTATCATTACAGCTTGGCTTGAGAACAGCTCCATCCAAGACCGAAATAAATTGCAGTGAATTGTGGATGCAGCCCAGACTATTACACAAACCAACTTCCCTTCTATTGACTCCATTTATACCTCACGCTGCCTCGGCAAGGCCAGCAACATAATCAAGGATGAGTCGCACCCTGGCCACTCCTTCTTCTCCCATCTGGCAAAATATATAGAAGTGTCAAACTGCACACCACCAGATTCGGGGACAGTTTCTTCCCAGCTGTAATCAGGCAACTGAATCATCCTACCACAACCAGAGAGCAGTGCTGAACTACCAACTACCTCATTGATGTCCCTTGGACTACCCTTGATCGGACTTTGCTGGTTTTACCGTGCACTAAATATTCTTCACTTACACTGTAAATGTATCGATTATAATCATGTATTGTCTTTCTGCTGACTGGTTAGCATACAACAAAAGCTTTTCACTGTACCTCGGTACATGTGACAATAAATTAAATTGAATTACTGAGTTAAGTCAAATCTTAAAATTCTAAATAACAACTTTAGATAACATGTTGCACTTACAATTGTTCAAATTTATAGAACCAATAAGTTGCTTGAAATACTATTAACTTCATGCTTCTAGCTTTGACATTGTGAATGGTGATAAGCTTAATCTTTGGAACTTCAGCTGCTCTCTTCAGTTAAAAATGGATTTGTTGCTGAGTAATTGCTTGACAATTATTTTCAAATAAAGTATAAAAGTAAATGATCAATTAATTTTGATGTGATGCAGTAGAAATAAAGAGGTCAGCAAGTCATTTTTGTGGGAAAGACAATCTTAATTCCTGGAATGGATTTTAATAATAGCAGTAGCTTTGAAGGGTGGTGGAAGTTTTGACTGAATTCAATTGCAATTTATATTGGAAACTTTCAGTGGCCAAGATGACAAAAAAGAAAGAGTGGATTTGTCTGAGAAGTTGGCAGTAATACATTCGATTTCATTACTTCAGCAAGAGAACTGTTTTTTGGAGGTAGTCATTGAATTTAAATATAGATACACTGCAATTGATGCTGACAGCTTCTTAGATAATGTGATTGTCTTTTTAAATCTGTAATAACTTTCTGAAACATTTGATATTAAACTATTTTGTATTAGAAGAATCTACATTAACTAGTAATTGATACTCCAACCACATACATACATATATTCCCTATTTAAGTAAATACAAATTGACTGTCTTGAATATGATTAATGAAAGACACAGCAACAGAAATTTACATTGAAGAGTGGATATATGCATGTATCAATTGATATGCTATGCATTCACATGAGTGAACTCATTCTGGTTGTTGTTGTGAGACCTTAATTCTGCAACACAGAAACAAGTGTGTCTACCCACCTCATCCATGCTGACCATGATGCCAGTCTACATTAATCTCATTAGCCTGCATTAAGTCTGTAGGCTTTGTATTAGGCTTTGCTTTTCCTATCTAAGTACTGTCCAAATACATTTTAAATGTTGTAATTGTACCTGGCTCCACCACTTCCTCTGGCAGCGCGATCCAGATATTCACCACTCTTCGTGTGTAAATTATACCCCTCAGATCTCATTTAAATTTCTCCCTTCTCACCTTAAACCTGCACTCTCTATTTCTAAGAAGGAACTGCAGATGCTGGAAAATCGAAGGTAGACAAAAGTGCTGGAGAAACTCAGCGGGTGCAGCAGCATCTATGGAGGGAAGGAAATAAGCAATGTTTCAGGACAAAACCCTTCTTCTGAAGAAGGATTTCGGCCCGAAATGTTGCCTATTTCCTTCGCTCCATAGATGCTGCTGCATCCACTGAATTTCTCTAGCATTTTTGTCTACTCTCTATTTCTAGACTCCCTTGCTCTGGGAAATAGACACTTGACTATCTATCCTGTCTTTCGCCCTCATAATTTTATAACTCTCCACATGGTTACCCTTGAGCCTCCAACATTCCAATGAGAATAAACTCAGTTCATTTAATTCCTCCTTATTGGTGGTGAAAATGCTCTGAAGTATAAAAACATATTCAGATGTTTCTTAAAAGTGGAGGCTCCTCAGATATTCATGGTATCAATGGGAAAGCACTCGTGTTGAAAATCATCTGGCACAGCCTGAATTATCGAGAACCTTTACTATATGCAGTGATGACGGGCCCAGCAGGTGAAGACTGCAGTTGAATTACTTACAGGGCATAGAAACATCAGAAACTCCGTGGCGGGTGTATAGAGCCACCCTCTAGGAGTTAAAAAGATAACTGAATTTAAAAGCATTTCCAAAATAAAAGTAAATTTTACTCCGGGGGTGAAAAAACGGAGTTTAAAAGTTAAAAGAAAAAGAAAATACTCCGGGTGGAAAAAAAACGGAGTTTAAAAGTTAAAAAGAAAAGAAAATACTCTGGGTGGAAAAAACGGAGATTAAAAACCGTCCCAGGGGAAATCTCAGCGATCGGGACGGCAGATTAGTGCGGAGCCGGTTCCGATACCGGTGGCCGTTAAAATTACCGTTAGGGAGACTTTAGTTGCTCCACAAACTTTTGGCTATGAGGAAAACTCCAGTGGGGAGGAAAATTTTAAAAACGTCAGAGAGGCCATGAATTAAAAGTTCTAATAAAAAGGCCTCCAGACAAAAAAGCTTAATGGCTTAAAATTAATGGAGAAAGACTCCAAAAATAAAAAATTCAACCAAAGGGTTTAAAAAGGCCCAGAATATTCACAAAAAGACCCTGAGGGGTTTCCATATATTAATATATATGGTGGGATTTAACAATGTGGGAATATCTACCTTGGATTGTTTTGGAGGTAGTCTCCTTGAGGAAAAACTCAGGAGTACCAGGGCAGTAAAAGAAAATGAAAAAACTGACCCTAAAGGTGCATTGATAGTGGTGGCTGGTCATAAAGTACCCACCACAGCACAAATATACATACAGGTGTACTAAGTACAATACCTGAATGAAGGAATGAGGCCATGGAAAGAACCATGGAAACCAACATTAATTGGTCTCTCACCAAAGCTGTTATGGTTGAAACAGCAGAATTATTGATAAAACTTTTATGTTTTATGAAGGTATCAACGGTGAATCCGATTATGGTACCCATGTCTCAATTATATGGCGACATAAGGAAATACGATTTCAAAGTGTTTCAAGCTGGTGCGTGGCATCACTACTTATGTAAAACAAGTAAAACATTGTGCAATAACCAAAACATTTTAAATAAAAAGACAAATTGCCATTAGTTTGTGGAGCTCAATGGGACAATGGGATAAAAAAAAAAAAAATATATATATATATATATATATATATATATATGTGTGTGTGTGTGTGTGTGTGTGTGTGTGTGTGTAAAATTGTTATTGGGACCGATTTTGCACTTTAGATTTGCAGGTCAAAACAGACCAAGTTTAGTTAGACTCCTGATTATTATGGAGTAAACCTGCCTCAGGATAAATCAAAGACATTTGATTACAAAGGAAAGACTATTGGTCATTAAACTTTGGCAAAATTATGATCCAATGTAAAGATTTGATAATGGATCAAAGCAAAGGCAGGAGTATGATAAATAAATATTTATCCAACACAGCCTTATGTGAACCCATATGATTGGGGAGAGAAGGCTTCATGTACATTTGAAGAGGTGCAAAAACTTGTTACAGAAGAAGTTGATGAAATCTCCAATTGTGGGAGATTACAGGTGTGTTATGATCAATGATATGGCATAACAACGGATTGATTTATTTTAATGTGTAAAGGATCTACAAAAACATTGTAGAAGGAATTGGTTCACCTGTATAGGAAAACCTAAAAAATGATTTTAGGTTTGCACCCAAAATATCTCCAATAAAGAAGAGGTACGTAAATTTGTATCATAAATTTCCCCAGGGAAAAAGAAGATGTGGTGGTAAAGCCATACAAGACATTATTTTAAATACACTTTTACAGTCTAAAAACATTTTATCAAAATGGACATCTTCAACACTGAAAAACAGTTGTTATTAACAAATTGTTAATCATTACTATAAGAGTCGAAGGATTGGTATCTAGTACCAATTTATTATCATATGTACAGGTGCTTGAAATTAATTAGATGGGTCAGCTGTTGCAAGTTAAGACATTGTCTAATGGATTAAATTCAGTTCTAGGTTGTTCACATAATTTTGGAACAACAATTGCACTGATATGAAGATCAGCACTTGCACTAATGAGGACATGGTCATGGTTAATCTTGATCACATTTTAAATTGGAAGGTTGATCAGGAGTCAGCTGCAAATTAGTGCAGCAATTACAAGCCTGTTGAGATGCAAGGGTCCTGACCCATCCAATAAAAACTATGTTTTAGGCATTCATAAACATTCCCCAATTTCTATTCTGGGTTTAGGAGTAATTCAGCACCATATGGGGGGAAAAACAATTCCGAGAAACAAAATGTCAATATTACAAATATGTCTCATTGCTTTGTTGACAAACTTTGTCCCTCCATCCGAGAAGGAGCTTAGGTAAAAGAGTAAAAAAGCTCCAAAAAAGGGAAACACAAGCATTATAAGAGTATGCAGGCCTTTTGACAGGCCTATGCAATTATCAAAGGATACGTTATCAGAATTAAAGTGGTGGATAGAAAAGGTTCCACAAGCTGCTTTAAATATATAAGCTTAGCTGCCGTTGCAAGCTGAAGCAAGTATTATCGGATGATGGATAGCTTCTGTGATTATTTGGGCTAAAATAAATATCATATCTATTCTTATCAAGTTAATATTTGATACGTCCCTTGTTTAGGGGACTACGGCCAATAACACCAGGGAATTGCAAATGGATTGTCCTAAGAAACTTTTTCTCCAAACATTTGTATTAATTATTGGAGTATCAGGAGCTTTTTATGGATTAAATGCCTATTGTTCTACTATGAAAGTGTGCATGTCCAACCAGGTGAACAATACCACAGCTGTGGCATATATCAATCATATGGGTCAAGTAAGATCATTATCAAGTGATTATCGGGGTAACCAGATGTGGCGTATTCTAAAAATGTTTTAGTTCAGCTGTTTATCTCTAAGGAAGAGACAATGTTGTCGCAGACAACAAATCAGGGGAAAAAACATTGTCAGTAATATGGATTACTTACCATTAATCTGTTTGTATCCAGATTAAATCACTGATTTCTCAAATGTTTCTCATGGGAAAACCGAGAGCAGGAGTGGTGGATGCATTTCGCTAAATTACATGAGGAAAGATGTTTTTTATGTTCCTCATTTTGTCTGATAGGACAGTGTCTGATGAAAATGTAGCAGGACGCTGCCAGGGACGCTTTGGTGGCCCAAAACCGGACCGTCATGGTTCTCATTAATGTTGAGAGTGATGTTTGAACCAGTTATGATGACTCATAGTTGCAGTAATTTATTGTTGTACAAATTCATCCATGGCATGAAGATATTAATTTGGCTATCTGCAGGTTTGACCAGACCATTATAACAGTTTGACGGTCAAAGAGGTCTATGAATGTTTTAACTAAAATAACAATATAACAATTATGTACAAAATGAATGTTATACCTGCAATTTGGAGAAATCGTTTTAAAAAACAATATTTTGTTTATAAGAAATTGGAAGTCTTTTGCAGACAGTAAAAGTTATTTTATCATATTAGATATATGGGAGTTCCTTGTGGATTGCATTTTTTCTCAGCATCTAAGTGATAGAGCCAATAATAGGGCTCATAGTGTTTATCGTCCTATTTAGGACAAATTGCTGTCCAATAATTTATCGGGCTCATTCGTAATATCCCAATATGAAATAGGGATATAAAAGGGATATATATATATATATATATATATATATATATATATATATATATATATATATAATCTGTCCAAAGTTGAAATTCAGAAGTTGGGAGATCAGCATTGTCCTGACTTGCCTTGGGCAATGGACTCCAATTCTGTCAATGATTCAAAAAATTAACATTGAAAGTAATAATGCTCATGACTTTAGTATCAGCATAAGAGTGCAAACATTGTAAATGTTACGTTATATAATTGCATGTGGCTACAGATTACATTATCTTATCTGTATATGAATTTACGAAACAAAGCAGACGAAGAAGAGCTGGAACCAAGGTAAAATTTAAGCATATCGTGTCGGCCAAAAATCGTGTGTGGGTCAACATTGACTCAATATGTTAAAGTAGGTAAGAGACTCTGTGGTGGTGAGACAGCACTACTTATTACACACAAAAACCACATTAAGTATCAGTAAAAACTGATGGTTTTAGATAATTATATTCTAGATGGTTAAAACATGTTTAAAACGCAGCGGAACTAGACATTGAGATGTGGAAAATCACTCCATTAAGGACGTAGATACATTCACAGGCATGGCACAGGATGGGCCGCTCGAGCAAAGATTCAAGGCCGCAGGAGGGTGTAAAATAAATATTAAAGTTACAAGGCCAGTCATGGTGTCAGGATTGGACACTGAGTGTTGGGTTCTCTGTAATTCTTGCTTTGTTTATACTATCAAATTATATTATCAATTGATATTTTGGTGATAAATTTGCCTTTCAATGGAAAGGGCATTACTTTCATTCTTTTATAATGGAAAAAATTTATCACATAAACTGAGGCAATGTTTGGGAAAAAATGTGTTATTTGCTCATTACTGTGTTGATTGAGCCAGATTGTCGTATGGAATGAGTCTACGACATAAAAAACACAGAAGCTACAAAATCTTCACGTAGTCACTCACGTGACTCCGAAGTAAAATAGTAAGATTAAATGAGAACTTACCAGTTCGAAGTTTGATCGTTATTTTATGAGGAGTAACGATGAGGGATTACGTGCCCTCCACTCCCGACCCTCATAAAATAAATGATCATCTGGTAGTTCTAAATCTATGTTGAGCCTTACTATCTTACTCTGGCTATTATGTTCTGTGTGTTTCATGCCGCTGCTTTGAAGTATGCCGATCAAGCGCCAGGCGGGGCTTCTTCACGTAATCCCTCATCGTTACTCCTCATAAAATAACGATCAATCTTTGAACTGGTAAGTTCTCATTTAATCTTACTATTAACTTGCATGCTTTTGGGATAATGAATGGAAGTTGAAACCCTACACAAAACTGTGGTTAAAGTTAGCCAGTGAGGATAATGGTTAAAGTTAGCCAGTGAGGATTTGTTTAGATTTTTTGTGAACATACGAACCAAACTTAAGAAATAGATGAACAGGGTAGGCTATTCAATTCATCATGTCTGTCCTGCCAAGCAATAAGATCATACTGATATTCTATCTGTGTGTCACTTTTCTGGACAAATCTCCCATGCCTTGAATTTTTTTATTATTTATCATTCTATGTCTTGAATTTATACAGAGACCCTGCCTTCATGGGTCAGGAATTCAAAAGATCCACCTCCTTGTCAATGAAGAAGTTTCTTCTCATCTTTGTCCTGACTGGCTGACCCCTTATTTTGAAACAATTACCTTTGTTCTGTACACCTCAGCTGGGGGGCAACAGCAACTCCAGATATACCTTGCGAAAATTCCCCCATAAAAATTCTTCTAATTCTTCTAAACTCAAGAAAATATAGTCAAGCCAGGTGGAGTTGAGATTGTAATATGCAAGTATGGAGAGGTACACCAAAAATCTTGCTTGTGGCAGCATCGTAGACACATAGACTCCGACAATACACAAAAACATAAATTATACATGTTACATATAAATTCAACAAAATAAAAAAAGAGAACAGCCATGCAATTAAGCAAGAGGTTAATGCAAAACACAATAAGAAAAATGAAGTTTGTGGTTGTGTCAAGGGGGTCTGTAGTGTTCCTTTACCGAGGTAGGATTAGGATTCTGCCTGTTGCTTCAGTAAGTGATTGTTGCAGGAAAGTAGCTGTTCCTGAACCCGGTGGTGTGAGACTTCAGTTTTCTGTCCCTCTTGCCCGATGGTATGGCTTGGAAAGTGGTTATCCTTGAAGATACTGTAAATGCCACCTTCTTGAGGCAGTTTGATGTTTCTGATGGTGGAGTGTGCTGTGCCCAAAATGGACCGAATTGAATCCACAACCCTAATTGCACCATTACAGGATGGATGTGGAGGCTATAGGGAGGGTGCAGATGGAATTAGTGGCTGTTAGGTACAAAGAAAGGCAGGACAAACTTTAATTGCTTTCTCTGGAGCATCAATAGCTGAAGGAAGACCTGATAGAAGAATTTACAATCATGAGAGGCAGAGATAAGGTGCAGTCAGAACCTTGTTCCCGGGGGGGGGGGGGGGGGGGGGGGGGGGGGGCGATTGGGGGATGTTTTCAGCAACGTTTTTAGGTGAAAAGGACAAAATTTAACAGAGATGTGCGGTGATGCATGCCTGGACCATGTTGCCTGGGTGATGGTAGTGGCAGATACATTTAAGAGACTGTGCTGTTAAGAGGATTTTAGATGGGTACATAGATATTATGCCTGGAATGGAGGAATGTAGATCATGTGCAGACAGATGAGTTTTGTCAGGTATAATGTTCGGTCTAGACATTGTGGACTGAATGGACTGTTCCAGCGCCGTATGTTTCTGTGTTATATGATCTATTTTGTTTAATTTTAAAGAATTGATTAGCATGGTTGATAGTTTGATTTTATTTTAAAATTTCAGGATATTTTCAGTGGCAGAATTAATTTTATTACTAAATTGCACAAGGACAATGTTTATACTCCACCTCTGTCTGGCTCCAGAATGCCCACTTCTGCATCCCTAAAATTGCTACACAAGTTACTGTGAGTCCTGTGCACCTTAATTTTCTGGATTAGCCGACTATGGGCGACCATCACATTCCTTACTAAAATCCACGTACCTTTATCAACAATCTTCATTACCTCCTCAAATTACCTCCTTCATTACCTCTTCCACTGAACATTAGGTACCTGGCCAGGCTTGTTCCTACCACAAGGTCCAGTATGTTCCCTCCTCAAGTTGAACTAACCACATACTGTTTCAAAAACTCTCTTAGATAGACCTACCAAATTCTGCCCCATATAAGCCTTTAGCACTGAGCAAGTTGTAGCCAATTTTGAAGAAGTTAAGATCACCCACTGGGATAACTCATCTATTCATCCGCTGCCCTAGGTGTCAGCTGCTCTACATCGGTGAGACCAAGCGTAGACTCGGTGATCGCTTCGCCCAATGCCTCTGCTCAGTTCGCAATAACCAACCTGATCTCCCGGTGGCTCAGCACTTCAACTCTCCCTTCCATTCTGAATCCGACCTTTCTGTCCTGGGCCTCCTACATCGCCAGAGTGAGGCCCACCATAAATTGGAGGAGCAACACCTCATACTTCGCTTGGGTAGTTTACACCCCAGCGGTATGAACATTGACTTCTCCAATTTCAGGCAGTCCTGGCTTTTTCCCTCTTTCCCCTCCCCTTCCCAGCTCTCCCACAGCCCACTGTCTCCACCTCTTCCTTTCTTCTTCCCGCCCCCACATCAGTTTGAAGTAGGGTCTCGACCCGAAACTTCATCTATTCCTTTGCTCCATAGATGCCGTCTCACCTGCTGAGTTTATCCAGCATTTTAGTCTACCATTGAGATAACTCTGTTGCTTTAGCATCTTTATATTGCTACTCTCCAGTCCTCTGGGACCTTGCCTGAGGCTAGCGAAAATGCAGAGATCTTTCCCAAGGCTCCTTTAATCTCCTCTCTTGTTCTGAGATAGATCCCGTCAGGTCCTGGGGCTTTATCCACCATAATGCTCTTCAATGGCGACAGCATCATCTCCGTTATCTCAAACTCCCCTTGCATTATTGTATTCTCCACACTGATCTCACTGTCCTCCATGTCCTTCTCCTTGGTGAAAACAGATGCAATGTACTTGTTTAGTACCTCGCATATAATCTTTGACTTCAAGCATGAATTCACTCTTTAACCTTGAGCAGTCCTATCTTCTGTCTGGTTACTGTCTTGTTATTAATATAGGCATAAAAAGCCTTGTGATTTTCCTTTGTCCGATTCACCAAATCCATTTTGTGGCCCCTTTTGCCTCTGATTTAATCTTTATAAACCTTACATGCACTTGTTTTTCTTTTTGACCAAATTTACTACCTTTTAGGTCATCCAAGGTTCCCTTACCTTGCCATTCTAATCGCTCTCCTTACTGGAACATGTCAGTCCTGAACTTTGATCAATTAGCCTTTAAACAATTTAGCCAATAACAATTTACCCTGCCTAAAACGTTGTAATCTGCCTTTGCCCATTTAATACCTTCCCCAAAGGTCCAAACTTATCCCTATTGCAAACAATCTTAAAACCTATGGAGTTGTGATCATAATCCCCAAATCCACGGGGACACTGGTCATGAGGCCAGGCTCATTTCCGAACACAAATTCCAGTACAGTCACTCCTTGAATTGGACTGTCCACATACTGTTTTAGGAAACCCTCTTGGATACATCAAACAAATTCTGCCCCATTTAATCCTTTTGCACCAAATAGGTGTGGGTACAGAAATGAGTGGGAATAAATGGAAATGTGGTGGGAAGTGTAAAGGAGAGCAGAGTCCACATATGGAGGCATATACAGAACAAGGGCAGACCAATAGAGCTGTGTGTAATTATTTGAAATAACTAAGGAAAGGGGTTATTAAATGGAAACATTCATTGAGATAATTTGAACATTAATTTTATGCCAATAGGATACAGGTGGTGAAGTTATAATTTGTGAGGGATAGAACATGGTCTTAATTAGTACAGATTATTGTATTACTTATCTGGGGAACATTCAACTCTCAAGCACAGCAGAACTATGAAATAGAAAGAACCACTAGCTTAGAACTTGGAGGATATCTTTTCACTTGTGAATAGTCAATGCTAATTTCTGACACTTGCCATGGTCAATGATGAACTGCCGTTACTGTGAACGTGTTGATTGTATACTGTTTTTCTCTTAGGATGATTTTCAGTTGCTAAAAAAGCCTGTTGTGTAGCCAGATTTATAGGTTATTATGACAAATCTTCATTCTTCATGTCAGATTTCTGGGAATTTCCATAGTGTGTCAGATTGGAATCAAGTTATGGTCATCGATTTGGACAGGTCCCAAATGATCATTATAAACAAATGATCACAACATGCAAGAATAATAGTCTGATAATGTATTGCAGGGTAGCTGTCAAATCAAAAGCTGGAGCTTCGAGCAGAGCAGTGCTGAGCTGTGTTAATTCGCAGTAAACAGTGTTATTTAACAGCTGACAAGAGCTGAGAGCAGCATCTTACATTTAACTCTAAATTAATTTTGAAAGCTATGATTTGCCACTAAGCACAGAAAGGGACAAAGTTCATGCTTGCTTTATTTGTACTTGCCACCAGGTGCATACTTGGTTCATTAAATGCTGCTGGTCTTTGTTTTCTCTGCAACAATTGAGGAGATTTAAACAGTTAGTTGGTAATCAGCCAAAGTTATGAAGTGTTGCTCAATTTCTTTTTTCTTTTAGGCTACCTAACTCATGCATGAGCATGGTTTAAAAATACACTAAACAATCAATGGAGAGTTGTTTGACATCTAATCAAGGACTTTTTGATGATCAGGAATTGAGATTCGCAAGCTATTCAATATTTATTTGTTATTAATCAAATCCATTGACTTTCATCTTTTTGAAATTATGCCCCGTAAATGTTCGGCTCAATAATATGACACACTTTATTTGGGTAGGATGGATCTGGGTTATATATATTGTAATATTTACTAGACTAAGTGGGACCTGTTGGGTCCCGTTCCCCCAACACAATTCCACCACTCATCCATAGCCCCCAACTGCGCAGGCACGGCTGAGGGGTTCCCGCTGTGACGCCAGAGATCCCTGTTGTGACGTGAGTCACGGCAACCCTCCCCCAACTGCACCTCGCCATCCCTCTTCCTACCCCTATCCTCCTCCATCCCCCCTCATCCCCCAACACTCCCTCCCCCTCCTCATCACCATCCCTGTTCTTTCCCCTGTCCTCCTCCCCTCCCCCACTCCCTCCCTCACCTCTCCCTTCCTCTCCTTTCCCCTATCCTCAGTCATTCCCTCCCTCCCACCATAACCCCTCTCCACTCCCTACCCCCCTCCTCTCTCTCTATTCCCCCCACTCTCCCTCCTCATCTCCCCCACTTTCCCCTCCCTCTCCCTCCCTACCCCCTCCACTCCCTCAATCCCCCCAGACTCCCTCCTCACCTCTCCAGGATCTCGATGTAAACCTGCCCTCCCCGTGTTCTCCAGCAGGGCAGCGATTAAGTTGTATTTGAGGCAGGGAGGGGGCTGTCGTGGTGGTGAGCATCTTGGAGCCGGGTGACGGGGAGACTTGAGGCAGGGGCTGTTGGGGGGGTTGGTGAGCGTCCTGGAGCCGGGGAGAGGGGGAGGGCTTGAGGCGGGGGCTGTCGGGGGTGGGGTGCGGACATCCTGGAGCCGGTGGAGGAGGAGGGCTTGAGGTGGAGGGTTTCGGGGTGGGGGGGGGGGGTGGTGGTAGTGACAATGATGCAATGGTAGAGAGGTTCTAGGAAATTATAGGCTGGTGAGCCTCATGTCAGTGGTAGGAAAGCTATCAGAGAGATTCTTAAGGTTATGATTTTACTCACTTTTAGAAGAGAATTGGCTAATTAGGGCCACAGTAAGGTTTTGTGCAGGGCAAGTCATGTCTTACCAACATGATTTAGGTTTTTGTGGAGATGAATAAGGTAGCTGATGAGGATAGGGCAGTGACTGTCATCTATGTGAATTTTAGTAAGGGATTTGAAAAGGACACCAATGGTAGGCTGATCCAAAAGATTAAATTGTATGGAGCCATGATGACTTTGAAGTTTGGATTCAGTTGCTTCCGCATAGAAGACAGAGGATAGTGTTGTAAAGTGTCTGGCTGGAGGTCTGTGCCACGTGGTGTTGACATGGATCAATACTGTACCTTCTGCTATTTGTGATATAGAATTGACTTGGCTGAAAATGTCGGTAAGTACGTTTTCAGATTACTCAAGAATTGGCGGAGTTGCCAACAGTGAGGATGGTGTGAAAGGATACAGCAGGATATAACTCAGTTCCAGATATAGGTGGAAAAATAGCAGTTTGAGTTAAATTTGAGCATTTATAAGGTTTTGCACTTTGGGAGGTCGAATGTAAGGGGAATCTATATAGCTAATGACAAGACCCTTAACACCATTGATGTACAGAGAGATCTTGAGATCTAAGTCCATAGCTCCCTGAAGGCCACAACACAAGTAGATAAATGTAGCACAACACAAGGAGATAAAGTTAGCATTCATAGCAAAAGGATTTGAGTATAGGAGCAGGGAGGTTCTACTGCAGTTGTACAGGGTTTTGGTGAGACCACACCTGGAGTATTGCATACAGTTTTGGTCTCCAAATCTGAGGAAAGACATTCTTGCCATAGAGGGGGTACAGAGAAGGTACAGACTGATTCCTGGGATGTCAGGACTTTCATATGAGGAAAGACTGGATAGACTCGGCTTGTACTCGCTAGAATTTAGAAGATTGAAGGGGGGATTTTATAGAAACTTACTAAATTCTTAAAGGGTTGGACAGGCTAGATACAGGAAGATTGTTCCGGATGTTGGGGCGGTCCAGAACAAGGAGTCACAGTTTAAGGATAAGGGGGAATTCCTTTAGGACCGAGATGAGGAAAACATGTTTCACACAGAGTGGTGAGTCTCTGGAATTCTCTGCCACAGAAGGTAGTTGAGGAAAGTTCATTGGCTTTCTTTAAGAGGGAGTTAGATGTGGCCCTTGTGGCTAAAGGGATCAGGGGGTATGGAGAGAAGGCAGGTACAGGATACTGAGTTTGATGATCAGCCATGATCATATTGAATGGCAGTGCAGGCTCGAAGGGCTGAATGGCCTACTCCTGCACCTACAGTATTGTCTATGTTTCTATGTTTCTATAAAGAGATTAAAAGTTGTATGGTGTGCTTGCATTGTATTGGTCGAGGCATTGAGCAGAAGAGTTAGGAAGTCTTATTGCAGCTTTATAAAACTTTGAGGAGGCTACATTTGCAGTATTGTGTGCAGTTCTGGTGTCCCTATTACTGAAAGGATATAAAGGCATTGGAGAGAGTGAGCAGATGTTTATCAAGATGCTCGCTGGATTAACTATAAGGAGAGGTTGGACAAACCTAGATTGTTTCCTCTAGACATCAGTGGCTGGGAGGAGATCTTTTAGACATTTATAAAATGATGAGAGGCATAGACAGGGTAGACAATCAGAACCTATTTCCCAAGGTAGCACTGTTAAATTCTAGAGGGCATAGTAAGGCAAGAGGGAGAAAGATTAAAGGAAATGTGCGGGGCAAGTTTTTTATTATGGATCTATTTATTTACTCATCTACTTATTATGGGCAGTGGGCAGGTGCTATAGACTTGCACGGGAAGGTAGACGCTCCCGCCCCCATGAGTCTCGGGCAGATGGGGCTCGTCAGCCTGGGAAAGCAGTCCATCTAGGAGAGGGAAAACTCTGATGTAAATCTCCACTGCCTTGTGGCCATATCCAGTCATGGAAAAGGATCCTGGAGTAAACGTCAAGAAAGTCCGGTGGGAGTCCCTAAGGCAGTTCGTCGTTGTCGACAACCTCGCTCTGGCAGCTTCTGCGACGTCGCTGGTGCCAAACTGTAATGGTCCTGCGGTTCCTTTGGGTCGATCAGCGACGTGGAGTGGGGAGACATGGGCAACAGCCTTTCGTCCATATGACATCACCCATGCTTGCATCCAACAAACTAGGATGCATCACTCATGGACAGTATGACCGAGGGGGGCCTACTACTATTTATTTATTATTATTTACTTATTTATTATGCATGGAATACGCTGCCAATACGGTGTTGTGGTAGCAGATGAGATAGAAGTGTTTATGGAGCTCAGATGTGTTTAAATAGATACAGGACTATGGAGAGAATGGAGGAATATAGATCATGTACAGGTTGAAGGGATTAGTTTAATTCGGCATCATTTTTGACACAGACATCCTGGGCCAAAGGGCCTGTTCATGTGCTGTACTCTGCTTTGTTCTATGTGTTCTATTATTTTTTTGGTGACTATTTATTATTGATTACTTCATATTTCATATTGACAGCTTCTAATTCTGTTCCTCCCAAGAAATGGAAACAGTTTATCTGTATCCACTGTTAAAATACTTTATAGTTTTTAAAACCTTCATCAAACAACCACTTTCAAGAGAAAATAAACCATTTACCCTTCAGTGATACGTATTGTCTCTAAAGTTTATCTCAGAAAAGAATTGGTTGTATTTTGATACCTCACCCAGTTTCATTTCTGCATTTATTCTTCCAAATTTTCTGTTCACCTTTCCCAGTGTTTCTATAGTATTTCTTCAATTTACAAATGTTTAGTTGATGAATTTTCACAATTACAATATTATTCTCTGAAACGGAGGAGTGGGTGTCATGAATATAATTCATGAAGCTATACTCCATAATAATGAATACTGCACCACTCTCTGAGCAGAGAAATACATTGCACTGAACTACCCACGCTATGATTTGTCCAACCTTATCGATTTACAAAATTTTTTTTAATGAAATATTTTCTCAGAACACATCAATAAATCAAGTCCACAAAGAATTATATATTTGTCAATTAGATCACCTCTCATCATTTTGATCTCAAGACCGCATTGATCCAATCTGCTCAATCTCTCCTCTTGAGATGCCCAGGTGAATTTATTCCTTCTAGGAATTAATGTGGTAAACCTTGCACTCCCTCAATGATGATTACATACTTCCTTAGATAGCGAAGCAAGTTGTACATAATATTCCAGGTTCAGTCACACAACGGGCTTATCTAATTGTAGTATGTAGTATGTAGTGGAGAGATTTATTTTAATTCCCATTGGCTGCATTTTTATCAGATCTCCTTCAAGATATGTCAAAAATTGCAGCAGGATCTTGATGGGTACGTGGGCTGAGGAATGGTTGACGGAATTAAATATAGAGAAATGCGAGGTGTTGCATTTGGGAAGTAACATGGGCAGGACCTACACAGTGAATGGTAGGGCTGTGGGAAGTGTTGTACAACAGAGGGATCTAGGAGTGCAGATACATAATTTGTTGAAAGTGGCACTACAGGTAGATTGGGTGGTCAAAATGGCTTTTTGTACAATGGCCTTCATCAGTCAGTGTATTGAGTAAAAAGGTTGGGAGGTCATGTTGCAGTTATATAAGACGTTGGTGAGGCTGTATTTAGAATATTGTGTTCAGTTTTGGGAACCATGTTGTAGAAAAGATGATGTGAAGTAGGAAAGGGTGCAGGGAAGATTCATGAGGATGTTGCCAGAACTCGAGGGCCTGACCCATAGGGAGAGGTTAAGCAGACTAGGACTCTATTCCTTGGAGCGCAGAAGAATGAGGGATGGTCTTATAGAGGTGTACAAAATCATGAGAGGAATTGATCAGGTAGACACATAGAGTCTCTTGCCCAGAGTAGGGGATTCAAGAACCAGAGGACATAGGTTTAAGATGAAGGAGGAAAGATTTAATAGGAACCTGAGGAGTAACGTTTTCACACAGAGGGTGGTGGGTGTATGGAACGAGTTGCCAGAAGAGGTAGTTGAGGCAGAGAGTATCTTGATGTTTAAGAAACATTTGGACAGGTACATGGATAGGGCAGGTTTAGAGGGATATGAGCCATGGTGGGATGAGTGTAGATGGGATATGTTGGTTGGTGTGAGCAAGTTGGGCTGAAGGGCTTGTTTCCACACTGTATGACTCTATGACTATGACATACTTGGTTAAATGCTGCCTTGATCTCAAGGACAATCAGTCTCAAATTTAATTCACATATTTAATCGATTTTTAAAATTATTAATGTTTAATGTTTTATGTGTTATCCCTAACTGTCACTGTATGTCATGTTGTCGCTTGTGGGCGGAGCACCAAGGCAAATTCCTTATATGTGAATACTTGACCAATAAGCATTCATTCATTCAAATTAAACTATTTGGCCATATTTTTATTAGATATAAATGCCACCTGTACTAAGTTGACCTACTTGATGAGTTAAGTCATACAGTTGATAGAATGATAAGTTCAGAAAATCATGTCAGTGCAGCAGAATTAGGCCATCCAACCCATTGAGTCTACTCCACCATTTAATCATGACTGATCTATCTTTCCCTATCCACCCCATTCTCCGGCCTTCTCCCTGTAAACCTTTAACACCCCTAATAATCAAATGCCTGTCAATATCTATATAACTAAAAGTCTCATCTTGACCACTTCCTGTCTGCGCTGTATATTGATTTTAGAAAAAATGCTATCCTATATCGCTATGATTTTGGGGCATCTTACTCACAGTCCTCCTCCGCTGAGGCAGCCCCGAGGATTTTTCTGATCGATGAAAAATAAAAAAGTTATGAGTGTTTAAAAAATCTTGAAATCAGCTGATTGGTCCTCTCGGCGGTCAATCACCACGATGAAGGTAACTCCCCCTCTGGGTGGGGGCAGGTCTATAAAACCCTGGATGCCTGGACATGAGTCAGTCACTCTGGAAGATCACAAGGGAAAGCCACAACTGTGATTCTAAGCTGTGAATCAACTAAAATGTGAGTCTGCAACGTACTTGCAATAAATGATTTGTTAGCCCTTAATGACAATGAAATGAGTTGTTTGGCCTGCCCTGTGCTTGAGACTGCAATGTAAAATGGAAATGAAATGACAATGCCCTGAGTTGTTTGGCCTGCCCTGTGCTTGAGCCTGCAATGCAAAATGGAAATGAAATGACAATGCCATGAGTTGTTTGGCCTGCCCAGTGCTTGAGACTGCAATGCAAAATGGAAATTAAATGACAATGCCATTAGTTGTTTGGCCTGCCCTGTGCTTAAAACAGCAATGCAAAATGGAAATGGAAATGAAATGGAGTTGTTTGGCCTGCCCTGTGCTTGAAATGGAAATGGAAATGAAATGATATGAATTGTTTGGCCTGTCTGAAACCACTAATATCGGCCCACAAGGACCCTATTAACCCAGAAACCAGTCCCTTTTGCCCAAAATGCCCGTATTAGCCCAGGAGGCGCATATTGGCCCAAAAGGCCCGTGGCAGTCCAGAAAATTGGCATTTCACTGAGATTTCACTCAGATTTTTTTTTAAAGTCCCTTTGACCCATCAGGCCTGTACTAGGAGGACTCCCTTCAGCTCATCAGTGTGTAATCCCCCTGCAAGTATTAAACCTCACCCCAGTATTTTACTCCCTCGCTTCATTGGCTCCATACGAGATCCAGGCTAGGATAGACTTTCCTCCTTCTTTGCTGTGGTCTGCAGAAAAAGATGAAACATGTCTAGTTTCTCACCTGATTCTGCACTTCTCTCTCTCTCTCTCTCTCTCTTCTCTCTCACAGAGTTTCTCACCTGTTTTTGGCAGAATTTCTAGCTGTTTCTGAGCTGCAGCCCACCAGGCCTGAATGACTGAGCTGCAGCCCACCAGGCCTGAGTGACTGAGCTGCCAGCCCACCAGGCCTGAGTGACTGAGCTGACAGCCCAAGAATCCATTCGGCCCACAATGTTCATACTAGCCATTTAGAAATCAGTCCCTTTGGCCCACAACAGCCATACTAGCAATCCAGAAAGTGTCCCCCCCCCACTGGCCACCTATATTGGAATTGGTGATGAGGTGGAATATTGCGTTGGGGGACCAGCCCTTCCGTGTGAACGTGGGACACAACGGGTCCCACTTAGTCTAGTATATTATTAAAACTCTCATCTTGACCACTTCCTGTCTGCGCTGTAATTACATTTGCGCAAATACTATCGCACAAAGCGCTATGATTTTTCGCCGCCTTACTCAGCATTCTCCTCTGCTGCAAGTCAAATAAGTTTTGTTCCGATCGGTGAAATAGTACAAACGTTATGAAGGTTTGAAGGTTCCCCCTCCCCACGCCCCCCTACCCCACACCCCCCTCCTCCACACACCACATCCTCCTTCCCCACACCAGACCCCTCCCCCACACCCCTCCTCCCATACACCCACTCCCCCACAACCCACTCCCCCACAACCCCCTTCCCCACACACCCTCTCCACCACACACCCTCTCCACCACACACCCCCTCCCCCAGACCCCCCTCCCCAACACCCTCCCTCCCCTACCCCCCTCCCCCATTACCCCCTCTCCCACACCCCCTCCCCAGAGTTGTGGAACATTGCTTTGGGGGAACAGGTTGCGTTGGGGGAGCAGGTGAGTGGTGGAATATTGCGTTGGGGAATGGGTTGCATTTGGGGGAACCAGGCCTCCCGTGTGACTGGGACCCAACTGGCCCCACTTAGTCTAGTCCCCTTTAAAAATACCCGAAGACCTCGCCTTCACAACCATCTGTGACATTGAATTCCACATTCACCACCCTCTGGCTAAAGAAAGTCCTCCTCATCTCCTTTCGAGCAGTTTTATGGTCAATTTCATAGTTTAATTACTGGATTATTTTGTTATTAGCTGCTTCATATGACAGATTTCAAAACCAATCAAATCTATTGATATCTGCATATAAAGTGCTCTCAGTGACTCCTGACAGAATATACCATTTTATGCGAGGACATGATGCATTTTTGAAGCCCAATCCTCAAGGTAAGCTCTCAATCTTGAGGCTTAGTAGTCAAGAATGATTACGTGGGTGAGGGATCAAAACACAACCAACTCTTTTCTGAGATATACTTCAGAGAGAATTCATATTTTTAGGAATAACGAAAAAAAAGAACAAGGGGAAAACATTGCCACATCAAAACCTTTGAAATGAAAAATTTAATGCGACTTTTGGAACTTCAATTGAATAGATTTGATTAACCTGTCATTGGAAGCAACTAATTACAAAATAATCCAATAATTAAACCATGAATCTTTCCATAAAACTGATTGAAAGGTGATTTGGGTATCTTCATTATATTCCTGATTTTTAAATTGAATAAAATACATTAGTATTGAAATGTTGGCTGGTAGGCTAACAATATTTTAGTATTTTATAGTCAACTGCAAATGAATGCAGTTGTTCTCATCAGATTCCAATTAAACATAAAAAACATATATTTTCACCATTAGTATTTCCGTTCCATTTATATTATATTTCATGCTTTTTCATTGAATATGAGAGGAAGTTTATTTTGAAAATGCATTACTTTTAATACAGATTTAGCATTTTATGGAGACAAATTCTCTCATGTATATCTAAAATTTAAAAAATATAATCTGAGCAGGATTTCTGTCGATGCATACATTAATTCACCAACTGATCTTAGTGAGTACAGCTCTTTTGCACCTTGGCAGAACATTATAATGTTTGAAATTTATTTTATTTCAAGATGTTTTCGCTTCACTTTATGGTTATGTTATGATGAGATCACTCAATTTTTGATTTGCTTTATTCCACATGGCATTTAACAGCTTCAATATATTGGATAAAGTGACATCTATGGACCCTAACAACCTCCCTATGAATATATGTACGAGTACAAAATATTCTGTTTACCCCATGCCGCTGCCTCCCACCACTCCTAACTGAATTAATTAAGTTCAGTTGTGACACTGAATTGATCTGCTTGTGTGGAAAATTACTAGGCACTTCCTCTCTAGAAAAAGCAAAGCAAATTAAATTTAAGTATATTACTGACCGGCAGACATTGAAATTAATGCAGAATTTGATTGAGTATTTCTATTGTTAAAGTAACAAGCTATGAGTCAATGTTAGCTTGTATTTTATGACTAAGTTCACTTGTTTTGAACGTAGGATCAACAAAACTCAGTTGAAGAAGTACATGTATATCTCCAAAGTGGGACTGTTGTTCATTTTGTGATCTTGTCAGTGAGAGGGAAGCCCAAAAAGAGTGGGGAAATTCTGGAACTAGTTTTCGAGAAAGAAGCTGAGCTCATGAAAGACTATCCTGATGCATGACGGGGATGATAAGGCAAAAAGGGAAAAGGTTATATGAGGCATAGACAGGTTAATGAGCAGCTGAACCCTGCCCACAAACAGCTCCCACCCACCTCATGCCCACTGTAATGACAGGGGTGGGCACTATCGCAGATGCAGGACGGGGGAGTCTAAAACTAGCGGGAATAGCTTTAAAGTGCAAGCCAAAATGTATAATAGGAATCTGTGGGGCAACTTTTTCACACAGTGGGTGGTAGGTACCTGTAAATGGAACAAGCTATCAGAGAAAGTAGTTGAGGCAACATTTAAAAGATATTTGGACAGGTACAGGATAGGAAAGGTATAGAGGGATATCGGTCAAAAAGGGCTAGCTTAGGTGGGGCATTTTGCTCACATGGACAAGTTGGGCTGAAGAGCTTGTTTCTGTGCCGTATGAATCTCTCTATGAAGTACTAATGCAGCAGAAAACCTGTAAACACACATGAAATGCAAAATTGCAATTCAAAAAGCAAAAAGAGACATAACAAATTACTGACATGAAACATCTTGTAGTTGTCTTCGCAAAAGAGGTGACATTGCAGAAGCTTTAGCATAGGGGAGGCCATGAAATGCTGGATGGGATGAACAAAATAACAAAATAAGTATCTATTGGTTTTAGCATCTTGAAGTAGATAAATCAATAGACCTGGATGAGATATATTCAAGTCTGTTAAGAGGATCAAGAAATAAATTACAATGGCTTTGACAATCACTTTTCAATCCTCTCTGGCAACTGGAGTTGCTACAGACCTATTGTTGCTTTGTTACTTAAAGGGAAATTGTGGGATGGGGTAGGGGTAATGCAATGGTTGAGTGGGAGTAATAAACCAACTTAAGGAAGATATAGCATAGTTTAATTATAAGAAAGATATGTTTGACTAACTTGTCTGAGTTTTTCTGAGGTTGTGGAAGAGAGGATTGATGAGCAAAATATATTTGTTATATGTTACATGGATTTTAACGAGGCTGGTTAAAAACTAAATCTAACAAGATCCAACAGAAAATGGCAGAAAGTAAAGGATTGGTGATTTTGGATGTTTTTGGATGGGAAGATAATTACTAGTGTTGATCCACAGGGCACAGTACTTGATCTCTTGATTTGTGTAATGTATATTAATTATTTAGTTAAATGTAGGGAACATGATAAAGAGGTTTGAGGATGATACAAAAATTGGTTGCCAAGGAAGAATGCTTAATGCCCCGTCCCACTTAGGAAACCTGAACGGAAACCGCTGGAGACTTTGCGGAGGTTCCCGGAGGTTTTTGTCAGTCTCCCTAATGGTTGAAAGTGGTTTCCGTTTTAAAAATCAGTAATTTTTTTAGTTGAAGCCGGTTGCGATGCTTGTTGAAGGTGGTTGCCGGAGGACAAAAACCTCCGGGAACCACACGGAAACCTTGGGTGGGGCACAAAGTCTCCAGAGGTTTCCGTTCAGGTTTCCTAAGTGGGACAGAGGCATAAGATTACAAAATATTACAGTTCTTCAGTCTGATGATGGGTCTCGACCCAAAACGTCGCCTATTCCTTCTCTCCCGCTGAGTTTTTCCAGCACTTTTGTCTACCTTTGGTTTTTCCAGCATCTGCAGTTCTTTATTAAACAGAAATATAATCAGTGAGAGGATATTGAATGCTGTGAAAGAACAAGGGAACTTGGAATATATGTCCATTATAGGTCAAATAAACTGGTTCAAAGACATTGAAGCACAGGATGTAAGATCTGGAAGGCTATACTGGAAAGGCATACACAAGTTAGACCATGTTTTAAATATTACACACAATTGTAATCACCTCATTGCAGGAAAGATGCTATGGCAATGCGGATGTTACTGTATAATGAGATTTATGAGGGTGTTGCTAGGACTGGACAACTTTAATTGTGTAGAAAGATTACATATGAATGAGGCTGAAAGGAGAATAAATAGGAAGCATTTGTTTACCATAACAGACAGGTCAAAACCAGGGGACATGAATTTAAAGCAATTAATAGAGAGGTTAGGGGGAACATGAAGGAAAAATGTTTTCACCCACTTGCTAATGCAAGTCTGAAACCCACTGCCAGAGATGGAGGTTGTGTTCAAATCCCACATTTGACAAGTATTTTTATGTGTACTTGAAGAGTTGTAATCTGCAAGGCATTGGATCCAGTTGTAGAAGCTGCTGTTGTGTTGTTTGCCAGCACTAACTTAACGGCCAAATTCCCTCCTTCTGTGCAGTTATATTCCCATGATCAAATGTTAGAGTGTGGAAAGACTCTAATACCCTCATAAATCTCATTATACAGTAACATCCGCATTGCCATAGCATCTTTCCTGCAATGAGGTGATTAGAATTGTGTGTAATATTTAAAACAAATGTTTCCACACTCTGAATGAAGGAATGTCTCTGCGTTTCAGTCCTAAAAAGCTTATTCCTTAGTTTGATCTTGTGACCCCTGCGTGTAAACTCAGCCTGAGAAAATAATTTATTTGGATACAGTCTGTTGACCTCAATAACAATTATGTTCAAAAGCTTCAAGTGGCACAGCTGGTAGAGCGCTGCCTCACAGCATCAGAGACCCAGGTTTGGACAAGACCTCGGGTGCTGTCTGTGAGGAGTTTACACTTTCTCCCTGTGTGACCGCGTGGGTCTCCTCCAGGTGCTCCTGTTTCCTCCCATAACCCAAAGACATGCAGGTCTGTAGGGTAATTGGCCTCTGTACATTGCTTTCTAGTTCGTAGGGAGTGGGATAACAGAACGAGTGTGAATTGGTAGACAAAAATGCTGGAGAAACTCAGCGGATGAGGCAGCATCTATGGAGCGAAGGAAATAGGCAACGTTTCGGGACGAGACCCTCTTCAGACTGATGTGAGGGTGGGGGGGGGGGGGGTGGGGGCGGGAAGAAGAAAGCAAGAGGCGGAGACAGTGGGCTGAGGGAGAGTTGAGAAGGGGAGGAGAAAGCAGGGACTACCTGAAATTAGAGAAGTCAATGTTCATACCGCTGGGGTGTAAACTGCCCAAGTGATATATGAGGTGCTGCTCCTCCAATTTATGGTGAGCCTCACTCTGGCCATAGAGGAGGCCCAGGACAGAAAGGTCGGATTCGGAATGGGAGGGGGAGTTGAAGTGCTGAGCCACCGGGAGATCAGGTTGGTTATTGCTAACCGAGCTGAGGTGTTGGGCGAAGCAATCGCCAAGCCTACTCTTGGGCTCACCGATGTAGAGCAGCTGACACCTAGAGCAGCAGATGCAAAAGATAGTGTGAACTGGTGATTTATGGTTAGTGTGGATTCGGTGGGGTGAAGCGCCTGGTTCCATGCTGTATCTCGAAACTAAACTGAAGATATCCCCTATGTTTCTAAACTCCAGAGAACTTTATAAGAATGTCTGATTAACAGTAATACTGGAGGCTTGTTCAGAAGCTCTCCAATCACGGTATATTATACTCTCAGACACACGGATGAAAGAAGTTAACCCAGGCTGATTAACACTGTCAACGATATCTTTATTGGTTGTATCCTGGCAACTGTAACCAAACATAATTGCAGCACACAAAATATTTCCTGTTCTCTAACGGTGGGAAATATGAACTCCGGGTCAGCAATCACACAGTCTTGTGCTGGTTGGATTCTCCCAGGAAACTTTGGAATCAATATTTTTGTAACGGGTTTTACATCATACCAATGTTAATTAATAATTCCAAAAAAAATGTGCACTTTAGACCAGATTCATCAGCAAATTTCAGCTCACTTTCAACCAAGAATAGGTTCTATTGGGTCCGTGAGAAACTCACAAATTCCTTCATTGCATATTATTTGGCACGTAACTGTGCCTTTAAAAATCCTATTCCTTTAAACCTACAACAAAAATACAATGATTCAGTATACTTTAAGAAAACCAAAAATCGTTACTTTTTCAGAACTGATACGCATTTTGCTTAAATTTATGCAGAAAATTCCATATGTTCAAAGAACTTTAATTTAGTATTTTACCTTAAAAGAGCCTCAATGTCAGGAATGTGTAGGAAGGAACTGCGGATGTGGGTTTAAACCAAAGATAGACGCAAAAAGCTGGAGTAACTCAACGGGTCAGACAGCATCTCTGGAGAAAAGGAATAGGTGACATTTCAGATTGAGACCCTTCTTCAGACTGGGAATCAGGAGAAAGGGAAATATAGACAGTGATATAAAGAGATATAGAACAAATGAATAAAATATATGCAAATATCAGGGAGCCTGGAAGCTTTAACAGAAAGAAGTACTTTGTTTCAGAATATCAAGACATAACATGTTAAGAACTTTGGGGGTTACACAAAATGCTGGAGAAACTCAGCGGGTGCAGCAGCATCTAAGGAGCGAAGGAGATAGGCAACGTTTCGGGTCGAGACCCTTCTTCAGACTGGTCAGGGATCAGGAAAACGAGAGATATAGACGGTGATGTGAGAGATAAAGAACAATGAATTAAAGATATGCAAAAAAGTATCGATGATAAAGGGAACAAGCCATTGTAAGCTGTTTGTGGTGTGAAAATGAGAAGCTAGTGCGACTAGGGTGGGGGAGGGAGATAGAGATAGAGGGAATGCCAGGGCCCGAGGGCTGAGGGAGAGGTGGGAGGGGGAGGAGACAGCAGGGGTTAACAGAATTGAGAAAATTCAATGTTCAAGCCCATAGGATGCAAACTCCCCAAGCGGAATATGAGGTGCTGTTCCTCCAACTTGCGGTGTTGCTCACTCTGGCCATGGAGGAGGCCCAGGACCGAGAGGTCGGATCCGGAATGGGAGGGGGAGTTGAAGTGCTGAGCGACCGGGAGGTCGGGTTGGTTTTTGCGGACCGAGCGGAGGTGTTCGGCGAAACGATCGCCAAGCCTCCGCTTGGTCTCACCGATATAGATCATGTTAAGGACTTTCCCTGCTACATTATTCTGTTTGAATTGAGCAGCGGCACAGCCAGTAGAGTTGCTATCTTTCAGTTTCAGTGACTCGGGTTTAAAATTGACTTCTGATACTGTCTGCATAGAGTTACTATGTTCTCCCTGGATCCATGTGGATTTCCTTCAAGTTCTGTTTCCTCCTACCTTATTAGGTTGAAGGATTAATTAACCACGATAAATTATCCCTAGTGTGGCAGGTAAATTGTAGAATCTGGAGGGAGTTGAAGGGAAAGCAGGGTAAATGAAGGAATTAAGGCTGGATTAGGGAAAAAGGGTGCTTGATGATTGGTTCATTCTCAGAGAGCCAAAGGATCCTTCAATGTGTTTTAATGATTCTATAACAATAATTTATTGTTAAAAATAAGCATAGGAATACTTCTCTTCTTCTTGCATATGGCGTGCACAGCCTAAAGTTGTAGGACAACTTGTTCTATTTAATCTTATTTGATTGTGCACACCAGGTTGATTGCATTCATCTAAACAGGGCGGACCATATGAAGGTTGCAAACTCCTACCCCATGGGAATACTGATTCCTGTATATAATAGGAATGGAAAATTTAAAGGTCATGCTTGTATGTGTATTAACACGAGCACATCTTTCATTATGAGTCTTGCCAAATTGGTCAGTGTCAGGTTTTTGTGTGCTTTAAGACTTATTTTCAATAAAACGTCAAATGCAATTACATATTGGGAACTGCATCACATTGCACAAAGGAAATTATTTTCCTTCTCAGTCCTCTGTGGATTTAAACGACAGAGGAGTCTGGACATGGACAGTGCAATGCACATCTGGACATCGGTGCCGAGAGACTGGATTTTACTCTATTTTTGTGCGCTTAATGGGGATTATCTTTTGAAGTAACGTCAAATCAGGTGTCATCAGAAAGAATCCACAAAGTTAGATTAACCTTAATTTAAAGAAATCGTTGTGCATTTCTTCCTTTTGATGCATTAATAGCCAACCTGTGTAATTAACAGGTAATTACTGCAGAGGTGAAACAGAGGGAACCATATTGTGAGGTACAGTGGGGCAAGGTAACATACTGTGGTCCTCCATATGAAGGATGTCTCGCCCCCCCCCCCCCCTCCCCCCAATCCCGAACACATGGACTGGAAGCTCCAAAACACTATGGCAAAGTAAGGTCATTGATCAAAACATCTATGATCTGAGGGTGTCAGTCCACTGTTCTCTTCTTAAGGCTATAAGCAATTACTTTTTAATACATTATAATGAACAAGGGGGAATTATAAAATATGAAAAACAAAGCCGCAGAAGGAACATTTAAAAATGTGTACAATTCATTATTTTCAGCATGATATACTCTTGATTGAGAGTTAATAATGAAGGTGGTAGGTTAGAATCTGTTGATCCAATTTCTGTGGTAAATAATCAATGGATATCATCCACGTTGATGGCATCAACATGTGTGGAATGAATGTGTGGCAACATTGTTAGAATGAATGATCATTTGCATGGTCCACACTTCTAAAGGGGGGACCACGTCATCAAATGGGCACAAATTTTTCAAAACCTGTATGAAACACTTTTTTAATGTGTGATCTATACATAACAGACAGGCTCAGATGAGTCTAATTCTTAGTTGGCTTCTTTCACTTTTCATTAGCATGTACATCATCCATATTGTCCATGAACCATTCATGTAAGCACACGCTTTCCGCATCGCACATGAAGCCGGCTTCAGCTTGTTTTAAAACCGAGTGGTTGAGCAGATGCCAAGTTAGCAATGGAATCATGATCTGGGTAGTTCCCTTGACCCTGGGTAGATCCCTGGGTAGATCTGGCTCTCCTTTGGACTCACTACCACCCCATGCCAACGACTTACGAGGCAAAACCTAACCAAAAATACATTAGCACCATATTCCAAATTAAATTTCCATGAATTAAGGATGATGCTGTCTGCTTCCATTTTAAATCGATGATCATTGCTGTTGAGGAAATCTGAGTGTAAAAGCAAGAACTGGTCTAATTGATGAGATTTTTTCCTGCAGCACACTTGTTAAGATCTATTGAGGCCTATTTGATGCATGGTCAATTTCATACGGAAATCCTCCATTGATCTCGCACCAAACAACTTGAATCATTCATTATCTTTTACTTTGAAAGGGTTAAATGTTCCACTTTAGAAAATAAATGTTTATTTTTATGTAATACTAAACTGAGTGGGACCCGTCGGGTCCCAGCCACACGGGAGGTCTGGTCCCTCAATGCAACCCGTTCCCCAACGCAATATTCCACCATTCTCGCAATGCAACCCATTCCCTCAACGCAATATTCCACCACTCATGCCTATCCCCCTCCCATCAAATTCGCCCCTCCATGTTCCCCTCTGCTTTCTACCCCCCTCCCTACACCCTGCGCACCACCACCCCTCTACTCCACTCCTCCCTCCCTCTCCCCTCCTCATCCCTCCCTCCCCTCTCCCTTCCCCCTCCCGCTCCCCTTCTCCCTCCCTCCCCACTCCCGTCCTCATCCCTCTTTCCCTCCCTCATCCCTCTCTCTCTCCTCTCCCTCCCTCATCCCACTCACCCCCTTACCTCCCCCCCCCCCCTCCATCTTCTTCCCCCCCCCCCCCCCCCCCCACTGTGCTGTGGGCCGGGCTGCGGCGCTCTCTCTCTCCATGTAATGCTGTGGTGTGTTAGGGCCGCTCCCGGTGTCCACGCCTGCGGACAGGAGCCGCTGAGGCGCTTCCCGTCCAGGGACCTGCGGTGTCCCTCGCTAGCAGGTAGACAGCGGGGCTCGGCGCTGCCCCCGCCCCCTCCATCTCCCTCTACCACCCCATCTCCCTCCTCCCCTTTTCCCTCATCCGCCTCCCCTCGTTCCAATTCGCTGCCCCAGCACCTACTCTGGTCGGAGAGCAGCACCAGGGCCTGGAACTCGGCCTGGGTCTCGTACCCATCCTGGCCCTGGCTGTTGGCGGCAGAAGCATGCGAGGACCTGGCCCTTGACGGAGCCGGGCTTGCTGTGGGGCGGGGAGCGGGGGGCGGTGGGCGGGGTGAGGGGTGAGGGTGGCGGGCGGCCCAAGAAGGGCCACGAACAGTTGCCCCTCATGGACTCTCACCATATGGTACCTATCAATTGTAACAATCGATATAAAGTCAATGTTATTTTATGGAATTTTGCACTTATTAGCCTCATTGAAAATAATTAGATGCATGTACTGTATGTTATTTAAACAACTGTTCTACAACTTCTCACATAACACAATTCTATTTGGAATTCTCTTTAAACTACAGTAGCATAAATAATAGTTAGTGGCTTTCACATTTTAGATTATTGGGTATTAACTGGAGTTGATGGTGTTGGGTACGAGTGGAAGTTGGGCAAACCTAATTTGCTTTTTTTTGGAGTGTCAGAGGATGAGGGGAGATTGGATTGACCTGATTGAAATTTATAAAATTTGAGAGGGCAATAAATAGGGGAGACAGTCAGAGCCTTTTTCCCCAGGCAGATATATATATCGTTCGAGAGATTACTCCCCCTAGCCACTAAAATAGAAAGATTAAACTAGAACTTACCGTTTGAAGTTTGATCTTTATTTTATGAGAAGTTGAAGTGAGGGAACACGTGAAGAGCCCGCCAGTCCGCATGCGCGTCAATCTTTAGAGCAGCTGTATGAAACCACAGAATAGTTGCTGACCTAAGCTATAGAAGGATTAACAACTTTAGAACTACCGAATGATCTTTATGAGAAGTAGGGTTGGGAGTGGAGGGCACATATTCCCTCACTTCAACTTCTCATAAAATAAAGATCAAACTTCAAACGGTAAGTTCTCGTTTAATCTTTCTATTTTATATCGAATTCACGTGAGTGACTATGTGAAGACTTCAAAACTCTGTGGTTTCATGCAGTAACCCAATCTGTGTGTGAAACACTTAAACAGATAAATCATTAATGGTAGAAAAAACATGGGTTATTAATACCATGATGCTAACTTGCATACATGGCCATTGTTCTTAACTGGACCATAGTCCCAATTGACTTTGAGTTAGACAATAACTCATGCAACACTATGCAGAATTCTATCTGCAAATATCCAGACATATTCAACTATTAACACGCACTATGTAAGCCTCTTGCTGTATGATGAAAGGGAATTATCCATTCTATTGTCTGCTAATGAGCCATCAGCAAATCTTGAGACTATTGAATAACAATAAATAAACTATCTTTCATCTCGTAGGTATTAGCAAGCGCAGTGCACTTGTATATCTAATGACACCGTCAATCTCTGCTCTGGTGGGTATGCTGTCAACTTCAAATGTACGCAATCATGCCCATTTTGCTTACGAGATCATTCCCATAACAAACTACCCTAATGTCAGTTATGACCCAGAGACTGAGCTATAGATTGAGTAAAAACTGTGTTCGTTGTGCTGAGATCAGTTGCTGAAAGCATAATCATCTTAAAAATACTGCTCCCATTAGGAATACAGTAGAAAAATATTTGCATTATAATTTACTGATATAGATCGCACACTACAATGAGTGTAGGCTATTAGAGTGGTCATATAAAAGACACCCTGCATAATGTTAGTGAACAGCGGGTGAATAACCAATCATTTATTGTCCCACTTATGGTACTATAGAGAGTGACAAAACAGCACAAGCAGTGTCAATTGTGCTATCACATAAACGCTTCTCTAGGATCAAACTGAAAGCCACACACAACCTCTGTGACTTCCGTTTAAAAGTAACTCACATATTTTGTTCACAAACTTCCCATACAATCGTGCAGAGCTAGCTGCCCGGGAAGACAGGTTGCCCCAGCCATGACTCGTGACCGAGTAAATAGGAGTTGCTTCAGCTGCCTTACCATGGCCTGAATGAATAGGCAAAATTGGCACTATTCAATTCATGTTGCCTCATTCTTAATATCTTATTACAACAATCTTAATGTCTGTAATAAGATAAAATATCTAGGGCATATTATTACAGAACAAATGACAGATGATGAGGATATTTATAGGCAACGACGCATGCTGTATATACAGGCGAATATCCTCTTGCGTAAATTTGGTGCGTGTGCAGATGTGGTGAAGATGTCACTATTTAGAGCATACTGCACACCCCTCTACACTGCGCACCTGTGGTCGAACTATTTAAAGACAAGTATGCAGAGACTGAAGGTTGCATATAACGATGCCATGAGAACACTGCTAAGGCAACCAAGATGGTGTAGTGCCAGTAATATGTTTGTGGCTGCAGGAGTCAGTACTCTAGAAGCTATCCTAAGACAACACATGTATAAATTCATTTGCAGGATAAATGACTCTAAAAATGTGCTTATTGTGGCATTGACAAACATAAGGGTTAGCACTACACGCTACGAATCCCAGTTGTGGAGACACTGGTATCGTTGTCTCGTTGTATGACATTGATCTTTTTTACTCTGGATTTTTAACTTAAGTATTGTGGGGTTTTTTTTTAATATATAAATTATGATGTTTTTATGTGATTTACCATGATTTTATATATATTTATGATATTTGAGATGCAATGCATTTTTTAATGTAATGTTGCCCCTTGTCTGGACCTTGAGTCCGTAATAAAGTTGTTAATATTATTATTATTATTATTATTATTATTATTATTATTATTATTATTATTATTATTATTAATATTGCAAGAGGTATCTACTGATAACCCCCAAGAGTTATCAGTTGGCAAATTTTGCATTTTATCTAAAACTCGATGACACAATGCCCTTTGATCTGAGTAGCGCAGCATTGGCTTCCACCACTGGCTATGTTATCAAAACACCAGATAATGTGTGCCTCATGTGTATAGATATGGAAAAGTATGCATCTTCAAGATTGATTCTCTGAATCAGTTAAGTTGCTGAAAGCCAATCATCCATCTTAACTGGGTAACTAATCACATGATCAGATTAGCCAAATGCTAACCTGATTCGGCATTCTCCTTGTTTCTGTAATCTTGAGAATTATCAGAAAAATACCCCTCTCGTTCTTGGCCAGACCACCGTTCCTCTATTGACCATACGGGCGGAACCTTATTACTAGAGCTGAAAACATAGTCTCCCCTTGATGTGGGAATACGAGTTCTCTGTCAATTTAGCATAATGCAAACCTGAATCAGGAAATGCTTCACAGTCCTTTGACTGAAACCACTTGTCTGAGTCTCCATTGTGCACAACCCAATCTCTTCGACCCTCCACTCAATCAGGAATACTGGTATTGAGAGCCTACGGATTATTATAAATACATTGTTGATTTACAACTTGAACCTGCAGGTCAGATAAAAAATATTATATGCCAGACCAGCTTCCTGCTGGTAGCTACCTTATCCCAGAGAGGATGGCAATGATGATTCCAATGAACCGGCAACTCTACTAACTGAGGAGAAATTAAAACGTTGAGGAAGACTTCAACTACTTAATTCTACTGAGCAGTCTGATAACCTCAATCACAGATGATGAGGCAGTGCTTCCCTGGTCAATATGACCTATATGGCCAGCCTGTTCATGATGGTCTACCATGAACCAGGGGTAACCAAGCTGTTCCTACTTGGAACTTACAGAGGTTACTATGCAAGGCACCCTGCCAATGTCTCTGCATCAACCTGATCTATCCCAGAGAAAAAATGTGAAAAAATGTCTAGACAGCCCATGCTGCCAGTAAACCCAAACCTGGGCCGACAGACTGCTCCATTTCGGAATTTTACGGAGGTTAATAAAGAGACCTTATCTGCCAGCGTCTCTCAACCCGGGTCGATTTGCTTGTTGGAGCTTCAGCGAAGTTCCATTTGAATTGAATTGAATTTAATTTTTTTTAAATTTTATTTTGTCATTCAGACCTTTCGGTCTGAACGAAAATTTCGTTCCCCTGCAGTCATACATATAATTTAAAAAAAATGACAGAAACACACAATAAACACAAATTTAACATCCACCACAGTGAGTTCACCAAACACCTCCTCACTGTGATGGAAGGCAAAGTCTTAAAGTCTCTGTCTCTTCCCTCTTTATTTCCCTCTGCGCCGAGGTGATCCAGGCTTCAGATGTTGTGACCTCACCGGGTGATAGTCAGAAAGTCCCGCGGCTCAACCGTGCTCCGCGAACGGGCCGGTTCAAACTCCGCGGCCCGGGATGGTCGAAGCTGCCGAAGCTGCCGCCCTCCAGTTCAGCTGATGAAGCTGTTGCCTCGGGAGCTCCGGAAAAACAGGTCACCACCCTGTGACCTGAGAGCTCCCGACGATGTCGTCCACTGGGCATGTGGCCGAGTCCACCGGGCCCGCGGCCGAGCCTCCGAGGTCGGGACGCTACCGCTGCCGCCGCCACAGCTCCTGGGCCTAGTCAGGTCGCCGCTGCCGCCGCTACAGCTCCGGAACCGTGTCGGATCGCCACTGCCGCTGCCGCCGCTACAGCTCTGAGACCGAGTCAGGTCGCCACTGCCACTGCCGCCGTTACAGCTCTGAGGCCGAGTCGGGTCGCCACTGCCACTGCCGCAGCTGCCACCGCTGCCGCCGCCACAACTCCAAGGCCGAGCCGGGTCGCCGCTGCCGCTGCCGCCGCCGCCGCTGCTGCCGCCACAGCTCCAGGGCCGAATCGGGTCGTCGCTGCCACTGCCGCCGCTACCGCCACTACAGCTCCGGGGCCGAGTTGGGTCGCCGCTGCCACCGCCGCTGCTGCCGCCACTAGAGCTCCGAGGCCGAGTCGGGTCGCCGCTGCTGCTGCCGCTGGAACGCTGCCACAACCTCGAGGCTACCAGCTCCGCCATTAGGCCTCGGCGCAGACGGAGACGAAGACGGGGAATACGACAGAAAAAAGTCGCACCCCCCCCCCCGAAGGAAGAGACCAAAGACATGTTTCTCCCCCCCACCCACACACACACACACACAATCTAATAAAACAACATTAACTAAAAACAGGACAAGGGAACACAAAAAAAGAAAATAACAGATGGACTGCAGGTGGGCCGCAGCTGTTAAGCCAGCGCCGCCATCTTGGAGCTTCAGCGACGTTCCATTTGTCTGTCATGCTTGTCATTTCTTCATCTGGTGTGATGTTAGATAGCTGAAGCCGCTGGCCAACTCCTCTTGTAGTGGCTTGCCCGTCCCCGAGGGAACAGCAAATTTAGAGGCAAGAGCAGGCAGCTCTTCCTTATGTGACTCTCGTTACATCATGCATTAAAGCATACTGATCTCTGACACTCCTGTAGAGTGGGAGAAATAGTGCAAGCCTGAACCAGGCGTTGCCACAGGCGTATGAGTCAAACTGCCTGTGCATGCCTCCGTAATATGGAGCATATTATTTGGCACCATCTCCGATACTCTTCCGAGTGGGAGGAATATTGCAACTCTGAGCCAGGAGTTGCCACAGGAGCTGCATCAGGTATATGATTTGAACTGCTTGTACATGCTTCCGTAACATGGAGCATTTCTTGTGCCACCATCTGATTCATCAGATGTTCCAAATGAGAGAAACGGCCAATCACATCTGCCATAGATGTGGGGACAGAATCCCCTTGACCCAAATCGTCCGACAGGACTTATCCCACAGACTTGGCTTTGACTTTGCCCCGACTCGGGGTTGCCAAGTTGCTCCCTCTAGGAGCCGAATCGGGACTAGCTGTGCAGATCGGCTCTCTGTTGGTATAAATCATCATTATTTATTATACTTACCAGACAGGTTGCACCTGCTAGTGACTCCGAGTCCTTGCTCCCTTCTGGAGCCTCAAGGAAATAGAGCGCAACCCAGTTCCAGATGTTGTTTCCTCAAACCTCTGGCCCCCGTATGACTCGGATGAGGCGGCATTATAATCAGAGTCACGTCTTCCCGATAGTCCGCTAGACAGAGTGGGAGAAATACTGCAACCCTGCCAGGTGTTGTCACAGGCAAATTTCTGGAGCTGTCTGTAATGCCTCCGGTAAACGGAACACAGTTCATATGATTTAAACAGAAGCATAGCATTGGATCAAAGATTCGACTGCGTTGTCGATATCCACATGGTTGGGGTCTCTTATGAAAGATCTCCAACAATCCCCTCTGCTGAGAGGAAATTATCATGACGCAACCCTGCACTAGGTATTGCTCCACAGGTGTCCAATAGACACAGCTGAAAAAAGGCTTCCGAAGCCAGGAGCTCCTTTCTGGGTCCTTCAATGGAGTTCCTCCAAACAGCCCGCTCCACAGTGGAGCCCCATTCTGTGCCGTAATGGCAAGTCAAATTTTACTACACCGTATGGTGTATGATAAAAAATAGTAAGATTAAACGAGAACTTACCAAGTTTGAAGGTTGATCTGTATTTTATGAGGAGTTGCGCTGTGAGGGATTTCGTGAAGACCCCGCCAGCACGCATGCGCAGCATCCTTCAAAGCAGCGGTGTGGAATCACAGAACGCACCATGACTAAAAATAGTAAGATGAAGAACGTAGAACTTCCGAGTTGACCTTATGATAGAGGGTGGGAGCGGGGGGCACGAAATCCCTCACCGCGACTCCTCGTAAAATACAAATCAACCTTCAAACTTGGTAAGTTCTCGTTTAATCTTACTATTTTACTTCGGAGTTACGTGAGTGACTTCGTGAAGATTTCAAAGCTCTGTGATTTCACGCCCTAGTCAACGTCCATGCTTATCACACTGCCGCTAGTCTGATGGAGGAAGGCTGTTAATGCAGTTCAGTCGAAATTGGCTGAAAAAGTCATACAATTTATTAATCAAATAAAACAAACAAATAACCCCTAATTCGGGGACAGACATTCACTGAGCGGTTCCCAGCACAGCTTCTGCGAATGTCGCAGGGGCGACCAGTGGCTTGTTGTAGAACCGTTGAAAGGTTTCTTCACTGGCCCAGCCCGCGGTGGTGAGGATGTGGTCCATGGGCACCTCCATGGCCCTCGCCGCTGATGTGGATGCAGCCCTAGTGGAATGAGATTTAAAAATGTTAGTAGCAACTCCTGCTGCATCCAGCACCACCCTGAGCCACCTGGCGATAGTCTGTACAGTCACCCGATGATGCGGAGGTTTGTGGCTGATGAGGAGCCCCTGTTCCTTCATCCTGATGGCTCCTGTAATCCCGATATAGTGGTGGAGATGGGTGACTATCCAGAGAGTGGCATCTACAGGGTACGCCCGAAACCCCGACTGCAGCCCATGCGCCCCTGGCCCGTGCTGCTTCACTAAATCTTGGACAAATAAATTTATTTGACCAGGGGTGGCCACCATGCTGTCCAATCGCAGTTTTTGTAACGTCTGGACTCGTTGGGCTGTAGTCAGTGCCATCAGCATCACCACCTTGAGGGTGAGCTGTTTCAGCGGTAGCTCATTCATTGGAGCCCAGCTCCTCAGTAGGGTCAGCACGATCCCCACATCCCACGTGAAAGTATATCTGGGTCGCGGAGGGTTGGTCATGAGTTTGGACACCAGGTGGTTGGAGCCTATACCTATATCCAGGTATGAGGACAGCGCACTCCTGGCCCTGTTGATGGCACTGTAGCTAAGGCCAGCATTGAAATGGAGGCCAGCTAGGAATTCCAGGACATCAGGTATAGTTGCTGTGTTGGAAGTCTTGTTGGTACGAGCACAGAATGCCTCCCACTTTCTGATCTGCGTGAGGTACTGCTTCCGAGTTGATTCTCGGCATGATGCTGAGATGAGTTCCATGGCTCGTGGTGAGATGCCCACCTTGATGAGTGGTCTTTTCAGAACCTGCAGGCCAACAAGTTTAGGTGACCATGGCATGGATGACTATCCCCCGTAATGGAGTGAGTAATCAATTTGGGGTGTTTCCCAATCGACATCCATGGTTGTTTTAAAATTTTAACGACCACCGGGTACCATGGCTGTGTAGGCCAGTCGGGAATGATCAATATGCCAGTTGCAGAGTCCAGTTTAATTTTCTGCAATACCCGACTGATGAGACAAAATGGGGGAAATGCGTAGCAAAACCATTTCTCCTAATGGATAGAAAACACATCCATTGCTATTGCCCCAGGGTATGGTTCCCAAGACACATACGTTGGTATCTGATGGTTCAACCTGGACGCAAAAAGGTCAATATCTGGTGTCCCATAGTGAGCTATAATGTCTCCAAAAATTTGGGGGTTCAACATCTACTCGATGTTGTCATTGAATACTCGTGACCTGGTGTCCGCCACTGTATTCCCTGGCAAATAGGTCGCTGTAATCCAAATATTCCTTTCAATGCACCAGTGCCAAATTGTGTTTGCCAATTCATCACAAGATAGCGACCTGATACCTCCAATATGATTGATGTAAGCCACCACTGTAGTGTTATCTATTTGGAGGCGGACATGTAAATCCAGTGATTTAGTACAGTAAGCCCGCAGTCCATGAAATGCCACCAGCATTTCTATATAATTTATCCCGTTTGACTCCAGGAAGGTAGACTCACGAGAATTCCATCTGCCACCACAACTGGACACCGTATCAATTGCTCCCCAGCCTTGTGCGCTTGCGTCAGTTTGTAGCACGACGTCTGGGTTGCTTACTATGATGGGTCTACGACACTCACTAATATTGTCAACCCACCATTGTAGCTCGGTTCTAGCCTTTGGTGGTAACCGGATTGGCCGATCAAAGTGCCCAGCATTTGCTTTTAATGCTGTGATCTTTGTTCTTTGTAAATTTTGGTAGTGTAGCGGTCCGAATTGTGCAGCTGGGAATATAGCTACCAATTTCCCTATCACTTTTGCTGTTTGCCGAATGGTCGGTACCCTGGCGCAAGCAAGATTGTGGCATTCTTCTTTTATAGCAGTAGCTTTATTGGTTGGGATGATAATCATCATTAAGTTGGTGTCTAGGGTGAACCCCAAATAATCCATAACCCGTACCGGGTGCAATTTTGACTTGTCTGGATGGATTACAAATCCCAGCTTCTCGAAGAGAGCCTTAGTTGCAGCCACTGCCCGTGTAGGCAATTGGAGGGTCTGACCCACTATAAGGATATCATCCAAATATGCCATAACCATATAATTTTGTTGTCTGAGAACAGCCAATATAGGTTTTACTAATTTTGTAAACAGCCTAGGGGCTGTGGTGATTCCATTGGGCAATGCCTTGTATTCCCATAATTGATCCTTCCAGACAAACTTTAGAAATTTCCTGTGAGCTTCAGAGATGGGCACCGTGTAGTATGCATCTTTTAAATTGATGCATGCCATAAAGAACCCTGGGTAAAGCATCTGCTTGGCTGTTTCAAAAGTATCCATTTTGAAGTGGGTATGTTGTACAAAAGTGTTCAGCTCAGTTAGGTCTATTATAATCCAACATCCCCCATCTTTTTTAATTCTGGTGAAGATGTTGGACACGAACTCAATAGGTTCATGCGTTGTCTTGCCAATTACCCCTTTTGCTGCTAGCCGTATAATTTCAGCATGTCCTGCCTCCACCTCTTTTTGGGATAGTGTAAATTTCCTATGCGGCGAATGCTGGGTAGGGGGATTTATACCACCAATAAATTCTATAACATAGCCTTGAACACTTTGTAAAATAAACTCATCTGTAGTGACGGTGTTCCATATTTCCAAACAAGCCCGCAATTGCCCACCAATTTGTGCAGGAGGGGATGCTACTGTCTGAGAGGAACCAGGCCCCCTTACCTCCATGGTTAACGACGGTTCCTCACGTATGGCGTTTTGGGTGGACGTTGTGGAGGTTGACGGGATGGCGGCCGCATCTTCCTTGTTCTAAAAAAGGTTGTTGTGTTTGGGGAAGTGGAGGTGGATAGGTCCTTTGTGTCCTGTCCGGCAGTCGCGGTTTCCAGTTTATGTGTGGCTGTTGCCGGTGGTATGGGTGAAGTCTAGCCGTAGGAGGTTTCATGAGCCCAGCTGTTTTGGCCTCCTTGTCTAGTTCCTTCACTTGTTTGGACAGGTCTCCAAACAATTGATGAGGCGGTGGAGCGGTTGACGGACGGCACAACCCCGCGAATTTGGGGTTGAGTGTGGGCTTAATGGAGCTCTTACGCAGGCAGTTGATCTCATACTCGGCGTTGCATAGGAGTGCCAGGGCATCTTGTTGTTCACTCGACACATTATCCCCGTCAAGGGTCCTAGCAAACGCCGTTATGCCCGTGGAGAGGACCTTTAAGATCCGCTGGAGGTGGACATCCTGCATCCTGGTGGCCCTACTCAAGTGTCCCCAGATCTGGGCATTAACCAAGGGCACACTGAGGTTGATGCAGTTCTCGGGCGGTTTTATTTTCTCCATAGTATCATTGAGAACCTGACTCTGGAGTTGGTGAGTAGTCAGGTAATCAATGGTGCCCGCCTGTTTGTGGTGCAGGGGTTCCCCTGTTTGTGTGGTTGCGGCAAACTTGCCCACCATGTCCAGCATATCCTCCTCATGCTCTGGCTCAGCGGTCACTGGCTATCCCGGGTCGTCTTCAAACACAACGACTGGGCAGCTGCTAGCACTTCTGGCTGATGACGACGAGACACTGAGAGGGCTCCTTGCACGGCTTATACGACTCCCGCACGGACTCTCCGGTCCCGCTGGAGGACTCCACTAAGAGCTCCAACGCTCTATGTCTGTCTTTCCCCACCCTGCGATCACTGGACTGGGTGCGGCCAATGGCACGTCGTGCCCGAGTAGGCTCATATGACTCCCGCACGGACTCTCCGCTAGGCAGACTGTGACCTGTTGATACGAAGGCAGGTGAGTTGGATCGGTGCCGGCCCCCGGAACCTGCCTCCCCGGAGTCCGTGCAGGCTTACCTCCACAATCGCCCAATTTTTGGCGTGGAGGCGCATGGTCGGCCGCTCCCAGAGCTGAGCTGACCGACCGTCTCTGCTGCCACCTCCGCCCTTGACCGCAGCCTGACGGGGTGTTTTGTCGGCGGCACCTGCTCCTGCAGGCCTGCTCGACGCAGCAGCAGATCTCCCTCGCAGTGGTACTTGGTGGTGCACAGCTGTAGGGCTCCCCTGCAGTGCAGCTGTCCCCCGGCCCAGCCCCCTCGGGTCTAATGGAACTCGGGGTGAAGTCGCTAGCGATGAGCGAGGCCCCCTTGCACGTACCTGTTTCCCCCCTCTTTTCTTGGGGGAAGGGGGCTTGAAGTCTGGATCCGTTGCATCCAGCTCCGGGGCGGTAAACCACTCGGGTGATGAGTCGGGCGCTAAAGTAGCGGGAGCGCTCGACTTCCGCATTCTTGCCCCCACACGTCCTGAAGCTGCTGGTGGTGCTTGCAGCTCCGGGGACAAGGGCTGTTAGCTGGTCGATGCAGCACGGCTCCTAGACAGCGTCGCCTTCCTCTTGCCCTTGTCCATCCTGTGGAGTGAAGGTAAGTACTTACCTGCCGGCCTTTATGAAGGAGCCGGAGGAGGGAGCGCACTCCCCACCCCAGCCTGCCGATGCAAATGCGCGCGACGATATGCTGCGCATGCGTGCTGGCGGGGTCTTCACAAAGTCACTCACGTGACTCCGAAATAAAATGTCCTATCTGCTGCGATAGTCACAAACGTGACCGAACAGCAACCACTATTAAACCTGCCAGCTCTATTTATAACTACCTTAATCAGTTCTTCAGATTTTGACTTCAATGAAAGAACTATCTGTAGTATATTGAAATGCCCCTACAAATAGAGCACACACTATAAAGTCTACAGCGTATGCTGCCTCAGCAGCATCTATGTTTAAAAATTTATAGACGCTATGGCAGCTGAGCTTACCTAGCGTTCGCTGCCCTGGCCGCGGCTAACACCGGCTGCTGTTATCTTTAGCAGCGATTGAAACCTAGCCGCGGCTATATTTAAACACCGTCTGCTGCTAATTTTAGCAGCAAGCTCCCTAGCCGCGCCGGCAGCCCCAACTCCTAATGGAGCTTCCACGGTGGCCTAAAATCCGGCCGCCTGCTCCCGTATGGAGCTCCAAAGCCGGCAGGCAATAACGAAACCAAGCTCCTATGGAGCTTCCACGGCGGCCTCCAAATTCGACCGCCTGCTCCCGTTCAGAGCCTCAACGGCGGCAGCCGCAAATTGAATCTGGCTCCTAATGGAGCCTCCATGGCGGCCCAAGACCGGCCGCCTCCATTAGCTAATCTGGACCCACTGCCGCAGCGGCCTGCTGAAAGTAAAATTACTTACCTGCCAGAGCAGTTTCGAACTGCCCCGACTCACGCCCCATGCGTCGACGTAATTAGACGCTCATGCGGACTGCCGGGCTCTTCATGTAGTCACTCACGTGACTTCGATATAAAATGAACTACATGATTAAGGAGAATGTCGTAATACGCATGTGAGCTCTCCGTGAGACCTTCAGAGCTTCTTCACAGATAAATCTTCATAACACAGTCTTTTGATTAATAGTTTCTTTATTGTTGAAGAAAAACAATAAGGTATACATCCGACCTTCCTCCGACTCGTACTCTATAATCTTCGTCAAACTCCAGCAAATCGCTTTAAACGTTACAAATCTCCTCGTGTCTCCATTGCACTTCACATGGTCGAAGGGTATGCCTTCTTCATGTTAGTCCAAAACTGAACTAAAAACTAAGCTTCTGCGCAAGAAACCCAGCTCCAAACATGCCCTAGAAAGCGTAATAAATCCCACCCACATAATAAAGGGCAGTCTAAAATTTAAAGACACATGCCATAATTAATGGCACACAAAACAAGCCAAATGGCCACTACAAAAATGTCACATATTAGGGGATGATGTTTAAGGTCAGGAAGGGGGATGTTTAAAGGAGATGTGCAGAGCAATTTTCTTTGTTTTTACATAGAGCGTGATGGGTGCCTGAAAGACGCAGGCGAGGATGGTGGTGGAAGTAGATGTGACGGTGGTAATTAAGAAGCCTTTGGAAAGGCACATGACTATGAAGGAATAAAGGGATTTGGATAAAGGGATCCAGGCTGAGGAGATTAGTTTAATTTAGCATAATGTTCAGCATTGATATTGTGGGATAAAGCGCCTGTTCTTATGCGTTCTTGTGCATTCCATGTGTTCCATTTTCTATGTTTAAGACATATTTAGGGTTGGAAACACAAGGGGTTGCAGATCGTGGTTTACAAAAAAAGACACAAAGTGCTTGAATAACTCAGTGGGTCAGGCAGCATCTCAGAAGAAAATGGATAGGTGACATTTTGGGCCCATGCCCTTCTTCAGACAATTTAAATATACGGTACATAGATGTAGACGGGTTGATTAGTAAGTTTGTGGATGATACCAAAATCGCTGGGGTCCCAGACAGTGAGGAAGGCTGTCAGGGTATACAGCGGGATATAGATTAGCTACAGAAATGGGTGGCAAAATGACATGCTGTTTAATCCAGGCAAGTGTGAGGTATTGCACTCTTGGAGATTGAATGTAAGGGAAAAGTATACAATTACTGGCATGACCCTCAACAGCATTAATGTACAGAGGGATCTTGAGGTCCAAGTCCATAATTTCATCAAGGCGGCAACACAGGTAGAGTGGCAAAGAAGGCATATAGTATGCTTGCCTTCATTGGTCAAAGCACTGAGTATAAGAGTCAGGAAGTCATGATGCAATTTTACAGAACTGTGGTTAGACCACACTTGAAGTATTGCATGCTATTCTGGTCACACCATTACAGAAAGGATGTGGAAGCTTTGGGAAGGGTGCAGAGGAGGTTTACCAGAGCAATGCCTGGATTAGAGAGTATTAGCTACAGAGTGAGAGGTTGTATAGATGGGGATTGTTTTCTCTGGAACCCCGGAGGATGCAGGGAGCCCTGATAGAAGTATATGAAATGATGAGAGGCATAGATAGGGGATAGGGGTTAGATGAAAACATAAAATAATAGAGAGTACACCTTTAAGGTTAGAGGAGCAAAGTTTAAGGGAGATGTGTGGGGCAAGTTTTTTTTTACACAGAATGGCGAGTGCCTGGAACATGTTGTCAATTGTGGTGGTGGAGGCAGATACGATAGAGGCATCTAAGAGACTTTTGGATAAGCACATGGAAATGCAGGAAACGGAGGGATACTGATTATGTGCAGGCAGATAAGGATTGGTCTTGGCATCATGTTCAGCATGACATTGTGGACCAAAGATCCTATTCCTGTGCTGATCTGTTCTATATTCAAACATTGTCAAAAACACTGCTTTACTGGCTTCTGCATTACAGCACCATCTACTCAAACAGAACTCTATCTATGTAAAACAATATGAATGTTACAACCTACAGAAATTTGCCTTTTAAATGTCCTTAGTACTCCTTTATATTCCTATCTTTAATAAATCAATTGGAGCGCATATGGTGGGACTAGTTTAGACAAGGACATCTGTTGTTGGGATAGACGCAAGGAAGCAATTAGTTACCCCAATTAAATTCTCTCTCTCACGTGTACCTGAAATGATACCAGCTGTGCAGACACATGACTGATCTAATTAGTGCTTTCTCAATTCACAGTGGAACCTAGTTACTAAAATTGCCATAACTATATTTGTAATGGTGCAGCTTTTAGTTCAACAATGAATATTTTACTTAGCTGCTCTCAATGCACATGTACTTGTCCCCGTACATTTTTAGCTGACAGATTAGTGTCCTTTCCAGACCTAGCATCTGTCAAAGCCATGAGAGATAAAGTTTGACAATCATTCTGAGATTTTATGGTTCAAAATGTGAAGTAAATGAGTAAAAACATTAACAACATTAATAATTTTAACTCCTTTGAATCTTGCATGCCAAAGAGACACATAGTTCCCCATTGGTTTTAGGGCATTTATTATTTGTGTATGGGCAAAATAGCTTTTATTACTCCTTGTAATCGACTTAGTTTGGACATATTTGGATGATTTTCACATTGGTGATTTAAAACTCATTCGGACAATAGAGGCAAAGTATCTAACTGATGAATAAATGAATGATTCTAATACAATATTAATTATATAAATTAAGGAAATATAACTAAATGGGTAGAAAACCATAAATCGAGAACACTACTTGAACTTGCGGACAAGGGACAAGTGTATAAAAGTAAATTTAGCACTGATCGCAATCCTTTAAGGAATTTTCCATATTTAGTGTAGATTAATGAGGATAATGAAAAAAACACCCAGGAATTACATTACAAATACTTAGATATATCCTTTTGGAAGTTTTTTAATTAAAGTTGTAGGGTTTCAAAGGTTTCAAAGGTCTTTTATTGTCACGTGTACCAATGAAAGTACATTGATATTCGTATTAGTGTGATGGAAAAGGGACTAAAAACCTTGTAAATGTTTTAAAATAGTGGCATTATACATGCTACTTAGTTTTTTAACACTTTGTATATGCGGAATTAAAAACTGCTGGTGTAATAATGGTTAACGTGTTAAACCGATTAATTAAAGGTGGTTCATTATTGTGATATGTTAAGCAACAGGAAGGATTTTTCACATAACAGGACATTGTATAAAAGGTAGGAGATTTTCCACATGGAGAGGATTTCATCTTGTCGGTGGTTCTAAGAGTCATAAACAGAGGGGATACGCTTATATCTTTGTTGCTAGGAGTCTATATTAGCAGATAGAATGTGGGAACACTGTTTTGCTTGAAAACTTCTTATTTCTTGGATCAATCTTTTTTCAATGATGATCTTGAGTGATATTGAGAGCTATTGATGACTTGCTGGTGCCAGGGGACTCCACTAGTAGTAGAATTATAATGGCAGTTTGCTTTACTAGGGCAAATTGCATTTTCCTTGGCAATAATTGCTTAATTAAACAACTTTCAAACAAATTGATAGGATGACAATCATAGTGTAACAGTATTTTGCAAAAAAATATGTAATATGCAGCTATAATTGTTAAAAATTTTAATAAATAAAAAATTAAATAAAATCTGAGTGCAAAGAATGGGAATTGTGTTTGATTTTATAATTCTGTTGCTGATATGGAGTATCTTTGATTGCTTTGCAACCCATAAATTGCTTCAGAGTAGCTTTGTGGGCCATGCAAATTCCATTTGTGACAGTCCCATTAAAATTGATCTTCAATTGGAAGAACCCAGAACAGGTTGTTAGTTTTCCCTGCAGTTTCATATTCTATCAATCCGTTACAAGTTCTTGCACCTGCCTGCATTTAACCTTGCGGGTATGAATGCAGCAGTCAGTTCTTAAAGGGATGTGCACCCACCAGCTATGTAATGAATGGATGCCACAATGATGAGAAATGAGGAGAGTGCTTTCAGGGAACAGGTTATTAAAACACAGTGAGGCAGGAGTATTTTGGCGCCACTTTCAAAGTCCATGTTTTAGTTTTGATGACCAGTGCTTGTTCCAGGCAAGTCCCAAGGCAGTTGCAGCCTCCAGCCACCTCGTTCCTTGTACGCGACATCCCTCACCTCACCCATTCACCTTTGTTCCCAGCAGGTGCCTTCCGCAGCTGACCACGAGTGCGGTATGACCAGACTCCGGATCCCATTCCTCCTCCTAGCCTTGCTCCTCACCCATCGCATCCGTCAGCACTGGCTCCACCCTCTCAATCTGTGGATTTCTGTGGACGAGCAGGGGCTGGCATGGTAGCTCCCCCCTCCCAGGCTGACTGTCCACCAGGTCCAATGAGCAGGGGGACCCGCTCGGCAGGCTTCCGTCTGCAAACACGATCTAGCGGCTCTTGAGTTCGGCCTTGGAAGGGCCGCGGCCTCCTGGGATCCACAGCCACACATGGTCTCCTGGGAGCTTCAGCTTCATTGATGACTTTATATCAGAACAGGCCAGGTGTGACACAAATGGTAAAAGGTGGTTATCTAAAATTCTTTAGTTCAAATTGGATCCCCAGGATCGCAATGTATGTAAATGAAAAGTTACGGTGTTAATCCGTAAATCTACATCAGGCTTCATCAGAATAATGTGGGTTGCCCGAAGCAGAGTTCAGTGTGAGTGTGATGGAGAATTAAAGCCACTGATGACAGGAAGCTTGGGGTTGGCCTGAGACTTTCTGAAAAATTATTTCCCAATCTCCCTTTGATTTTTCCAGCATAGAGGAAAACACATTGTGATCAGCAAGTGACATAGACTGCATTGGAGGAAGTGAAAGTGAATTGCTATTTCAGCTGGAAGGAGTGTTTGTGATCCCAGATGGTAGGAAAAGGGCAGATGCTGCAGGGAAAGTACTGCAAGAAGGGAAGTGAAATGAAGATGGATTGAAGAGGGATTGAATGCCCATGATGTGCCATGATTGTCCATAATGGGCAATTGAGTCTTTAGACTTTAACTTTAGAGATACAGCTTGGGAACAGGCCCACTGAGTCCGCGCCGACCAGCAATCACCCCATACACTAGCACCATCCTACACACTAGGGAAAATGTACTACAATTTACAGAAGCCAATTAACCTACAAACCTGTACGCCTTGGACTGTGGAACAAAATCGGAGCACCTGGAGAAAACCCACATGGTCACAGGAAGAATGTACAAACTCCATACACTTGTAGACAGGATCAAACCCGGGTTTCTTGTGCTGCAAGGCAGCAACTCTATCGCTGCGCCACTGTGCCGCCCAAACTGAGTCAGTTGAGAGCTTGGAATTGCAAACTGACTGTAACAGTCTGGTTACAGATGTAAGTAAGAAGGAAGTGAACAAGTGGAGAAAATAAGGTATGTGGGATAAGAGCAGGTTAAAACAGTGAGTCTTCCTATTTGGTCTTGATAGTGAATCTTGAGGAGAGATGGAAATGGACTGAGCAAGATTTGGGAGTGGAAATGGAGACTATGGAGGAAAGATCTCTTAAAGGCCTGTCTCACGGTGTGAGTTGACCCACGAGGGACCCCGAGTTTTCACTCGCGGTCATCACGTACAATTAACGTAGCGGGAACGTCGGAACTCACGGCGCAACTTAGCGACTCGTGGCGCTAACGGCATGTACCCGTGAAACTTGTTAACTCGTGAAAAAAATCAAACATGTTTGAGGTTTTCCATGAGTCAAATTTACCGTTCAAGTTAAAAATTGAAATATTTAAATTTGTTGTAATAACGTAGTGGCCTGTGCGTTTACCTTAGTGACTCGTGAGTCTACCGTGGCACCATCAATGGAAACATTTCATTTCCCAGGTGGTAATGGAGTTACCCGAGGCCAGACTCCAATAGTAGCAGCATTGAAAGTGACAGCAGAAGGCAGGGAGCAGGAACCTTCATTTGAATTTGCACTGAAGTTAAATGGATTGTCATCCATGATCATAAAAAGTCGCATATTGGATGTAGTGGGTTTATTTACGGGTGACTGTGGCTACCGATGACTGTGACTGTGATCCGGGAAGGGGGGGAAGACACACACTATTCACTTTCCCACAAGCATTTACCAAGATTGTCTAATATTTTGTTGACCTCATGTGCATGCTTTCAATATTCATTTTACACCACGTATTGCGACTTTGTCAAGACCCTTCTGGAAGTCCGTATTCAGGTTGTTAAGGTTTTCCCTCAGCATTCATTGCTTTCAGAAGATGCTTGCTACCGACAAACTCGCCACGACGATGCACAACTACCCAATACAAACAACATTAGGTTTAGATTTATTACTTTCATGTGTAAAGTTATGTTTTGCATGCTATCCAGTAAAATCAGATAATACTATACATAAATAGAAGTAAACTAAATTCAAGTACATAGATAGGGACAGAGACAAAATGCAGATCTTGTCATTCTCAATATTTTGAGGTAGAGGAGAATCGGATGGTCCCCCAACTTAAGGAAGGACCATTCAGAAGCTTGATAACAGAGGGAAAGAATGCTTTCCTGATTCTACTGATGTGCGCTTTTAAGCTTCTGTTTCTTCTTCCGACAGGAGCGGGGAGAGGAAGGAATGGCCCGGGTAGGAAAGTTTTTTAGTTAAGTTGGCTGCTTTCTCAAAGCAGCATGAAATGCAGTTGTAGTCAATGGTAGGGAGTTTGGTCTGTGTGGTGAGACGAAGAGATGTAGAGTGGGGGTAGAGTTGGGGAAGTACCACTAGTTCCCCACACATACAGCTTCTGCTCCTGTCCCTGTTCTGCCTGTGCTTCCTACACACCCTGGCTCTTCTGTACTGTTCTGTTTTCATTATTGCTTCATACTGCACAGAAACGGGCTCTTCAGTCAACACTGTCCATGCCAACTAATCCCGTTTTCCAGCACTTGTACTCGTAAACTTTGGCAATTTAAGTGCTCAAATCTCCCATCAGTTGACGAGTTAGATGTACCGCAATTATGGTTGGGAACTACAGTTAGTTTGGAAATTAGCAAGCAGACAAAAATGCTTCCATGTAGCCTTCCAGCAGTGACGAGACACCATGATCTCATGATCAACCCGATCACCAGAGCCCAACTGTCACTTTAACCATGGGCGACCATAGAAATTGACAAACAATCGCTTCCTTTGATATTTGAACAACAAAACTATATTAAACAATGTAACACACAACCTTTAATATTTTAGCTTGCAGTAACATAAATAAACTTATAGTTATTCAAAAGACCATGTTTGTAAAATCACGCAGGAAAATAACTTGATTATTGCAAGCGTGAAACACCTTTTCCCCCCATTGCTTCGATTGTTTCTATAACATGATTTTCTATTAAGAAAACGACGTTACTTCGCAAAGCAATGATCGTGTTATAGCAACTTTGTTGAATGTGAGTGTCTCTGTCTCCATCTTCCCTTCAAGCCTTTAACCTATTCCTGTTGGGACCCAATACCCGTGCTCGTTCTCTCACGCTGGGTTCGGCTTCCCGAACACTATTCCACTCGCTGCGTGCGGCTCCCACGCTCCCGTCAAACTCAACTGCTTCTGATGCCCGCAGTCCCTCGAAAATGTAGCACTGCTGTCAAACATATATAAAAATGTGAATACAAGATGTCTTAGTGCATTAATAAGGATATTCAATAGACCGGAAAATCTGCTGTGGGAATAAGGAACTGCAGATGCTGGTTTAGACGAAAGGACACAAAGTGATGGAGTAACTCAGCGGGTCAGGCGGGAGCAACACCAGACCATCCAGAAACTCGTACTCTCCGGTAGCAGGGTTCAGACTCTGAAGATGGGCCCCGACCCGAAACACCACTATTCATGTTCTCCGGAGATGCAGCCTGGCTCGCTGAGTTACTCCAGCACTTTGTGTCCTTTCCAGAAAATCTGCTTGTTCGGGCGCCACTGAAGTCTCAAGAATGTTAGATTAGTGTAGTTTTACTGTAATGCTTTAGAACGTTTTACCATAATCTGGCGACTCTTCTAAGCCTCGATTAATGAAAGCAAGGATTCCGTACACGTTGCAACCCACCTTGAGCAAATCATCAAGTGCTTGGTGAACAAGAGCTCGGTGGGTCAGGCAATGGAGTGCAACATTTCAGGCCGCGACCCTTCTTCGGAATGACCATTCTTCACCATCGGTCTGAAGAAGGCTCCCAATAGGAAACGTCCCCCTACATTCCCTCCACGGAAGCTGCCTGACCCCCTGCTTTGTGTTTTGCCATAGATGACAACAGTTGCAGTTTTTTGTATCACCATCTTCCTAACCACCACATCTAGCTGTGCTAAGTAGAAACAAATAACTACAGATGCTGGTTTATACCAAAGATAGACACAAAGTGCCAGAGTAACTCCGCGGATCAGGCAGCATTTCTGGAGAGATGTTTCGGATTGGGACCCTTCTAACAAAACGACACCCATCCTTTTTCTCCACAGATGCTGCCTGACCCACTGAGTTACTCCGGCACGTTATGTCTATCTTTTATCCAGCTGCGATGTTGCCTTCAAACTATTTTTTTTCACTTGTACAACAACGTTCCGTGTTGATACGATATTCGCAATGTTGCTACCACTCATTGCACATGTTCTAATTTATCAGCCCTCCTAAAGTGCAACACCTCAGACCTATCAGCATTATATTTTGCTTGCCCTCCAAATATAACAAACCTTCGCCCGCTGGTCTTCTAACTACATGATGTGTGTTTCAAACAAATCATAAGTATAACTGCTCTGGCACTGGAGGGTGCGCATTTTCCCTTTGTAGGTCATATCAATAGATGCGGCCGAGCTGAATTCTATCTTTAACTCAAAGCCGCAGGATGGAGATGTCTTCTTTAACACTGTTGCTTATTAAAACATACCTTCATTCTCGGTTGGCTCAAGAGTAACGGGAGAGGAACTTGGTAACTCGGGAGAGGAACTTGGAACATCGCAGAAATGACATACCCGTGGGAACTCGGTTAAACACTTGAACATAAACTTGGAATCTCGTACATAACCACGAGTCCGTTTTTTTTCTTTCACTTGGGGTCACTCGTGGGTGGACTCGTACCGTGAGACAGGGCTATTAGGATGTGAGGTCAGTGGCTTTGCACTGCTAACTAATGAGCACATTCTGTTTTTCTTTCTATGTGGTTACTTAATGAAATGACCTTAAACTCCTTGTACATTTGGAGGCAGAGTGGGAATCGGTGCCCAATGAATTCAAAGGATCCATTGGAACCAAGGTCTTAGAGTTTAAATAGAGCACAGAAAAAAACTGGTGAATTTAATTGTAGTGTAGAAACTGGTTGTATTACAGGGAACGCAGGATCTGGGCCACTGTGTTGAAAAAAACCCAGAGGAATCAGTGCCCAGTGAACATAGATGCCAACCCAACAGGATTTCTGAACAAATGGATAACTGATTATCAGAGTTGTAGTGTACTTTTGATTTCATAAAACCATTAGTTTGCATGCAATATCCAGGAATATCTGAGGACCAGTGGAAAGTTAACTTCTCTGAGCAGCTTGAAAGACCTGCTATCACTCCAAGAATTGTAATTCTAGGGCAGACAAATGGCAAAAACATTCCACTTAATGGCATCGCTTTGGAAACCATGTGAAAAATAATATTTTTTTCAGTTGATGATTCTCCTGATATTTGATAATTTAGACCAACCAGCAACAAAGTGCAACATAGAGGCATTATAGATGTAGGTTAACAATCAAATGACTGTGCTTCCAACTGAGAAAGATATTTTCTATGCTTTGCCTATTACCAGAATATATGTCCTACAATATAGCTTTATTTTACAAGGAAGTTAGAATGATTGGCACTTGAACTACACTTCTATTGAACTTGTAAACAGAAGCAGACTCCATTGCACTTTTCCAACTTTTCTTTTTGTTGTGTTACCAATCCAGTGTTGATTAGATGACCCATTTAATAAAGCATCAAATAAACTTCATGTACAAGAAGCCTAAATATTGCATGTTTACACATTCCCAAGATGACAAATGGCACTTTGGTGACTATATCTCACATATCCCTTTCCAGCATTAAGGGTGACTGCATATTCAGCTGAAACTTAGAGCACTGAAGTACTGATGATAAGGACCATATTATTATGCCTGATATGATGGTTGTACATCTTTTATCAAGTGAGTATAGTTAATCATTTATTCACATTGAAGTAATCGTGTCAAAGAGGATAACAAATTCAGTAAAATTTCAGCAAACCATTTGACCAAACTGCAGTTATGTAAATCTAATAGCAGAACAACTGATGTGCAATTAATTTAATACTGTATTTTAAAATTACCGCGGCCATTTATTCCTGTAATAAACATTTCGGAAAATTCCCTGATACTTTTTGCATAGTTGAATTAATCATTGCAGTGAAATTTCCCTTAGAAGTAATGGATGTAGCTTTCACTCTGCTTCAATCACTTAAGGAATGCTCAGAGCTACTAAACTCTTGTAAAATAGTTCAAAAGCAATTAGCAACTTCAAGGAACTCACCTCTATCCCAGTGGAGGAAGTTTCAGCACAGACTGACATTTTCACTTTCAGTAAGAATAAAGAAAATCCATAGTGATGCTTCTAAATGGGTCACAAGACAGAGCTGTACAGGATAGAAAGACCCACATTGGATGATCTCTCCAGGATATTCTCTTCAAGTACTGTTGATATGTTCTCCCCAATCAATAATGTAACTACTCCTCCTCTTTTGTATTCCCCATTGTCACACCTGAAACGTCAATACCCTCGCTCTCAACCAGTTTTATGAATGTATCACACTTAGGCCAGTCGGATCACCTATCCATTCACTTAGTACCAGCATACAACTCCCTCAGGAGAAAAGTGCAACCCACCACCAGGACTGTTAAAACCTGGCCTGAAGGAGCTTCCTCACAGCTACAGCACTGCTTTGAAAGGACAAACTGGGACATTTTTGAAAATCAGGATTTGGAGGAGTACACATCCACTGTACTCTTTTACATCCAGAATTGTGTTGACAACGTCACCGTCGACAAACTCATCCAGGTGTACCCCAACCAGAGGCCGTGGATGACAAAAGAGGTCCAAACTCTCCTCAAGGACCGCAACACCGCCTTCAGGTCTGGCGACAGAGTCCTGTACAGCGCTGCTAGAGCCAACCTGAAGAAAGGCATCAGGGATGCCAAAGCGGCCCACAAGAGGAAGATAGAGGACCACTTTAACAACAACGATCCATGACAGGGCATCCAGCACATCACCAACTACAAGCCCAGTAACAGTACGACTGCCGACGGCGACGCCACACTGGCAGAGGAGCTGAACTCCTTTGCTCGCTTTGAGGCAGAACCAGAAGAGCTCATCACCATTCTCCCACCAGCCCCTAACAACAACAACTACGCCCTCACTGTGCAGGAGCATGAAGTGAGGCGGGTGCTCAGGGCGGTGAACCCGAGGAAGGCTGACGGACCGGATGGCGTGACAGGAAGAGTTCTGAAGGAATGTGCAAACCAGCTCTCCGAGGTCTTCACGAAAATCTTCAACCTGTCCCTGTCCAAATCCATCATCCCACCATGCCTGAAGTCTGCCACAATCATCCCACTACCAAAAAAGCCTGTTATCTGCGGCCTTAACGACTACCGACCAGTCGCTCTCACACCAGTCATCATGAAGTGTTTCGAGACGCTGGTTCAGCAGCACATCAAAGCCAGCCTATCGTCCACCTTCGACCCACACCAGTTTGCCTACAGAGCAAATAGGTCCACTGAGGATGCCATCGCCATTGCTCTTCACACTGCACTGACCCACCTCGAACACCAGGGGAGCTATGTGAGGATGCTCTTCATTGACTTTAGCTCTGCCTTCAATACCATCATCCCCAGCAGACTGGTCACCAAACTCATGGATTTAGGACTTTCCCAACCCATCTGCCTTTGGATCAAGGACTTTCTGTCTAACCACCCCCAGACCGTCAGACTGGGCCATCACCTCTCCACCCCCATCACACTCAGTACCGGCTCCCCACAGGGCTGTGTGTTGAGCCCCCTCCTCTACACACTCTACACCCACGATTGTGCCCCCGCCCACTCCAACACCATCGTCAAGTTTGCGGACGACACGGCTGTGGTTGGACGTATCTCAGGAGGAGATGAGACAGCCTACAGGGAGGAAGTCCAAAGACTGGCAGCGTGGTGTTCAGACAACAACCTCATCCTAAACACCACAAAAACAAAGGAAATTATCATAGACTTCCGTAAGAACAGTGCAGCCCTCCAACCCCTATTCATCAATGGGGATTGTGTGGAAAGGGTCTCAGACTTCAGATTCCTGGGCACACAAATTGCGGAGGATCTCTCCTGGACCACAAACACCACCACAGTAGTCAAGAAGGCCCAGCAGCGACTCTACTTTCTGAGGATCCTCAGGAAAAACAACCTGGAAGAGAAGCTGCTGGTGTCCTTCTACCGCTGCTCTACCGAGAGTGTGCTGGCGTACTGTATAACCACATGGTATGTCAGCTGCTCTGCAGCGGACAGGAGAGCCCTTCAAAGGGTCATCAACACCGCCCAAAAAATCACTGGCTGCCCACTGCCCTCCCTGAAGGGCATCTTCAGCTCTCGCTGCCTTGGCAGGGCAGCCAACATCCTGTAGGACCATTCCCACCCTGGACACAACCTGTTCCACCTGCTGCCCTCTGGCAGACGGTACAGGTCTTTCGAAACTTGCACAAACAGACTCAGAGACAGCTTCTACCCCATAGCCATACGTGAGCTTAACAATGCAAAATAAGAAATAACACTCACATTCAACTGAATTGTTTTTTTATATGTATATATTTTTACCCTTCCTTATATTTTAAGATTGTTCTTGTGAATCGCACCGTTGGATTGACTTTTTAAATTTCGTTGCACCATGTGCAATGACAATAAAGAGATTCTGAGATTCTTCTGATTCCGAGTGTTGATCTGTGCCCTAAGCACCTCTGACTTACCTAAGATGCTCCTGGCACAAATATAAAATCAGTTGAGCCAGTCAGTCCCCCCATGCTCCCTAACATGTCTCTGTTTGCTGGAGTCATTGGGCTGACTTGATTTATCCTCAACAGTTCTCTCCCCCCCCCTGTACATCCCACCATCCCCACCTCGTGCCAAATTAAGCAAAACCTGCCCAGTAGCATGAGCAAATGCCTATGTAAGGATATTGGTCCCCTTCCGTTCAGCTGTAGCAAGTCTTTCAGTACAGGTCCCACGAAATGCAGAGGTAATCCCAATGATCCAAGTACCTACACAGTTATTGTAAAAGTCCCTGATCGCTCATATCCTGCAGGAGGAGCATATCATTGCCCACCTCCAACATATTCTTTATCCCCAGTCCCTTTATCCCCATACAAAGAAAAAGGTACTCGGTGTGAGATATTGACCGGTGCATCTTTTAAAATATTTAATGTCAAATAAATGGTTTACAAATCTCTAAAGCACTTTGAGATGTTTGGGATCATGAAAAGTCAGGAAATAAAATAGTTTCCATTATCTTCTGCATTGATGGTCTGAGTTAAATATGTGTCAGTGATTAAGGTCACCACTCGCCCTGCTCACCTGAGCCCACACTTTGACATTAACCTCATTGCCCCTCATAAAATGGTCGCTCCCAAGAGAACTTCTCCCACTCTACCTTCCTCTTTTGATACCACTTATTTACTGCTGATCTCACAGATACTGCCGGTGCTGCTGCTGCCTCTACATTAACTCACGCCCTTATCTGATCTCACAGTTACTACCAATTTATCATGTACTTGTATATTGTTCTTTAATCTCAAAAGATCGCTGAGAATTTGATTCACAATTTAATTATTACGTGTGGGACACAAAGCAGAATATAAATTTGAAGTGATTAAGAATACTGCATATGTTTGCATGAATGTTATCAGTATTTGTAGTCTTCTCAATGTTTTGTTCCTGGCTGTGATGCAACAGCTAACCCTTTTGCCTTTGAGTCAAGGGATTTGAAGTTAAGTGTTTCTGCAGCAGCTTTCTGAACACTGAAATGTTGTTTGATTCTTCTTTACTATGGTGTTGCTTTGATGCTTCTTTACTATGGTGTTGCTTTGCCAAAAATGCCATAATACAGAAGAACTGTTGAACTAAAGGATAAGGAACATAGAATACACCAAAGTGCCTGCCCTTGCTGGTGGATATAAGAGATTACATTGTGTGTAGGAAGGAACTGCAGATGCAGTTTCAACTGAAAATAGACACAAAAAGCTGGAGTAACTCGGCGGGACAGGCAGCATCTCTGGAGAGAAGGAATGGGTGACGTTTCGGGTCGAGACACTTCTTCAGACTGATTTCATGGTACTTGAACTAGGTTTAAAAATGTGGGAATGTTACTACTTCAGCAAGTATTTATTCCTCCAACCACAACATTAAAACTTAGATTATCTAGTTATTATCACATCTGTCTATGTGTGTCCTCCCTGGATGTAAATTGACTGCCTTACATTGCAGCAGTGGTTACTCTTCCAAAGTGCTTTATTGACACTAAAACACTTTGAGATGTTTGGGATCATGAAAAGGCAGGAAATAAAATAATCTTCATTATTGTTCATACTAGTGTACTGTGTTAAATAAAAACACAAAGAAAAATACGCCTTTCTTGTGATTAATTTTAAATGTAAACTATTAATTTGACATGTGGCTGCACGCCGACAGTCTGTCTGTACTTTCTTCTGTTTTTGTTATTTTAAGTACACGTTAAAGAGTATGTTTTAGTGTTCCTTGGTTTGTTTTATATGGGGGGGGGGTTGGGGAAACATTTTTCAATCTCTTACTTCGACAGAGATGCGATTTTTTCCCGTATCGTATCTCCGTCCCCACTGCAGCCTAACATCGTGGAGTGACGCGGCCTTTCCTGGAGACCGACCTGGCGCTTCAATTGCAGGCGCGACGCGTACTTACCATCGTGGGGCTTGCGATCCCTTTGCCGGGGATCACCTGTGAAGAGCTCCAACCGTGGGCCTGTGGACTTTAACATAGTGGAGCCCGCGGTCCCTGGATAGAGACCGATTCAAGCTGCGGAGAGTTTCAACCATCCCGACGCGGAAGTTTCGATCACCCCGATGGGAGGGCTTCGGATCGCCGGATGCGGGAGCTTTGAAGACCCCGACTGTGGATGGTTCAACAGCCCCGACCGCGGGAGAATAAAGAGGGAGAACATTGGACTTTATTACTTTCCATCACAGTGAGGAATGTGGGGAGCCGCTGTGGTGGATGTTTATGTTCACTTTTATTTTATGTGGCTGTGTGCCTTGTTGCTTTTCACTTAGTATGGCCGTATGGTAACTCACATTTCACTGTACCTTAATTGGTACATGTGACCATAAACCTTGAAACCTTGAAATATAAAAAGCGTTGCACCTGTCAATACCCCACAACAAGTACCAGTTAATTAAATATCCAATTATAATTAATGATGCATCAACATTACAGGAATGTAACAAGTGCAGTCCTGAGAACTCCCTGCTCTTTCACATTGCTTTATACCATCCTTGACGTTCACCTGAATTAGAAGACTTAATCTCAGTTCAAAGTATTGAATAAACGATTTTGCCTTTAAACTAGCAGATTATGTGGTGCATTATGCTCAATCAATGAACACGGCTTTACATTTGTCTGGAGTAAACTCCTTCTTGATTTAGCTGCAACACGTTATAAGATTTCCAGCTTGTTCTCTGCTCCATTCCGAGGGATTATTGTTGGAAAATACAGTTATTGGATCTAGTTGTATTGGAGTTTTGGTCTATGCACAACCTCATAATATCATCAAAGCCAAATTTTCTTCACAACATGAGATTGATTAGTCAACATCCTCATTATCATCTATTTGCAAGTCTGGTGCAAAAAAATATATAGATGACCTTTGTTGTTTAATTTAGCATTTCTAAATTCCCCAAATAATGCTTTGTTTCTCATTTCCTCATTCTCCTGATGTAATTCTGCTTCTCCAAAAAGGAACTGGGTAAAAGCCTACCAGTGGATGGCATCATGTTGGGTCTGGCTCACTGAGCAAATATGGCAATTGTGGTGCTTGCCCACATCCACTAACTATATGGATATGGAATGACTCTCCATAGTCAAGATTTGACCTATGAAGTGAACTTAGGCGGTGACTAGATCTCAGGCAGTGAGTCCAGTACCTGACACACCCTTGCCTGATCTTTTTCACCCCTACTATAATCAGTCTGAGGAAGGGTCATGGCCTGAAACATCGCCTATCCATATCTTCAGAGATTCTGCCTGACCTTCTAAGTTACTCCAACACTTTGTGTTCTAAGCAGATAACTAGTGTTATCGATATCATAGTGTTATAGAGTGACACAGCATGGAAACAATCCCTTCGCCCCAACTTTCCCACATCGGCCAACATGTCCCAGCTACATTAGTAACACCTCCCTGCGTTTGGCCTATATCTCTCCAAACCTGTCCTGTCCATGTACCTGTCTAACTGTTTCTTAAATGTAGGGATAGTCCCAACCTCATCTACCTCCTCTGGCAGCGTGTGTCGTACCCCCACTACCCTTTGTGTGAAAAAGTTACCCCTCAGATTCCTATTAAATCTTTTCCCCTTCATCTTAAACCTTGATTCATCTACTCTGGGCAAGAGACTCTGTGCATCTATCTGATCTATTCCTCTCATGATTTTATACACTTCCATAAGATCACTCCTCATCCTCCTGCGCTCCAAGGGATAGAATCCCAGCCTACTCAACCTCTCCCTATAGCTTAGACCCTCTAGTCCTGGTAACAGTCCAGCTAGTGTTCTCTGTGGTATATCTGGCTAAAGATAAAGTATAATTAGGGCTAATGCTACCAACAGATTACGAAACAGAAGTAAATAACTTGATGTTCCACCTTGTATATACAAGGAATTCCAAGCAAAAATAATTGTAAATTTGTTCATGAAACTGGAAATGTCAAAGACAATCAGGTAAGAAGGAGACAGAAAATCAGCCAAGCAAGCTTTAAATAATTTCTTCCATCTATTGCATAGGGAATTTCATGCTACTTATGTGTGCTTAAGGGGCCAGTAATTAATTTTAAGTAACTCCATAAATTGGATTTATGGTATTATATTACTTCACCTCCATAATTTGCAAGACTAATGTTGGCTGTAATTTAATGGAATGAAGTAGCACAGAGGAGACAATTTGGCTCATTGAATGTGAGACTAGCCCTTGTCTCCCTAGCAGGTAACCCAAAGTCTCTTATTAAGTTTTTTGTGCGTTTGCATCATGTTTGTTAAGCAGTTAGCCTAAATCAGGGGTTCCTAACCTTTTTTGTCCCGTTTACCCCTGGCAATTTTAATAGCACATAACAATGTTATTTTACTTATTTATGAACAACTAACAGAGCTGTCAACTCTCATGCATTGAGCGTGAGAATTGCGCATTTGGCCCAATTCTCACGCTCTCACGCTGATCACAAATTTCTCAGGCTCTGTCGTGAGAAATTCTGTAATCAACGAGAATTTCAAAACTAATATCAACCGGGTGCCGTGGGTGTAGGACAGCTGGGGCGGAGGGAGGGAGGGATGGAAGCAGAAGCAGAAGCAGCGGAAGTGCGGACGGGGAGCCGGGGCTGGCGAGTGTTTGCCGGGCTGGCTAGTGTTTGTCGGGCTGGCGAGTCGCTCGATGCAGCTCTGGCCATGTAGCAGCCTCAGTGCAAGAGTCCTGGGCCGTCAGAAGTGTTGGAAGTGTTGCGCCATTGCCGTGAAAATCTCTGCGCCGAATTCGCCCTGGTGATCGGCATGGACCAGGCTGCAGCTCGATGCATCCTGGAAGACAACCAGTGGCCGCTGGAAGTAGGTACCAAGCACTGGGTGGAAGCGGTGGAAGATAGTGGCCTTTAAATGGGGGTGGATGGAGAAAAGATCCAGCTTGCCTGCTGGATTTTCACTTACTGTAACTGCAGGAAAAATGTTCCCGATGTTGGGGGAGTTCAGAAGCAAGGGTCACAGTTCAAGAATAAGGGGTTGGCCATTTAGGACTGAGATGAGGACAAACTGTCTTCACGCAGAGAGTTGTGAATCTGTGGAATTCTCTGCCACAGAAGGCAGTGGAGGCCAATTCACTGGATGTTTTCAAGAGAATTACATTTTGCTCTTGGGACTAGCAAAATCAAGGGATATGGGGAAAAAACAGGAAAGAGGTACTGATTTTAGATGAACAGCCATGATCATATTGAATGGCAGTGCTGGCTCGAAGGCCCGAATGGCCTATTCCTGCACCTTTTTTCTATGTTTCTATGCTTGAGTATATGGCAATAAAACTCCACCACTTGATTTTGAAGCATTCATGCATGGTGGAGGTGTAATGTAGTCATAGAGTGATACAATGTGAAAACAGACCCTTCGGCCCAACTTGCTCACACCCGCCAACATGTCCCAGCTACACTTCCTGCTTTTGGTCCATATCCCTCCAAACCTGACCTATCCATGTATCAATCTAACTGTTTCTTAAATGTTGGGATAGTCCCTGCCTCAACTACCTCCTCTGGCAGCTTGTTCCATACCAGGCACGTGCCATGAGTAATTACTCAAGGTAGGCACTCAGTCGGCTTAAAAAAATGTTAAGATTGTTCTCTCCGTTAAAATAAAAATAAAAACAATAACAATTCAATTTGCCCAAGGCTTCCTAGTCTCTTTTATTCTGAATTACTGAATGGGTGGGTGGTGAAGATTGATGGCAGGTGGAGAGATGGTGCGAAAAACTGGAGTACTGGGAAAAGTTGAATCAGTTTGTCATCTTATTGAAAGACAACACTTGTTCAAGGGACCAATTGGGGGGAAGAGTTCCTTTCACAGCGTGTGGAGAGTCTGTGGCAGGGGTAAAGTTGCAGGGAGGGCAGGAGTGTTGAGAAGGAGGGGGTCGGGGATAATGCCAGTAACTCATTCACTCACCACTGCCGCAGCTCTCCGGGCGCGAAGCCACGCACTGTAGCCGGGGATAGAAGCAGCTCGGAGAGCTGCGAGCGGCCGCTGGGGCCCGACAGCAGAATTGGCCGCCATTTCAGTGCCTTCTGCCGGCCCGCTCACCTCTGGCAGTACTCTCCGTCTGAACACCTCTCACCTGCCGCTCGCTCATGTCAGCCGCTTCCTGCAAATACTTAAATTCCCACAGCTAAGTAACCTCAATCGCGCTGTCGGAATTTACGGACATGAATGAGAATAGGCAATATACAGCGAGCATCTCCTTCTGTACAGGAGAGAGGTTTTTAGACGGAGAGCTGCCAGAGGTGAGCGGGCACCGGCAGAAGGCGCTGAGGTGGCGGCCAGTTCCGCTGTTCGGCCCGGCGGCCGCTCACAGCCACCCGAGCTGCTTCTCCCCCCTGGCTTCAATGCGGTGGCATTGCAAGCCTCCGTGCAAGGTGCGTCTCAAGTGGCATTATCCCGATCCCCTCCTTCACAACATTCGTGCCCTCCCCACAACTTTACCCTGGGCCAGACTTCCCAAACGCTGTGAAAGGAGCTCTCTCCCCACCCCTACACCCCGGGAAATATGATATTTAAAAACATCACCAAGATACTTACCACATCATTGATACACGAGCTCCATTCTTCTCTCCCTGTTTCCTAAGATACACTTAAAATATTGCCAATCCATATTGGAAAACCCCTCCAAGAAACCAGCGCTGCACATGCACAGTAGGCTGCTGCACCTGCGCAGTGCTGCAAAGGCAGAATTTCTGCTGCCTTCAGCTCCGCTTGAAATTGGCGGCTAGAAGCAGCGCTGACGGCACGTGGGCTGCACAGAGTTTCCCGTGTTACAAGCGCTGCGGATGAAAGGCACGGAGAATTATGCCTACCTATGAGATCGATCTCTTAGATAGGCATAATTCTCCCAAGCCTTTACTATTTATATTTAGTAATTACTTTGTTATAATTTTAGTCAGGGTAGGCAGTGCCTACCTTGCCTACCCTGATGGCACGTGCCTGGATTCCATACACCCACCACCCTTTGTGTGGAAAAAGTTACCCCTTATAAAGCTACCTTTTAAAAATACCAATCAAAAACCATTGAAATTATACTTCTACAATGCACTAAAATAGTAAGATTAAATGAGAACTTACCAGTTCAAAGTTTGATCCTTATTTTATGAGGAGTTACGATGAGGGATTTTGTGAAGACCCCGCCAGCACGCATGCGCGACATTCTTCAAAGCAGCGGTGTGAAATCACAGATAGTAGTATTGACTGAAGATAGTAAGATTAAGAGAACTAACATACCAGTTGACCTTATGATAGAGGGTTGGGAGCGGAGGGCACAAAATCCTTCATCTTAACATGGGTAAGGTATTGTCTCCTTGTGGACTCCGTGCATGACGCCGTGATGATGTCCATGGTCCTGTTCGACAGCCCGTACTCCAGAAGTGGCCTTTTCAGAACCTGCAAGCCAACAGGTTCATGTAACCATGGCAGGGATGATTTTCCCCTGTTACGGGATGAATCAGGAGGTTCGGGCATTTGGGAACCGGGAGACACGGTTCCTTTACCATGTCGAGGACCACCGGGAACCATGGCTGTGTAGGCCAGTCGGGTACTATCAGTATCCCTGATGCAGAGTCTAGTTGGATTTTCCGTAATACCTGACTGATGAGGCAGAAAGGGGGGAATGCATAGAAAAACAAATTCCCCCAATGTAGCGAGAAAGCATCCATCGCTACTGCCCCAGGGTCTGGTTCCCATGCGACATATGTTGGTATCTGATGGTTAAGTATAGATGCAAAAAGGTCGATATCTGGCGTTCCATACTGAGCTATAATGTCAGTAAATACCTGGTGGTTCAACATCCATTCGGTGTTGTCATTGAATATGCGTGACCTGATGTATTTAGCGTACCCGGAAGGTAGGTAGCTGAAATCCAAATGTTTCTTTCTATGCACCAGTGCCAAATTGTATTTGCCAATTCATCACAAGATATCGACTTGATACCACCCATTAGAACCGGTGTATGGTAGATTGCAGGTCAATGTGGACTTGGTGGGCCGAAGGGCCTGTTTCTATATATATGTTTTACATATCTATCTTAATTTCATTAGAACCATACACTTGGTTGAATATATGGCATTATTTTCATCTTGTTTCTATATTCAAAGGGTAAGGTTGATTAATTTATTTGTGTAGAACAGTGATGGAAGTCCGACTCCTCTTGCCTTGTTTCTATGTTTTGTTTTTCTCTCTCTCTATATATATATATGTATGCTAAACAGCATGAATTAAAATCTGATTTCCTTACATGAATAAGGTCATTCATGTGCTGCACCTGTTGATCAGAGCCTGGCTCTACTGTGGAATGTAATTAGGAATGTAATTTTATTTAAGGCCTAACCTTATTTATACCTAATCCAATTTAAAGCATAAATGTTGTATTCAAGTGTAAGTTAAAAGACTCACCAGATTGCACAATTTCAAGCTGAAAATTTCAAACACTCGCTACCGTAGGAGGGGGAACACTCTCTATGCTCCCCCCTCCCCCCTCATCCCCCGGTCGCTGCGCACCCTCGCAATTTCTCACTCTCAACTCTCACCCAATGTTGGCAGCCCTGAACTAATGATGAACAAATACCGGTACACCAGAACCAAACACAGTCAGTCAATGAGAAAAAACATGTACAAGTCCAGAATCAACAAATTTACCCCCTGGGTGGGTGAAATTTACCCCAGGTTGGGAACTCTTGGCTAAAATCATGGTCTCCTTGTTAAACTGCTTGGTCAGCTCATCATCAAAACACTGCATATTAAAACATAGCAAAATATTAACTTCTCAGCACACTAATCTGCACACCACAGTTTATACTGCAAACTAACAACTTCTAATCTTGTGTGTGGACTGGATAAGAAGAAGACAGCAAACTGCCCACAATGAACAATGAGTCTTCCTTCCATCATCAAATCATTACAATGCCCTTTTGTCTCAGCCTTACATTATTCTCCAGGAATAAAATACACCACGGATGCTCGAGGATCAAGTTTGCACGAGATATGAAAGAGCCCAGCATTCAGCACCTGGTTTCACAGGGAACAATGTATCTGCTAATATATACGTTTTAAATTGGAGTTTACTAATCACTAGTGCACTGGATCATTGGTCCTCTCTAAGCCATGTGACCAGATTTTATCCATTTCTCCACTTCTCAGAAGAGAAATGTCATGCTTCCTCGTTCATATCTGTGATCCCACCGTGCCTTTAAAAGTTAGTCAATGAGTATTCGCGTGTGTACCTACTGTAGGTGTTCTCAATTGTGATAAATTCAACTAGAACCTTTTAGAAACACTCACTGAACCTTTAATAGTGTGCTTCAATGTGTCACCCACTGTGACTTTAATAGTTGGGAACTTAACTTAATTATGAAAAGAAAATTGGTAAAGTGTGCCTGTACCAAAGTCTAGGCTAAGCAAGAGCAGCAAGGAACAGGCTGTAAAATGGAGTTGAAGCCAAGATCAGATCAGTTGTGATTTTTTTAAACAGTGAAGTAGGGTCGCAGTAACATCAGGCATGCTTGTACTCCTATTTCTTATATTCCTGTGTCTGGTAGCAGGGCTTCACGGCTCACTTGGACACTATCTCGGGATTGAAAGATGGGAGTTTTTTAAAACTTTTGAAACATGCTACCAACCTCAAGAGCAGAGTTCTAAATCAATGTAGTCAGTCATCAGTTGAATAGCACATACATTAAACAAACATTAAACATAGCAGACACATGATCCAAGCGAGCATAACGTTATTGGACCAAATCAGACCAAATAGCTGGTGGAAGTATATTTGTGCAAGTTGCGTACTTTCCCTCTTGATCCCTTGATTCCTCTAGTGAGATCTGCATTATTCAATAAACACTTAGCTTTAGACTAAATATTTATGTTCCTTAAAGTTACAGTTCTGCAGGTCACATCCTCCCTTATATTTCTGTTTTTTAATTATGGATATAGACAACTAGACTATCTAAAACCCCTCTATGCATGCTTGACAGCACAATTGTTATAAATTCTCCATGCTTTTAGTACCTACTCTAATCCACAACAACATTTTTATTAACAGTATTTCTCGAGAATGCCTGCAGAAAATCATCCCACTTCTCTTTGGAACTCTGTTTTTTTGATCCATTAACGTTTGGGTTCAAATGAAGTATTTCATCAATGGAAATTTTACTAATCTCCTGACTCTTATCAACTTTCCATCTGATTTATTTATCCTTTCTCTTCACAATGCATGCACAATTGCTTTATGGTGGAGAAATAAATGTATTCCTTACACAAAGTTAGGTCAATATCGTATGTGAATAATAGATCTGCTTCTTGCCCAGGCTGAAATGTCATTTGTGGATCTTCATCTTATTAATAGCTTAAAACTTGGTATCTTCATGTCTCTCTATTTTAGTACAAACCTGATGTCCTTAGCTTTGACCTCTCTAATCCATTTTTTTTAACACTTTAGTCCAATTTAATTTCCCAATTGAATGTATGCTTTCCCATTTATATCAAGGAAACATTTCCTTTATTTCCTTATTCAAACATGTTTCCTCAAAATGTTTACAGATACTATATTTATAATACAAAATTAATCTTATACTTAATAACATAAATAGTAAACTACTGAAAAGTACATACCTGTATTCTACAAACATTCAAATATTACAGTAGTGCAGCGGTAGAGTTGCTTAATGCGCCAGTGACCCAGGTTTCGATCCTGACTATGGGTGCTGTCTGTGCGGAGTTTGTACGTTCTCCCTGTGACCTGCAAAGGTTTTCTCTGGGATCTCCGATTTACTCCCACACTCCAAAGAGGTACAGGTTTTGTAGGCTTATTTACTTTGTATAATTGTAAATTGTCCCTTGTGTGTGTAGGATAGTGTAAGGGTGCGGGAATCGCTGGTCGGCATGGACTCAGTGGGCTGTAGGGCCTATTTCTGCTCTGTACCTCTAAAACTAAATCTAAAACGCAAATACTTTACGGGTGTGTCCCACACACCTGCCTATGCAATGCAGTTGAAATATTAATTGCCTATGTTTGCCATTTCAGTGGGAAATGGGCTTGCTCAGACTCTGTATTGAGTTTAAAAAAATGTGTCTTTCTGACTAAAAACAATGAATGAGAATATATATAGCCTTATCCACCCAAAAGTCAGCTAATCAAGGCCCCTTACAGTTTTAAAGAATGTAACCTTTTCTGCTCTTCATGGACTGAAACCTCCAAAAACAGTACCAAATTAATTTTAAATTAGATTCTCATCTTCTAACGCTTGCAGCAAGTATATAAATATTTATAGTACCTTAACTGAGAGTCACAGCACTTAAAGAACTGCTGATTTGTCAAATATCTTGTCCATGGAGCTGTGATTCCTGTGCAGCTGTCAACACATGTGTAAGAAAGAACTGCAGATACTGGTTTGAATCAAAGGTAGACACAAAATGCTGGAGTAACTCAGCAGGTAAGGCAACATCTCTGGAGAGAAGGAATGGGCGACTTTGCCTGTGTCATTCAAGACAGAGAATTCAAGATAAAGAAATGTGGTGCATCCCTTAATGTGACCATGACGATCAGGAAGACACATGGATAAAGGCTGATAGATACAAGGTTCATCTATAAGTTTGTCCATAAGATTATAAAGGGACAATGCAAATAGGAAGTGATGCCCATACATCACTTCAGGTTCTGCCTGGAACTGCTAATCCACTCTTGGTTATTCAGTAGCAAGATTAAAACAAAACCGAGTGAAGCATAAATTACAGGTTCAACATTAACTGTAATACATTGAGAGTTATTTTGGAAGACATAATTTATGGCAAGAGTTGTTAGCCTTATAAAACCTTAAAATTGTGCTTTATTATTTAACATTTTTCACATCAAAATGGTGCGAAAAATTAAGAAAAAATTAAGATTAAAATATATGTTAAACCAATGTATGCATTTGGTCAAATGTACTTTTGAGTAACTCACTAGTTCTGATCAGTGGCTTCAAGGTTTCATTTTGCCAATTATTGCCATGCTAGCGATCACGGTAATGAGTGGCTGTCGCAACAAAAACTCTAAAATAGTTATTTACTTTAATTTCTCTTCTAAAGTTATTATTGAAGCATGATAGGTTGTTCTGTGCAATTGTGAATGAACAAGTTTCAATTTGTAAAAAATGGCAGATGGGTAAACTGCTGGGATATACATACTAACAACAGCTCATTATTATTGCAGTCATTATTTCAAGGAGAATTCACAATTAGTTGCACTTCCTTCCATTACTTCAATTTTGAAAATATAATTCAGCATATCTGAAATATCATTTTCACGTTAAAATTGCTATTTTTGGTGAGTAAAAGCACAGAACTTCTAAATAATATATACGTAACTGCCAGCTGTAATGCTCAAATGCAATTTATGACATTTTAAGCATCTTTCAATTGCAACACCTTCATGTCCCATACTCTTATGTACCGAATATTCATCACAGTATATTCCATTTCTCAGCAGAGAGCATCTCTCTAGCATTACCTTGCGTCATAGAAGACTGTTATTGCAGCAATCATGATCTCCTCAGCATGCCTTTTATAAGGCTTCAGCTTTCTGAAAAGTGCTGAGTGAAATGCTACCCCTGATATTTCACAAAGCTGGGAGTCGAGATGATGGTTGATTACCCGATTACAACTTTCAATTCATCTGGCAGAAATTGCTTCAGGTCCCTGAATATTGCAAGACTGGCATGAAAATAATTCAGTGTAGGTTTGACTAGTGGAATGAAACAAATACAGCTTCTTGTACAAATCTCACAACTCATTAATCCTACATCTGGGGAAAACTGCCCTGACTTCCCATTCATCAAATTATTCTTATTGGATACTTGTGCTTTAGATTGATATCCATGAAGTTCACCTGAAGTATTCATAAAATCAGTGGTGTCATTTGAAGTGCAAGTTGAACCTACAGGGAGAGTGTGGACATTACTTTACTTGATTTGATTGAATATTGCACTGCTGTAAAAGGCACAAAGATACTGACCACCATTTTCTAAATAATTGCAATAGCATATACCTTATATTGCATCAATTATTTGCTCGCATTATAGCTCTGTATACAAACGGAAATTAGAGTTACATTTCAAACACATATATTTTCTGCACAACTATAATAGGTTCACCCCAATATATTTAAAGGTGAATGTTAAGGCATTTCAGAATAGGCCTCAATTCCAGACCTGAAGTATAATTTTGTTTTGATGATTTGCAATATTACATTGTTCTATGTTGAAATAGCCGAGAGTAAAACTATTTTCGAATGATAGGATTTCAATTGCAATAGCAGAATTAAATCTTCCATCTACCAAAGTGTGAAATCTTCATTTGAACCAAAGGAGAAGAACTTGTGGCTGAGCAATTCTTGTTGTATGAAGACTACCATTGCCATTAAAAATGCCTCGTAAATCAGAAGGCAAAGAGTCAATTTGTGAATCATTGGAAATGTGGCTCTTTCTTACTTTGATAAATACCATTTTCAAATAAAAATTTTCATTGAGAAATCCAGGTGGGGGAATAAGACATTTACCTAAAGGAAAAAAATCTTAGTGCTGGAAGAAATCAACTAGACAGGCAGCATCTGTGAAGGGAAATGGACAGTAGATGTTTTGGGACAACACTGAAGTAAAGATTCCTAAACTAAAATGGTTGAAGAAGACGAGGAAATGGTGATTTATATAAAAATTGTGTTTTAAAAACTTGAAAATTGTAGGGATGGCATGATAAGGGCTCCCAGTTTTGATGATATGGGAAAGAGTGATACATCATCCATAGATATGGTTAAAATAATGTAAATCAAGTATCTTACACTTACTGTCACTGTCCCACTTAAGAGACAACCAGTTACTTCAACAGATTACAATTTCAGAAAAGCACAGCATGTAAAGAAATATAGCCATTAAATCTTAGATCGCAGGTTGCGGTTGCTGGAGATAGTCATCCCATCCCCAAGACATTGTTTCACGAGTTCCTCAGGGCTGTGTTATAGGCTAGCCATCTACAGATGCTTCAGCAAATGACCTTCTGATTACTGATGATGCACAATTTCATGTAAAACTTCATAGTAAATGAACCAGTCAGTTCCTGCTTGCAGCAAGATCTAGATAAGTGATGTAACAAATAACATTTATGGCACACTAGTGCCAGTCACTGACAATCTCCAAGAGGAGAATCGAACTACCAATGTGTGACATTGATTGCCATTTTAATAGTAAGATTAAACGAGAACTTACCAAGTTTGAAGGTTGATCTGTATTTTACGAGGAGTCGCGGTGAGGGATTTCGTGAAGACCCCGCCAGCACGCATGCGCGTCATCCTTCAAAGCAGCGGTGTGGAACCACAGAACCAAACCATGACTAAAAATAGTAAGATGAAAACGTAGAACTACCTGGTTGACCTTATGATAGAGGGTGGGAGCAGTGGGCACGAAATCCTTCACCGCGACTCCTCGTAAAATACAGATCAACCTTCAAACTTGGTAAGTTCTCGTTTACTATTTAACTTCGGAGTCACGTGAGTGACTTCGTGAAGATTTCAAAGCTCTGTGATTTCACGCCCTGGACAACGTCCATGCTTATCACACTGCCGCCAGTCTGATGGAGGAAGGCTGTTAATGGAGTTCAGTCGAAACTGGCTGAAAAATCAACACAATTTATTAATCAAATAAACAACAAACCCCTAAATCGGGGCCAGACATTTACTGAGCGGTACCCAGGATAGCTTCTGCGAATGTCGCAGGGGTGGCCAGAGGCTTGTTATAGAACCGTTGAAAGGTTTTTCCCACTGGCCCAGCCCTCGGTGGCGAGAATGTGGTCCATGGGCACCTCCATGGCTCTCGCCGCTGATATGGATGCAGCCCTGGTGGAATGAGACTTAAAAAATGTTAGTAGCAACTCCTGCTGCATCCAGCACCACCCTGTGTAGTCACCCGATGATGCGGAGGTTTATGACTGATGAGGAGCCCCTGTTCCTTCATCCTGATAACTCCAGTAACTTGGATGTAGTGGTGGAGATGGGTGACTATGCAGAGAGTGGCATCTACAGGGTACGCCCGAAATTCCAACTGCAGCCCATGCGCCCCTGGCCTGTGCTGTTTTAAATTTCTTTGTCAAAGAATTATTATTTGACCAGGGGTGGCCACCATGCTGTCCAGTCGCAGTTTCTGTAACGTCTGGGCTCGTTGGGCTGTAGTCAGTGCCATAAGCATCACCACCTTGAGGGTGAGCTGTTTCAATGGTAGCTCATCTATTGGAGCCCAGCTCCTCAGTTGGGTCAGCACGATCCCCACATCCCACGTTACTGTATATCTGGGTCGTGGAGGGTTGGTGTTGAACACTCCCCTCATTAGTTTAGACACCAGGTGGTTTGAGCCGACACCTATATCCAGGTATGAGGACAGCGCACTCCTGGCGCTGTTGATGGCACTGTAGCTGAGGCCAGCATCGAAATGGAGGCCAGCTAGAAACTCCAACACATCAGGTATTGTTGCCTAGTTGGAAGACTTGTTGGTCCGGGCACAGAATCCCTTCCACTTTCTGATTTGGGTGAGGTATTGTTTCCGAGTTGATTCTCGGCATGATGCGGCGATAAGGTCTATAGCTCTTAACAAGATGCCTGTCCGGATGAGTGGTCTTTCAGAACCTGCAGGCCAACAAGTTTAAATGACCATGGCAAGGATGACTGACCCCCCCCCCCGTAATGGAGTGAGTAATCAATTTGGGATGTTTCCCAATCGCCATCCATGGTTGTTTTAAAATTTCTACAACCATCGGGTACCATGGTTGTGTAGGCCAGTCGGGAATGATCAATATGCCAGTTGCAGAGTCTAGTTTAATTTTCTGCAATACCCGACTGGTGAGGCAGAATGGGGGAAATGTGTAGCAAACCATTTCCCCCAATGGATAAAAACGCATCCATTGCTATTGCCCCAGGGTCTGGTTCCCACAACACATACGTTGGTATTCGATGGTTCAGCCTGGACGCAAATAGGTCAATATCTGGTGTCCCAAAATGAGCTATAATATCTCCAAAATTTGGGGGTTCAACATCCACTCAATGTTGTCATTGAAGACACGTGACCTGGTGTCCGCCACTGAATTAAGCTTCCCAGGCAAATAGGTCGCAGTAATCCAAATATTTCTTTCAATGCACCAGTGCCAAATTGTATTAGCCAATTCATCGCAAACTAGTGACCTGATACTACCCATATGATTGATGTAAGCCACTACTGTAGCATTATCTATTCGAAAGCGGACATGTAATCCCATGAATTAGTACAGTAAGCCCGCAGTCCATGAAATTCCCCCAGCATTTCTATATAGTTTATCCCATGTGACTCCAGGAATGTAGACTCATGAGAGTTCCATCTGCCACCACAACTGGACATCGTACCAGTTGCTCCCCAGCCTGGTGCGCTTGCGTCAGTTAGTAGCACAACATCAGGGTTGCTCACTATAATAGGTCAATGACATTCTTTAATATTATCTACCCACCATTGTAGCTCATTTCTAGCTTCCGGTAGTAACCGAATTGGCCGATCAAAGCGGCCAGCATTTGTTTTTTGTTTTTTTTTAATGCTGTGATTTTTGATCTTTGTAAATTTCGGTAGTGTAGCGGTCCGAATCGTGCAGCTGGGAATGTAGTTACCAATTTAGAGTTACCAATACCAATAACTTTTGCTGTTTGCCGAATGGTCGGTACCCTGGCGCAAGCAAGATTGTGGCACTCTTCTATTATAGCAGTAGCTTTATTAGTTGGGATGATAAACTTCATTAAATTGGTGTCTAGGGTGAACACCAAATAATCCATAACCCGTACCGGGTGCAGTTTTGATTTGTCTGGATGGATTACAACCCCAGCTTCTCAAGCAGAGCCTTGGTTGCAGCCATTCCTTGAATTGCCAATTGGAGGGTCTGCCCCACTATAAGGATTTCATCTAATATGCCATCACTATAATCTTGTTGTCGGAGAAGAGGCAATACAGGTAAATACCAATTTGGTAAACAGCCTAGGGCTGTGATGATTCCATTAGGCAATGCACCCTTCCAGACAACTTCAGAATTCCCTGTGAGCCTCAGCGATGGGCACCGTATAGCATGCTTCTTTCAAATCGATGCATGCCATAAAGTACCCTGGGTAAAGCATCTGCCTAGCTGTTCCAAAAGTATCCATTTTGAAATGGGTATATTGTACAAAAGTGTTCAACTCAGTTAAATCTATTATAATCCGACATCCCCCTTCTTTTTTACTGCTGGTGAACATATTAGACTCAAACTCAATAGGTCCATGCTTGGTTATGCCAATTACCCCTTTTTCTGCTTGCCGTATAATTTCAGCATGCCCTGCCTCCACCTCTTTTTGGGATAGAGTAAATTCCTACGAGGCGAATGCTGGGTAGGGGAATTTATACCTCCAACAAATTATATACCCTTGAACACTTTGTAAAATAAACTCATCTGTGGTGACAGTTTTCCCATATGTCCAAGGCCGCCCGCAATCGCCCACCTATTCGTGCAGGAGGGATACTACGGCGTGAGAGGAGCCAGACCCCCTTACCTCCATAGTTAACGGCGGTTCCGTACATACGGTGCTTCGGGTGGACGTTATGGAGGTTGACGGGCCGGCGGCCGCATTTTCCATGCAGGCCGCTGTTGGCCTTGCCCTAAAAGGTCGTTTGTTGAGATGGAGGTAGGTAGGATCTTTGTGCCCTATCCGGCAGCCTTGGTTCACAGGTTGTATTAGGCTGTTGCCGGTGATATGGGTGAACTCTGGCCGATGGAGTTTCATGAGGCCCGCTGTTTTGGCCTCCTTTGTCCAGTCCCTTCACCTGTTTGGACAGGTCTCCAAACAACTGATACGGCGGTGGAGCGGTAATGGTCGGCACAACCCCGCGAATTTGGGGTTGAGTGTGGGCTATATGGAGCTCTTACGCAGGCAGTTTATTTCATACTGGGCATTGCATAGGAGTGCCAGTGCATCTTGCTGTTTACTGGACACATTATCCCCGACCAGGGTCCTAGCAAACGCCGTTATGCCCGTGGAGAACTTTTCGCCAAGGTATTATTGAGAACTTGACTCTGGAGTTGGTGCGTAATTAGGCAATCAATGGTGCCCGCCAATTCGTGGTGCAGGGGCTCACCTGTCTGGGTGGAAACGGCAAACTTCACTCACCACATCCAGCATATCCTCCTCATGCTCTGGCTCAGCGGTCACTGGCTGTCCCGGGTCGTCTTCAAACACAGCAGCTGGGCAATCATTAATGCTTCTGGCTGGAGACGATGAGGTGCTGAGTGGTGTCCTTGCACGGCTAGTGGATGCCCGTGAGTCCCGCTCTTCTCGTTCCCGGTCCCGCTGGAGGCGTTGCACCACTAAGAGCTCCAACCGCTCTATGTGACCGTCCCTGCTATACGCAGCGGACAAGCCGACTTCCCCAGGCCCTGCAAATTCACTGGGGCTTCCACCATCGGACCACACCTCCATAAGGTGCTGTCTAGGGTCCAATGGCAGGTCGTCGTGACCTACAGCCCAAGTAGGATCATACGACTCCCGCACGGACTCTCCGCTAGTCTGTCTTCTCCGAGACTGTGGCGACCCACCTGTCTGATATGAAGGCATATTGAATCTGATATCGAATCGGCGCCGGCCCCCGGAAACTGGCTCCCCGGAGTCCGTGCAGGCTTACCTCTTGCCCATCTTTTAGCGTGGAGGCGCATGGTCGGCCGCTCGCAGAGCTGAGCTGACCGACCGCTTCCTGCTGCCACCTCCGCCCTTGACCGCAGCCTGACGGGGTGTGTTGTCGGCGGTATCTGCTCCAGCAGGCCTACTCGACGCAGCAGTGATGTTGCCAGGCTGCAATACGGCAGATTCCCTGGCTGTGGTACGTATTGCACTTTGCAGGGCTCCCCTGTCGTGCGGCTGTCCCCGGCCCAGCCCCCTCGGGTCTTCTGGAGCTCGGGGAGAGGTTGCCTGTGAAGAACAAAACCCCTAGCCACGTACCTGTATCCCCCCTTCTTCTCTTGGGGGACGGGGGCTCGGAGTCTGGATCCGTTGCATCCAGCTCCGGAGCGGTAACCCATTCGGGTGAGTCGGCCCCTGAATCAGCGGGAGCGCCCGACTTCCGCATTCCTGCCCCCACCATGCGTTGAAGCTGCCGGCGTTCCTTGCAGCTCCGGGGACAAGGGCCGTTGGCTGGCCGCAGCTCAGCTCAGCTCCTCGACAGCGTCGTCCTCCGGCCCTTGTCCATGCTGTGAAGAAAAAGGTAATACTTACCTGCCGGTCTTGTGAAGGAGCCGGAGGAGAGAGCGCACTCCCCCCCCCAGCCTGCCGGTGCGAGTGCGCGCGACGATATGCCGCGCATGCGTGCTGGCGGGGTCTTCACGAAGTCACTCACATGACTCCGAAGTAAAATTATGCAGTCATAAAGCTATATAGGATAGAAGCAGGCCCTATGCCCCTTTGCATCCATGCCAACAAAGTTGTCTAACTGAACTAGTCCCACTTGCCTGTGCCTGGCCCATATCTCTCCACACCTTTCCTCTCAATGTAAACCTATGCCATCTAGTTTTCAATTTCCCTACCCTGGATAAAAGTCTATGGCTATTCACCTTATCTATGCTCTTCATTATTTAATATACTTCAGCAAGTCACCTGTCAGTATCCTGTGATCTAGGAAAAAAGACCCAGCCTATCCAGCCTCTCCTTAAAACCTTCAAGACCCAGTAATGTTGTCATAAATCTTTTTTGCACCAATTCCAGTTTATCAACATCCTTTCCATAGCAGGAGAACCAGGACTATATTCAGCATTCCAAATATGGGCTTACCAATATCTTATACAGCTGGAACATGATGTCCCAACTCCTGTACTCAATACCTTGACTAATAACAAGCAAGCATTTTAAATGGTTTCTTCATCACCCTGTTGCCATCTTCATGGAACCATATACCTGTACCCCAAGGTCTCCCACTTCAGTGAAACTCACAAGAGCCCTACCATTTACTATGTCAGTCCTGTCCTGGTTTGTCCTACCAAAATGCAACACCTGACATTCACCTCCTGGCCCATTGGCTGAATTAATCAAGCTCCTGTAGTAATTGTAGATAACCTTCACTGACAACTTTAACACAAATCTTGGCTTATTCTGCATACTTACTAACCATGCCACCTATATGTATATCAAAATCATTAATATAAATAACAACAGCAGTGGCCCCGGCACCAATTCCTGTGGTATATTACATGTTTCGGGCCTCCATCCTCTAACATTATCCACAATTTCCTACCTTCAAATCAATTTTATATCCAATTGGCTATCTCGCCCTGGATCCCATGTGATCTAACCTTCTAAATCAGCCTACCATGCGGTACATTGTCAAAGGCCTTTTAAAATTCCATGTAGACAACTTCTACTGCCCTGCCCTCATCAACGTTCTTGGTCATTTCTTCAAAACACTCAGTCAAATTGGTGAACCATAATTTTCCGGGCACAAACCCATGCAGGCTATCCCTCATCATTTCTTGCCTTTCCAAATGCCTATAGATCCTGTCTCTCAGAATCCCCTCCAATAACTTACCCACTACTGATATAATGCTCACTGGACTGTAGTTCCCAAGCTTTTCCTTGCATCTTTTCTAAAATAAAGGCACAAGATCATGAGAGGAATAGATCGGGTAGATGCACAGAGTCTGTTGCCCAGAGTAGGGGAATCGAGGATCAGAGGACATAGGTTCAAGGTGAAGGGGAAAAAATGTAATAGGAATCCGAGGGGTAACTTTTTCACACAAAGCATGGAGGATGTATGGAACAAGCTGCCAGAAGAGGTAGTTTAGGCTGGGACCATCCCATCATTTAAGAAACAGTTAGACAGGTACATGGATAGGACAGGTTTGGAGGGATATGGACCAAGCGCAAGCAAGTGGGACTGGTGTAGTTGTGACATTGTTGGCTGGTGTGGGCATGATGGCTGGAAGGGCCTGTTTCCACACTGTATCACTCTATGACTATTAGTCTTCTGGCACTTCACTTATGAGGCTACTATGGTGGTACCTATGAGGTATAATTGATATAAATGATACAAGTATCTCTGCAAGTATTGTCACAATTTCTCCCCTAATCTCCCACAATGCCCTAGGATACACTTGATCAGGATGTGGGGTGTTAGCTACCTTAATGCATTTTAAGATCTCCAGCACCTCCTGTTCTGTAATGTGGAGTCTCTTCAAGACTTCACTACTAACTTCCTTGAGTTCCCGAGCATTCATATATTTCTCCATGGTTGCTACCAAAAGTTCTATTGATATAGACAATAGACAATAGACAACAGACAACAGTGTTGAAGTCCTCTCCTCCAATACTGGCCAGAAATTCAACTGGACCAACCACGCAAATACAGAAGTCTGGGTGTCCTGGAGAGAGTGTCTTATTGCCTAACATTTACTATGTCCACAAGGTGTAGGTCAGGAATGTCACCCTTTGAGAGTCCCTGGATATGTTTTTGGCCTTATGATTTTGCTTCCTATACAGTGAACCCTCAGTTTCAGTGGAGTGATTTATCGCTAGTACTTTATTTAATGGCAACAATTTTGTATTATGTGTCCATTATTAATAATTTTGTACTGAGGATCTGTCCAGCTTGATTATTGGCTGTATCACTCACATCTCCCTTTGCACCATCTTTGAAAGAACTATACCTTGATAAGCAGTAATTAACAAACAACTGACAGTATAACCTTTGTCATTTATTATTTAGTTTAGTTTAGTTTAAAGATAGCACGGAAACAGGCCCTTCGACCCACCAAGTCCACACCGACCAGCGATCCCCGCACATTAATGCAAGCCTACACGCACTAGGGACAATTTACAGTCCTACCAAGTATACAAACCCAAGCCAATTAACCTACAAACTTGTACGTCTTTGGAGTGTGGGAGGAAACTGAAGATCTCAGAGAAAACCCAGGCAGGTCACGGGGAGAACGTACAAACTCCGTACAGACAGCACCCGTAGTCGGGATCGAATGTGATCTCAGGCACAGCAAGCGCTGTAAGACAGCAATTCAACCACTGCACCACTGTGCTGCCCTGCTGACTTCATACTGTAGAGTTAAGGGCCTGTCCCACTTGGCGATTATTTTCGGCGACTGCCGACGTCATTAACTGACGTATCAGGTCACCAAAAAATTTGTTGCGGCGCCACGCGGTGTGATGACGTGTTGATGACATTTTTTTTGTCGCCGCTGGATTTTGAAATGATCAAAATCTTTTGGCGACACTGATATGACGTAGACAGTCGCCGAATAAATCGGCAAGTGGGACAGGCCCTTAAGATCATTAAGTGTCTTGTTTTGAATTTGGCAATCTCAATCACAGTATCACAGCTTTCCCATTCACATGATCCCCAATAATGCCAAAAGAAGCAAATGGTGGCCTTAAAATTATAATATTTGATTTACATGTCTTCCTTTCATTAATATGGAAAGAAGCCATGCATATTGTAATTATATAATACCATATCCATCATTAGGATACTCAACAATTATTATTTTATTTCTGTATCACCCACTCCCTTGACATCAGTCTGAAGAAGGGTCTCAACCTGAAACGTCACCGATTCCTTCTGTCCAGAGATGCTAACTGTCCTGCTGAGTTATTCCAGCATTTTGTGTCTATCAACAATTATTATTGTTGTGTTGCAAAATTATGTTCAACAATATACATTATTTGATAACGGTAGCATTTTTTTAATTAGTTGCTTGTTTTCGCTTTATGATCACTGCACATTTTCCCCATAAATGTGGTGCTTTTCTTCAGTACAAGTGTAATTAACTCAGGCTGCAGTGGCCTATTATCTTGGCCCTACATCAGTTGTAGTAAATTTGTAGTACAGCAGATGAAAGACTGAGATAGATGGCCAAAACATCCTGAATCAATCATGATTCTACCGCAGTAAAGGGAAAGTACTGGAAAGTCGTAAGCTTCTTTAATATACAAGATACTCACTATTTTAACTTATAGAACACAAATAAATGTTGCTTTATATTTATTTTTACAGACCAAACATAAACTACTTTGACATTACTGTACTGCTGAATTTTTTCACAGAAGATAAAATGATCCAATTAGTACTCCAATGCTGAGTCAAATGAACTTAGAAATGAACTGCAGTTGATGTAATATTATGTTTGTTCAGTATATATTAAAACACTACAAACAATTATCATGTTTGTACTGTAATTTATCATACTTCATTGCTATGAAGCTTCCTTTCTGATGAGATATTCAAATCTCAATTTGCACATACTTTCCTATGGCACTAACTCATTAAGCAATTTGCAACATAACTCAGGAAATGGTATTCTCTTTGGTCTCTATTGCTTGGGTTTGCAAACTGGGTGGCGAGGCCCCAAGTGGTTTTGATAATGTTAGAAGGGAGTTCTAATTATAAAATGACCATATGTTCAGAGGTTTTAATTAGAATGGAGAACGATGAGGATGAAAGAGCAGAGAAAACAAACCTTTTTGGGGCGTGGGGAAAATAGTTTCTGAACCTCTGTTCCAGTGGCAGCATAGCTATTTGGAATAGCAAGTTGCTCTCCTGTTCTTGTGATGTAGCCAGATAATGCCATCTCTATAATTTCCACATTGTCATTATATTCTATATTGTCTGTGGTGTCTGCATCATAGGGGCATCATTGAATCAAGAAGTTTGTAAGTTTAAATTGCACTCTGGAGACATGAGCACAAATAAAACATGGAAAGAATATTCAGCGTAGCAGTCAGTACTCCAGGGTGTTATCTTTCTGACAAGATGTTAAACCAAACCCCGATCCATCCACTTGCAAAAGATCAAGTAGCATCATTTTAAAGGGTGTCTTCCCCAGCGCCTATGGTCAACATGAACCTCTCAATCAACATGGAAACAAATTATATGGTGATTATCAAATTACTTTTCCGTGCAAACATGCTGCCACATTCCTACATTTTAGAAGTATTTCACAAGCCAAGTACTACAGATGTTGGAAATAAAGCAGCTCATCCAACATTTGTGGGGACAGAAACATATTCAACAAGATGACAATGTGTTTAAATGTCTTTCATTTGCCCCATTGCCGACACTTGCCAAGCCCTCTCCTGGGGTAACTTGGAGCAAATTTGTAGTCCTAGTTGTCAACGGCCTCCTGAACCAGAAATTGGATATTGGCGAGGTCCAGTTAGGTCTCATTGGTAACTGGGCCTCAGCTGCTGCGCCTCTGCCCCTCTGCCCCAGGTATCTCAGCGATATCTTACAGTCTTTGGCTGGAAGTAAAGACTTCCAAGGATGTCTGTCACATTTTATCAAAACCTGTTCAATCTGTAAGAGATTTGAGAAGCTTCTGATGCACGGGAACAGTAAATAATGAGTTTGACTGCTTTAAATGATTTAAAAAAATTAAAATATAACAAAAATGAGCCTAGTACAAATATGAAAATAAAGGAAATTATGAAGAATAAAGGTGTTTACTTTTCCTTCCAAAATGTCGAGGTTGGTAACTTGGGATTTTGATACAGTGCCAGGTCTGACTGGTGTCTGAAACTCAGTTTTTCCTGTACTTAGAATGGCACCAAATAAGTCCAGAGATTTTTTATCGGTGACTGGCTACACATTTGAACACCCATTTATACTATTCCTATTTATTTTCGCCATGTTCACATCAACTTTCCTCCAAATGTTAGCCCTCACCTACATCCTGAGAGATGCACAGTGGTGAATCCTGGAGAGCTGCTGCCACACAGCTTCAGAGACCGGGTTTAATTCTGACCTCGGGTGCTATCTGTGCGGAGATTGCACATTTTCTCTTTGGTCACATGGGTTTCCTGCAGTGTTCTCAGTTACTCTCACATACAAAAGACATGCAAGATGATAGGTTAATTGGTATTCACGTGTGGGTTTACATTGCATGGGATCCAGGGAGAGCTAGCTAAGTGGATACAGAATTGGAAGGAAGCTGAGGGTGGTGGTAGTGGAAGATTGTTTGCTCAACTGGAGGGTTGTGATTAGTGATGTACCTCAGGGATCGCTGTTATTTGTGGTTTATATCGACGTTTTGGATGAGAATGTGCAAGGCATGATGAATAAGTTTGCAGATTATACTAAAGTAGGTGTTATCATGGACAGTGAAGATGGTTAATAAAAATGACACCAGGATCTTGATCAGATGGGCAAGTAGGCTGACGAATAGCTATCCTCCAATCTGCTGGCACCTCACCTGTGATCCACAAAGATGCAAAGATCTCTGCCAGCTGCTTCCTTGTTAGCTTCCCAGGGCAAAGCAGTGCAGATGTCATTGGGCCCTGGAGATTTATCAACATGTATGCTTCCTATGGCAGCGAACACCTTCTCCATGTTCTAATTACCTGCTCCATGAACCCCCCACCCCCACCCCTCACCCCCCAATCCTCTGGACTCGCTATCCTTCACACCCTTCTTCTTGGTGAATACAGATGGTAAGCATTGATTTTGGACTTTGCCCACACCACCTGACTCCAGACACAGTTTATTCATTTAGTCCCTCCAATTCTTTCCCGTTGTTGTTTAAAAAACATTTAACTTTTTACCCCAACAGCTTCTACCAAAATTGAGAAATGCAAGTGTTTCTTGCATTTAATTAAATCAAATATTGCAAAATATTACATGGCTCTCTGTTATGAATCCCATGTGGCTAATTTTAACTTTGGACTTAATGTATCACATATATAATATTGGCGTGGCCACTCTCTAAACTGCTCTTTCCTTAAACATTCCATCCATGAACACTCCCTTTTAATAAAATCAACACAAGTAAGATTTTTTTTAGTAGATATTTAGTGAGTGACAGAATTAATATCACTCATTTTATTTTATCACCTGAAGTCAACACTATCTTCAATTATATAATGATGAGAAAAGAAAGATTTCTTGCCTGAAAGATAGTTTGCAGATCTGTGGTTTATTAAACTAGTTTCAACTTTGTGTTAAACTGATGCTTCCGATGGATGTTCTGAACATTCAAAGCCCATGCATTCAAAAAAAAATTGTTTTGATGTTCAATAATGTATTTTAGCCTTCCTTTCTAAAGGCTTATGTTGTCAAACAAACATACTGCAATTTTGCTCTGAACAAAGCTAGGTTCCATGTTAAGATAGCAAAGTGTGTTTTTTAGTGTGTTTTTAAAAGTATGTGTTAATGTTCTCTGGTTTTATGTGGAGATGTGGGGGAAAACTTTTTTTTAGTCTCTTACCTTGTCGGAGATGCAATCGTTTTCTGGATCGTATCTCCGGTCACTCTGCAGCCTAACATCATGGAGCTGGAGGCCTTGCTCAAGACTGACTTTGAGCCCCACCGTGGCGCCATGGACTTATCATCGGAGCCTGCGATCCCTTGCCTGGGATCGACGCTCCAACCACGGCCTGCGGATTTCAGCATCGAGAAGCTCGCAGTCTCGGGTAGAGACTGATGTCGGGAAGCTCCAAAGTCGCAAGAGGTTCGACCAGCCCCAACCCAGGGTCCGATCGCCCAGCGCAGGGGAGCTGAGATCCCCCCAATGCGGGAGCCTGATCGCCCTGACGTGGAGGGCCCGACTGCCTGCTACGGGAGCCAAGATTGTCCCGTCAACAGAAGGCTCGAGTCCCCGGAGAACAAAGAAGGGAAGAAGATTGCTTTTTTTTTCCGTCGTCCATCACAGTGAGGAATGTGGAGGTCACAGTGGTGGATGTTTATGTTAAAATGTATTTTGTGTGTTTTGTTGCTATTTATTGGTATGACTGTATGACAAATCAAATTTCTCATATGTTGCAAAACATACTTGGCTAATAAAGTATGATTCTGATTATGAGACAGCAAACAAGTGACCATTCTGTAGGTAGTCAGTTCACAAATTCCTTTTATGTAAACTATCTTTTATTTTATATGCTATTTGCACCATCTGTCTAATACTGTGTCATTATTTTTTCTTGTGGTAAATCACACTGACCTCCACCTCTCATCCCAATGGACTTAAATAAAATATGAGATAATGCTTGATTCTCTCTGCAGTTAACAACCGATTAATGAAGTTGTATCCTGTGAAATCAAATTTTAAAATAATCAGACTTTGAAATTTAATTCGGTCACATATGGAGAACCCTGTACTTTGTGATTTTTTTGTGTGTCTAAGCTCAAAGCAAGCAAGAATGTAAATTCCATTTGTTTTTGTTTTGTTTTGGAGCTATTTTCAAAAAGGTGAGTGAAAAAAACATCAGCGAACCTCTCAGTATCTTTCCCATTCCATGTTAGGAATATAGACTGAGCTCGGTAGCTCAGTATATGGAAAATCAGTGATGCAGATGATGCACCAGTCCATTAACATGCTGCACCAGTATATTACATACTGCACCAGCCACATACCAGGATGTTACTTCAGAGTATCTAGGGTCTCCATTTTTATGTTTGACTCTTTCTTAGAACTAAACTCGAGCTACTCTGCTACCATCTATGAAATTGTCTGTTCATCCATGGACACAAACACAATATTAAATTATTTATAAGGATGAACTTGTTGATCTTTTTTAGTGCATGACAATCATGACGTCAAAACCGTTTTGGTAGTTTAATAGCTCACTGAATATAGAACATTTTTCTCCATCACTCAATGGTCTGTGCTCAAACGTAGATGTATGCTGTAAACATGTTCAATAAATCAAGTCATCTTGGAAAACGAACAAAGGTTCCATACAAGGAAATGCATTTAATTCAAGGCTCATTCCTCTCATTCCCATTTTTATTTTTCTCTGCAGCAGCAGAACGTTCACATATGTTGTGTATTTATGCAGTTTACTTGTTAATAGTTTAGAGTTAAATTAAGCTGTAAAAGATGCACCAAATAAAGTATGTAATACTATAAACATCTTCAATCTTTCAGGTTTATCTGAAGAATCTGAGAATAATCCGATGCGTTATATTTCTATGAAACATCCTCATTCCAAAGCAGCCAAATCTGAGGTAAAGAATGATAAGAAATTATTAATATAAAAAATAGGTGGCACCTTTACAATATAATCTGTGCCACTCTGTTATCTTGCTAGTCTTGTCATTAATTTCACCATAATACATACAATTATTTAAAAAACAGTATTCTATGCTCACATTTCTCTATCTGTGTTATATTCCTCTCCGAAATAACTTTTCCCCTTGTAAAACATAAAATGCTGAATATCTCAGCAGGTCAGACAGCATCTCTGGAGGACATGGGTAGGTAACATTTCGGGTTGGAACCTTTGTTCAGAGTCCATATATCTGCCTATATATCCATCTAGTCATCAATTTGTTTAATTCATCTTGTCATGATGTATGGTGATAAGGTCATGATTTTTGATTTGGTGGTGGACATTTTTAGTCATATATAACGGTTAGTGGGTCAAAAATAAAGAAAATTATCTACTTATTCCAAGTTTTACCCAGATTTGAAATGAGTATCCCGTGTTCTTGTCAAAAATAATCATAAAACTCATTAATCCTCCAAGATTCATACGGAATTGCTTCCCCAATGTCTCCCACTGCTTTAGTACTCTGCTATTTCAAAATAATTCAAGCTGCTCCAGTCTATCAACTACATGAGTCACTGTGCAGAGACTAAAATACCACATGACCCATGCTTAACATTAATGAAAATGTTCTAAGAGTTATGATTAGCCTGTTTATCTGCAGTAAGTAGTGTCTGATTGAAATATGGATGATGACAACTACAACCGAAGGGTGGCACAGTGTGGTAATTAGAGTTCAATACTGACCTCTGATGCTCTTTGCACAGAACCTGTACATTTTGCCGGTGACTGTGTGACTTGCCTCCAGGTGTTCTGGTTTCCTTCTACATTGGTGAGGTATAACCATATAACATATAACAATTACAGCACGGAAACAGGCCCTCTCGGCCCTTCCAGTCCGTGCCGACCATTTGTTTTCCCCTAGTCCCATCTACCTGCACTCAGACCATACCCCTCCATTCCCTTCCCGTCCATATACCTATCCATTTAATTAATTATTCACTGAGGAGAATAAATTAAGTTGGGGTTGGATTAGTGTAAAAATAGATGTTTGATGGCCGTTGAGGACTTGATGGGTCAAAGGGCCTGTTTTCATCTCTGTAACAATGACTCTTTTTTCCAAGTGCAATGTCTGCTTTAATAAACAGTTTTAGACCTGTCATTGTCAAGGGTTGCCATCTGAATTAAGTGATGGAAGATGAATTAAAACCCACTGTTGTTGGACAAATCATAAGTAATGATGAGCCTGAGTGTGAGAGAGTGAATAATCTACTTGGTGCCAGAAAAACAATCTTGGTTTAATGTTAGGAAGATCAGGAAGCTGATTGTTGAGTTCAGACATAGAAAATTGAGGATCCATGAACCTGCCTTCATTGCCAGGGTGGCCGTGGAGGGAGTCCATAGCTTCATGTTCACTGGCGTGCGCATCTCCGAAGATCTATCCTGGGCCCAACACATTGATACAATGACCATGAAAGCTCATCAATGCCTCTACTTCCTCAGACTTGTGCCACGTCTCTGAATACTCTGACAATCTTTGACATGTATTTGGTAGATTGGTTGCATCAGGACCTGATTCGGTAACTCGACCAACCAAGAATGAAGGAGGCTTCAGAACCTTGTGGACTTTGCCTGGTCCATTGCAAATCTACCTCCCATCCATCGAAGGGATTTACAGTAAGCGTTACTTCAAGAAGGCAGTTAATATCATCAAAGACCCACACAACCCTGGTCATGCTCTCATCTCGCTGCTATTGTTGGGAAGAAGGTACAAGAACATGAGAACCATTATGTCCTGGTTCAAGGAAGAGCTTATTTCCATCAACCATTGGCTCTTGATCCACACTACACAACCCGAACCACAGTCTATCTCAGCAGCAAACTACTAAAGACTTTGTATAGGTTGCACTGCATATTTTGGCTTGCACTTAGATTCAGAATATCTTATATTACTTGTATTTTATTGCATTATTGTTTATTGTATGTTTATTTGTTTGGTTGTGCAATAAAGTGCCTGTACAGCGACAGCAATTAAGAAATTCACTACACCTTTCCCAGTTCATATGACAATTAAATGCTCTTGACTCTCTGGACTCATGAATAAAAAGTGTTGACTAGATGGACAGATAGACTGACTGAGTCATAGTGTGTTAGAAGAAGGAAAAAGGTTAGTTAGAAAAAGTATATAACACAGACGGAGAAAGCTGAGAAAAAATGTTTCAAGATATGATATATTTGATTAGGTAAAAGTACCACATGGTTACATCTTGTTGAAATGTAACAGATAATAACAAATACAGCCAGAGGAACAAGTGAGAGTGGTGTAGAAGGCCACATAATAGACCAGGTCTAGATAGGTCAGTTCCAATGTATGTTTCTGTGAGAGCTTGCAACAGGTGGCAACTTCCTTATCCTTATTTCTAGGATAGTCAGCATATTTTCTATCAATAATTTGGAAAAAGCTGATTGATTTGGTTTCTGGATAACAGGCACTGGGAAATTTGAAGTGCCATTTCAGCCATTAAATACTATCAGAAAACTACTTAGAGAAAAAAAAAAGCTGTGGGGATATACACCACATCCAAATTAGAAGTCTGGCGGTGTGGAAGATTGCAACCTTCACGTGGTCCGCCCTGTTTCGACTAATGCAATCAACTCGACGTGTACAAACGGAAGATCAAATAGAACAAGTTGTCCAACAAGTTTAGGCTGTGCAAGCCACACGAAAGAAGAAGAAGTCTGGCATGATCCAAATGGAAGAAAATTACAAAATTCTACTCCAATTCCAATGCATGTTGGTTTAAGGAAATGTCAATGCAGATGCACAGAGGAGCAATTTGTGTTCCTTCTCAGTTATGCTTCTGTGCTTTGTGTATTGGAAGTGAATTACAATCTGCAGCAATTGCCAGAATGGTTGTCTCCACTAATCAAGTCAAATTGTCTGTTTGAGGTCTCCAGCCTTCTGATGAAGTGTGGGAAAGGATGTATAGTCTATTTCTCAGTGGTCCCTGATTGCAGTTTCCCCTGTTAGCATGTCCAGCATTTCCATTGTCTGTTTTAATAAGCATTTGACACATTCTAATGCTGAATCTGAATGAAAAATATAGTGAATCTGCATAGACAGGATGATTCACACCTGGTGTTTTTGGAAAAGACTGAGGAGTGGATCAGATTTCAAGTTCATTATTTATCTTTGCTGGATCTCTGATTAATTGACTACAAAGCTATCCTTGGACTCGAAGGAAATGAAAAGGGACACTACAGTGTAGACTTCTTGGATCAGCTGACTTAAAATCATATATTAATGCATTATTATGTATTACAACCTGAAAATAAAGTTAAATACTTAGGCCAAATTAAATGCAAACCTAATGGTTGATTCTGAATGTCTACGCCAAATAATCATTGCCGGCAGTCTATCTTAACTGCAGTGATCTATTCCTGGAACTTGGCTCAAAATTAATTATTTTAATTTTCTACACAGTGATCAGATCCATGTCAAGGGTGTTAATATGCTCTGTTTTATTTTAGTGAGATACTTCAGTCCATTTCAGAATATCACAGAACATTAGCAACGTAAGAGTCTGATTTTGTAGCTTTTCTCTGTACAAGTAGTCCCATTCTTCCCCTCTCCAAACCTCAGCATTGTTTTTTTCTATTCAGATACTTACCTATTTCCCTTTTGAATTGAAGCTGCCTCCACTACTTCCCCTAGCAGTTCCCTGGTAATGCTTTCCTCCTTTCATTTTTAATTATTTTGCTAATGCCTTAATTCTATATCCTTAGTTCTTATCCCACTGCCAATGGAAACATTCTCTTTCTATCTACTAAGTCTATACCCTTCATGATTTTAAATTGCTTGTTCAGATCCCCGTGCAACCCACATCCCTGGAATCATTTTGGTAAATCTCATCCACACCCTACAAACGGTTAGGATTACCTCGCACAAACACTACCTCCCCTCCCCCCTTCCCCCCCTCCACTGTGCTTTCAAAAGGCTGTGAGGGGGGCATTTAAGTGATATGTACTTGCAAGGCTGTGTGTGAAGGACAGGGACATGAATCTAGGCAGCACACAGGCACAGCTGGTGGATCCACCTCTCTACAGGTTCACCAACACAGGTTCAATTCCAACCTTGGCTGCTATCTTGCACATTCTGCCTCTGGGCCTAGTTTCCTCCCACACACCAAAGATATGCTACTGTAAATTAATCCAAGAGTGTAGTTGACCAGTAGAATGTTGGTAGAATAAAACAGGTTATTGTAGGACAAGCGTGAATGGGTGGCTTATAATCAGCATAGGCTCGGTGGGCTGAAGGGCCTGTTTCTGTGCTGTACCTCTCCATGACTCAATGTATCTTTCCTGCAGTGTAGGCCAGAAATGAACATAATGCTCCAGTCGTGGTTTAACCAGTGCTTTATAAAAATGTATCATTGGTCAGAATATTGCATCTCACCACCTTTTCTTAAATGCTGACCTCTCATGTGCCCTCATTTGCACTTCCATAAAATTCAACTTGAATGCAGATAATAAATTGTCTTATGTACGTTAGAGTTTGTTTACATGCAAGCAGTATTTATATTTGGTTCTCTACAAGCTTGTCAAACTTGGTGGGCACTGACCATAAATGTAAAATGTGCTTTATTTTGCAATACCACAGGGATGGTGTCGAAATAAACTCAACACACAACCATAACGAACAGCTATAAACTGATACTACTTCTGAGAGGAGACCAAAGACTAAATATAAATATAAACAAAATAAATGAATTCATAAATTAATTTGACTAATTAATTTGATTGTTCTATAAAACTTTTCTGAATTCTTAACTGATTTTAGGACTGTTTATTTAAATATTTTATTCAGGTGGAGGAATTGAGGACCAGAGGACATAGGTTGAAGGTAAAGGTGGAGTGGAAAAGATTTAATAGGAATCTGAGAGATAACTTTTTCACACAAAGGGTGATGGATGTATGGAATGAGCTGCCAGAAGGAGTAGTTGAGGCAGGGACTATTGTAACGTTTAAGAAACAATTAGACAGGTACATGGATAGGTTCAGAGGGATATGGGTCAAACGCTGGGATTAATATAGCTGGGACATCTTGGCCGGTGTGTCGTTGGGCTGTACTGCCTGTTTCCATGCTGCATGAGTCTATGACTCTTGGTAGATTGCAGTGCAGATTAAAAAAAATGAATGTCAGAATGTATAGAGTACACTGAAATATTATAAAATAGCAGGTTGCACAGGTGAACGTCACACCATCCATCTCTTTTATATGAAACCCACTGTTCCTACTTTGTTTTCATTCTTTGGTGTTTGAAGTCTGTTGGAGGACTTACTAAAAAGTTATTTAATTCCTTTCTCTTTGAAAGTGTACTGTTAGGCATAAATATACAACAATCAATAATTCAGGAAAATGTATGAGGGAATTAGGAAATTAATACATTTAGAATCAAGACCCATGAATAGGTTGGATCTGAAGCAACAATGATTTAATTTGTGGTCAACTCGTAATTACGCTAAAAGTACTTTTAAGTTATGAGAAATTGTAATTATGAGCAATACGAATTTTTATTCAACAGTGCCAATCAATGCCAAAATTGCATTTCAGAGATAAATGCACCCCAGTATTTGGCTGTCGTGCGGAAGTGCTGCGTCCCGTCTAGTCCATCTGAAGAATTTTCAGTTTTACAATATTCTGAACAAAATCTCTGGGAGCATTTAAAATTAAATGTCACTCGTATCCTTCTCAGACATCTCCCAAAGATCGGCATTTGTGTTAATTGTTTTATGCAACATATTGCTGTTTCATTTTGCCAAATTGAAGTGAAAAGCAATTGCAGTGCTGCAATGCAGAATACAGCATTGCTGATGTTGCAATAAAATTACCATTAGTTCAACAGTGGTGACAGGTCAGGTACAATCTTTCAGCTACAATGGAGATCCTTTCTATGACGAAATGGCAACATGTATCAAACTTGGCCATTCTTTTATTTTTTGAATGGTGGTCATGGATTTTTTATTCTTCAGTCTGGTTGACGATTACTGTGCCCGTCTCCAGATTCTAAGTAATCTAAAACATGATCACTTAACACATGGAAGCGAACAATTTAAACAATGGGCAATTGCTTCATTCCACATTTTCTAAGTGACAGAATGTCACAAAAAGATATCTTAGCACAAAGCCTGAAGCAGAATGAAAAACACTTACAATATCTGAAGACATCAGCTTTTCTCAGTTGGTTCCATGTATAAAAAGATCAAGCAAATAAAGCAAGGTAGAAAAAATAGCAATGCACCTTTTGGATATCTGCAATTATAATTCAATGTGTCTGGCCTGTCAAAGAAAATACACGTTTAAAATATATGAAGAAAAATTGATGAAGTAGAAGTGATTGAAATGTGCTGTGCATATGGTATGAAAATCATGTCTTGATATATGTACTTATTAGCTACTTTTGGGTATATTCCACTATAACAATTTATTCCAAAACGATATGGATTTCTGCATGTAATTAACCCCTGTTTTGGTGCCACTCCTCCCCTAGAGTAAAATTAATCATTACACAGAATATCGCTCAAATTATATACATTTCGATTAAATTGCAGCAATGTCGTACAACATGTAAAAAGGAAATGTCTTGCAATTGAATGCCACCTAGCTGAACCAAAATATCCTCTGCAGCTTTAACATATGGGAGTTAATATACAACGTACTGAATACCGTGACTAAAACCAGAGCTTCAGTGTTACATGCATCATGTTTTTTTATTGGAATTAAAGTACTAATAGTCACTTTCTTTCAATTAATAAGAATGAGGAAAGAAAATATTTAATGAATTTATGGCACAGAATACTGAAATAAAAGAACAAAGTAATAGGATTATTTTGTTCTTACAATAATACTGAAAATACATTTACTTTTTTTTGTTTCAGCAACATACGACATCCAACAAATCAAAAGAAAAGGTTTCATCATCTTTAATCTCACTGATAATCAGAGCGGAAGCACAAAGAGATTACTGTGCTCTGCCTGTTTGTTTACAGCATTCCAAGGGTGTAAGCTCTCAGGAATCGTTAAAATATCTAAATACGTTTCTCAGTAGCACACCACGCACTACACTGCCGACAGGGCCAGCTGCAGAAAGCATTCTTGTGTCCACTGTTCATGGCAGAAAAGCTAAAATCTCGACTAGGTCCAGGAATGGGTTTTCTTCTATTACTATCACTGCTCGAAGAATGATGAGCCCAGCTAATAAGCTTTCAAAGCCAACTGTCAGTGCTTCTGCAAATGGGAAAAATGCAACTCAACATGAAAGATCTGTGAGTTCTGAAGGTATTGTGCACATTCATTCCCACACAGATAACATCAATGAGTTCCCATGCAATGGATATAGTGTTGAAGAGGAGAGTTCCCAGTCTCAGTCCCTGTTGTTTTCAATAGAAGATAGCGTAAGCTCTTTAAATATTGATAGCAAGCATCATGAAACCTTGCTACCAGGCAACTATGAAGACAAGACCCATCTTCCTTCTCAGCGGTTTCATTCTGTTGTTTCCTTTGTACATTTTATAGTCACACCACGGTGTTTTAGCAGCACTTGCTACTTAGACAAATCACTTTTGATTGATCTTTGCTCTCTTACAAATGGCAATGGGTGTGGATTAATACAAAAATCATCTTTGTCCTTAAAACTAAGCTGCACTTCTTCTAAATCATCAGCAGATGGTGGTGATGGCATGTTTAAATTAATTTCATTCATCAGACGCTCAAAACAAGGAGTTGCTTACATTATGATGGATAAGGAATACCCAGATATATCCTCCAGAGCCAGAGACATCACTCCACGACAATCATCAGCTGCCCAGAAAGTTTCTAAAACTGCAAACCGATATAATGGTGATTCAACGTCAAATGGAAAAGAAACTCAAGGCTCACCCAAAAAGTCTGCTTACCTATTTATTTATCTTTCAAACATGAATAAAGGAACAAATTACTTCATAACTGAACATAAATATAAACCAAATCATAATGAAATGCCTCGTCCTATCTCTGACCTCATTGGGAAATCAGGTATGTACTAAAACATTACTTTCTTATAATTGCAAGAAGTGGTATAATTTCAGATTATTTGATATGGTTCACCAATTCCACCCATAAATATGACTCTTGCACGTTTCGAAATCAACTGCACTATTGCTTCCATTCAAAAATGTAGAGCCGACACATGAAGCAGCAATGGGGGATAGAAAATGAATGCAAACTTCTGAAAGTTTAACGTTAGAGCTGAAAATATGAGAAAAAATTGGTTGGTCCATCTCAAATGGAACAGGTATCAAAGGAAAGACTAGAATTCATGTGCATCTTTCATGCCCTCAAGATTTTCCCAAATGCTTCATAGACAATGAATACAATACTTTTGATGTGTGCAAGAAGGAACTGCAGATGCTGGTTTAAACCGAAGATAGTCACAAAAAGCTGGAGTAATTCAGCGGGACAGGCAGCATCTCTGGAAAGAAGAAGGGTTTGAAGAAGGGTCTCGATCCGAAATGTCACCCAATTCTTCTCTTCAGAGATGCTGCCTGTCCTGCTGAGTTACTCCAGCTTTTTGGTGTGTAGCTACTTAGCAATTTGTGGAGAGCAAACTCTCACAGACAGCAGTGATGTAGATTGAGGGATTGTTTAAGGCACAGGAGATAACTTCCCTGTAGTTTGAAAGAGGATAGTTTATCTTTCTGATAGGTAAGACCTTGTTAACATTTCACCCAAGGGAAAGTGCTGCAACAGTGCAGAAATCTATCTGTGCTGGAATATCACTGTCTGCTATGGGACTTGAGAAACCAGTCCTCTGACTTAAAGTCAAAAGTATCACTTATTGAGCCACAAGTAAAACTAGAGGAAAATAAGTTGATAATTCTGATATTCTATAGATTCTTACATGTAAAACGTTAATATGAGAGTAGATATGAATTTTAATAAATCTTGATCTTAGAAACCAAAATTGAGTACATATCTGAAATGTAAACTGAATTAAAAATTTTAGTGCAAAGGGTACTGGTTTCAAACATTTGAAACTGAGTCTTCAATATTTTATTGAATCTTGTTGGATTATTCATATTCTAAATTATATTTCAAAATATTTAATTCAGACTACTTCCTTTTTATCCTTCCATTACAATCTTGCAAAAATAATTATTCAGGAACGATAATATTAGAATAAAATGTTCATCTGTAGATAATTGTGAGTTAGAATTCTAATTGTGAATGGCATTTGAAATTATCCATCTGCATTGGAAGATTTTGTACGCCTCAAATGAACCTATAATTCTCACCAGAGGATTATAGGAATTGGCAATTAATGAATTGGCAACTGTGAAGTTACTTCATTCAGAATAGAATTGAAAGATTAGACGGATGGGATAGAGATGGAGGTAAATAACAGGTAAATAATCAAGTGTTTTCTTGGATTTCATGAAGCTTATGACCAGGAAAAACCCCCATAAAGAAAACACAAAGTGGGCCAATAAATAACCAGTGGTGTAAGTGAGTTTTTGATAATTTAGTTTCTTTGCCATTAAGAAATGATGAAAACTTTCAGAATTTTGACTCAGCAAATTGAACTACCAAGATGTTGGTATGGAGATGGTGATATATTTTTAAATAGTTATTTATAATCTGGATAGTTTGAAGATTATACAAAACTTGGAAATAATGGAAACTGGAGTAGAGTCATAAGGATATGGATAGACTGAAGAAATGACTGGAGACATACAGTAACAGAAGCAAGTTAAAGAAAATAAATGTGAAGTGATGTATTTTGTCGGAGGAATAAAGTGCCATATATGGGCAATGTGGTGGGAACAGAAATCAGGAAAAATATTCTCATTATTTTTTTAACATGGCAGGTCAAGTTGATTATCTATACTATTACTAAACTCTCATCTTGTCCCCCTCCGGTTTGCTTTATTTTAAAATTTGCGCAGAAACGGTACCCTATATCACTAGGACTTTTTCATAGAAATATAGAAACATAGAAAATAGGTGCAGGAGTAGGCCATTCGGCCCTTCGAGCCTGCACCGCCATTCAATATGATCATGGCTGATCATCCAACTCCGTATCCTGAACCTGCCGTCTCTCCATATCCCCTGATCCCTTTAGCCACAAGGGCCACATCTAACTCCCTCTTAAATATAGCCAATGAACTGGCCTCAACTACCTTCTGTGGCAGAGAATTCACTCTCTGTGTGAAAAATGTTTTTCTCATCTCGGTCCTAATTGACTTCCCCCTTATCCTTAAACTGTGACCCCTTGTTCTGGACTTCCCCAACATTAGGAACAATCTTCCCCAACATCTAGCCTGTCCAACCCCATAAGAATTTTGCAAGTTTCTATGAGATCCCCCCTCAATCTTCTAAATCCTAGCGAGTACAAGCCAAGTCTATCCAGTCTTTCTTCATATGAAAGTCCTGCTATCCCAGGAATCAGTCTGGTGAACCTTCTATGTACTCCCTCTATGGCAAGAATGTCTTTCCTCAGATTAGGAGACCAAAACTGTACGCAATACTCCAGGTGTGGTCTCACCAAGACGCTGTACAACTGCAGTAGAACCTCCCTGCTCTTATACTCAAATCCTTTTGCTATGAATGCTAACATACCATTTGCTTTCTTCACTGCCTGCTGCACCTGCATGCCTACTTTCAATGACTGGTGTACCATGACACCCAAGTCTCGTTGCATCTCCCCTTTTCCTAATCGCCCACCATTCAGATAATAATCTACTTTCCTGTTTTTGCCACCAAAGTGTATAACCTCACATTTATCCACATTATACTGCATCTGCCATGCATTTGCCCACTCACCCAACCTATCCAAGTCACCTTGTAGCCTCCTAGCATCCTCCTCACACCTAACACTGCCCCCCGGTTTTGTGTCATCCGCAAACTTGGAGATGTTGCATTTAATTCCCTCATCCAGATCGTTAATATATATTGTAAATAGCTGGGGTCCCAGCACTGAGCCTTGCGAAACCCCACTAGTCACTGCCTGCCATTCTGAAAAGGACCCGTTTACTCCTACCTGCTTCCTGTCTGCCAGCCAGTTCTCTATCCACATCAATACTGAACCCCCAATACTGTGTGCTTTAAGTTTGCATACTAATCTCTTATGTGGGACCTTGTCGAAAGCCTTCTGAAAGTCCAGATACAACACATCCACTGCTTCTCCCTTATCCACTCTACTAGGTACATCCTCAAAAAATTCAACAAGATTCGTCAGACATGATTTACCCTTCATAAATCCATGCTGACTTTGTCCAATGATTTCACCACTTTCCAAATGCGCTGCTATCCCATCTTTAATAATTGACTCTAGCAGTTTCCCCACTACCGATGTTAGACTAACTGGTCTGTAATTCCCCGTTTTCTCTCTCCCTCCCTTTTTAAAACGTGGGGTTACATTAGCTACCCTCCAATCCTCAGGAACTACTCCAGAATCTAAAGAGTTTTGAAAAATTATCACTAAGGCATCTGCTATTTCTGGGGCTACTTCCTTAAGTACCCTGGGATGTAGCCTATCTGGCCCTGGGGATTTATCGGCCTTTAATCCATTCAATTTACCTAACACCACTTTCCGGCTAACCTGGATTTCACTCATTTCCTCCATCTCATTTGACCCGCGATCCCCTGCTATTTCCGGCAAATTATTTACATCTTCCTTAGTGAAGACAGAACCAAAGTAATTATTCAATTGGTCTGCCATGTCCTTGTTCCCCATGATCAATTCACCCGTTTCTGACTGCAAGGGACCTACATTTGTTTTAACTAATCTTTTTCTCTTCACATATCTATAAAAACTTTTGCAGTCAGTTTTTATGTTCCCTGCCAGTTTTCTTTCATAATCTATTTTCCCTTTCCTAATTTCCCTTTGTCCTCTTCTACTGGACTCTGAATTTCTCCTAGTCCTCTGGTAGGCTGTGTTTTCTGGCTAATTTGTATGCTTCCTCTTTTGTTTTGATACTATCCCTGATTTCCCTTGTTATCCATGGATGCGCTACCTTCCCTGATTTATTATTTTGCCAAACTGGGATGAACAATCGTTGTTGTTCATCCATGCAGCCTTCCATTGCATATCCACCGTCAACCCTTTAAGAATCAATTGCCAGTCTATCTTGGCCAATTCACATCTCTTACCCTCAAAGTTACCTTTCTTTAAGTTCAGAACCCTTGTTTCTGAATTAACAATGTCACTCTCCATCCTAATGAAGAACTTAACCATATTATGGTCACTCTTGCCACACACTAGCTGGGGTCCAGGGTAAGGAGCTAAAGGAGTGTGCTGTACAGCTGGCGGAGGTATTTACGAGGATCTTTAACCTGTCTCTATCTCTGGAAATGGTCCCTAAGTACCTGAAGACAGCTACCATAGTGCCGGTGCCGAAAAAGTCTAAAGTCACCAACCTGAATGACTCCCGCCCGGTTGCCCTAACTCCAATACCAATGAAGTGCTTTGAAAGGCTGGTCCTCTCCCACATCAAATCCAGCATCCCTGCATCATTGGACTCTCGTCAATTTGCATATAGGGCAAATAGATCCACAGAGGATGCCATCTCTGTGGCTCTTCACACTGTCCTGACCCACCTGGAAAGACAGGGCACCTACGTGAGGATGCTCTTCATTGACTATAGCTCTGCCTTCAATACGGTCATCCCCACCAAGCTCACCACCAAACTCCACCAGCTAGGCCTCAACCAGCTAGGCCTCAAACTCCACCAGCTAGACGATTGGATCCTGAATTTTCTGACGGAGCGACCGCAGGCAGTGAGACTGGGGCCGCACCTGTCCTCCACTATCACCCTGAGCACCGGCACACCACAGGGCTGTGTACTGAGCCCCATGCTCTACTCTCACTTCACTCACGACTGTGTTCCTGCATTCGACACCAATACCATTGTCAAGTTTGCAGATGACACAACGGTGATCGGGCTGATCACCAATGGTGTTGAAACAAACTACAGAGCGGAGGTGCAGAACCTGGCGGACTGGTGCTCATGGAACAACTTGTCACTAAACACCTCCAAGACCAAGGAGCTGATTATTGACTTCAGGAGGTCGCAGAATTGGGAAGACGCCCCAATCTCCATCTACGGGGACTGTGGAGAGAGTGTCCAGCTTTTGGTTTCTGGGCACTCACATCTCAGAAGACCTCACATGGTCCACCAACACCGCTGCACTGGTCAAAAAGGCACAGCAACGACTGTTCTTCCTAAGAACATTGAAACGGACTGGTCTGCCCCAACAGCTGCTGACAACCTTCTACCGCTGCACGACAGAGAGCATACAAATGTATGGCATCTCTGTGTGGTATCTCAGCTGCACGGAGGCAGAGAGGAGAGCTCTTCAGCGGGTCGTCCACAGAGCGCAAAAGATCATTGGGACACCGCTGCCAGCCTTGGAGGGCATCTACCACACACGGTGCCTTAGGAAGTCCGTCAGCACCCATAAAGACTCCTCTCACCCTTGTAATGGACTGTTTGAACTACTCCCTTCCGGCAGACACTACAAGGCCTTCTACGCCCGCACCTCCAGACTCAGGAACAGCTTCATTCCCAGAGCTATAGCGGCTGTGACCCAGCCCTGCTGAGTTCCCCCCACCCCCATGGACTGTCTCCCTCGGATGGTCACGTCGCACAGACACATCTGCACTTTAGTCTGTTTTGGTTTTGACTGTTTTACTGTTCTAATGTTCTTTTCACAAACCATGTTCTCAAGGTATCTAAACCTAATTTTATTAGTTGTTTAAGTTATGACATCGGATGGAGTTGCAAACCAAATCTCGTTGCACTTATGTGTAATGCCAATAAAATATATTATTATTATTATTATTATTACAACAAGACTGCTAACTAACCCTTCCTCATTACTCAATACCCAGTCTAGAATAGCCTTCTCTCTTGTTGGTTCCTCTACATGTTGGTTTAGAAAACTATCCTGCACACATTCCAATAAATCCTCTTCCTCATCACCCCTGCCAATTTGATTCACCCAATCTATATATAGATTGAAGTCACCCATTATAACTGTTTTACCTTTGTTGCACGCATTTCTAATTTCCTGTTTGATGCCATCCCCAACGCCAATACTACTTAGAGCAGCATCTAAGGAGCGAAGGAGATAGGCTTTCGGGTCGAGACCCTTCTTCTACAACTCCACTCCAGCTTTTTGTGTACCCTTCTCCAGCCCCCTTAGTTACTAGTTTTGCAGCTCCACCCATATCGATTCCACATCCTCCAAGCTAATGTCATTCCTTTCTATTGCGTTAATCTCCTCTCTAACCAGCAACGCTACCCCACCTCCTTTTCCTCTCAGTCTATCCCTCCTGAATATCCCTGGATGTTCAGCTCCCAGCCTTGGTCACCCTGGAGCCACGTCTCCGTGATCCCAACGATATATATTCATTAATAACTGTCTGTACATTCAACTCATCCACCTTATTACGAATGCTCCTTGCATTGAGACACAAAGCCTTCAGGCTTGTTTTTATAACACTCTTACCCGTTATACAATTATGTTGAAAAGTGGCCCTTTTTGATTTTTGCCCTGGATTTGTCTGCCTGCCATTTTTACTTTTCACCTTGCTACCTATTGCTTCTACCCTCATTTTACACCCCTCTGTCTCTCTGCTCCTGCTCCCACCCCCCTGCCACATTAGTTTAAATCCTCCCCGACAGCACTAGCAAACACTCTCCCAAGGACATTGGTTCCATTCCAGCCCAGGTGCAGACGATCCTGTTTGTACTGGTCCCACTTCCCCCAGAACTGGTTCCAATGCCCTAGAAATTTGAATCCCTCCCCCTGGCACCATTTCTCAAGCCACGTATTCATCTGCAATATCCTCCTATTTCTACTCTGACTAGCATGTGGCACTGGTAGTAATCCAGAGATTATTACCTTTGACGTCCTACTTTTAAGTTTCTCATAGGTCCCTAAATTCACCTTGCAGGACCTCATCCCATTTTTTAACTATATCGTTGGTGCCAATGTGCACCATGACAGCTGGCTGTTCACCCTCCCCCTCCAGAATGTTCTGCAGCTGTTCAGTGACATCCCTGACCCTTGCTCCAGGGAGGCAACATGTCATCCTGGAGTATTGTTTGCGGCCGCTGAAACGCCTATATATATACCCCTTACAATTGGATCCCCTATTACTATGGACCTTCCACTCTTTTTCCTCCCCTCCTGTGCCGCAGAGCCACCCACGGTGCCATGATCATGGCTGCTGCTGCCTTCCCCTGATGAGCCATCTCCCCCAACAGTATCCAAAATGGTATACCTGTTTAGGAGGGAGATGACCACAGGGGACTCCTGCACTACCTGCCTACTGCTACGCTGGCTAATGGCAACCCATTCCCTTTCTGTCCGCTTAGCTTTTACCTGCGGTGTGGCCAACTCACTGTACGTGCTATTCATGACTTTCTCAGCATCGTGGATGCTCCAGTATGAATCCAACCACAGCTCCAATAGTTCAATACGGTCTGCCAGGAGCTGCAGCTGGACACACTTCCTGCAAACGTAGTCACCAGGGACACCGACCATATCCCTGATCTCCCACATGTTGCAGGATGAGCAAACCATGGGGCCGATCTCGACTGTCATGGCTTACCCCCAAATTAAATCTACTCACTCACATTAATCCTTTAAACTCACTCTTAATCCTTTAAACTGTACCTTTACTAAAACGCACTGTACCCTTAACTCACTGTACCCTTAACTCACTGAACCCTTAACCAGAAAGCAGAAATGCAAACCTGGGGTTGCTCCCAATCAGCTGCTTCCTCCAATCCGCTTCCACCAATCAGCGGCTTCCACCAGACCACTTCCTTTGAAGTGTGATGGAACGTTACAGATTGGGTACCCCTCTTGCTCCAACAGCTTCTGGGCCTCTGTTAAACAAAGCCCCGCACTCGATTTTTAAACTCATTGCCCAGAAACTTCTCCCCTTGCTCCAACGGCTCCCGGGCCTCTGTTAAACAAAGCCCCATGCTCGATTTTTAAATTCACCGCCCGGAAATTCCTCCTCTTGCTCCAATGGCTCCTGGGCCTCTGTTAAACACCACCCTACTCACCGTTCTCCTCTGCTCCAAGCGCACCAAGATTTGTTCCAATCGGTAGAATATTACAAAAGTTATGTAGGTTAAAAAAAATCATGAGATCAGCAGATTGGTCTTCTCGCCTGTCGGTCACCATGAAGATAACGCCCCTTCCGGCACCCACTGGAGAATAAAATCCCAAAGGCGGGGCTGAGTCCACAAGCCTTGCTGATTGAGTTCGCAAGAGTGGGGTCGGGGAAGCTGGTGAGTGGGGTGGGGGAAGTCGCTGTGTGGAGTCGGGGAAGCTGTTGTGTGGATTCGGGGAAGCTGATGAGTGGAGTCGTGAAAGCCGCTGAGTGGAGCCGTGAGGTGCTGTGTGGTGCCGCGGCTAGTGGCCACTGAGTGGAGCCCCTTCCCACCCACACACACCCCCTCCCCCCTCCCCCTCACACACCACCCTTCCCTCCCACACCTCCCCTTTACCCCTCCCCATTCCCTCCTGCTTCCCCCCACACCACTCCACCCCCCCACACCAACAGACCCCTCCCCACCACCCATCTCCCCCACACCACACCACCCACCACTCCACTCCCCCACAGCACCCCACTCCCCCACAGTGGGACAGGCCCTTAAATGCTTGAGAACATTAGTGAGGCCGTAACTGGAGTATTTGAACTTCGAGCCCCTCAGTACCCCTGATTTTATTCACCAGACCACTGTCATGCCTTCATCTGTCAACTATCTAGGTCAGGGGTCAGCAACCTACAGACCCCGGGCCGAATGCGGCCCGTAGCTCATAACCCAAAATCATCCGGCCCGCAGGCGGATTTTTTTCCTCGTAATCATCCGGCCCGACGAGCGCCCCCACGAGCGTGGCCAAGCACTTCCCCGAGCATTTTGTCGAGCACTTTCCGAAGCGAGGCCGAGCTCTGGTTGTACCGCATCCTGCGCAAAGCCGCCGGCACATCTTTTGTGAACACGTTTACGAAAGAACTGCAGATGCTGGAAAAATCGAAGGTAGACAAAAATTCTGGAGAAACTCAGTGGGTGAGACATGCAAGGAAGGCATGGAGCCGCCTCACCCGCTGAGTTTCTCCTGCATTTTTGTCTACCTTCTGTGAACACGTGATTTGATGCCTGCCAGCCGGGGAGGGATGAGGGCGGGATCCATGTGTACACTTGATAGATGTGGCCCACCATCCGCTCACAGGCATGCGTCCCGGCCCCTATGCAGAACAAGGTTGCCGACCCCTGATCTAGGTTATGGATTTCCTTTTTTAAATTCCTTGGTTATTCCCAATGTTTATGCCATTAACCTTCCTTTTGGTCCAGCATCAGATGTCTTTTTGGTAATTATACAATGAAAGAACATTGTTCTGTATTAAGTAAAGAATAGTCAATAGACAATAAGTGCGGGAGTAGGCCATTTGGCCCTTCAATGGCTGATCATCCCCAATCAGTACCCCATTCCTGCCTTCTCCCCATATCCCCTGACTCCGCTATCTATAAGAGCCCTATCTAGCTCTCTCTTGAAAGTATCTAGAGAACTGGTCTCCACCCGCCCTTTGAGGCAGAGAATTCCACAGACTCACAACTCTCAGTGAGAAAAATTGTTTCCTGGTCTCTGTTCTAAATGGCTTACCCCTTATTCTTAAACTGTGGCCCCTGGTTCTGGACTCCCCCAACATTGGGAACATGTTTCCTCTAGCATGCCCAAATCCTCAACAATCTTACATATTTCAATAAGATTCCCTCTCATCCTTCTAAACTCCAGTGTGTACAAGCCCAGCCGGTCCATTCTCTCAGCATATGACAGTCCCGCCATCCCGGGAATTAACCTTGTAAACCTACACTGCACTCCCTCAATGGTAAGAATGTCCTTCCTCAAAATAGGGGACCAAACCTGCACACAATACTCCAGGTGTGGTATCACTAGGGCCCTGTACAACTGCAGAAGGACCTATATTGCTCCTATACTCGACTCCTCTTGTTATAAAGGCCAACATGCCATTCACTTTCTTCATTGCCTGCTGTACCTGCATGCTTACTTTCATAGACTGATGAACGAGGACCCCCAGATCCCATTGTACTTCCCCTTTTCCAAACTTGACGTCATTTAGATAGTAATCTGCCTTCCTGTTTTTGATACCAAAGTGGATAACCTCACATTTATCCACATTAAACTTGATCTGCCATGCATCTGCCCACTCCCCCAACCTGTCCAAGTCATAGAAACATAGAAACATAGAAATTAGGTGCAGGAGCAGGCCATTCGGCCCTTTGAGCCTGCACCACCATTCAATATGATCATGGCTGATCATCCAACTCAGTATCCCGTACCTGCCTTCTCTCCATACCCCCTGATCCCTTCAGCCACAAGGGCCATATCCAACTCCCTCTTAAATATGGCCAACGAACTGGCCTCAACTACCTTCTGTGGCAGAGAATTCCACAGATTCACCACTCTCTGTGTGAAAAACGATTTTCTCATTTCGGTCCTGAAAGACTTCCCCCTTATCCTTAAACTGTGACCCCTTGTCCTGGATTTCCCCAACATCGGGAACAATCTTCCTGCATCTAGCCTGTCCAACCCTTTAAGTCACCCTGCATTCTCATAGCATTCTCCTCACAGTTCACACTGCCACCCAGCTTTGTGTCATCAGCAAATTTACTAATGTTATTTTCAATCCCTTCATCCAAATCATTGATGTATATTGTAAATAGCTGTGGTCCCAGCACCGAGCCTTGCGGTACCCCACTAGTCACTGCCTGCCATTCTGAAAGGGACCCGTTAATCCCTACTCTTTGTTTCCTGTCTGCCAACCAATTTTCTATCCATGTCAGCACTCTACCCCCAATACCATGTGCACTAATTTTGCCCACTAATCTCCTATATGGGACCTTATCAAATATTTTCTGAAAGTCCAGGTACACTACATCCACTGGCTCTCCCTTGTCTATTTTCCTAGTTACATCCTCGAAAAATTCCAGAAGATTAGTCAAGCATGATTTCCCCTTCGTAAATCCATGCTGACTCGGACCGATCCTGTTACAGCTATCCAAATGTGCGGCTATTTCATCTTTTATAATTGATTCCAGCATCTTCCCCACCAACGATGTCAGGCTAACTGATCTATAATTCCCAGTTTTCTCTCTCCCGCCTTTCTTAAAAAGTAGGATAACATTAGCCACCCTCCAATCCACAGGAACTGATCCTGAGTCTATAGAACATTGGAAAATTAATCACCAATGCATCCACGATTTCTAGAGCCACTTCTTTAAGTACCCTAGAATGTAATAATTGATTTTATACTTTATTAATGATGTAATATAAACAAATAATAAGTCTTGTCAGATAGCTACATAACTGATTAAATGATTGGTACATTAAATAGTTCTCAGGGTTGGTGTAAGGGTATTGATTCTAAAGGGATATCTCTGGTAGTAGAATTACAAATAAAATGGGAAAATGTGAACTCATTTACTTTGGTAAAAATAATAGAAAACAACACTTTGTAAGTGGCAAGAAAGCACTGGATTTTGATGTACTGGGGAATTTTGGTTTGTCTAACGCAGACTGTGAATTTACAGATACTAAGTAATACAAATACTATTTGACGTTTTTTGTAAAACAGTTGAAGTACAAAAGTAAGGAAATATTGCTGAAATGGTATAGAGGTTGATGAGATCTCATTTGTGGTCTACTATGCAACTTTAATCTCTGTATTTCCCATCCTTTGCAGTAAACATTCTTGTGATTGATTATCCAGTAGAGTGAGACCAATAATGACAACATTAGCTTCCATGGAGTTTAGGTGAACAATGAAGGGTCAATGTGAAGGAAAAAATGGCAAGGGACTATTTCTTCTCATTGGAGAATCTGGAACTGGGCCCATAAATGATAAGGGATTTGGCATTTTGATCTGAAATGAGTACATATGCATTTACAACATATATACGGAGAGCTATAATACCTCAGTAGACTGCAAACCTTCAATTGCTGAATGTGTTTATTTCCAACACATGGGATTTTGGGTCGAAAGAAGATGTAGGCATTGGGAGGAAAAGGCAGCAGGTCAACGGTGTTCTTGTTGAATGGCAGAACATGTCAGAATCAATGTTCACAGTCACTAATCATTAAAGTCTGCCACTGCATGGTGCTCAAAAATCTCCTGATAGGAAATATCAAGTTTATCATTCCAAAACATTACAACACACTATGCCTGGTACCAGCAGGTGAATATTTAACACGGCTGAATGGGTTTAACCTAATCAGTATTCTAATTGAGGAGATTAGGAGAAATGGGTCAGTGCCTCCATTAAAACAGCAAGAGAGGAATGCCGAACAAGCATGCTGTGTATTCAAATGCTAATGTCATGTGTTACAATTTGAAAGGCTTTAGAAGGACAACTGAAACTACAGCAGAAATGTTGAAATAAAATGCTACTGTTCTGCATAGGGGTTTGGTGTGCGAGAGATTAAAAAAATCAATGACTTGTAGAGAGCAAACTGTGATTTGTTTTGTTTCCCCTTTGTTCATGATGATTTCACTGACTTTTCATTTAACCTTAACAATTGAAAAAATTGTATGTCTATATCTCATCGGAATATAAGGGCGCACCTATGTTCACTCAATTAATCTTTAATAGTAAACATTATTTCCAGATGTAAATTGCAATTAAAGTCAGTTTATACCTGCATATAAAATCTGAGAACATTGGTATTTAATGCAAGTAAAAAAATTTTCAAAAATGAGTCCAATTTATTGTTCTGTTGCGCTGTTCTGGCTTTGACCAACAGTGTGGTCAAATCTTCCACATGCGATTATTTGTCTATTTATATAGTAGTGCGATTGTAGATAGTTCTTGACATTTATATTATTTTAATTGAAGTTTCAGTGTAGAACCTGTACACATAATAATTCTCATTAATTTTCACTCTCTTTAGACCTCCAGTCTTCAAAAATCCACAGCTGCTGATTAACATCAAGAATTCAGCAGAATAAAATGTATCTTGTGACTGCAAAGTCACAAGTGGCCTGGACTTTAATGTCCTCCTGTCCGGCTGGGGCTGAAGGTCTCTGTAGGGGACAGGTGGTAGGGTCAAGTGGGTTGGGTTTAAAAACTAACGAGCCCCAAGATCCCATTATGATCTGGCGGTATGCTGAGGTCTGAAACACAGAGGCAACAACAGTTTGTCTGTGAGTGGCTTTTGAGCCCATACTCTGCATTACCATTAGTTATGCAGTGTGCGTCAATATGATTTCTTAATTTCATTAACTTCATTAGTTGAATCAATTGGAATCGCCATGAACTAACAAATTCATAGTATACGTATGATGTGCATATGCATTGATGTGTTTTACATCAATGGTGCACTGATCACCTCTAAATATAATCAACTAATCATAAACGTAACAAAACCCAATGCCCATGACAGAGAGATAAATGTTCATAAATGATAGGAGCAGAATTAGGCCATTTGGCCCATCAAGCCTACACCACCATTCAATCTATCTCTCCATCCTAGCCCCATTCTCCTGCCTTCTCCCAATCCCTGACACCCGTGTTAATCAAAAATCTATCTATCTTTGCCTTAAAAATATCCATTGACTTGGCCTCCATTGACTGTGGAAATGAATTCCATAGATTTATCACCCTCTGACTAAAGAAATTCTTCCTCATCTCCTTCCTAAAAGAATGTCCTTTAATTCTGAGGCTATGACTTCTGACTCTCCCACTAGCAGAAACGTCCTCCCCATGTCCACTCTATCCAGGCCTGGACCGGCATGCTTTGAACCTCTGAAGTACCTCCTTTGGGTCAGTAATTGAAATCCCTGGTGTGCCAAAGCTTCGACAATTGCTGGTGCACAGTTAGTCTGGAAACTTTCAACCTCAGCTCACTACCATAATGTAAAAAGATTTTGGTTGTTAAGGATCACTGATGATCAGAAAAACTACAAAGAAATTGGAACATTTCAGCATCATCACTCTTCAGGTAGAAAACACAAAATTGTAGCACAAGTGTGGACAGGATTAAAAAAACTTGGGTTTAGTGAATTATTCTTGTCAGCAGATGTTTGATGATTAGCTTGGACTTGTTCGGAAAAAAGGTCCTTTTTCTGTGTTGAATATAATACTACAATTCTAGGATGTATAACATAGAAATATAGAAACATAGAAATTAGGTGCAGGAGCAGGCCATTCGGCCCTTCGAGCCTGCACCGCCATTCAATATGATCATGGCTGATCATCCAACATAACTGAGTGCAATTGAACAGAGTGTGTGACAGCATTTAGGTAGAGAAATGAAATTTTCTTTTAAGCAAATTATATGTTGGATCATATTTAAAATGCCAGAAATGAGCAAAGGAAGTTGATTCTATTGATGGAGATTGGCTCGTAGACCTGTCAAATGTTTACTAACGTGGTAGTCTTAAAGAAAGCCAAGAATGATTTGTTTATTGAAGTAGCGAGAGCTGAAATTGGAGGGTTGTTTCTTTTGAACATAGTGAGACTTGACATGTTTGATATAAGGAACCAAAGAGCAGGAGAAACTATCAACTACTATACTGTGCAGTTAGGAATTAATCCAGGTATTGCAATGCTGGTAAATTTGTCGGATGTATTTGTATGTAGTTTAAATTATGAGATTCAGTCCTAATTATTAAGCACTCTAAAATCTATGTGAAATGCACAGAGGCGGTTCTGCCCAACAGGAAAATACAGAGGGGAAATGTGTGATACCTTGAAGTCAAATCATAGTAGAATTAGTTTGAATAATGCCCATGCTACAAATGGAAATAGCAGGAGCTATATGGTTTCAGGGTCAATATAATGAAAGAGAGAAGAATATAGGGATAGCGGAAGATTGGTTATCCTGGATATTGATACTTAAAGAAAGAAATTCAGCCTTCTCCCATTGACAAAAAGTAGATGTAGTCTCAAGTTGTACTTGAGTTATCTACTGAAGTTTAGAGATCTCCCAGTGATATATTTTCTATTTCCATACGTAGAACAAGTAGTAGCAGCAGTAGGCCATTTGGCCCTTTAAATCTGGTCTGCTTCTGGTCTCACCTACTTTCTACCTAACCAGAAAAAGGATAGATTTCTTCTTCTCCCCTTCCACTCCACCAGCATTTGCATTCATTTACTATTTTACCATCTTCGATGGGATTCCATCGCTAATCTTCTTCCCTTTCAATATTACAGAATATTAATTTCCTTTACAATTTTCTGGTCCATTCTTCCATCTCCGGCACCTCCACAACCAATCTGCTGCTCACAGCACTTTCAAATGCAACTGCAGAGATGCAACACTTGTTCTCTTACCTCTTCCCTTCCCATTATGCAAAGACCCAACCATCTTTCTAGATTATGCAAAAATTCACTTACTTTATTTCCAAATTAGGATATTGTATTTGGTGTTCACAAACTGCTCTTCCATACAGATTAGGTGAAAACTGCATAGCTCCTATGTTCGGTCTGCAAAGGTGATGCTGAGCTTCCAGTCTCATGTCATTTTAGTTCTCCATCCACTCTCACTCTGACCTCCATGTCTTTGGACAACAGTATTTCACCATCTGTCTGGGCATATTGCAAACCTCGGAACAATATTAATTTTGACAATTTTAGGTAATCACTGGTTTCTTTCTATCGATGTGGCTTTACTTTCATGTTAAAATTTGTAAATTTTCTTTCTCTTTTGTCTTCAATTGTTGATTTTACTTCGGAGTCACGTGAGTGACTACGTGAAGAACCCCGTCCAACTGCACGTGCGTCATTTATGTCAGAAGCATTGCAGAGAGCTCCTCCAGCGGTAAGTTTAAACTTCAGGTAAGTTGTATTTCTTACCTGTTTTAGGTCCCCTGCAGGAACCTCGGTTTCAGAGGTTTGCCGGAGGCTTTGCGACGGCCGATGAGGGAACCAGCTAACGGCTGTGGGGAAACCCTGATCCAACCGCAGAAGCGGGGAGCTGGCGAATGTCGGGTTTCGCGAATGGGAGGGCTGCTTAAGGTTGGAGGTATTGCAGAGCAGCATACCTCAAGGCATGTACGCCGCTGGGTCAGTATTAGTTTGACACTGAGTCCATGGCAAAGCCAGCGTATTGTGGAAGCTACGCCAGCAGCGCCTTGCAGGAGGGCTGCTTAATGTCTCCCTCATGTAAGAGGAGAGCATGCCGGGTCAGTATAATCTAACGCCGAGTCTGAGGGTATAGCCGTGGAGCATGCCCAAGAGATGAAGGGCACGTACCAGAGGTACCATGCCTGGCAGCAAGGTTGCCATCCCAACACATATGCAGTGAACATCAGGGGGACATTAGAGCCGGCCGCCGAATCTTCTATTTCAGGTAAGACCTATTCATAGGTGAAACCTGGAGGATGAAGCACAAGCTATTGGACCAAGTAAGGCCAACAACGAGTAAGGCTTCATAGTTTCGGCGACAACGCACCCCACATCTTCATGGACAGTAAGCGGTTCGCTGAAAGTGGTGGCAGCATGAAAGCTGGCCAGAGGTTCCATGCACTCTACCTGTGCTACTCTACAACTACGGGACACTTACAAATTGGTAAGATGTACACTTGGTTGTACAATACAAATGATGAGACATTATCATCTACTTTGAGGGGTCTAACCATGTAAAACTGGACAATACTAGCATTCCAAGCAGGTTGGAATTAGGCAGGCTCAGTATAATGGCCAGGATTGTCTTGCAATACTGGCTCGGAAATCAGGACAGAGTTGCCATTCACGGCAGACACGAAATGATGGCAGGCTTGGCCTGTTCATTATGCAAGATGGCTGATTAACAACTGATTTTATAGTGTATCCCATTTACAGTAATCATGGGGAATATTTGGGGGAGGCATTCCAATGATAAGGCAATATAACAGAATAATGACAAGAAAGCATTCAAAGAGGACTACTCACTGTATTGTCTCGATAATATTTTAACGCTGTATTTTGCTAAAATCCACTGTTTAAATCTCAAACTATATTTGAGAAATTGGGCTCCTCTATCCAGTTAAGATTAAGTTGTTATCAAATAGACTTGTTGGACATTGGGATTTACCTTTAGCTCTTCAATTGGCCATTGACACCTGCCTGGGCAACAGATTGCAGTCAATAGACTCCTGTAACAGCCTTGTTGTTATAAAGCAGCCTTCTATTCATTAAGTCTAATTGCCAATATAATAGATGTGATTCGGCTGTGCAAGTGGGAAAACTGTCATCCTGCTAAATGGTAAACTGTAAAGTGTCATGTAGGTCATTGTTAACATAACTTTGTTATTACCAGCGGAAGCTACCAAAGTCATAATGATGGACAAACAGTATTTAGTATTGCTCCAGTAGTTTGTTCAGTAAATATTTCATTATATTGCAAAATGATGCTATTGGCCCTAAGATGGGAAATTGCAAATATCATCTCTAGTTTGGAGGTGGAGCAGATTTACATGACTTACCAATTCTTCATTTATTGGTATCAACTATATATAGACACTACGGGCATTGTATGGGTTAAAGAGTGATTGAGTGATTATGCATATCTGCAGGCTCAACTTCATGTTGATACATTATGATGGTGGCATATGTTAGTCACGTGGGTGCAATCAATTAAAGACTCCTGTAATGGTTACATAATGTCGTTTGCCACTGGAGAATCATCAACTATAGGTCAATGACAACGCAGAATTGGTGTTGAATCACACCATATTTATGAAACTCTGGTTCAATGGAACACCAAATATAGATATGTTTGTTTTCATGCTTATTCACAAGTTGCAAAATATGTGGCAAAACAGAGGCAAAAAATACATTCTCGCTACAAGGAGAAGGAAGGTCTTTTATGTCTTCCTCCATTTTGCTTCATCAATCGGGGCTTCAAATAAAGTAATTAAGAGCCCGCTTTAGGTTCCTATTGTATGATTGGCTTATGCAACTTTGATTCTCGATTTGTCGGGAATAATAATACAACCTTATATGGTTATTTTAAACGTAACTTTGCTGATTCAGCCTGAGGCTTGGGAAATCAGCCGTTGCATGATAAAATCAAATTATGTTCTGCAGATTCGATAGACTGCCCTACGGCTTGGGTTGTTACATCTATCCTTCTATGTGTTCAGAGTGCTTGGATAGCACCAAAAATCAGGACCTTTCTTTTCCAGGAGATGAAAAGAGTTTGTTTAATGCTCATGTTACATTGAAAACGGTATAGATTACTGACGTTTGGAGTACATGTTAAATGATATTTTGTCAATAATTGAGTTGTACGGCCATTACCTGTGCCAACGTGCCTTCTCATTGAATTGGCTGCAGCAAACAAGACCCGCTCTGTCGGATTCACCCCGGATATCAAGTTTGTAAGGATATTTTTAACACAAGGTCTCCCAGGACCAGTACAATGCCGTATGGGATGTTGACATTTGTGAACACTATTTCACCAGGGGGCTCCACCTACATCCTTAACTTTGGCCGGAGCTCATAAGGTAGCTTTCCTTCTGGCGCTGGTTTAGCGCAGCAGGTTCAGTCGCTACATAATTGCAACGGTACAGAATGATTACATCTGTAAATAATAATATATAATATTTTATGTTTATAATTACTTAAGCAGAGCAGAACGGGTGTCAGGTCTCAAAATAGTTAAAGGCATGCCAGGGGACCTTTGGTAATGTGAGCACACTGAAAATACAACAAAGCGTCAAGGTCACCAAGGGCCTTCGAGGCTCTGAACTAGCAATGTTTGTTAGTCACAAAAAATTAGAAGAACGTACCTGTTCAGGCCATTCCAGATGATAAAATGGAGTTTGGTTTTGCAGGAGTAGATACTGATTCCAGATCTCATTCCACCAGAGCTGCTACAACATCAGCAGCAAGGGTATTAATGTCCCGCTGGACCACATCCTTACAGCTGCAGCATGGTCCAACGAACGAATCTCCAAACATTTTATAATAACCCATTGCGAGACCAGGGGTATTTGTCAACTCTATTTGACGTTCTAGTTATAGTTTCCATCTGGGTGAGAGATGTGAATATTATTATTACTTCATTTAAACAGCATCAGCCTGTTTCAAATCTATGTCATGACTGTATGCATTATGAACGTTTTTCCCTCATTTGTTAATGAAGCAGTTGTGTAGACTCGTTTCTCACGGCATGAAATCACAGCTTTGAAATCTTCACAGAGTCACTCACGTGACTCCGAAGTAAAATAGTAAGATTAAATGAGAACTTACCAGTTTGAAGTTTGATCTTTATTTTATGAGGAGTTACGATGAGGATCTACGTGGCCTCCGCTCCCAACCCTCATAAATGTCATCTGGTAGTTTTAGTCTTCTGTTATCTTACTATTATACTTCAGTCACTATTACCTGTGATTTCACACCGCTGCTTTGAGGATTGACGCACGTGCGGCTGGACAGGGTTCTTCACGTAGTCCCTCAACTTAACTCCTCATAAAATAAAGATCAAACTTCAAATTGGTAAGTTCACGTTTAATCTTACTAATTTTATAGTAAGTGTTGATTTGACAACTTGGTCAGTGCCCTATTGCAGACATTTCCTCTGTTCGCTCCACCCTTCTGCTTTCTGCAACTTCAATCATTCTTGTCTTCCATTGTTCTAATGAAGGATCCTTGACATGAAACATTGGATTTGATTCCATTGGTGCTACTTGACCTTCGGAACAGTTCTGTTTCAGATTTCAAGTATTTACAGTTTTTTTGCTCAAAGTAGTGAAAGTATGAAAGCAAATCAAGTGCCTTATCTGTTGCATTGGTCAATGATTAGAATTGTCGATAATTTTAGCTAATTGGAGATTCTAACTAACATTGCCAGTAAATAACGGGTTAAGGAAACGAAAAATTAATTGGATGGCTCTGTTTGGCATCCTTTGTGGATTGTTGAATGCATCTGGAAATGCTATTACACAAACATGTAGGAAATCTTTCATGATACTTTTGGTGGAATGATTGTCTACAAGACATACAGTGCATTCAGAAAGTATTCAGACCCCTTCACTTTTTCCACATTTTGTTATGTTACAGCCTTATTTTTAAATTGATTAAATTATTATTTTTTTATCATCAATCTACACGCAATACCCCCGAATGAAGAAGCAAAAACAGATGTTTAGAAATTTTTACAAAGTAATTCAAAATTAATAAATGAAATGTCACTTTTACGTAAGTATTCAGACCCTTTGCTATGAGACTCAAAATTGAGCTTAGGTTCATCCTGTTTCCATTGATTATCCTTCAGATATTTCTACAACTTGATTGGAGTCCACCAGTGGTAAATTAAATTGATTGGACATGATTTGGAAAGGCACACACCTGTCTATATAAGGTCCCACAGTCGACACAGTGCATATCAGAGCAAAAACCAAGCCATGAAGACGAAGGAATTGTCCGTAGACCCCCGAGACAGAACTGTGTCGAGACACAGATCTGGGGAAGGGTATAAAACGATTTCTGCAACATTGCAGGTTCCAAAGAGCACAGTGGCCTCTGTCATTCATAAATTGAAGAACTTTGGAACCACCAGGACTCTTAATGGAGCTGGCCGCCTGGCCAAACTGAGCAATCGAGGGAGAAGGGCCTTGGTCAGGGAGGTGACCAAGAACCAGATGGTCACTCTGACAGAGCTCCAGAGTTCCTCTGTGGAGATGAGAGAACCTTCGAGAAGGACAACTATATCTGCAGCACTCCACCAATCAGGCCTTTATGGTAGTGGACAGACGGAAGCCACTCCTCAGTAAAAGGCACATTACAGCCTGCTTGGATTTTGCCAAAAAGTACATAAAGGACTCTCAGACCATGAGAAACAAGATTCTCCGGTCTGATGAAAGCAATATTGAACTCTTTGGCCTGAATGCCAAGTGCCATGACTGGAGGAAACCAGGCACCGCTCATCACCTGGCCAATACCATACCTATGGTGGTGGCAGCATCATGCTGGGGGAAGTCTTTCAGCTGCAGGAACTGGGAGACTAGTCTGGATCGAGGGAACGGAGCAAAGTACAGAGAGATCCTTGATGAAAACCTGCTCCAGAGCGTTCAGGACTTCAGACTGGGGCGGAGGTTCATCTTCCAACAGGACAACGACCCTAAGCACACAACCAAGACACAAGACAACGCAGGAGATGCTTAGTGACAAGTCTGTGAATGTTCTTGAGTTTCCCAGCCAGAGCCCGGACTTGAACCCGATCGAACATCTCTGGAGGGACCTGAAAATAGCTGTGCATCGACACTCCCAATCCAACCTGACAGAGCTTGAGAGGGTCTGCAGAGAAGAATGGGAGAAATTACCCAAATACAGGTGAGCAAAGCTTGTAGTGTCATACACAAGAAGACTTGAGGCTGTAATCGCTGTCAAAGGTGCCTCAACAAAATACCGAGTGAAGGGTCTGAATACTTATGTAAATGTGATATTTCAGTTATTTATTTTTAATTACTTTGCAAACATGTCTAAACACCTGTTTTTGCTTTTTTATTATTGGGTATTGTATGTAGATTGATGATTTAAAAAAATGAATTTAATCCATTTGAGGATAAGGCTGTAACGTAACCAAATGTGGAAAAAGTGAAGGGATCTGAATACTTTCTGAATGCACTGTACATTTCCATTAATCACTATGAAGAACCCATATTGGAAACCTCGATTGTATTGTAACTTTTTTTTCATATGACCATTTGGTAAATCTAGCCTGGGAAGATTCGCCCACTGGATATTGTACTGCAGGTATCAGGGATTGCACCTCTCCTGTATCACCATCACCTATGACTAGTGGTGTGCCTTCAGGATCATTGCTATGCCAATTGCTTTTTCTGGTTTCTATAAGCAAATTGGATGAGAACGTACAGGGCATGATCAATAAGTTTGCAGATGACCCTAAAGTAGGTGGTATCATGGACTCTGAAGTTGGTTATCAGATGCGAGAGCAGATTTTGACCAGCTATGTAAACTGAGGAATGGCTGATGGAGTTTAATGCAAATAAGTGCGAGGTGTTGTATTTCAGGAAACCAAACCAGATCAGCACCTTCATAGTAAATGGTAGTAAGGTGCTGGGGAGTGTTGTAAAGTAAAGTGATAAAGGAGTACATGTACACAGTTTTCTGAAAGTGGCATCATCGTAGAGCTGGCGGTCTCTTGCTGGGACTTCTAGAGCTCCAAAACCATGGAGCCTGCAGACTTTAACATCTCGGAGCGAGCGATCCCTTTGCCAGGGATTGGCCTTTGGTGCTCCAACCTGTTGGAGCTGCGGACTGGTTAGGGACCGAATTCGGGAACTCCAAGCCGCAAGAGTTTGACTGCCCCAATGTGGGAGCTTAGACCACCCCGATGAGGGAGCTCGATCGCCCGTTGCGGATGGTTCGACTCCCCCGACTGCGGGAGGAAAGAAAATAAGACTTTATTGCCTTCCATTACATTTTGTTATTACTGAATGGCAAACCAAATTCCTCATGTGTTGCAAAACATACTTGGCTAATTATGATTATGCAAGAAGGCTTTTGGTACATTAGCCTTTGTCAGACAGGATATTTCATTGCTCTGTTTTGGTACATATGACAATAAAACATTCTTGACTCTTGAGTATAAAAGTTGAGACATTATATTACAGATGTACAAAACATTGGTGAGGCAGCATTTAAAATATACTATTGTGATCAGTTTTGGTCACCCTGCTAAAGGAAGGATGTCATTGCTGGAAAGAGTCTGGAAAACATTTATGATGATGTTACCAGGACTTGAGGGCCTGAGTTAAAGGGAGAGCTTGGGCAAACTAAAAATTTATTCATTGGAATGCAGCAGGCTGAGGGGTGATCTTATAGAGGTGCATACGATCATGAGAGGAATCGATAGGGTGAATGGACAGAGTATTTTACCTGGGGTAGAGGAATCAGAACCAGAGGATATAATTTTAAGATGAAAGGGGAAAGGTCAACATGAAACATTATCTATTCGTTTTCTTGAAAAATGCTGCCTGACCCATTGCGTTGCACCAGTTTTTTGTGTCTACAAGATTGAATAGGATCCTGTGCAACAAAGTTTTCACTCAGATGGTGGTGGGTACATAGAATGAGCTGCCAGAAACAGTGGGTGAAATGGGTATTATAACAGCTTTAAAAAAGATACTTGGATAGATCCAGGGATTGGAGAGGTTTAGAGGGATGTGGGCCAAACGTGGGCAAATGGGGTTAGTTTAGATGGGGCATCTCTTTCAGCATTGACGAGTTGAGCCAACTGGCCTGTTTCTGTGCTGTATGATGCTATGAGAATCAGCTGAAGGCTTCCCATCTGCTCCAGCTGCTTGCTTCAGGGCCCCTCCCATTTGACTGGAAGCCGTCCCTCTCGATCAGGTTGATTTCCAGGCAGTGTTCCTGTTTTTTTTTCATTTCCTGATCTTAAAAACACCAAACCTGCTGAGGCAACGTAGTTCTGCCAAAAATGTGGTAGTTGCTCCTCTGCATTCTCCACTCCTTCCCCCAACAGCACAACCACGGTTTCCTGAGAGTTTGTTTGATGAGAAAGTCAGCATGTATTTATGTCAGCAAGCATCTGGTAAAGTGTTCTTGGTCCAGTGGTTCATTTTTGCATGTCAATTCATCATATACGTTGCCAGGAAAATGATCCCATTTCTAAGTAAACTATTGAAATATATACTTTTTAAAAGGGAATTGAGTTTCTTTTCCATGACTAAGTGCGTCCTTTGACAGCGTACTTCAAGAATGCTGAATATCAAACTGTTTTATGTTCTCCACACAGTGACTTGACATGACAGAACTTGCATGAATTAATGTGAGATTTTCTTTGCAGCTGATGTGAAATTTTCCAACAGTCATGTTGATTTAATGGGAAAGAGGAAACGCACTTTGAAACAAAGCCGAGAGAAATCCACCCTCAGCATGACGGCAAAGTCTACAGGGTCCTCCACTGAAAATCAAGGGGAAGATACTGAGACCAATCTGTCAGAGCTCACCACTGTGCGTGAGAAAGCCTTGTCAGACATGCTCACACTGCGGGTAAGATGCTACCAATCCTGTAACTGTAATTGGATACAGCAATAGGAGATGCTTCTGTCACACACTGTGTCCAGTTCAAAGCGATGCACAATTATTGGATGTGAAATATTAAATAAATAAAGACAGTGGAACTTTGTTGCAAATATTATAATCAGTTTGTCTAGTTAAAGAAAATGAGCTGAAGGAACTATTTTATCTCAGAATTATTCTTGTTATAAACGAAACATAATTGTTCAGAATTCATCTTCTCAGCGAGAAGACACACATTAGCCCTTTAGGAAATTACACAATTGGGCCATTAAATACTTTCCACTAGTCAAGTCAAGACTGTTTTATTGTCATATCCCAGATAGAACAATGAAATTCTTACTTGCTGCAGCACAACAGAATATGTAAACATAGTACACTGTAAACAATATGATAAAGGAGAGAGTGACATTTCGTTTTAGTGTGTGTATATACACATACTTACAAGTACACACACATATCTGTTTTTAAAGTCAAATGCCTTGATGTTTATGGATCTAGTAGAATTTAATACAGCACAAATAATGTATAAAGCAAGAAATAATTTACTACCGGGTAATATACAAAAAATGTTATTTAACAGGGAGGGTGGTTATAATTTGAGAGAAAAGTTTAATTTAAGGAAACTTTGTTTTCATGCAACTATAAAGAGTATGTGTATTTCAATCTGTGGGGTGAAATTGTGGAATGATTTGGATGTGGAACTCAAGCAAAGAACAAACATTACTCGGTTTAAGAAGAAGTGCAAAAAAAATATTTTTCAGAGGTATAAGAATGAGGAAGGGCTGTGATGACGGTTAAGTTTTAGTTTATTGACACAGTGTGATATTTGCGTTGTACATAGAATTTGGATAATTTTTATAAACTTTGTGTGCATATGCGTGTATATATGTATGGGGCTTATGTATGGTTATATGTATGTATATGTTTGTATCTACTATCTTATCGAAAACTCAACATGCTAATTGTGAAATCTTTACATATTCCGGTAGAGATTTACCTCATGATGTCGAAAATCGCCTTGTCTGAAAATTTGATTCATTATTTCCCGAGTTTTTTACTAAAATTGTTCACCAATCTTTTTTGAAGTTAACATGCTGAAGCGAGCTGGATGACATCACAATTTTCAACGCGCAGGGGTACTGTTTTCCATGAGCTGCGAGTTACGAGATAGGTTTGTGAATTAATTGATGAGTATCAGAGAAGGGGTAGGAATAAATAAGTGTATACTTCCTCCCACTCCTTTTCGAACATGTAAGATTTAATTTGTTTATGAGAAGTTATTCAATGAGTTGTGTATACAGTAGGTGTATTGTTCATTTTATTGTTATTTTGCTTTGGTTTTAACTTTTTGTTTTACATGTTCAAAATAATATATATAGTATATTTTATTTTGAACATGTAAAACAAAAAGTTAAAAACAAAGCAAAATAACTATAAAATGAAATGAACAATATGTGTGTGTGTCTATATTGCTAAACGTCTGATCTTGACCACTTCCTGTTGTTCTGTATATTGATTTTAGAAAAATGCTGCCACTTGCGGCTGTGTTTTTGGGTCATCTTACTCAGAGTTCTGCTGCGCAGGACAAGAGGATTTTTCCCATTGATGAAAAATAAGAGTTATTAGAGTTTTAAAAAAATGTTAAGATTCTCTCTCCTGAAGGCCACGCCGCTTCCGGTGGGACTAAAAAACCCAGAACTGTTGAGTGCCTCAGTCAGTCTCTGCACAATGGGGGAGCGAGAGGGTCACATCTCAGTCTGAGCTGTGAATAACACTGAACACATGTCTACTAAACTGTGAGTGTGGTTTTACTGACCTTGAGTGCCCTTAATGTGGTTTGAAAATGAAAATGTGGTTGGTTTGAAATAAAGCACAGCAAATGGTTGGTTTCAAGTGGAAAATGATTAAATGTCTAAACTTGACAACTTCCTGTTTGCACTGTATATTGATTTTAGATAAAACGCTACCACTTACGGCAGTGATTTTTGGCCATCTTACTCAGTCCCCCTCCGCTCATCAGGTGCAGAGGATTCTTCCCATCAATGAAAAATAAAAGTGTTATTAATATTTAAAAAATGTTGAGGATCTCTCTCCTGGAAATCATGCCATGAAGACCACGCCCCTTCAGGGGGAGGGATTATAAACGTTTGGGTGTGGCTCAGTCTCTGCAAGATGGGGGAGGGAGAGGTCATGACTTTGCCTGAGCTGTGAATCAACTGAACACACTGAATGTCTACTGTACTGTGACTGTGGTGTTTTGTGTGGTTTTATGGTGGTTTTATGGTGGTTTCCCCCTGCTTGAAATGGTATGAAACTGCATTTGAATGTGGTGGCCTTGCACCCTGCATGAAATGGTAAGAAACTGCACTTGCATTTGGTGGCCTTGCACCTGCTTGAAATGGTAGGAAACTGCATTTGAATTTGGTGGCCTGCACCCTGAGTGCTGTGAGTCAACTGCCAGCCCACCAGCCGTGAGTGAGCTGCCAGCACATCAGGCTTGAGTGACTGAGCTGCCACCCCAAGAATCCATTCGGCCCACAATGTCCATACTAGCCCGCTGGAAACCAGTCCCTTCAGCCCACAACACCCATACTAGCGCTCCAGAAAGCCTCCCCCTCCCCAATGGGTCCCACTTAGTCTAGCGTGTGTGTGTATATATATACACCTATATATACCTACCTACCTACCCTCTGGTTTCTGGAAATGTGCTGTGGAGTGAACATTAAATGAGCAATTGAGACATTCAGATTCCAGATTATTTATTCCCATGTGTTCAGTTCCTTGATATCAAATAAGGGGAAAAAAACTTGTTGATGGGTGACAATTATCATTATGACATTAGATTAGTGATCAAGATTATTGCTGCTGATTCCAATCAGTGATCCAAGCATCTGTATACCTGAGTGAGCAGCAGTAGGTTATTCTGTGATGTTCTCCACGCAATCACAGCCACCAACACCAGTGCCCCACAAGGATGGTTCTCAGCCCCTTACTATACCCCCTTATATAGGACTGCAGCCAAATTCTGCTCTGCTGTTTCTCCATTTACAAATTTACAGTAACACCATTGCTTTGGGCCGATTCTCAAAAAAATGACAAGATGGTGTACAGGAAGGCAATAGAGATCTTAGTAGCTTAATGGTTTCAAGACAACAACCTGTCCTTCTATGTCAACAAGATGAGGAAGCTTGGTATTGACTTCAGGAATTAGGGAGGAGTACTTGCCCCAGTCTGAGGTAGAGCTGGTCAAGAGCTACAAGTTGCAGGGTGTAAATATCGGGTCAAGAAAGCACAGCAAATCCCTATATTCTCAGAAGACTGAGGAAATTTGGCATGTCTCTAGTGACTCTTATTAATCTCGATATGCACCACGAAAGACATCCTATCACAATGCAGAACAACTTGGTTTGGCAACAGCAACAAAATCCAGAAAGTTGTGGATGGAGCCCAGTCCGTCCATCACACAAACCAACCTCCCCCCCCCCCCCCCCCCCCCCCCCCATCAACTCCATCCGCACTACACGCTACCTTGGGAAAGCAGCCAACGTAACAAGGACTACTTAGACCAAAGTCATTTCCTCTTCTTCCTTCTCCTGTTAGGCACAAGATACAAAAGCTTGAAAGCACTTACCAACAGATTGAGGACATCTTCTTCCCTGCTCTTATCAGACTACAAAATAGACCTCTCATAAGCTATGGGTGTTGTCAAAACTCCCAACATACCTCATTGCAGCCCTTGCACTTTGGTTATTTTTCTCTTGCATGCTCTGATGTATTTGTGTATGGCTTGGTGTACTCACGTATGATTTGGCAACAGTTGATGCCTCTCAGCATCAGTTTATGAACTTTAGTCTTTCGAGTTGGCTGGCTGCTGTGATATATCTAGCCCTATCTCCTCACCCCGTTGTACAGCTAGTGCCCTTGCCATCCTCTACTCCATATGAGCCACAATACCCTCCCTCATCACTGCCATGGGCTGTCAAAATGCCATGCTTGATTTCCAAATTCTGTACAAAAAATGTAATCACTACATTTATTTGCAGAAAACACAAAATGTCCCCTCCTCACCCACTTAGCATCACCATCCAACCCCTATGTGTACATGTTCCTGTTCTAGCAGGAAAACAATATGTAACTGTAGATCAGAGACACTAATCACACCGACATCTCCTTTAGTCTTTCTGAAAGACTGCATTGAACTGAAAGATTTCTCATTAATGGGAGACCTTTTCCAGAGGTGAGCAAATTGTCTGTCTTACCATTGAATCTGTTCTGGTTCAAATGTCGACCCTGTAGAAATAGAAACTGCTTTGCATTAATGTTGCTCCTGCAGACCTGCCATCAGACACCAGACCTGTAATCTAGAGTGGATCAGCCACCCACAAATGATGGGCTATGTCATATCCAAACACGTTGCCAATGTGACCATTTATATTTTGTTCAATGGGTCCATGATGCTGCTGACTTCAAGCAGGAAACAAATACATTTTCAGTATAAAAGTGACAGTGACATTTACAGTATGTAGAGATGTGGAACTGCAGATGTTGGAATCCTGAGCAAAGCATAAAGTGCTGGAGGAACTCAGTGGGTCAGGCAACATCTGTAGAGGAAAAGGCTGGATGATGTTTCAGGTCTGGACCCTTCTTCAGACATTTACGTGTCTGGCCTTGCTGTGTTTGACCAAATGAGTATATTTCACTGAGCAACAAGACCCTTACTAGGTCATCACGAGACCACTCTTTAATAATCGGGACCGAAGTAAACATAATCTTCTGGTCTGTCTTGTTGCTATTTGTTTGGTGTTTCTTTATCTCCTTGACTGCAAACGAGGCCATTTCTTCTGCTTTCTGACATTTACCAAGGATGTTGGATAATGGTGTAATTATTTGAGCTAGATCCTGAGATTCCAACTTTGTTGCCTGGAAGATGTCTGCTTGCAATTGTAGCCATTATGATTCACACTTATTGAAGATTTGAGTTTGGTGTATCCGGAGGAGGATGTGCCAGTTTGTTCAGCAGTGGATGGGTTAGTACTGGCTTGTGAAGTCGTCATTGGGATGATTGTCAGTCTAAGGGCACTAATCATGGGTGGATTTATTGAGTTGGAGGAACAGCATTATACTTCACATGGACAGTTGGAGGTAGATTGCATACAAAGGGAATGGTCCCTAGCTTCTGAGCTATTGTATACATCTGGACGATTTTCTGGAGGATAATTCTGGGTCGACATTTCTAATTGATCTGTTGGCAGGATGATGAAATAATAGGTTAGCAAGATCCTGGAGAGTGCATCCAATGAACCTATGGCATATGCAAATATTTCTGTTGGGTAAGAACAAGCCCTATAGCTTTGCTTATGTTGCTCAAATGCCAGGCAACATGCATGGCTGCATTGAGTGTCCCCACTTTGACTGTAGATTGCATGTTGTTCATCAGCTCAAGTTTGACCAGCCTCAGCATTGCCCTTCAATGTCATTTTCTGACTAACTACTGGAGACTTCTCAGTGATCTTTCCAATAGCATGCATGACTTATTCTGACCCATTCATGACCTTGGGCAGACTTCCCTTCACCTCATGCACACTAACTTTTCCCAGTTGCGTTTTCAGTGCCTGTTATAAAAGGAAACTGAGACGTGCAATACTTGACCAATTGCACATATGCTTCTCCTCAATTGCTCGGGCTGTGTTTATTTCTTATTTCTATGTAAATGGAATTGCACTCGTGATATTTATTCCCCAGCATCAACTTCTTGCCCAGCTCCCAATCATATTCCTTAGATAGACATAAATGCTGGAGTAACTCAGTGGCTCAGGCAGCATCTCTGGAGAAAAGGAATAGTTGATGTTTCGGGTCGAGACCCTTCATCAGTCTGATGACCCGCAGAGTTACTCCAGCATTTTGTGTCATCTTCGGTGTAAACCAGCATCTGTAGTTCCTTCGTGCACATATCCCTTAGGTTTGTTAACAGAGCCTTTTATGTTCTTATAATTTGTTTATATGTTGATGGTGGCTCCGATGTTTGTGGTCAGTTGTGAAGGGCCGGTACTTGCCCTGTGACCTATCTCATCAGTTCTAGGGGCTCCAAGCATCCAGCGCCAGTAGTATCATCAAAGAGGCTAACCATGCAATCACTGAAGAATTCACAAAGGCAACAAACAAGGCTGTAAAAGCTGCAATGTTTACCAAATTTTAAAATATTTTACACAGTATGAAATGATGATTAGAACATCAGCTGATGGTACAAGTGATTAGCAAATTCTAAGACATGTAAATAAGTTTAATACATTCTATTTGAGAAATTTTTATCTGAAGGAATAATACTCATGTTAATAGCACTAGCTAGGTTCCACTTCATACAACTAAATGCAACGTTCTGCATTTTGATGAGATGATATTGTAGCTTCTAAATAATTTTGGTTCTGGTAAGTCCACTGACTTCTGAAGATTTTAATGGAAAAGGCTGCAATATCAAACCATGAGAAGCAAGGTGTAATTAAAAGTGATTCTTGCATGCTTGCACTCCATTAGTTGCTGTTAGATTCCTACAGCTTCATTTTCATTTCTTTCCACAAGCTCAATATCCTTGAAGGAATTTTTAGTAAAGCGGAACCCAGAGTATCACTATCCCTTCCCCCCCCCCCCCCCCCCCCCCCCCCCCCCCCCCCCTCCCCATCTTGCAAACTGCCTAGTTTTCCCTGGAGCCATCAGGAACTGAATGTCTGTGATCTCCTGCAGCAAAGGCATCACACAAAACCAATAGGGATTCTTTCAACATAAACATGTCTGGTCTCAGGGCTATCATCAGAAACCAAACATCATTTTGACTTAGTGGCGAGCAAGTGAACAGTAATATTTTTTATCTGCTTTCCCTGTAGACTCCAAAGGAGCAGAATTACTCTTTTGGGACATACAATGAAAACTTAGTCCTTGTCTGCTGCAACAATCCCTGCAGACCAGATCACTGCTGGTTATTGGTAACCAAATCCAGAATGCCTAATGTTGCACAGCTTCTTGGTGATGTTCTGCCTGAAGTGAGTTTAGGTGACGGATAAAATTCTCTTGATTTCTGGACCAGCAAGGGTATGTTAAATTCGCATCAATGTTCACTGCCAAAAGCGGCATGAATCAATTTTTGTTTCATAGTATTTTTACAACTTATGGCAATAAAACTATGCTGTAATATTTATAACATTGTCCTAAAGCTTTTAGTTTTAATATTTCAAGAATTTGAATATAATTTGAGTTTGACCATTCATAGTTTTCACTTCCTAATACCAAATGTTTAGTGAGACAAATTTTGATTATTAGCTTCCTTCTTTAAAAAAAATAGAGATTTAGTGGGCACAAATGACAGATTTCCAGTCCTTCTGATCCACTTTTCAGTGGTGCTTCTCCCTAATTGCTTCATTCTCACGTTTTGAATTTTGCCTAATTAGTAACTCACTACGTGCTATCAAGTTTCATAATGCTCTTAACTATACCAGTCATAAACTGTTATAAAATGTTTGCCATCGAAGATTTAAGTGCAATTTGGAAGTCCTATTATAAACCCTTGGCCTCTGCACCATTGATCCCACAAAAGTCAATCATCTTTCACACAAAAAGGGGATTCACATTGTTCTTTGCTCTCATAATCAGGCCTCCTTGAGGAAATGTAGCGTCCTCATTAATTATTGTCATCTCTGAACCTAGTTCTTCATTCTCCTTGATGCCTCAAGATTTTATACTTCAATAAGATCACTCCTCAAGGAGTGAAGATCACTACACTGCAAGGAGTGAAATCCTAGCCTGCCCAATCTCTATAACTTGGGCCCTGACTACATCCTTGTAAATCTTATCTGCACTCTATTCAGCTTAATGGCATCTTAACACAAATGTTGAAGTACAGCTTCGCCAATGGCTTGTACAATTGCAAAGTAACATCCCAACTCTGTACTCAAATCTTTAAACCTTTGATGCTACTTTCAGAGAAGTACCGTATTTCCCGGCAATGAAGACGCTATTTTGTTCCTTAAAATAAGGATCGAAAATGTACCTGCCGAAGGCTAGATTGTTAGCCAAGAAAGATAGACTTGGCTATCCCTCAGTACAGCGGCTGTAAAAGGACAGCAATGCTGACGGGGGAGAGTTCCTTCCACAGTGTGTAAGGAGTCTGGCCGGGGTCAGCACGGCTGGGCCGCCAGGGGTAAAGTTGCGAGGAGGCCAGGAGCGTTGAGAAGGAGGGGGTCGGGGATCATGCCAGCAACTCACTCGGTAGCTCGGGTGGCTGTGAGCGCCCACCGGGACCGGACAGCGGAACTGCAGCTAGACCCAGGGCTCACAGGCAACCTGGGAACTGCAGCTAGTACCGGGGCAGACGGCCTGCGTGCTACAGCTAGTCCCGGGGTTCACAGGCGACCTCGGAACTGCAGCTAGTCCCGGGGCTCGCAGGCGATCTGGGAACTACAGCTAGTCCAGGGGCTCGCAGACGACATGGGCGCTACAACCAGTCCCGGGGCTCACAGGTGTCCTGGGACCTACAGAAAACTCATTGAAAAACACGTGAAAACTATGTATTATTAGTATGTATTATTACTAATTTATATATTATTATTAATTGCTAATTTAGTTAGTATGTATTATTACCTCCATTTATGGACTATGCCATAGATGTGGCCCGCCATCCGCTTACAAACATGGGTCCTGGCCCCTATGCAAAAAAGATTGCCGACCCCTGGACTAAACCCATATCCTTGATCCTATCCTGCTCGCCTTTTTTCCAAATTTAGCAACTCAAAATGTGGGTGCGTCTTCGATGCAGGTGCGTCTTCATTGCTGGGAGATACGGTAGTTAATATAAATAACATACAATAATGGGCCCAGCACCAATCCCTGAGGTCTACCACAAGTCATTGGCCTGCCGTCCAAAAAAAAACCTTCCATCATCACTATCAAACCAGTTATATATATCCATTAGTCCATTTCTCCCTGAATTCTAAGCAATTTATCTTCCAGAGCAGCTACCATATGGAATCTTATCCAAACCCTTGCTGGTCCGTATACACTGTCTACTACCCTGCCCTCATTGACCACCTTGATTATTTCTTCAAAAAACACAATCAAATTTCTGCGACCTTATCCTCCATGTACAAAACCATGCTGACTATTCCTAATCAAGCCCTGACTTTCCAAATGCATGTATATCTTATCCCTGTGAATAGACACAAAAAGCAGGAGTAACTCAGCAGGTCAGACAGCATCTCTGGAGAAAAGAAATAGGTGACGTTATGGGTCGAGACCTTTCTTCAGACTGAGAGTCAGGGGTAAGGGAAACGAGAGATATAGATGGTGATATAGGGAGATAAGTTACGTGTCTCTGACCCACTGAGTTACTCCAGCTTTTTGTGTCTATCTTTGACTTAAACCAGCATCTACAGTTCATTTCTACACTTTTCAGCTCATCCCATGAATCCTATCCAGTAACTTACCTGCCCCAGATGTTGTGCTTGGAAGTCTATAGTTCCCAGGTTTTTCTTTGGAGCCTTTCCTAACTAAAGATACAACATTAGCCACCAATCAATCTGCCAGCACCTCCCCCTTGGCTAAGGATGATGCATGTATCTCATTCAGGGCTCGTGTATTTTCTTTGCTAGATTTACAGTGTTCTTGAATGTACCTGATCAGGCTTGGAAAATGTATTTGACTTTATACATTTTTAGCCATCCAACACCTACTCTGGTGTGATGTAGATGACACTCAAGCCATCCCTGTAGAAACCTTCCTGAATTCCCTGGTCTATATGGGAAAAAACGGAGGAGAAATATTTAAAGATAGACACAAAATGCTGGAGTAACTCGGTGAGTCAGGCAGCATCTGTAGAGAAATATTCACATGTACTCCATGTACTCAGTTTTGATGGAGTTCCCCTGTACTAAACTGGGGAATTGCCATTAGGATACAAGACCCCCGATGATTTCAATGACCAATTCAAAGCCTAGAGGTAATCTGTTTCTGTCATTGAGACGTGGACTTCTGTGTTTGTATAGAATTACTGGACAATGCAGTACTCTAATGTTTTAAATTAATTGTGTTTTGGTTAACTTATTAATGGTTTAGTAAAGTTCATTGAAAAAAAAAAATTCATAACTTTTAAACACCTACTAGACTAAGTGGGACCCATTGGGTCCCAGCTTCACACGGGAGGGCTGGTCCCCCAACGTAATATTCCACCTCTCCACCAATTCCAATATTGCTGGCCAGTGGGTGGGGGGGGGGGGGCTTTATGGAGTGCTAGCATGGTGTTGTGGGCCATAGGGACTGGTTTCCAGAGGGCTAGTATGGACATTGTGGGCCAAATGGATTCTTGGGCTGGCAGCTCAGTCACTGAGACCACACACTCACACACATGGCAGTATACTTTCTTGAATACACACACACGGCTGAGTGCAGCCTCTCCACTTTGGGGCTTCTGCAGTCAGCGGCACTTCCGCAATCAGTGTGACCTCTGCACTCACCGTAAATTATGCAATCAGCGTGACCTCTGCACTCACTGGAAATTACGCAATCAGCGCGACCTGTCCACAAAGCGGAAGTCACAAAATGAGCGGGACTTTTGAACCAAACACAGTCAGACCTAATAAAGCATTCATTCCTTCCAAACACAGTCGGACCTAATAAAGCATTGCAGTTTCAAGCACAGGCAGGGCAGCAGGCCAAACAACTCATTACATTGTCAGCTTAGAATGAGAGTCATGGCCTCTCGCTCGCAATCTTGCAGAATGACTGAGTTACGTCCAGGCATCCGGGGTTTTATAGTCCTGCCCCCCCCCCCCCCCCCCATCGCGGTGATTGACATGCGGCAGTATCTCAAGGTCTTTTAAACACTCATAACTTTTTTATTTTTCATCGATGGGAAAAATCCTTGGGGCTGCCTCAGCGGAGGAGGACTGAGTAAGATGGCCAAAATCATAGCGCTATATGGTAGCGTTTTTTTCTAAAAACAATATACAGCGCAACCAGGAAGTGGTCATGATGAGACTTTTAATTATATAGATGTTGGGGAGATTTAAAACATCTTGCTAGCCCTGCTTTAAAAAGTATAAGTACAGCATCTGCAACTGGCATAGTCTCACTCTCAGCTAACCGGCTATCAAAGATATTCAGTAGGGTTTCAGAGTGAAGGCCTCCTCATTAGTCTGCTGTTGTTGCGCAGACCAGACTACTGCAAAGACAAGAATAGGTAGAGGAGACCATGGATGGCAATCCCAAGTTGGGGCATTGGCTAGCAAGATTTAGATACATAGATACATAGACCATAGGTGCAGGACCAGGTCATTCAGCCCTTCGAGCCAGCAATGCCATTCAATGTGATCATGGCTGATCATCCACAAACAGTACCCCGTTCCTGCCTTTTCCCCATATCCCTTGATTCCGCTAGCCTTAAGAGCGCTATCTAAATCTCTTTTGAATGCATCCAATGAATCAGCCTCCACTGCCTCTCTGTGTGAAAAAGTTTTTTTTCTCATCTCAGTTCTAAATGGCCTGCTCCTTATTCCTAAACGGTAGACTCCCCCAACATTGGAAACATGTTTCCTGCATCTAGCGTGTACAATCCCTTAATCATTTTATTGTTTCAATAAGATGCCCTCTCATCCTTCTAAATTCGAGTGAATACAAGCCCAGTCGCTCCATTCTTTCATAATTTGGCAGTCTCGCCATCCTGGGAATTAACCTTGTGAACCTACACTGCACTCCCCCTATAGCAAGAATGTCCTCCTCAAATTAAGAGACCAAAACTGCACACAATACTCCCAGTGTGGTCTCACTAGGGCCCTGTACAACTGCAGAAGGACCTCTTTGCTCCTGTACTCAACTCCACTCGTTATGAAGGCCAATGTGCCATTAGCTGTTTTCATTGTCTGCTGTGCCTGCATGCTTACTTTCAGTGACTGGTGTACAAGGACACCCAGGTCTCATTGTACTTCCCCTTTTCCTAACCTGACACAATTTAGATAATAATCTGCCTTCCTGTGCTTGCCACCAAAGTGGTTAACCACTCATTTGATCAATGAACTAAGTAATTTTTTGAATTAAAAAGAACATTTGAAGGAACTTGCAGATAATAGCTTAGCAAATGCAAAACATAATGAAATCAAATAATATCTCTTTTTCGTGCCATTATTCATAAAACAAATGCAAACATATGAAAATAAAAGTGAAATGTATTCACTTCCACTATTGGCGGTTATTAGTCCTTTATTACTTTGTAATGGAGTTTACATTTACCAAAAGCAAATCATATTACGTTTTAGCTACTAAACAAACTTCACACCATTCTGGGAATTTTAGAGAATGAGGAAAAAACTGATAAGTGTGTATTTTGTTGATGCAGATTACATTACATACATACTTTGCAAAAATATTTTTTTGTTAGCGAGGCTAGATCCAGGTGATGCAATTAAATGGGTGAATGTAATGTGTGTTGATTAATGCAATTGAAACATATCAGCATAGCAAATAATATTGCTTTTTATCATCTAAAGAGAATTTCCGAGAATCAAGAAGATATTGAATAGGGTACAGTATCAATTTCTTCACATCTTGCGGATGCAGATCACGTAAGGTAACTGAAGCCACATTTCTGCGACGATGGTAGGGAAGGCAGTGAGGTCATGAAATTAAATAAATCAATGAAATGGCTGATGTTGATGAATACATTTGAATCATATTAGTTCAGCTATTACAAAAATCGATCAGGGCTTGATGAAATTGCAAATTCATGTACAATACTGGACAGCAATTGAAGTTATACTATTAGTTGGCATTCCCAAGAAGCTGCTTTCACTTTGTTTGCTTTCTTGATCACCATTGGCATGCATGACATGTAATCTTTTGGGTTGCATGGCAACTTTAAAACTGGTCTCTAAGAGACATGAAAGCTGCCTCGTATGACTCTTTCTATGATTTATTTCCTTCTTTATAAGTGAAGAAGTATCGAGCTTTTATTTTGCACAGAAGTGACATCGTTTTGGTAGAAAATCGTTTTCTGGAATGTGGTGTGAAGAAATCCAGTAGAAGCTTTGAGCAGTGTGTTCAGTCTGCAGTGTGCTGCGTTATTTTCTTTAAGATGAAGAATTATTGGTCACCAATCGAGACAGTACAAATCTTGTACTCTACGTGCATATTTTCATTGGTTTAAATCAGCAGGTCAGGCAGCATCTCTGGATGACATGGATAGGCATATTTTCCAGTCGGGACTCTTCTTCAGACTGACTGTAGTAGGAGGGAGAAAGCTGGAATAGAGGTCGTGTGTGACAAAGCCTGGCAAGTGATAGGTGTATACAACTGAGGGGGAGGGGGGTTGAATGGTGGATGGATGGACAAAGGCAAGAGATGAAAAAGAATCAAAAAGGTGCCAGATAAACAGGAGTGACATGTAAAACCAGAGGGAAGGATATACTGTAGGTGGAAGGACATTGGGGAGGGGAGTGGGATTGAAGGGGTGAGATAGTAGAAGAAATGGGTGTACACCAAGGTAGGGGTTGGGCAGAGGGAAGAGAAGGGGGTGGGGGGTAATTAAAATTGTCCCTCCAGTTTGCCCATGGTCTCATTCTGGCAATGAGGGAGATACATGACAGAAAGAAGGGTATGGAAGAGGAAAGGGAATTTAAAATGGTTAGTAACCAGGAGATCCAGAAGGCCTTGGTGGACTGAGAGCAAGTGATCAGTGAAGCAGTCATCTGATCTATGGTTAGTCTAGCTGATGTATAGGAGGCAACATCGGGAGCACCACATGCAGTGGATAACTTGAGAGGACATGAGAGAACATGTTAACCTCTGACTCACCTCGATGGAGTGCTGGACTCCCTGGATGAGCAGTGAGGGAGGAAGTGTTGGGGCAGGTGTTGCATTTCCTGCAGTTGCAGGGGGAGGGACCTGGGGAGGTGGTAGCTTGGGTGGAAAGGGATTAGTGAACCAAAAGGTTGTGAATGCAGTGGTCTCTACAGAAAGCACTCAAAGGGGTGAGGATGGGAATATTTGATTGGTGGTGGGATCACATTAAATCTCAGTCACAATCCTGTAAACCATTATTCGTTTGGAACGTTGCGGCTGCGGTGAATTTAAACCCCATATCGGCAGGAAAAACACTGCCAGTTCGTATGGGTCCTAAGTCACTTTTTTGCAACGTGAAATTTTGATTAAAGGCATCCTAAGAAGCAAGCAATAAACAGTGTACCTTGCCTTGTCCCCTACGTGAGATCCGTCCCGTTAATGGCGTTGACGGCATTAGAAGATGATTTTAATTTTACTCCTGCTATTAAATTATCCAGCACTAATTTTAATAAACTTAATAAAACGGCAGTCAAAGCGATTTTTCTTCAGCAACTAAACAGCCTGTTCAAAATCGATTTGAATAGTCTGAAGAAAAAACGTATTTTAATCCCGCCCCCCTCTCAAAGGCACCAAAGTCGCGCACACGGCCAGTGACAGAACTGCAGTGCCGCTGAAGGTAAGTTTTGTAAAATACCTACTTATTGTACCTGTAAATTCTTGGGTATATCTGCTCGCATACAATAGTTTGGTATATTTACTGAGTTAATAATCGAGAGAATTTAAATTTAGCAAACTAAATCAACTGGAATTTGGAAGAAGAAACGGTACATGCAATGATGGCTATGAAATTTTTTGAGAATGCAACTAGGAAAATGTACAAGGGAGAGCCAGTGGATGTAGTGTACCTGGATTTTCAGAAAGCATTTGATAAGGTCCCACATAGGAGATTAGTGGGCAGAATTAGGGCACATGGTATTTGCGCGAGCATGCTGACAAGGATAGAAAATTGGTTGGCAGACAGGAAACAAAGAGTAGGGACTAACGGGTCCCTTTCAGAATGGCAGGCAGTGACGTGTGGAGTACTGCAAGGCTCAGTACTGGGACCGCAGCTGTTTACAATATACATTAATGATCGAGATTAAGGGATTAAAAGTGACATTAGAAATTTGCAGATGACACAAAGCTGGGTGGCAGTGTGAACTGTGAAGAGGTTGCTATGAGGATGCAGGGTGACATGGACAGGTTGGGTGAGTTGGCAGATGCATGGCAGATGCAGTTTAATGTGGATAAATGTAAGGTTATCCACTTTGGTGGCAAAAACAGGAAGGCAGATTATTATCTAAATGGTGTCAAATTGGGAAAAGGGGAAGTACAACGGGATCTGGGGGTCCTTGTTCATCAGTCACTGAAAGTAAGCATGCAGGTACAGCAGGCAGTGAAGAGACCGAATGGCATGTTGGCCTTCATAATAAGACTTGAGTATAGGAGCAAAGAGGGCCTTCTGCAGTTGTACAGCGCCCTAGTGAGACCACACCTGGAGTATTGTGTGCAGTATTTGTCTCCAAATTTGAGGAAGGACATTCTTGCTATTGAGGGAGTGCAGCATAGGTTCACCAGGTTAATTCCCGGGATGGCGGAACTGTCATATGTTAATAGAATGGAGTGGCTGGACTTGTATACTCTGGAATTTAGAAGGATGAGAGGGGATCTTATTGAAACATATAAGATTATTAAGGGTTTGGACATGCTAGAGGCAGGAAACATGTTCTCGATGTTGGGGGAGTCCAGAATCAGGGGCCACAGTTTAAGAATAAGGGGTAAGACATTTAGAACGGAGATGAGGACAAACTTTTTCACACAGAGTTATGAGTCTGTGCAATTCTCTGCCTCAGAAGGCTGTGAAGGCCGGTTCTCTGGATGCTTTCAAAAGAGAGTTAGATAGAGCTCTTAAAGATAGCGGAGTCGGGGATATGGGGAGAAGGCAGGAATGGGGTACTGATTGTGGATGATCAGCCATGATCACATTGAATGGCGCTGGCTCGAAGGGCCGAATGGCCTACTCCTGCACCTATTGTCTATTGAAATGGTCATGTTGTTATTTCAGGGATGTAAATCCATAGACTCCATATGAAAATAAATGTATTGATTCATAACTTTCATCTGAAATTGCCGAGGAAGTCACTGAATTCCAGAGCAGTTGAGGATGGGGAATAAATGACAGTCTGCATCCCATGTATGAATGAAAGAAAATATGATATGATTCAAAGGAACGACACCCTGTATCATTTCCTTCTTTACCTCCAGCATGATCAAGTATCTGGTAAATCTAAAGTGAGGGATGGAGAGAAAATAAAAATGATTCTAAAATAAATTAAATTGTATTGTATCAGAACAGATTATTCAATGATGTTTAAACACACTTTACAACCAATTAAGTGCTTTTGATGAAAAGCTACTGTTATAAAGGAAATAGATAATAAAGGAATGATAAAGGATTATAATAATAGATTATAAAGGAAAGTTACTTTGGTGCTAATTTTGTTCCCTTGCAGGGGTGTCGATCAGTATTTGGGGACGATGGCAAGCTAGTCAGCGGCCAAGTATCAAATAGCAATGAACAATGGCTCCTTGAGGATCAGATAATGAATATAAAATATGTTTTAAATGATTGCTTTTCTGGTGCTTGATGGACCATTCTACAAGTTACATTGAAATGTTTCCAAATTTTCATTATTAAATGTTTGGAATTATTAGCAGATTTTTCCATGGTCTCTTAATTTTCTGGCTGCTCTAAAATGATTGGGCTATCCGATTTCACATTGATGGTGTTGCATATGAAGTAATCATCCTGCTTTTAAAAAAAAATCCAGCTGAAGCTTGACTATTTAATATTATTGCTGTACAAATGGTTCTGACTTTCACCTTTTCTTCATTAATTTAAGTGGATTCATTTCATGCAACAGGGTAAATAATTCTGTGGGAGTTCCCACTTATCCTGAACACACTACATTGGCGGTGACTCATTTCCCAGATGTAGAAGGAAGGGCAAGATTCATTTCCTTTCAATTAGTCTTTTTTAGCTTTACTCACTGAATTAATCAGGCAGCGAACAGACTGATGCACTTGTACATGTTAACTGTGAAAGTAATCAATATTGGCTAATTGAAAAATGCCAAGTAACATTTTCTTCAACATTTGATCATAAATTTAAATGTAATCATAAAATAATTTTCAAGCATACCGCATTTTGATTCCTTTTTCTATTCTGTTTTGTTTCATATGATCTAGGCCGAACCTTCAGTACATCACTAAGAGTGTGTCACAATGTTAGGGGATCATCATTTTCCTAAGTTATTAAATTAGTTGGCTAAACAGATGGGCAACTTCCCATCATATTCATATTGGAACCAATTTTCATTAGTTGTGAAAATACTTTGGAATATCCTAGAATGAAGGTATTATTCGCGTGCTTTTAGAAACCACTGTCACAACAGCCAGGCAAAGAAGTACAGGAAAGTAAAAGGAGAAACTAGAAAGATTAATTATGTAAGAAGGACAGTGAAGAAAGGCTGACAAGGTGCAACAAGAAATGCAACGATGCATTTATGCCATCAAAACATTAAAGGTAATCTTATGGAAGATGAAGGAATGGCAAAAATAATTAGTATATAACTTTTTGGTGAAGGAGCATATTATGGAAGACTTTGAGGAGAAATTCAACTGACCAGCCAAGGTGGTAACAAGCCAAGTAAGCAATGAAAAATTTGCTGGAGCTCAGTATTCAGAACGCATTTGACCTGTCAGACTAAAACATCATTTTCAAATTTGAGGATAAATAGATCATAGATAAATATTGGAATTGGTGGAGAGGTGTGATGCCGTGTGATGCTGGGACCCAACTGGTCCCACTTAGTCTAGTTATTTTAAAAAATAAATTTCAAAATTAGTGCATTCTTTTGGAGGCACAAAAATTGCAGGCATTGGAATCTTGAGTAAGCCACAAATTGCTGAAGGAACTCAGCGAGGCAAACAGAATCTGTAGAGAGAATGGACAGGAGACGTTTTCGGGTCGGGAAATTTCTTCAGACTGTTTGGAGGGGAGAAAGCTGGGAAATGTATTTATTACTAGTCACAATTCAATGGCTGTCCATTCTATTTGAGGGTATGGTCATAAGGGAATACTGAAAGAATTGCACCCTCGTGTATGGACTTGTGCTCTGTGCAATATTTTGTTTCTAATTATTCACAATATTTCAATATTATCCATAATGTCTGTGTCTGATGGTGCAGTTGTTGTAGTACTCGTGAAGCAATTTAAAACAATTTAAATTCATAATCGCACCATGGCGAGTTATGAAAGTAACTAAAATTATGTGTAAATTGCAATATTACAGAGCCCCAAATGGCTCACCCATGCCTCACATGTTATTTTTATTTGATTATTATTGCTCTTTGAAGAGGGCCTTGCAGTGTTGCCTGCTTCAAATGAGACTCATGGTCATAAAATGGCAAAACATAAAAATATATGAAAGGAAAATAGCTCTGAGAAAATGTTACGGTGAGAAAATCATTTATTAATGTAATGAAAATTACATAATCGGGCAGATTTTATGCATTTTTCAAATAGGAATACCTGATTTCACTTATGATTTATAATATGAAACGATGATCCAGTTTACCAAAACCTACTGGAAATATATACAAGTAGCAGCACAGAAAAATATATGATAAAGTATAAAAATAGGATTGGTATTTAAATGAAATAATTATTCTCACTATTTAATTTGAGTGCCTCTGCCCTATTATTTTAACTCGTTAATCTGCCTGAAGAAGGGTCTCGACCTGAAATGTCACCTATTCCTTCTCTCCAGAGATGCTGCCTGTCCCGCTGAGTCACTTCAGCTTTTTATGTCTATTTTTATCTGAATGAAGGCATACAGACTTCTACAGAACTATTACATGGATTAAGTTGTCTTCATTTTCCCTTATATATGGAACAGATGTTATCAGTAGAAAGTTTTCATCTTTTCAGTGCTATATGGCATCACATGCAAATCATAATGTAATTACTTCTATTTTCTTTCCGCACTAGGAGGCACTGAAACTGTACAAGCCAGATTTTATCTTTCGATCACAAAAGCGTTTGCAAGAGCTTGAAATTAAGGCAACACAGAGGAGAGTTCAGATGCATGAATGCAGACTGCAACAAAGGAAAAGAATGGGACCTCGCGTACAAACTATACCCTTACCTACCCCATCAAAAAAACGTCAGTGCACCACACCGCATCCTCTGAGTGGTAGGTTTTTTCTCATTGCAAACCTGACTAATATATTGGAGAGAAAATTCAAAATATCTTGTGGAAATTGGATTCATTTTAAAACTTTCCTCATAAGAGCAAAAATCAATTCATTCTGAGAGGTTTGCTTTTGATTTTTAAACTTTCTCAGTCTCCTTTGGGTTTTTTCCTGCAGGGTAATATGCTTCCATAAAGTTTCTGCACCACTGAATTTAAATTAGAACATTTAAATTTGATGGAAAATTTATACTAACCTCTGCCTAGCAATACACAGCTGACATCCATAATTATATTCCCTTCCAGCATGTAAAGAGGTCATTTAAGCTCTCAGAGTAATCTCATTCTCCCACCAATTTTCTCAATGCCCTTTTCTCACCAGATTCCCATCAATTGTCTCCTTATTTTACTACTTCCCTTCCAATCACATTACGGACTAATTAACCCACCAAAGCACCAAGAGGTCTGAGGAAACCAGGGTTCCCAGGGCAACCCCATGTAATCACAAGGAGAACATTCAAACTCTGTGCATTCAGAGATCAGGATTAAACCCAGGTTGCTGGAGATGTGTGGCAGCAGCAGCATTCTGTTGCATATCATTTATTCCATTTTGGACCTATGTCCGGGTGCCTTCAAGAGGTAAGCAATGAATAGCAAGGACAACAATCTTTGAAGTATTTTGGGAATGTAATTTCATGCACATCCAATCAAATGAAATTTGCTTTTGTCAAGTTCAAACCTAATTAATTTGACCTTACTAAAGGTATTGCAGACAGATAGCAGATAATAGAAACCAATGATTCTTCCAGCTGGGGTTGGAACAAAATGAAGTGGCCACATGGAGTTGGTGTTGAAAGTAACAGGCGATATACATTGGCTTGCAAAAGTTTTCATACCCCTTGAACTTTTCCACATTTTGTCACGTTCAACCACAAACGTAAATGTATTTTATTGGGATTTTTATGTGATAGACCAACACAAAGTGGCGCATAATTGTGAAGTGGAAGGAAAATGATACATGGTTTTCAAATTTTTTTACAAATAAAGAACTGAAAAGTGTGGCGTGCAAAAGTATTCAGCCCCCTTTACTCTGATACCCCTAAATAAAATCCAGTGCAACCAATTGCCTTCAGAAGTCACCTAATTAGTAAATAGAGTCCACGTGTGTAATCTAATCTCAGTATAAATACAGCTGTTCTATGAAGGCCTCAGATGTTTGTTAGAGAACATTAGTGAACAAACAGCATCATGAAGCCCAAGGAACACACCAGACAGGTCAGGGATAAAGTTGTGGAGAAGTTTAAAGCAGGGTTAGGTTATAAAATAAAATATCCCAAGCTTTGAACATCTCACGGAGCACTGTTCAATCCATCATCCAAAAATGGAAAGAGTATGGCACAACTGCAAACCTACCAAGACATGGCCGTCCACCTAAACTGACAGGCCGGGCAAGGAGAGCATTAATCAGAGAAGCAGCCAAGAGGCCCATGGTAACTCTGAAGGAGCTGCAGAGATCCACAGCTCAGGTGGGAGAATCTGTCCACAGGACAACTATTAGTCGTGCACTCCACAAATCGGGCCTTTATGGAAGAGTGGCAAGAAGAAAGCCATTGTTGAAACAAAGCCATAAGAAGTCCCATTTGCAGTTTGCCACAAGCCATGTGGGGGACACTGGTCTGGTGCTCTGGTCTGATGAAGCCAAAATTGAAGTTTTTGGCCTAAATGCAAAATGTTATGTGTGGCGGAAAACTAACAATGCACATCACCCTGAACACACCATCCCCACTGTGAAACATGGTGGTGGCAGCATCATGCTGTGGGGATGCTTTTCCTCAGCAGGGACAGGGAAGCTGGTCAGAGTTGATGGGAAGATGGATGGAGCCAAATACAGGGCAATCTTGGAAGAAAACCTGTTAGAGTCTGCAAAAGACTTGAGACTGGGGCGGCGGTTCACCTTCCAGCAGGACAACGACCCTAAACATACAGCCAGAGCTACAATGGAATGGTTTAGAGCAAAGCATATTCATGTGTTAGAATGGCCCAGTCAAAGTCCAGACCTAAATCCAATTGAGAATCTCTGGCAAGACTTGAAAATTGCTGTTCACAGACGCTCTCCATCCAATCTGACTGAGCTTGAGCTATTTTGCAAAGAAGAATGGGCAAAAATTTCAGTCTCTAGATGTGCAAAGCTGGTAGAGACATACCCCAAAAGATTTGCAGCTGTATTTGCAGCGAAAGGTGGTTCTACAAAGTATTGACTCGGGGGCTGAATACTTTTGCACGCCACACTTTTCAGTTTTTTATTTGTAATAAAATTTCGAAACTATGTATCATTTTCCTTCTACTTCACAATTATGCACCACTTTGTGTTGGTTTATCACATAAAATCCCAATAAAATACATTTACGTTTGTGGTTGTAACGTGACAAAATGTGGAAAAGTTCAAGGGGTATGAATACTTTTGCAAGCCACTGTCTTTAAACTGGTGCATTACCGGGAGACCAGGCAGCTAAAGCTGACCTCCCAAGTGTGACTTTGGTGCCGCTTTTATATTCTCAGTTGACAAGATTACACAGAAACTAGAGTAACAGTAAAACTAATCTTGCTTACAGAATAAAATGATTATCCACAAGTCTAACTTTGTTGACAGGAAATCCAATTTTCTGTTGCAACAATGGGTGCAGACTATAACATAATCAATGAAGTTCCTGAAACGTGGCTTTTGTTTTTGTCTCATGTCTCTACTTTGAGGTTTTATCTGCAGTTCCCTGTCACCACATTAGCACAATCCACGTCTCTATTTATTATTTATTATCCCTCACTATTCATTCCCCTACAACAATATGTATGCAGTTTGGTGCAATGCAATATAATATTATTTGTCCTTGCAATATCACTGTGGGATTGCCACATTCTGGGTATTTGCATTTCACAAATGAAGAATTATCTATTGCAGTATTTTTTCCATGGATAACCTTCCTTTAAATTCATTGCATTCTCTACCAAGTTAAAGGGTGATAACAATGAGGTTAACTTTAAGGTATCCACCATATTTGCAGAAGGATATTCATATTTGCACCATATATTGTTAGAAGGAAGAGTCTTGATGGCATCAAATCATAATAGTAGCAAATGTGCATCACTGGAGAGCAACACCACAATGTGCACAATAAACTCTAATATTCAATGTGGAACTCAGAAAGCGATCTTGCCTTGCCAGATGCAAACATATCTTCCCGAGGCTTTGACAGAGATAGGAAACAAATTGATCACACACATTTTGTATTTTTTCAAAGTTGAAACATGTTACATTGCAATCTTTATACTTTCACATTTTGACTGCAACACCTCATTCATTGCAATCTAACAAAAACGATCAATGCTCATGCTATAGAATGGACATTTCATAGAATTACCTCAATATAAAGTATTGGGTAAGGTCATTTGACCTAATCAGTAGAGGCTGCTGCATATGCTCCACTTGAACTTCTACCCATTCTTCTTCGTCTAATTCTGTCAGGAAATCCTACATTGCCTTTTGTTTCATGTACTTATCTAGCTTCCTTTCAACTGCATCCATAACATTTTCCTCAAGTACTCTCTCTGGTAATGAATCTCACATTCGTATTGTACTCTGTGTAAAGACTTCTGAATTCCATACCAGATATCTGGATGACTATTTTTATGTGCCCTTTACTGATTCTTCCCCAACAGCAGAAGGCATTCTTCATCTTTCCTTTCTCAGCTTCATCTTTCTAAATGCAAGTGTTTCTGATATAATTCTATAAAGCAATAGAAGTACCCTCTTAATGTCTCCATTTACTTTTTAATAATTTTGAGATTAAACCAATATTGAGTGTAAGTGTGGACTAACCAAGCATGCACGCTTCTTATCCTTGCTGCAATTTTGATTTCCATGAGGCAGCCATCACCAGTGTTGATTGCCTTCAGGAATACCAGTTCAAACATCACTTAAGTATAAAATTAAGTACGTAATCCTAATCACTTCTGTTCTTGATCTCCTTTGTCAACTCCTATCATGACTCTGATCTACAGACACTTCCAACCTCCTCCCTTCTCTGACAAACTCTGACAAAGTTATTGAATGCCCTCCTCCTAGATAACATTCATTGAGATCTGTGATCTTCCCACCTCATCCCCAATCCCTGAAAGATTCTCACGATCAAATGTTCCTTTTCCTGACCGTTGTGATCCAACACAATCACTGCCCTCTGCTGGTGCCCTTTACATTATGTTGAGAGGTAAGGACCAAAATCATGGGCACCTAAAACGACACTATTTAAGTGCAGGTTTAGGTTAGGCAAACACATGAGTTACATGACTAAAAGTTGATGTTTAAGAATTTCTAAATAGACAAGTTTGTTTCGACTAGGACATCAGTTTATCAAAAAAAAATTAACCACTAACATTTTGGATACTTTAATTCCCACTGAACAGATTTTCAAAGCAAGAAACAAATCAGTACCACTATTTGTTATGAAGTTGTCAATACAATTACAGAAATCTGGAAAGAAGATGAATCAACACATTTCTGACAATGTTTCATCACAGGATGTTTTATTCCTAAAGACCAATTAAATATGTGAATATATTTGGTACTAATATTATGTGCAGATTAACCAAGAGGCAGAGGAGATTAGGGTATCTATACCTCTCACATTCCTTATGAATGCTCAGCTAAGCTTACACAGTTCTGGTCAGTACTTGCATGAAATACCACCTTGTAATACCAGGTGTAGTAGGCTTGTTGCCTGGAGAACAAATGATCCAAACATCATTTTTGAATTCAACAAGCATTTCATATGTTAAAAAAGAAATACAAAAGCACACTTCAAATTAAAATAAACATTAGTGAAATCAAAGGAATCACCACAGATCGTGACTGTGAGTTTCAGTAAATGGTCCAGCAAAGTTTCAAAATTAATATGCTAAATGTTATGCATTTAAGCAACCATATGTCTTGCCATTCATTTTAACAGTGTGGAGGCAGTCCTGCACAGCTGACATTACATCATGTATCATGGTTAGCATCTTAACTTCTGTGTATAAAATATGTGATGACTGATTTCATCCAGAATTGAAACTAAATGTTCAGTACTCAAAGCTGAATCTTGTTAAATAAAGACAAATGCCAACACCAAAATAATGATGACAGGAGAAATCTGTAATTTAGGGTACCACAGAGGATCTATCTTCTTTGATTTAGCATTGTAAATACCTATCCCCTGTATTTTATTATAGTCATACAATGTGGAAACAGGCCCTTCGGCCCAACTTGCCCACACCTACCAACATGTCCCATCTACACTAGTCCCACCAGCCTGCATTTGGCCCACATCCCTCTAAACCTTTCCTATCCATGTACCTGTCTAAATGTTTCTCAAACATTGTGATAGTCTCTGCCTCAACTACCTCCTCTGGATGCTTGTTCCGTGCACCCACCACCCTTTGTGTGAAAAGGTTACTCAGATTCTTACTAAATCTTTTCCCTTCTCCCCTTCATTGTAAACAATATATTTGTCGATTGTAAAATTTAGGGCCATATTTTATTTGCAAAGTACAATAACATTTCTCACAAAATTAACAATGAAATTTGAAATGAAGTCATTAGGCAGGCATCAAATTGCAGGTAATATTTGATGTCTACTCAAAATGTCCTTTTCAAAAAAGCTCATTGTATTGTGGGTGGAAAGTCTGTCCACACATCAGATTATTAAAGCAAAATGATCTAACTGTGAGTTTTGCAATGTTCCTTTGATCTCAAATATGAGTTCCAAAACAAATTTAATGAACTGCAAATGCTGGATTCTGGAGGAAATAAACAGACCAAGTCCAGCTGAAGGGTTTCAACCCAAAATATTGACTGTCCATTTCCCTCCACAGATGCTGCCTGACCTGTTGAGTTTCTGCAGCAACTTTTTTGCTTGTTTTATACAGTATTTTAAAAAACTTTTTTTTTAATTGGTAGTGCTTATGGTGTAAATCATGCAGTCTGTGATCTTCAGTTGAGAATCTCAGTCCATTTGATTTATAACACATGGTGCAACAAGACACATGCAATGGGTTCCAATAGTGTGCAGCATATGCCTAGACATCATTTCCATAACTTCAAAATGTGCATGTGTGACATGCACAAGGCATCGGCATGCAGAAGTGGACATTCTCTGTATCTAAAAGAAGAGCTTGCAGATGAGTCCCAGACTAACTCTGGGACATGTATTTGTTTAGTTACCTTGAAGTAATTCATTCGTCCATCTCTCCCTAAGGCTATATGGTAGCACTTCAACTAAGACAAGTTTGACCAGTTCTCACTCTACCCATTGAACTGCTGTCCCACATGACCATGAATACCCCAAGTGACAATTGCAAGCTGCCCTGGTCTGGTAGACAAAACTGCTGGAGAAACTCAGCGGGTGCGGCAGCATCTGTGGAGCGAAGGAAATAGGCAACGTTTCGGGCCAAAACCCTTCTTCGGACTGAAGCAGGGTGGGGTGGGGGGGCAGGAAGAAGAAAGGAAGAGGAGGAGCCAGATGGCTGAAGGAGAGCTGGGAAGGGGAGGAGACAGCAAGGGCTACCGGAAATTGGAGAAGTCAATGTTCAAGCCGCCAGATTGCCCAAGCGAAATATGCTTGGGCAGTTTTTGGTCTTTGGTCAAAGATCTTTGGTCCTGGCTGCCTCACATAGAAACATAGAAATTAGGTGCAGGAGCAGGCCATTCGGCCCTTCGAGCCTGCGCCGCCATTCAATATGATCATGGCTGATCATCCAACTCAGTATCCTGTACCTGCCTTCTCTCCATACCCCCTGATCCCTTCAGCCACAAGGGCCACATCCAACTCCCTCTTAAATATGGCCAACGAACTGGCCTCAACTACCTTCTGTGGCAGAGAATTCCACAGATTCACCACTCTCTGTGTGAAAAATGATTTTCTCATCTCGGTCCTAAAAGACTTCCCCCTTATCCTTAAACTGTGACCCCTTGTCCTGGACTACCCAAACAGCGGGAACAATCTTCCTGCATCTAGCCTGTCCAACCCCTTCACTGGCCCCTCCTGATCGCTGATGACCTTGAACAATGTATGTCCCAATCCTCTGCCTTATTTTCTGGAGGCTGGTAAAGGTCTTGCATCATGTGAAGACAGTTCAGTAGCTCCAGAAGTTGTGGGCCTCCAGTGCTACTGAATTTCCAAGCAGCATGCTCACAAAAAGAACACTATTGACCCGCCACACAGCAACTGTTCCCTTCACCTTTCCAGATAAATTTATAAGCTGTAGAATTTCAAAATATAATTAAGCTTTTCGATGCCGGCTGCATTTTGATTAGGAGTATTACCAGCGAGAGTACGTGGAAGATTTAGTGTTCAATAAACTCTAAGACAGTGAAGTGCAATCACGGGATAGCTGGTTAATAATTAATTAGTGCTGACACAGTTGCAGATTGAGATTTTGCTCCCATTTCTAAATTGGTGAGAGGATAGCAGCATCTCAAAATTGGTTGTTGTAAAATAATTTACTGCTTCACTGGTCAATTAATTCACTTAAATATGATAACAACTTTGCCAACTTTCTTATTGTATTTCTGTTTGAATTTTTTTAGAACCTATTTGTAGTCTTCATTTTAATTTTCTTTTACACTAAACTCTAAAGTCTAAAACTATTTGTTTTCATGCAGACGTAAGCAGTTTACCCAGATGACTGTAATTGTGAATATTAATCATTAGGATATACATTCATTGTTCTAACATTTTTATCTTTATTTGTTTTCTTCACAATGACAGATTGTCTATCTGTCCTTAATCCTGCTCTGATAGGCAGAACATCTCTCCGTGATGATCAACAAATATAACTGACTTAGTTTCATGTTTCAGATTCTGCTTCTGAGGCCTTCATTGTCACCACGTGACTCCATTTTCCAACCCTGCTCTTCACCAGGGTTAGGGTTCTGTGGAGGAAGGAACTGCAGATGCTGGTTTAAACCAAAGATACTGACTAAACGATTCTCACCAGGACATCGGTGGAACAGTTAGTGCTTATTCAGTAAGATGCTGCTCACAAAATGGCATTGTCTATCAAAGATATGATCCAAAAAATCCATCTTAATAAATTCCTTTTTATGAGACTATTTAAATCTACTTATGTGGCTTCTCTCAGTCCTACAGCCCTATTATATAAAGACATCCGCTTTCTTTCATCTCCTGTGCATCACGCTCCAAGCTTCACTTCATCATTGATGGCCATCTATTATACATCAATCGCATTCCCTTGCTCGAGATCAATGCCTTTTTCATTCCTTTCCAGACTTTAAAAGACTTTTCCATCCTACTTGTTCGTGTGGTACTTTGAAATTTTCAGACGACATAAGAAGAATTTGTTGTTAAGTGACAAAAAACCTCTTAGGTCTTAAATAATAATTGGACAGAAATTGTTCAAATTGTATGATTGTGCAAAATTTGATTAAACGTGGCATTTTTGTCAAGCATCCATCTCTCCATTTTTAGATAATCTACACAAACCCAAGGGAAGGATTATTCCAGAGAAGGAAATGCAGATGAGGTCCAAAAGGTAATTTGAAATCATTCTTAAAAGGTTTTTAAATTTGTAAAGACAACTAGAGCACAATTTATCTGTTATAGCTATCCGTCCTGTTTAAGAATAGTTAGGTCTTGACAGGGAATTATTCCTGACAAAGGGTTTTGTTCAATAGAGCTGCAATTTAGAGGGTTGGCAACTCAACAATAAATCTGCACATATCTGATTGTGGAGCCATTCATTTTAGTGACTGAAGCCCATGATTCACATAATAAAATCAGTTGCCAGAAACCGCATGACGGTTAAACTGCTTCTGCCCACTCATCTATACTCCCAGATCTCAAATCAACAAATCATATGAACAAAACTCTGAAGAATCTGTTCACATAAATTAGCTCCAAAGGTTTGGCTTTTGCCTATAAAAAATTAATGTAAAAAATTGTCTTATTTTGAGTCTTGTCTTTAATCAAATCCACCACATGCACGCCAATCTAATCTTTTGGAGAATTTATTTATATCTTGAAATTTTTGGTGAAAAATTAGGAACAAGTTACACAATGCATGAGACAGTGTATATCTCATTTGGTTGGAAATTCATTTACATATTTTAAACCATGTGTTCTTTTAAAATGTTGTCCTCGTACTTTATCATTTTATCTGTAAGCTTATTTGGCATAAAATATTATCTGTTTCTTTTCTATCTGCTATATTCCATGCCAAAAATGTGACAGAAAGGTTGTAACAATTGATGATAAGAGTGAGAAGCTTTAAGGGGCTGTCCCACTGTACGAGCTAATTCAAAAGTTCTCCCGAGTTTCCCCTGATTCGAACTCAGAGAATTACAGTAATAGCTTCTCGTAGGTACTCGGGGCTCTTGTGGACATTTTTCAACATGTTGAAAAATCTTCATGAGTCTTCACGAACTTACTGCGTTTCTCAAGTACCAGCCGTTAGCGTTACGAGCCACTAAGAGACGTCCCGAGCTCCGACGTACCCGCTACGTACATTCTACGTGCTTACCATGAGTTTGATTTTTTTTTTAAACCGGGGAGAGATCTTGAATTAGCTCGTACAGTGGGACAGCCCCTTTATAGTAGAGTCAGAGAGTCTTACAGCGTGGAAACGTGCCCTTTGGCTCAACCTACCCACACCGGCCAACATGTCACGTCTACACTTGTACCATCTGCCTGCATTTGGCCCATATCCCTCTGAACCTGTGCTATCCATGTACCCGTCTAAATGTTTCTTGAACATTCCAATAGTACCTGCCTCAAATCCCTCCTCCGGCAGCTTATTTCATACATCCACCACCTTGTGTGAAAAATGTATTTCTCAGGCTTCTATTAAATTAATTCCCCCTCACCGTAATCTCTATGTCCTCTGGTTCTTTATTTACCTCCTCTGGGCAAGAGACTCGGTGTGTCTACCCAATCTCTTCCTCTCATGATATTGTACACAATTTAATTTGGTAACCCTCACAAGTTCTGGCTTGTACATGGCTAAAAACATATACATGGCTAAAAACTAACCTGAAATCGCCTGTATATTTGTATTCAGATTGTTCACCTAATCAAACACAGCACAGGTATGGATCATTAGATTGGTCAGTCGGTATTAGTTGCTTATTCCTATTTTATGGCAGTGGTAAAATAGGCTCCAACTCTAAAATATTCCTACTTGCTTTTACAACCTTGTTTCATTCTTTTTAAAATGTTTCAATCTGAGCTAGATTCAGTATCAGGTTAATATACTTGTTGTTCTTCCTAATGGGGACTTGCTCATATGAAGAGACGATAAAGAACAAGAGTTGTCAAAAAATCCTTGCATCTCATTTGTATCAGATTAGTATGCTCCAGATGTGATATCAGCTCCCTTTCTTATAGTGGAATCCCTGATATAGCTGATGTCTTCAGTAATGGAAATTTGTGATCCACTTAGCAAAATCCTATAAACCAGTATTGTATTTTGTATAGTCTAAAGCTGTTCAAGCCAGTGGACTGAATAAGCAAAGCTTAGTGTGTGCTGAAATTCATCCTTCAGAATATCAGAAAAAATGTTTGGTCTACTTTTCTGTTCAGTTTCCAATGATATAAATTGTTCTGAGAAGTTGAACAATGGCGAAGCTGATCATGGTAGGAGTTATAATTTGTTCAGCCAAAGCTATTTAGCTGAAATTGTTAATGATGGAAAAGTATATCTTTGTATTGGCCGAACCCATGGGAATATTGTAGAGTAGAGAGATCTCGGAGTGCGGGTACATAGCTCTTTGAAAGAGGCATCATAGGTGGATAGGGTGGTCAAGAAGGCTTTTGGAACATTGGCCTTCATTGGTCAGTCTATTGAGTATAGAACTTGGGATGTTATGTTGCAGTTGTACAAAAAAAGTTGGTGAGGCCGCGTTTAGAGTATAGTGTTTAGTTTTGGTTACCCTGCTATAGGAAAGATGTTGTTCAACTGAAAAGAGTGCAGAGAAGATTTACCAGGATGTTGCCATGGCTTGAGCTATAGGGAGCGGCTGGGCAGGCAAGGATTTTATTCCTTGGGAGCAGGAGGCTCTGGGTCCTATTACAGAGGTGTATAAGATCATGAGGGGAATAGATAGGGTCTTTTACCCAGAGTAGGGGAATCAGGAACCAGAGGGCATAGATTTAAAGTGAGAGTGATAGATTTAATAGGAACATGAGCGGCAGCTTTTTCAGACGGGAGGTGTTAGGAATATGGAATGTGCTGTCAATGGAAGTAGTCGAGGCAGGCACAAAAAGAACACTGAAAAGACACAAAATGCTGGAGTAACTCAGTGGATCAGGCAGCAACTTTGGAGGAAAAAGGATGGGGGGACCTTTCGGGTCAGGACCCTTCTTCAGTCTGAAGGGTCTTGACCCGAAACGTCACCTATCCTTTTTCTCCAGAGAAGCTGCATGACCCATTGGGTTACAACAGCACTTTGTGTCTATCTTCAGTATAAACCAGCATCTGCAGTTATTTTCTAAACATTTGAGACATTTGGACAGGTACACGAATAGGAAAGGTTTAGCGGGATATGGGTCAAACACAGGCAGGTAGGACTTGTGTAGATGGGGCATCTTGGTTGGCATGGGCAAATTGGGCCAAAGGGCCTGATTCCATGCTGTATGCTGTATTAATGTTGTGTTACGATTTCTATTGTGAACATTGTTCATCTGTATGGTGTAAATACTGAAAATAATTATGGAGGCAGGTTGGAGATCCCTGCTTCTCAGGACCTTGGCACGCGTCAGCAATTAATATTCCTGTAGTGAAATGCATACTCTTGGATATAGCTATTTAAATTGCATGACATCAGTAAGACACATCAATGTCAACAGTAAAAAATCAAGACGTAAAGCTGAACTTGACTTTCTATTTGATATCCTTAAATTTGTTGTTTCAAAGTCCAAATTGAGGAACGCTTCGAAAACTTATTTACCATATGTAATGCTCTCTAAAAATTCTAAGTCTATGTAAAAAAAATTCAATCCTAACTTTTAAAGAGCCTTACTATTTCATTTCTCACTTTCACATGCCAAAGCAGTTATTAAGGCAATGGTGCAGTACAGTAATTTTAACAGCAACTCCACATTCCATCAACCAGTGGCAACCTTTCACATCACTGCTTGTCAAGTATTTATCTACCTCTACCTCAAAAGTATTCGAAGATTTTGCTTCCATTACCCATGGAATAAGAGTTCCAAAGACCCAACGCAGATGAAAGATTCACCTCATTGATGTTTCAGATAAAACAATTCCTTTTGTTTTTAAAATGTTCTGGATATTCATCCACATCAGAAAACATAATCTGCATGTCCACCATGTCAAACCCCCTCAGGTTTTTTATGTTTCAATTATTATTTCTCGCTCTTGTAAACTGCACCAGATACAAGCCCAGCCTATCATAAATCCCTCCTGAGATCACCCCCCCCCCCAATCTCAGTATTAGTCTAGGAAATCCCTGAATCGTTTCAAATGCATTAACATCTTTCCTTAAATAAGAAGATTATGGGGTCCAGGGGAGAGGAGATGGTGTTGGAGGTTGTATTCCTTGTAAATGGATCATGTCACAGTTTTACATAGCGCGTTGTTGAAAATATATATATATTTTGGGGTTTTTTTTCATAAATAATGTGAGAGCAAATGTCATTCCATGTCTCGGATTTTGGATGATGATTCGTATATTCTGTCAGGGCAAATTTCCCCAACCCAAACGGCTGCAATGCTGAGGTTGCCTGCGGGGTACTCCTGATGTGGCATCCTCAATGCTCTCTATAACTGATATAACCGCCTTCTCTTTGTATTTAGTTCTTCTTTCACATACAATTGCATCCTAGATGTTTTCCAAATGACTCAATGTGGCTGCACATAAACCTTTTACAGATTCTTTTGGTCATCCTGATCCCCAACTAAACCATCTAGAATTGTGCCAGGCCATAACTAACAACTGTTCGGGATCTCTGTAGTTGTAAATGTAAAGTGCCCCGCTCTCTTCCCACCCTTTTGTTGCCAGGAGTTTAAGAATCTTACCCATTGATTACTCTAGGAAATTGCATTTTACTTCGGAGTCACGTGAGTGACTTCGTGAAGACCCCGCCAGCACGCAAGCGCGACATATCGTCGACCGCATGCGAAGCGACAGGCAGAGCAGGAGCTCAGACTCAACGCCGCAGGAATACCACGGACTGACGGCAACGCTACCCAGTAGAGGTGGCGAAGACAGAGCCGGGGCCCCGACTCAAAACATAGGCAGGAGACTTGCCGTCAGCGGCAGTCTATATTCCCGCATGAGAGTCTGGTCACCATGGGAGCTGGGGGGGGGGGGGGGGGGGGGGGAGTGCACTCCTCCACCGGCAGCTGCAAAAAGGCCCTCAGGTAAGTTATACTAACCATGAGTTGCTTAGCTTCTGTAGTAGACTTATTTGCTTACAGAAACGATGGACAGGAAGACCAGAATTAAGGCATCGAAGCATGCCTCCAAGGGCCGCGGGACTTCGGACGGGAGTCAGCGGCCGCAATCCCCGGAGCTGCCCGCAACACCGGCAGCACCCGCTCCGCGGGCCGGGAAAAGAACGCGGAAGTTGGGGAGCCCTGTTCAGTTGGCAGGGCCCGACTCTCCACCACAGCAGGCCAGGGAGCTGCACGTTGGTCGGAGCACCGCGCGGGAGCAGGGTAGGCAAGACCCTGACTCCCTACCGCTATCGCCCAAACATCACCAGGCCAGCGGAAAACAGGTGCGTAAACCCGTGCCTCGTTCAACGGCACGTTCTGTTTCCCCTCTGTTACAGGTCTCCAGAGGGCGGACCAGGGGGAAAGCCGCACCGAGGTCGAGAAGGCCCGCTGCAGTGGCCGGCATCGACTTACCACCGGAGAAGTCTGCAAAATCGCGGACCGGTGACGTACCTACTGGAAAGTTGGGGAGCCCCGCAGGAGCGGCAGGCACCGACTCACCACCGGGGCAGGCTGCCAGATCGCAGGCCGGTGGCAGTATGTATCGGTCGTGTGGCCCTGCTGAGGCGGCTGGCAGCGACTATGCGCCGCTTCAGTCCCGTATAACCGGGACTGGCGGTAAGCCCGCGCGGATGTCGGGGAGCCCCGCTGTGGCGGCCAGCACCGACTCGTCACCACTGCTGTCGTACTAGACAGGCGGACCGCTTCAGTCTGGACGATGGCGGACTAGCGGCATGTCCGCGCGAGAGTCGTGTAGCCCCCCAGGAGCGGCAGGCAGCGACTACCTACCTAGGTTCCGGAGACATCACCTCGACGAGGTGCGGACCGATGGTAGAAGCCCCAGTTGTTCATCAGAACTTGGGGATGTCGACTTGCCGTCCGCAGATAGCGGCGGCGGTCGCATGGCTCGTATGGAGCGAATGGTCGAGCAGCTGCTCGAACGGGACCTTTACCATCAAGAGCGTGTGTCCCTAGGATCTAGGAGACACACAGCAAAACCACCAAATATCTCTCCCTCATCAACAGGGAGTGCCAGAAGTCGGCCGTTAGCTGACTTTGAAGAGGGGTTGGCGCAAGAACCGATGTTGCCAGAGATGTCTAAAGAGGAACTACTGGAAGTAGTGTCAGAATTTGCCCAACCATCAGCTATCAGGGCAACCTCATCACCCCAAACTAGCGGCCAGCATCAATTACTTAACCACACCAGCTGCAGGAACAGGTGCTCACGGAGGCTACAGACAAGTACAAAGCACCGGGTAATTGTGTGTCGCTCAATGTCCCAACCGTCAACACACCCGTCTGGGGTAACATCAGTCCTGGGATCAGGGCCCAGGAATTAAAAATACAGAAAATCCTGAAATTGTTGACCTCAGGCATTACTGTCTTTGCCAGGTCCATAGACGGGACGGACATGACGGAGGAGCAGCAAGATGCACTAGCGTTGCTGTGCAATACACAATATGAAATAAACTGCTTTCGCAAGAGCTCCATCCACCCAACTCACAACTCAAAATTGGGGGGTTTGTGCAAAGCCTCTGCTACGCCACCACTGAGATAGCTGTTCAGTGAGGACTTGCCAAAGCAGGTAAAAGACCTGGAAGAGGAGGCAAAAGCGGTCGGGTTGATGAAACCACCATCCTCGAGCAGGCCACCAGCGTATCGCAAACAGCATCCTTACACTACGTCTAACAGGCCTCGGGTTCAACCCGACAGGACAATCAGAACCTATCCACCGGTTGCATCCTATCAACAAAAGCCTTTTTTAGGACAGGGCCCACAGCGACCAGCGTGGAAGATGCGCCAATCCCACATCCCAGCAACACAACGAACCAAAAAAGCCCAGAACATCAAGGCCCGCCAGTAACCATGGAGGTAAGGGGGTCTGGTTCTCTTGGGAGTGCTGCATGTATAACCTCACAAGTAGGAGGGAGGTTGCGTACATTCTGGGATGCATGGGATTCTGATTGTCACTATCCCAGGGAACAAAGCAATAGACTTAATAGAGGCATGTAACAGCCTTGCTTGCACCAGGAAACTGACTATTAGACATGCAGCTAAGATGATTGGGAAACTTGTAGCTACATTCCAGCTGCACAATTTGGGCGTTACACTATCAAAACTTTCAAAGAGGAAAAATCTCAGCATTAAAAGCGAATGCTGGACATTTTGACAGGCCTATGCAGCTGCCAAACAAGGCAAAAATTGAGCTACAATGGTGGATTAGCAATGTTTGTGATTGTTTTAATCCCATCATTATATCAAACCCATCAGTCGTGTTACAAACCGACGCAAGCGCCCAGGGCTGGGGAGCTACCGACACAACTTCCAGTTGTGGTGGCAGATGGGATTTGCACGAGTCTACTCTTCTTCAATCACAAGGTATAAACTATTTGGAAATGCTGGGAGCATGTCACGGGCTGCGGGCTTACTGCACTAATCTGCATCATACGCATGTCCGTCTTCAAAATAAATAATACCACTGAGGTGGCGTATTTAAACCAAATGGGTGGCATGTCAATATCTTGTGATGAATTGGCAAATTTAATTTGGCTCTGGTGTATTGAAAGAAATATTTGGATATCAGCTACGTACCTTCCGGGTAAGCTCAATACAGTGGCGGACACCAGGTCACGAGTATTTAATAACGACATAGAGTGGATGTTGATCCCCCAAATATTTACTAAAATTATAGCCAAATATGGAACACCAGATATCGACCTCTTTGCGTCCAGGTTGAACCATCAGATACCAACATATGTCTCTTGGGAACCAGATCCTGGGGCAGTGGTGATGGATGTGTTCTCGCTACGTTGGGGGAAATGGGTTTTCTATGCTTTTCCCCCATTCTGCCTCATTAGTCGGGTATTGCAGAAAATTCAACTAGATTCTGCAACAGGTATACTGATAATACCCGACTGGCCCACACAACCATGATACCCGGTGGTCCTCAACATGATAAAAGAACCAAGAGCACAGGTTACCAAATACCCGAATTGGTGACCAATCCCATAACAGGGGAAAATCATCCGTGCCATGGTCATCTGAACCTGTTGGCTTGCAGGTTCTGAAGAGGCCACTACTGGAATTCGGGCTGTCATCATAAGGAAATGGGAGGCCTTCTGTAGTCGGACCAAGACCACCTACAACTCTGCTACGATCTCCAATGTGCTGGAATTCCTCGCAGGCCTTCATTATGATGAGGCCCTCAGTTACAGTGCCATAAACAGTGCCAGGAGTGCACTGTCATCCTATCTCAACATTGGAGTGGGATCTCACCAGCTGGTATCCAAACTATGGGGTATATTCAATTCCAACCCTCCCCGACCACGATATTATATTACCATAGGCTGGTGTTGACCCTACTCAGGAGCTGGTCGCCTATGACGGATTTACCACTGGACTAACTCACTTTCAGTGGTGATGTTAATGGCACTGACCACAGCACATCGGGTCCAGACTCTACAGAAACTAAAACTGGATAGAATGGTCTCGACCCCCAATAACGTGACTTTCTTTACAGATGAGTTGCTTAAACAACACAGACCTGGGACGACAGGACTGAAAATGGAATTCCTAGCATATCCCGTTGATGTAAGACTCTGTATAGCCACCTATATCCGACATTATATTAATATCACACACACCATCAGGAATATGGAGACGGGCCTGTTATCAGCCATGAAAACCCACATCACAGGATGACGGTGCAGACTATCTCCAGGTGGCTCAGGGTAGTATTCGGTGCAGCAGGTAAGACACAAACATTTTAAAATCTCATTCTACCAGGGCTGCATCCACATCAGCGGCGAGGACCATGGAGGTACCCATGAATCACGTCCTCGCAATAGCGGGGCCAGTGAAACTACATTTCAGCGTTTTTATAACAAACCTGTGGCCGCTCCCGCAACGTTTACGGAGTCAGTTTTAAGTGCTGTTCCCTAAACGTTTGTCCCTGAGTTCAGGGGTTTATTGTTTGTATTAACAAATATGTTATTATTTTTCAGCTTGTTCAAGTCTGAAATACGTTAACATACTTCCTCCATCAGTAATTACGGCAGTGTGTGAGCATGGACGTGGTCCAGAGCATGGAATCACAGAGCTTTGAATTCTTCACGAAGTCACTCACGTGACTCCGAAGTAAAATAGTAAGATTAAACGAGAACTTACCAGTTTGAAGTTTGATCTTTATTTTATGAGGAGTTGTGATGAGGGATTTCATGCCCTCCGCTCCCAACCCTCTATCATAAGGTCAACTGGTATATTAGAGTCTCTTAAATCTTACTAACTTCAGTCATTGTTATTATCTGTGATTCCGCACCGCTGCTTTGAAGAATGTCGCGCATGCGTGCTGGCGGGGTCTTCACGAAATCCCTCATCGCAACTCCTCATAAAATAAAGATCAAACTTCAAACTGGTAAATTCTCATTTAATCTTACTATTTTGTTTCATATACTGCAATAACATTATCTATATTATTTAAAAGTCTGATCTTGACCGCTTTTGGCTCGCTGAGCTGTGATTTCCGAGAGAACGCCGCCACCTATGTCTGTCATTTTTGGCCAGCTCGCTCAGAGCCCCCATCCGCCTTCCTGGACCAGAGGATTTTTCCCATGGATGAAAAATCAGAGATATTAATGTTTTTTTTAAATTCCCCATTCTCTCCTTTGCCTCTGCTGGAGAGAGGGGGAGGGACTATAAAACCAGGAAGTGGTGTGCCTCACTCCGTTTCTGCAAGATGGAGGAAGCCATCTCTCTGGCTTCCCCCATCTAGCAGAGACTGAGTCACGTCTTTCTGAGCTTTGAATAGCACAGAACACATGTCTACTCAAATGTGAGTGCCCTTAATGTGGTTCTAAAATGCTTGCAAAAAGTATCCATTGGTTCTAAAATGCTTGCAAAATGTGTCTGTTGGTTCAAAAATGCTTGCAAAAAGTGTCTCTATTGGTTCTAAATGCTTGCAAAAAGTGTCTCTATTGGTTCTAAATGCTTGCAAAAAGTGTCTGTTGGTTCTAAAATGCTTGCAAAAAGTGTTGATTCAAAAATGCAAAAAGTGTTGGTTCAAAAATGCTTGCAAAAAGTGTCTCTATTGGTTCTAAAAATGCTTGCAAAAAGTGTCTCTATTGGTTCTAAATGCTTGCAAAAAGTGTCTCTATTGGTTCTAAATGCTTGCAAAAAGTTTTCTATTGGTTCTAAATGCTTGCAAAAAGTGTCTATTGGTTCTAAATGCTTGCATAAAGTGTCTATTGGGTCTAAAATTGTTGCAGAAAGTGTCTATTGGGTCTACAATGGTTACAGAGAGTGTCTATTGGGTCTAAGATGATAGCAGAAAGTGTCTATTGGGTCTAAAATGGTTGCAGAAAGTGTCTCTATTGGGTCTAAAATGGTTGCAGAAAGTGTCTCTATTGGTTAAGGGACAGAGGTTTCGGGGTAACGTGAGGGGGAACTTCTTTACTCAGAGGGGGGTGGCTGTGTGGAATCAGCTTCCAGCAGAAGTGGTGGAGGCAGGATCGATTTTAACATTTAAGAGTAAAGTGGATAGGTATATGGACGTGAAGGGAATGGAGGGGTATGGTCTGAGTGCAGGTAGATGGGACTAGGGGAAAACAAATGGTCGGCACGGACTGGAAGGGCCGAGAGGGCCTGTTTCCGTGCTGTAATTGTTATATGGTTATATGGTTATATGGTTCTACAATGCATGCAGAAGGTGTCTCTGTTGGTTTTAAAATGCAAAAACTGTCTGTTGGTTCAAAAATGCTTGCAACAAGTGTCTCTATAGGTTCTAAAATGCTTACAAAGTGTATTAGTTCTAAAATGCTTGTAAAAAGTGTCTGTTGGTTCGAAAATGCTTGCAGAAAATGTCTCTATTGGTTCTAAAATGCTTGCAAAAAGTGTGTCTATTGGTTCTACAATGCTTGCAAAAAGTGTTTCTATTGGTTCTACAATGCTTGCAAAAAGTGTCTATTGGTTCTAAAATGCTTGCTGAAAGAGTGTCTCTATTGGTTCTAAAATGCTTGCAAAAAGTTTCTCTATTGGTTCAAAAATGCTTGCAAAAAGTGTCTCTATTGGTTCTAAAATGCTTGCAAAAAGTGTCTCTATTGGTTCTAAAATGCTTGCTGAAAGAGTTTCTATTGGTTCTAAAACGCTTGCAAAAAGTGTCTATTGGTTCAAAAATGCTTGCAAAAAGTGTCTCTATTGGTTCTAAAATGCTTGCAAAAAGTGTTTCTATTGGTTCTAAAATGCCTGCAAAAAGAGTATTGGTTCTAAAATGCTTGCAAAAAGTGTCTATTGGTTGTAAAATGCTTGCTGAAAGAATGTCTCTATTAGTTCTAAAATGCTTGCTGAAAGAGTGTCTCTATTGGTTCTAAAATGCTTGCTGAAAGAGTGTCTTTATTGGTTCTAAAACGCTTGCAAAAAGTTTCTCTATTGGTTCAAAATGCTTGCAAAAAGTGTCTCTTGGTTCTAAAATGCTTGCAAAAAAGTGTCTCTATTGGTTTTAAAATGCTTGTTGAAAGAGTGTCTCTATTGGTTATAAAATGCTTTTTGAAAGAGTGTATTGGCTCTAAAATGCTTGCTGAAAGAGTGTCTCTATTGGTTCTAAAATGCTTGCTGAAAGAGTGTCTCTATTAGTTCTAAAATGCTTGCAGAAGTTGTCTCTATTGGTTCTAAAATGCTTGCAAAAAGTGTCTATTGGTTCTAAAATGCTTGCAAAAAGTGTCTCTATTCGTTCTAAAATGCTGCCTGGCCAGAGTGACAGAGCTGCCAGCCCATTAATCCATTCCGCCCACAATGTCCATACTAGCCCTCTGAAACCAGTCCCTTTGACCCACAACACACATACTAGCGCTTCAGAAAGCCCCCTCCACTGGCCAGCAATATTGGAATTGGTGGAGAGGTGGAACATTGCATTGGGGGACCAGCCCTCCCGTGTGAAGCTGGGACCCAACGGGACCCAATTGGTCCCACTTAGTCTAGTGTATTATATAGTGTTACTTGAGCAATCCACAAATTAACCACAGTATGAATGCTGCATTACAACACCGAATAGCAAATTGGACTGAAGCAATAGACATTATGGATGGCAGAAAGGTACAAGGTATCAGGAACTGCAAATTAGTTATAAATATCACCATAATAGCATTAAGAATTATTATAATGACAATTACTTCACTTTACTATTACTTAAATTATTTGTTGAAATTATTACCCTGCACATCACCCAAGATTTACATTATTTTCTATATAAATTTGAAACTAATCTACATGAATAATTTACATTTCAGATTAATGAAAAAATAAGTAAATTTAATTTTAAATGATTTGCCAAATATGCAGTTGTTTTAGTAAGGCATTGAAATTAATGTCAGGATATACTCCACTATTAGAAAATAGCTTCATAATTCACTTGTTGTAATCGATTCCTATATTTCATGTAATAAGTATGATTTTCTTCTTGCTAATATTCTATTTTAATTATCTATCTACCAATCTATTTATTGAATTATTCAGCAAAGGGTACCTTCAAACAGGGCATCACCATATATATCAAAATATGTTGATGCCTTCACTAACTGGTTTGTGAAGACAATTATAGACATTTCTTCAGTGCCTATCACGTTCACCCAGACTTTTGTAAGTGGAACTTAGAATCACCTGATGTTATAGGTCAATATTGTTTTCCAAAGAGCTCGGCCAAAACCATTTAATGCAAAGCCATCAACAAACACCGCAGCAACACCACCACCACCAACCCCTGACCCCTGAAAAGCTATCACTGGCCACCATGTCCTCAACCCCACCCCAATGAGTCTCATATTTCTAACTTCAACGTTGCTGTTGTACCTGGAGTGTCGGCACAGTGATATGTTTTGTTTTAAGTACTACGCAAGGTTTAAATGTACATATGAACCTATTGTTAGAGCATGGTCATGTTAATGCAGAACAAGGAAGATTTTTAATTACATAAAGTCACATAATATTAATTACAATTGTTATGTAAAGTCTGTGATAAATAGCAGGAGTGGGCATACAAATATACAAATCCAAAATGAAGATGCAATTCTTTTTATAAATAATCTGAAAACAAGCAATTCATCAGAAGAGGGGAATAGTTTGGGACGTGTGTGTGTGTTTGTGTGTGCGCGTATATATCCCTTGCTGGAGGGGAATGGTAATCGCTATTGGCGAGTGTCAGCAATAACTGAGTGAGGAGGGGGGGGAATAAAGTTTAACACAAGGTCAAGAGAGAAACACGTCATTGGGGGGTAAATAAGCAGGAATTCACAGGCCAGGGAGTGGCAGAGCCTCTGGCCCCACACATCAGTAAAGCATCCGGTACTCGCGCCACCTTCATGCTGCGTACTCCCTCCACTCCCAAAACTGGAAGATGTGTGTTGAATCAGTGTTGATGAGACGTACATACAGAGTAGAAGTGTGTTTGAACGGTGTCTCAGAAGCAAAGCAGGGCAAATGTATCTTAGAAGAATCAAAAGCATATTATATTTTTTTTAAAGTTAAATACTGGAGTGAAGAAAATGTAAATTATGATTGTGACCTCAATAAACTGAGGTTTATTAAGGGCACTCTTACAATCAAATGAAATTGAATTGTATCGTATTATAAATCAATTGCTGCTATGACTCTTAGTCAATTTACTTGCTCTCATTTCCCAGTGACATGTAATTTCTGCCTGTACAGCTCATATCAATATTTTTTACACAATACACAATGCATAAAGATTGATAACTTCTAATGATTGCTTTCATTTCAAAATTCTATGACAGAATTTATAACAAGCTGCCAGAGGTTAAAATGAAAAAGGAGGAAGAGAAAAAGAAAGTTGTTTCTCAAACAAACCGATTACGAGCTATGGTTTATAAAAAGGTACAACCAAGAGAGAATTACTTACCAACATCCATTTAAATATTCATGGTCTAATTTTTTTTTAGTGGTGTTGATATTTTTTTCCTCATTCTCCCCAGAAATTGCTTGACCAAGTACGACAGAAACAATGACAATTTTCAGGAAGCATGAAAAACTTTACTGAGGATACCAGAGAAATGGTGTAATTGGCTACTGCAATTTATAAACTGCTAATGTCTGAAACCATTTAACTTTTCATGAATTTGCATGGTTAAATGTTTTGACGGGTATTTGTTCATTATTATTGAGAAGCACTTGCACCTAGGTCCATTGTCGTATTCGACATCATTACAATTCCATCAGGAACAATGCGTATTCTGCAGCTCAGGAATATCATTGTGTATTGCCTGCAGGAGGAGAGGATTCACCTTTATGGCAAGTTTGCATATTGAGCAAAATATAAACGTCCAGAATCTTTGTGGCATCTCGAACAAACAACTGTGCAAACAGATGAGTGTGTGGACATAGCGAGAGGATAAGGCAAAATTTACTATTTTGGCCCATTAAATTCCACTGTTAGGGATTTAATTAAACTTTTAAACATAAATAGGTCAGAACAAAATCATTGTAATATAGAGGAATAATATGAGTTTTACATACTAATCCTTCCAAATATTTTGGTTTTGTTATAATTACTTTTTGAATAACTACACGCAGCATTGCTATAAAGACAAACTACTTTTAAATTGTGTGTATTTGAGTTCATGTGTTAAGGCAGTGCTGCTATTTTTTTAAACTCATTTTGTAATGATGTGGTGCAATAATTATTAATAATTATATTTTAAATAGAAATTACAAAAACAAACTATAAATCACAAAGGATGTTCAAATTTAGTATGCATGATATGCAAATTTAAACTGCCTGCAGTATATGACTAGGTAGTTTAAAACTGCACAACTAATAAAAATGAATGACCAATTTAGTTATCTATTTGAATGTATTGAATTCAAAGGTTGTCCATTATCAGGACAAATTGTTAGATTTTATTAACAATACTAAATAAGAATAAATCTTGAGGAATTTCCAATTTATGTTTGTTTCTTGTGTTTAGATCAGTCACCCGTAATATGAATAGATTGTATTTGTTTTCCTTTTTCAAATGAAACATTTGTCACAGTATATCGATATTATTCCTGCTGTTGAAAGATGAATTAAAATAAATGTACTAAATGATAAAATGAAGATTGAACTGAATTTGTCAGACGCTTGCATGGCTTATTTAATAATGTCCATTATAGCGTCATACTGCATGAAAACAGGCCTTGCGGCCCAACTCATCCACACTGACCAAGATGTCCCATTTAAGCTAGTCCCGTTTGCCCATATCTTCCTAAACCTTTCCTATCCATGTACCTGTTCTAGTGTGTAGGAAGGAACTACAGATGCTGTTTTAAACCAAAGGTAGACACAAAATGGGGGAGTAACTCAGCAGGACATTCAGCATCTCTGGAGGGAAGGAATGGGTGACTGAAGAAGGGTCTCGACCCAAAATGTCACCCATTCCTTCTCTCCAGAGATGCTGCCTGTCCCGCTGAGTTACTCCAGCATTTTGTGTCTACCTGTTCTAGTATCTTTTAAATGCTGTTATAGTATCTGCCTCAACCACCTCCTCTGGCAATTTGTTCCATATACCCACCACCCTCTTAGTGAAAAGTTTACCCCTCAGTTTCCCATTAAACCTTGCTCCTCTCACCTTCAGTCTATGTCCTCTGGTTCTTGATTCCTCTACGGTACACAAAATGCAGGAGAAACCCAGCGGGTGCAGCAGCATTCTATGGATTTTGGGTGGAAGACTCATCTTATCTATTTTCCTCATGATTTTATACAACTCAATCAGATCATCCCACAGCCTCGTGCACTCCAAGGAATAGAGTCCTAGCCTGCCCAACCTCTCCCTATAGCTCAGTTCCTCAACTCCTGGCAAAATCCTGGTAAATCTTCTTCGCGCTCTTTCCAGCTTAATGACATCTATCTTATAGCAGGGTAAACAAAACTGGAACTGTGGTCTGCAAATGTGTACTGCAAATGTGGCCTCATCAACATCCTGTACAATTGCAACATAATGTTTCAACTTCTATACTCTACACGCCGATGAAGACTGTGTTGTGGGCTGAATGAACCAATAGCCTTCCTTCCACCCTATCTACTTGAGCCACTTCTAGGGAAAATAGTTCATCTGAAAACTATCCCATTGTTTCACTGAATAAAATGTTGTTTTATTCTACCACGTGTAATTTTTCCACATATAAATTATTACTAGACTCCCAACCTAATATTCCACCTCTCCACTAATTCAAATATTGGTGGCCGGGGGGGGGGGGGGGGGGGGGGGGGTGTTCTGGAGCGCTAGTATGCGTGTTTGGGCTGAAGTAACTGGTTTCCAGAGGGCTAGTATGGACATTGTGGGCCAAATGGATTCTTGGGCTGGCGGCTCAGTCACTCAAACCTGTTGTGCTGGCAGCTCACTCACTCACGGCTGGTGGGCTGGCAGTTGACTATTCCTTGAAATTCCATTTCAAGCAGGGTGCAAGGCCACCAAATTCAAGTGCAGTTTCATACCATTTCAAGCAGGGTGCAAGGCCACTAAAGACAGCGAGTCGTGATCTCTCCCTCCTCCATCTTGCAGAGACTGAGCCACGCCCACATTTCTGGGTTTTATAGCCCCTCCCCTCCCACCAGAAGGGGCGTGGCTTCATTGCATGATTGACAGGAGAGAGCATCTCAACCTATTTTGAACACTAATAACTCTTCTATTTTTCATCGATGGGAAAAATCCTCGGCACCCGATGGCCAAAAATCACAGCTGTACATGGTAGCGTTTTTTCTAAAATCAAGATAAAGCGCAAACAGGAAGTGGTCAAGATTAGACTTTTAATTATGTAGAAGGCAAGGCAACTTTAATTAGGCAAGGCAACTTTAATTAGGCACGGCAACTTTAATTAGGCAACACAGCTTTAGCATTTCTAAACCAAAGGCTACACAGCTTTAGCATTTCCAAACCAAAGGCAACACAGCTTTAGCATTTCCAAACTATATTTTCAAACCACATTAAGGGCACTGACAGGTCAGTAAAACCACTCACAGTTTAGAAGACGTGTTCAGTGTTATTCACAGCTCAGACTGAGAGACGTGACCATCTCGCTCCCCCATCTTGCAGAGACTGACTGAGGCACTCAACACTTCCAGGTTTTATTGTCCCTCCGGAAAGGGCGTGGCCTTCAGGAGAGAGAATCCCAACATTCTTTAAACACTAATAACTCTTTTATTTTTCATCGATGGGAAAAATCCTCTTGTCGTGCACAGCGGAGGGGGCTCTGAGTAAGATCACAGCCGTAAGTGGCAGTGTTTTTTTCTAAAATCAATATACAGAACAACAGGAAGTGGTCAAGATCAGACTTTTAGTAATATAGATAGACAAGGGCATTGCAAACTTTCCATCCTACACTTGATATCTCTGTTCTTTTAAACATATTCTTTCATGCGACTCTCTTAGCACAGATACGACGAAGTAATAATGGCAGGCAAATAGGATTAAGAACAACCCAAGTGATTTTATAAATACATTAAAAAGATCAGGATAGCTAGGGAGGGTAGGACCACACAAGGGCAGAGGAGGGAATCATGCCTGGAGCCAGTGGAAGTAGGTGCAAAACTAATTGAGTGATTTGAATCAGTATTCACCAAGGAGAACAATGGAGAATAGTGAGGTTAATGAGGACGATGCTAATACTCAAGAGGGTGGCACGGCGGAGCAGCGGTAGAGTTGCTGCCTTACAACACTTGTAGCGCCGGAGATGAGGGTTCAATCCCCGTATGGAGTTTGTACAATCTCCCCATGACTGCGTAGGTTTTCTCCGAGATCTTTGGTTTCCTCCCACATTCCAAAGACGTACAGGTTTGTAGGTTAATTAGCTTGGTGTATGCGTAAATTGTCCTTAGTGTGTGCAGGGTAGTGTTAATGTGCGGGGATCGCTGGTCGGCGCGGATTTAGTCGGCCGAAGGGCCTTTTTCCGTGCTGTGTCTCTAAACTAAACTAAAGAGCATTTTGCCATCAAAGGAGGAGGTGTTGAGCCTTCTGAAGAACATTTAGATGGATGCTCCCGGGGACTGATGGGATTTATCCCTGGTTCTTGAGAAAGGTCGAGATGAGATGTTACGTGCAGGAAACATGTTCCCGATGTTGGGGGAGTCCAGAACCAGGGGCCACAGTTTGAGAATAAGGAGTTGGCCATTTAGAATGGAGACGAGGAAAAACTTTTTCTCACAGAGAGTGGTGAGTCTGTGGAATTCTCTGCCTCAGAGGGTGGTGGAGGCAGGTTCTCTGGATGCTTTCAAGAGAGAGCTAGATAGGGCTCTTTAAGATGGCGGAGTCGGGGGATATGGGGAAAAGGCAGGAACAGGGTACTGATTGGGGATGATCAGCTATGATCGCATTGAATGGTGGTGCTGGCTCGAAGGGCCGAATGGCCTACTCGTGCACCAATTGTCTATTGAGATTGCTAGATCCATGTCTCCTCTAGAACCACAGGCAAGGTTCCAGAAGCCTGGGGAATGGGAAATGCTGTTGCTTTGTTCAAGAAGGGGGAATAAGGACAAACTAGGAACTGTTAGGCCAGGGATATTATATCAGTGGTAGGGAAATTGTTGGAGAAGATCCTTTGGAATAGGATTTACTCACATCTGGAAAGGTAAATACTTATTTGGGATAGTAAGCATGGCTTAATGTGAAGCAGGTCATGTGTTACAAGCTCGATTGAGCTTCATGAGTAGGTGTCAACAATGACTGATGAAGATGGGGTAGTGTATGTTTGCCGAAGCATTTGCCAAAATCCCAAAAAGTTAGGCGATCCAGATGATTAAGGCATATGGGACCCATGGAAACTTGCTCGAACGGATTCAAAATTGCTTGGCAATAGAAGACAGGCAGTGGTGGAGGGGTGTTTTTCTGACTAGATTCAAGCCCATTGATCTATGCAAGTGGCAACTAATTGGGATGGTAAAGAATGCGGATGGCATAGTAATTTGCTTTAATTGGTTGGGGCATTGAGTATAAAAGTTGGGAATCATATTGCAACTGCATAAATCGGTTGGTCAGGCCGCATTTGAAGTATGACATGCAGTTCTGAATACAGGCCATATTGCAGGAAGGATGTGCAAGCTTTGGATGGGGGTCCAAAAGATTTTCAGCAGGAATTGCCTGAGTTGCAATGTATTAGTTATAAGAATTTAGACAAATTTGAATTGTTTTCTCTGGAGCATTGGAGGCTGTGAGGTTACATGCTAGAAATACAGTGGCTTGCTAAAGTTTTCATACCCCTTGAACTTTTCAACATTTTGTCACGTTACAACCACAAACGTAAATGTATTTTATTGGGATTTTATGTGATAGACCAACACAAAGCGGTGCATAATTGTGAAGTGGAAGGAAAATGATACATGGTTTTCAAATTTTTTTACAAATAAAAAACTGAAAAGTGTGGCGTGCAAAAATATTCAGACCCCTTTACTCTGATACCCCTAAATAAAATCCAGTGCAACCAATTGCCTTCAGAAGTCACCCAATTTGTAAATAGAGTCCACTTGTGTGTAATCTAATCTCAGTATAAATACAGCTGTTCTGTGAAGGCCTCAGAGGTTTGTTAGAGAACATTAGTGAACAAACAGCATCATGAAGTCCAAGGAACACACCAGACAGGTCAGGGATAAAGTTGTGGAGAAGTTTAAAGCAGGGTTAGGTTATAAAAAAATATCCCAAGCTTTGAACATCTCACGGAGCACTGTTCAATCCATCATCTGATAATGGAAAGAGTATGGCACAACTGCAAACCTACCAAGACATGGCCGTCCACCTCAACTGACAGGCCGGGCAAGGAGAGTATTGATCAGAGAAGCAGCCAAGAGGCCCATGGTAACTCTGGAGGAGCTACAGAGATCCACAGCTCAGGTGGGAGAATCTGTCCACAGGACAACTATTAGTCGTGCACTCCACAAATCGGGCCTTTATGGAAGAGTGACAAGAAGAAAGCCATTGTTGAAACAAAGTCATAAGAAGCCCCATTTGCAGTTTGCCACAAGCCATGTGGGGGGCACAGCAAACATGTGGAGGAAGTTGCTCTGGTCTGATGAGACCAAAATTTTTTGGCCTAAATGCAAAACACTATGTGTGGCGGAAAACTAACACTGCACATCACCCTGAACACACCATCCCCACTGTGAAACATGGTGGTGGCAGCATCATGCTGTGGGAATGCTTTTCTTCAGCAGGGACAGGGAAGCTGGTCAGAGTTGATGGGAAGATGGATGGAGCCAATGCAGGACAATCTTGGAAGAAAACCTGTTAGAGTCCGCAAAAGACTTGAGACGGGGAGGAGGTTCACCTTCCAGCAGGACAACGACCCTAAACATACAGCCAGAGCTACAATAGAATGGTTTAGATCAAAGCATATTCAAGTGTTAGAATGGCCCAGTCAAAGTCCAGACCTAAATCCAATTGAGAATCTCTGGCAAGACTTGAAAATTGCTGTTCACAGACGTTCTCCATCCAATCTGACTGAGCTTGAGCTATTTTGCAAAGAAGAATGGGCAAACATTTCAGTCTCTTGATGTGCAAAGCTGGTAGAGGCATACCCCAAAAGACTTGCAGCTGTAATTGCAGCGAAAGGTGGTTCTACAAAGTATTGACTCAGGGGGACTGAATACTTTTGCACGCCACACTTTTCAGTTTTTTATTTGTAATAAAATTTGAAAAACATGTATCATTTTCCTTCCACTTCACAATTATGCACCACTTTGTGTTGGTCTATCACATAAAATCCCAATAAAATACATTTACATTTGTGGTTGTAATGTGACAAAATGTGGAAAAGTTCAAGGGGTATGAAAACTTTTGCAAGCCACTGTATATAACATTATGAGAGGCATAGATAGGGTGGCTAGAGCTTTTTTTTCTCCTGGGTTAAAATGTCAAATACTAAAGGGTATAAATGTAAGGTGAGAGGGGGAAATTTAAAGATGATTTGCGGTATGTGTTTTTTACACAGAGAGCGGGAGGTGCCTGGAATGGACTGCCAGGGAAGGTGATGGAAACAGATATGATTGCAACATCTAAGTGGCTTCAGACAGGCACATGAATAGGCAGGGGATGGATGGGTAGAGACAATGTGCAGACAGATGGGATTAGTTTAAATTGGCATCATGGCTAGTGCAGCTATCGTGTTCTATGATCTGCGAAATGATTTGTATTTCATATACCAATTTCATACCAACATAGGAGGCCATTCATCCCACTGAGTCCATCATAACAGCTCTCAGAGCATTTGCATCAGTTCCATTTCTCTATGTATTTCCCTGTTGGCTATTCTCATGACACCCTGCAAAAATTGCAGGAACATTTTCATACACGTGTACGTAAACCCCCAAATGGGAATGTTTCCATCATTGACTTACCATCAGGCCGCAGGCTGTACTCAAATGTTGAACACCCTGAGGAGGTCACAAAGGAAGCAGATACTTGGGCTGATTGCTCAACAATAGGATATGAAATTATCAGGGAATTCTGCCTCAATTCTGGGAGGTAGCAGGGGTATTTTCCTGGTTATTTTAATGGATGTAAATGGCTGGGTTCCTCAGGCAACGAAGTAGGTCACTAAAATCGGAAGGATTATTGGTTTGAAAACACTTCAAGTATTTTAATCTCTCCGGCATTCCAGTTGTGCGGGTGTCTAGGTTAATCAGCCTCTACATTTGTCCCTAGTGTGTCATGTACATCGTGACCACTGGTCAGCACAGACTTGGTGAACCCAATCGCCTGATTCCTCGCTGTACCTGTAAACTAAACCAAACTAAATTAAACTAAACTGCAACCTTTGTTGAAAGCTCACTGTTCATATAGTAGCAAAATGTGCTCTTTATTGCTATGTTTGGGACTTACTCTGGTACCTACAGAGCTCGCTGTGGGCTGCTCAAACAGCTTCCAAAGTCTCCAGAATGTGCTACAACTGACAGTGACTCTTTACTCAGCATTAAGCTGCTGAGAGACTCAGTCCATGAGGGATCGGGCATCGACACCACTGGGAGGAATGTATTACCAGATGCATCTCCATGATAATGATCAGTTGAGGTCATCAGGTCAAATGGCAAAGGCTGGCTCACCTCAAGGCTATTCTGACAGGACCTTAAACAACACCGCATCCTATCTATGCCTCTTTGATGAACAATGTCTTTCCAGGTTCAGTCTTTCCTACATAATCGCCACACTCCTATATACGGAGTCCTCTTTTCATGGATGTCAAGCTCACCCTGATTCTTGACTTTCTCACCACAGGTTTTTTTCCATGAGGCTGGAACAGAAGCCTTTGCCATAAGTTCATAAGTGATAGGAGCAGAATTGGGATATTCGGCCCACTAATTCTACTCAGCCTTTCAATCATGGCTGATCTATCTCTCCTGCTCAACCCCATTCTCCTACCTTCTCCCCATAACCCCTGACACCCGTACTAATCAAGAATCTGTTTATGTCATATCTCCCAATGTACTGTTCACCTTTGCACTTTACTTGTGGGGGTCCATTACATCTATTTTCGACAAGCTGCTGCTGGGCAGGCTGCACAAGTTCAACTGAATGGAGTGTGTTGTCAGTGCATTGCTGGCAGCAAAAGAATGGAGCAAATGAACCCTCTTGGTCATTGTGATTCATGGGATTTCTGCACACTCATTAAGTTGTTTCAGTTTCACACCTTTGGAGCAAAGGACTAAAGACATACATTTATGTTGATGCAGGCAACTGCAGATACTGGTTTACAAAGAGAGACACAAAATGCTGGGGTCATTCAGGGGGTTATGCAGCAACTCTGGAGAACATAAATAGTTGACGTTTCTGATCGGACCCATCTTCAGACTGATTGTGGTGGTGGATGAAAGGGGGGGGTGGGGCAGAGAAAGCTGGAAATGATAAAGCCCAACAAATCAGGTGATAGATGGATACAAGAGAGGCTGGGACTTTGGCGGACAGAGGGTTAGTCAAAGGCCATCATTAGTAAACGTGTTTTCCGTCCTGCTGTCATAGATTGATCCCTCTGTGTCCCGTGGTTCTGTTTCTGCTCTGCCTCCACCCAGACAGAAAAGGATAGTGTTCCCCTGGACCTCACCAGCCTTCACATCCAGCACATCACTCTCCGACATTTCCGCCACCTCCATCGCGATCCCACCGCTAGCCACTATTCACATCCCCACCCCTTTTCACAGAGAATGCTCCCTCTGCAACTCCTTGATTCACTCATCCCTTCCCACCAAAACCACTCCCCAAGTACTTACCCCACAACAGAAGAGGGAGGATTTATATGGTTTGATAGCCACAGGGAAAAGGGATCTCCTGTGGAGTTCTGTGCTGCACCTTGGTGGGACAAGTCTACTGATGAAGGTGCAGAGGGCATGAATTTGAAGATGAAAAATAATCACAGCAAGAATGGGAGAGGTTCACATGTGTAAAAAACATGACGCGGGAAAGACACTGATCAACTATGTTTTCCCCATGTTCACTGGGTAGAAATCTGACTTACAGCCCTCGCTCATCAATTCCCATCGAAAAACAAATGGGAAAAAACAATCATGGCCTCTATTGAATGAGGCAGAGAGTGAAGCAATAAGAATTATTCACAGAAACAGAAGGGAAGACATAACAACCGAATGTTACAGAAACAGATGTGGAAAAGAGCAGCATGAAGAAGATATATTGGTGGCAGAGTCTCCAGATGAAACATTCTGCTTCTGTGCTCAGTAGCCTGTGACTTTCCAGGCACCAAAGTTAATGAACAGAAAATCACAGATTGGCAAGTGAAGAAGTGATAAGCCTCCTGTCTTCACATATCTCATTTACAATGTGCACTGTCATAAGTGATTTGCTCGTGAAATCTTTATTGTACTAAATCACGAACTGAACTTCCGAGACTGCTGAAGTACAATAAGCATAACTGGATCTGACACATTTTCTTTGTATTATTCAACAATTTAATTCAAGGAGAACACAAAAATACATGCATATTAGCAGCGCATGTTATGAAGTGAAATGTCAATATTTAATTAAGTTTATTTCATAATCCCCAGAAACATAATTGGTTCAGTTTTCCATTCTTAGAAATAATTTAAGCCATGATGTGCACTTCTGGCAAGCATTAGCCATGAGGTAATTGAATTACATCAGTCTATTGTTTGGCCTGTCAAAGTAATGGAAATTACTATGACAGGGTGAATGAGGTTCAGTTTTAGAAATTGATCCATCCTTCAGTTGATCGGTTGGCAGAGTGTTTTTTTCCCCTAAAATAACCTAACATTTGAAACATATTCCCCATCTCTGGGTTTGTCCAATTCAGCCATTAATATTCTGAGTGAGCTCAAAAAATATATGATGTAATAAATGTAATATTTTAAATGTAGAATGAAACCCTGGTGTCATGGTCAACTGTGTGTGGAGACATTGGAAAATACTTCAATCCAAAACAATGCCAGTAAAGTGAAATAAACCACCTTGTTGCCCATGTAAACACAGGGCTAGGTTTACACGTCTGATTCGTTTTCTGCTAAACAAATATATTTGGAAAATAAAAATTGAACTAAACTAACCAGCATAATCCCACGTATTCCCATCTCTCCATTGCATTCTGTTGCTCAGGTAACATATTAGCTGGTACTGCCAAACAATGAGAAATCTTAAGAAGTCTGTCTCATTTCAATAATTTTGGCTCATGTTATAATCTAACCCAGCTGTGGCATAGTGCATAGACTCCTGCATGCCTTTTTAAAGACTGCAATATGGTTTCAGTTACTGGATTTAATTGAATTTGCCTTCTAATAATTGGCTATGTTGCTGCTTTAGTCCACCAGCAGTAATCATTCGCTGCAGTGTTAAACTGGAATGTGTGGAGTAGGCATTGCACAGCTTCAACTATCTTTAACACCTATGCCATATTTTTTTAATCTGTCAATATTTGGCAAATTACCATCATTCTGAATATCTGAGGAAAAAATTATTCAGGAAAATAACGCATATATATTTTTTACATAACAGATCAATACCTGTATTTCAATAAAATAATAAAACTATCTTAAGATAGTTAATTTTACTTTGACTTTGACTTAAGATGTTTGGTTATTGTTCTCCTTCACATAAAATCGAACCTTCTTGAAGTTAACATAAATTTTCCAGCGCGAGAAGTCATTTAAAATTAGAATTTGATTTGTTTCTTTGGCTACATTATTCAGCAGACTGGTGCACTAAGGCCAATATTTGAGTTCCATTGACTTTCCCTCATCCACACTTTTCCAATGTCAGTTTGTTTTGCTTGCTGTTTTAAATGGATTAGACTGTAGTTCCATTTTTCTGAATTTCACTCTATCTCCAGGAAAAACAAACAAGAGTTATTTTGACTTTGGAGTTGGGAGAAGGGGGGAATCAAAAGGTGTAAAAGAGAGATGAGGGTGTGGCAAAGCTTGGCAAGTGTTAAGTGGACACAGATAAAGCCCTAGATGATTGGCAGATGGGTGTAGATGGTGACAAAGGCTAGATATAAAAAGGAGACAAAAAGATGTGATGGAAGGAACTGCAGATGCAGGTTTAAACCAAAGATAGACACAAAAAGCTGGGGTAACTCAAAGGGACAGGCAGCATCGCTGAAGAGAAGGAAAGGGTGACATTTCTGGTCTGAAGGGTCTTGACCCGAAATGTCACCCCTTCCTTCTCTTCAGAGATGCTGCCTGTCCTGCTGAATTATGCCAGCCTTTTGTGTCTATCTTCGGAGACAAAAAGATGTCAGATAAGTAAAGAGGAGAAGTGAAATGTAAAGCTGGACAGAGGGATGTTGGCGGAAGATGGGGATGGAAAGAGAGGGGACAAAATGGAAATGGGGATTCAGAGGGGTAGGTGGATACCCCCACTTCTCTTCCCACCACCCAACCCACCGATACACACATAATTCTCCTACCATCATTGTCACCCTGTTCCTTTCCAATCATCATTATGCTCATATCCCACCCTTCACATCTAATTCAGTGAGTAAATCGGTTTGCAAGTCACAGGCTCAGCCCCAAGACTGTATTGCTCGTTTATTTAAGTAGATTGAGATAGTAAAGCTACAGTTATGTTGGTGCAGACACAAGGAACTGCAGATGCTGGTTTACTAAGAAAACCAGCTGGTGCTGGCTCGAAGGGCCAAATAGCCTACTCCTGCACCAATTGTCTATTGTCTAAAAGACATAAAGTGCTGAAGTAACTCAGCGGGTCAGGCAACATCTCTGAAGAACATGGATAGGCAACGTATTAGGTCGGAACCCTTCTTCAGGCTGATTGTAGTGGAGGAAGAAATCTGGAAGAGAGGTGCGGTGTGGGACAACGCCTGGGAATTGATAGGTGGATACAGGTGAGGGAGGTTTATCATTGGTAGATGGTTGGACGTAGGCCAGAGATGAGAAGTCAAACTGTGAGAAAGGGACATGAAGATAGAAGAGGTGAAAAATGTGAAGCCGGGGGGAAGAATGTAGGTGGAAGGGGATGGGGAGGAAGGGGAAAGGGAGAAATGGGTGTGAATTCAGGTGGGGTACAGGGAAGAGAGGGGGAAAGAAGTGATGAGGAAAGGATGGTGGTGTTTGTAGGTTAGTCACCTAAAATTGGAAAATTCAATGTTCATACATATTGGTGCAAGCTACCCAAATGGAATATGAAGTGCTGTTGCACTCTGGCAAGAGAAGAGGTCCAGGACAGAAAGGTCAGTAAGGGAATGGGAAGATAAGTTAAAATGGTTCACAACCAGGAGATCCAATAGGTCTTGGTAGACCGAATGCAAAACAGTTAGCCAGTCTACACTTGGTCTCACATATAAAGGAGGCCACATCTCGAGCATTGAATGCACCAAAATTGGTGTCTCTGTCGTAGATGAGGAAAATCAGTCAGACTTTTATCATTAACTTTCACTGGAATTAAGCCACACACATTTGTTACATTATGACAAAGTCATGCAGTGTCATGATACACAACAAATAATTAAGATATTAATTATGAGCCATGCGTAGTGCGAACCTTTGGCTCTGAGGGGGGGTCACGTGTCTCAGTGATGGGGGGTGGAGGTCACGGGCTCCCCTGGGGAGTATTTAAGGTGGGGATCGCGCGTGCACTGATGTGATTAGTCGGGAGTCATTAAAGAATCATTGGTTTGGACAAACTCTGTGTCCCGCCTCGTTCTTCGCCGGACCCCTTCGCGACCCGCTACAATTGGTGACCCCGACGTGATCCGAACATGCAGCTACAATATAAATTAACAAAAAACATTTTCAATTGTTAAATGTGCGAAATCACCAATTGGGAAGGTGGAAGGGGGCAATCTTTAGAAAATAGGTGCAGGAGGAGGCCATTCGGCCCTTTGAGTCAGCACCTGTTTGTTTAGTGATCTGAGATATAAATTGGCATGAACTGCTTCCATCCTTTTTGTCCCCATGAACCTGCTCCATTTGATTAAAGACATGTTATTTCTAAAGGTTACTTTTCAATTTGCTTTTGTATCAGATTGCAGTGGCTTATATTCCAGATTTAATGGTACCAATTCCTGGCACTTTACGTAAGGTTACGTGACTGAACTCCTGTTGCATCGGTCACTGTGGGTTAAACCCCTGTCTCACGGTGCAAGTTGGCCCACGCGTAACCCCGAGTTTTCACTCGTGGTGATCACGTAGCGGGAACGTCGGAACTCGCACGAGCAACTTATCGACTCGTGGCGCTAACGGCAGGTACTCGGGAAACTTGTTAACTCGTGAAAAAAATCAAACATGCTTGATTTTTTCCACGAGCCAAATTAACTGTTCAAGTTAAAAATGGAAACATTTAAACTCGTTGCAATAACGTAATGGCCCGTGCGTTTACCTTAGTGTCTCCTGAGTCTACCGTGGGAACTTTCTTATAATCTGTTCGTTCGCTCGAGTAAAGACTGAACCAAAGATAGTCACAAAATGCTGGAGTAATTACATGTGGTTAAGTTACATGTGGCTCCGGTTGGTAAAGAGGCTTGAGAAATATAAATGCTGAAATACGCGCGGATCAACGCGGGGTATCCAGAGCTGAAAGTTGCAATGAAATGAGATTGAACAAGACAACTTTGACACAAAAAGCAGGAGTAACTCAGCGGGACAGGCAGCAGGAGAGAAGGAAAAATGCAAAAAAAGTGAAACTATCGCCAGGGAAAATCAAGAACTTCTTGGCTCCCTTTGCCTCAGACCTAAACGCAGCGATCCCCCCTTCGCTGTGTTATATGTGTCAACATGCATTCATTCCTGAAATCAGAGAAAAAGGCGAATGTATTCCCCCCCTCGCCCCCCGAAAACAAACCTAATCCACGTTTCCCAAACACCAGTCCGAAGAAGGGTCTCAACCCGAAACGTCACCCATCCCTTCTCTCCAGAGATGCTGCCTGTCCCGCTGAGTTACTCCAGCCTTTTGTGTCTATTTTCCCCAAACACTCGTTAGAATCAAGAAGCCATCTCTTGGGCTTTATGTATGAGAACCATCTCCACTTTCAGGTTTTTTTCTGGAGGGATTAAAACAAATTAAATGTGTGGAACAAACTAAAAATGCAAAACTGGAAATAAAATTAAGTTTGTCTAAATATCAGACGCGCATGTATTGCAATTTTGCAGCGGAGACACTGGATAGAAAGTATTCAGCGGCACGCACACCACACACACATATGTCCTACTTCCCGCTGTTAAGTTACTATTTGCTGTTAGTGTTTTTGTTTTATCTCTTCTTGTATTCCAGCTGGAGCTGTATTTTCACCGACTCGCCAACTCCCCCCCCCCCCCCCCCCCCTCCCCAAACACGAGAACTTGGAATTCGCGAGAACTATTTTGTTTTGGTCTTAAAAAAGAACAACATTTTTAGTTAATCGGTCGAAGGCTGTGGATTGGCGAGAGATTTAGATTTGAAATGCAGGGGGTTGATATTTCGCGGAGTTACCCAGCAGTAGGCAACACAGGAACCACACAAAGTATATATACAGCACATGGACATGTGTGTGTTTGTATATACATATATTTTTTTAATTTAATATATATAATATATGTGTGTGTATGTGTGTGTGTTCATATATAATGAGAGAGAGAGAGAGAGAGAGAGTGAGAGAGAGTAAGAGTGAGAGTGAGAGAGTATATATATAGAAACATAGAAAATAGGTGCAGGGGTAGGCCATTCGGCCCTTCGAGCCTGCACGCCATTCAATATGATTATGGCTGATCATCCAACTCAGTGTCCTGTACCTGCCTTCTCTCCATACCCCCTGATCCCTTCAGCCACAAGGGCCACATCTAACTCTCTCTTAAATATAGCCAATGAACTGGCCTCTGTGGCAGAGAATTCCACAGATTCACCACTCTCACAATTGCAATATATATAATATATATATATGTATTTGTAGTATAATATGTATAATATGTATATACACATATATATTGCAATTCCAACCCCGAAGCAATTGAGAGGCGATTTCCTGGGGCCATGTAATTTAACGTGTGTCTTTGCTTTTAAAAGGGAAGCGGTTTAATTGTTTACGCTGCGCCATGTTTCGTGTTGGGGAGAGTGCTGCTGTTACAATGCTTTCGATTCTATTCTGCCCTCCCCCTTCCACAGAAAAATGCCTACATTTGTCTTTGTGCCCGCTCTCCTGGGAGCAATCCAAACCAGGGGAACAATGAACCCTCAGAGGCTTTGTGTTCCTTGCTCGCTCGCTCGCTCGCAACTGTATGAACGCTCGATCAACCAGGCATCGGCCAACACGGAGGCCTGATTACTGAAAACAAAGTAAACTTGGACCAGACCTCATCATCTTCCTTCTGCCCACCCGTAACCACGGCACCACACTTTCAACATAAACCTTAATATATAAAGAATATATTATGGGGCATTGGATTGTCCGAAGAAGGGTCCCGAGCAGAAACGCCACGTGTGTGTGTATGTGTGTGTGTGTGTGTGTGTGTGTGTGTGTGTGTGTGTGTGTGTGTGTGTGTATCTGTGTGCGTATATCTGCTGTCGGGTCCCGGCGGCCGCTCAAAGTCAGTCACCCGAGCTGCTTCCTTCCTCTGAAGTGGCGGCCAGTTCTGCTCCGTGCCCGGAGCGCTGCGGCAGCCACCCGAGCTAATTCACTCCCTGGCCACAATAAAACCATACAGCAATTACAGCACGGAAACAGGCCATCTTGGCCCTTTTACTCCGTGCCAAACACTTACTGTCACCTAGTCCCATCTACCTGCGCTCAGAGCGGAGCGTGGCAAGTGGGTTACTGACCCCAATCCCCTTCCCCAGACTCCCCAAACACTGTGAATTGAGCTCTCCGCCCACCCTGGGAAATACAGTATTTAAAAACATAAATCACCAAGAAATGCACTTACCACGTTATTGGTTACTGGAGGGTGCACATTTTCCCTTTGTAGGTCGTATCAATAGATGCGGCCGCGCTGTAACTCAAAGCCACAGGATGGAGATGTCTTTTAACATTGTTGCTTTATTAAAACATACCTTCATTCACCGTTGGCTCAAGAGTAACGGGAGAGGAACTTGGTAACTCGGGAGAGGAAGTTGGAACATCGCAGCAATGACATACCCGTGGGAACTCGGTTAAACACTTGATCATAAACTTGAAGTCTCGTACACAACCACGAGTCTTTCACTCGGGGTACCTCGTGGGTCAACTCGCACCGTGAGACAGGGCCATTAGCCTGCCAAAATCTGCCTTCAAGACTCCCAGCCAATTAATCTTGATTTTTATTTTAAGGTTTACTCTGGAATTTGGACTTCTTAGATTCCACATTTATCAGAGCCATGATATACAGTCTGTGAGATCCACTGTTACTGTTCTTTAAGTTATAAGAAAGGTAATATTAGAGGTCATCTGCTTCTGTGTACAAGGAATTTAAACAGCAATGTTGGACTGGTATTGTAAAAGCCTGCATAACAACACAAAATGCATCAACCAGTCGGCAAATTCAGAAGTATATATGTTTTAGTCCTGAAATGTTAACTCTATTCTTCATTCCTATGTTTTGTAACCGGTTGACTATTTCCAGTATTCCAGATGTTAACCTGTTTTTCTTTCAGATTTCCATCATCTGCAGTTTTTGATTTTCTTTGCAAAATGGTACTTCTTCTAATTTGTTTTTTTTTGACAAATACTTAAAAAAAGAATACATCCAAATAAAATTGAAAACCAAACATAGATCATGCAGGTTCCACATGGCTGCATATAGTATTGGACATAGGATAGGCCAGAATGGTGAAGAATGGATAATTCCTGATTCCCCTGTCAGCTTGGCAAACTGAAGATAGAGACAAAATGCTGGAGTAACTCAGCGGACAGACATCACCTCTGGAGAGAAGGAATGGGTGACGTTTCGGGTCGAGACCCTTCTTCAGTCTGAAGCCAATCAGTTTATCTGCAGTTACATCCCGCACAGCTTGGCAAACAGGATGGGTCACAACATGGTAAACAATTAAATCAAAGTGAAAAGTAAAAACTGTTTGCAGAGTGTGCTATGACCAATGACTGACGGTCTGTAATCCATAGGACAAAGAAAGTAAAACAGTGCCAGAGATGAGAATGTGATGAGATGGAAAGGAGTCTAGATATTGGGCTTCACCTTTTAGTAATACTCTGAACCATATTTTCCTTTTCATATTGAACCAGACCCTCCAAATCACAATGTTAATGAAAAAGCATTAAGGTGGTTTAGAGTTCAGAGATACAGCAACATGGCCTTCGGCCCATCGACCATAGTTCATTTAGTAACTTGTTCTATGTAACCCTAGTTTCCCACTCCCTAAACATTATAGGCAACTTACAGAGGCCAAGTAACCCACAAACCCGCAGGTCTTTGCGATAAATGGGAGGAAACCGGAGCACCCAGAGGAAACCCACATTGGTCACAGGGAGAACATGGACACACCGCACAGACAGAACCTAAGGTCAGGATTGAACCCGGGTACCTGGCGCCGTGAGGCAGTCGCTCTATCGGCTGCGCCACTGTGCCGCACAGCCTGCTTGGCTGCCACAAGGTGCGTTAAAATACGACTTGCACTGCACCTGATGGAACCTTTGGTGCAGGTGGCAAAAAGTTAGCCGTCCACCAGTGACAGAAGGATGTTAGAGCATTGGCAGCCTGGCCTCAGCAGAACACACATTGGAATTGGTGGATGTTCCGTGCGAGGGAGTTGAAGTGGGCGTTGGGCTCACAGGTTCACACAACGCTACATTGAAATCCTGGTGCCATGGTAGAGGCATAAAGAGGTCGATTGGGGCATGTGTGCAGGATCCCAACCAGGGGCATCATTTGAAAATCATGGCTGGTGTCACCCAGAGTAAATTTGTCCTGGAGTGAGACTCCCTGCCGCAAATAACTGCACAGTGCTTTAAAATAGTTTTTTTTTAATCCTCATGCTGACATTTATTCACGTGTTCACATTCACAGGCCTTATTTAATTGAAATGATGACTCTATCCTTGTCTCCCAAACACCCACTGTGTACTACTGCACCTTCCACGGTCATATCATCATTGACATTCTGCACACCCCACACCTCATGTTCCACACAAAGGGCCAGTAAGCAAAGGGACTGTAATGTAATAGTTATTCAACGTCCTTCATCGTGCAGGCAAAGATAGTGAGAACAGTAGTATCATCATTGGTGATCACATGAAGTCGATTATGATTGTCCACCCAGTGTGTCCTTTCTGTGTTATGTCCCTCCAGGTAGATGCCTGTGCGTGATCTCTTTTGATGTGGGGAGACTGGTGCACAAACATCCACCACACCGTCCGTTATTGAAATGGATCCGTGTTCAACATATCTAGACTCCACAATGGTTGGGCGACTCTCACTGCTGCTGCCTTCTTCTTTGCCATTGAGATGCTTCAAATACTGGTCACCCACCATTCTCAGCCTGTTTCAACTTTGAGTCTTATTCTAGCATTTTGCATTGTCAGGAAACTCCTCTGTGACCTGCCCGCCAAGGGCAACCCTGCCAGAAGCAGCTTCAGATGGTTTAGGTCTCAGGATCTTCGGCACACACAAGGTTCCCTGATATGGCAAGATGAACACATGCGGAGAAAAATAGGAGACTAGGAAGGAGACCATCCATACCATAGAGGAGACCATCCTGCAATTAATGGGCAGAGGGGCCACTGAACCCCAAACCACCCTAAAAGTAAACTCCAGAACACGTACCATTGATGTAATAGCCAACTTCCATCTGCTGGTTTATCAGTATCTCCCCAACAACTGTACACTGGCAATATTGCAGCAGAGAAAGCAAGACATTGGGACAAATGAACAGAGGAACTGATCAGATTGGCAGGATTGTAAAATTACCAGAGCACAACTGAGAATGTGGTTTAAATTGAGTGGATGGGTACAATACTAAATCAGGTTCGGAGTAGAGAAATAAAATGGGAACATTGGACTCAAAGAGAATTTGGCCCCTTCATCACACCAGTATAAGTGTAATCCTCTTTTATATGAACTAATCATTTGAGCAAATCTATAAATCTACTTATAAATGGATGCACCCACTAATGGCTTGTTTCTTGATTATTCAGAGATGCAAACATGAATATTAATTTTGGACCAGTTTGATGCGAATTAACAAACAATCTGCTGAAGGAACTCAACGGGCTAAGTAGCATCTATAGATGGAGAAGAATTGGCGATGTTTCTGGTTGAGATCTGACCTCAGTTAGGGTCTTAATCCGAAATCTTGACCATTCATTTCCACTTACAAACGCTGCTCAACCCACAAAGTTTCTTCAGCAGCTTATTCGTTGCTCTACATTCCAGCATCTACAATTCCTTGCAACTGCAGATACAAGTTAAGGCAGAAGATGGACACAAAATGCTGGAGTAACTCAGCGGGTCAGACAGCATCTCTGGAGAAGAGGAATAGGTGATGTTTTGGGTCGCGGCCCTTCTTCAGTTCTTCAGACTGACGAAGGGTCTCGACCCGAAACTCCACCTATTCCTCTTCTCTAGAGATGCTGTCTAACCAGCTTTTTGTGTCTACCTTTGGTTTAACCCAGCATCTGCAGTTCTTTCCTTTACAAGTTAAGACACTTATACTTACATGTACAGGCACCTCGCGTTTTACGCAGGTTTGATTTATACGATTATGAAATAATGCGCTTGTTCCATTAATACCAAAACCTGATTTATGTGCTGGTGCTTTTGGAATTACAAGCTCAAATTTACCATTGACAACGTACTTGTCTATATTTAATCTGCGCATCTTTGAATTACACACTGCTTTTCTAGCACATAACCCCCTAGTAAAAAGACATGTGCTTGTACAGTTTAGAGTTAATACACAAAGTAAATATATAAAGTCTGTGCATGATATAATTGTTAAATATATATTTACCATATCCTACTTTCAACGTTAGTTCAGAAAATGTCCAGCAGTGCAAGCTTTATATTATTCATGATCTTTTATACAATATATTTTCAATTAGCTTAATAGCATCTCTAACAATGATTACTCTGGGGACTTTTATCTCATTAGCTTCTATAAATACAAAGGAATGCAATATTGGTTGAGCTTAGATCAGCAGATTCAGCAGAAGCTGTGAAAGGAAATTCCTGTTATTAATTATTTAAAAATGTGCACGTTCGAGGTATAATTTCAAACTGAACCTGTGACTTCTAATTTGGTCAGCTTTTCAATTAGACAGCAACTTTCATGTAACGGAAAATGCTAATAGTTATTCACAATGCAGAAATTGCTGTTGCAAATGTGATTGTCCGAATTTTCCGGCAAGCCTAATCAACCTTTTGCAATTTATTTCTGTACATATCTTTTTTTCAAACGTTAATATTTATAGATATCTTGAAACATTACACTGCAGCTCTGGTAATGTTCTGATCTTGAGTGTTTTTCATTCCTCTTTAATATTTGTTATTTATTAAATTCCCTACCTCACTTACAAGGTAGCGATATGAACATTGAACGAATCATGGAGCAACATTAAGATGCCACATCATTATGGTTGAGGTACAAAAAAATGGGGCCACATACAATAAGCAAGTATTTTATCCATGGTAATAATCTCTTGCTATTGTATGTGTATATTACTGATGTTCCCTCTGTTTTGCCTTTGTTCTAGTACGAGACCATAATTATAAACTCATTTACCATCAAACCAAGTGTTCCACAGTCCTAATATATTTGGGGAATCTTAATGTTAGATGCAGTAAAGGATTCTTATTATAGAGTGTGGTTCTGCTCCCTCCACTGCCTGTTCACAGATGGAGGAGTGTACCTGCAGTCGTCCTCAGAAAAACACCTGACATTTAAGGCAGGAAAATAAACATAACTGTCCTCTATTTTCATTTCATCATGTTTCCATTTTTTTTCTTGAACATTCATCCCTCTTGCCCCTTCATTCTTTCATATTACCATTTGTCTCCACTAATCATAAAGACATTGAAAATAGGTGCAGGAGAAGGCCATTTGGTCCTTCCAGCCAGCACCACCATTCACTATGGTCATGGCTGATCATCCAGAATCAGTACCCCCGTTCCTGCTTTCTCCCCATATCCCTTGATTCTGTTAGCCATGAGAGCTATATCTAACTCTCATAGAAACATAGACATAGAAACATAGAAATTAGGTGCAGGAGCAGGCCATTCGGCCCTTCGAGCCTGCACCGCCATTCAATATGATCATGGCTGATCATCCAACTCAATATCCTGTACCTGCCTTGTCTCCATACCCTCTGATCCCTTCAGCCACAAGGGCCACATCCAACTCCCTCTTAAATATGGCCAACAAACTGGCCTCAACTATTGAATACATCCAGTGAATTGACCTCCACTGCCTTCTGTGGCAGAGAATTCCACAGATTCACAACTCTCTGGCTGAAAAGGTATTTCCTCATCTCAGTCCTAAATGGTCTACCTCTTATTCTTAAACTGTGACTGTGATGTCCCCCACCCTCCCTCCATCTCTCAACCAACTCTATCCTACATATCCTTGGACATGTATTTAAGCAGGCTGTCCCACTCCAATCCTCATTCACCCTCCTTTGTCTGAGAACAATAATCTTCAATGCTTCTCAGCACATCTCATTGGAATATTGGGAAGTATGAAGATATGGAAGGAAGCTGAGTGGGGTATATTGAAAAGACAGCAAGGGGCAGAGAGATAGCAGAAGCATACCCAAACAAAGACAGGCCATAGCAAAGGGAAGCCTGGTCAGGCTGCAGTTTAGTGGCCTAGTGTTAGTTAGGAAAGATAACGCAATATTTCCAAGATGGTGACAGACCTCCTTGCTCAATAGTATTGTGGTAATGAGAAGATAAGCCCAAACTAACAAGACGCAATTCAAACGGACAATCAGAGAAATCAGTGAAAATTAAAGTAAAATATGCCTGCAGGTATATATACAAGGAAGATATACTAAATATAAAATCTAAATATAGTGTACTTGTGGTGCCACCTAGAGGATCAGATGGTAGACTATGGGGGTGTAACAGTGGCACCTACTGTTGGGAGGACTCAAAGTGTCATGGCGTTTATGCTCTGTGGGAAGGAACTGCAGATGCTGGTTTAAATCGAAGATAGACACAAAAAGCTGGAGTAACTCAGCAGGACAGACAGCATCTCTGGAGAGAAGGAATGGGTGATGTTTCGGGTTGAGACCCTACTTCAGTCTGAAGAATGGTCTCGACCCGAAATGTCACCCATTCCTCCTCTCCAGAGAAGCTGCCAGTCCTGCTGAGTTGCACCAGCTTTTTATGGCGTTTATACTTCTCAGTTTAAAATCTAGGGACAGTGAACATAGGATGACATACAAGTATGATGGAAATTGCAAAATGGTTTTCTAATAAACATTGGAATTGTATGTTAATGTTTAATACAATTCACTTTACTTGTGCAGAAGATTTAACTTTGTCAATACTTATTCCAGCTCACATCATAGATACAAATTATCGGTCATTATCGTTCAGTTTGTTGGAGTCTACTGTGGACAATCTAGATGTTTTGGTTTCTGCATTAAAATTGTGACCAACTTTACTGGTTGTGAAACTCTGGATGACTCGAGCCCACTGAAGGCACGACATGAATGCATCCTTTTCTTTCCTTTTTGAGCATTTCAGTGATGCCTGAAACCATTGTAAAGTAGAAGAAAAATGACCGCAAAATCTTTTGCCTGACATATACACATTCTTTCCATTACAATTCACGCAGAGTGAAACAATTAAAAGACATCACCCATCCCATACCCTCTCTCATTGGACTTTGAGATCACGTATCCTACGCTTCAAACTTTACTTTGCAATAATGATAAAGCGTTAAACAAACAGTTTATTGAGATCGGTAATTCTCTGAACTGAGAGATTATATTAATTGAACAGGGTGAGAGCCCTCCTGTCTGAAAGGTACATGACTATTATGTGAGCTAATATTTCATTTCATACCCCAATGGGATTAGAAAGTAAAAGCACAGAGATCTTTCCACTTACGGGACACACTAAACCAAAGTTAAACTGTAAATCTAATAAATCTAATGGAGAATTCTGGGAAATCTACTTTCACCCAGTAGAGTGTAGTTTGATATAATAGTTATACCAGGAACAGTGGATGTAGAGAAGTAGATGAACACATGAGAAAAAAAGTAATAGATTATGTTGATAGCGTCATGTTGACAGCGTTATGTTGAATGCGTTGATAAATGTTTTATGAGTTGGCAGATCAATTTCCCTCCTGGGATAAATAAAGTTCTATTGTATCGTATCATATCGTATTGGGATGGAGGCTCATGTGCAGAATGGGCCTTTTTCTGTGATGTGAGTTTTTTCGTATCACTGGCAAATTTTTCATGATATTCCATGTAGCAAGCCCTGTGCATATTTTTATTTTTTTCTTTTAATTTTGTCAAAGTGTTAATTCTATCTATTTCTGCAGACACAACGGTTCTGACATTCTAGTGCCAGAGTGGAATTACTGTGATATTAAGGTGAGGTGTGCAGAATCTAGATCGGACACGTTTGAACGCATTTTGATTTGCTTTAAGAGGTTGCATGACGTCCTTGTCTATAAAACACATTATCCTCATTTCATTCTAATTGTTACCCGATACATTGGCAGTCACTGGCATACAATGCTGAGTGCAAGCTGTGTTTCCAAATTAACAAATGGTGTGTTAATAATTTTATCTTCTCACTATGATTATGTGCCAACAGAAATGATTTTCCGCCGATTAGTTACATCACACAACAACAGACAAGGTTCCCAAGTGTTGCTGGTGGTCGGTAGGATGTATCTGATGACACTTAGTCAAAGAAGGATTGACATATCTTTAAGACATCCAAAAGAAGAAATATATATATTTCTTAAAATTATTTTTTCAAACCTTGCCTGGTCTTAATCCGTTTCTGACGTTGAGTTAATGAGAGAAGCACAATCCATTCCTTTCTCAAGCATTCTTGTAAAAAATGTTCTCAGATCCCAATTATATCAATAGAACTTCAAATACATATATTAAAATAAAGATTGCAAAGATTTTGGGTGACTCCTTTAGGTCTACCTGTTCTAACTAATGGAATGAATGAAAATAGAATTGTTCTTATACAATTGCTTATTTTGAAACAGAGCTAACTGTAAATAAACTGATATTACAGGGGGAAAAATGCTCACAAGGAATATTGTGTTTAATAAATATTTAAATGAAGAATGTTAAAACTACCAGCACTGAGACGATAGTTCTCAATGAACAAGAAACGGCCGGTTTGTTGACTATATCCAGCACGTTTCCTTCCCCTGACTCTCAGTCTGAAGAAGGGTTTCAATCTGAAATATCACACATTCCTTTTCTCCAGAAATGCTGCCTGACCTGTTACTCCAACTTTTTGTGTCTATCTTCAGTTTAAACCAGAATCTGCCGACAGCCCTGTTTCTTCCGACAGCACTATTCTTATATGTGGATATACAGTGCAATTTTCAGTTATTTGGCAGTTTAATTTAGAAATTAGTAAGTCAGCAGATTTCCCTTCTTCTATTCCTTTTCTATTCACAGATAAGGCCTGCATTCATTGTTTATCCCTAATTGTTCTTGAGAAAGTGGATGCCAGCAGATTTTTTTAACCTTAGCAGTCCTAGTTTTGGTAGCAAAAAACAGGAAGGCAGATTACTATCTAAATGGCGTCAAGCTGGGAAAGAGAGAAGTACAACGGGATCTGGGGGTCCTTGTACATCAGTCTATAAAAGTAAGCATGCAGGTACAGCAGGCAGTGAAGAAAGCGAATGGCATGTTGGCCTTTTTAATAAGAGGAATCAAATATAGGAGCAAAGTGGTCCTTCTGCAGTTGTACAGACCCCTAGTGACACCTGGAGTATTGTGTGCAGTTTTGGTCCCCTAATTTGAGGAAGGACATTCTTGCTATTGAGGGAGTGCAGCGTAGGTTTACAAGGCTAATTCCCGGGATGCCGGGACTGTCATAAGCTGAGAGAGTGCAGCAGCTGGGCTTGTACACTCTGGAGTTTAGAAGGATGAGAGGAGATCTCATTGAAATATATAAGATTTTTAAGGGCTTGGACATACTAGAGGCAGGAAACATGTTCCCGATGTTGGGGGAGTCCAGAACCAGGGGCCACAGTTTAAGAATAAGGAGTAAGCCATTTAGAACAGAGACGAGGAAACACTTTTTCTCACAGAGAGTGGTGAGTCTGTGGAATTCTCTGCCTCAGAGGGTGGTGGAGGCAGGTTCTCTGGATGCCTTCAAGAGAGAGCTAAATAGGACTCTTAAAAATAGCAGAGTCAGGGGATATGGGGAAAAGGCAGGAATGGGGTACTGATTGGGGATGATCAGCCATGATCACATTGAATGGCGGTGCTGGCTCGAAGGGCCAAATGGCCTACTCCTGCACCTATTGTCTATTGTCTATAGTGGAGGTATCCACACAAAGTTCTTGGATGGGGTTCTAATATTTAGACCCAGTGACAATTAATGAACTGCGATTTATTTCCATGTCAAAATAGTGGGCAGCTAATAGTGGGCTAGCACGGTGGTGTAGCGGCAGATGTGCAACCTTACAGTGCTTGCAGAGCCAGAGACCCAGGTCCAATCCCGACTACGGAGTTTGTACGTTCTCTATGTGACTGCGTGGGTTTTCTCTGAGACCTTCGGTTTCCTCCCACACTGGAGTAAAGACGTACAGGTTTGCAGGTTATTTGGCTTGGGTTTGTATACTTCGTATAAATTGTCCCTAGTGCGTGTAGGTTTGTGTTAATGTGTGGGGATCGCTGCTCGGTGAGGATGGTGGGCCGCAGCGACTGTTTCCGCTTTGTATCTCTATACTAAACTAAAAGCTGGGCAGGTAACATGCAGGTGATGATGATCCCATGTGCCTGTTGCCCTTATCCTTCTTGGTAACAGATGTCTTGTGTTTCGGAGTTGATTTTGAGAAGCCTTTGCAAGTAACTTTCATAAATGGTTGTATAGATGGTGCACACTGTTGACACAAAGTGCTTGTGGTGGAAGGAGTAAACATTTGGGGTTGATGGATGGAGTGCTACTCAACAGGCTGCTTAGTCCTGAGTAGTGTTGAATTTCCACAGTATTGCTGGAGCAGAACTGTATTCCATCACTCTCCTGCATGCGTTGTTGATGGAGCATATCCTTTGGGATTTAAGGAGCTGCGTCTTTTGCTGCACACAGCCAGCCTTCCATCTACTCTTATAGACAATACTATGTGGTTGGTTCACTTTTTGTTTATTAGTAAGCTCCAGTATGTTGACCGTGGAGCGTTCGGTCATGGTAAATGCTATTGAATGCCAGGTGTAAGTGATTCAATGGTTCACTGGTTTCTTTATTATCATGCGTACCAAGGTACAGTGCAAGATACAGATCAGCAAGACTATCTCCATACATAAGCATCATCTCCCGGTTAGTACAGAACGTCTATAATAGAACAGTCCACAGAGTCCATATGCGAGAAGTACCATTATGGTACCAATTCACAGTCCAGACTGCAGCTGGCCACCAAGGCCCGTCGCCACCGTTCCAGTCGTCCCATGAGCCATTGTCCCTCTCCTTGCATGCCCCTCTTCTTCCCCCTGTTCCCCGGGGATGCCTCCCGCAGCCAACCTTGAGGGCGCAAGAAGTAAGACCTCCCAGTTCTTGTTACTGGGCCTTTTGCTCAGCGTTTGCCACCATCATCAACTCCCTGCACCTCTTCTCTGATTCCTGGTCTTCAAAGGCGAGCGGGGGCCGGGCATGTCTGACTTTTCAGATCCGCGGCAGGCGAGCCACCTGTGCTGTTTGGGGTCGCGGCTCTCCTGGTAGAAACACTTCCGGCCGAGCACATGTGAACTACACATGCCAGTTCCCACATATCAATCCAAGCATGAATGGTATCCATTCTTGCAATATGCCAGCACGTCCTCCTATATCCTCTCAGAAGATGGAAATCAAATTGATTTGCAATGACTCTGGGCACGTGAAAATATATCTCTACTCCTAACTCGACCACAAAGTAAAATAAATATGGTTCAACCAACCATACTGAAGTGATGGTATGGAACTGGAATCTCCAACAACCACAGCTATTTTGCTTTTACAAGGCATGCCTTCAACCATTTATTCCATTTGCGTCCAATGATTTCAGTTTTATCAAAGCTCCTTTATCTCACCCTCATCGTGTCTTTATAACGAGGACATGCATGCAACTTTCCCAGATGAAACCCAACCCAAATTGAGTATTAGTCAGTTGGTTATTTCTGGGTTGATTACACATTTGATGATGCTGTGTGCCATTTTGATAATGGTTGCATGTTATAATTGGATGATAATTAGCAAGAGATCGGATTTGTCCTTCTTTTGGTGCACCAGGCATGTCTGGTGAACATCCGACAATGCATGGTTTGTGTCAGCTTTGTCACTTTCCTGTCATAATTTACCTGATGTTCCTAATATTTCTAATGTGATAATGCCTTCCTCATCCACAGGACACAACAAAAACACTCTGCATTCTATTTAAGTATTTTTCAATCATACATTTCTGAACAATTATGTTGACTTGGCCACAGATATGGCTATTTACGATTCTCCAGCCACCCGTTTAAATATGAAAAAGTTTTACTTTAATGCAATAAGTTCCAAATTGAAACATTGTTGGGGTGAAAAATCCCCTCTAATCCTTCTACAAATTAATTTAAATCTACACTCACTCATGATCTTGTTCTCTGCCGAGAAAAATAAACAGGTTCTTCCTGTTCATCACATCTATACTTCTCAGTATTTTATGCACCTCAGTTAAATCCTCCCCTCCCCTTACCATCCCCCTTGTTCAAAGTAAACAACCCTAGTTTAATCAGCTCTCGTTAACTCAAATTCTTCAGCTCTGGCAGCTTACACGTAAGTTTCCTTTGCATTCTCTCTCCTACTATCACATCCTTCCTGCAGTGTGGTATCCAGAACTGTACATAATATGTGGCTGTGGCTTAGCCTCTGTTTGATACTGCTGCAATATGATCTTCCTGCTCTCATATTATATGTTTTAGGCTGTAAAATATCCCAAGTGAGTTTTTTAATCACTTTATCTACTGGTCCTTCTACCTGCATCGACCGTACACACTTGTGTTCCAAGATCCCTCTGTCCCACTACACTATTTTTTAACATTCATCATGTATTTCTTAGCTTAAATGTTGTTGCTGTTGCTATCGTAACATAGGAAATGTGGTTGTGATTTCAAGCATAACTAGTCTTCACAAACAGAAATGAGATCAGGAAGAGATAATATGCTTTGGGAGTTGGCTGATAAATAAATGTTCTTCAAAAAGGCAGAGATAACTCTCCTGGTATTCTCCAAAAGAGACAGTGACCTTTTACATTCGAAAATGTCAACACATTTGATTGCGTTATCTAGACCTGGAAGTCAAATATCAGTAACAGGCAAAATAATAACACACAGAGACACAAGAAACTGCAGATGCTGAAATCTTGAGAAAAAAACCCAAATTGCTGAAGGTACCAATGGGTCAGGCAGCATCAGTAGAGAAAATGATTTTTCGGGTTGGGATCTTTCTTCAGATTGATGGAGTAAGGAGGAATTTAAAAAAAATAGTGTGGTGACACAGAGGGATCTAAGAGGACATGTGTCCTGCAGCTAGGGGTTAAGCAGATAAAGTGTTTAAAAACTCACATGGGGTACTTTACAACTTAAGTAAAAGTATATAAGAACAGGGACGTCATATTGCAGCGTATGGCATCAAACAATGGCTAGGCCACAGCTTGAGTATTATATACAGTTCTGCTCACCAGGCTGCAGGAAGGGGTGGGAGGTGGGGGGCGGGGTGGTTGGGAGGGATTATAATAGCACAATTTGCGTTTACTCTTTGCATGGGTCCATAAAGTTATATGACGAGAATTTAATTGGCTCAATACTGGCATCTGTTTGAGAGGGGATTTGCCCAATTATGACATCTGGCTAAAAACACTTGAAAATATGTATGTACTTGCCCCTTTTATTCATGTGTGGGAAGGAACTGCAGATGCTGGTTTACACCGAAAATAGACACGATATGCTCAACTCTTGCTTTTCCTCTCTCTCCATCCTCCCCCACCCTAGTTCTCCAGTTAGTTTCACTGTCCCTCTGATTAATTTTACAGATTGTATGCCTCCTTGTCACCTCCCCCTCAGCTAATAGTGAACCATTCTTCATTTTCCTTGATCATCGTCCCCTTTAGTCCATTGTTTTCACACCTTACCCTTCCCTATCTCTATGTCTCCTTCTCCCATGACTCGGTCTAAAGAAAGGTCTTAACCCGAAAAGTCACCCATTTCTTCCCTCCCACTGGGTTACTCCAGCATTTTGTGGCTTTTATCTTTTAATTATGTGTTGGGCCGTGACTGGACTGAGGATGGAGAAGATCTCGATCCTTTCTCTTCTGCTTTGTTGCTATTGTTTTAATGAAAGGAGAGCTTTGCTCTGATCTTTTTTTTCCACAGCTGCTAACTGACTAAAATGAATGTTCCTGACATTTCCTTTTTCTTTGTTTCTGAACTATCTGGAGTTTCTTTTTGCTCATTGTCTAGAGTCGACGTTTTATGAAGTTAATATCAGACTAGTCCAGTGTTGTGACTTCACGGGGTTAGTATAACATTCAAAGTTTTGTTGACACTGCCAGTTTCTCGTTAAGGTGTCGGAAGGAACTGCAGATGCTGGTTTAAACTGAAGATAGACACAAAATGCAGGAGTAACTCAGCGGGACAGGCAGCATCTCTGGAGAAAAGGAAAGGGTGACGTTTTGGGTCGAGACCCTTCTTCAGACTAGTTTCTTGTTAATATGTGTGAGCTTCAGGTCCATATCAATGTGGAAGTGACAGAGTTTCTGAAGCCTTCTTTTCCCTTCACCCCTACAATCAGTCTGAAGAAGGGTCCCAACCCGAGATGCCACCTATCCATATTCTGTAGGGATGCTGCCTGACACACTGAGTTATTGCAACATTTTGAGTCTTTCCTTTGTAAACCTTGGAATTTGAAATGGTCCTAGAACTTTTGACTAGCGACTTTGCACATGACCCTCCTAATGTATGCGACAACCAGTGATGTGATTGTACGTCACGATACAGATACATTAGCTAGGAAAGTTCGATGCTTGCCTTGTTCTACACATAAATGCTGACACGGATGAAAGTTCAAGTCACAGCTGTGGCAACTCGATGCAAGAGATTTGGATCATTCTGAAATCATTCTTGTAATGATGGAATTAATGAAATCTATGTATCAGTTCAGTCCATCCTTCAGAACTATCTTGACGCACGTTGTATGAAATGAGTTGAAAACTAGCATCTGCAGTGAGATGTTGCCTGTGTTACTCCAGCAGCTTGTGTCTATTCCAGTGTAAATCAGCATCTGCAGTTCCTTCCTACACATGCAGTCATTGCTGTTGGATAGACTTCTCTGGTGGCAATTTTAGAACACACAACATTGGCCACAATTTAATTTTGGCCATTTATTTTGATTCTGCTAGGAAAATTCTCCCTCTGCTGTGCTTGCTGTGAAAAAAGTGTAGAGCAAATATAATTTTGAGCTGTGCCTCTATTTATAAATATTTAAATACAGTACTAGCAAAATGTAGTGTATACGTGGACAGATAGAAGCTCCAATGTACGATAATATTGTACAAACTTCAGTTATATTTAAATCCAGAAAATATATGGCTATGTACATTATTTTAATGCAACAACATATTATTGACCCAAAGTCTGTCAGGGATGGAGACTTATTAGGCAGCCCGGGATTAAGATGTGCAATGCATATTGATTTTACCATGGGTAGATCACTGAGTCCAATTCATCTCTCACTGCTTCTGATTAGTTTGAAAACCAAATTGTTGTACAATGTGGTAGAAATTGCTCTGCTCCTTTCAAACTGTAGGGAATGGAGAGGAACCAAAATTGAGTGTTTCCATTATCCATGGAAACATCAGATTTGCACATACCTTGCTCACCTTCTGAGTGGATTCAACTTTTTGATGATTAATGTTAGTGGTTGAACTGTTGCTGTGCACTGCCCACAGACCTAGGCCACTTCTGCATTGTTTCTCTGTTCAATGTGTGGGGAGGAACTGCAGATGCTGGTTTACACCAAAGATAGACGCAAAATGCTGAAGTAACTCAGTGGAACAGGCAGCATCTCTGGAGAGAAGCAATGGGTGACGTTTCAGGTCAAGAGCCTTCTTCAGACTGAGAGTCAGGGGAGAGGGAGACATAGAGATATGGAAGGGTAAGATGTGAAACACTTAATAGGGGACGATGTTCAAGGAAAATATAGAATGGATCATTGTTAACTGAGAGGAAGGCGAGAACGAAGCCTACAATCAGTCAAAATTTAATCAGGACAGTGAAAAGATTTGGTCAACTAGGATGGGAGAGGGATGGAAAGAAAGGGAAAGCAAGGCTTACTTGAAGTTAGAGAAATTAATGTTCATATGGCTGGTTTGGAAGCTGCCCAAGCGAAATATGAGGTGCTGTTTCTCCAATTTCCGTTGGGCATCAGTGGAGGAGGCCCAGGACAGAAAGGACGGTATGGGAGTGGGAGTGGGAGTTAAAGTGTTTAGCAACCAGGAGATCACGTCGGTGTAAGCGGACTGAGAGGAGTTCAGCAAAACAATCGCTGAGCCTGCGCTTGGTCTTGCTGATATACTGTGTAGTCCACACTTGGAACAGCGGATACAGTAGATGAGGTTGGAGGAGGAGCAAGTGAACCACTGACTCACCTGAAAGGGCTGTCGGGCTCCTTGGACGGAGTCCAGGGGGGACATATAGGGACAAGTGTTGCGTCTCCTGCGGTTGCAGAGTACCTGGGGAGGAGTGGTTTGGGTGGGAAAGGACGAGTTGACCAGGGATTTGCAGAGGGAACGGTCTCTACGGAAAGCGGGAATGGGTGGAGATGGGGAGATGTGGCTAGTGGTGGGATCCCTTTGGAGCTGGCGAAAATAGGATTATGTGTTGCATCCGATGGCTGATGGGGGTGAAAGGCGAGGACTGGGGGGGGGGGGGGATTCTGTTCCTGTTGCGACTGAGGGGAGGGGGAGCAAGAGTGGAGCTGCGAGGGGGGCTCGTCTATGATGGGAGAGGGGAACCCCCGTTCCCTAAAGAATGAGGACATCTTGGATGTCCTCTGCTCTTGATTCTCTGTTCAGCCTTCCTGAAATCCCCTGATCTCCTGAAGTGGCTACATGTGAGACCTCGCAAATCCAGATTATTCCAAAGGACATTGCAGAAGGGTCTCGACCCAAAACGTCACCCATTCCTTCTCTCCAGAGATGCTGCCTGTCCCACTGAGCTTTTTTTATGTCTATCTTCGGTTTAAACCAGCGTCTGCAGTTCGTTCCTGCCCTTATTCCAAAAGACAGCCGTGTTGTGCAGCTTCTTCACGTTGGCTCACCTCACCTCAACTCAACTCCAAAAGGCCAAGAGACTTTTGGCCGGTGTGCAACCCGCTCCAGGATATGGGAGGGCTTTCTGCTTTTTTGATGACGTCAGCAGGATGGCTTCATTCATATTTTCAATGTGAAGCAGAGAGACAGAGAGAGAGAGAGGGGGCGGGCGCTAGGACCCGGCAGCTGCAGCTGTGCTCGGACACTATTGGGGAGGGGAGAGAGGGGAGGGGGGGGCGAGGAAAAGCTGCTAAAGTGGCATTTTACAGCAGCCTTTTCCCGTCTGAGACTTGAGCACATGAACTGGGCACCTGGGCCCTCGCCAGCTTCTCTGGGAACACATGTCGTTACTGTCTTTGTCCCAAGTGAACTTTGTGAGTGCCCGAGTGCCTGCCCAGTCTGGGAGGGCTGTATGAGGCGAGTGGCCGAGTGCCGGAAATCTCCCACGTCCTGGTCCCGGCTCCCTCTATATTATGCTGCTGATCCCCCTCATCCAGTCTCATGAAAAGACCGCAAAGTTATCTCCTCGCCTGCACAAGATGACAAGCGGACTTGGGCGCCGTAGTTTTGCAGCCAGACTGCAAATACTGTATGTTTTTATCAGCATAACCGATGCATTCAGAGCATGGAAAGATGGTGAGAGTTCTTTTTACATTTATTTTGCTTCTTTAAAAGTGCTTTAACTTCTATGTGCCTCCCCCCCCCCCCCCCCTTGTATTTTCTGGACAATGCAACCCCTTTGCTATCACGCCGTGCCCGTTGCTACAAATACTCTTGGCTTTGAGTCATTCATTGGCCGTTACACCATCTGGCTCCCATTTGAATTACTCAAAATACACAGGAATCAAACTTTTCTATTGTGCTGCCGATCAGTTGCACAGTTTACTTGGTATCCCCAGAGAGAGAGAGTGAGGGAGATTGAACCGATGTGGTTTGCACCCCATATAACTATGAACGAGACTGGTTTTCTAGTCTTTTGGTGTATTTCCAGAAGCAGATTATTGACTGAATTTTGCCAATTATTCTGTTCTCCTGTCCTGTCTGCATCGCTTGCAGAGCAAAGCAGTTCTGGTGTGTGCAGAACGTGAAGCGATGGATTGGAAATCTCTTAACCATTGTAAGGGGCTGAGAGTTGGAAAACTTAGGATTCGGCTTTTTTAACGTTTGTCCAGTTAACTCCGGCGCACGAAGCAAAACCTGAGAACTATTCTCTTTTTAAGTAACTGGAAACTTAGCAACAGAGTGACTTCCATTACACTGTTGGATGGAATCAGTGTTTGAACTTGTGGACGAGATTCGGTGTATTTCGCGAGCGTACTGATTTGGGATCATTGAGTTGGCATGAAACCTCTGCCATTGGCTTTGTGATCCCAGGGACATGTCAAGTTCTTGCTTAATGGGACCCGTCAAAGTGGGACCAGTGTTGATCCATATTTTGGTTTTAGGGACATATTCCAACTCCTGATTCTCAGCCTTTGTGCTTGGAAAGCAGGGGATCCCACCTTAACTGAGAATGTGAAGTTAACTTGAAACATCTTCCCCTGTTCTTTGATGATACTTTATTCAACAGGATGCATCACTTTATACTTCGCTTGTTCATCATTATTTGTTAGTGGTTAGCTGCAGGAAACTCGTGTATTGGATTCTACAGTTTTCATCTTTTTTTAATCAAAAATTAAATCAAAACATTAGTTCTTTAATTGACTTACCGAATCAGTGAAATATTGCCCATTTCTTTCCTCAGTTGGGCATATGATGCAGGGCTTACCAGGAATTGGGCATTTTAAAAATCTAAAACCTTTCATTACATCCCCAGATCAAACAGCTGCTGTAATCAACGTTTTTCTTTCACTCTGCAATGAAAATGAATGCACAGAATGGAATTGGAGATATTTCTATCCAAAAATGGTTCCAATAGTTCCAACTGATGGACTTCTATAGCAGAATTCTGAACTTTGGCCATTTCTAAACTTAAGCTGGCGGGCATCCTATTCAAATATATATGTTCGATATTTTGCTTAAGAGAGCCAAGGAAGAATATTGTATACCAGTATAGAGTTTAATTTACCTTATACTGTCAGCTGATTAATTAATAGTGGGAATGTAGAGTTTAATTTTATGGGTGGTTCAATTACTTTTATTCCACTCTCAGTGAGATTGATACTTAAAAGAAGATGTGGGGTGATGCTAATCCAGTCTGCTGTTTTGTAGAGTGAGACCAATTTATTCTCCTGACTCTGTAAACAAAGAGTCTTCAGCCTTAGTTTTGCTGGTTTGGGAGAGATGCTGATAAGAGGTCAGATATTTTCCCTCAGGGAATAAGCAAAACCCAGAGAAAGATTCACTAGAGCCTCTGTTGCATCCCTTTTAAATAGAGTCATACATCATACAGCGTGGAAACAGCCTTCTGGCCTACAGGCCAGCCATCAAACACCCATTTATACTAGTTCCACACTTTCCCTCTTTTATCTTCCGGCATTCTTGTCATCTGCTCCTAGATTCTGTCACTCGTCCACACTCTAGGGCAAATTGCCGTGGCCAATTAACCTACCAAGTTGTACATCCTAGGATGTGGGAGGAAACTGAAGCCCCTTGGGGGAAACCATACAGTTGCAGGCAAAACATCTAAACACCCAGAGAGCACAAGAAAATGGATTTAACTTGTTTTATTGATGCAGTGAGGCAGCAACTCTACCAGCTGTGTCTGAAGAAGGGTCTCGACCCGAAACGTCAGCCATTCCATCTCTCCATAGATGCTGCCTCACCCGCTGAGTTACTCCAGCATTTTGTGTCTACTTTCGATTTGACCAGCTTCTGCAGTTCTCTCTTATACATTTTGTCCACTGCACTGCTGTTGTTCACTGGTGTATGTGAGTGAATGGGCCTCATACTTGACATCCAAAAGATAAAGCTCCACAACTAACCTGTTGCTGCACAATGTCACCTCGCAATGACATGGGATCCTGGGAACTGTGAGCTATCTCCCACACCCATGAGATTCAGTGAAGGCATTCATGGACTGTGAAATTCATCACCACCTTCAGTATACCTTCTGTGAAAAAGAGCATTTGAAACAACCCACACCTAACAAAGAGCTCATTGTGTATGAAGTGTTGTGATTCTTTGTTCGCTGTTGAGTCAATGATTACCTGCACCAGATAGACACAAAATGCTGAGCTCAGTCTGAAGAAGGGTCTCGAACCGAAACATCACCCACTCCTTCTCTCCAAAGATGCTGCCTGTCCCGCTGAGTTACTCCAACATTTTGTGTCTATCTTCGGTGTAAACCAGCATCTGCAGTTCCTTCCTACACATTACCTACACCAGACAACTTGTGGTCCAAGTGAGATACTGCAAGGATGTATCTGCACAATCGTCCAAATCACTAGCAGGAGAACCAAACGGGAAACGCCAGAATCTATAAATTGGATCCATTTATCACACCTCACATGCTCAAAACATGCACTGCAGCAGGTTTTTCTCAATTATATTGTTTTCAGATGAAAATAGTGTGTTGGCTCAGCCAGTTCCTAAGCATGGCCAAAATGTTGCCATGTGTAGGAAGGAACTGCAGATTCTGGTTTAAATCGAAGATAGACACAAAAAGCTGGAGTAACTCAGCGGGTCAGACAACACTTCTGGGGAAAAGTTATAGGTGGCGTTTCAGGTCGAGACCCTTCTTCGAGACTGAGTCAGAGGAAAGGGAATGAGATATAGAGATGGTGATGTAGAGAGATATACGACAAATGAATGAAAGATATGCAAAAAAGTAACGATGATAAAGGAAACGGGCTGCGTGCTGGGTGAGAACGAGTGCACACAATGAGACTCTACAAGACGACTTTGAAGCTGGTATGACTTGGGTAGGGAAGGGATGGAGAGAGAGGGAATGCCGGGGCTACTTGAAGTTAGAGAAATCAATATTCGTACCACTGGGCTGTAAGCTGCCCAATCGAAATATGAGATGCTGTTCCTCCAATTTGCGCTTAGCCTCAATCTGACAATGGAGGAGGCCTAGGACAGAAAGGTCTGTGTGGGAATGGGAAGGGGAATTAAAGTGTTCAGCAACCGGGAGATCAGGTAGGTCCAGGCAGACTGAACGAAGGTGTTCAACATAATGAATGCCCAGTCTACGTTAGGTCTCGCCGATGTATAACAGTCCACATCTTGAACAACGGTTACAATAGATGAGATTGGAGGAGGTGCAAGTGAACCTCTGAAGAAGGGCCTCAACCCGAAACGTCACCTATTCCTTTTCTCCAGAGATGCTGTCTGACCCACTGAGTTACTCCAGCTTTTTGTGTCTATCAATATTTTCCCATGTCGGACAGGCATCTAACGATAACACAAGCCACCCACAGCATCTTTACTAGATTGCCAGCAAGAATTGTAGCTGTTTACTATGACCTACAACCTTTGATGTTCACTCACAAAGAGTTTAGAGCATCTTGCATAGGGATTAGCAATGAAGAGCCAATAAAGGAGTCTGCATTATGATATTGATGTCTTGCACAGAGCATCTGTCAGCAACAAACCTAATTATCAGGATGATGTTTGTAAAAGTCCCTCGTCTGAGTGCAGCCATTTTGCATATAACTTCTGACCTGCTTTATGTAATCACTGACCCCTTGATCAGCTTACATCTCGCAGCAAAATCAGGCAGCTCATTGCACCACTGTCAGTCTCAGCAAACCATTAGATAGAGTTTTTCAGATGCACCAGAGAATGTTGTCCCTCCACTCACCATCTCCCATTCAGCCCCATCTTGCCTTTATTTCCTCTTTAACTCCCCTTTCTGTAGCTGTTTTATGGGTGTCAGGAAGATTATGTTCATGACACGCTTCCCAAGGATCAGCGTAATGTTGATAGGTAGTTACAATGTCTTTGTGCAGCTTCTGACAGGAACTGGGCAACTTATATTTTAAATTATGATTCTGTTTGTAAAATGCCTTAGGACTGCATTTTGCAGGTGACGTGGGTAGGAATTAATGCAATGCTCAACAGGTGTTTACGGCACAAAAAGTATATGTGACCTAATCTCTGGAAGTGTACGAGAGCTAGTTAGCCTTACTTCCCAATAGTTAATCATGCACTTTTTAAGAAATAGCAAACACTTTATTTCTGTCAATGATATAGATACAATCTGTCAGTGAGGGCAAAGTCAGGCAACAGACAATATAATACAATACCGTTTATTGTCATTTGAACCTCATTGAGGTTCAAACGAAATTTGGTTTCTGCAGTCATACAAACAAGAAAAAGAACCAAGACACATCACAATTTACACAAACATCCATCACAGTGAATCTCCTCCTCACTGTGATGGAAGGCAGAGTCTTATCTCTCTCCTGCACTCCCCATTATCCTCCCGATATCAAAGTCAAAGCCCCCGGCGGGCGATGGCAAATAAGTCTCGCGGCCATTAAGGCCACGCCGGGCGATGCAAGGCCGCGCTCCGGGTCTTAATGTTGGAGCCCCCGGCGGGCGTTAGCAAGTCCCGCGGCCGTTAAAGCCACACCGGGTGATGTAAGGCCCCGCTCCAGGTCATTTTCAACCCCGCAACTCGGGCGGGAGAAGTTGCTGCCACGGGAGCTCCGAAAAGCGGTCTCCCACCAGGGACCCGCGAGCTCCCGATGTCACCGTCCACTGGCCTGCAGCTGGAGCCTCCGAAGCTCCGGGGTTGGGCAGCAGCCACCACAGCTCCTCCCATTCCGAACTCGGCCAGCTCCACGATGTGAGTAGTCCGCAGGCTCCGTGACTGGAGCCCCAGGTCGTTCCGTTGGTGCTAGGCCCCAACGACAACGGAGACCCGACAGAGAAAAGGTCGGGTCCTCCATACAGGGAAAATTTCCCACACCACCCCACACATACCCAGCTAAAAAAAACCCCACTATAACTACACTCAAACAAGACAAAAAAAAAAAGACTGACGGACTGCAGAGGCCGCTGCGACGTGAGTCACGCCGCACGACGTGAGATGTGTATCCTGTATGGTTTGGAAGAGTATTGCGTCCCACTGCTGTACTTTACCATTTGTTTCTATCATATTTGAGCTATTTGTTCAATAGTTTCCAAATGTAATTACCACCATGCAATTTTGTCAGAATGCATCATCAACATTTTAAAAATATTATTAACATTAAGAAGCAAAAGGTTACAGAGGCACTTGAGCAAACTGGTGATATGGCAAAATATAAATTGAAGTGTATTAGAAAAATAACGATGATTATCGGCATCCTATTCAGCATTTTATGACAAGTTAATATTAACCTTGAAATTCCTTTTTATTTTTTTATTTTTGAGGATTGTTCTTTAAACAAAATGACAGTAGCACTACTGTAATACTGGCTTGCTCATCTTTATTGAGAATATTGATCTCTGTTCATCACAGTTTGTTCCTTACAGTGACAAATTATTGTGGCGAATTGCATAAAGGTGATTACATTCAGAAAATGTTACTTGTTGTATGATTAGCCACAATTATGACAAAAACAGTGTTGAATTTAAAGGGTACAGGTGTGGCAGTGAGATTATTCCCAAACATAATGGCATTTGCTTGGATGCCTGACTTTGTCCTTATTGGCAGATCTTATCTGTGCCATTGGCACAACCAAGATGACAACCACTTTATACCAAAAGGCATCAGTTGTTTGTTACAATGCAAATATTTTTCAGAAGAGGGCAGTTGACTCTCCATGTAATGAGCAGCCAACTCTGCATTGGGACTTAAATCTGCAACCTCCCTCCAATAACTCTTAACAATAATTCCAAATTATTTCTTATTGAAATTAATTCCTCCCTATTTCTGTCCGTGCTGTTATAGTCATGATGGCGCAGCGGTAGAGTTGCTGCCTTGCCGCAAAATGCAGCGCCGGAGACCCGGGTTGGATCCCGACTACGGGCGCTGTCTGTATGGAGTATGCACGCTCTCCCCGTGACCTGCATGGGTTTTCTCAGAGATCTTCGGTTTCCTCCCACATTCCAAAGACGTACAGGTTTGTAGGTTAATTGGCTTGATAAATGTAAAAATTGTCCGGCATAAAAAAAGTATCCAACTTCCAGGTGGACTCTTCGGAAGGTACAAGGTACAAGATGTTATTGCCTCCATGAAGATATTGGGGCCTAATGAAAGGTGTGCCCTTACGGTTTGTACCCTATCCACAGTGTGGAGGGGTTGTAGATTTAAGTCCCAGAGCAGGGAATGAAACACAAGCTCTATTTTGAATATTTAGAGCAAATATGGGATGCTGCATTGTTAACAGTGCCTTTTCTCGGATACAATCGTATATTACATCCAATTACTCTCTCAGGTGAGCAGGAAAGTTTGTATGGGAAAGAAGTACTGGGAAGATTTTTCTTCTCGTATCCTAACCAATATCTGTCAACCTCGGTAATAATAGATTAACTTTATCGTTGCACATAGCAGTTTCCGGGGCAGTGTTGTACAAATTGCCACAGTATTAGAATGCAAAAGTGGTGGGTGCCTGGAATGACTGCCAAGGGTGGTGGCAGATATGATAATGGTGTTTAAGTGGATATGTAGAGATATGGATCATGTGCAGGCAGATGAGATTAGTCTAAGTTCAGCCAGGACATTGTGGGCCTATATTGTTTTATGTTCCATAATCAATAATTATCAGTTCATTTCAAAAATATTTCTATAGCTGCGAAGCACTTGGGATGTTTAGAGGATGCAAAGTATCTATTTTAATGCAAGTCTTTCTTGATCTTCTTTGTGGACAAAGTTTGACAACACCGCAGGTATGCTCTCACTGTCAAATCTGAGTGGTTGGTAAGGTGATATTGGGAGCAGGAGAGGGAAGCGTGTAACATTCGACACTCAAACCAGGCAGGGGAACCTGCTTGAAAATTAGATTGTAATTGCTATGCCAATGAGCTGCCAATACAATTTTTTACTTAAAACATGGTTAGAAAGTGGAAAACACTGCTGTTTTAAGATGCTTTTTCTACTCAGGCAATTCCTCAGGATCGAGGATGACGTACATACACTGAGTCTTTGTGGGTTATGTGGTGACTAATGCCCCTGTCCCACTTAGGAAACCTCTGGAGACTTTGCGCCCCACCCAAGGTTTCCGTGTGGTTTTCGGAGGTTCCCAGAGGTTTTCGTCAGTCTCCCTAATGGTCGAAAGTGGTTTCCGCTTCTACTATGTTCCAGACTGACAAAAACCTCCGGGAACCGCATGGAAAACTTGGGTGGGGCGCAAAGTCTCCAGAGGTTTCCGTTCAGGTTTCCTAAGTGGGACAGGGGCATAACATAGAAACATAGAAAAATAGGTGCAGGAGTAGGCCATTTGGCCCTTCGGCCCTTCGAGCCAGTGCCATTCAATATAAACATGGCTCATCATCCAAAATCAGTAACCCATTCCTGCTTTTTCCCCATACCCTTTGATTCCTTTAGCCATAAGAGCTAAATCTAACTCTCTCTGTCTTGAAAACATCCAGTGAATTGGCCTCCATTGCCTTCTGTGGCAGAGAGTTCCACAGATTCACAACTTTCTGGGTGAAAAACGTGTTTCCTCATCTCAGTCCTAAATGGCCTACCCTTATTCTTAAATTGTGACCCCTGGTTCTGGACTCTCCCAACATCAGGAATATATTTCCTGCATCTAACCTGTCCAATCCTTTAAGAATTTTATATGTTTCTATAAGATCCCCTCTCATCCTTCTAAATTCCAGTGATTACAAGCCCAATCGACCTATTATTTAATCATATGTCAGTCCCGCCATCCTGGGAATTAACCTGGTGAACCTACGCTGCACTGCCCTCAATAGCAATAATGTTCTTCCTCAAATTAGGAGGTCAAAATTGCACACAATTCTCCAGGTGCAGTCTCACCAGTGCCCCATACAACTGCATAGGACCTCCTTGCTCCTAAACTCAAATCCTCTTGCAATGAAGGCCAACATACCATTAGCTTTCTTCACTGCCTGCAGTACCGGCATGCTTACTTTCAGTGACTGATGTACAAGCATACCCAGGTCTAGTTAAACCTCCCTTTCTCCTAATCTGACGCCATTCAGATAATAATCTGCCTTCCTGTTCTTGCCACCAAAGTGAATAACCTCACATTTATCCAAATTATACTGCATCTGCCATGTATCTGCCCACTTACCCAACCTATGCAAGTCACCCTGCAGCGTCATAGCATCCTCATCGCAGCTCATTCTGCTACCCAGCCTTGTGCCTTCTGCAAACTTTGAGATGTCACATTTAATTCCCTCGTCTAAATCGTTAATATATATTGTAAATAACTGGGGTCCCAGCACCGATCCATGCAGCACCCCTCTAGTCACTGCCTGACATTCTGAAAAGGACCAGTTAATTCCTATTCTTTGCTTCCTGTCTGCCAACCAGTCCTCTATCCATGTCAATACCCTGGTCCAATACCATGTGGTCTAATTTTGCACACTAATCTCTTAAGTGGGACCTTGGCAAAGACTTTTTGAAAGTCCAAACTAATGAGGATAACAATGGGTACATCAGGCTCTTCCTTTGTCAGAACAAGTGGTGGGTGAGGGGATGGACAGGTTGGTGAGGTAGTCCTCTCCTTCCACCACGTAACCTCCTGAGCATTGCCTTGAGATTCTCAAAGCCACGCCATATGCATTTAAAGCAAGATAAGTGTACATAAGAGGTAAAATAATAGAAGGTTATGCTAATACAATGGGATAAAGCAAGGCAAGATGCAGCTCCATGGAGCATAATGTGTACATTGACTGTTTCTGATGTATTGGCTGAGGATGAAAGTCGGTTGACTTAAACATTTATGTGGTTTAAAATATGACATTTCTAGATGGGCATCCAAATCCCAATCAGTGAACTGAGGTTGAGTAGAAGAGTCCAAATATTTACAAATCATCAGTTTCCACTGCAAGACTTAATACAATGTGTTCTCTTTAAAAGCTATATAATTGCTTTATTAACATGAAATTGGGTGAGAAAAGCATTATTTGTGATGTATACTGATTAGTCATTTTGTTTAAATTAAGGCGCTCATATGGGTTTGTTGCACTGTAAATAATTGTAAAATTGGGAGCATTTTTTATGGTTATTTTTCAAGGCATCCAAATAAATGTTAAAATCAACTTTTTGTCAGGGGATAAAGGTTGTGATTGAATAGGCGAGGGAGGTAAATGGGTGGCACAGTGGTGCAGTTGGGAGAGCTGCAGCCTCCCAGCGCCAGGGACCCCTGTCCGATCCTGATGTCTGGTGCTGTCTGTGCGGAGCTTGCACATTCTCCCTGTGACCGCGTGGTTCCCTCCACATCCCAAAAGACTTGCGGGTATGGTATGTTGGTTAATTAGCCTCTGAATTTCTCCCAGCATGTGGGGAGTGGGGAAGTAGGATAACATAGAACTAGTGTGAGTGGGTGATCATGATGGGCATGGACTCAGTGAGCGGAAGAGCCTATTTCCGTGTTTAATATCTAAAAAAGTAAAACTAAACTAAATTGTAAACAATGTGTACTAGCCAAGTGTGCTGTTTGTCTTAGTAATTCTTATGAACAATTGGAATATTATCAATAATCTGTATTTAACAATAAATATTATGCAACAGAAGTATGCTTTAGGTACACACTAGAAGCACATGACATTAGGTTATAATAATGGTAGTCAAATTTGTAACAGAAAGTGTGTTTTGCAAGGTAGGGACGATGTAGCAAGGATGACACGATCTAAAGTAGCATTAAACTTACCCGGTTACTGTGAAACATTGAATCTGCTTTTGAAGTAGCTGTTATGTGGATGAAAGTGTAAAGTACTCGGATGGTTTTGTGACTGACATAACCTAGGATTGTCTCAAATTGCTTGTTTGTAATCTTTCTGTCAACATTCCTATTTGATTACATAAATGTAGCCAATAAATCATTGACGTAGCAATATACAATAGCTCAAAGCAATTCATACCACTATAGATCATTTAGGATTTTCTATGTTATAGCAGCAAACATTTTATTGTCAATGATAAATGTGATAGCCATTAAAACAAAATATGCATGCAACAATGAAACATGTGTACGTTCACTGGAGATATCACAGCATTACTACAAATTCATGCCCATAGTTTAAATAGACTTAATGTTTACATTGTGGAAGCACACAATTACTGGGTAGTCAGTGAGACATCAATATAAACACTGCTGCAACATTTTTGATTTGAAGAGGGAATTATGCACACTTGCATTTGTTTGTAAAGATTATAATATACTTCTCAGGATTCATAAATATGTAATGCAACAATGTTAAGCCTGTGGCTTTGCGAGATAGAATGCTTTATGTAAAGGCAGCCCTTCTTAGCTGTAATCTCTCATAAGCTGTCCATCCAAGGAGTCTTCTCGTAACTTAGATCCCTGTAGATTATGTTCAAAGCTCTTGGATCAACTCCAGATGTTAAAATAAAATACCAAAGCTGGCAAGCATACTCTGCAGGATTTAATCACCTTTTTGAAGAAAAATAAATCATCAATATGAGAATTATAGCCCATACCATGAATCTGAAATGAATGATTCTTTTGCTACCCTTTTCCAAACAGTCTATCAATATTTTATTTGTCACGTTGAATTTTAATTCATTGGATAGTTTGATGACTGATAGCTCTTAAAGAGAAAAATAGTTTGAACATCAGCTACTGTTAATCTTGGAATTCCCAAATGATTACATATCTTATTACAATTAAAGTAGCCTCAAGTTTTTTTAAAAATCTTTTTAAGGACCTTGTAATTCTTAACAATTTATATTAATACAATGTGTTCTTATGTGTACAGAATTTTATATTTTAGAACTTTGTGAAATCTTTCTACAACCTGACCCAAGTATTGTTCTGCAGTGTCGCATTTCCTTGGGTGACTGAATCTGAATTACAATTAAAAAAAGTTTTTGATTAATCCACTGTGTCATAACGCATTGATTTTTCATGCTTCTGTTTTCTGTCACTCTATACCCCCTCTCTGCCAACATTCTGTATTCATTGGGCTGGATCTTGCAGAGCCCTATAGGCACAAAATCCCGAAGACAGTATTTTCTGAAGTATTTTCCTGTGGGTCCAGGTGAATAGTTGAGCCTTTCATAGAGAAGCCTTGTATGATGCAAGTAAAATGGCATAAGCTCTCGAGGACTCCTTTTCTTCAGCCTTCCTAGTCAGTTCAGTTCAGTTTAGTTTATTGTCACTTGCACCGAGCTACAGTGAAAAGCTTTTTGCTGCATGCTAACCAGTCAGCAGAAAGACAATACTTGATTACAATCAATCCATTTACAGTGTATAGACACATGGTAAGGGAATAATATTTACTGCAAGGTAAAACCAGCAAAGTCCGGTCAAGGATAGTCCGGGGGACATGAGGTAGATAGTAGTTCAGCACTGCTCTCTGGTTGTGGCAGGATGCTTCAGTTGCCTGATAACAGCTGGGAAGAAACTGTCCCTGTATCTGAAGGTGTGCACTTCTATACCTTTTGCCAGATGGGGGAGGGGAGAAGAGGGATGGGCAGGGTGTGACTCATCCTTGATTATGCTGCTCGCCTTGCCGAGGCAGTGTGAGGTATAAATGGAATCAATAGAAGGGAGGTTGGTTTGTGTAATAGCCTAGGCTGCGTTCACAATATGCTGCAATTTTTTACAGTCCTGGATGGAGCTGTACCCAAACCCTACTTTCATCCTTCCTAATATCAAGCATTCCCAACTTCCAGCCTGCCCAGCTGTACCAAAATGTCCTCACCATTTGTTTGATCTCCAGCCTCACTCCATCCTACTCCTTCAACGTAAAGGTGGCTCCAGTATGGTCCTGTGCAGTGGAGGGTGTTGCAGCTCAGCTGAGGCACCCAAGTGACAAGGCAGCTCAATAGTCATCGGATCATCCACTCCCTTGATTCTCTGGAGTAGAAACAAGGAACTGCAGATGCTGGTTTACACCAAAGGACACTGTGCTGGAGTTAGTCAGCGGGTCAAGTAGCATCTCTGGAGACCATGGATGGGAGACCTTTTCGGGTTGTGAACGTCACAACCCGACCTGAAATGTCACCTGAAATGTTCTCTGGAGATACTGCCTGACCCTCTGAGTTACTCCAGCACTTTGTGTTCATTGATTCTCTGCAGGCTTGTAGTTCCAAACACTTGGGTGTTCTCCAGTGTTGCATCCAACGAACCTATCTTCATGATAATATAAACATGCCCATACATATTTATACGAGGGTATCCGAGTCACACAGACATGAATTCCCATCAAATATTTGCCACAGGTGTTACCAAGAAACATCAGTCGCTGGCAATCAGCCCTGCTGTATTTTTGTTTTCCGGCTCCAGACTAGATAGTATCAATTATAATCCCTCATCTCATTCTGATTGGGATCATCTATTGGCACATAGAAGGATCAATGTTCGAATGGAATTTCCACACAATTTCTGTCCCATTCTGAATGGAATCAAATCAAATCACGGGTATTTTTAAGCTTAAATGTTACGTGTCAATAACTACAGTTCTAAAGCTGCCATTATCCCACAGCATTTCTGCTGAATCAGCATTTTTTCCACCTTTAGACTTTAGAGATGTCGAGCGGAAACAGTCTCTTTGGCACACCGAGTCCGTGTCAACCAATGATTATCCCATATAACCCTACAGACTAGGGACAATTTTACCAAAGTCAATTAACCTACAAACCTATGGAGTTTGCACGTTCTCCCCGTGACCCACGTGGGTTTTCTCCTGGATCTCCGATTTCCGCCCACACTCCAAAGTCGTATGGGTTTGTTGGTTAATTGCCTTGGTAACATTGTAAATTGTCCCCAGTTTGTGTGCGGGGATCACGGGTCAGCACGGACGCGATGGGCCAAAGGGTCTGTTTCTGCACTTTATCTCTGAAGCCAAATTAAACTAAACTCTATGTCTTGGGCGTGTGGGAGGAAACTGGAGCACTCTGGGGAAAACCCACATGGTCACGGGGAGAATGTACAATCTCCGTACAGACAGCACCCAAAGTTAGGATTGAACGTGGGTCTCTGGCGTTGTAAGGCAGCAACAGTACTGCTGCCCCTTCGTGCTGCCTGAAGCTGCTCGTGCCAGTAAAACTAGTAAAGGGGCTAGCTGGGAAAAGAGCAGATGTTTGGACACATAACTGCATATGTCATTATTCCATAGCTTTTATACTGAATCAGCATTTTCTTCACCATGAGACTTCAGAGATACAGCGCGGAACAGACTGGAAGCAATTTTTACCGAAGCTAATTAACCTGCAAATCTGTGGAGTTTGTGCGTTCTCCCCGTGATCCGGTGTTTGTTCATTTGGGGCGTACATCACACAGTGTCCAGAACCACTGGCCCATATTAATTACCTAACTACCAGTTAAATGAAGCCACTCTGAGGCGGCCTTGCTGTTACAGCGTTTATTTGAGTAACTATGGCTGAGAACATCAATCACTTGACTTGGGTTGTAGCTGCTGTAGACATTTCAATTCGCTAAATGAGGACGAGTGACTAGCAATCAGTTAAAGCCATGAACCTATACTGCAGCGGCAGAAGTAATCAACTCTTACATTTTTATACGACCTCTCTCCAGGCCTCGTTGGCTCTACACCAATTACAATTTGATAATGTGCAATTGTGCTGCTAAATTGCACGACGTTGCCTTCATGTTTGTGGTGATAACTTTCACAAAAACCTGCGTAGACAAACTACATTCTTGGTGCATCTTGTTAATAGTGTTGCAGATGCTCCAGCTCCTAGATTTCATTGCTTAGATACTGCCTCAATGACTGCACCATTAAAGAAAATCTGAATTAAAATGATATAATAGCTGTTCTACATCTCTGTTAGAGGTTAACTCATTTTGTGCACACACGTTTGTCAAAAATTCTCTTTAGACTTTTAAACTTTAGAGATACAGCATGTAAACTGGCCCTTCGGCCTGATGAGTCCATGTCGACCAGCGATCACCCTGCACACTAACACACCATGGACAATTTACGATTATACCAGAGCCAATTAACCAGCAACCTGTACGTCTTTGGAGTGTGGGAGGAATCCAGAGCATCCGGAGAAAACTCATGCAGTCACAGGGAGAATGTACAACTCTGTACTGTGAGGGCCCATGGTCAGGATTGAACCCGGAGCTCTGGTGCTGTTAGGCAGCAACTCTGCCCCTAGGCCACTGTGCCACCATAAATTAATGTTTTAGTTTTATTCGGCTGATAAATAGATTTAAATCCACAAAGATCTCCGATTTACACAAACATGTAGGCCGGCAATTTGCTGCAAAAATCCCCCATGTAAATAAGTGGATCATTGTACTTTTGACTAAATGGATTACCAACTGCACCACACTTTTTTTTTGTTATGGTGCAAAGCACTTTTGTGGTGATTAAATACAAGTTCTAAAGTGATTCTTAAATGCTAAAATGTGTTGAAAATACTTGTGTTAATTTTCTTCTCAAACAACAGCTTGACTAAATCAACAGACTGTGGGTTGTAATCTCACTGCAGATCTCAAGTGTTTTAGCTTGCTTGAAAGAGTGTGTGACATTGTTGGAGGTTTCATTCTTTGGCGGAGACATTAAACCAAAGGTCCTATAGCGGAGCTGTAGGATCTTTGCATTAAACCACAGCTCCTTATTCAGGCACATGTACATGTACGTTCTCCCTGTGACTGCGTGGGTCTTCTCCGGGTACTCCAGTTTCCTCCCACACTCCAAAGGCATACAGGCTTGTAGGTTAATTGGCTGTGATAAAAATTGCAATTTGTCCCTATTGTGTGGGATAGTGCTAGCACTGATCAGTGCGGACTCACTAGGCCGAAGGGCCTGTTTCTGCGCTGGATCTGTAAAGCCTAAAGTCTAATGCATTTGCTCATCTGGGATTAAAGCATCAGAAACCAAATCTTTAAACACTGCAGTGGAAGCTCAGACTGCTGCCCTCATGGTTCTGGATTTTACTTCGGAGTCACGTGAGTGATTCCGTGAAGAAGCCCCGCCAGAGCGCCTGCGCATCATTACATCAGACGCGTTTGGCGCATAGACAGGCTGGAGAGCGCAGCTCCACCAGCGGTAAGTAAAACACCCGCAGGTAAGTGTTTTAAACGTTCTGCGGTTTACTAGGTCCCTTAAGGCTGGTTACAGGAGCCAGCAGGGACACTTCCAAAGGGGAAAAAATATTGAAACAGAGAAAGTAAGGCGAGTGTTGCCTATAAAGTAAACTTACCCGCGGGGCTGCGGTCCGCGGGTGTACGCCGGCTTTTTGAGACGCCGACTTCAGAGCCGCCAGCAGTTCAGCCAGCGGCAGCAACTCCAGTGCTTCAGAGCACTGTGGCCACTCCTGTCGGGAGGCAGGCCAAGAGTAAGTCTAACGAGTGATGCCGGAAAGACTTTTCCCCTTCCAAAAAGGTTGGGGCCGACTGGACAACATGGAACATCTCATAGATAAAATGATCAACCAGGAGGTGTTCCAGCCGGGATTTATTACCCCAGGGTCCCCAGCAGCTTTCAGCAGCAACCTCTAGCAGAGGTCCGGATAGCAAAAGAGCTGTACATATATGAAGGATAATAGCCTTCAAGTCTGCATGGGGACCCATAACAGTAGCGCCTTGTTTAGGGCTGCACGATACCTCCCGTAAGCATGAGCTGGGAGAAGCCAGGGCAGTATGAATCTGACCCTGAAGTTTGGTGTCACTGCTTATGTGCATACACCAAAGAACATGAGCTATGCTCCAGGTGTGCCGGATGTGGCCAGCAAATTTGCCATACCGGCGGGAGCTGGTGAAGTCATGGATGACAATCTGGCCAGCAATTTAATTATATGGCCTCTCACCAGCTTCAGGACTCCATAATGGAGGAAACTTCGAAACAAGAGATATCAGACACCCGTTAACTGTGCATCGCTCTAAAGGGGCGCATCACGAGGGCGCATGAGTTAGGCAGCAGAAAGTCCTAAAAAACTGGTTGGAGCAGGAATAATGGCGTTTGGATATCCAGAAAAAGACGATGAGGCAAGAACAATCGGCCTCATCAAAACTCATCCTGAGACCAGGATGCCTCCTCAAAAACCATACGCTTTCAGGACGGGAAGGTGTAATTGAACTAGAGACGATGGGGCAGGTCAAGGACCAAGCCGGGTGACCCCAGCTACACGTATCGCTCTTTGGAGGTTTTGGCTAAGATCAAGTGTAACATCTGTGCTTATCAGTTTTATATCTGATATACGTCCCTTACTTAGGGACCAAAACATTGGCATGCTCTAAATGCACACCCCAAACAGGGCCAGGAGACCGAGGAATCCAGCAACCATGTAGGTACAAGTACTGGACTAGTCCAGGATATATCCTCTAGAGGTCAGTCACCGGTCCGGGGTAGGTTGCAATTGTTCTATGATACATGGTGCTGCATAACATCAGAACTATTCATACTGGACTGTATCTGGGGGTCTCGAATGGGGTTTATCTCGGAAGTACATCCACCGGTACAAAATACACCTAGTCGGGTATTGGGTTTTAAATACCAGAAACTCTACAGGTGAATGATGAAATTGGACTATTATTCCAAAAAAGGGGTAATGGAAAGGACGGCATATCAGCCTCAACAATTTGTGTCCAATATTCCCCAGGCAAAAGAACGATGGTGGGTGTCGAGTCATTCTGGACCTAACCAGACTTGACTGTAAGTTTATACTTACAGGTCCAGTATAAACATTTTAAAAACTGGAATTTACAGTACTGCTAAGCAACTGGTATCAAAAGGGTGTATATATGGCAACCATAGATCTGAAAGATGCATATTATTTAGTACCAATACCGTAGATACTTGAAATTTAGTTGGATGAGAGAGCTGTGGCAATTTAAAGTTTTGCTCAAAGGGTTAACCTCAGCCCTAGGTTATTTACAAAATTGTTGAAACCAGTATCAGGGCTACTCCGCTCTCAGTGTCGCATTGCAATGGCATACTTGGATGATGTTTCTGATCATAGGTAAAACTCAGGAAGCAGCTGAGGAATTGGGTTCAGTTACCAAACACCTGTTTGAGAGATTAGGCTCCTCTCCCATCTAATTAAATCCAAATTAGTACCATCTAGAATGATTGGCTATTTGGGGTTCATCATTGATTTAACTAACATGTCAGTACTTTGCCTACGGCCAAAACTGTAAATTATGAAGGTCTGTAGGAATCTGGTTGATGAACAACAACCCTCCATTCGATGAGTAACCAATGCTATTGGTAAATTACTGGCGGGTTTTCCCTGCAGTACAGTTCGGACCTCTGCACTATCAGAATGTGCAACGAGCTAAACAACAAGCACTAAAAGAACATGCAGGTCAATTCAATAGACCAATGCAGTTGTCAGCCGAAGCTGTCGCCAAGTTGCGGTAGTGGATAACTAATGTCTCACGATGAACTAGAGACATTCTGACTCGATAACCTTCAGTTTACAATCTGATGTGAGTGCTTCGGGATGGGGAGCCACTGATACCAAGTCTAGCTGCGGCGGCAGATGGAATGTGGAAGAAGCATTAATCCTGCAGAGGCATGGGATAAACTGTGTGGAATTGCTGGGTGCATTCTGTGGCCTAAAAGCATTCTGCTCAACAATGCATGATTTGCATGTGCAGCTTCAGATTGACAATACCACAGCTGTTGCATATCAATCACATGGATGGAATTAGGTCATTATCATGTGACAATCTGGCTAACCTCATTTGGCACTGGTGTATTACGAGAAACATCTGGGTCTCAGCTATCTACCGACCAGGTAGAAATAACGTAGTGGCAGACACCAGGTCAAAAAAGTTTCAAAATGATTGTCAGCCGGTATGGATAGCCAGACAAAGATCTGTTGCATCCAGGTTAAATCACCAGTTACCTAAATACGTCTCATGGGAACCGGATCCAGGGACAGTAGTGGTGGATGCATTCTCGCTACATTGGGGACGTACGTTCTTATGCTTTTCCCCCATTCTGCCTCATCAGTCAATGTCTCACCAAAATAGAGCACGACTGTGCTTTAGGCATTTGGTAGTTCCTAACTGGTCCACGCAGCCATGGTTCCCATTGGTTCTGAGACTGATGACACAGCCATTCATGACTATCCCCAAATGCAGCAACTTGGTGGTTCATCCTGGGACAGGAGAGAGTCACCCTTTACATGATCGTATTAATCTGTTGATTTGTATCTTCTGACCAGAATATTCCAGAGATTCGGACTATCGAGTACGACCGTGGATGTGATTACGGTGGCCTGGAGAGATAGTACTAAAAAACGATATGTATCTCATATTAAGAAATGGGAGATGTTCTGTTTACAGTCAAATATATCTTATCATACTGCAGGCATACCGGATGTATTGGAGTTCCTTGCTGCATTACATTTTGACAAGCAGTTAAACTATAGTGCCATTAATAGTGCTCAAAGTGCTTTGTCCTCCTATTTAAGGCAAGGGTCTGGAAAACACTCTGTCGGATCTCATCTATTGGTGGCCCGATTCATGAGAGGTATTTAAACAAAAACCCTCCCAGACCTAGATATACGGAAATCTGGGATGTAAGCATAGTTCTCACACTGGTTCGGCAATGGGCTCCAATTACATCTCTGCCTTTCCAGAAGTTAACGCTCAAAGTGGTCATGTTCATGGTGCTAGTGTCAGCGCAATGGCTCCAGATATTGCAAAAGCTACGACTGGACAGCATGCATTCTTCTGTAGATAATATTATGTTTTATGTATATGATCTAATCAAACAAAGCAGGCCAGGGATGGCTGGAACCAAAATAGGCTTAAAATATACCCCATTGACCTGAGACTATGTGTAGTTATGCACCTGAGTCAATATATTAAGGTCATCAAGAGTCTCAGAGGCTCTGAAACAGCGATGCTCATCAACCACATAAAACCTCATGTAAATGAGTCAGTACAAACTATTTCTAGATGGCTGAAACAGGTTTGCATTATGCTGGAGTAGACACTGATGTGCTTAAATCTCACTCCACCAGGGCAGCGTCAACGTATGCAGCAAAAGCGCAGGACGTGCCTTTAGACCAAATCCTCACCGCAGGATGGTCCAGTGAAGGAACCTTTTTCACGATTTATGATAAACTTGTCCTCGCTATCGAAGGATTTGGGCATGCTGTTTTGGGTTCTGTTTGAGTTCTCCTTTGTAATTTCCCCTGCGAAAGAGGGGTTATTACTGTTCTTTTATTGTTTAAGACGTTCATTGTATAGTTTAAACAATGTTCAATACATTATTTGTTTATCTGTGTCAACCAAAGCAGTGTGTCGTATGGAACTGTATCTACGGCATGAAATCACAGAGCTTTGAAATCTTCACGGAATCACTTACGTGACTCCAAAGTAAAATAGCAAGATTAAATGAGAACCTACCAGTTTGAAGTTTGATCTTTATTTCATGAGGAGTTACGATGAGGGATTACGTGCCCTCCGCTCCCGGCCCTCATAATCGCAAAGATCATCTGGTAGTTCTAATCTTCAGAGTCTTACTATATCCCTTCGACTATAGTTACTGTGATTTCACGCTTCTGCTTTGAAGTATGACGCGCAGGCTCTCTGGCGGGGCTTCTTCACGTAATCCCTCATCGTAACTCCTCATAAAATAAAGATCAAACTTCAAACTGGTAAGTTCTCATTTGATCTTACTATTATAATGTGCAAACGTATTGCTGAGTCACCAGTCTGGTCATCTATCCACCACAGTGATGCCCAGAGGCACTGGGAAGATGGTTAACCAAGCTGTATTTACTGGCGTCACACGCCGTTGAGTTCTCCATGGATATCCCAGGTGGAGAAGAGCTGGGTGACCATTTGAAAAGAAAAACTGAAAATTCTGGTAAAACTCATCAGATCTTGTGGCATATATGGATAGAGAAACAGTTATTGTTTCAGTTTGGTAACTTTTCATCTGAACTAGTTTACTTCTTTTCCCTTATACTCCACTGCATGCCATATAGCTGGTGATAAGAATTGTGCTGTTCAGATGAAGTCATGCAGATATAGTGCACCATAATGAATCCTTGTCCCTTGGGGCAGTGGGCAGGTGCAATAGACCTGCACGGGAAGGAAGACGCTCCCGCCCCCACGAGTCTCGGGTAGATGCGGCTCGTCAGCCTGGGAAGGCAGTCCATCTAGGAGAGGGAAAACTCCGATTTAAAACCTCCACTGCCTTGTGGCCATATCCAGTCATGGAAAAGGCTCATAGAAACATAGAAACATAGAAATTAGGTGCAGGAGCAGGCCATTCGGCCCTTTGAGCCTGCACCGCCATTCAATATGATCATGGCTGATCATCCAACTCATTATCCTGTACCTGCCTTCTCTCCATACCCCCTGATCCCTTCAGCCACAAGGGCCACATCCAACTCCCTCTTAAATATGGCCAACGAAATGGCCTCAACTACCTTCTGTGGTAGAGAATTCCACAGATTCACCACTCTCTGTGTGAAAAACGATTTTCTCATCTCGGTCCTAAAAGACTTCCCCCTTATCCTTAAACTGTGACCCCCTTGTCCTGGACTTCCCCAACATCGGGAACAATCTTCCTGCATCTAGCCTGTCCAACCCCTTAAGAATTTTGTAAGTCTCTATGAGATCACCCCTCAATCCTCTAAATTCCAGTGAGTACAAGCCAAGTCTATCCAGTCTTTCTTCATATGGAAGTCCTGCCATCCCAGGAATCAGTCTGGTGAACCTTCTCTGTACTCCCTCTATGGCAAGAATGTCTTTCCTCAGATTAGGAGACCAAAACTGTACGCAATACTCCAGGTGTGGCCTCACCAAGACCCTGTACAACTGCAGTAGAACCTCCCTGCTCTTGTACTCAAATCCTTTTGCTATGAATGCCAACATACCATTCGCTTTCTTCACAGCCTGCTGCACCTGCATGCCTACTTTCAATGACTGGTGTACCATGACACCCAGGTCTCGTGGCATCTCCCCTTTTCCTAATCGGTCACCATTCAAATAATAGTCTAGAGTAAATCTCCCGGAGTAAATCTCAAGAAAATCCGGAGTCGGAGCCCCTAAGGCAGTTCTTCTTTGTCTACAACCTCGCTCTGGCAGCTCCTGCGACGGCGCTGGTTCCAAACTGTAACGGCCCTGCTGTTCCTTTGGATCGATCAGTGACGTGGAGAGGGGGGACGTGCTGCATGGGCAACAGCCTGCCCTCCATATGACATCGCCCAGGCTTGCATCCTACCACACATCATCGTAAGCGACGCTGCTCTAGCCGAGGTTTGGAGCAAGCAGCCAACAACTAGGATGCATCACCCATGGTCAGTCATGACTGAGGGGGGGCTACATGCCTGCAAATGAATCCTTACAATTACTCTGCCAAGTGCTGCCAGCTCCTCCTGAGCTTTCCATTCAGCAAGACCATTGTCTTTTCACCGCACTTGAATAGTGAAAGGCTTGGATAGAGTGGAAGTGGAGAGGAAGTTTCCACTAGTGGGAGAGTCTAAGACTAGAGATCATAGCCTCAGAATTAAAGGATGTTCTTTTAGGATGGAGATGAGGAGAAATTTATTTAGTTAGAGGATGGTGAATCTGTGGAATTTTTTGCCACAGAAGGCCGAGGAGGCCAAGTCGGTGGATATTATTAAGGCAGAGATAGATAGATTCTTGATTAGTACAGGTGCCAGAGGTCATGGGGAGGAGGCAGGAGAATGGGGTTCGGAGGGATAGATCAGCTACGATTAAATGGCAGAGTAGATTGGCCAAAGTCCATATGTCCTTATGACATGACCTTATGACGTCTGGTCTGCTCCATCAGATTTGTGTGGCAGCATGGCTTTCATTCTGTGGACAGAATCATCAGCTGTGTTGTTTTTCAACAGACACTCTTTAGTTTGCTAGTAAAATAACAAATGCTGGAAAAATGCAGCAGTCAGACAGCATCTTATGAATGAGAAACAATTAGAAACACAGAAACTGCAAATGCTGGTTTGCAAAAAAAAAAAAAGACAAAGTGCTGGAGTAACTCAACGAGTCAGGCAGTATCTCCGGAGAACATGGGTAGGTGAGCCAACCTGAGACATCACCTATCCATTATCCCCAGGGGTGCTGCCTGACCGTTGAGTTGCCCGCCACTGCTCCTCCTCTTCCAAAGCGCCAAGTGTATTAGGCCACAAAAGGTAAGGATAGGTGCAGGGAAAACATGGAGGATATTCGTGGGTGGTAGAACATACCTGGACCTTCCTATCATGGTTTTGCTACTCTCTCTGTGACTTCCGACTAACATAATGACAGCTCAATGCAATATTTCTACTCCTGTTGTGTTAAGATCATGTATTATCACATGTGTGCCAAACAAAAAGAATAGGAAAAGTGAAACTAATAGTTGAAACAAGGAGTTTGAATCAAGGAAAACAATATTTGGTGAATTCTATAGATTCCCATGCAACTTATTCCTAGATCAATGCATTAACCAGATCTAAGAATTGATTTGCAAAGATAATTTGGCTTTCATGCTGATTAACTCATTTCAGAGACAATTGAAGAGATCTTATAATTATTTTAATTTTGCTCTATCGGTTTTGATTGTATTTCAGATACATTGTAGGCTATTTGGATGAAAGGTTTCTTTCCTCGCCAAGGTATCTCATCTCACGCTGAGTTGAGTTTCTGACTACTGATTGTTCCATAAAGGTCCTGTCCCACTTAGGCGACTGCCAGGGACTAATTTTAATGGAATTCACCTACGACACCAGGTGACAACCTACGACAGCACCTACGTCAACCTACGACAAAAAAATTGCCAGTCGCTGAAAAATGTTCAACATGTTGAAAATTTTACAGCAGTCGCCTGTCTTCGCCAAAAAAATTACCTATGTGGGACAGGCCCTTAACCTAGATTACTTAACTCCATCTCCACTCCAGCTCCTCTCCACCTCTGCTGCAATACACATCAGTACCTTTGTTACCAAAGATCCTATAGTGGAGCAAGATAGACCACTCCTTCTAAATGCAATGGGCTGACGTGTAGTACGCGACGGAGCGGAACGTGGGCCTTTTTTTCATCCATTTCAGTAACCCGACCCAACCCGACCCGACTCGCAGTGTAATCAATGTTGCGGGGGAACAGTTTGTGTTAATAAATTTTAATTCTAAAAATGAGGGGAAGATTTTTACCAAATAACTTTTCTTTTTACGAGGATGTTTCCGTAACCGGCTTCCGTCTCCCGTCTCCGCACTAGTATCTTTGTTCCGCTATGGGATCTTTGGTGCGGCAACGGAAGTCAGTTATGGAAGTGGGGCCGAAAATTACCTTGAATCTGCCCATGACTGTACTACGTCTTTTTTGTCGAGTGGGCTATCTTGCTTGCTATGGGATCTTTGTTTGTTACCGCGAGTCTGCCTCTCCAATGCTTTGCTGGCCTACAGCCTAACGCCCACCCAACATAAACCTGAACTCAGTTACTCAAGCTGCAATTCACCCCTTATCCCAGGACTTGATCTATTGGATCCTATTCTGTCAATGCTGTGATTTAATGCTTCTCTTTGTTACTTTCAAATTTCTCCATGGCTTTGTTACTCTCCCTGTGACTTCCTATTGACATAATGACATGTCAATGGCTCTCCAAACTAGCCTCCTTCACATTCCACAATTGACACCGAGCTTTGGCCATAAACCTATCCGCATTCTTACATTTTATGATGGTCCTTAAAACATAACGCTGACCTGCCCTTCTATTTTCATGTATGGTTTGATATCAACTGTTGTTTGGTCGTGGGTACACAAAATGCTAGAGAAACTCAGCGGGTGCAGCAGCATCTATGGAGGGAAGGAGATAGGCAACGTTTCGTGCCGAAACCCTTCTGCAGACCGAAACCCCCCTTCAGACTATTGTTTGGTCGTATTGAGAGCACCACACCTTAAAATCATTATATAACAATATCAAGAAATCAGTGACAATGAGGACATTGACCTCAGTCTGCTACATGACTGCCAGGGTTCCCTGCATCACAACAGGTGAAATTTAAAAAAGCACCTGGTGAGACATTTTAGATGTGAAGGGTGTTATTTGGCTGTGAATCTTGGCTTTCTGTCGTGGAATAACTATTCTCTTACAAAACAAGATACAAGATTACTAAACTTAAATCAACGCTCGCAGCAAATTCTAACATATGTTTGGTAAAGAAAAAGTGTAAAAGTTCTTAAGCATATATATTTAATTAAAGTAACTAAACTACACTATAAAATTGTAATTAATTATACACTACAATGATTTCCATATTGATACTATAAAATTACAAATGTAAATTTAAATATGAAATAGTGGAAAGTAAACAAAAATATATAATCAGGAGGAAGATATAAAGGCAAACGAGAGCAAGATGTGATTATTTTCCTTTTAATTAGTGACATATAAGATCCTTGATATTTAAAGACCTTTTGTTTCCCTGTTTTTATTTTAAAATAATGCCACATGTGATTCAGATTAGATTATCTAAATTGGGAGATAAAGACCATACTAAGTGACATGGCATAGAAAGTTTCATTTTAGAACAATTAATATTCAACATTATGGTAACATGTTTGCAAAAAACTGTTCAGTTGCCTAATGTAGTTATAATTGTGTGGAGATGCAAATCAGTAGCGTTGTTGAATGGATTGATACTCTTTCATGTTGAAGTGAAATGGATATTGCTTTGAAATGAGGCCATGTGCTTTAACTTATTGTTCATTCAATAGATCGCAGTTCAATAGTACTTTATTGTCATATGTACCTAGATAAAGTGAAATTCTTTGTTTTGCGTACATTCCAGTAAAACCATACCATGCATAAATGCAAGAGTGCAATGATTGTAGAGTATTAATGGTAAATATCTTTAAAGGCAGTGCAGAAAGGAGTCACCATGTTTCCAGCACCTTCCCAGTAATAAGTTCATGCAAATGTCGAGTCTTAACTTGGCCTTAAAGATACGTTGTCTTGGCGGTGGCACTGGGCCAGTGTTTGGAGGTTGGCGTGGCCCACTTATGCCGTCGATGTTCTCCGCTGCTCTGTACCACTGCAGGCTGCGTCCGATCCACACACTCGTCCGATCGCGGTGGAGCCTTCAGTGGCGCCTGATTCACACCATTCCCAGGATGTCTTAGGGATTCCAGCGGCTCACTCCACCAACACCTCAACCCCCTCTCCCCTCCCGTGGCCACCCCTCTGTTTCCGTGTGGCAGGGCTCCTCATTTAGCTGATATTGAAACCCTTAGAGAGCTTCTTATGGCACTGGAGGTGAGTCCACAGCCCGCTCACTGGCATCGATCTTCTTCCTACGCCACAGCTGCCATCTTGGAAGCTGTTATAGACTATTATAGAAAATATATATCATTATAGAAAATATATAACACAACAGGTATCATTCAGCCCATCATGTCCATTCTGGTTGATAAAGGGATACATACGATACGATAGAACTTCATTTATCACAGGAGGGAAATTGATCTGCCAACAATCATAAAAATACAAAAATCATGAAGCATGAAATTAAAGTGACGAATGGAAAGTATTGCAGATGTGCAAAGATTGGGGAGAGAGAAGGGGGGGGGGGGGGTAGGGGGGAGTCAGACTCGGTCTCAGTCTACCCAATGACAGAAGGGGGAGGAGATGTACAGTGATAGTCACAGGAAAGAAGGGTCTCCTGTGGCATTCTGTCCTGCATCTTGGTGGATCCAGTATGTTGCTGAAGATATTCCTCAGGTTGACCAGTGTGCCATGGAGCGGGTGAGCTGTATTGTCCAGGATGCTCTGTACTTTGAGGAGCATCCTCTCCTCCAAGACCACCTCTCGTGAATCCAACCGACCCCAGGACGGAGCCAGCCTTCCCGATGAGTTTGTTAATTTTATTGGCGTCCACAGCCTTTGCCCTGCTGCCCCAGCACACGGTAGTGAAGATGGCACTCACTGGTAAAACATCTGCAGCATCTTACTGCAGACTTTCAAAAAGTGCAGCTGGCTCGGTCCTTTCTTGTCCAGTCCAGTTTACTGTCCAGGTACACTCCAAGGTATTTGTATTCCCTGGTCAACTGCCTGGCCTATTCCCACATTTCAACAATTGGTCAGTAGTCCTGCAGGTCATAGCTCTGTAAGTACCATTCCAGTCACTTCCTGCCCCAACTGTGAAACACTTTAATTCCCAAATTGGCCTCACTGATCACCACAGAGCCCGAGTGCAATTCTCAATCCCACGAGACTGTGAAAGAAATGTGAATTTGTGGAATTCCGTGCCACAGAGGGCAGTGGAGGCCAAATCACTGGATGGATTTAAGAGAGAGTTAGTTAGAGCTCTAGGGGCTAGTGGTATCAAGGGATATGGGGAGAAGGCAGGCACGGGTTATTGATTGGGAACAATTAACCATGCTCACAATGAATGGCAGTGCTGGCTCGAAGGGCCGAATGGCCCCATCCTGCACCTATTTCTATGTTTATATGTAAGTAGATACAGTATTCTCCGCATACATTCCCAAGTGTCTCTTTTCTGCCTGGTGCTCAGTATGCACATTCTCCTACACCATTACGCTTTCACGAATGCTCACTGTTCTGGACTAATGTCTGCATGGCACTTTTCTGCCAGTAGTGTGTGGCATATTGTACAATGCTTTGCAAATGCTGAGGGTTCACCCTGGCCGGAGTTGGGGGCCAATGCCTTACTAAAGCCAAGCATTCCTTTTCAAGGGGAACATCAGTACTTCAAAGAGCTCTGGTACTTGGCAACCTACTTTGTGCCCAAGCAGCAAAGTAGACAAGAAGATGTCTCCTTCTGCAAACAGGAATGTTGTCAGAGTAGAAAGGAAATCAGCAGGTTATGTGACGGTGTTTAAAGGAGGGAGCTCACTTTATTGATGGAGGTGAACTTTATTAAAACAACATCTCCAGTAGCAACCACTGGAAACAAAAGCTGAGAGTCAGAACACTTTTGAAGCAATCCATTATGCTTTATTGAGTTTCAGCTTACTTCAGATGCAATGAAAGACCTTAATGGTCTTCCACGTCATCATTTGCAAGTTATTGGTGTTCTGAGCATTTCTCTCCTGATTTTCTATGCACGGTATGCACAGGGCACTAAGCTCATCAACTATATGAGGTTCTGTGTAGCTTCATTGAAGACACCCCAGAAAATATTATTGTCCTTAAGGCCAATTTAAGGCCAATGATACCGTTGACATCAACGTTAGTTTCATAATCAAAGCCTCATTAGTTAAATCCACAGTTAATCATGGATTGTTGTCTGCTGACTGGCTAGCATGCAACGAAAGCTTCTCGCTGTTCCTTGGTGCACATGACAAGAAACTAAACTCAGTTGTTGAATAACTGGAGAGCCCACTATCGGAGGCTGTTTTAGTTTTGAAGAATGCTCGTTTATTCGGTTCCCACCGCTGTCTAATCGTTTTGTCATTTGCGTCCGTTTACAGAGAGACGGCATCAGGCAAGAGTAAGGAAATGTATGGAAAATATTTTTAGACATTTATTTCCTGGACATTAAGTACTGTACATGCCATAAATTAAAATTATGTGATTGCGGCTCAACTGTTAAGAACAATGATTCCATGAGGAAAGAATATATATATATATATATATATTACCAAGCTGTTGATGTGTAGAGAACAAGCATATTTCATCTGGTAACTTGGCAACCAGAAATGCAACTTAGTGGTGCTGGCTGTTTCTCAGCAACCTGAGCACTAGGGGAATGAAATAGGACCCTGTATTACCAGCTTTATGCTGAGGATTTAACTTCTATCGGCACTTTGGCACCATTTAATCTTTCCCAATCATCAGCGTGGGAGTACATTACAGCTGGACAACTCAATGATTTGAGAGAAATAGTCACCATGTACAATCAATAATGAGTTTGACGGGGTCAGTCTTCATCGAGCATCCTTGAATATACTTGACCTCCATTTGACCTTCACAGCCCAGAATAAAGGTGTATATGATATCAAACTAGAATTAGAAGGGCGGGACGGTGGCGCAGTGGTAGAGTTGCTGCCTTACAGCGCCAGAGACCCGTGTTCGATTCTGATTGCGGGTGCTGACTGTACCTTCTCCCCGTGACCTGCATGGGTTTTTTCTGAGAACTTCGGTTTCCTCCCACACTCCAAAGATGTACATGTTTGTAGGTTAATTGGCTTGGTATAAATGTAATAAATGTCCCTAGTGTAGGGTAGTGCTGACGAGCGGAGTTTGCAGGTCGGTGCGGACTCGATGGGCCGAAAGGCCTGTTTCTGCGCTGTATTTCGAAACTAAAATTAACTGATGCTCTATTTTGCCTTGGTCTTAGCTAACCATTTGCCCAAATGCTGGTAAGACTATAGTCTCAACATTTCAGAACAGTAGCAAAGTACAAAAATGCAGGACATTCCTCTTACCCATAATGTAAAGGCAAATAACTCCATATTATATCTCCAATGCCACCAAAATATTGAAGCAAAGGCCAAATCCAGTCAATCGTTTTTGAAACCAAACATGCACAATATAGGGGATATAACTAAAGAGCTTTGCTCATTTTGGGTTTGTCAACCAGTTTGATCTGGTTAGAGAGTTGCCATAAAACTGTGGTCGATCAGCATCTAAGGGCAGCCAAGGGAACGGTTTAGAGATCTCTGAGGTCCAGCCCACCAGACTAACTTTTTGTATTGCACATCAGACTCCCAGATACCTGCCAAGAGTTAATCTTGCTCAGAGACTATATTAGCTGACAGCAATACTGAGAACAGCAGGGGACCTCAGACACCACCCACAATTGTGATTCGAATCATATAGATCTTACTGGAATAAAGTCAACATCATCTTCGTACTCAGCTATTGCTCAACTCTGGTGGGACTCTTGATTCACTGCCAATATCTCAAACTGCACTGTGGTTCAGTGTCCAAGTACGGAAGTACTGGGATTATCGTTCCTCGGAAAACCAGGTCCATCTTGAATCCATTATAAATGGGCCAGGGAATATGTGGGCATGTTGCATAGATGGAGAATGAGCAAAGATACTAGCATTGATGCTATCCAAGTCAATCAAACTTTCACTTCATTAATTCTCCTGAAACATCCCTTCATGGTGGAATGGGAAAATGCGAGCACTTGACTGTTGATTTTCCACTCTTTGATTTTAACAGGCAGGAAAGAATAGACGGAAACACGACAGACTGCAGATGCTATAATCTGGAGCAAAAAGAAAATTGTTGAAGGAACTCAGTGGGTCAGGTTTCATGTGTGTAGACTGGGGATGGTCAATGCTTTGGTGTGAGACCTTGCACGGCACTGATGCAGGATCTCGACTCAAGATGTGGACCATCTCTGCTTCCACAGATGTAGCCTTACCCACTGGTCTGCTCCAGCAGTTTGTTTTTTGTTCCAGAAAACGATGGACAATGCAATTGTAAATTCCTAATTAATGATGTGTTAAGTGCTATGCTACATTGGATGGTATGCAGTATCCTGCTATGCACAGTCTCCACTCTTTGGGGTCCATTATATCACTTCTTCCTCTATCTGCCCCATCTTTATTGACAGAGTCTTTAACATCCTGACCCAAACGTTACTCTTTCTATGCCGTATAATGTTGCTAACTCTTCCTGCAGTTATAAGTCTTGTCAAAATCATTTTTTTTTACTACATCAACAGTCACTTCCTCTGCCAAAAATATTTATTCAAATATTGAAATAATATATACAGTACAGTAAAAAAACAAAACAGAACCCACCACTATAATACATGGCTAACGATAAACCATTATACAATTATCTTGCACTCCATGTCGAGGATGCATTCAATCAGAGCACTACGGAGTTGCAGATGGCCACAAACCAACCTGGACACCCCGACCGGATGAGATGGTGGGTGAGAAGTGCAGCCAGAAGGCAAGGAGCAGCCGCTTTAGATAATGGACCAGGGGCTGCAACCTCACACACTCCATATACATGTGGTACGCAAGAGTAGGACATCTTGGCTGTTTTTCCGTTCTCTTAACTGGAGATGGTTAGGTCTCCAGTGAGATCTTCACTGCTGCCTAACTCCAAAATAATTCATCCTCCAGATAAGTCATCAGACCAGCACCTTCGCTGGGTTTATACTTGTCAGCATCACATCATTGCTCCACCAGTCACTGAGAAACTACAGTTCATCATTTTTCTGGGAATTGTATTATGTTAACACATAACTCATTGAATCACCAATACATTTTAAAAATATTTAAAACCTGGAAATAAAACCTGAAGCTTTGGCAGTTATAACAAAATACGTTGTATTTTGCACAAAATCATTATAGAATAAATACTAAGATAAAGGAGGAATTGTCATCTGAGCAGCATAGTTTCAGAGTATTAATTAACATGCATTTCATGCACAGTAAATAAATGATTATGTAATAACCTTATGTGCGTACAATATTGACAGAATTTTCTGGATGCAAACCTATTTCAAAACAGGCTATTTCTATAAAACATTTTTACTTTAAATATGAGCCAAACATGCTTACCATGACTGATGAGTACAGATTTCCAGTCATATGCTTTGAATGAAGCCATTTATTAGCTCCAGACTTGAGGTTTTCAATATGCCAAAATTAGAAGCTTAACGTACTCAAACTGCCTAAAGTTAGGTACAGCAATAGATATGATGCTTCCTTTTTGAGATGATTCTATGAATTTAGAACTGTGTTTCATCTATTTCAAAATACATTCTCAAAAATATGTATTTTGTAGAGTTGGAAGCTTCTTTTAATAGGAGTAAATACAATGGTCTCATTAGAGACTGAAAGTGCTCGCTTACATACGGTCATATGCTTGAGTTTATCAGGAGATGTTTAGGAATAATTTATACCATTGCTTTATGAATCAACAAATAATCATTGCTATTACATTTTTAAATCGATGAAAATATTTGCTGTCACGTTCACATTCAGTGAACTGTGTGAGTTCACATTCTTTTTACCTGAAACCATGAAAAAGGAATAAGATTAGGCCACTCAGTCCCTCCAGCCTGCTCCACTTACACCTTTGCTCTGCTAGGATAAACCAATGATCCTATAGCAAGATAGTGCACTCGACGAAAAAGACGTAATACGGCATGCATGTGCCGTGAGTAATTACTCAGGGTAGGCAGTCAGTCGGCTTTTAAAAAAAACGTAAACAGCGCCGTAAAAATAAAAAATAAAAAGTAAGACAGTAACAATTCAATTTGCCCAAGGCTTCCAAGTCTCCTTTATTCTGAATTACTGAATGGGTGGGGGTGATGGCAGGTGGAGAGATGGTGGGAAGAACGGGAGCACAGGGAAAAGTTGAATCAGTTGTCATCTTATTGAATGACAACACTTATTCAAGGGACCAATTGGGGGGACAGTTCCTTTCATAGTGTGTGGGGAGTCTGTGCCAGGGGTAAAGTTGCGGGGAGGGCAGGAGTGTTGAGCAGGAGGGGGTCGGGGATAATGCCAGTAACTCACTCACCACTGCTGCAGCTCTCCAGACGCAGAGCCACCGCATTGTAGCCGGGGATAGAAGCAGCTCGGGGAGCTGCGAGCGGCCACCGGGACCCGACAGCAGAACTGGCCGCCACTTCAGCGCCTTCTGCCGGCCCGCTCACCTCTGGCAGTGGTCTCCGTCTGAACACCTCTCACCTGCCGCTCGCCGACTTCGCTCATGTCAGCCGCTTCCCGCAAATCCTTAAATTCCCACAGCCGAGTAACCTCAATCGAGCTGTCTGAATTTAAGGATTTGCGGGAAGCGGCTGACATGAGTGAGGCCAGCGAACGGCAGGAGAGAGATTTTTAGACGGAGAGCTGCCAGAAGTGAGCGGGCACCGGCAGAAGGCATTGAGGTGGCGGCCGGTTCCGCTGTCGGGCCCGGCGGCCGCTCACAGCCACTCGAGCTACTTCTCCCCCCACCCCCCCCCCCCCCCCCCAGCCTCAATGTGTGGCATTGCACGCCTCCGTGTAAGGAGCATCGCAAGTGGGTTACTGATCCTGACCCCCTCCTTCACAACACTCCTGCTCTCCCCGCAACTTTACCCTGGGCCAGACTCCCCAAACGCTGTGAAAGGAACTCTCGCCCCCCCACCCCGGGAAATATGGTATTTAAAAACATATAGCACTAATAAAAGTGCTTACCACATTATTGGTACACAAACTCCATTCTTCTCTCTTTGTTTCCTAAGATACTCTTCAGATAATGGCAATCCATATTTGAAAAACCCGCCAAGAAATTAGCGCTGCGCATGTGCAGTAGGCTGCTGCGCCTGCGCAGTACAGCATAGGCAGAATTTCTGCTGCCTTCAGCTCCGCTTGCAATTGATGGGTTGAAGCAGCGCTGACAGCACCTGGGCTGCACAGACCTTCACGTGTTGCAAGTGCTGCGGATGAAAGGCACGGAGAATTAAGCCTACCTAAGAGATCGATCTCTTAGATAGACATAATTCTCCCTTGCCTTTACTATTTATATTTAGTAATTACCATTTTATAATTTTAGTCAGGGTAGGCAGTGCCTACCTCGCCTACCCTGACGGCACGTGCCTGTAGTACAGTCACGGGTAGGTTCATGGGTAATCTTCGGCACCATTTCCGTAACCGGCTCTTGTCTCTGCCATCTTTGTCCGCCATAGCGGAGCAAAGATACTGGTGATGAGACGGAAGCCGGTTACGGAAACATCCTTGTAAAAAACCAAAGATCTTTGGTAAAAATCATCTCCTCATTTTCTCTCTGCCTCTCTGCCCCGTTAAAGAGACTCACTGACGGGGGGAAAGAGGGCGGGCATGAGATCCGAAGCTGAGAACAGACGGCCCTTCGGTTTATTCACCCATCACACTCGCTGCCCAGCTCCCAAACCCCGGACCAGTCTGCTCTTTTTGCAGAAAAAAGAAACAACTAATTTTGAAAAGGCACAGCGGCGACAGAAAGAGGGAAGCGTGGATCGGCAAGGTCTCCCCTTTTACACTGCCGTGTGGGCACAGTCTCTTTGTCCTCAGTGCCCCCTCCTCCCTTGCACAGTCTGATCCCAAAACATTAAAAAAGAAAATTAACAGAATTATAATTCATTAACATATTGATCATTAACAAAAAGTAACAGAATTATGAATCATGAATCTAACACTATATCACACACACAAACTGTTCCCCCCGCAACGCTGATCACACCGCGAGGGGGAAATACAAAGTTGGGTCGTGCTTACTGAAATGGCCGACAAAAAGGCTGACGTTCCGCTCCGTTGCGTACTACACGTCAGCCCATTGGTTTTAGCAGGAGTGCACTATCTTACTTGCTATAGGATCTTTGGGATAAACGCTTATTTTGTCATTTGCTTACACGACACTACACTTGGTTCACTCAGTAATGGTAAATCAAAAATGCACAAGGTGATTTCCTTTTAAGTGTTTTTATGTAGGAAACAAGACAGCCAACTTGCACAAAATAGACTGCCTCAACAACTTGACGTTAAGGTGACAATAACCAGATAATCTGTTTGTCTGGTACTGACTGTGGACGAGTACAAAGGAAGCAATTCAGAGTTGCAGTGTTAATGGTGGTTAATGTTGGCCAATGTTGATTCATCAACAAAGGGAAATAGACTTCTCAATACATCGGAATTGAGGTGGTATGTGCATGTGATGGGATAATAAACCCAGAGAATTCATCCAATCATTAGATAAAGTTAATAAATCCCATATAGTCAGACTCCAGTAAATGGCATGCTCGGTACTTTGTCGCGAGACTAGCCAGACTTTCCTAACCATTGGATGGTATTTGTATTAATACTCCAATACACACTTAATTTCCTCATACTGTATATCACAGAGCAACATAGATTTTTCTGTGTGTCTGGTTGGTTGAAAGAGAGTGCATGAATTGGAAGTTTTCAATGTGTTTAAAGGGAGAGTGGGAATAGCAACACCCCAGTGAGTTTAAAGCAAATGCAGGATCCAAGGTCTGGTGAGTTAAAGGGGAACGTGGGATCTATTGCCCTGTTGAATTTGAGGGAAGTGCGAAAAGCGAATTGTTGGAATTTTATTGCACCGTCAGGCAAGGAATTAGTCATAACGAGTGCATGTGCATCATTTTACAGGGAACTAATATTGAAGATTGTCATTGCATCACCTGCGGCAGTTTTTGTTCTTGGTTGATTCATGATTTTGCTGGTGAAAGTTGCATTGGAGGGTTGAATATGTCAAGAAAGAAATTATAAATGTTCATGTCTACAAAATGTTTCTGGATCTGTTAAAATGCCAGGGAAAAGAATACAACATATTAATAATAAAGAAATTTAAACAATGGTTCCCACTGTGAGGGAAGGCACAAAGTCCAGTCCCCATCCCCATGTCCACCCATAGTCGGGCCTATGGAGGCCTCTGCAGTCGCCACTATGGGGCCCGATGTTTCAGGCCCTTCTCGCCGGGTGATGGTGCTCCGGCGTCGGGAGAATCCTCTCAGTGGCTGGGGATGCCTGGAACGGCCGCATCCTTACTGGAGACCGCGGCTTCTAAAGCCAACAGGCTGCGCTGGACGGAGCTCCACCACTGGTGATCTCGTCGAGAGATCCCAGGCTCCGCGGTGTTAAAGTCAGCGCCGCCACCTGCAGCTGGCCGCTCCACAGTCCCGCAACTCCGCGATCTTCAATCGCGGTCCCAGCATACCGGAGTTCCAGCGTGGTGACCCGGGCAAGGCATCGACCGCTCCGCGATAGCGCTCCAGCGCTGTGCCGTCGGTGAAGCCGAGGTTCTGGCCAGTCCCGTCAGGAAACGCCGTTCCAGGCCTCGATGGTAGGCTGCGAGGACGGGCCGAGATGCTGCTCGGAGGAAGCTGCCTCTCCAACCAGGTAGGGACTAGGAAAAGCAGTTTCTCCCTCCCCCACCCCCCCATCCCCCACATAAAAAAGACTAAGCCTCCAAAAACAAAACACTTTAACTCACTAAAAATAAAAAAAAGAGGTGATAAAACGGACAGCTGCAGGCTGAGCAGCCATATCCATACAGGACGGCACCACTTTTTTTTAGTATGGCTGTATGGTAATCCGAATTTCACTTTACCTTAATTGGTACATGTGACAATAAATTGACCTTGAAACCTTGATCCCTTGTATCCAAAGTGATCTATGATCTTCACACTGTAGTAATGTTGGCTGTGGATAGCGAGGAAGGTTGTCTAAGGCTTCATCAGGATATAAGATGGAAAGTGAGGTGGAGTATTGGCAGATGGACTTTCATCTTGACAAGTGCAAGATGATGCTCTTTGGAAAGTCAAATAGGGGGAAGACAAATACAGTAAGTGATAGGGCACTAAGGAAAGTTGATGAACAGGGGGACCTGAGGGGTCAAGATCATAATCCCATGAATGTGGCAACGTAGGATTGATAGGGTTGTGAAGGTATATGATAGGCTTGCCTTAATAGGTTGAGGCATGGAATATAACATTTGTGAGATATTATGTTGCAGCCTCACAAAACACCAATGTAATGAACTTGGAGTATTATGCACAGTTCTAATCACCACACTATCAGAGGAGATTCACTAAGATATTGCCTGAATTAGAAGACTTTAGTTACGGGGAGAGATGGGATGGGTTGTGTTGTTTTCCATGGAATGAAGGAGGTTGAAATCCTGGTGGTTATATCAAATTCTTAGAGGCGCATATAAGATAGGTAGTCAAACTTTTCTCCCAGTGATCAGGATATCAAAAAAGAGAGGGCTAGTGTAAAGTGAAAGAAAGGAGTGTTAAAGAGAATTTGAGGTGCATGTTTTTTTACACAGTTGATATCTGAAACCCACTGCCAGAGAAGGTGTGGTGGAGTGAGATCTAATCTCTATGAAAATATTACAACCTTTCAAACTTAAAACTCTGGTTGCTAAACCTTGTCTATGGTTCGGCAAAAAAAGTAATTGAACCTCATCACTTGTTATGTTGATGATTCTTGGAATTGCATTGCACTGCCACAACTGCGGTTTGCTTTCTGTTCCTTGGTTCCTTACAAATGTAGATTCAGGTCCCGGGGATGAGTTCAGTGGCACTGCCACTGGTAGACAAACCATGTGTTCTTTTCATTCTTAAAATCTTCTTTTGAAATGTTCTTTTGTGCATATCTGAATATCAACAAAAATAGTTTGCTGACTGTCGTAGATTACTAAAGTTTAAGCATGCCAATTTTAATTTAGCCACACTGTTTTCAGAAACTAAAATACATGTCACTTAAGCATAAGTGGCTGTACTGTTGCTTTGTGAATAAAGCCCCTGTCCCACTTAGGAAACCTGAACGGAAACCTCTGGAGACCTTGCGCCCCACCCAAGGTTACCATGAGGTTCCCGGAGGTTCTGGTCACTCTCCCTAATGGTTGAAAGTGGTTTCCACGTAGTCGAGGCTTCTTCTATGTTCCTACGATTATTTCAACAAATTCAAAACCGGCCTCGACCAAAAATAGGTTGCCGTTTGGTCGAAGCCAGTGGAGTGGGGTCGCTATTTACTTACAGGCAGTCGAAGGCAATCTCCTTCGCTGACCGGCCATTTTGATTGGCTCATTGGAGTTTTCAGCAAAGATCCTATAGGATCTTTGGTTTTCAGGACCTAGAAGATCCGCCGGAAGGTAAAATGCCCGCTAACTTTATTAAACTTCTTAAAACTATCTCCACTTCTTATCCCCCCCCTTCTCTCTCCATCCCTTCTCTCCCGCTCCCTTCTCTCCCGCTCCCTTCTCTCCCGCTCCCTTCTCTCCCCCTCCCTTCTCTCCCCCTCCCTTCTCTCCCCCTCCCCCTCTCTCTCCCCCTCCCTTCTCTCCCCCTCCCTTCTCTCCCCCTCCCTTCTCTCCCCCTCCCTTCTCTCCCCCTCTCCCCTCCCTCTCTCCCCCTCCCTTCTCTCCCCCTCCCTTCTCTCCCCCTCCCTTCTCTCCCCCTCTCTCTCCCCCTCCCTTCTCTCCCCCTCCCCTCTCCCCCTCCCCTCTCCCCTCTCTCCCTCCTCCCCTCTCCCCTCTCTCCCCCTCTCCCCCCCTTCTCTCTCCCCTCCCCTCTCTCCCCTCTCTCCTCCCCCCTTCTCTCTCCCCTTCTCTCTCCCCTTCTCTCTCCCCTTCTCTCTCCCCCTTCTCTCTCCCCTTCTCTCTCCCCTTCTCTCTCCCCTTCTCTCTCCCCTTCTCTCTCCCCTTCTCTCTCCCCTTCTCTCTCCCCTTCTCTCTCCCCTTCTCTCTCCCCTTCTCTCTCCCCCTTCTCTCCCCCTTCTCTCCCCCCTTCTCTCCCCCCTTCTCTGTCCTTCTCTCCCCTTCTCTCCCTCCCTCCCGCACTCTCTAAATGACTTACCATGCTCTGTGGCAGCCGTTTACCTTCCTCTTCATCGTCAGACAGCGCTCCTCCGCTGTCCCTGGCCCCCATCTTCACGATGTGTGTGTGCGGTCGGTAGCAAAGATCCTGTAGGATCTTTGGTCAGTAGATGCAGCTCACGCTTTGGTCGAGGCTTTCCAGGCGTGTGACCAAAACCTCTGGCGACTCATGGAAACCTTGGGTGAGGCACAAGGTCACCAGAGATTTCCGCTCAGGTTTCTTAAGTGGGACAGGGGCTTAACACATGCAGAAAATTGTTTTGGTTTCCAAAACATCAGTTCTTTGTTTTGTGATAGGATTATACAGCCAATTTGAATTTCATTTATCAGAGTCTGAAGAAGGGTCTCAACCCAAAATGTCACCCAGCCCTTCTCTCCAGAGATGCTGCCTGTCCCTCTGAGTTACTCCAGCTTTTTGTGTCTATCATCAGATTGTGAAGGATCTCCAACTGTTTTGTGTTACTGATGGGTTGATCCCCTTGCAATTAATATGTTGGCAAGAATACATTCCTGTTTGCTGTGCAGATGTGATAAATGTTCGTTTTGGGCTTTGAGTGTGCACAGATTGAGACATACTGTATCTTAAGCTTTTGGGATCTTTATCAGAAAATGATTTATGTTAATGGCAATAAAAATCAGACTTTTGCCACATGAGTAGCCAAAATGTAATAGCTGAAGTTATTATTTGTGTTTAAAAAAAAAAAAAAACACTTTTAAGACAAGCAGTGATTTTCCCGTAAAATATACTTTTTCGATATTATACTCCTGAGCCACTTTATTTTGTTTAGATAGGAGTAGAAACTTGTGGTCAGTGTATTGCTGTACAGCTGAATTAATGATATCATAAGTCAAGTGTCATTGATCTATAATCTTCTGACATTATACATTATGCTTCAAAGACTTTCTTGATTAGATGAGATTTTAATAAGACATGAGGGCAGTGATTTTGAACGAGGACAAATCATTATGCACACAGCAACTCTTAACTCGCCTCTTATCACAACTGAATATATAATTGATGAAGTGGTGTGAAAAACATATTGATTATGAAATCATCATTTTGATCAGGATGCCAGGGGTTATGGGGAGAAGGCAGGAGAATTGGGTTAGGGGGGAGATATAGATCAGCCATGATTGAATGGCAGAGTAGACGATAGGCCGAAAGGCCTAATTCTGCTCCTATCACATGACCTTATGAATATTTTATCTGAGAAACTGGCATGTATTGGATTGTACTCTCTAAAGAATAAGATTAGATGTTAGATATAGTTCATTTTCACGTTTCTTTGTTAAAATATCAGCTATTGAAACACATATGAATGAGTACATTTTCCTCAGTACAAAGATTATTTTATTTCCAGCAACCTGTTTTTTTGCATAACTATTCTTAAATTCCTATATCTTCATATTTTGATCCTTTTTAATAAACAGTAGGTTCAGAGATCTAATGAGATTTATGAGATCTTACTAAAGCACGTTGCTTATGATCTTCATACTTGGCTATGTGTAAAGATTAATGCATTGGGATTAATTTTCAGTAGATCTGAATCTGATTATTTTCTTGTGTTTTAAGCGTTCATATGGCATCTACCATTCACAATATGACATCAATTCTGCCATAGAATACAAAATTAAATACAACATTGAATTGAATTGAATTTCCTTTATTGTCATTCAAACAATAGTTTGAACAGAATTGCGTACCTTGCAGTCCTGACAAAAAAAAAGCAACAAAACACACAATTAACACAATTTAACACAAACATCCATCACAGTGAATCTCCAGGCACCTCCTCACTGTGATGGAAGGCAAAATGTCATATCTCTTCCTTGCTTGTCCTCCCGTTGCGTCAAGGCAATTGAGTCTCTTGATGTTGAAGCCCTTGGCGGGTGATGGTAAATCCCACGGCTGATTCCAAGCGCCGCGAAAAGGGCCGATTCAAACTCCGCCACTTGGGGCAGACGGAGCTTCTACCCTCCAGTCCAGTGGACGAAGCTGCTGTTGCGGGAGCACCCGAAAATCGGTCACCAACCAGGGTCCTGCGATGTTACCGTCCACGGGGCTCGCAGCCGAAGCTCCGAAGCTCCGAAGTCGGGTCGCAGCCACAGCGCCACCACAGCCTCCGAAGTCAGTCAGATGGTGAGTCCACAGGCTCTGCCACCGGAGCCCCCAAGGTTGATTCCCATTGGAGGCCGCCAGCTCCACGATATTAGGCCTCTGCGCAGACGGAGACAGAGATACGACAAGGAAAAGGTCGCATCCCCATTGAAGGAAGAGATTAAAAAAAAGTTTTCCCCACCCCCCACATATACACAACTAAAAATAGACTAAAACATACATCTAACAAGACAAAAGAAAACAAAATGAGGAAAAGACAGACGGACTGCAGGCGAGCCGCAGCTGCTTGGGCAGCGCCGGACTTCCACGTCATGATGGAGTTTTATTGTTTGCTAAATGAGATTGGGTACTTATATCTACTATGAAGTTTACACCCTTGAAGCTTTCCCACAAGATACTGAACCAACTCCCAATCTCCCATTTCCTATTCCTACACTTGCTGAAGCCACTTTCCATTCAATTGTGATATTTTTCTCCATGTTCTGTGAACCATACACTATGTATTTGCCTTTGTGGTTCTGCAACACACATTTTAATGCACGTTTGCCTGCATGGTAGAATTTCAAGGCCTATGTGTTTAACACTAATGGTTGCCTTCAGTGAATGAATTGATGATGGCTTGGAGCTCAGGAAGCATCATCTGCAGAGTGCAACTCTACTGCAGAGGCTTGGTTGACCTTGGTTCTGAAGCGTAGTCACCATAAGTTGACTTGTGTTGACACCATAAGCGTAGTCACCATAAGCTGCCTATTAGTTTAGTTTAGTCCCCGCCACCATTGATCACTTGTTGGTTCTATATTATCCTACATGCTCATCTGATCCTGACACATTAGATGCATTTAAAAAAAACCACAGGGACCAATTATTTGAATTTCACTGTACACGTGACAATAAACTGACCTTGAAACCTTGAATTAGCCTACATATCTGCATGTCTTTGGGATAAAGGGGGAAGCTGGAGCACCCAGAGTAAACCTATGTGGTCACAGGAGAACATGCAATCTCCACAAAGACAGCACCCAAGGTTAGGATCAAACCCAGGTCTTTGGCGCTGTGAGACAGCAGCTGTACCCGTTGTGCCAAAGTGCTGCCCCATTAGGTCTGACGATTGACTCTACTCACATAGAACATTTGTGAAAAATGTTAAGGCAATGATGGAGCTTTATTTGACACCTTTCTTATGATACGATACGATAGAACTTTATTAATCCCAGGAGGGAAATTGATCTGCCAACAGTCATAAAAAGGCAAAATACAGGAAACATGAAATTAAAGTGACGAGTGGAAAGGCTTGGGGGATGTGCAAAGATTAGAAGGGGGGGGTTGGGGCTGTCAGTCTCAGTCTACCCCACGACAGTAGGGGGAGGAGTTGTAAAGTTTGATACCCACAGGGAAGGAAGATTTGTGGCACTGAAATTGACTCTGTTGTAGATTGGTTGGTTAATATAATGGCAAGCATGCTGTTCTGAAACAAGCATAAGATGGGAACTAGTTTAAGTATATGAAAGGATAAGCCTTATACCTAACATCTATAAGACACCAACCTCCATTCACTGATCTGCATGGCCTTTCAGCATTACAGGTTCATGGCGAGACTTGGAAATCGTGCTCCACTTCCCATGCCTCGGATGCCACCTTATGGCAAAGGCAGACATTGGTGAAGACCACCACTTTAAATAAGCTAGAAAATGTTTGGGTGAAAGAGGAAAGGGGCATTTGAAGATGGACATAAAAAGCTGTAGTATCTTAGTGGGGCAGGCAGCATCTCTGGAGAGAAGAAATGGGTGACGTTTCGGGTCGAGACCCTTCTTCAGATCTGTTAATATTAGTCTGAAGAAGGGTCTCGATCCGAAACGTCCCCCATTCCTCTCTCCAGATATGCTGCCTATCCCGCTGAGTTACTCCAGCTTTTTGTGTCTGTCTTCAGTTTAAACCAGCATTGTAGTTTCTTCTTACACAAGGGCATTTGAAAGTCTAGTTGATCTACAGCAGGTATCTAAAGGCACGAGAAAAATTAAATCAGTGTTGTCGCTGCAAATTATTCCAAGTTTACTGCAAGGATATGTAAACAGACATCAATGCTATCTCCCAGGCCAACATCCCAACTCAGCTATATTGGGAAGGTCACATTGTCCACATGCTTGACTGCAGACTCTCTGTTCTGAGCTCTGCAATGGGAATAGATTACCGAGTGAACAAAGGAAAAGGTTTTTGTAGTTGATGAAAGCCTACTTGATAAGATGTAACATTCCCACTGCAAATATCTAGTCCAGAATCGCTCAAAGTGGAGAAGGAGCATTTGTGATGGTGCTGCATATCTCAATACGTCTGCAGCACATGGACATCTACCTTAAGTGGAGGAAGGGGTGTAGCACATAACAAACTACCAATTGACCTGCCCTGTCAGGCATCTCCTGCTCCATCTGTGGGAGAGTCTTCAGTTCCCACATTGGGCACATCTGCTAACTTAGAACCCACAAAACTGGAGTGGAACAAAGTCATCCTCAATCTCAAGTTCGAGGGAATTGCTAAGAAGTGGAATGGTTATGAAACAAGCTGTAGTATGGTGTTTACTTTGAGAAGACATCAAGATGTTCAGTCTGCAAACCAGGCAAAATGCATAGGAATCATTGTCATCCAGTGAATGGATTCTTACTTAGAAATTGGACAAGTAGTTTTGTTGAATTAAAACAAAAAATGGGGTTCTCTATAAAATATTACACAATGGGCCATAAATCTATCCAGAGTGATAAAGTCCATAACTGGATTGTACAATTCCTGATACAATATCCTCACTCATATTGCAAGAATTCCAACTGGAAGGCACAATGGAAAAACAAATCCAGGCCCTTGCAAGTTACAGTATATTAGGGTGATTTAGTCACCACTGCTCCCACTCGCAGACAGGAGATCCTCAGTGGAATGAGTACTTTATCCAGAGGTCTAAGTACCTGAAGCAAGGTGCTGCTCAGCAGGAATATGGACATGTTGTAGCAAAATATTTAAGAACAGGGATTAATTCACATTTGATTAATACATGCAAGTGGACTAGCAGAGCAGTATATGCAGGAATTGTATGCATTATCTGAGCCCCACCTTATTGCTTTATTGCAAAAACTAACAAATGTTGGAAATACAGTCAGGCAGCATCCGTGGAGCATCCATGGAGAGCGAAACAGTTGGATTATTTGCATACCAGCTGAGCTAATGAATGAAGTGTGGGAAGGTTCATATGATTTACAGACTTATGCTTTTACAGGCTGTTCAGAAATGACTCTTTTCAGAAATGACTCTTAAAGCCTACGGTTCCAATGCTTCATTCTTGTTCTTTCAGTTGGGAGATGAGGCTTGAGATGCTGCAGGGACATTGCTCAGTAATCACATTCCTTTTCATGACCCTGATGTGTCTGCTGCTCTTCAGGCTTTTGCTACCTGGCCCTCAGGCTTTGGGCCTCTTTGCCTCTCTTCCTTTGGCACTGGCTGCGGGAAACAACATCATTGCATATTACACGCTGTACACTCCGGCTGTTTTTGCTTTGCAGGATTGTGCAGCATGTAATATGCAATGATATAGTTCTCCACGTCTGCTCGGCAAGTATTCCAGTGTGCCCCCCGACAGATGCAAGCAACTAAATCTCATCTCGAAGAGACCAATGGCGTTTTCCACTGTTCCCCTGGTACTTCCGTGGCTCCAGCAGTTGGAGAAGGCTCTGGTGCTAGCAGCCATGAAAGTCAGGAGTAGCTCCTGTCCCCCTGGATCCTTTGCTCCAGGCAGTGCTGGCTGCTAAACCTACAAATGTCTGGCAGTCTGGCCTCCCTCAGGATGATGGAACCATGTGTGGTTCCCAGAAACATAGCTTTCACCATGAGGATTTAATTATCGTGATCCACAATAAGCAACATATTGAAGGAATGGAAACCTTTCCTGTTGATGAGAAGGTCTGGGTTCTTAAAGGGAGCCCTAGTGAGAAAATGAATGCAGTCAATGGCTGCCTGCGCTCATGGAAAGCTCAAAATGATACCATTTCTCAAAGACCAAGGCACCTCTTCCTCAATGTGGATGAAATCATTTCTTTGGAAGTGCAGTGTCTGGGTGCAGCCACTTGTAAAGGACTGTTGTGGCCATTTGGAAAGAACCTCTGGTGAAGAGGTTCAGCATGCTCAAGACCTAGACTGCCGCAGGGCGAGCAGTCCATGCATGAGAGCATGACTGAAGATCTTCCACCAGAATGTCACCTATCTCAGTAATTGACCCTTGGAAAACCCAAGCTTAAGAATGCATTGTTTAGCAGGGAAATCCAGGTACGATGCAGGGTGTCCTTTAAAATGTATTTAAAAAGACATTTGGACATGGTTAAGGTTGGTTTAGAAGAATATAGACCAGGTGCAGGCAGGTTGGACTCGTGTAGATGGGGCATGTTGGCTGGTGTGGGCAAGTTGGGCTGAAGGCCATGTTTCCACACTGTTTGACTCTTTGACATGGAGATTTGATTAATTTCTGATGTGCTTATCTTTGCCTGCTGCTCTGATGTCACTAATCCATCTTAAATGGCCAATTTTGACAAGACCTCACATGGGGGACTGTTCAACTGATTAAATATGAGGGGATTTGAGGCAAGTTGTTAACTTGGATCCAACATTATCTTGGCACTAGGAGGCAAAGGACGATGGAGGAGGATTGTTTATGTAAATGGTTGCCAGCTAATGTAATTGTTGGGACTCTTAATGTTTGTTATATGGATGAACAATCTGGATGTGAGTGTAGAAGGTAGGATTGATAAATTAGCTGGCAAAATAATATAAGTGGCGGTGATGTTGATTGTGAGCACGGTAGTCTTAGGCTAAACTATGATATTGATGAGATGGAAAGATGGGCAGAACAATGGAAGATGGTATTTAAGAATGAAGTGTGCATTTTTCTTGGACCCACAGAATAAATGGTGATGCCTGAGGGAGTATTGGGGAAGATAGAGGCAGTGTTGTAGAAGTCAAAGATTCCTGAAGGTGATATCATGGGTAAATTATGTGGTTAAGAAGACATATGGGATACTTACTTTCATTACCTGGGGCACAGTGTAAAACAGCAGGGAGATTATAGTACAACTATGTAAATCACTAGTTATGCCACAGCTGGAGAACTGTTTGCAGTGCTGGTTGTCACACTATAGGACGGATGTGATTAAATAGGAGAGGCTTTGTTTAGTTTAAGTTTAGAGATACAGCGCAGAAACGTGCTCTTCGGCCTACCAAATACGCGCCGACCAACGGTCCGGTCCCTACACACTAACACGATCTCACACCCACTAGACACAATTTACCATTTTACCAAGCCAATTAGCATACAAACCTGTGTAGGAAGGAACTGTAGGTGCTGGTTTAACTCAAAGATAGACACAACATGCTAGAGTTATGCAGTGGGACAGGCAGCACATCTGGAGAGAAAAATTACGTTTTGGGTCGAGACTTTTCCTCTGACTAGTCAGGGGAAAGGGAAACGAGTGATATAGACGGTGATGTAGAGAAATATAGAACAAATGATATTTAAAAGTAGCAATGAAAGCAAACAGGCCCTTGCTTGTTAGAGAAGTCCATTTTCATGCCGCTGGGGTGTAAATTACCCAAGCATTGTTAGCTGTTTGCCAGTGGTGTGACTTGGGTGGAAGAGGGACGGAGAGAGAGTGCGTGCAGGGGTTACCTGAAGTTAGAGAAATCAGTGTTCATACCATGGGGTTGTAAGCTGCCCCAGCAAAATATGAGATGCTGTTCCTCCAATTTGCGATTGACCGTACTCTGACAGTGGAGGAGGCCTAGGACAGAAAGGTCAGTTTGGGAATGGAAGCGGAATTAAAGTGTTTAGCAACCGGGAGATCAGGTAGGTCCAGGTAGACTGAGCGAAGGTGTTCAGCGAAACGATTGCCCAGTCTATGTTTGGTCTTGTTGATGTATAAGAGTCCACATCTTGAACAACAGACACAGTAGATGAGGTTGGAGGAGGTGCAGGTGAACCTCTGCCTAACCGGAAAGGACTGTACCTGGACAGAGTCGTGGGAGGAGGTATAGGGATGGGTGTTGCATCTCCTGCGGTTGCAGGGGAAGGTACCTGGGGAGGGGGTGGTTTGGGTGGAAAGGGATGACTTAACCAGGGGGTTGCGGAGGGAACAGTCTCTGTGAATACGGAAAGGGATGGAGATGGGAAAATGCGACGAGTGGTGGGATCCTGTTGGAGGTGGCGAAAATGTTGAAGGATTATGTGTTGTATACGATGGCTGATGGGGTGGAAGGTGAGGACAAGGGGGACTCTGTCCCTGTTGTGACTAGGGGGAGGGGGAGCAAGGGCGGAGCTGCGGGGTACCGAGGAGACACATGTGAGGGCCTCATCTATGATAGAAGAGGGGAACTCCCATTCCCTAAAGAATGAGGACATCTTGGATGTCCTGGTATGGAACACCTCATCTTGAGGGCAGATGCGGAGTAGCCAGAGGAATTGGGAGTAGGGAAGCAGGAAGCAGGGTAGGAAGAAGTGTAGTAGAGATAGTTGTGGGAGTTAATGGGTTTGTAGTAGACATCAGTCGATAGTCTATCTCCTGTGATGGAGACGATGAGATCAAGAAAGGGTAGGGAGGTGTTGGAGATGGTCCATGTGAATTTGAGTGCAGGATGGAAATTGGTGGTGAAGTTAATAGTCTATGTGTTCTGCATGGGTGCAAGAGGTAGTGGGGTACTCAAAATTACAAGATCGAACATGATTTCCTACATGAGAGTATCTAAATACAAAGGGCACAGCAAAAGTACCAAAGATAGAATGTAGGCAGAGAAAGTAACTGGTGGGAGAACTGGGAAGGGGATGGAGAGCGAAAGCAAGGGCTATCTGATATTAGAGAAGTCCATTTTCATGCCGCTGGGGTGTAAATTACCCAAGCAAAATATGAAATATTTGTCCCGCCCCCTCCCCTGACATCAGTCTGAAGAAAGGTCTCGACCCGAAACGTCGCCCATTCCTTCTCTCTAAAGATGCTGCCTCACCCGCTGAGTGACTCCAGCATTTTGTGTCTACGTTCGATAGAACAATGCAACACAGGAACAGGACTTTTGGCCCACAATGTCCATGCTGGACATGATGTCAAGGAGAACTAATCTCCTCTGCCTGCACATAATCTAGAACCACCCGCCCCTCCCCCCATTCCCTGCAAATCCACGTGCCTATCTAAACACCTCTTAAATGCCAGTATCATATTAAATAGTACTTCACCACCACCCCTAAACCGCTGAGTTACTCCAGCACCCTCTGATTTTTTTTTTGTATTCGCTGGAATTTAGAAGGATTTTTGTAAACCATCATCTGCAGTTCTTTGTGTCATCTTCTTTACCATTCTATGTTGCTACCGTCAGGGTGCTGTGGAGTTATGCCATTTAATCCCAAAGTCCCTCTGTACATCAATGCTGGGAAATATGAGTTTTGTTTTCGCCCAGCGGGCGGTTTAAATCTAAACATTTGCCAGAAGGGTGTGATGGAGTTAGAAATGTTCACAGCATTTAAGGAGAATCTGGATTAGCACTGGAATTGCCAAGACAAATGCTGGAATATGAGATTAGTAATAACATAAACATAGAAAATAGGTGTAAGGGGAGGCCACTTGGCCCTTCGAGCCAGCACCGCCATTCAATATGATCATGGCTGATCATTCAAAATCAGTACCCCATTCCTGCTTTTTCCTCATATCCCTTTATTCCGTTAGCCCTTAGAGCTATATCTAACCCTCTCTCGAAAACATCCAGTGAATTGGCCTCCACTGCCTTCTGTAGCAGAGAATTCCACAATGGGGGAGGGGGGTATATATTATCCACTATAGGGTATATATTATACATTATAGGTGGATGCTTTGTGATAAGTAAGGATTCGGTGGGCCAAAGGGCTGCTTCCATGCAGTATGACTGTAAAACTGTAATGATGCAGTCAGGAATGGAATTCTGCCGGCAGCTTCATACCAAGGCACCCATGGAAAGAGTGTACTGACAGCAAAATACTATACAGGAAACACCCTCTACTAGTGTAAGCACATTGGAAGGTGTCTGAGCAGACTGGTTTCTTTATCTAAGCAGGCTGTACCTTTTGGTAACCAAAAAGGCAGCAATCTTGTGCCATTTCTCTAATTAAGCGGTGATAAAGCTCTGAATTATAATTAGCCTGTCATTGCAAAAGTTTATTTTTTTGTTTAAATGAATATCAATTAAGTTCAATACCAAAATGGTCTGCTTTTTTTAAGATATGGATTGCCATCTGAAAATCACTGGCGATCCTGAGATTTTGAAAGATTTGTAGCATGCTTTTTTAATGGTATTAATCTACTGCTGTCGCATGTACTGAGACACAGTGAGCGGCTGTTCGTGACCTCTCCAGTCAAATCATAGTATGGATGAGTACAATTTAAGCCATACAAAGTACACCAAGGAAAGGGGAAAATATCAGCATACAGAAAAGAGATTGCAGCATTATAGCATAACAGCACCTAAAAAAGTGCCAGATCCGCATTGAGGTAGGTTGGAAGATCAGGGCTACACCATGGCTTATGGGAGGAGGTCTGAGAACAGTGTGAATGAAGTTGTTCCTGAATCTGGTGGTGCATGCTCTCAAGCTTTTTATTTTACGTGCTTTTGAATAATATTAATGGTAAAGAGTTATAATTATGGTGACTACAAATTCTCTTGACATAATTCAAACGTTAATTAGGCAACTAGTTTGGACATAATTTGTATGCAGGGTCATGAACAAAGTAAATTAGAAATGTCATAGTTCTAGCAATTTTTCCAAAATTGCATACCGCTATTGCATGAGAAGGCAGGCAGCGCATGGGTCACCTATCTTAAATAAGCCATTACACTTTAGACGGGTTTGTTATAATGGTGTGGCTGCTTGAGAATCAGAGTTAATTAGAGGGAGTGGAGACACTAAACATTTGGAGATACTCAAGCACATCAATGCCATTGAGCCTGTCATTAAAATTAATTTGGGCTTCATGACCTTTATCAAGTACAATGCAGAAATAATGAAGAGTAGATGAAGGAAATGGTGGATGGAATTTTCAGAAATATATTTGACAGCGTAGTACAAGCCTAATAATGCAGAAACAATAAAAGGTAATATGTCCATGTGATAGATCTGTGGAAGACAGTAATGGAAAAGACGACATTTTCAACCTCTCACTTCTGAAGTCCGAGGCTCCCACCTTCTTTAAAAGGGCATCAATAATACCGGTGCCCAAGAAGAGCAAGGTGACGTGCCTCAACGACTATCGACTAGTGGCACTAATGTCGGTGGTGATGAAGTGCTTCGAGAGGTTGATCATGGCGCAAATCAACTCCTACCTCGAGAAAAAACCTGGACCCACTGCAGTTCGCTTACCGCCACAACAGATCAACGGTGGATGCGATCTCGCTGGCTCTCCACTCCGCTCTGGACCACTTGGACAACAAAAACTCATATGTCAGGCTGTTATTCATTGATTACAGTTCGGCATTTAATACAATCATCCCCTCCAAGTTGGTTATCAAAGTCTCAGAACTGGGTCTCTGCACATCCCTCTGCAATTAGATCCTCGATTTCCTCATTCACAGGACACAGTCTGCTCGTATTGGTGGAAATGTGTCAGCCTCGATAACAATCAGCACAGGAGCACCTCAAGGCTGTGTGCTCAGCCCCCTGCTATACTCACTCTATACTCATGACTGCGTAGCCAGTCATAGTGCAAACTCCATCATCAAGTTCGCTGACGACACCACTGTTATGGGACGTATCACTGATGGGGATGAGTCAGAGTATAGAAGTGAGATCGACCGACTGACCAAATGGTGCCAGCACAATAACCTGGCCCTCAACACCAGCAAAACCAAGGAACTGATTGTGGACTTTGGAAGGGGTAGGATGGGGACCCACAGTCCTGTTTATATCAACAGGTTGATGTGGGAAAGTGTCAAGAGCTTCAAATTCCTGGGCGTACACATCTCTGAAGATCTCTTCTGGTCCGAGAACACTGATGCTATTATAAAGAAAGCACATCAGCGCCTCTACTTCCTGAAAAGATTACGGAGAGTCGGTAAGTCAACCGAGGACTCTCTCTAACTTCTACAGGTGCACAGTAGAGAGCTTGCTGACCGGTTGCATTGCGGCTTGGTTCGGCAACTTGAGTGCCCAGGAGCGAAAAAGACTACCAAAAGTAGTAAATACTGCCCAGTCCATCATCGGCTCTGACCTCCCTACCATCGAGGGGATCTATCACAGTCGCTGCCTCAAAAAGGCTGGCAGCAACTTCAAGGACCCACATCATTCTGGCCACACACTCATCTCCCCGCTACCTTCAGGTAGAAGGTACAGGAGCCTGAGGACTGCAACGTCCAGGTCCTGAAGACTGCAGCGTCCAGGTTCAGAAACAGCTTCTTCCCCACAGCCATCAGGCTATTGAACTCAACTCAAACAAAACTCTGAACATTAATAGTCCATTATCTGTTTATTTGCACTTTATCTGTTTTATTTATTCATGTGTGTATATATTTATACAATGGTATATGGACACACTGATCTGTTCTGTATTCATGCCTTCTATATTATGTGTGCTGAAGCAAAGCAAGAATTTCATTGTCCTATCTGGGACACCTGGCAATAAACTCTCTTGAATCTTGAATCTTGAATCTTGACAATGAAAATAAGTTTTCAGATTTGAAAGTTATAAGGAATGGTGCTCAGTTAGAATCCATCTTGGGGCTGCTCTTTGGCTATAGTGATTGAGAATATTAGATTTTTCGGAGATCAGAAAGACTTTGCTCCATCCTTGCTCTTTGAGTGAACTGTCCAACTTGTACCATATTCCAGAACTATTCTCCTTCCCCCTTCCCCATACTCAGCCTAATTTTTCCTTTTCAAGGACTGTAATCCAATGGCACATTAATACATGTTAACCCACTATAAAAATAATAAATTGTCAGTGAACATATCGGAGCGAAAGTTTCAGGATATTGTGCTTCATATTTCATTGCAAATTCCGCCGTGACTTAACAATTTAGCAATTTGTCAGCATCTGAAATTTAACTCTGTGAAATTCTTTATAATTACCAGTGCTGCTTCTTTTCGTTTCTAATAAAGGACCTGTCCCACTTTCACGACCTAATTCACGATCTTTTTTACTCGTGCTAGAAAAACGCCCCGACCTACTTGATGCCACGAGTACCTACGACTAGCATCACGACCTACCCATGACCTCCTACGACCTCCTACGATTTCCTACGACCTCGTGACGACCATGCTGCGAGTATGAGTCGAGGGCAAACTCAGCAGAGGTCGAGAAAGTGGGACAGGCCCTTTATTAGAAACCGAAAAGAAGCAGCACTTAACTCTTCTCTTTTGGACTCTGTTGTTATTTGCTTCTGAATAACAACGCTGCAGCAGTAAATGCAAAATATTTGTAATATCCCAATAGACAGGGTGTAAGAATGTGAGAATGTGTAAATTGTACAATATAAATGGACATTTCAACCAGGACAGATCATTAACCGGCAGTCATGTCTGCACGTAACCATGTATTTGCAATTGAATTCAATCACAATGACAATTGGTTAGCATGACATGGACAAGATGTAGTTGGATGACCATACTATGTCAGAATAAGTAACTTGGATTAGGTTTATCTCCAACTTTTCAGTCTATGAATTTTGGATTTAACTAAACTGCATGAATGTAATCCTTATATTCTCTTTGCTTCTTTGGCATAGTATCTTAAACATATGTCCTTATGTTATCAGTCTTCCCAACCCTGGAAACACTTTCACTGTATTTAGTCTATCAAAACACTTCATGATTTTGAATACCTCAGTTAAATCCACTTCCTCCATCTTCTTTGGTCTTAATATCTCAGAGAAGGTCCTTAAGTGGTATAATTCTGGCATACCTCTTCCAGGAATTGACATCCTGGGCACAAAACTCCAGCTGAGACACAACCAGTGATTTATAAAGATTTAGCAAAACTTCCTATGTTTCTTTTATGCCATGCCTCTGTGCATAAAATAAAAGATTCCATTTGCTTCTTTAATAGCAGGTCTGGGGCATTGGAAACGAGAGAATGTTAAAATTCGTGGACAGTAAGGTAAATTGTAATGAGGATTGTAAAAAGACTGCAGGAGGCTATAAATGGCCTCAGGATGGTGGGTAAATAGATTACAGATGCTGCGCATTAAGGGGGAAAAAAATGAAGTTGCACCTTCTGGAAAATCGGGGCAAGGAGAAACAATCAAAATTGTAGGATTTACAGATTGTGAAGCAATGAATGTGCAGATACACAAATCATTTAGATAACAGGGATGCAAAATAAAACATTTGTACAGAATCCTTGCTTTATACCTAGAGTCATACATAGATATGAGAACATAATATTGAACATCTAGTTAAGTTAATTAGAAGCTTCAGCTGTTATGTTATGTGTGTTTTTTGTTTTTTTAGTTATGGAAGTATATAAAGTTAATACACAGGGTAAATTCAGTGGGATGTTTTCAGGAATGAAAGGTTCCAGCCATAAAAAAATGGAGCCACTTTAACAAAATTATGCAATTTAATGGAAAGGGTTTATAAAGGGTGAATAAATAATAGATTGTTTCCATTCGTTGACAAAGTAATAATGCAGCTGACACAAATTTAAGAAATAAAAGACTGAAAGGCAAGGATGGAAAATATATTTATAGCAAAGGTGATTACAATGTTAACCTTATTGCCATATGGAGTATTTAAATGGGAGCCTATGGTATTAGATGGTTGCTTAAAGGCGGGGGTTAATAGCTGTAGCACAATCATTAAATTCAAATCTGTTTTAAACCATTCAATTTTATCTTTGTGAATGGCATTGATATTGGTCTTTAATAATGGTGGAGGGAACAAGGAATAAGAAGGGTCTTGACCCAAAACATCACCCATTCCTTCTCTCCAGAGATACTGCCTGTCCCGCTGAGTTACTTCAGCTTTTTGTGTCTATCAAGGAATAATGTTATTATGTTCTTATGAATAAGTAATTTTCCTGTATTCCTAATATCAAGGGATTGAGGTTTGTATCCTAGCAAAGGGGAAATTAGATTATAAAGCATTTTAGATCGATTGAATCCATTCTAAATTGAGATCTGACTTTAACTTCCCAGAGTTCTGTCTGGTCAACCCAGTGAGACTTGGTTAAACTCTTCATGTGTGGCTAATGGTTTGAAAAGACACATTCCTGTGTCTAGGATATTAATTACAGCAATTAAAATGTCAAGTAAACAGCTACTTATTGTTTATCTCAGTAGATTAGGAAATGCCTGATTCCTTTAGTGTTATTTTCTAGAACTGCCTATTTAATAAAGATAAGTAGCCAGTAATTTTCATCCCTGTTAACCAATATCTTGGAAAAACTGTGTTGAAATTTGTTTAAACCGTAACAAGCTTTCTCGATTGGGCCGACGCTTAGCCAGGGGTTCTGAAATATGCTGATGCCCCGATGCAGGTGCATGTGAATGCTCTTTCTTTTATTGAATTAATCACTGAGACCATTGGCGTAGCAATCAGTTGCTGAAGAGAGGATCTGTGCACGCAGCCTCTCTATAACCCCAGGGGTGGCTGTTATAAGAAGCATGATACCACTCATTTGACTGGACGTGTTGACCAAATGCAAAAAAGTATATTGTTTTACTTTATTGCGATGTTTAAAATTGCTCATTATTTTTAATGTACTTTTTATAATTAACTTTCTACTTTAATTTCCAAAATTAATTTAAATCTTAATTTAAAAAAAATTTGTTTACATTTGTTTGAATATTTGTTTGTGTATGTTTCTCGGATAAGAAGAACGGCAAAAGGTAATCAGGGCATTTGGGGGATGGAGTCAAGTTACCACATCTGAGGCCCACCTATTGTACATAGCTTGCTCTGTATTACTGGATGTCCATCAGATATACAGATGGGGTATTTGAGGATTGGTGGTGCGGCTGATGGTCAGCTCAGCTGGACCTTCATGCCAGAAAAAATAGGTGCTGGCATGTAGGTAACGTGGGTTGTGTGTCTGGGCCTAGAGTGACCCAACACGGGCGGCATGTTGGCATACGGGTAGAGCTATTGCCTTGCATCACCAGAGGCCCAGGTTTAATCCAGACTATGGTGCTTGACTGTAGGGAGTTTGTACAATCACCCCGTGACCTGCGTGGGTTTTCCCCGAGATCTTCAGTTTCCTCCCACACTCCAAAGACATACATGTTTGTAGGTTAACTGACTTGGTGTAAATGTAAAAATTGTCCCTGGTGTGTGCAGGGTAGTGTTAATGTGTGGGAATCGCTAGTCGGTGCAGACTAGGTGGGCCGAAGGGCCTGTTTCTGTGCTCTAAACAAAAAAACCCACTTTATTTAGAGTGTCATACACCATACCCTAATTTGTCGATGTGATTATTAGATCAAGGTTTTTTCATTCATCTCTAGGTTCAAACTTATAAAATTTATATTTCCTGGGAAATACACGATTTTATACTTCTGTGCAGTGTAATTATATAATTTCTCCAGTTTAGAAACAGCATGACAGATACTTTATACCACAACTTGGGCATCTGAAGATAGACACAAAAAGCTGGAGTAACGCAGCAGGTAAAGACAGCATCGCTGGAGAAAAGGAATAGCTGATGTTACAGGTTGAGATTCTTCTTCAGACAGGAAACGTCTCCGGATTCCTTTTCTCCAGAGTTGCTGTCTGACCCACTGAGTTACTGCAGCTTTTTATGTCTATCTTCGGTTTAAACCAGCATCTGTAGTCCCTTCATACACATTGTGCATTTGAAGCCCTGGTTTATCAGGATAATGTTTGCAAATGTCTTCATCAACTTGTTATTAGTTGTTTCTAACTAAAGTTAATTGATTTCGATAATGGAATGAAATTGTTTCTATCCGAACTCATTATAGTTATCACAGCAGAAATTTTGAAAAAAATGCCATATATATACCGAGTCTCTCTTTCCTTTCATCAGTTGAAGGTGGATATTGATCCGAGAGATAAAGTGTAGTGCATTCGCCTGACATTGGATTGAAACATTTCTCACTAACTAGAAATTAACAAGTTAAGGAAAAATTAAGAAAACAAAACTGCTGATGAAGCCTCCTCAACCTGGAACATTAATTATATTTCTCTTGTCACAAATGCTGTTGGATTAGTTGAATGTTTAAAATATTTTCTGTTTTTAGTTTTGGCTTCCTGTCATTTTAAGACTGCTCAATATTTTATAATCATCTCATCAGATACTACCAACATAAAATTTAGAACAATGAAGATTCAAAAATAACATTCACCATCATTCATTCTTACAGCTTGCATGTGGTGCCAGCCATTCAACCAAGAGCCATGTGATCCTCAGGTTTTGCATGGCCTTCATTAACACTCAAATCTGGCATCCAAATATTGGCAAAAGCACCTAAATAACGAGTGCGTGAAGACTGGTTGCAATGATCTCAGTGACTGAGATGGGAGGCACAGTGATGCAGCAGTAGAGTTGCTGCCTTGCTGCGCCAGAAACCTGATCCTGACTATTGCTGCTGTCTACACAGTTTGTACATTCCCTCTGCAACTGCGTGGGTTTACTCCGGGTGCTCTGGTTTCCTCCCACAATCCAAAGACGTACAGGTTTGTAGGTTATTTGGCTTCAGTAAAAATGACAAATTATCCCTAGTGTGTAGGACAGTGCGAGTGTACGGGGATCATTTGTTAGTGTGGTCTCGGTGAGCCGAAGGGTTTGTTTCCACACTGTATCCCTAAAGTCTAAACTGCTGAAGCCATGGTCTGTATTGGGCCTGAATTGATAGATGGTTAATCATCCTTCTCACATTTTATTTCTCCTTCTGCACATGCTATAGATGGTGTCGCATGCATTAATTACGATGGCACATAACTCTTCTCTACTTCTTTGGCTTCAATCCTACTCTTTATACCCTTCTCTTTTTAGATACTCAAAACCTGAAAGCAGACCAAGCAGTTGGACAATATATGAATGAATTTGTTTATTGGCCAAGTATTCACATACAAGGAATTTGCCTTGGTGCTCCACCCACAAGTGACATCATGACATACAGTGACAGTTAAGAATGATACATAAAATATTAAACATTAATAATAAAACATTATTAATTAAACATGTGAATTAAATAAAATACCAGAGCATATGCAATCTATACACTTTAGAGATTGGCAATTTGGATCTGCAACAACGAATGGTCAACCATTAGGACTGAAGAAAAGAAACCCATTTCACGAATAACTCAGGGGAGCACTTCACTGGGCCACAAATGTTCTGGCATGCAATGGATGCCTTATTGTCATTAATCCTAACTCAACAATCTGCAAATAAAAAATAAAGATTATGAAGATGAATTTTGCAGCCATTATCTGCTTGAAATAACTTTGCTTCCAATGCATCCTAATGTGGTCTAATTTATTCTGCTCTTTGTAAACTTGGGTTCTTTCAAAATTTTGTGGCATATATGTCAGAGAAAGTCCCAGTCATTTATCAGACCTTGCTTGTTAGCCACCATTGGCTCTCATTTAAGCAATTTCCAAAGACAATCTTCTCAACTCACATCCCTCTGTAGATTGCCCATCTATTTCTTTGTAACCTCTTCCAGATTATAACTTCTGCGTGATCTACATATCTCTTGAGCATTCCACAATTGTAATCATTCCATTTTTGCTATGACTTTGGGGTGCTTTGCTGCATTAACAATCGAAGGAAGTAATTGTGGTTGCAGTGTCAGACTCCATGGGTAATGCTGGCTACGTGGGACAATCTTGCAAATAACCATTGGAAGCACCAGGCATGATTTAATTACATACTAAAATTACCTTACCCATTTTCAGGCCCTACCCAATTTAGTCCAGTCTACCTTTTGATATTGCTTGAATGTTATTGTGCAGAATACAGGGAGAATTTCTCTAGAATGTAGAAACAAAGAACTGCAGATGCTGGTTTGTACCAAAGATAGACAAGAAGCGCTGGAGTAACTCAGCGGGTCAGGCAGCATCTCTGGAAAAAAGGATAGGTGATGTTTCGGGTCGGGACCCTTCTTTAGACTGCTAATGGCGTTGTGCTCATCTGCGGGATCATGGTCGAGGGCCTCAGCATGTTGGAGGTCAGCCCGACAGACTACAACTGCACCTCCCTTGTAGGCGGGTTTGATGATAATGTCGGGTAGAAACGTAGTGGGAGCGGCAGCATCTATGGAGCGAAGGAAGTAGGCAACGTTTTGGGCCTCCTTCCTTCGCTCCATAGCTGCTGCCGCACCCACTGAGTTTCTCCAGCACTTTTGTCTACCTTCGATTTTCCAGCATCAGCAGTTCCTTCTTGAACATGATAATGTTGGGGTTGGTTCAAAGTGAGTGGAGGGCTTCACTGGGGATGAGATTAGAATAGTGGGGGAGTAGAAAAGTCATGACGGTTGATGTCTCAGCAGCCGTTAGACATAAAGCGTCCAGAGAAGATATATGGCCATATGGGGGAGCCCAAGAAGTGGAGGAGGAATGTGGGAATTTCTCTGCTCATCGTGTGAACTTCCATTATGATCTGAGGAAGCAAATCTAGGTCAGTTTAACATCCCATTGGAAAGATGAAACATTTCCTGGATTCCCTCGGTGTTATTTTTTGCTCAAATTTCTGGAGTAGGATCTGGATACACCAACTTGTGACCTGGAGGTGAGGCTGCCGCAGACTGACTCATAACTGACATTGAGCGTTTTTTTGTCAAAGTTTCTGTCAAATATGACCAACAATGTTTTAAATGTGTTTTCTTTGCCTTTTCTGTTTTATGACTTCCCTAATCATGCTTCTTCTGTTGGTTGGGCAGATGACCTGTTCCCAATGTAATACCGAAAAAGAAAGCAAACAAAATAGCCTGCACTTGTGTAAAGCATTTCATGACCGCAAGAAGTCCCTGAGCATTTTACAGTCAATTTATTATTTTTGAAGGTTTGACACAATTACAATATAGGAAACCCAGCAACTAGTGTGTTTGTAGTAAAATAAATGACCAGCTAAAGTTCCATGGGTCGTTTACTTGGAACAAAAACAAGCCTTTCAGATGTGTGCTGCTGTTTATAGTCCACATGAGTCTCTTTCCATTCCAGGAGCCTCATCTTTTTGCCTTTCAATTTATCTATTTCTTTAAAAAGCATTCCTTCATTTTGAAAGAATTTCTTATTCTTTTTTCTTCAGCCTTTTTCCTTATGGTATGGACTCCACACAAGGGTCTCAATTAAACATATCAGGCAAAATATGGTTTTAGACCATTCAGCATGAACATTAAAACTAGTGTGTCTGGACTCGGATTTAAAAACATGACCTTCTGCTTCAAAGATGAGAGTCCCACCAATGTGCTGAGACAAATACCGTATTTACCGGCAATGAAGACGTACCCCCAATTTAAGTTGCTCAATTTTGAAAAAAGGACAGGATCAAGGGTTTGGTTTAGTCCAGGGGTCGGCAACATCGCCTGCGTGCCCCGGGACTGGCTGCAATTCCCAGATCCTCCCGCTTCCCCGGGACTGGCTTCAGTTCCCAGATCCTTTGCGTCCCCGGGATTAGCTGCAGTTCCCAGGTCGCCTGCCCCAGGTCTGGCTGTGAAACCCAGGTTGGCTGCGTGCCCCGCAAATGGCTGCAGTTTCCAGGTCTCCTGCCCCGGGACTGCTCTAGCTCCCAGGTCGCCTGCCCCTAGTAGAGAAAGGGAGCGAGCCCGGGATAGAGCAGCCAGCCTTCCGCCCAGTAGCTGCCTGCCAACCACCACCACCACCACCGATTGCACCTGTGCTGAAGGTCACCGCGGCTGGCTGGCGTGCGGGCTGACAGAAGGCGCTGAGGTTTCGATCCTGACTATGGGTGCTTCCCACCCCGGCCACAATGCGGTGGCTCCGCGCCCGGAGCGCTGCGGCAGCAGTGAGTGAGTTGCTGGCATGATCCCCGACCACCTCCTTCTCAATGCTTCTGCCTGTGCTGACCCGGGCCAGACTGCCCTCACGTTGTGAAAGGAACTCTCACCTCCCAGCAGCGATGTCCTTTTACAGCCGCTTCCCACTTTACAGCCGCTTCCCATCAGCTGCCAGCAATGAGGGATAGGCTTGGCTATCCCCCAGTACAGTAACATCGTTCTTGATGTTGCTGTACTGAGAGATTGCCAAGTCTATCTTTCTTGGCTAACAACCTAACCTTCGGCCTCCAAGACGCAGGTAAATTTTCGTGCCTTATTTTTGGGTAAAAAATAGCGTCTTCATTGCCTGGAAATACGGTACCTAAAAGGTATTCCACAATGATGCACTTGAAAGTGCTGCTGAATGGTGATCAGCCTCTAACCTTTGTTTTCTCAGTGGTAAATTGCAGCAAATCTGCATGGTACATATCTATGTGACAAACTATTTGCCGTAAGTTAAAACTGAAAACTGGAACTACTCAGCAGGTCAGGCCACATCGTGGAAAGAGAAACAAAGTTAGTGTTTAAGGCTGAAAACTCATTGTCAGTTCTGATGAAGGGACTTCAACCTGACATGTTAAATCTATTCCCCTTCCCGCAGTTGCAGCCTGACCCATTTCCTGGATCTTCTGTTTTTACTGTAGATTTCCAGCTTATGCATTAAAAAAAAATTAATTAGTGTAGTACTTCACAATTTTAATGAGCACCTCTGATGTAAGAAGTAATGAAGCCTCTCAGTCCAGAAGTAATTCATGACTTTGACCCATTCGAGAGGTGAAGTGAGAGTGAAAGCCCTTGACATCAAGGAAATGACCATAAATACATCTAGGAGCTTTGGTAAAGCCAAAGTGAATGTGAATCAAATGAAAACGCTCCAATGGTTGAGAATGGTAGCTCACAAAAGGAAGACAGCTGTGATTGTAGGTCAACAATCCCAGCCTGAGAACGTTTATGTGGGTGTACCAGGTCCAAACATCTTCACTGTTGCATTAGTGACCTTCTTTTCATTGCAAGGTTAGAAGTGGAAATGCCAGGCAATGATTGTTTCCTACAAGAGAGATTTTCACCACCACTAATAACGTTGTCCAGAAATCTAGATCAGCCACATCAAAGCTTGAAGAATGGGTTAGAGGCTAGGAATCTTGTGGTGAATGACTCTCCTCTTTCCACCATCTTTGCCTAAGCCATTCCACCATCTACAAGTCTTAGGCCAAGAGTATGATGCAACACTGTCCAGCTCCACCAATATTTGACACTATGTAGACGAAAATAACCCATTTGATTGGTAACTCATTTACACATACCTCCAGATCAGGGACTGTTTCTTCCCAGCTGGTATCAGACAACTGAATGGCCCGCTCATCAGCTAGAGTGCAGTCCTGACCACACATCTGCCTCTTAGGAGACCTGTGAACTGTAGATTGGTTGCTTCACCCTAACCAATTGTAGTGCTTTATTAGTAGAAGCTCATGCTGTCAGTCGAATAGTCGCTACACAAGCTATAACAACATGCTGAAGTGTACTGTAAGTGATCTTTAATAAAATTATTGTTGTACCACATGCGAATGACTTGATCATTTACATGGTGTCAGAAGTGGGATCCGAACCCACGCCTCCAGGTGTTCTGTGCTGCTTACGGTAAAATTTGCCACTACTGTAAGAAATGTAACCACTTCATGGAATGTTGTCGTTCTCACATGGCTCGTTCATTCCCAAGACAAAATGTTCACCTGTTAAAATATGAACCTACTGATAAAGAAATCCAAGAGCTGGAAGCACCATGCCCTGCTCTCCTCCCTCTGAGCCAACATAACAGTCCAGACATTCACTCCCTGTTTGCTTCCACTAATAAACAACTTGACCCTGAAGTCTCTCTCCTTGTTAACAACAACATTGCGCTTGCAAAGATTGACACTGGTGCAAAATATAATGTCATGTCTTTATCTGAATTTAAACAAATTTATGATACTGAATGTATTGCAAACACTACAGCTACGTTACGAGCCTGTGGCTCCCACTTGGAAAAACTGAACTGAATTGCCACAATTAGAGTCACAATCTCACAAACTGAAGTTCTTCCTTGTTCGGGGGGATTCCGCAACTCTGTTTGGCATCAACGCATGCCAGGATCTAGGCCTGGTCACCGTTACGCCTGCTGTCCATCAAATCTCTCCCACTGAGGGCTCCACTCAGCAGATACTCTCACAATACAAAGAACTATTTGATGACAAACGTGGAAAGCTGCCCTGCCCATGCCCCAGCAGTTGCTGCAGCCACAGGTCCGTTCACCTCCCGTAGTCCAGAAACAACTCCAGCTGAAACGCGATGCACAGAAACAATCTTTCGACAAGTTCAGTAAACCACTTAAACCTCTCTCTAGTGGGCAAGTCGTTCACCTTCAGACCGACAAGGGCTATAGCCGTTTGAGCCACATTCACAGCCCTGCCAAAGAACCGCGCTCCTACCTGGTAAACGCTGATGGAGGCCTTTACAGACGCAACTGTCAACATCTCCTTCCTGCGAAGGAACCGCGTCCTGCAGTTTTGTATCCAGAGTCTGATGTACCCTTCTACTGTCGGGTTGACTCCTCCCTCACGCTCAGCTGCTGCTGAGCAACCACTGACCGTGCCCCCTGCGGCCTCGCCACAACGTTCGGCGCCCCGCTCACCAGAGTCGTCGTCCCCACTCTGCGGGTCTCCGTCACCGTCCCCGGTGAAGGGAGGAGATGCGGATCTATACCACACACACGTGGGATGGGTCTATAGGCCACCCCTTAGATATGGAGATTTTGTGTAACCATCTCTACGTCCCTGTATGCGCTATTAGCGTTTCGGGTACTGTATTATTTAGCCATTACTTATTAGTGTGCTTCTGCTTATTGGCTTGCATTTAGTTATGCTTTATTTCATTTCTACAAGGAAAGATGTAGATTGGTCACACTAACCAATTGTAGTGCTTTATTAGTAGAAGCTCCGCCTACTATGCAGTTTATATTATCAGAACTCAGCTCATGCTGTCAGTCGAATAGTCGCTACACAAGCTATAACAACATGCTGAAGTGTACTGTAAGAGATCTTTAATACAATTATGTTGTACCACATTATGCGAATGACTGGGTCATTTACATGAACTATCTTTAATCGGAATTCATCTTCCTCTATCTGTGAATGGTTTGATTGTAATCATGTATATTCTTCTTTGACTGGATAGCAAGCAAACAAAAACATTTCTTAAAAAGCTTTTATGCAATTAATAACAATAAAATAAACTAAACTCTAAACATTCAGCCCTTTTACCATTGGCATACATTGTGGAGGGTATTCCTTCTACAAAATGCAGTGCGGTGGCACAACTGTGCTACTCCCAATAGTACCTCCCAAACCCATGACATCTACCATCAAGAAGAACAAATGTTTCAAATGCATTAGTACACCACCAATTGCATATCCCCCTCCATACTACATACCATACTGATTTGGAAATATGTTGTTGATCTTGCATCGTTATGGGTTCTAAAGTCTGGAATTCCCAGTTATGGGAGTTACTTCATCAGGAAGACTGAAATGGTCCAAGAAGGCGGATCACCACCACCTTCTCCAGGCTAATTTGTGACTGGCAATAAATGGCAAACCAGCCAGTGATGCCCTGACCAGAAACATCAATAAATAAAAAAACACATTAACCATGTCAATAAATAATTATTTGTGGTATTACTTAGAATAATTGGAAATACAATTGTAGCTTTTCAATAACCAAAGTTAGAGAGTTTAAAAACAGATAAAACAGGAGCAGACCCAAACAAGCTCCACAACACAGTAAGATCACACCTTTAACCTCAACATCACTTTCCATGTCCCCTTATCTCCCTAATATCCAAACATTAATCAGCCTCTGTTTTGAATGTACACAGCGACTGAGCACACACAACATTCATGGGCTGAGAATTCTATGGTTCACGACCTTCTGGGTGAACAAATATCATCTTTTCTCAGCTGCACCTATGTTCTGAGACTGGGACTTCTGTTTCTAGACAACCCAAAGGATCGGTGCAGGGTAACATTATCCCTGCAACTACCCTGTCAAGCATATAACATTTTTGTACGGTTCAGTGAGATTGTCTCGCTTCCAAACTATGGAAAGTAAAGGCCTAGTCTGTCATAGGACAATCCCTCTCTTCCTAAACATCAGTTTAATGACTTGAATTTAAGAAGGGGGAAAGGTGTTCATTTGCCTGCAAGCTGGTGAAGATTTCTGTTGTAGCAGAATTTGAAGGTTTAATATATTGTGCCCACTGCTTCAAAGTATACCTTATATTTTTCCCTCTTGACATATAAACGTATCCGAACAACTTTGCCACATTATAGTACATATGGGAACATGGTCCATTTCCTGATCTTTAATAACAATGATGTACTTACAGGCAATATTTTGTCCAGTAAATTGTCATCGCCTAGGCAACAAGACCATCTAGAGCAGCTGCAACAATATGAGCACGTCGTTCCTTACCTCCTGGATGGAGATCACCGGGAACAATCCAGCAACCTTCATGGAAAGGTCGGCATCTTTATTTTTCCTGTTTCTCACATGGCAAAGCGACCTATGCCTTACGCTTCATAAGTAATTATTAATACTGGTATCAAGTAGACACAATTATTGCCATGTACGTTTTGTATCTTTCTCACATCTTTTACACTGATTTGCTTTTTTTTTTAAGACTAGATGTTGATTTACAGAAAAAATATAGAAATGTTTAGTTGGCCAAAAATGAGTCATACCTTTTGGACAAAAACTGAGTGTCAATATATTAATGTTCAATATCAGACACAATCCATTAGGCTGAATGTGCTAATTTTCACAAGAGAGAACATGAAGCCAAATCTAACCTAAGCAATTTTCATGCTGTTTAAGTAAACCATTCATTATATTAATTTGTTGCTTATTTTCCAAGAAATAATGTATTCCTGCCTTTTAAAAAAAGTTTGCTGATTCTTCCTTAAAAAAATAATGTATCCATTTTAGAAGTTATGAATGTTATCTCTCCAGCATTAAGGCAACATTGATAAAATGAACGTTTAAAGTCCAGAAGGATTGATATCGTTTACTTCTAACAGTCAGAATTACATTCAACTAAGGTTAAAGAAGGAATTGCAGATGCTGGAAAATCGAAAGAAGACAAAAATGCTGGAGAAACTCAGCGCGTGCGGCAGCATCTATGGAGCAAAGGAAATAGGCGACGTTTCTGAAGAAGGGTCTCGACCCGAAACGTCGCCTATTTCCTTCGCCCCACGCGCTGAGTTTCTCTAGCATTTTTGTCTACCTTCAACTAAGGTTATATTTTTTTGTTGATGAAATAGTTATTTGTGACGAGTGCCTCTTGGAACTGTCCTGGATTGTTCTTGGACTTCATTTGTGGATGACTTAAATTAGGGAATCGGGAACTTATTTTCTCAGTTTGTTGGTGACACTGAATTGGGAGCAAAAGTGCATAGATGGATTAAAGGGGTGGTCGAAGCTGGAAGATGGAGACCAGTATGCATCATCCACTTTGTAATCAAGGAATGCTGAATGGTGCTAAATGGTGAGGAGTTGCCAACACTCTGAAGTGACTTCAGAGTCCAAATAGAGAAATTGTTAAAGATGATCTGCAGGAACAAATATAAAAGTTAATGATCTGTTAGTCTTTATCTCAAGAGCACAATAATACAAAGGAATGGAAAGTGTTACAGCTGCATAAAGCTCTGGTTAGACTCCATCGGGAAGTGTATGGTCAATTCTAGACATCTTACCTCAGGAAAAAATAGATTCACTTAAAGGGTGGGTATTGCAAATTCAATAGGTAACTTAAATGGGGCAATTAAAATGATTAAAGGTTTTAGAGAGTAGATGGGAGCAAAACTGTTTTTCGTTGAGAGAGATCCAGAACAAAGAGGGGGAATAATCATAGAATTGGGGCTTACTTTTTTCATTGGGCAGCACTTTTTCTTGCATAGTGGTTAATATCTGGAACCTTCACTCCAAATATCTGTTGAACTTAGTTAGGTCAGTGATTTCAAAACAAGGATATTAAGGATAAGGAACCAAGGAAGAGGGGTACATTTGTGATGTAGATAAGCATGGTCTAACAGAATACTGGAGTAGGATTGTGTGTTTAAAAGGTCTATTCCTGGTCTGTTAGGGTGGATGCCTGTACACACATACAGTTATATACACTTTGAATTTCAATGGTTTTCTTCAAAGTGTTCAATTAACCTGAATTTGAATTCAGACTGAATTTGGGGGAAAAAATATGTTAAGTTGGGTATTGAATCTGGGCAACATGCTGGTACTTGAACAATCTGGTTATATTCATAGTCTTTACACTCATTACAAACTGTACCTTAGCCACTAACTGGACCTTATTAGGAAATCTATCAGTAACATCCACTAAATAGGCAGTGTTCTTATGGAAGAGTGTCCCACATTTAGCATATGTATCAATGTGCAGAAATCGTAGGAAAACATATTCCAGGCATTAACTCTTTGGCATACAATTGTACAAAACACTGTTCAAACCAAGTTAAATATGAGGTAAAAGGCTAAAAACAGGGGATAGAATGGAAGTGAGATATAGAATGAATGGCAACTCTAAACTTAGTCACCCAATCTACATTTATTTTTTGCATTACATCTTCAAGAGCACCGATGCAGTTCACTAAATTGGAAGAAGTATAATTAAATTGCCTAGGAGTACTAAGGCCCTTGGATGGTGGGCAGGATAGAAGAAAAAGAGCAGGTGTTGAATCTCCTGCAAATGTCATTGATTTCATTTGCTCTTCCCATGAGGTGTCAGGACTCAACAATCATTGCAAGAATATCAGATAACCAGATGCTCCTGTATTTGTTTAAACTGGCCAGTTCTAATGAAATGTTATTAACCTGTAATGTTAACTCTGTTTTTCTCCCATCTTCACAGATGCTGGGTATTGAGATGAGTATTTCAGGCATCATCCTTTATTTCAGATTTTCAGCATCTGCAGTGTTTTGTATTTCACAGGACTTCTTTCTCTTCTCTATTGTCATTTCTCTCCTTAGTATTTATATTTCATGCAAGCAAACAAGCCTTCTATGTCTCTCATTGATCATTTATTTTCTCTTAGTCTCCACCCTGTTACAGATAATCCCTTGGTTCTCTCCATACCTCACAACTATACAATTTAAAGCTTAATTTGTCACCCTGAAACTTTAACTCTGTTTCTCTCTCCATATATGTTGCCTGAGAAGCTGAGTATTCTTAACATTTTCTCTTTGTCAACATCTGCTATTTTTATTTTGTTTTACCCTCCATTCATGAATAAAAAGAAAGTTTTACTGGAACAGGCCCTTTGGCCCACCATGTCTGCACTGAACATGGTGTTCACTAATAAGCGTGTTCGGTTTTCCGAAAAATGCAAGGAATCATGGGATTTGTCAAAGGTCTGTTGAGAGAAAAAAAGCAAACGGGGGTGCCAGGTAGCGGGAAGGCGGGGTGTAACAGCGTGCGAGAGGGGGTAGATGCGAGTGGGAGACAGGGGAAGAGAGTGGACCGGCAGAGAGACGGTGAGGGGTGGGGGAGAGGGAAGGGGGGTGAAAGACGTGCGTGTTTGTGTTTTGCTCACAGATGTATTTAGTTTAACATTCCGCGGGGAGTGCCGGGGTTTGAACGTTGGTTGAAGAGGTGGGCAATGTCCCCCAGTCCCTCCCTCCAGTCCACGGCGTGGGGATGGGGCAGGCACGTGCCGTGAGTAATTACTCAGGGTAGGCACTCAGTCCGCTAAAAAAAATATTAAACCACGCATGCGCAGATTGTTCGCTCCCGTTAAATAAATAAATAAATAAAAACAGTGACATTTCAATTTGCCCAAGGCTTCCTAGTCCTAGACCAATTGGGGGAACAGTTCCTTTCACAGCTTGTAGAGAGTCTGTGTCAGGGGTAAAGTTGTGGGGAGGGCACGAGGGTTGAGAAGGACGGTGTCGGGGATAATGGCAGAAACATACTCACTCACCGCTGCCGCAGCACTCCGGGCGCGATGCCCCCGCACTGTAGCTGGGGATAGAAGCAGCTCGGGTAGCTACGAGCGGCCGCCGGTACCCAACAGCAGAACTGGCCGCCACTTCAGCGCCTTCTGCCGGCCCGCTCACCTCTGGCAGTGCTCTCCGTCGGAACACCTGTCATCTGCCGTTCGCCGACTTCGCTCATGTCAGCGGCTTCCTGCAAATCCTTAAATTCCCACAGCCGAGTAACCTCAATCGCGCTGTCGGAATTTAAGGACATGAGTGAGGCCAGCGAGCGGCAGGAGAGTGGTTTGTAGACGGAGAGCTGCCAGAGGTGAGCGGGAACCGGCAGAAGGAGCTAAGGTGGCGGCTGGTTCCGCTGTCCGGCCCGGCGGCCGCTCAGCCACCCGAGCTACTTCTTCCCCCCCCCCCCCCTCAATGTGGTGGCATTCCACGCCTCCGTGCAAGGAGCGTCGCAAGTGGCATTATCCCAATCCCCTCATTCATAACATTCGTGCCCTCCCCGCAACTTTACCCTGGGCCAGACTCCCCAAACATTATGAAAGGAGCTCTCCCCCCCCCCCCACACACCCCGGGAAATACAGTATTTAAAAACATAAACACAAAATGTACTTACCACATTATTGGAACACAAGCTCCATTCTTCTCTCTTTGTTATGTAACATACACTTAAAATATTGACAAACCATATTTGAAAACCCCGCCAAGAAACTTGCTCTGCGATGCGCATGCACAGTGCTCCAAAGGCAGAATTTCTGCTGCCTTCAGCCCCGATTATCATTGACGGCTTCAGGCAGCGCTGACGGCACGTGGGTTGCACAGAGCTTCCCGTGTTACAAGCGCTGCGGATGAAAGGCATGGAGAATTATGCCTACCTAAGAGATCGATCTCTTACATAGGCATAATTCTCCCATGCCTTTACTATTTATATTTAGTTATTACCATGTTATAATTTTAGTCAGGGTAGGCAGTGCCTACCTTGCCTACCCTGATGGCACGTGCCTGGGATGGGGGTTGGGGGGGGGGGGGGGGGTGGAAGGATTGTCCTAGCGCCGGGGAGTTCTTATGGAGACGGGGTGTCCGGGACCTGCAGTGAAGCCGCAATAGCGAATTCCTCTCTCCCCATCCCTCTCCCCATCCCTCTCCCCATCCCTCTCCCCATCCGTCTCCCCATCCGTCTCCCGATCTCTCTCCCCATCCGTCTCCCCATCCATCTCCCCATCTCTCTCCCCATCTCTCTCTCCATCGCTCTCCCTGCCCCTCACCTTTACCCGCGGAAGTAGGAAGGAACTGCAAATGCCAGTTTACACCGAAGGTAGACAACGTGCTGGAGTAACTCAGCGATACAAGCAGCATATTTGGAGAAAAGACTAGGTGACGCTTCGGGTGGAGACCCTTCTCCAGAGATGTTGCCTGACCCGCTGAGTTACTGCAGCATTTTGTGTTAATCCCCGTTGATGACCGGTGCTCAGCTTTTTCCGGCACCGGGGGGGGGGGTTAACCGACAGCCACTGGATAAGGCGAAAGGTGCAGCTGACAGTCCCCAGCCGGTCGGGAAACGGGTTCCGCGGGAGTTGGAACAGAGTTGAGCTGGAGTTAGCGCTTCTTCTCCACGCTGGCTGTAAGCCTGGGGCCGTCACGGCTCTGGGCTGGTGCCCCATCAGTCCAGGGTCACCCCGGACATCTCCGGCCACCCCCGGACACGAGTGGGAGGGGACGAGGACGGTAGTGCGATTCCGCTCACAAAACTGCCTCCTGGGGTTATGCAGGAGAGGGGTGCGTGGTTTGCCCCTGTATAATAACCCTGCATTACCCTGGAGGTACAGCCTGAGTGAGAACGGAACCCATACACCCAGGCTGAGGGGGACTGGTCCGTGATTCATTAGATTGTCACTGCTGAGATTTCTGCATGGACCAGTGGAGGAGGGAGAACTAGTGTCATGAACTCCAGTCGAAATTCAACAGCGCTTTCAGCGCCGGAGACCCGGTTTGATCCAATGTTTATCTCCAGTGACCTATGACTTAGGCATGCGCAGTCGGAATAGCGAACTCGCTTATTGATCCCATCTGCCTGCAGCCCTCTATTCCCTGTCCATTTATGTGCCTAAATCCATCTCCACCATCATATGAAAATTAAGGATCACACATCATTTAAATTAAACTGGTGTTACTATTAAAACATTGTAATGTTGCATCAGGCTGTAAAACAAGCTTAACTTGTTCAAGCTTTTGTAGCTTTACATTTTCCAGCTGTGAAATTGATGTGCATCTTTGGTGTCGTAAATCACATTGACTCATCTCTGATCTGAGCCATGTTTCTGGACAATAGGGATGGGGTGTGGCTGACACGTGCCAATGGCCAATATAGTATATTATCTGTTCCAAGGGAAGGAGGAGAGGATTTAATTGTTTCCCGGTGTCAGGGGTGGGTTGAATTTTTCTTTGAGCTGTGTTTTCTTTGGGTGGAGGATAGTGAGAGAAGCAGTAGGAGAGATGTGGTGGTGGTGGGATTGGATGATATGGTCCAGATGATCATTGTGTTCATCCTCTTGCAGACTCTTTGTCTGACGATGTTCTCGGAATCCTTGTCCCCATCTGGAATATGATCTTGCGATCTGTGCTTTGGTTCTTTTTCATCAAATAACTGACAGCCAGTAATTTCTTATGAGCAGGCTGTCCACAGAAAACTTAAATAGAGAATTAACCTGTGTATGACTAAAGCTGAAGATAGACACAAAGAGCTGGAGTAACTCAGCGGGACAGGCAGCATCTCTGGAGAGAAGGAATGGGTGACGTTTCAGATCTATATCCTTCTTCAGACCGGTTAGAGATAAGGGAATCGAGAGATATATGGACGGTGATGTGGAGAGATAAAGAACAATGAATGAAAGATATGCAAAATGTAACAATGATAAAGGAAACAGGCTGTTTGTAGGGTGAAAATGAGAAGCGAGTGCGACTTGGGTGCAAAGTGGGATAGAGAGAGAGGGAATGCCGGGGCTACCTGAAGTGAGAAAAATCAATATCCATACCACTGGGTTGCAAGTTGCCCAAGTGAAATATGAGTTGCTGTTCCTCCAATTTGTGTTTAGCCTCACTCTGACAATGGAGGAGATTGAGGCCAGAAAGGTCTGCGTAGGAATGGGAATGAGAATTGAAGTGTCCAAAACTGGGAGATCAGGTTGGTTCACGCGGGCTGAGCGAAGGTGTTCAGCGAAACAATCGCTCAGTCTTTGTGTAAAAACTGTGTCCTTCAGGTTCCTCATAAATCTTCCCCCCCTCATCTTAAACGTATGATCCTCTGGTTCTTGATTCCCCTACTTTGGAATACCCTATCTATTCCTCTCATGATCTTGTGCACCTCTATAACATCACCCTTCATCCTCCTGTGCTCCAATGAGTAAAGTCCTAGCCTGCTCAATCTCTCCCTAAAGCTCAGGCCCTTGAGGCATGGCAACATGCTTGTAAATCTTCTCGTCACCCTTTCCAGTTTAACATCTTTCCTATAACAGGGTGACCAAAATTGAACACAATACTCAAAATATGACCTCACAAATGTCTTGTACAACTGTACATGACGTCCCAATGTCTATACTCAGGTTCTAGTTTTTGTTACAGTTAATATCTAATAGGTTTTAGTTTTGGCAGTGGGACAATAACAAAGCCAACATGGGAAAAGTTACCCAGGAAAACCTAAAACCAATATTTCATAGGTGCCTTTGAAGGAAACACCTCTGCTTTTATTTTATCTGAATTTTGCCTTTTGGTAATTATATTTTAAAGAATTATAATACCCATACATACCAGAAAGTTCATCCAAACTACAAGAACATTTTTTCGTCACTGTGGGATTTACTCTTGAGACAGATGTTCAACTATAATATCATCTGTTTTAGTTTTCAGTATGAACTAAGGTTGTAAAAGAAACAGCAGACTTTGATTCAAGTTTGTGCACCATAGATTTCACTTTAAAGATTTTTTTTTTCCTGGTTCCACAAGCAAGCAATCGGGATTGCTGTGGTGAAACAAATACTGTACTGGAAAATCGACAGGTCAGTGATTTACTTGGGAGACTGGCCCAGTTTTCTGCTGATCCGATTTGCTGCATATTTTCCTACATCAATCAGTTGAATCCAGGCAATTCACAGCATCAGAGTTCATTTCTAGGAAAATCTCTGAACATATTTTAGCTGTATCATGACTTTGGATTAATTTCTTACCAGTGCAAATTCTCCTGTTTAATGAACCAAACAAAGCATGCTGATGCAAAGTAGATTGATCAATTATATTCTCACCGACTTGCCAAAACATATATTCTTTAACCCATGACCAGTCAAGGAATAGAGCAGTGAAAACATATTTGTAGCCAACTTTTTGTGTAAGATTAAAAAAAATTGCAGCTTTTTTTCCTTAGACTGAAATTATGCTTAGGCAATATAAGGCTGAGAACATTAAACACATTCAAATTAATTTCATTTGATACAGGATCACTGATCAATTCATACGTTATATGAGCAGAATTAGACCATTCAGCCCATCAAGTCTACTATTTAATCATGGCTGGTCTATTTTTTTCTTTCAAATCCATTCTCCAGCCCTCTCCATAACGCCCGACACACTTACCAATCAAGAATCTGTCATTCTGTTCCTTAAAAATACCCAATGACTTAACTTCCACAAACATCTGTGGCAATGAATTCCACAAATTCATCGCCCTCTGATGAAAGAAATTTCTCCTCATCTCCTTCCTAAAGGTTTTTTTTAAATTCTGAGGCTATGGCCTCTGGTCCTAGACTCTCCCACTAGTAGAAAGATCCTCTCCACATCCCCTCTATCCAGGCGTTTCACTATTCGGTAAATTTCAGTGTGTTCATCCATCTAAACTCTGGCGAGTACAGGCCCAGTGCCGTCAACTCTCATCATATGTTAACCTAATCATTCCTGGGATCATTCTCGTAAATCTCCTCCTGGACTCACTCCAATGTATGCTATTAAATGGGGGGAACATTGCTAAATAAGACTTGATCTGATTCTAGTAAAGATTAGGAATAAGGAAGGCTGCTATATTTATTGCTGCAGCAAAATGCGAGAAGGGTAGGTATGTTGAGAAATATCAAAAAAGTGGTAAGAATACTTACCAGATGGGCAACATTTGCAGAGAGAAGTGAGGAGTTAACGCCAGGTTGACGATGTTTTGTGTGGCTGAGGGGCTGGTGCAGGGAGCAAGGATTTAGATTTATAGACCACTGGGATCGCTTCTGAGGTAGAGGTGACCTGTACAAAAGGGACGGGTTACACCTTAACTAGAGGGGGACCGACATTCTGGCAGGCAGGTTTGCTAGGGCTACACGTGTGGGTTTAAACTAAATAGTAGGGGGTGGGGGGGGGGGGGGGGGGTGGGATTGACAAATTGGGAGTGTGAAGATGGAGTTGAAGGGGAAGTGAGTACAGGAAAAGTTACAAAAGATTCTCGAATTAATGGGAAGGAAATTTCTAGAAGGGATAAGAGAGTAAGGTCAGGGCCAATTGCGAGTGGTGCGAGGGGGGACATGAATACGGAGGTCAAAGTGTTGTATATGAATGCGTGAAGTATAAGAAATAAAGTGGACGAGCTTGAGGCTCAGTTAGAAAGTGACAATTATGATGTTGTGGGAATTACAGAGACATGGCTGCAAGAGGGCCAGGGCTGGGAACTGAATATTCAAGGGTATACCTCCTATCGAAAAGACAGACAGGTGGGCAGAGGGGGTGGGGTAGCTCTGTTGGTGAGGAATGAAATTCAGTCCCTTGCAAGGGGTGACATTGAAACATGAGATGTGGAGTCAGTATGGATAGAACTAAGGAATTGTAAGGGTAAAATTATCCTAATGGGACATCTACAGGCCCCCAAACAGTAGCCTGGACATAGGGTGCAATTTGAATCAGGAGTTAAAATTGGCATGTAGTAAAGGTAATGCTACAGTTGTTATGGGAGATTTCAACATGCAGGTTGACTGGGAAAATCGGGTTGGTACTGACCCCAAGAAAGGGACTTTGTAGAGTGCCTTTGTGATGGATTCTTAGAGCAGCTTGCATTGGAGCCTACCAGGGAGAAGACAATTCTAGATTTAGTGTTATGTAATGAACTGGATTTGATAAAGGAACTTGAGGTTAATGAGCCATTAGGAGGTAGTGACCATAGTATGGTCAGGTTTAATCTACAATTGGAGAGGGAGAAGGGTAGATCGGAGGTGTTAGTGTTACAGTTTAATAAAGGGGACTATGGGGCCATGAGGGAGGAGCTGGCCAAAGGTGACTGGAAAGATACACTAGCAGGGATGACTGCAACAACAATGGCAGGTATTTATAGGAATAATACAGAAGGTGCAGGATCACTTCATTCCAAGGGGAGTAAGGGGCGACCGTAGCTGACAAGGGACGTCAGGGACAGTATAACAATAAAAGAGAAGAAGAACAATGTAGCAAAGATGAGCGGGAAGCAAGAGGATTGGGTAATGTTTAAAGAGCAAAAGAAAATAACTAAAAAGACAATACGGGGAGAAAAGATGAGGTACGAAGGTAAGCTAGCCAAGAATATAAAGGGGGATAGTAAAAGCGTCTTTAGGTATGTGAAGAGGAAAAAATTAGTTAAGACCAAAGTTTGACCCTTGAAGACCGAAAAAGGTGAATTTATTATGGGTTTCAAGGAAATGAAAGATGAGTTGATCAGGTACTTTGGATCCGTCTTCACTAAGAAGGCCACAAACAATCTTCCTGACATAGTAGTGGCCAGAGGATCTGGGGTGACGGAGGAACTGAAGGAAATCCACATTAGGCAGGAAATGGTGTTGGGTGGACTGATGGGACTGAAGATTGATAAATCCCCAGGGCCTGATGGTCTGCATCCCAGGGTACTTAAGGAAGTGTCTCTAGAAATCGTGGACGCATTGGTGATAATTTTCCAATGTTCTATAGACTCAGGATCAGTTCCTGTGGATTGGATGGTAGCTAATTGTAGTTGGCTATTGCATGTTAGCCAATCAGAATGCTTAGTAATAATAACTCTGCCTAGTGCATGCTTTATAGTGTAAGAACTCGCCTACTGTCTTCAGCAGCTGCAGTAGACTGAATGTATGATGTACTGCTTATATGACAATGGAATGAACATTAAAGATGCTTATACCTTTAAACCCCCCCCCCAAAAACGAACTCTGCAACCCTGCTTGGCCACAGTGCATGCCACGACTTAGGACTGGTTTATTTCGGACGTGCCGTCCACAAACTCTGCCTGACAGAGGAGCCAACACAGGAGTTGCTATCCCAGTACAAAGACCTGTTCGACGGCACACTTGGCAAGCTGCCCCCGACATACAGAATCACTGTAGATCCTACAGTTACACCAGTGGTTTGCGCACCCCACCGTGTTCCCCATACCATGCGGGAAAGAATACGCACCAAACTGAAACGCATTGTCTCCATCGGAGTCATCGCCGAGGTCAGCGACCCCTCCGACTGGGTCTCCACCATGGTCGTAACCACCAAGAAAAACAAAGAAGAGTTGCGGGTCTGCATCAGCCCCAAAGATTTGAACACAGCGATTAAACGCCCACACTGCCCAATGAGAACCACTGAGGACGTGGCGGCACAAATTGGAAACACAACGGTATTCTCGGTCCTTGATGCCAAAAGCTCTTTGTGGCTAACACCACTGGACCGGGCATCATCTGCTCTAACAACTTTTGCCACACCATTTGGCCATTACAGATTAGTAAGAATGCCCTTTGGCATCAACTCAGCCAGCGAAGTCTTTCAATGCGCAATGGAACAACTGTAGAATATCCATGTGCCATCATTGTTGACGATATCCTAGTCTACGGCCGCGATCTGGCCGAGCATGATGCCAGCTTAAACAAGATACTAAACCGTGCTAGAGACATCAACCTCAAACTCAACCCTCTCAAGTGCAGATTCCGGTTTCCAGAAGTCACTACATCGGCCATGTGTTCACCAGAAATGGATGAAAACCTGATCCGTTAAAGACTGCAGCCATCAACGAGCTGCCAGTTCCAACCGACATCACCAGCTTGCAACGATTCCTCGGCATGGTTAACTACCTGGGCAAATTCATTCCAATCCTCAGCGAACTTTCTGCCCTCTGCCCCCCTGCGATAATTAACCCACAAAGACAATTGGCCTTTGAGACACTCAAGCTCCAGCTAGCCAGCGCACCAACACTGGCATATTTCAACCTCAACCTGCCAGTCACCGTCACCTGCGATGCATCCCAGTACGGGCTAGGTGCAGCGTGCCTACAGACAACTACCGACGGCGATATGATGCCTGTCTCCAATGCATCATGCACCCTAACAGACACTGAACAACGCTATGCCCAAATCGAGAAGGAACTGCTCGCCGTCGTCTTCGCCTGCTCAAAATGTAAAGACTTTATCTTTGGCAAAACCTTCACTGTCGAGAATGACCACCAGCCACTAATCACCATCCTAAACAAGCCCATTCATGCCACCCCAGCCCGTCTGTAAAAACATGATGATGCAGCCACAGTAGTTTGACTTCCACATCGTATACAAGAAAGGTAAAGACACGCACATCGCAGACACACTCTCCAGAGCCCATCACCAGTGAACATCACCCTATCAAACAGGATGAGTTCTCATCCTGAAGGTCTCGTTCGTGCCCACTGATCATCTACGCCGCCTTGCCCGACACACAACTGCGGACAAAACTTCACAACTGCTGACCTCCGTCATAAGGAACGGATGGCCCAACAAACGGTCAAGCACCCCGTTTGAAATAAGACCCTATTTCCTGGTCGTGATGAACTAGTGCTACAGGACGGAATCATTGTCAAAGGCCACAAGGCAGTCATCCCCTCCACTCTGCGGATGACTGAGATCTGCTGGCCCGGGATACATGACAAGGTACATACGCAAAAAGACGGAATCATGCGCCATCTGCAACAGCCTGACACCCACCAGCAGAAGCAACCACTCCTGCGTCAGCCGGCTCCCTCCCTTCCGTGGTCGTCATTGCCACCGGCATCTTCGAATGGCACGGGAAACACTACCTTGTATTGGTAGACTCCTACTCGGGCTGGTTCAAAATCGACCTACTCCCAACGAAAACCTCTGAAATAGTTATCCAAAAACTATCAATCCGCCTGTCTGTGCATGGAGCACCCGTCCGCCTTCAAACTGACAACGGAACTCAATTTACCAGTCAAAAGCTCAAGAACTTTGCCAAACGGTGGAACTTTCAACACGTCACCAGCAGCCCAGAGTGCCCACAATCCAATGGACTTGCCGAGCGCGCTGTTCGGAGAATATACTCATGGAGCGCTCCTCCCTGGCAAAATCTGACGTCTACCTGGACCTACTAAACCTGCGGAACATTTCAAGGGACAGCGTTCTAGGCTCCCCCGCCCAGCGGCTAATGTCTCGCCAGACGCGTCCACCACTGCCAGTCTCCCGCAGGTCCGCTGTCCCACTGTGATACAAAAGCGAGTGCAGTTTAAACGAGACACGCAAAAGCGGTTTTATGACAAGACCAGCAAGCCGCTCAAACTCCTTATACAAGGGCAAGTGGTGCGAATACAAACTGACAAAGGACATACCAAACTAGGACACATTCATGGCCCCTCAAAGGAACCACGCTCCTACCTGGTCAAGGTGGATGGTGTCCTCTACAGACACAACTGTCAACATCTCCTTCCTGTGAAGGAATGTCGTCCAGCGCCTCCGGGTACTGACGCCCCACCGCTCGTGTTCATGCCGACGCTTGTTGCAGCCGTTCCAACACCTGCCGCGACCAGGACCACACACTCCCCGCGTTGGTCTGCCCCTGCGTCTGCTGTTGTAACCAGTACCCCGGGTTCCCCCTGTCGGTCCACCCCCGGTTCTGAATGTGTGATGTACTGCTTATATGACAATGGAGTGAACATTAAAGATGCTTATACCTTTACCTGTGTGGGAGTCAGGTATTTATCCCACTTTTTAGGAAAGGCGGGAGAGATTAAACAGGGAATTATAGACCAGTTAGCCTGACATCGGTGGTGGGGAAGATGCTGGAGTCAATTATAAGCGGCACATTTGGACAGCAGTAACAGGATCGGTCCGAGTCAGCATGGATTTACGACTGGGAAATCATGATTGACTAATCTTCTGGAATTTTTTGAGGATGTAACGAGGAAAATGGACAAGGGAGAGTCAGTGGATGTAGTTTACCTGGACTTTCAGAAAACATTTGATAAGGTCCCACATAGGAGATTAGTGGGCAAAATTAGGGCGCATGGTATTGTGGGTAGAATGCTGACATGGATAGAAAATTGGTTGGCAGACAGGAAACAAAGAGTAGGGATTAATGGGTCCCTTTCAGAATGGCAGGCAGTGACTAGTGGGGTACTGCAAGGCTCGGTGCTGGGACCGCAGCTATTTACAATATACATCAATGATTTGGATGAAGGGTTTCAAAGTAACATTAGCAAATTTGCAGATGACACAAAGCTGGGTGGCAGTGTCAACCGTGAGGAGGATGCTATGAGACTGCTGGGTGACTTGGACAGGTTTGGGGAGTGGGCAGATGCATGGCAGATGTAGTTTAATGCGGATAAATGTGAGGTTATCCACTTTGGTAGCAAAAAGAGAAAGGCAGATTACTATGGCTTCAAGTTGGGAAAAGGGGAAGTACAACGGGATCTGGGGGTCCTTGTTGATCAGTCTATGAAAGTAAGCATGCAGGTACAGCAGGCAGTGAAGAAAGCGAATGACATGTTAGCCTTTATAATAAGAGGAGTTGAGTATAGGAGCAACGAGGTCCTTCTGTAGTTGTACAGAGCCCTAGTGAAACCACACCTGGAGTATTGTGTGCAGTTTTGGTCCCCTGATTTGAGGAAGGACATTCTTGCTATTGAGGGAGTGCAGCGTAGGTTTACAAGGTTAAATCCCAGGATGGCGGGACTGTCATATGCTGAGAGAATGGAGCGGCTGGGCTTGTACACTCTGGTGTTTCGAAGGCTGAGAGGGGATCTTATTGAAACATATAAGATTGTTAAGGTTTTGGACACGCTATAGGTAGGAAACATGTTCCCGATGTTGGGGGAATCCAGAACCAGGGGCCACAGTTTAAGAATAAGGGGTAAGCCATTTAGAACGGAGACGAGGAAACACTTTTTCTCACAGAGAGTTGTGAGTCTGTGGAATTCTCTGCCTCAGAGGGTGGTGGAGGCCAGTTCTCTGGATACTTTCAAGAGAGAGCTAGATAGGGCTCTTAAAGATACTGGAGTCAGGGGGTCTGGGGAGAAGGCAGGAATGGGGTACTGATTGGGGATGATCAGCCATGATCGCATTGAATGGCGGTGCTGGCTCGTACGGCCAAATGGCCTACTCCTGCACCTATTGTCTATTGTCAATTGTCTATTGTCTTATCAAAACTGGGAAAAGTTTGAGATAAATCGGTTTTAGAGTGCAGAAAAATGGGGAAGTTCTGTGACAAGCTGAAGTTAGGAGAGATTAAATAACGTGTAGATGATAATGCAAAAGTAATTAATACAAAGAAAGAACAAAGGCTTGGCTTGGAGGTTCAGTTCTGAAATGCATTGACCATAATGTCAGTAATGTGTTTGCAGCAAGTGAGGAAGTCAAACAAGAATCACCCATCAAATAACACGATTTTTTCTTCCATAATGCACAAGATTTCAGGAGAAATATCTCCGGCTTTCCCGGGTATAAAATTAGCATTCAAAGTGGACGTATTTGACTTTTGTGGAAAGTCAGGATTTGTTAAAAGGCAAGCAAGGTTTCCTTAGAATTGAGCATTAAAACAAAATGGTATTTCATACTTTTATTGGGGGCTAGGGGCAATGGTGCGACAGAGAATACCGGTAAATATTTTCAGATTATCCCATCAATACTGAAGGTGATGTATAGGTCCAGGTTGGGAAATTAATGGAGCAAATTTATCTTCAAAGTAGCGTGGTTTCCATTATTTATTGCGGGATCTGACTGAATTCAAGATGTAGCAATTGAACCTTTGCACTGTGAGAAAACCTACAGGTTTGAGACAATATGATCTGAAATGTCAGTGAAACAAGAATACAAATGGCCTCGTTTCCCACGGTTGCTTTTTTACCATTGTTATATTCATAGTTTACAAATATAACCATAGATGTGACACAACTGGTATTCTCCATTGCTTCAGAGAAGTAATACACTGGTACATTGCAGCCATGTCAATATACACAAGAGTTTTTCATATCCCAGGAATCATGATCTGGCCTTTTCTGCCATGGAAGCACTGTTATTGGCTAGGTGGGGGCTATATTGCTAGCTTTCATCACTATGCATCACAGTTTAGTGATAACTGGATAGAACCCACAATGACCTACAAGGACACAAAGTGCTGGAGTAACTCAGCGGGTCAGGCAGCATCTCTGGAGAATATGGAGAGGTGACGTTTCAGGTCGGGTCTGAGGTCTGACGAAGGGTCTTGACCTGAAACACCATCTCTTCCATGTTCTCCAGACATGCTGCATGACCCGCTTCCAGCAGTTTGTGTCCTTTTGTATATTAACGAGCAAGTGTAGTTCTTTGTTTCTACAACCACAATCACTTGATGAATAGACTAAGCATTGCCTCAAATAAACCCAGACACACACAAACAACAGTTCTTGTTGTACGTTGCATTTGAAATACTGTTTCGTAATGAATTATATATTTTTATCATAGAACTATCCAGCATGGGCCAAATTCCTAATTGAAGCTGAAGGCAAACAGCTGATCATCGAACTTGAAAGAAATGAGTGAGTACCACTAATGTAGTCTGTGCTACAAATTGATGGCATATGTAATGCCTGGGGCAACGAGTGTGTTCTGCTTAATGATGTGCAGCTTCTGGTAAATATATTGTAACTCTAATAGTTCTATTTAAATTCAAATTACTTAACTTAAGTAAGCATTAATCAACAAATGCTAAGATCTTGTGCAACATGTGAGGTGAGATAGGGTATGCATTGACATTATAGGTGTACTGTAAGTTCAACCATTGTGAAAAATATAATGACACGCTGCCTTAATGACACTATTCCTTTTACATTTTTAATTAAATCCTGTAGTCATATTATTTGTCATCACCACACTTCCAACATGAGAGAATTTCTATTCCGTGGAAACTTTGTCTTGCCCGAATAAATTTGAACTGCAACATTTCATGAAACATTCTTGCTATGAGTGCAGCTATGCTTGATTGAAAACATCATATTCAATTCTACAGTTCATGATTACAGTTTTGACTTTTTCCTGTCTTATCAGATTTATAAAGTCAGTAGTGTGTAGAATGGAATAAAACTTCATTGCATTATAGAACTGTACTAAAAAGAGACATATTTTACTGTTGGCCAGAATGCATACAGAGTGGAAAATGGTAAGTTATTTCAAGATTATTTTTACAGTACCAACAGCTGCCAATCCAAGAATCCTCCCCATTTCCTTTTGACATGGACAAATCATAACAGCAGCTAGCTGATGAAAGAGAAAAAAATAACTTCAGATGTTTATTCTTATGAGACAGGTACACTTTATACAAATGATTGGTTGCTGTAGGCTATCCAGTGGCTATCTTAAACAGTGATGATGATTTAATCAAAAATCGATTAATATAGAATTATCATGCTACAGCATGAAACAAAGTCATTGTATTGACAAAAAAAATTGAATTAGTGTTCCATCCGTTCCCAAATTTGGAAGAATAATTATTTTTTGAACATTTCAACAATTACACAACATCTGCTCTTTTATTACTGTTCAGGGAGAGTTTAAATGGCAGAAGCTAAAGTACTCACCTTGCACATATCTGTGTTGCAATCTAAATGTATTTGATTGTACATTTTTATTTTTTTATTTTTTATGACTGCATTAGAATAATTCAAAAATGATTGCTTTTGAGGGCCACCAACTAAACCTGCAATTGTCCAACTATTCTGAACTCTGCTCAATCCCGAAGCATGCCTCCACATTCTAGGCTCTCACGTTTTCCTATTAATTATATGCCAGAGAGGCGCTATAAAAGTTATTTAACGAGATTTCCAGTGAAACTATAAAAGATAAAGGAAATGCAACAGAATTGATAAAATCATGTTTAAGCAGTTAATTCTATATACTTTAGTCGAGGCAGGATTCATTGTATAAAAACAAGTTATGGCCATTTCCCTCTTGATCATAGGTGAGCTATGACATTTATATAGGTGAGCTATAACAGAATTCCAGAGGTGACTATGGTGGCATCTTGGTTATGGTCAAATATAAATTGCTTATTATAAGTTTTCATTATTGTATATTTATGTTTTCAGAATAATTTGGGGTGGAAATTCTTGTTCCAGTGTACAAAAGCGCAGAGTGTATTTGCAATGCTTAAATTATGAGAGCTGAGGCCTTAGCATTGGGCCTTTATTCTCATATGTATCAAGCTATTTGGCACTCAGGCTATGTGGTATTAGCAATCAGCTGGCAAATAGATGATAAAGTTCTGCCTGAGGGCCATTAATGCCTGCGTGCTTCCATTAACTGTTGCTTCATCAGCTGAATATATGGTCCAGATGTTTAGGCTAATTGTTGTTGTGAAAGGACTTTGCGTTGATGGGTACAAGTGATTCAGCTGTCATGGTTCATCATTCTTGGTCCATCAGTCTATGGATAAGCTGTTGGCCCATTCCTCAAGCACTTACCCAATACCTATTTGTTTGTGGCTGCATGGATCCCAGAGTCCTCAGGACAACACCTCTGTAGACATCTTGTGAAGCAGAGCGGTCTGCACTAGTCTTCTGATAGTGGAACCCTGGATTCTACGACAGCTCATACCGTCAGAAGGCTTTTTTTTTCTCCAATTGTTCTTGATGAGATTTCTATAGAAATGTTGAAATACTAATAACTTAATAAAACATTTACTTTACGTAAACTAAATGATGAAATCATATAAAATCATTCATATCAATTAAAATAAAGGAAGAAAAACAAAACACCTAGCCTCGCTTATCTTTTTTAGTGAACTCCAGTGACCACATTCTGATGAATGGTGACACTCCTGAAACGACTAGGGTAATGCGGAAGAACTGGAAATTAAATACATACAATCCCTTAGCTTGGTATCACCATGAAAGGTTTACGAGAATGATCCCAGGAATGATTGGGTTCACCTATAATGAGCATTGGGCCTGTAATCGCTGGAGTTTGGATGGGGGGGGGGGGGGGGACATTGAACCTTAACGTATAGTGAAAGGCCTGGATAGAGTGGATGTGGAGAGGATGTTTCCATGTTTCCACTAGTGGGAGAGCCTGGGACCAGAGGCCATAGCCTCAGAATAAAAGTACGTACCTTTAGAAAGGAGATGAGGAGGAATTTATTTAGTCAGAGGGTGGTGAATCTGTGGAATTCATTGCCATGGATGGCTGTGGAGGCCAAGACATTAGATATTTTTAAGTCGGAGATTGATAGATCCTTTATTAGTACGGGTGTCAGGGGTTATAGGGAGAAGGCAGGAGACTGGGGTTGAGAGGGAAAAATAGATCAGCCATGAATGAATGGCGGAGTAGACTCTATGGTAAAATTGTTAATCCTGCTCCTATAATTTTTGAACATGAACCAGCTCTGAATTCAGCAGCGAGTTCAGGGATGGAGTGGACATCAAATCGGCTGGTATCTGATCTCCAGCACATTCTGTACTCTGTAATGCAAAGTATAGACATGAAAGTCTAGAGTGAACTGCACACAGAGGTTGTTCTCAATAGAACCATAGATCAACATGAACCAGCCCATTTGTGAAGAGGCACAATTTAACTATAATGAGTAATTGCACATAAACTTTGTATTTTCATTCTCTTATTTTAATTTGTTAATTAGACTTTTATCTCAAATTCACAATAAATCACGACTTTACATGAGATGAGAGTAAGTTGTAAAAATAAATACTTGGGGGAGCTGCATAAAATATTTGCCTTTTGGACAAAACACAGTTGACAAGCTTGTATCTTGTGGTTTGACCCTTATGCTAGCTAATCAAAATAAGCAAAAAACAATGTTTAAGTAAAGATAAATTCATCAGAAGATGAAAGCCAAAATGGTGCAGAAATAGCTATCTTTTTATTGTACTCGTTTATACAGTTTAATGTCAATGACAGAGTTAGAGTTCTTCTGAATTTGAATGTGAAGATACTTTGTCGTGTTTTGGGGGGTTAGAATTCACAAATTCACAATCAGGGTCAAGAGGCTGCATGTTAGTTATGTAAAATTGGGGATATTTTTTTGCTGCAAAAAATAGCATTATTTTCCAATTGGAGAAAATGTGGGTATGTGATATTATTACTATTTCAAAACAATCCCATATTTTTTCTAAAATAATCTGTAGACTTGTAGAGGGGCTTTAACTTAGGAAGGCACCTATCTATTGGGCTATGTGATTTTTCACCTTGAGTCTGAATCCATCTACCTTCCCAATCTTTCCCCTCGCATAGATAGGTGGCGCAGCAGCAGAGTTGCTGCCTTACAGCGCCAGAGACCCGGGTCCGGTCCTGACCACGGGAGCTGTCTGTAAAGAGTTTGTACGTTTTCCCCGTGACCTGCGTGGGTTCTCCAGGATTTCCTGTTTCCTCCCACACTCCAAAGACGTACAGGTTTGTAGGCTAATTGATATCATTGTAAATTGTACCTAGTGTGTGTAGGATAGTGTTAATGTGCGGGGATCACTGGTCGGCGCAGACTCGGAGGGCTAAAGGGCCTGTTTCCATGCTGTGTCTCTAACATAATTAAACTAAACTAAGTTGATGACAGAATTTGACCCCAAAACAGATACTGCTCACTGCTATGACTATACATATTGGAAATAGGCTGCGTAATTTACAACAAGTGCTCTCTACGGATTTCTCAAAGATTTTCCATCACCTATAGGCCACAAGCTGGGAATGTGAAGAATTGTCTGCATTCATCTGAAAAGGTTCGGATTCACCAACATTCATGAAGCCAATCTGCAACAAAAATCAAAACTCTGCACTTTCAGCAGCCCATCCACTGCCTTGCACTTCCAAACTGTTCTCTGTTCACTGCAGTGTGTATTTTCCAAGGGATGCAACGTAACAAGGTGCCAAAATGTGGGCAGCACAAATCTTAATGGCACAATCTCCATCATCTAAATGGAGAAGAGTGGCAAATGGGAACACCGACATCCACATCTCCCCTCCATGTTGTAGCTGTATGTTTTTAACGGTATAGTGAAAGTAACATTCCAGATATCAACAGGTACAGTTTGCACAGGTGGGAAATGTGGCTGAGTGAGTGTGCAGTACACAAGATGATTTGATCTACACTGTGTGGGGTGGGAGGGGGGTTGGCTGCCGGGGCTCCAATATCAATATGGTCTGCAGATGGAGGAGATAAAATGAGTTCAGATGGCTCTTGTGGGGGGGGGGGGGGGGGGGGGGGAACTTTAATATTCTGGATTATAAGAAGAGTTGTAAAGATACATTAGCTAATATCCATTTTGGGCCACTGTGCATAAATTTGTATTATTCTAACTCCTGAGTATTTCTAACATTTTCTACATTCTGGATTTATTATCAAATAACAATCAATCTCCTGTTGATTGGCTTACGTTCAAGACAAATTTATAAAACAGTTAAACCAATGTATCATCAGTTGTTTTGCTGTTATAAAGCTTAAATATATTTGCAATAAACTTTAGATTTTCACCTATTTTTTTTCAGTGACCCTTGATTTATTATCTCAAGTCTTAACAAGGAAAAGTTTTACATCCTTCTTTCCTTTCCTCTTTATGTTTCCCAAATGTCCTCCACAGGATAGATGGCGAGCATTAAGAAAAAAAGCTCAACAAATGACATCAGTGTTGCTTCTTGGGCAAATTACTAAGTATGTCTAAACAGAGGAAGAAAAGATCACTCTCAAGGTCAATTGCCTCCTGTGCGTTAATCTCTCTTTGGGCACTGGTCCCTCACAGGAAATAAAGAAGCAGGGATCATTGTTATAGACTGAGGAAGTTAGAAGCAGGACGTGAGTTGAGATCCAACTTCTTCTGAACATGTAGGTTAGTAAACTTATGGAATATATTCTACTAAAGCATACAATCTGTGGAAGCTTTCAAGACGGAAATGGCCATGTTGCTGATTAGGGAAGAAGGATATGCACTTGGCACTGATCCAGACTAATCTGTCTTGAACATAAATTCAGAAAAAAGGACTTTGACTGGAGAGAGTTGAATTACCTTTTTTTGTTCCTAAATTTAGTTTTTACATAAAGAGATTTTAGCTTTGGTCGCCACATTTCAACACATTCACTTTCAAATTATTATTCACCACGTTAATTTTCAAATTTCACATTCAAATTGTCAGTAAGTATTCTTGCTGATAAGTTGAGTTAAATATACTACTTATACGTAAATGCAAATACTGTAGTTCTCTCAACTTAATGCAATTCATCCCTTTGTCTTATTCTGTTTACTTCTTCTTTGGTTATTTTTTGTGTTCAGCCACATAGATTTTTATCAATCTCAGGATTTTGTGTTTGTCATATTTCAATTCTTTCAGAATTACATTATATCAGATATTGCTAGTTGGTAAGCAGATAATCACATGGCTGTTCCATGTGTGTGTATCTCTCTCTCTGTCTCTCTATGTCTCTCTCTCTCTCTGTCTCTCCCTGTGTCTCTCCCTCTGTCTCTCCCTGTGTCTCTCCCTGTGTCTCTCCCTGTGTCTCTCTCTGTGTCTCTCTCTCTCTCTCTCTCTCTCTGTCTCTCTGCCTCTCTCTGCCTCTCTGTGTCTCTCTGTGTCTCTCTCTGTCTCTCCCTGTGTCTCTCTCTGTCTCTCTCCCTCTGTCTCTCTCTCTGTGTCTCTCTCTGTGTGTGTCTCTCTCTCTCTCTCTCTCTCTCTCTCTCTCTCTCTCTCTCTCTCTCTCCCTCTCTCTCTCCCTCTCTCTCTCCCTCTCTCCCTCTCCCTCTGTATGTGTGTATGGATGTGTATGTACCTATCTGTATATGTGTATCTATGTGTATATACATTGTTTGCATGTATATATGTGTGTATATATATTATATATATGTGTGTGTGTTATAAGAATATTTATATTAAATGCATGTTTTGATAAAAAGCAGTTTTAAAAGAAACATTAATTTTATGCATTAGCATGAATCAAAATGGTTGCATTTAGCTGGGCTGATATGGATGTGATAGCTGGCATAACCCCCGGTGTGGGCTTGGTGTGACCAGTCTCCCTCCTCCCCCCTCCCCTCCCTTATCTCTCTCCTCCTGTCTCTCCCTCGGGTGGGATCGGGTCTCGGGTAGCACACTTCTCAGGCCCTGGCCCCAGGCTGTCCCGAGTGCTCCTGATAGGAGGCACAGCTGGCGGCAGACCTTTGCCTCTGTCAAAGACAGGAGATCTTTAAAACATTTTTAAAAAATGTCTCTCATAGTCGATGTCATAAATAATTGAATTCTAAAGAAATAAAACAAATGCAAATGCATTGAAAAACTGAGAAATTATATTAAAAAAACATTAATATCGGTAAAATTAAAAACAAATTAACTCTTTCTCTTCAAATCACAGGAATTGTTACTGATGTGATTGGATCTATGAACAAATAATAAATATGATTAGTGTGGATTGGGGGAGAATGATTTCCCCCACTGTAATGCTGAAAATGCCAGCTAGGAAAGATGATGCTGTTTCACCATGTTGTGTCCAGCAACAGGGGAGAATGGGAGAGCTGCCCTCATGTTTCCTGAGACATGCTGAAGGAGGAATGTCTAAACACTGATAGCTTCCTTCAGGACAACCAGATACAGCTATGAAGGTTTGGCCCAGATAACTTCAGTTTGTTTTCTGGGTTTCACACCGCAAAAATATTCCATGTCACTTCAAAGGAGAATTATCAAATGAAAAATTAATACCGATACACATAAGCCAATATATGCAGAAGATTGATCAAAGGCTGTGCTTTTAAATCATTTATTAAAGAAGCTGGAAAGGCACAGAGATTTATTTTCCTCTTGGGAACTGGAGTCACAATCAGTGTAGTGATTAGTTCTGGGTATGAGGATGAAGTCAGAGTTCCATCAATTGCTCAGATTTCTGTAGTACTGGAGGAGATTTCAAAGGTTGAAAGGTTTCAGACCAAAGAATGAGAATTTAAAAATATAAGCATAGTTTATGTAGGCATCAATGTAAACCTGTAACCATAGGGCTGAGGGTGTAACAGGACCAATGTGAGTGAGAAAACAGGATGTGGTTAACCTCAATTTCTTCTGAAAATAGATCAAGGGAAATTAATGTGGATTTCAATGGACAGTTTCAGCAGTAGTTGAAGTGCAGCTGGGTGAGGCCACAGGGGTAAATGGAGGTCAACCTGGTGGAGGCATGGGTATGAACCCAAAGCACAACTTTTAATAGTTGTGAAAAAAAAATGACAACCTGTTGGAATAACTGAGTGAGTCAGGCAGCATCTTGGAGAAGTACGGGCGTCAGGGGTTATGGCAGGAGAATGGGGTTGAGAGGGAAAGATAGATCAGCCATGATTAAATGGCGCAGTAGACTTGATGGGGCGAATGCCCTGCTTCTGCTGCCGTCACTTATGAACATGAGAATATGGATAGTTTTGTTTATTGTCATGTGTACAATGAAAAGCTTTTATTCCTTGCTAATTAGTCAGCGGAAAGACTGTACATGATTACAATCAAGTCATTCACAGTCAGTGCACAGACACATGATAAAGGGCATAAAGGGAATAACGTTTAGTGCAAAATAAAGAACAGTAAAGTCTGATTAAAGGTAGTTCAAGGGTTTCCAGTGAGGTAGATAGTATCTCAGGACTGCTCTCTAGTTATTGATTTAGTTGCCTGATAGAAGCTGGGTAAAAACTACCCCAGAATCTGGAGGTGTGCGCTTTCACACTTCTGTTCCTCTTGCTTAATGGGAGGGGGGAGAAGAGGGCGTCCGGGGTTTGAATTCCTTGATTATGCTGGTTTCCTTGCTGAGGCAACCTGTGGTGTCAATGGAGTCAATGGAAGGGAGGTTGATTTGTGCAAAGGCAGCGCTCTCATTTCTCTGAAATTGATAGATGATGTTTCAGGTTGGGATCCTTCGACAGACTGATTATAGGGGCAGGACAAAACCTGAGGAAGATTGGGAAGGGAGCAGGGAATTTTGCCGTTGCCTAAAATTGGAGAATTCAATGTTCATACTGTTAGGCTGTAAGCTACCCAAGCAGAATATGAGGTGCTGTTCCACCAGTTTTTATGTGACCTCCCTCTGGTGATAGAGGAGGCCACGTACAGAAAGGTCAGTATGGGAATGGGAAGAGGAGTTAAAATGGTTGGCAACCGGAAGATTCTGTAGGCCATGCGAACTGAGCACCAGTGTTCAGTGAAATGGTGGCCGGGTCTAGGCTTGGTCATGCCGATGTACAGGAGGCCACATTGGGCACACATGATGCGGTGAGTGAGTCTAGAGGAAGTCCATGTGAACGTCTATCACTGGCAAGGATTGCTGTAGCCACTGGATGGAGGTGAGGGACAAGGTATAGGAATAGATGTTACATCTCCTGTGGTTGCAGGGGAAAATACCTGGGGAGGGGGTTGTTTGTGTGGGAAGGGAAGAGTGAACCAAGACAATGTGGAGGAGGGGTCTCTACGGAAGTCGGAAAGGGTGGGGCTGGGAAGATGTGAGGGAATTGTCGGAGAATTATGTGTTGGATGCAGAGGCGGATGGGGTGAAGCGTGAGGACTAGGGGAAATCTATCCTTATTCTGCCTGGGGGTGAGGGGAGTAAGAGTAGAACTACGGGACGCAGAAGAGAAGCGAGTTAGGGTTACATATATGACAGTAGCGGGAAAGCCAGGTTTACTGAAGAAAGAGGACATCTTGGATGTCCTAGAATGTAAAGCCTCATCTCAGGGGCAGATGTGGCAGAGACAGCGAAATTGAGTGCAGGGGATAGTGTCATTGCAAGAGGCAGGGTGAGAGGAAGATACCTGTGGGAGTTTGTAGGTGTGCAGTAGACATCAGTCTGCCCCCTGTGATAGAGACAGATAGATCAAGAAAGGGGAGAGAGGTGTCAGAGAAAGTGCAAGTAGATTTGAAGGCAGGGTTGAAGTTATTGGTAAAGTTGATTAAACTAATGAGTTCTGCACGGGTGTAGGGGCATTCCCGCTGCAGTTGTCGATCGAGCAGGGAAAGAGTTGGGGAATGGTGCTATTGTACATTTGAAAGGTGGAGTGTTCGACGTAACCAACAAAAAGGCAGGCATAGCTGAGATCCATGTGAGTGCCCGTGGCCACACCTTTAACACGAAGAAAGTGAGAGAAGTCGAAAGAGGAGGCTGAGGACAAGTTCCTCCAGTTGGAGGAGAGCGTTAGTAGAGGGAAATTCTTTGGGTCCTTCCAGGTGAGAAAGAACACCTCCTTTAACCTCATCTACTGCATCCCGTGTTCCTCATGCAACCTTTTATACATTGGCAAGACCAAGCGTAGACTCGGCAACCTTTTCGCAGAACACTTGTGCTCGGTCCGCCAAGGTCTACCGCATCTCCCAGTTGCTAACCATTTTAACCCCTTTACCCAATCCCATGCTGACCTTTCTGTCCATGTCTCCTCCATTGCCAGTGTGAGGCCACATGCCAACTGGAGGAACAACATCTCCTATTCCAATTGGGTAGCTTACACACCAACGTTATGAATGTTGAACTCTGCACCTTGAGGTAACTACAATACTCTCTCACCCCCGTCCTCTCTCTCCTGTGCCATACCTGGACACGCATCTGTTTTCCCTTCCCCCTCACCTTCCACCTAGAATGCTTCCTCTTGCTTCATAATTCACGACTCTGATCCTTTTGTCTCGCATCTGTTTTTTTTAAATCTCGGTCCTTTGTCCAACCATCTGTGTATCAAAAACTCCCCTCACCTGTATTATCTGTTACCTGCCATAATTTTTCTTGCCCCTCCTCTCTTCCAGCTTTCTTTCTCTTCCCCCCACACCCCACCCCCCCATTAGTTCAATCAGTCCGAAGAATAGTCCTGACCTGAAACGTCACCCATCCATGTTTTCCAGATATGCTGTCTGACCTGCTCAGCAAGTTGTGTCTTTTTGTTTGTAAACTAGCATCTGCAGTTCCTTGTTTCTATATTTGAATGGTTGTGAACTGCAGTTGGCAGCAAGTTGATGAGAAATGGGAAGGAACCAAGGAAAAATTCTGTGGAAGAGCACCATGGATAATGATGAGAACTTGCTAAAAGAACTTAAGGGCCTGTCCCACTGCGGCGACATCCTAAAAATTGGTTGGCGCGTGGTGACGCATGCATGGCGCGTGGCGAGGCATGGTGGCGTATGCAGTGATGCACGCGCCCCAGGATTTTGGAACGCTCAAAATCCTCGCGCGCCACCTACGTGACGTATCCCTTGCGCACGCTGATGTACTGATGGAGCACGCTGACGTACTGACGGCGTACATGTAGCGCGTGGTGACGCATGGTTGCGCAAGGTGACGCACGAACATTGCCTATGCTGATTTATTGTGCGTCACCGTGCGTGAACGTCCGTAACCATGCGCCGCCCATACTCCGTCGGCGCGCCATTTGCGCGTCATTTGAGCACCGCATCACATGACCACCCGGATATAAAGCGCTCGTAGTTTTGAAATTTTTTCACTGGGAAAATCCGTGCCACGGAGATCGGGCTAAGTATGAACATCACCGCAAATGGCCCCCAAAAGAAGCAGGGCCCTCAAGAGCACTTGGCACGCTACTGTCGTACTGCTGGACAATTTTCGCGTGACAGTCACTACCGGCCTGTCGCGTAAATGACACGCAAATGACGCCCAAGTGGGACAGGCCCTTTACTCTTCGGTTTTCTTCCACAAACTGGATAAATACGAATGGAACAAGGAAAGTGCACAATCAAACAGCCAGAGGTAGATCCAGAGGTATCGGGAAGAATGGACTATCTTTGCATTATCACCTGGGCTTACAGTATTGACTTTGATCAAAACTGCTTCAGTACAATGCCAGAGATTAAATATGATTTGTGGTGTTTAAAACAAGAAATCTTAGGTAAGATGGGCACAACGTTATACAACATTCGATGTAAAGAAGAAAGGAGAGGGGAATCTGACAGGTTTCCACATCTTTGATGAGATACAATAGGCTTCTCAAGTCAGAGAAGCCTATTGTATCTCATCAAAGTGACCAAGAAAGAATAGAGGCAGTCATTATTGTCAGTTCATTATTACACAAAGGGTGTGATAGATGAGTTTGATCAAATTTTCATTTGATGTCCACAGCACATGGTTTTTAACACTGGTAATAGGGATTGATATTACAATGGAGAATAAAAACAATTAACCGAGTCTACTTCAGTATCAAATAAATTTGACAATCTGCACTGTCAGATATGACATAGATAACCAGTTACCTGTTCGACCCTGAGTCCAGACATCATGAAAACTGTCTTTAATGAGAACTAAACCTGAACAGCTGTTAACAATTCAGCAAAAATGGATTAGGATTTTCATCATTCATTTCAGATTTTAATATTAATAAGCCCTTTTTAAACAGACATTTACTGCTATCCTTTACTCGACTTCAATAATGATAAAGCTGTTTCCTTTTATAAAAGCAAGGCTATTAAGATTATGGCAAATAATAGAACTTTGTCATGACTCATTGTTGGGAAGACACTTTGGCATGAAAGTAAGAAGCCTTGTATTAATACCAGTTGTAAAAACATTTCTTTGAAAAAGTATTTTAGAGACATAAATTTTGAATGTCTGTTTCATCCTCTGCAGTAAATGTCAGTTTAAAAAAAATTATCTTGTCCTATAATGTTCTCATTCAAACCTATTCTAATCCAGATCACCGAGGATTATGGCAACAGCAAGATTTGTCTTGCATCGCAGTTTGCTTAGTTTACAATGGGTCAAAGTGAGCTGCCCACAATTCTAGCATTCAGCCACTCCCAGACAGTAACTCCTTGACTTACAAGTTCACGAGTTATAGGAGTAGAATTAGGCCATTCGGCCCATCGAGTCTACTCTGCCATTCAATCATGGCTGATCTCTGCCTCCTAATCCCATTTTCCTGCCTTCTCCCCATAACCCTTGACATCCGTTTTAATCAAGAATTTTTCTATCTTTGCCACAAAAATATCCACTGACGGCCTCTACAGCCCTCTGTGGCAATGAGTTCCACAGATTAACTACCCTCTGACATAAGAAGTCCTCCTCACCTCCTTTCTCAAAAGAGCACCCTAAAATATTTGAGGCTATGACCTCTGGTCCTAGACTCTTCCACCAGTGGAAACATCCTTTCCACATCCATTCTATCTATGCCTTTCATTATTCTGGAAATTTCAATGAGGCCCCTCCTCAACCTTCTAAACTGCAGCGAGTAGAGGCCCAGTGCTGTCAAGCACTCATCATATGCTAACCCACTCATTCCTGGAATAATTCTTGTAAACAGAGTTATGTGGAACAAGCATAAGACCTGGTATATTCATTCATGTTCCCATTCATTTTAATGACAATATTTGGCCCTGTGATACGAAGGGCAAAGTTTTTTTTAATTTAATATTTTAATTTATTTTGATGTTTCATTTGTTATTTTCATTAATTTCAATATTTATTTCTCTGCTACACTTGGAAAAAGTATGGACATTACCCAGGACCCAGAAGGTCTCTTTATCTCTGCACTTCACCCCAAGTGGCTTATAGCATCACTACTGAATGGGTCAGTTGTGTCCTGAAGCACACAGTTGCCTTTATGCCAGCGGGTAAAGAATGAACCAAGGTGAGGGTTAAACTTGTTTGAAAACATCCTTACCAATCCACTAATTGCAGATGCACATGTCCACAATAACATTAGTAAAAGTTCTCACCAGACTGTTCTTGTTCAGTCAAAACTAATTTCTTAACACCAAACATACCCTTCATTGTATTCCTCTTGTGATTTAGGACCTGAGGTGATATTACCCTGTTTCACATATTGTCTGTTCATATTTCACAAATATGATTTGGGGCAGATCTGGAGAAGTATATGATTGCCATCAGCTGATCTCATCATTTCTCACAATGTTTCCATCAGTGTGGCAAAAGGGAATTGCCATGAGTCTCCAAATATGTGGAGCAGAGCTAAGATTTTAAAATCTAATCAGCATCTTTCACATTTAAAACGGATTCTTAAAAGACTCACCATTGAATCTTCTGGTATGTTCCTTGGCAGTATTATTGTGGTTAACAGGATAAACTCAGAACCTATTATTGTCACATGTATCGAGGTACAGTGAAAAGCGTTTGTTGTGTGCTATCCAGTCAGTGGAAAGACAATACATGATTACAATCGAGCCATTTACAATGTATAGATATATGATAAGGGAATAACGTTTAGTACAAGGTAAAGACAGCAAAGTTTAAACAAGGCTAGTCCGAAGGTCACCAATGAGGTAGATAGTAGTTCAGGACTGCTCTCTGGATGATGCTGTGAACCATCATTGGAAGTACCATTGTATCCTATTGTAATCGCTGTGTGCCCAGTGAATGGTTGTGTACTAAACTGGTAACATATGTGGCTTTGCGTGTAAGGTTTCTAGTCAGTGTAAAGATATCATCAACAAATAAATATATCCAAGGGTTCTGTTTTATGGAACTTGCCCTTTTTATATTATGGAGCATGGGTCAGCACCAGCGTAGCAGGCAGATAGCAATGCAAGCATAGCTTCTATGTGAACTTGATTTCTGGTCATTGACCCTCTACAACAGCCTGGGAGGTTCCTTCATGCCAGAAAATACATCAAACCAGCACGTGCAGCTTGCATTTGGTCAAGTAATCTGTGGGACATGGTGATCCTTGCACAAGCACTGCCACATGGGAGGTTGTTCCTCTCTGGGGAGATGCGGTCACATATTCTGGTACTTTGTTTGTTCACTGTTATGCGTGGTATTTTTGGCCATTCATCAATGGAATGATTTACGTTGAGCCTCACCTCATAATGAAGGATCATGCGTCAGTTAAAGTGAACTCCCAAAGATTTTAAATTTAGCTTGCGGAAGGGAGTTTATCACCAAGTCTTATAAACTACCATTTATCTTTGCTTCCCCCCCCCCATTGATCTAGGACCTGATGTGTTATTATCTTGTTTCACATACAGTATTGTCTGTTTATATTCACAAGTAGGATTTGGGGCAGAACTGGAGAAGTACATGCTTACCATCAGCTGATCTGGCTCCTCAAAACTTCTCTCAATGTTTCCATCAGTGTGGGAAAACGGCATTTGTGAGAAAATTCCTGCTACCCGTCTCTCAATATGTGGAGCAGAGCTGAGATTTTAATTTCTACCCAGATTTGTTCCCAATTTAAAACTGATTCTTAAAGACTAACCATTGAAACTTCTGGCATGTGCCTTCTTCTCCTCCTTAGACAATCCATCAGGGTTAAGGACTATTGCTCCCAATTCTTTACTGTTGATTTGGATGTGGATGATGGACAGAGACTGGGATTAGTAGACTCTGCCGTAAAGGTTCTTGAGGTGGAGGGTGGGTGGGTAGAATAGGTGGTGATGCACTCCTTCCATTGTTAATATTGGATTTCTACTTCATCCTGAAGAAGGATGCAGTTTTCTTAAGTTAAAATTCTCCAATTTCAGGTTCCTTATGATTATATCAAAATTGGCTAGATCCCCAGTCATCATTTTAATTTATTGGTTCTCTTTCCATTGGTATAATAATCCCATTCTGATGTCCCACAGCCTTGCCGTACCAACACTTTGCTGCTTGCTTAAACAAGGTTAAACATTGAACAAAGTTGCTTAATTTATTTGTACCTCCCTATTATCGCATTTGGACTCGCCCGATCATAAATTCTCCTAATCTCTCTGCCCGCTGTCTCTCCTACTGAAAGATAACTTGTTTTCTCTCTTTCCCAGTTCTGGTGAAGTGTCTTGGATCTGAAGTGTGAACTGTTTTTCTCCACAAATGTAGACGATATGCAAATCCAGCATTTTCTGATTTTATTTTTTGAGTACTATAGCAAAATTATTAAGTTCTGATTTGCTTTGGTAAGAAAGGGTGAACAGTTTCTCAAGCAAGAAATAAAGTGTTGGAGAAACATAGACAATAGGTGTAGGAGTAGGCCAATCGGCCCTTCGAGCCAGCACCGCCATTCAATATGATCATGGCTGATCATCCAAAATCAGTACCCCGTTCTGGCTTTTTTCCCATATCCCTTGATTCCCTTAGCATAAGAGCTAAATCTAACTCGCTCTTGAAATCATCTAGTGAATTGACCTCCACTGCCTTCTGTGGCAGATAATTCCACAGATTCACAACTCTCTGGGTGAAAAGGTTTTTCCTCATCTCAGTCCTAAATGAGCCTACCCCTTATTCTTAAACTGTAACCCCTGGTTCTGGACTCCCCGAACATCAGGAACATTTTTCCTGCATCTATCCTGTCCAATCCTCTAAGAATTTTATATGTTTCTATAAGATCCCCTCTCATCCATCTAAATTCCAGCAAATACAAGCCCAGGTGACCCATTCTTTCATCATATGTAAGTCCCGCATTCCCGGGAATTAACCTGGTGAACCTACGTTGCACTCCCTCAATAGCAATAATGTGCTTCCTCAAATTCGGAGACCAAAATTGCACATAATACTCCAGGTGCGGTTTCAGCAGGGCTACAACTGCAGTAGTACCTCCTGGCTCCTAAACTCAAATCCTCTCGCAATGACAGCCAACATGCCATGGGTTTCTTCACTGCCTGCTGTACCTGCATGCCTACTTTCAGTGACTGATGTACAAGCACACCCAGGTCTCATTGCAGCTCCCCTTCTCCTAATCTGACACCATTCAGATAATAATCTGTGTTCTTGCCACCAAAGTGGATAACCTCACATTTATCCGCATTATACAGCATCTGCCATGCTTCTGCCCACTCACCCAACCTATCCAGGTCACCCTGCAGCCTCATAGCATCCTCCTTGCAGCTCACACTGTCACCCAGCTTTGTGTAATTCACAAACTTAGACAAGTTACATTTAATTCCCCCATCTAAATCGTTAGTATATATTGTAAACAACTGGGGTCCCAGTACTGAGTTCTCTATCCATTGTCAATACCTTACCCCAATACCATGTGCTCTAATTTTGCACACTAATCTCTTGTGTGGGACCTTGTCAAAGGCTTTTTGGAAGTCCAGATACACCACATTCACTGGCTCTCCCTTATCCATTCTACTTGTTACATCCTCAGAAAATTCCAAAAGATCAGTCAAGCATGATTTCCCCTTCATAAATCAATGCTGATTTTGAAACTCGACAGGTCAGGCAGCATCTGTGGGGGGAAAATTAACAGATGGCGTTTTGGGTTGGGAGCCTTCTACAGACTCTTTTGGGTACATGTATGGTGAACGGTTTGTCATTCGTCTTGCAGGTTTGCTCCACTTCACCAATCACACTGCCAAATGTTAGCACTGCATTTTTGGTTTGTGACATGAATAAGACACAAAATCTTTCCATTGCACAGACTTAAGTTTACCACAAGACAACCAGTCATTGTTGTGTTCTGCTCTTCGCAGAATCAATCCAGAGCATCAGTCTTTGAAATAAGATGCTTGTGGGTCACCAGTTGAGATTTTGTGTACAGCTCAAATAGTTATTGAGTTGAAATTGTCATCATTTGACAAATAACTGTTTATTGCCGTGTGAACGTAATTTTCAGTGGTAAGATAGGGAAGTGTTCGTATGGCAATTATATCTTTCAGAAAATATAACATCAATGTGAGGTCCATTTCCAACTGAGGATACAATGATATCCCTTTCTAAGGTTGTATTTTGTGTGGTGTGGAAGTGTGGTGTGTGCCAAAGCCAAGACAGTTAGTCATTCTTCGCCCAGCCAAATGGATCTTTGTCCTCATTTGTTTATCTCACAGATACTGCCAGATGCTCTAAGTGATTCAGACACTGGTGGTCCTTCTAACAGCACACCAAAAAAATCAAATGGTTATACTAATTTTATCATAAATCAGTATGTTCATGTATTGAACATTAGTTATTAGTTATTAAAAAGCTACTTGGTTTTTAAAATTATCAAACTTACAAACTGACAAAATAGACTTCTCATCTCCTGTTAACAGATTCTTCAAAAATATTTTTTTTCTGCTCACTTCAATATTTTTTTTCTGCTCAGAAAGCAGTTTCACTTGCCAGTCTGAGACCCAAAACGTCACCCATTCCTTCTATCCAGAGATGCTGCCTGTCCCACTGACTTACTTCAGCTTTTTGTGTCTATTTACAGCGGATCAAGTTTGTTTACTGTGATGCACAATCCACCAGAAGGCACATATCCCTATAGCTGGCAGTTGAAACAAAACCCATCCAAATCAGCGTTGAGGGTGATACCGGTCCTTCAGACGCTTATTTCAAAATAATCAGGTTTCAAGTGTTTCTCTGTGGAAAATTACTGGGAATTATGTCAGGTTCACTAAAGCTCTGGTTATTGTCAGATGTCCATCAGAAAATTGAACTTGTCTGTTCAAGGGACATGGCACATAACCTGTGGTTTATTTACAAATTGTTTGTGTTTGCATTTAACACGTGGTTGGCCAATGAAGGCCAGTTATCTCATGGTCTTCGGCTAATAGAAAGAAGGTTCTAGATAATTGGAAACCAGGCTCTGTGCATGCACACACGTGCACACATGCCCACAGACACACACGCGCAGATGGACTTTCGCACGCACACACACACCATTCTTGCCTGGACTAGCAGTCAGAATTCTGTAACATTCATCCCCTCATCTTCCTCATTTCCAGGAAGGCCTCCCCTCTGCCTCTCTATTCATCCTCTACCTGTTGCACCACACTGGCAGTCATGAATTCAGCTGCTGGACCAAGTTCTGGAATATCCCCTTTGCTCCATTTAAATCTCTCTTTATTTTTTAGCTAAACATTTCATCATATGCACTTATATGGTACTTATCGAGGCTTGGTACTTAAAGTGCGAAACTTGTCGTTGTTGCCTTGTGAAAGTAACAAGGTTGGGCGAGTGGAATCTTTGCGCACTGTTTAATTGGATGCCAAAAATAAAGGTACTGGTGCAGGAATATTTTGGGAATACAGTGTTGGCTCCTATTGCAAGGCATTAATTGGTAAAAATACATCTATTGATGCTCCTGAACACATCATCAGTGATGTAACCTGGGGTCATTGGGTGTTTTGGGTCTTTCAACATCAGACGCCCTCGCCCAGGCGACCCAGCCGTGGTTGATCAGACCAGGACTTGTGTTCAGGTGGCATTCGCTCCTCCCCATGGACCTCCTCTCCTGATCCAGAGCCATCTCGAGGCCTTCTCCACTGCCTCTGTTGTGTTCTTGATGGCTCTTCTTCTCGCCACTCCGTTGATGCCCAGTGCACTCAAGGCTATAGTGAGATAGTATTGCTAAGATTGTATTAGAATCTGTTGGCATCTCACGGGGTTCAGAGGGTGGTTTTGATCTCCCTACGTAATTGTTCGCAAAGCAAATAACTGGGGGTTAAGCCATAATTTGCCTATCACTGATCTTCGAACATATTTTGTAAACTTCGGGGGGGGGGGGGTGTTTATGTCTGTAAGAATCTTATGTATATAACATACTGTAAGTAACACCTTAGGATCTTTAAATAACCCTGAATTAAATGTGCAGGACAAACTAGCTCAAATCTTAAACTAAAGCTGGCTTCCAAAAAAAATTATATTAAAGAAATTTAGTTGCTACTCCTCACAGGACATTTTACCCTCGCTTTAATCTCTTCTCATTTACATCTGTGACACCGGTGACATATTTTGCCACTTTGAAAGTTTCCACTTTCCTGGTCGCAAGTGGCTCACTTTGGTCTTTGAATCGCTGTACACTTCCACCTACACCAGAATGGCATGAAGGCTCTTTTCCCTTAAACCCAGACAATATCCCTGTACCTCCATCCTCCTTTGCTTGGCTGAATGTGCCTTCTTAAAGCACATCATCTCATTTCTCCTAACTCACTTCCTCCAATTCAAAGGTGTAACTATGAGAACTCGGATGGGTCCAAGCTACACTTGCCTTTTTGTGAGATACATGGGACAGTTCCTGCTACTGTCCCTTTTGCTGGAGTTGATGGACTCTCGATTAGGTGTATTCCATTTACCCCACTTCAGCTCTCAGCCCCCTTCCTCCCCACCTGTGCTAAGGTAGGGTTCCTCTATCTCCACCTTCTGCCCTGCCAGCTTTGACATTCAATGGATCCTATTAAATTTTCATCACCTACAATGTAATGCCACAGTCAGATGCTCTTTCCGCTCATGTCCAATTTCAGTATTCCGCAGGAACCATTCCTTCCACTACTCCTTGATTCACTTCTCCATCTCCACTAGAACCAGATAAGCCTATCTGCTAACCATTTGCTACATCTGCTAACCATTTGTACTACATCAAAATGGGAATGAAGAGTATTATAAAAAGTCTATTAAAATAATATCCATCTCCACAAACAGTCCCCTTCTTACAGCATTTTCTCAAGCATCTGCTGTGCCCTATTACCTTTATCCCCTCCATCACCCACGGACTCAAACATCTTCCAGATGAAGGAGCAATTCATCTCTCCTCCAGGCAGATCCGTTGAGATTAACAAGTCTTCACTGCCCTCTCTCAACTTGCATTCCAGCTCTTGTGACATTTAACCCCTCTTGGTTTCCACCTTATTACAAGCATTCCTTTTATTCTCCTCTGTCCTTCAATTTGAAACATATTTACAGGTACTATAATTTATTTTCCTTCTCAGTTCACGTTGTAGGTCATCAACTGAAATGTTTAACTGTTTTGTTTCTCCATGAATGCTGCCCTGCCTGATGAATATTTGAAAAAGTTACGTAATCATTCATTCCTGTCTTGAACATAGGTGGGGAGGGATTGAACCAAGGGGGATAGGATGGAGTCAAGGTATGTGGAAATGTGTTTGATGGGGCACAAACAGGCAGAGACAATGGGTCTGCCAGGGCAGTCGGGTTTGTGGATTTTGGGGAGAAGGTAAAATCGGGTCGTGCGGGGCTGGTATACGATGAGGTTGGAGGCTCGGAGGGGGGGGGGGGGGGGGGTAGGGAGCCAGATTTGATGAAGTCAGTTATGGTGCTCGAGATGGTGGCCTGGTGCTCGTCAGTGGGGTCATGTTCCAAGGGTATGTAGGAGGAGGTGTCCGAGAGTTGGCGCGTGGCCTCCGCTTTGCAGAGATCGACGCGCCAGACTACCACGGCACCTCCCTTGTCGGCGGGTTTGATAACCCAGTCGGGGTTGTTATGGAGTGAGTCGATGGCAGTACGTTTGGGGAGGGGGGAGATTGGAGTGAGACAGGGGAGTGGAGAAGTCGAGGCAGTTGATGTCCCAACGGCAGTTCTGGATAAAGAGTTCTAAAGCCGGAGGGCCACGAGGGGGGGGTCCACGAGGAGGGGGTTCGTTGGAGAAAGGAAAAGGGATCATCAGTGGGGGGCGAGGACTTCTTCCCGTGGAAGAATGCTGTGAGGTGGAGGCGACGGTAGAAGAGCTCCAAGTCGTGGTGCTACTGACTTTGTACTGTTTTGTACTGACTCTGTTGGGAAATTCATCTTTCCACTAGAAATAATAATAGACGAGCTCAAAAGTATATTGAAATTTTCAGATAATATCACCTTAACAAACATTACACCAATTATGCCAATGTTATTGTATCAAGTATTGTTAATGCAGACAGAATGGGGTTTACATTTTTAAGGTTAATTATGTTATTTGTTTATTGGAGAGTGATTTGTCTCTGCAGTTACCTTATGTCATAACTTTGACAAACCTTTATTTTGCTCTTTGGCTCCTTGACAAGCATTACATCATACAACACTATTTTACTTCAGAAGTGCATCATTGGCAAAATAAATGAGCTAAAACATCCAAGTTAGGAAAAACATGATGTAAATGCAAGTACTTTTCAGACAATTACAATTGCTTAAGGGATTACAATTAAGTTAAATCTCCTTCACCTGCTCGGTGCTAGAAGGGTCAGGAGGGCAAGGACTAAGGAGTTGCTCAGCTTCACTTCCAGTTCCTCCCAATACTGTATATGTGGCAGATGGAGAGAGAGTTGACATTTCCCTTTCCATTCATTGGGAAGAGATTTGCAGAGAGATGGGCCATCTTACACTGTGCCAAAGGCAGGCATGGTTGATGTGCCACAGCTGACATGGCTGAAAACACAAAACAACCCTGCACTTGGCAACATGTAGCTATCAGTCTACTTATGAGGGGAGAAGCAGCTTGGCTGCTCTCTGTAAATGCTCACTGGCTGTTTCTGTCATTAACTCTTGAGTAATTTACCTGATGGTTTCCATGTTGAAAAAATAAACTGAGGAATAATTTTCATAATTTTTTACTTTACTATTTCGGAGGAGTTGGGAGTAAAGCAGGAGAACATTCTGTGCTTGTTGAAATGACCACAATTATGTGTGGCCTGTGAAGTATGTAACTGGGTCAGGCTTTATTTTTGCTCTATGCTGGTTTTGAAAATTTAATTTGAAGGCTGCACCAATTACAAAATTATAACTATACATTACAATCAAATCTTTTTTTTCTGGGGGAAGGGGTTATATATGACTAAATGGCACACCACTGTCGACTGTATTTTATGGGGTTATGTATTTTGAAATGGGATTCTTTTTTTTACTAAGCACTGAATTAACAACACATGTTCTATGAGACATTACATAGCAATCCCATCTTTCCAAACTCACATATTGCTGTTAGGGTTGTATGTTGTGCTCTAGAAATTCCTCCTCCCATGTACATTACACACTTAACGTGAAGATTTCATTGCATTTTTTGGCTTGCTTTACTTTGCTCTCGCAGCATACAAACTCACAGCAACATACTGCTGCTGTTTAAGTAAATACTTAAAACATCAAAGATGAAATGTGCACTAGCACAATATTTCTTTGATTCAGTGAGGCTTATGGATTGAGCCAGTTTGATGAGGTTCATAATCAATGGTTTGTCCTGCCATTTGTAAGAGGTCAGCAAATAGCTCATCTGGAACGACTAGTCAGAATTACATTATGTTGAGGGGTGCAGATGGATGAAGAAAGAGGATTAATGTAGTATCGGTGCAGATGTTATTCAACCCTTTGAGAGTCTGGAGGTTAAATATTGTCATAGACTAACATGGATAAATGGGCTATTTTCATGTTGTTTTTTTTTTATATGTTCAACTGATGTTATAAAAATAAAAGATTATTAAACTTAGAAATCAGCCCCAGAGTGGGCCATAGCGCCAAGAGATGTTTACCTTAGGTTGAGAAAACTCAATTAAGACAGAATGAAATTTGGAATTACAAATTCAGAAAGAATGTCATAATTTTTGGAAGCTTTTGTCAACGCTATTGCACATTTACTTAATTATTTAGTTCACTGAGTTACAAATTGGTTGTACGTGAGTTACACACAGTGCAAACATTTGCTTAGAAATTGGATTGAATTTTTTTCTGGTGGGCTGAAATATCATTGTGTACAATAAAAAAAAACCCGATATACAGTGAAAAGCTCTTCCTGAGAAGTATCTCATTGGATGAGAATGCACAAGGCATGTTCAAGGCAGATTAGTGAAGATTGTTATCAAAATCACAGCAGGATCTTGATCAGCTAGGCAAATGGGCTGAGGAATGGCTAATGGAGTTTAATGCAGATATGCGAGTTTTCGCATTTTGGGAAGTCAAACCAGGGCAGGACCTTCACAATGAATGGCAGGGGTCTGGGGAGTGGTGTAGAGCCGAGGGATTTAGCAGTATGGTTACATAGTTTCCTGAAAGTCCTGAAAGGGAATAGGGTGGTGAAAAATGCCTCAGTACATTGGCCTTCATCAATCAGGGTATTGAGTGGAGAAGGTCGGATTTTGTGTTCAAGATGTGCAACACCTTGGTGAGGCCGTATTTGGAGTATTGTGTTCAGTTTTGAATACCCTGTTTTGGGAAGAATGTCATTAGCTGGAAAGAGTGCGGAGAAGATTTACTAGGATGTTACCAGAACTTACAAGGACATTTACATGTGGAATTCTCTGCCTCAGAGGGCGATGGAGGCCGGTTCTCTGGATACTTTCAAGAGAAAGCTAGATAGAGCTCTTAACGATGGCAGAGTCAGGTGATATGGGGAGAGGGCAGGAACAGGGTACTGATTGGGGATGATCAGCCATGATCACATTGAATGGCGGTGCTGGCTCGAAGGGCCGAATGGCCTACTCCTGCATCCATTGTCTATTGTCTATTGAAGGCCTGAGCTATATTGGAAAGGGTTGGGCAGGCTGGGGTTTTATACCTTGGAGCTCAGAAGGGTGAGAATAAACGTATGGAGGTGTATAATATGAGGTGAATAGATTGGGTGAATGCAGAGTCCTTTAATCAGAGTAGGGAAATCAAGAACTAGAGGACATAGTTTTATGGTGAGAGGGGAAAGATTTAATAGGAATCTGAGGGACAGACAGTGGTGAATATATGGAACGAGCTGCCAGAGGAGGCAGTTGAAGCAAGTAATTTAACAACATTTAAAAGACAGTTGGACATTTACATGGATTGGGCAGGTTTAAAGGGATAGTGACAAAATGTTACAGATGGGACTCACATAGATGGAGCTTCTTGATCAGGATTGAATACGTTGGGGCAAGGGCCTGTTTCCGTGCTGTATGCCTCTCTTAGACTCTGTGGCTCCCCTCCTTAGGGGAGCACTGAATTGGTTAACAACAAGCATGCAACTGTGTCAGCGTGGTTTCAATATATGAAACAATGCGTGAATCACAATCTAAGCTGGTCCCAGTGGGAGCAGCATTAGTGCTTTTGCCACTTTGCTGAGCAGCACTGAAAAGTTCATCAACCCTTAAAGACATTGTGCCCATTGTAGCCAAACTCCAGATGAATGCAGGCTGCCAACAGAGGAAGAGAAACCACAGACAAAAGAGCCTTCGGAGTTGGGGATTTCTAGGCCTCTTTCATTCAGCCTGGGGCCCTACCAGAATTGCCTGCCACACACAGCTCCATCCTATCCTGATTGCAGTATGATTCTAGAACCAAACATAATTTTATTTTCATGTTAGTTACCTGCTTTGAAAAAAACATCCAGCATAAATTTGAGCACAGACTGAGCACTGTAGAGTATGTATGAGCAATGTCTTGTGAGCTTTAAAAGCTCACTCTATCTCCACCATTGTAGACCATTCTAATAAATCTTAAGTTAAGCAAGAGTATAGTGCAGCACACCCCTCATTCTACTGACAGCCATTACATACAGTTTTGAATTTCAAATTATGTTCTAAATTGAGTCTGAAGAAGAGTCCTGACTTAAAAGATCACCTATCCATGTTCTCCAGAGATACTGTCTTACATGCTGAACCTAGTCCAGCAATTTGTGTCTTATTTTTGTAAGCAGCAATTGCAGTTCCTTGTTTCTCCAAATAATGTTGATGTGGACTGGAACTTATATTACACACTAGTTGACATTTGAGGATGATGGGTGAAGATTGGTGATGTTGTTGATAGCGAGCAGGGTCATCGTTAGTCATAGAATAATGTGCTGTTTGGTAAAATGGGTGAATAGCAGAGGGAATTTAATCTTGAAAAATGTGGTGAAGAATTTTGGGGATAGTAAGAAGTCCTTTTCTTCTAGGACATGTACAATGAATAATAGACTTTACTTTAGAGATACAGAGTGGAAACAGGCTTACCAAGTCCACACTGACCCGTACACTCTAGTAGGACAATGGGAGGTACTGACAAATAGGCAGACCTTAGTGTGCATGTCCAATGATCCCTGAAGGCAGCAGCACAGGAGGAAGGCATAAGGGATACTTGCTTTCATTATCCAGGACAGCGAATATTAGAGCAGAGCGGTTATGGTCAACTATATTCATCACAAATTATGCCACAAGAGTACAGAGCAGGTTAAGCGAGGTCCTGATTGAGGTACACAATATTATGGGGAGTATAGATGGGTTGGATAATGAAAACCATTTCCCATGCAAGGGCAGCACAGTAGCGCAGGGGTCGAGCTCCTGCCTTACAACACCAGGTTTGATCCTGACTACGGAGTGCTATCTGTACGGAGTTTGTCCGTTCTCCCCGTGCCCCGCGTAGGTTTTCACAAGATTTTTGGTTTCCTCCCAAGCTCCAAAGACGTATAGCTTTGTAGGTTAATTGGCTTGGTATAAATGTAAAATTGTCCCTAGTGTGTGTAGGGGAGTGTTAATGTGCAGGGATCCCTGGTCGGTACGGCCTCGGTGGGCTTGTTACCGCACTATATCTCTAAACTAAACTAAATTATCAGATCTGTTTATAACCATAGGGCATTTAAGGTTAGGCAGAAAAACATAGAGAGGACACGAAAGCAATATTTTTCACTGAAAGATGGCTGAAATTTGGAACACAAGCCGAAGCGGGTGGTGGAATCAGGGATTCTCACAACCTTTACGAAGTATTTAGATAGGCACTTGCAATGCCAAGGCAAGGAAAGGTGGGTACCAAGTGTTAGAAACTAGGAGACATATAGATAAGCACAATAACCAGGATGGACCAGTGAACCAAAGTTCCTGTTTTGTGCTATATGACTATGATGCCGTGAGTTTATAAGTATTTGCTTACCACCGGGATGTCCAGTGTTAAGTGTGGAAATGTGAATCGCGACTGGCGGGACTTGGACTAATTTCACAATTAACACAATATCGCCAGGAAATTATTGTTCACTTGATTTACACTGGGTATAAATCTACCTTGGATTTTGTAGCATTGAAAAAGAATAACAGCTTCTCAGCTAATATTTCCAAAATTGGATTGGAATATTGCCAAGCAGAGTATTTTATTTTTTTGTAAAGAAATTAACACACAGATGGCTGAATTAGCCGTATTTCCTCATAATTCCTTTTCGTACAAGGATGTGTACATTTGTGCCAAAATGTCACAGCTGGAAACAGTGTCGGAAGGCCAGGTTGTATTCAGGAGAGATTGTCCACGAGAGGCTTTTTTTTTTTGAGGTTTGGAAATCTGCTTACACAGACGAATAAAATCCACTGATACCTCCTATTTTCTCGCACCTTTCTGAACAAAGTTCTGAGCCCTGTAAAGAACAGAAATGAATATTGTCTTGCGGAGGGCTCCATTACCCTGGCGTTATCCAGTTTCTAACTTGAATCCAAGGAATGAAAGTTTCTGGCATCAATTGAGGAACAACTACGTGTACACCAGCTCTGCATCTTTCACAGACTGGTCTGACATTCCTTTTTCTACTAAGATGGTCTGCAGGGAATATAAGGATTTCAATATATAATAACATCTGGACCAGGCAATTAATGGAATTATAGTTTTTTTCATTCTTTTGCAGATTTTCCCACAAATATTATTTCATATTTTTGCATGATTGAGGACTGAATTATTTTCTTGCTTGTCAGCTTTGATTTGTAATTCTGTGAAAACATTTATTTTTGCATGTATAAAAAAAATAATAATTCTGATGTACAAATTTATCTTTGGATGGCATTAGGTAGAAATGTTTCATGAGATTGCATTGTAACCCATGGCATATTATACTCTCTGCTATTCTTTTGGAAATTGCCCTTACTGGTTCAATTATAACATGCCCAGCCTGAGGGCACAGTATTTGAAGTTGGGTACAAGGAAAGCTCATTGACAAACAGCTATCCCGGGCAACATGTTGAGAGCATGAATCTCATTTCTCGTGCAGCATTCATTGTAATACATCTTTAAATAGCACTGAAATAATTCAGTAATGCAGGGGAGGAATTTTCTTGTATTTTGACCTGGGGGAGTTCCAATTCCCCACATGCATTGGAAACAAATGGCATTACAATTCTGCTCACAGGGATTTCTTTTCCTATGTTTCACTGGGACTTCCAGAAGAGCAGACCATGGGATTGATCTCGAGTAGTCTCAAGTTAACTGGAGGAACTGCAGGGTGGGATCTTCTCTTCCTATTTGGCCACTTACTTGACATTGCTTGGAAAGATTTCACTATAACTCAATGCTGCGGTCCGCCCTTGGATCAACACATTCCTGGGAGCAGGCGAGCAACCTTAGATGAGATGTATCTACAATGTTATTTTTCAATATCCAATCGGAACCATCTGGCTGACAGCATTCAGCTGTGTTTCATTTTCCTGCACCGTTCTTTCTGCACCTTCCACTGAGGCTGTGGCCCTCCAAAGCACACAGCTCTCTGCTTTGAATGCAATGTTATTGACCCTGATGTTGATACATGGTAACCCATTGTAATGGAGTAAACCCTACCAGTGAGGAGCTGTGAGTCACAGAACCTAGAGAAGCAGAGCACAGGAACAGGCCGTTTGGCCACTATGTCTGCGCCGATCATGATGCAAAGACCAACTCTTAGCTGCATGCACATAATCCATATCCCTATCCCCGGCAAATCCATGTCTCTATCCAAAAGTCTCTTAAATGCCACTATCATATCTGCCTCTACTACCAGCCCGGCAGCGTGTTCCAGGCACTCACCGCCCTCTGTGTAAAAAAATCTTGCCCTGCATATTTCCTTTAAACTTTACCCCTCTCACCTTAAAGCTATACCCTCTAATATTTGATATTTCCATCCTAGAAAAAAAGGTTTTGACTGTTTATCCCATCTATGCTTCTCATAATTTTATAGACTTCGGTCAGGTCTCCTTGCAACTTCTGGCAATCCAAGTCTGTCCAACCTCTCCCTGTACCTAAAGCTCCCAAATCTAGACATCAGGAAGGGGTTAAACTGGTAAAACGTATGAAATCTGTGTGTGAACGCTCTGATTTAACAGCACCTGATTTAGGGGTGACAGCAAAAGGTACATCAGAAAGGAGGGTGTGTGATTCTGCACACACCCTCCTTTCTGAGTGAGGCTGCTTTCTTTCCATTTTGAGAGCCATTTGTATCTATTGGCTGCAAGTGGCGACTGCATGATCTAGCAAGTGTTCGCTTTGTCCTCGTGCCCTATCCCCTGTCACTGTCTGCCAGCCTCCACCTGACTAGTTGGTTACACTGTGATCTTTAACCTTGCTCCCATGTGAACTGTAGACCCATACACAACTGCCTCTTCAATCTCACCCTCTCCAGCGCTGCAGAATAAATCACTATCCATCCCCTGTGCCTTGATCTTTTCCAACTGACGGGGCATCTCGACTGGCCCCGGCTGTGGTTCTCTACCCTTGGACATCCTGTCTAGGCAGAAAATGGGCTAAAGCAAAGGTTTTCAGGACTTTTGCGATCTTGGATTTTCCAGATGTCCCAGCCACAATCACTCCCTCCTCCCACTCCCCCCCCCCCTCACTTCCTTCCTCTTTGTAACTAGTGGGGCCGACCAGTCAGAGTAAATCTGATCTGAGTACTTTAGGCTCCCAAGGAACGCCACTGAGGAATATGAGATGTCCTTTTTATCCAGTTCATATTACAACTATTAGTACCCTTGTGGCCAAATTCAGTAATTCAGCTGAGTTCCCAAGGGTTTTATCACTTTGCCAATCATGACTAATTATTTATTTGTCAACTATGGTATATCAAGATCAAAGCACGGAAACAGACTGAAACAGTGTGTGATGACTGATTGCAGTGTCAGGTTTAATCAGCCTTCCCCCTTCTCCTGCTGTGACACCTTTTGAGCAGTTTACAAAACTTTTTCAAGAACTGGGCCTGGCTAAAAACTTGAAAGATCACTGCCCGCAGCTGTTTATGTAAGGGAAAGATAGGCACAAAGTGCTGGAGTAACTTAACGGGTAGGCAGCAGAAAAAGCATAGGCGATATTTCTTCAGACTGAATAGAGAGGTGCAGGGGGGAGGGTTGGACAGTGTATTTCCCCCCACCCCCCACCCTCCACCTCTGCATTCAATCCGACGAGGGGTTCCGACCCGAAACGTCACCTATTCTTATTCCCCAGAGATGCTGCCTGACCCACTATTACTCCAGCACTTTGTGACTATCTTCAGTATAAACCAGCATCTGCAGTTCTTTCCTACACATGCTGACTGAATGTAAGTAATTGAACAAGGCTCTAGAACCTACATACTCAGGACTAATTCATTTGGTGTAAGGCTCAAAGCCTCTGATTTGAATGTGATACCTGGAAGTATGGAGATTAAAGTCCACAATGTTATTTCAAGAAGATTAATGTTTTCAGCCAGACAAACTAATGCCAAACAACTGTAACTGAAGGGGTTTGCTTTTGAATATCATCTTTGACATGGCAAAATGTGCTTGGGCACTTTACAGATGCATGAAATGGTTGTAAAGTTTAAGAACAGAGAATTGTAGGAGTGAACAAAAGCATAGCTGAACTGCTGGATTTCAAAACTATTGTGGGAAAATAAAGAGGTCAAGTGGTGGCAGAATTAAAAGGGGAACTGCAGAGCAAAAGACGGATAAATGCAGCTTCTAACGTAGGAGGTGTGATGTTAAAGAAGCTAAAATCAGAGAGAAGTTGAGTTTGATTGTTATAGAGAGGTTTGTAGGGCTGGAGGAAGTTAAGGAGAAATGAAGATCTCGGTTCAACAGCAGACTTCAGGGGGGGAATCAGGTTAACATTTGGAGAAAAGTTTGCATAGAAATGGGGAAAGAGTGGGAAAAGATTGCGATGAGCTGTGTTCCTTGTCAAGAGTTTTGGCAATGAGTCAAAGTGTCAAAGGGTCTCATGGACTGAATGGAGAGATGCCGTGGCATGATTTAAACGCAAGGAGAAATGTGGGATTGGGAGCCAATGTATGTCAGGCAAGACGAGGGTGTGGGTTGGAGTATACGAAGCAGAGCTTTGAGAGATCTGGATCTTATGAAGGGTGGAGGGTGGGAGCTGGCCAAGAAAGAAATAGAATAATCACATTTGGATTAATGAGGGCATGCATGAAGGTTTCAACAACAGATGTTAATACAATGTTTTGGAAATTGAAGAATGTTTACTTTGGGAGCTGAAGACAACTTTCCAGGGATTATGTGGCTGTGCTTCACTGTTCCGTATAGGATGTCGTACCCCCTCTGAGCACTTAACTTCAGTTTTGCACTTTTCATGCCTCTGACAGTGTTGCTGTATTTTGTACACAGTCCAGCTTGACGAGCAGCTGATTAAAAGGCCCCCTGAACAGTCAGTCAGCTCTATTTTTGTTTGAAATTCAACCTTTCATTGTTCATCCACAATCTAAAATGCGAGAAAAAGTTAAAACAGCCAGTAACGGCTCAGTTCAACTTTAAGTAGTGTCTGAGAAGAGTTGCTGTATCTGCATTTGGAGGTCTGGGATTGATGAAAAACAGAAGGGAAAGTCTGGCAGAGAAACTAATTACTCTTCCCATTGTTCATTTCAGCCATTATATCCTGACATTAGCACTGTCTTCCAAAAGCACTTTATTTTCATACCTTTACTCCTACCATGAAAAGCCTCCTGAAACCCTGTGCTGTGGCCATATTTCCAGTCTCTTCATCAAATTCTATAACTAACAGAAAAATGTTGTTGTTGGAAACCTGAAAAGAAGAGAGAACATGCTGGGAATACCAATTTGGTAGTTAACAACTTGACTTTCAGGTTGCTGAGGTTTCAGTTTAGTTTATGGTCATGTGTACTGAGGTACAGTGAAAAGCGTTTTGTTGTGTACTAACCAGTCAGCAGAGAGACAATACATGATTGCAATCGATCCATTGACAGTATTTAGATACATGATAAGGGAATAACATTTAGTGCAAGGTAAAGCCAGCAAATTCCGACCAAGGATAGTCCGATGGTCATCGAAGAGGTAGTTAGTAGTTCAGCCCAGCTCTCTGGTTGTGGAAGGATGATTCAGTTGCCTGATAACAGCTGGGAAGAAACTGTCCCCGAATCTGGTGGTATGCGTTTTCTCACTTCTACACCTATTGCCTGATGGTGGAGGGGAGAAGAGGCAGTGGCCAGGGTGTGACATGTCTTCAGTAGAGGATATTAACTCTTCCTCTTCCACAGACTCCGTGGGCTGCTGAGTATTGAGACAATAGGTTGCAGGAGTAGCCATTCGGCCCTTTCAAGCAGCACCGCCATCCGTGATCATGCTGATCATCCACAATCAGTGCCCCGTTCCTGTCTTCTCCCCATTTCTCCTGATTCCACTATCTTCTGCGGATAGCTGACTCCGCTATCTATTTCTCATTCCTCTTGAATCTCAGTTGCTTCCTGCTTGGTGTTCCTAATAATCCACCCACAATAACTACTCGCACCAACCAGTCCCCTCTGTCCTCCCAACCCTCAACCTCTGAGACCTTGGTTTAAACTATTAAATGTGTTGGTTTTGTCTTTGAGAATATTGGGAGCAGCAGATTTCCCGTCGTCCTGTTGTTAGTATTGGGCTTCCCAGTGTTCTATCCAAGATAATGCACTGCAGTTGTTGTATATCTGTAGTTTTGTACAGTGGTCAACCAATACAATTTCTAGTTGGTTTACATGACCTTTACAAACACATTACAACTAGAAGGTATAGCTTGCAGATGAGAGGGGCCAAAGTTAGATGTGCAGGACAATTTTTCTTCACACAGATTAGTCGGTGGCAGGAATGTACTGCCGGGGTGGTGATGTAGGCACATACAATAGTAACATTTAAAAAGGCTTCGAATAAGTAATGATTTCTAGGAGCAGATTAAGGCCATTCGGCCCATCAAGTCTACTTATGCATTCAATCATGGCTGATCAATCTTCCCCTCTCAACTACATTTTCCTGCCTTCTTCCCATAACCCCTGACACCTTTACTAATCACAAAATTACCAATCTCCTCCTTAAAAATATCCATTGACTTGGCCTCCACAGCTGTGTGTGGCAAGGACTCTCCCACTTGTGGAAACATCCTCTCCACATTCACTCCATCCAGGCCTTTCACTATTTGGTAAGTATTAATGAGGCCCCCCAAATATTCATGGATTCGAGGGATATGGGTCACGTGCAGGCAGAGAAGATTAGTTTAATGTGGCATCTTGTTCAGCACAGACATCAAGTGCCAACGGGCCTGTTCCTGTGCTCTACTGCTCTGTGTTCTGTGACTCACAATCTCTCATTCGAAGTACAATGGGTTTGCTAAGCCCACTCACCATGTTTCAACATCAAAGTCAATAACAATGCATTCAAAGCAGAGGGCCGCACGGTGGCGCAGCGGATAGAGTTGCTGCCTTACAGCGCCAGTGACTCGGGTTCGATCCTGACTACGGATGCTCTCTGTACGGAGTTCGTACATTCTTCCAGTGAGCCGCAAGGGTCTTCTCCGGGAGCTCCAGTTTCCTCCCACACTCCAAAGACGTAGGTTAATTGGCTTGGTATAAATGTAAATTGTCCCTAGTGTGTGTAGATAGCGTTAATGTGCGGGCATCGCTGGTCGGCATGGACTCGGTGGGCCAAAGGGCCTGTTTCCTCGTTGTATCTCTAAACTTAACAAAACTAAATTAAGCTGTGCACTTTGGAGGGCTCCAGCCCCTGTGGAAGGAGCAGAAAGAATGGTGCAGGAAAATAAACCACAGCATAATGCGACCAGCCAAATGATTCTGATTGGATATCTATTATATTTCATGTCCTAACGATAGTAAGAACCGTAATTGTGAAAGGCATGTTTTGCGAGTACCCACAGAAAAATCTAAATTTAAAATATGAAATGGCCAGCAGTGAGGGCCCAGTTTAGCTACATCTACAGCCATTTTATATTTCTCTGGCTGAATAAATGAAGGAAGCAAAAGATGTTTCGACAGATTTTTCTTTGGATGTGCTTTTGAAGACTGGAAAATAGTTGGCAGTTAAATAAACTCTCCTGCACAAGAATAAAGATCTTTTTGCAATAAATAACTTCTAAAAGGTTTGAGTGAGCAAACACTGTCTCAGCCCACACACAATATCTGTTACCATTAATATATTTTTGCACAGCATCACTTTTCCAACAAAAGATGAATCATGGCAGAGAATCACCTGCCCCATGTCTCCTTCCCCAAGTCTAGACAGAGGCTATATTGTGACTGGCCTCGTGGAGTTGAGAGAGAAAGCTAAGGTTACTGAGGTTATGAAAGAGTCTTGTGCCATTTGTGGGAGGTTGTCTCCGTGTGCAGATTTTTATACCAAATGAAAACAGCATCAATGTCCAAAATTCACAATATAAAATAAAACACGAGGTGTCAATATCAGGTGTTCAGTAATATAAACTGTAACTTGATATTCTAGAGTACAGTGCTCCCACAAGCATGGAAATATGAGCTTAAAGGCTCCGTGCATTTCCAGCATTACCCTTTGCTTCTGTCATGTTACTGTTGCCTGCATTCTCATTACTACAATAATGATAAAAAAGATCCAACTGGGTTTGCATAGCACACAGGAGATGTGGGCCCCATTCTTCCATAATAATTACTAAATCATGATAAGGGGCTGTTTAGAAGGCCCTGCCAAAAGCCATTGTATTTAAATTCATATGCACATACCTGACGGCACAGCACAAATGAATTTGTGGCTCTTGAGTTGTTTATTTATGATTCTTTAAAGGGATATAAAGCAGTTTATCAACAATTAAATTAAAGCTAACAGTTGTGTGCAGGAAGTGCTTAATTTAATCCATTTGGCAGAAATATCAACTTGGGATTTGTTTTTTTCTACAAAGGAATACGTTTTACACCAAAAAAATATCGTTGGTTTGTTTTGCAGATGTAACGTGACATTTTAAAATTTAGTTTTGACTCCTAATTTATTCGTATAGATTTTGTGAAGGAATAATTAACATTGGGCCAAGTCAAGTTGACTGATGGCTGGTGACAGCATTGTCTGATTTCCATGTGCAGATAGCCCAATGCAGAAGAAGGAAAGGTTCAGTAGATCAAACCTTCAGGCACTTACCACTTGTTCTGCCACTTGACTCCCCATTGAGCCGAGCAGTGGAGCACTGCCGTGTTTACCAGCGGCATTGACTGCATTTTGTATTGCCCCTCTGTCTGAGGGCATGTGAGTACAAGAGCAGGGAGGTACTACTGCAGTTGTACAGGGTCTTGGTGAGGCCATACCTGGAGTATTGCATACAGTTTTGGTCTCCTAATCTGAGGAAAGACATTCTTGCCATAGAGGGAGTACAGAGAAGGTTCACCAGACTGATTCCTGGGATGGCAGGACTTCCATATGAAGAAAGACTGGATAGACTTGGCTTGTACTCGCTGGAATTTAGAAGATTGAGGGGTGATCTCATAGAGACTTATGAAATTCTTAAGGGGTTGGACAGGCTTGAGATACAGGAAGATTGTTTCCCGATGTTGGGGAAGTCCAGAACAAGGGGTACTGTTTAAGGATAAGGGGAAGTCTTTTTAGGACCGAGATGAGAATCGTTTTTCACACAGAGGAGTGGTGAATCTGTGGAATTCTCTGCCACAGAAGGTAGTTGAGGCCAGTTTGTTGGCCATATTTAAGAGGGAGTTGGATGTGGCCCTTGTGGCTGAAGGGATCAGGGGGTATGGAGAGAAGGCAGGTACAGGATACTGAGTTGGATGATCGGCCATGATCATATTGAATGGCGGTGCAGGCTCGAAGGGCCGAATGGCCTGCTCCTGCACCTAATTTCTATGTTTCTATGTTTCTATGAACAGCTCTACTTACTTGCGGGCCATTACCAGTCCAGTAGGGGATGGGGGTGGGGGTAGGGTGGGGGAAAATGCACAATCAAGTGGAGATTTGTTTGCCAGCTCAAAATGGGTGTAAATGGCATGAAGTTCATCCAGTGGAGATGTGCTGTTGCCAGAGATTGCCCCTGGCTTTGGCTTGTAGTTCGCGATGCTAATCAGGTCCTGCCACGGTCGACTGGCATCCATGGTTAAATGAAGCCTCCAGCCCGTTTTGTCTTAGTTTAGAGTGGAGACGGGGAAGCACTTTTTTCCCACAGAGAGTTGTGAGTCTGTGGAATTCTCTGCCTCAGAGGGCAGTGGAGGCAGGTTCTCTGGATACTTTCAAGAGAGAGCTAGATAGGGCTCTTAAAGATAGCGGAGTCAGGGGATATGGGGAGAAGGCAGGAACGGGGTACTGATTGGGGATGATCAGCCATGATCACATTGAATGGTGGTGCTGGCTCGAAGGGCCGAATGGCCTACTCAAGCACCTATTGTCTATTGTCTTTCTTGGCATCAGTGATAGCCTTGTGGAAATCATACTTACCTTCTTGTACAGTCCGAGATCATCCTTTTTGAATGCCTTCCATCTGGACTTTATCAGAGAGTAACCTAACCAATGCCTTGTAATTGTAGCTTAACTTCAAAAACGTTATGTCCTGATCCTCTCGATATAAAGCTCAGCATTCCATTCATGTTTTTGAATAGTTTCGATATCATTCCATAATATTTAGGAATCTATATTCATGGATCTCTGAGTCTCCTTGAATTTATACTATAAATTTTTACATTTAGCAAGTATCCCTTTCATATCTAAAGTGAACAATACCATGTTTGCCCCCATTAAATTTTATTTGGCATAATTTTAATCTCTTGTTATAACTTCACAATTGAATGCTTCCATCTGGGCTGCTGGTATTGTGTTGAAAAACTTGGCAATATGGCTTTCTAATCTCATCATCTCAGTAGTTAAAAATGCAGGCAATAGTTGAGGCCCCAAGCCTAGACGTCTGAACATCATTCAATTTCAGGAAACAGTCTCCTGTGAGGAACTTTATCAGATGTCCATATAAAAGTCATCCTTAGACAGTCCCTGTCCACTTTAGCTATATCATCAAAACATCAATCAGGATTATCAAGTATAAGCTATCCTTTCCAAAACTATTCACAACGTCTCTGATCAGCTGAAAACTTCTCAGCCTTAATTTATGCTCCATTGTGTCACAGAGCGATTCTGTACTGATTCACATCCTTCAGGGCACAGACTCATGCATTTAACAGAAGAAAACTGACAATAATCAGGAGTAAACATTGTCTTGTGCGCAAGTGATGCAGAAATCATATCAGGCATGCAAGGGTTGATCACTTGAAGAAGTGCCCAGTGGAATTTTCCAAAGTGACACAAATTTACCCAGAAATAGTCTTTATTGCCTTCAGGACAAAAGATAAGCTATTAAAACAACATAATCTCCAACTCAAGGCAAACTAACCTCAGTCATAGAGCCAAAGTGTTTAGATGTTACCGAGGAAGCGCACATTTGGAGGCAAACTCCAAGTCCTGATTATTACTAACATGTTCAATTTAAGAACCAACAGCATTTTCACAGTCAGGAGGTGCGGTTGTATTACAGCCATACAACACAGTTGCTCACTCAATCAGTCTTGCAACATAGTCCCTACTTACATTAAAGGTCTCCACAAAGTGTCCCTGGAAAACATGGATTGTAAGTGCCATATTCCACGAGCCATCTCTCATCAAAGAAAGACATAGTAATGAGAGTTATTGAAGATCCAGCTTCCATTCCAGCACAAAGCCAGGGTTCTGTCAGCAGCTGCAATACTCTCTTTAGATGATTAGACTCCACAAAACACAGAGAGGATATTATTAAAGATGTCTCAGTAAAATCTGCATACATGTCGGGGGTTTTATTGTCAATTGCACAAAGTGGGTTAATTGGCGACAACATGGACAGCCCACAAGGAAAACCTGCTGTTGTTTGATCGGCGAGGGCAGCAAACTTCAACAGGATATTTGATTCAGATAACATACAAAACATAAATTATACATAAATCATAGACCACCGTCAAAAGAAAAAGAATGTTCAAAAACAAGATATAAAACACAATTAGAAAACAAAACAATTCCTTTATCGGTAGAGCACGAGGTGGCCCATAGTGTTCCTCTGCTAAGTTAGGATTAGGTGTGTTGGAGGGAACTGCAGATGCTCATTTACACCAAATATAGACACAAAATGCTGGAGTAACTCAGTGGGACAGGCAGCATCTCTGGGGAGAAGGAGTGAGTGACGTTTTGGAATCCAATGGTAACAGTGAGATGAGGGCTTGGTCCAGATGGTGGGGATCATTGATAAGATAAGTGCTACCATCTTGAGGCAGTGCTTCATGGAGATGCTTTCTGGAGGGCTGTTCCCTTGAAGAACCGGGTTGAGTCCACCACTCTTTTACCCACTGGCCAGATAAGGGACAAACATCAGCATTCTTCTCTCCCCAAGACAAACATTCCTAGCAAACAAAGCTAGGGCCATCTTCCAACTAGCGGTGTGAATATTGATGTCTCTAACATCCAGTAATGCCCCTGCCCCACTTACGGAACCGAACGGAAACCCCTGGAAGACTTTGCGCCCCACCGCAAGGTTCCGTTTCGTTCCCAGAGGGTTTTTGACAGTCTCCCATAGGTCGAAAGTGGTTTCCATTTTAAAAATCGGTAATTTTTTAGACGAAGTCGTTGCGATACTAGTTAAGGTGGTTGCCTAAGGACAAAATATTCCTCCGGGAAACCGCACAGAAACCTTGGGTGGGGCCGCAAAGTCCTCCAGAGGTTTCCGTGTCATGTTTCCTAAGAGGGAGCGGGGCATTTACCCTTGCATCCCCTCTCTCTCCGTCCCTATACCCTCCAATTCGTTGTTTACAAGTTTCACTGTCATCCTTCTGAGTTTCACTTTATCACTTGTGTTTATCACTTCCCAACCAGCCAACAATGAACCAAATGTGGGCCCATCTTTCCTTGATCATCTTGGCCTGCTTGATTTGACCAATATTTGCCCCCAACCAATGTCTTTCATTTGTTCTATGTACCTTATCATATGTCTTGTTTCCCTCTCCCCTGACTCTAAGAAGGGTCTCGACCCAAAACGCATCTATTCCTTTTCTCCAGAGATGCTGTCTGAGTTACTCCAGCTGATTGTGTCTATCTTTAATTGCACTTATTTGGCTGTAAAGGATAAGACATAATTTGCATATACCTTGTACCTTGCCTCAGTCCGAAGAAGGGTCTAGACCCGAAATGTCTCCCATTCCTTCTATCCAGATGATGCTGCCTTTTGCACTGATTTTCTCTCTCCAGCATATTGGGTCCTCTCTTTCATTATAAACTCATCATCTGCATTCCCTTCCAACACAAACAGACTCCCCTCTTATTATGGACCTCTTTATAATGATTTCAATTTAGTGGATGTGAAACTGTTTTAACTGATACAACCATTTATATCGGGAACAAAGGAATCATGTTTAGTGTTTCAATGGAGAAACTGTTTGGAAATGACATTGTCTCAGACTGTGTTTACCGTCCTGTTTATTGTGTGTCTTGTTTATAGAAAGTATTATTTCTGATTTTTTTGTGTAATTCTGTACTTACCTGTATTTCCCTCCCGGCAATGAAAGACTCCCCCCCCCCCATTATAGATTAGCTAAATTTTGAAAACATGCTGACGGGACAAGGAATTTCTCACGCTCAAATAAATAAATTAAACAAATAAAAAATAAAGAAAAGTAACAAATTCAATATGCCCAAGGCATTCCATATCTCCCTCCTCCATTCTAGAATGACAGAAGGGTGGGGGCGGAGGGTGACTGCAGGTGGAGAAGATGTGGGAAAAAGAAAAACGGAGCACACCCGGGACAAGTTGAATATTATTGTGATCTTAATGAATGACTATACCAGTTGAAGAGACCAATTGAACTCGCGCTGACACAGCAGTAAGCTCCACCGCCTCGCCTTCTGTCCTGTTATATCCCATCACCCGCTAACCCCGCTTCCGCTCTATGATCTGTTGCACTCTAGACTGGTACCCACTCACTGTCCGGTCCTCCCGAGCCAGGTCAAAAATAGGGATAACGAGAATTTCAAAACTAAATACCAACTGCTTTTCTGCGTGTCTGTTGACAAGCAGCAGTTCACCTCTGTTAATTCTCACTTGACCTACAACCTCACACAAAGCTGTCCCCATCAAATTTACATTGAAAGACAATGACGGACCGGGCAGTGAATTGCATGCAGTTCACCCAGCGTGCCAAGTGATGCCATGTCCCCGTGCTCCCGGCGCAGTCGGAATTTTAGGATATTGGGAAGCGGCTGACATGAGCGAGGCCGGAGGTGAGCGGCAGGAGACAGGAGTTCAGCGAGAAACACTGCCAAGAGCGTGAGATGGGGTCTGGCAGAAGGCGCTGGAGATGTCGCCAGTATCCGCTATCCACTCGCAGCCCGTCCAGAGCTACCTTCCCCTCCCCGGCCACAATGCGGTGGCCCCTTGTCCGGGAGTGCCGCGGCAGCAGGGCGTGTGTGATATGAGTTGCAGGTGGCATGAGATCCCCGACCCCTCTCTCACCTCCTCGACCTCCACCGCACTATAGCCCCTGCGCCCAGCCAATTTGTGCAGTGCTGACCCCGCCAGACTCCCCACACGCTCTGAAAGTACTCTCCACACACACCCCCCCCCAAACCACCCCAGCGGCGGCAGTACTTTGACAGCCGCTTCCCCTAAGTTCCCACTTTTATAGCCTCGTTCCCATCAGCTGCCAGCAATGGGAGAGACATGGCTATACCCCAAATTACAGCAACATTGTTCTGATTGATGTTTACTGCACTGAGAATAGCCAAGTCCTATCTTTCTTGGCTAACAACCTAACCTTTTGGCCTCCAAGACACGCAGTCAATTTCGTGCCTTAATGTCTGGGAGGTAAAATATAGCGTCTTCAAACAGCCAGGAAGTATGTATATACCATCCTTTACTGCAGTTATAGGGGACAATCCATTAACTGTACAGCAACACCTCACCTCCCCCCCACCCCCCCCCTCCCCCCCCCCAACCTACCCCCCCTACAGAGCCACCAACATACCCTCTCCATTGTATGTTAACAATCAGGGTTATAACATGTACCAACCCCAAGACAAGGAAGCAGGCACTCTAAATCCCTATCTAAACAAGAGATTACTGGTGGTTGTACTGGGAAAATGATTCAAGGATGTCATGCGGTTTCCTCAGAAAAATGTAATATCCTGACTGACACGTGGGAATCTCTGTCCCAAATCTGCTCAAAATGAAGAAGGATCATCCAGCATGAAGGAACATCCAACGGAAGGAGAATGTTGAGTCCCTTCATTGAAGGAAGACCCCAACCCTAATAGTAGATTACTTGTGCCACCTGCCCACCTTGTTATGCATCACCTGGCCCATCCGTGAGAAGCTGTGCAACACATATTGTCTTCATCAGAAACCTTAGAATCTACAAAACTACAGTGGACACAAGTCACAGTCAGTCCTCAAGAACTGTCTCAGAAGAAACACATTTGAATTGTTGGATAAGTAGTGCAGGTTGAGGATTGAGGGAAGATAATATTCAGCACATCTGAAGTCAAAATAAATTGGTGGCTTTTCTTTAAGTCATGAATACTGAGGAATGCTGTCAGATTTTCCAATAGCATCTGCAGGCAGTTGGCTGTATTTTTCCACTTCTGGACCCCACAGAGTGTACTTACAGTCTGGTCTGTGAGTCAGCTTCCCTGCCTCAGCATAAAATGTTAGCCTTGGGTCAGACTTCCTGCTGTAAGCTTCCCTCAGTAACTTTGTCTTAATCTGCTTGATGTCAGTAGTCTACATGTCAAGAATCATTGCTGAGTACTTAGCGGAAATGTGCTATTTTCTGTGCTCCTTTGGGACCAGCACTCCTCATCACAGGCAATCTGGCATCGTGGTCTATGTGTGCTGGCTGACTTGTGTCAGGCTACCAGCCTGGTTTCTCTGAAAGCTTTCAGTGTCAGGCAGGCTCCAAGTTACTAATACCTTTCTCGTCCAAACTATCGTCCAACCTTCTCATTAGTCATAACAAAATGAACTTAGTTTAAATCCAGTGCTTCAACTCCAACTGAAAGCAGTAGTGAGTGGTTGGTAAATTAAATTGAAGTATTTTTTTAAATTTTAGTTTGCTGTTGGAAATCAGAATTTTTCCCTGGTTCATTTTCACTGACTTCCATCATGTTTAGCAGAATAGTCAGCAGAGTAACAGGGGATGCAAACAATATGTGTGTGGGGTACTGGTACACAATCTCCTCTACGCTAATAAATTGAGCATTATGGATGAAATTATTAGACCTATATGTTAAATTAAGTGATTAAAAAATAAAAAGAATCAAAAATCTATTCCGCAATTTCCTGTCCAGGATTGGAGGAATGTTGTCCCATAGCATTACCATTGTCAGTGCCTCATCCTTGTGCACAATGGGGAATAGGTTGGTGCAGCAGATATGTAGAACCTGCAACCCAAATACGTGGTGGACCCATCCATTGCTCAACTCATTTACAAATGAAAGAGAACGACCTTACAATCCAATTCACCCATGGACAGTGCTCTTCAAGATTGCTATGAGAGAAACAGCCTCAGTTCAGAAAAGAAGTTAGTCTTAAGTGTACCTGGGTTAAGAATATCTGACTTATGGACACTTTTGTATACAGATGAATTTCCATTATAATATTAGATTCAAACATCTGATGCATGCACATGCATTCTGTCCTATGGAGGCAGAACTAGTTTCCCCTCTCTCCTCACTTTTTGTAATTCTTTGTTCCTAATGGTCTTCTATGATTTTTATGCCATTCATTACAATACCATGGAGGCATGGTTACCACAGCAGTGTTTTTTTGTGTATTTTCTGACTTACAAACACCTTTAAAAACAGAAGTCATTCATTACCTGAGGATCGTCTGTGCATTACTGTTTTGCTGCCATTTGTGTATTTATATGTTTCCACTTCATTGCTATTGCTGAATAAAGGAAGGTGAAGAATATTCTGAGGCAGTAATTGAAAGCTTTGTCAATAAATAAAGCATAGCTATCTGTAATATTTTGCCCAAAAATGATATGATTGTTGACGGGCTTTGAATGTTCTGATTGACATAGGTCCCCCTTTGCAACTTCTGCAGCATATGTTTACAGCCCCATTACAATCCATCCTCATGCCGTCACTGCTTCAGGCTCCTCTCTTTGCAGTAGTCTAAAGGTTCACACTAATGCCCAACCTAAGGTTCCCCAGAGGTCATAACAAAATTGTACACGTTCCTACAACAGTCCTAAAACAATCTTGAGAACTGCTTCCAATGCAGTCAGCTGTCAGCTGTTACTAGCAGTTACAGTTGCAATGAACCTTTATGTGAGAGATTTTAATCAAACAATCATAACTGACATTCGTCACATCTCCCAACAATTAGTGCGTAATTTTGCTGAGAAGCTGTTGAATTGGGCTTGCCCAGCTGGAAATCCCTGAATCTTGACCTGGTTTAATTCTCCACTCTACCTTAATCACCTTTAGTTTAGAGATACTGCGTGGAAACAGGCCCTTCAACCGGCTGAGTCCGCACCAACCATTGATCACCTGTATACTAGTTCTATCCTACACACGAGGGGCGATCTATAAAAGCCAATTAACCTATAAACCAGTACATCTTTGGAATGTGAGAGGAAACCAGAGCAACCCGGAGAAAACCACAGGGAGAACGTACAAACTCCATAATCAACTTAGTAGAAGCTCCCATAGTCACGATTAAACCCGGGTCTCTGGCACTGTAAGGCAGCAAAGACACCGCTGGAAACTTTGTCACTGAAAAACAAAATTGGACTGTTTCGAGCTGCACGAGAGGGGTGAGAAAATGGAGAATTGGTGTTTAATCCCCTCAGTGTTGTTACTGGACCAGTTGGTTTACAATTACCCAGAGTGAGCCCCAGCCTAGTTCTAGGTCCAGCCACAACTGTAGCTCCAACTCCCTGTTGTTTGCCAAAGTCAGTGAATTAAAACCTTAAAAAGCAGACTCCAACATATCGTCTCTGCCATATGGCAGGTTACCCAAAGCGCGAGGTATAATTAATACTGCTAATGTGGCCATATGCATCCCAACCCAAGACAGTTCTTTCAGGAACAGAAAGGGCTGCTGCTTGAAGAGTATATAGCTGTTCTCCAGCCACATTGTGCATATGAATGTCATTACCTTGGCAACTTCAATGATCCTTTCGTCCAAAAGCCATCAACTCTGCCAGCAATTTTTGAAGGGCTACGAAATCTGCAGGAGTGGCTGCTGGGAGTCCAGAAATGAACCTGGCCCCCAAACCCATGGATAATCCAGGGAGAGGAACTGGTGAGGTAAAATGTGGCACCAGCAAAGATGTGATTGATGTTCCCAAGGAGCGTTTCAGATGCCTGGAGAGAGCAGAGGTGCTCAACAGTTGGAGGATTTGCCAAGGTTATTACAGGTTGCTGAATAACTTTACACACAGTTATGGCAGGCAGAAAGAAGGTCTGCAGCAAGTGGGGGAAGAAGATCAGCATAACAATAAGAGCAGAGACATAAGCCAAAGTTACAGAGTTCAACTATTCACGCAAGTTGTACCTTCACGAAACTCGACCCTTCTCCATATGTGCTCAGAAGACTAGCCATAAATAGCATTGTCTTCTTTGGGTTCATCAGGATTTCATGAATGTCACCCAGATTCACTTCAAGACCTGTGTGATATTAAAGAACAGTCAGAAAAGATCACAGTAGGAATTAATCATGACTGATTCACTTGGCATTTCTAGACATTTTGGGCTGTCCTTGACACAAAAATGTGCTGATGTTTCTTAATGATAGAAAGCACCAGCGAATGAAGGGACTGGTGAGTCATATTGCATAAACTTAATACACTGAACAGCTGTACTAACAATGTTTTCCACGTTTATAGCAGTCCTGTGGCTCATTGGTGCTTGTTGAGCATTAAAGAATCATTACTGCAGATGTTTGGTTTTGTTACCACAAAAGAGATCAAATTCTTATGAACCACCTTTTGCAGCCATGATGCTTTAGTAGGTTTAAATTATCATGAAATTTGATAACTCGTCCATTTTTCAATAAAATAATAAAACAGTATGTTTTCGCAAATGCTACAAGGTTTGGCGATGGCATAGACATAAAAAGAGAAGTGAAAAAACACTGGTCTGCCTTTGGCAAATTATTCTCAGGATACGAAAGAAATTACAACAAATAAACTGATTTCTGACAGAGGATTGAAGGAGAGGAATAATGGAATGAAGGTGATTTGCAAAGAACCAAATCAGAAAAAAGTTATTTTTACACCATGACTGGTTGGAGTGTAGATCGAACTGCCCCGGGCTGCGGTGGAGGCAGATTCAATTATTGCTTGGGAGCTGGATAGCATCTGAAATGAAAAAATAAATATGTGAGGGAGTCGGGCTGGTACAACTTTTTTTTTCATTTTTATTGTATTTCCATCCAACATCAATGGAAGCCTAGTCTTTTATGTATAATATATGATTTTAAAAGTCTTGGGTTTTTTTAGGGACGTTTGACATTGTAAGTGCATTGGCCACTCATGAAATACATTGATTTCAACAGAATAACAGAAAGCATGTATAAACCAGCAGCTGATGTTTCTGCACGTTTGGTGCTGGCAATCATAAAAGAGTATTTCCCATGTTATTTCCTGGATATTAAGTTTCCAGCATAAAGTAGGATTTGTCAAAGAGGGAATGCAGAGATCAAAAACCTATGTGGACACTGGTGCAATTATAGCTTCAGGTGGTTTTAAAAATGCAGCCTTTGTAGTGGCCACATGTTCTTGAACCGTACTTAGAATATTTTGTTCACCCTCTGGACATCTCTGTGAATTTTCTGGATTTATCAAGGTTAAATAACCTTGAAGTACCTTAAATTACTTCAAACATGTAATTCAAAGAAACATAGAAACATAGAAAATAGGTGCAGGAGTAGGCCATTCGGCCCTTCGAGCCTGCACCGCCATTCAATATGATCATGGCTGATCATTCAAATCAGTATCCTGTACCTCCCTTCTCTCCATACCCTCTAATCCCTTTAGCCACAAGGGCCACATCTAACTCCCTCTTAAATATAGCCAATGAACTGGCCTCAACTACCTTCTGTGGCAGAGAATTCCAGAGACTCATCACTCTCTGAGTGAGAAATGTTTTCCTCATCTCGGTCCTACAGGAATTCCCCCTTTTCCTTAAACTGTGACCCCTTGTTCTGGACCTCCCCAACATCGGGAACAATCTTCCTGCATCTAGCCTGTCCAACCCCTTAAGAATTTTGTACGTTTCTATAAGATCCCCCCTCAATCTTCTAAATTCTAGCGAGTACAAGCCGAGTCTATCCAGTCTTTCCTCATATGAAAGTCCTGACATCCCAGGAATCAGTCTGGTGAACCTTCTCAAGTACCCCTCTATGGCAAGAATGTCTTTCCTCAGATTTGGAGACCAAAACTGTACGCAATACTCCAGGTGTGGTCTCACCAAATCCCTGTACAACTGCAGTAGAACCTCCCTGCTCCTATACTCAAATCCTTTTGCTATGCTCTAGCTCAAGTCAGTGGTTTTACTGGTCAGGGTTACCTTAATGCCAAAGTTCCCCGGCATGCTGGTGGTCTGATTAGCATCATGACATCAAATTAATCGTGTTTGCGTATCAGGCCTTGCTACTACTGTTTATTTACAGGCTATACTTTAATCTCTCAGATGATGGTCAATATCATGGTTATTTATATGAAGTTTGTTTCAAACAATGTAACTGATGACCAGTTAAATGTTAACCTGGGGTGTGATTTAAGAACTAAAACGTGACCCTTTTTAATGCATAAGTAATGTATTAGATAATACTTTGGGCATATTCTGATTGTGTTATCATCATCGTGACAGAAAGTAGATCTATAGTTTGCAACTTGCGACCTTTGTACTTAATTCACAGTTTGTTTGCAACAGTACATCACACTGAAAGTAGCAATACTTCTCCATTTGTGATATTAGTGTTGGTTTTAAAAATGATCTACTGTAATTCTTATTGATTTAAAATAGTTGCTAGGTGCCCTTGGCTCTGCTCCAGGCTTCGGTGAACTGCTAATTGCCCCATCTTTCCTCCCCTCCACCACCCAATTTTTTCCTCTCCACTTCCATTTTCCACCTCTTCTTTACTCAACTTCATGGCATCATGAGCCTTGAACCACCTTTAGCCTTGAACGGACTTTATCTTGCACTAAATGTTGCGCCCTTTATCCTTTATCCGTGCACGAGAACAAATGATTTTCACTGCAACTGGGTAACACATGACAATAATAAACTAAACTAAACTAAAATTAATGATGTCTGTTAAGTGTACAAGTCCATTTGTAGCAATTTTTAAAGGCAGTATGCCAGAATTTTGATTTCTTAAAGTAAGATCTCCACATTTTGTGAATTTTGTTTTTAAATGCTATTTTTTGATTTGGCATTGATTTGCCCATTTTAGTAAATGTGGGGGAACTTCTGATCCAGAAGATTAGGATGTACAGATTCAAGATGGCTTGGTAATATGGATTCAGAACTAGCTTTTTCATAGCAGACAGAGGGTTGTAGTGGAATGTAGATATTCTGGCTGGAGGACTGTGACAAGTGGAGTTTCGCAAGGATCTGTGCTGGGACCTCTGCTGTTTGTGATATATAAATGACCTAGAAATTAAAACTAGGTAAAAACAAATAACTGCAGATGTTGGTTAATGCAAAAAATTACACAAAGTACTGGAGTAACTCAATGGGTCAGGCAGCATCCCTGGAGAACATGGATAGGTGACATTTCGGGACGGGATCCTTCTTCAGACTGATTCAGTCTGCTGAATTACTCCAGCACTTTGTGTAATTTCACCTTAAAACTAGGCTCCGACACCACTGATCTGCACCAGTGGATCCTTCTTCACCAGCTGCCGCATGGTCCACTTGGTGCACCATGGATGATGTCAGCGGCTCGGCTGGAGGTTGCTCTCCACCTCCCTCATTCTTGCCCACCTTACCAGTGTCGCACCGAACCTGGGCGATGCTCTTATATCTAGGAAGTGGACAGGAAGCCTTCGCTATCCTCCCGTTGCAATAACACAAGTCATTCAGTAAAGGGGACCACCTGTTGTGAATTGTTTACGTAAGTGTGTTTATGTAACTCGCCTATTACATAAGTCAGAGAGTGCCTGGATATAAATGACCTAGGCGTAATTGTAGCTGGATTGGTGAGTAAGTTTGCTGATGACCCCAAAATTGAAGGAGTTTAGTTTAGTTTGGAGATGCAGCGCAGAAACAGGCTCTTCGGCCCACCAAGTCCGCACCGACCAGCGATCCCTGCACACTAGCACTATCCTACAAATTAGAGACAATTTACAATCTATACCAAAGCCAGTTAACCTACAAACCTGTACATCTTTGGTGTGTTGGAGGAAACTAGAGCACCCGGAAAAAACCCATATGGTCACAGGAGGAATATACAAACTCCATACAGACAGCGCCCGTAGTCAGGATCGAAACCAGGCCCCTGGTCTGCAAGGCAGCAACACCACTGTGCTGTTGTTAGAAGATACACTGGGTATAGATCAGCTGCAGAAATGGGTGGAGAAATGTCAGTTGAAGTTGCACTTTGGGAGGTCGAATGTAAGGAGAGAGTATACCGTTAATGTTAAGATCCTTAACAATATTGATGTGCAGAGGGTTCTTGGAGTCCATGTTCATAGCTCATTAAAGTAGATAGGATGGTAAATAAAGCATATGGTATGCTTGCCTTCATTGCTCGGGGGCATTGAATATAAGAGTCAGGAAGTTATAATGCAGCTATTTGACTTTGGTGATGCCACATTTGGAGTAATGTGGACAGGAAAGAAGTAGAGGCTTTGGAGAAGGTACAGAGGAGGTTTACCAGAGTGCTGCCTAGATTAAAGGGTGTCAGCTACAGGGAGAGGTTGGATAGACTTGGATTGTTTTCTCTGTTACAACAGAGGTTGAGGGAAGACTTGATAGAGGTATATAACATTATGAGAGGCACAGGTAGGGTAGGTTGTCAGAATCTTTTTCCGAGGGTTGGAAATGTACAACAAAAAAGCGAATAACTAAAAGTTGAGAGGGTGAAAGTTTAATGGAGATGTGTGAAGCATGAGTTTAACGAGTTTGGAACACATTGCCCGAGGTGGTGGTGGAGGCAGATGCAATTGTGGCATTTAAGAAGCTATTAGATAGGAGCATGTAAGTGCAGGGAATAGAGGGATATGGATCTCATACAGGCAGATGAGATTAAGTTAACTTAACATCAAGTTCGGCACAAACATTGCGGGCCGAAGGGCCTGTTCCTGTGCTGTATTGTTCTATGTTCTATGTTCGATTTCTAGGGACTTACTTTTAATAGCTTACTTGCATTTACCTTTAAAAGAGAATTGAAAAAACCCAAATACTTTCTTCATCACTGATTGTAGTTCTCTTTTGGGTAGTTACCCAAAAAAGCAAGAGTGATCTCAGAAAGCTGCCTATTATATTATCTAGTACTGAGATTTTATCAGCTTTTATTTTGTTGTTTGCTGTTTTATTATTTCACAGTTAATTCTCAAGAATCAGGTGTAACTGAATCGTTTAATTGCTTGGGTCGGAATGGGAAGTTCATTAACATGAGAATTTATTACCATGTAGAGATTAAATAAAAATAGAACTTGAGAAAGTGGTAACTGACACGCCTTAGAATTTTATTGTTGGCCCAAAGAAATCACTCTTGAATAAGAACTGGCATCTGAGTCATAAATTGAAATAAATACATTCTGATCCATTTGCCAAGAAAATCTCCCATCCAGGAAGATTTTACAGTTTCATTTGAAGAATGAGCAGTTACATTGTGTCTGGTTCACAAAACAGCTGCAGCAATACAGTTGCAGTTTAATACCTAAAGGGCCTGTCCCACTTGGGCGACCTAATCCGCGAGTTCTACCGAGTTTGCCCTCGACTCATACTCACAGCATGGTCGACACGAGGTCGTAGGAGGTCTTCGTAACTCTGCTTCATGCTCGAGAGTGGTCTCCGCGAACTCGAGGCCTCAGCTAGGTCATGGCGTTTTTTTCAATATGTTAAGAAATGCCCGCAGGTGAAATAAGGTCGCCATGGAAAATATCAATACTTTTTTTACTCGTAGGTTTAGTCGTAGTAGGTCGGCATGTTAGCTGTAGGTAATCGAGGGTAGTCGAAGGTAGTCGTAGATAGTCTTGACCAGAGTCGAAGGGAGGTCGAAGGAGATCGAAGGAGGTCTTCTTCACTCTCCAATTTTCTCGAAGTTAGTCGTAGCTAGTCGAAGCTGGTCTTCAACATAGTCGAAGGAGGTCTTCTACATGTCATTTTTTCAAACTCTTCTCAACTCGCCAATTAGGTCTCCCAAGTGGGACAGCCCCTTAACTCACCAATGTGACAACTTGTGGGGGAATATTACATTGCTCTTTAGCTGCTCCTTTTCTATTGGTGTAAAAGCTAGACATAGTATCTGATATTAACTGCTGGGGGAGAAATTTTGTACAATCTTAAATATATTTAAAAATCATTTCATGGGATCTATCTTGAGCAGGTGGAGAGAACCTCATTTTAACGATGTATCCTGAATAATTATTCGGTCAGCACTGCAGTGAAGTGCATCCTAAAGTTTAAACCCGTGATAATCTATTGCGAAACGAGCATTTTGTAAACTAACCCAAGCTAGCATTTTGGGAATTGAGCTGATTCTCATATTAAAAGAGTAATAAAACTCATGATGAGGTTAACAAATGATAGTGCTCTCCTGTAAAGGCTGTTTTTTTTTTCCCTATTGCTGCATTCAGCAGACATACACAGGATTCTCCACCCATTGTACTATCTGTTGTATAAAATACTCGAGTTCGACCAATATTCCCTCTTGGCCGCTTCTGCTCAAGCCCTGATAATATCGGTCAAAAGAAAATATATTTCTCTTAAAATTTGATGATAGTACGAATTAACCACAACTTGGATATTATGTAAACCATCGACAATTGTTGCTATTCAGAGAGGTGAATTTGTGGTGAATTACCCAAATTAGTAGATTTTTAATCTTGGTTTATTTATCTGCTGAAAAACAGTGCACTTCTGTCTTATTTATTATTTCCAGGAGGAATTTACAGAATTATCAGTCAGTGCTATTTTTCTGGCATCAGTACATCTGACAGTAAGTGCCACTTTCACAGTTTTAATGCATAAGGAAATTCCTCTTAAAATCTTTATTTGATCTGGCTGTGTTGAATTTATGCCCTCGGCTCTTATACAAAAGGAAATGCATCCACTTTGTCAACCTATTTTAAAGCTTTAAATTGGGTCTCCTGAAAAGAGGAATGAACTGATCTATCTTTACTGATAGTGGTGTCTGTTGAATTCTGATAATACCCTTTGAAACCATTCTGCACCATGTCTAGTTACTCTAATTTTCTTTAGCAATCTTTCTTGCCCCTTTAAAGGCTAGACCAGGGTATTGAATTTGAATTGCAGTCTGAAGAAGGGTCTCAACCCGAAACGTCACCCATTCCTTCTCTCCAGAGATGCTGCCTGTCTCGCTCAGTTACTTCAACAATTTGTGTCTATATTGAATTTGGATGATCTGCCATGGCAGATTATTAAATAGCAGAGTAGACTCAAAGTATTGAATGGCTCACTCTTGTCCTGTTTTCTATTTCTGTATTTCCTACTGGACTAGCAATGAAGAACCAATTTGCTTGAGATATCAATAACAATAGGTTTAGGTCCCTTTTCACCTGCTGTGCACATTTTAGCTTCCTTTGTCGACAAGCGTCATGTTGCCTACTCAGGCTTAATGCAGAAAAACAATCCATTGCAAAATAAACATTTCAAATAGTTTCACGAATTGCATAATGCCAATATATATATAAAATAAACCAATCATTCTTTTTCATTCCCTTAGTGTCTTGAGTTCCTTTATTAGTGCACCGGTACAGTGGTATCACAAATCTCACAGAGAACTATTTTGTTTTGGCAGCATCTCTGGAGAGAAGGAGCTGGTAATGTTTCGGGTGGAGACACTCTTTCCGAAGAAGGGCCTCGATCCGAAACGTCACCTATTCCTTCTCTCCAGAGATGCTGCCTGACCCGCTGAGTTACTCCAGCATTTTGCGTCTAGTTCCTTCTCTTCACTGAAGTCCTCATCGGGCTTTTCTGTAGAGGAACCAAACTTGGCCTTGGGTACATCTACAGTATTGTATACATGATCTCCATCATGGGAAGTCTTTGAACTTCTTGGGAATAAAGTACTCAACATAAGACTCCCAGCATGATGTAGCTTCACCCTTAGCTTTCTAAGTATGTCCCTGAACCCTTTCCAAATCCAGAACACCTCTTCTTTCCACCACCATCAAGGCTTCCAGCATAGAACCCAAAACACTCTCATGCTGTGTCAATCCTCACTGTTTCTCAGACCAGACTTGATTATGCAACAATCAGTATATGCTCCAGTCACTCTTCACCTACACTTTAAAGATGTCCAGAATACCTTTATAGGATTCAGTAATAAAAAGGAACTGCTGGTTTATACCAAAGATAGACACAAAGTGCTGGAATAACTCAGCAGGCCAAGCAGCATCTCTGGAGAAAATGGATAAGTGATGTTTCAGGTTAGGACCTTTCTTCAGACATCTTGTTTTAACTGTTATCATTATAATTTTAAATGCTGTACTCATGCAGGTAACTAATCTACAGGTGTTAGAAAATGTTACCTGTGTAAGTCGCAATAATGAGCAGGCAACATGAAAAAGTGATGTTGTTTTCATTGTAGTATCTGTAATTGTGCTTGCCAACTATTCGACTTAACAGGCTGAATATATACCCTACAACTCTGCAACTAATGTTCAGTTATATGGTCTATGGTTTCCTAGATTAATAATGTCTCCCATTTTGAAGACATGAATTGTTTGTGCTGTTTGCCATCCTCAGGTTGTTTCTCATTGTGCAATGAAATTTATTTATAAATGTTGGTGGTTCCAGTGACACAGCTAAGAGAAAGGATGAGGTCCTGCAACTTGAGGTTTGGGAGTTATATAAGGTCATTTAAAGAGCAAGGCCTCCAAGATTGAACCATTGGATCGATTCCAATGCCACAAGGTAACAAGCATAGGAATGGAAGGATAGGTCAGATGAATGCATGGCTGAAGCGGCAGTGCAGTGGAATGGACTTAACGTTCCTCAATCATTGTAATCATTTCTAGAGAAGGTGGGATTCATACAAGGAGGATATACCATTACCAGAATAGGACCAACATTCTGTACGGACGTTTGTTGGTGCTATCGGGGTAGGTTTAAAGTAAGTTGGCAGGAGAATGGGGCGCAGTGCATGTGTTAGTCTGGAGAAGACAATCTTCTAGAGGTGAAATAGTTAAAAAGCTCAGTAGGCAGAGCAAGCGGGTGAATGTACATTGGTGGAATTCAAAGCTAAGTTGCATCTGTTATAACGCAAGAAGACCAACAAGTAAGGTGGATGAACTCAAAACTGTGATTTATTTTGGAAGTATGATATTGCTGCAATTAGTGGGACTTGCTTGAATGAGGATCAGGACTGGCAATTTATTATCCTAGAGTATAAAGTATTCAGATGAGAAAGAGGGGGCATTGTACTATTAGTCAATGATTGCATACCTTCAATGCTGAGAGACAATATCTGAGAAGGCTCCTCAAAGGAGGTCATGGGGTAGAGATATGGAACAGAAAGGTTGGGTCATTCTGCTGGGGGTGTATTGCAGAATCTCCCGCAGGCAAGAAGAGGTGGAGGAACAGATGCACATGTGAATATTGTACACTACTTGATTCAGTGACTCCTCTTTGACAGATGGGAAAACCTTGTCCCCAGCTTTGTCAACTGATGATGTAATCGAGTTTTTCAATTGCACTGAGCAGGGAATTAGAAGGTAGACAAAAATGCTGGAGAAACTCAACGGGTGAAGCAGCATCTATGGAGCGAAGGAAATAGGCAATTTTTCGAGCCTCTTCTTCAGACTGATGTGAGTGGGGGGCGGGGGGGGGGGGGGCGGGAAGAAGAAAGGAAGAGGTGGAGACAGTGGGCTGAGGGAGAGCTGGGAAGGGGAGGAGAAAGCCGGGACTACCTGAAATTAGAGGTCAATGTTCATTTCGCTGGGGTGCAGACTGCCCAAGCGAAATATGAGGTGCTGCTCCTCCAATTTATGGGTGGTCCTCACTCTGGCCATGGAGGAGGCCCAGGACAGAAAGGTCAGATTCGGAATGGGAGGGGGAGTTGGAGTGCTGAGCCACCGGGAGATCAGGTTGTTTATTGCGAACCGAGCGGAGGTGTTGGGCGAAGCGATCGCCAAGCCTACGATTGGTCTCACCGATGTAGAGCAGCTGACATCTAGAGCAGCGGCTGCAATAGATGAGGTTGGAGGAGATGCAGGTGAACCTCTGCCGCACCTGAAAAGACTGCTTGGGTCCTTGAATGGAGTCAAGGGGGGAGGTAAAGCGACAGCAGTAGCAATTCCTGCGGTTGCAAGGGAAAGTTCCAGGAGAGGGGTTGGTTTGAGTGGGAAGGGATGAATTGACCAGGGAGTTACGGAGGGAGTGGATTCTGCAGGAAGCAGACAGGGGAGGAGATGGGAAGATATAGCCAGTGGTGGGATCCCGTTGGGGGTGGCGAAAATGTTGGAGGATTATTTGTTGTATGTGATGGCTGGTAGGGTGGAAGGTGAGGACAAGGAGTCTCTGCCCTTGTTACGAGTGGGGGGATATGGAGTGAGAGCAGAGTTACAGGGTATAGAAGAGACCCTGGTGAAAGCCTCATTTATAGTAGAAGAGGGGGACCCCCATTCCCTGAAGAATGAGGTCATTTCCGATGCCCTGGTGTGGAACACCTCATCCTGGGTGCAGATGCGGCGTAGATGGAAGAATTGGGAGTAGGGGATGGAGTCTTTACAGGAAGCAGGGTGGGAAGAAGTGCAGTCCAGATAGCCATGGGAGCCAGTGGGTTTATAGTGGATTTCAGTCAGTAGTCTATCACCTGCGATGGACATAGTGAGGTCTAGAAATGGTAGGGGAATGTTGGAAATGGTCCAGGTGTATTTGAGTGCCGGATGGATGTTAGTGGTGAAATGGATGAAGTCAGTGAGTTGTGTGTGGGTGCAGGAGGTAGCACCAATGCAGTCGTCGATGTAGCGGAGTTAGGGCCACGGTACGCCTCGAACAAAGGTTGTTCGAAGTACCCTACAAAGAGGCAGGCATAGCTTGAGCCCATGCACGTGTCCATAGATACGCCTTGTATTTGGAGGAAATGGGAGGAGTCAAACGAAAAGTTGGTTCTGCGGTAGAGGAAGAAATGGAGGGCTTCAAGACCCTCCTGGTGGGGGATGGAGGTGTAGAGTGACTGGACATCCATGGTGAAGGTGAGGGAATGGGGAGTAGACAAAAGTGCTGGAGAAACTCAGCAGGTGCGGCAGCATCTATTGAGCGAAGGAAATAGGCAACGTTTCGGGCCGAAACCCTTCTTCAGACTGGAAATTAGACATCCCTCAAATACTATTAAAGATGAAGTAAACAGTTAGAACAATTTGAAAAGATTTCAAAAAGATGAAACAAAATAATTAATCCTTTTAAAAATACTTTAAAAAAATTAAAAACAATAAGTTACACAAACACTTAAAGTAGTGTAACTTATTTTATTCTTATCATTCTTTCTCAAAGCATTAAAATCCCCTTTCAAATAAATTGGTTTGCGCATGATGCTTTACCTGTGGAACAGGTTCCTGGACAGGATCCCCCAGTTTAAGTGCTGGAACAGTGCAGCAAGCTCCTTCCCCATTGTTGGATTCCATGCGGCGCCCATATTGAGACATTGGCGGGAATCAGCCGCAGTGGGAATCATGGAAGTTGCAGACATTTATGTTGGTCATACCACGATGTGACAATGGGCAAAACGTGCCCCTTCCGTCAGCACTGTTGTGGATGTTTGTGATCCACCGTTGATGAGGCGTACAGATTTGTGGTTTATGCTGGATAGTCCAAAACCCTCACCACCACGTAGCATCTTCCCTTACCATCACCTGGCAATCAACCAGGACAGAGAGCGGCAGAAGGATGTGGGGAAAGGGAATCTACTTAATTATCCTGTTAATATCTCGCGTACGCTGAATGAGTTGATAAAAACAAATTGTTAAAAACTGAATCTGTGGCAGCCAGATAACCAAGACATGAAAAATTATCCCAGTGGCCAAGACATTTGACATATCAGTGTATTCGTAGACCTAACTGCAAAATGACGGACACCTGTTAAAACATTAAACAAGAGACGCAGAGAATGAAGGCAAGCCAAATTATGTTCAAATGAACAGGAAATTGCTCATGTGCACCAGTATCATATGTGTATTTCATTTCATGCAAACTAGCAGGCATCATTCCACTGGCATTCCTCAATTGTGGCTGGGATATGGTAAACAGCATTAACTGTATACAACTCAACTTGACCCTTTGTGCAGGTTACATTGGGAAATAGGGACATTTAATCACAGGGTGATTTGAATTGGTGCCTATTAAGCATTTGTATTTTAAGAATTACCTTAAAAAAGTAAACAGTAAAACTTGGTTTGAAATTGTTTCAGCAGCAATCTCTCGTACTGGTACTGTTGAACTTAAGTAGTGTAAATAGAAGTCAGTGGGTACTGTGCCTTATTCGATATGTACCTACATCAAGAAGCACCAAATGAGTGTTAATATATATAATTCTATAATACAATATACCAAATTAGTAGTATTTGTTTGCTGATCCTTGTTCAAGACAATTTTTTCCTAAAACAGTACGTAAAATCACAACTATCTGCTGACTTTGAATTCTCCAGACTCGGAGGAAGAGTTACCATTTGTAAACCTTAGATCAGGCACAAATCCTCTGGGATTCCGCAGCAACTGCTAGTGATTTAATTTGCTTATGACCTTAGAAAGTTAAGCACATGTATCTCATCCTAGAAGTTCCAAAGACAGAGGTAGTGGCTCTCTATTTGACCTTCCTAAATGATTAAATGAAGTGTTTCCTTACGGCTTGGACTGTGTTCAAAATGAACAACATTGAAAAGATTTTGAAATTGTGCTTGCTTTGTTTTCCTGCATAAACTACAAATCTCAAATTGTATTGTAAAATGTGGAAACAATTTTGGTAAAATCATTGTTATGCCATCACAACAATACAGTATGGCCTAAATTAAGAGCCTAGAGTGCAGCTGCATGTGCTGTAAACTCACAGGGTTTTAAAGGGACCCAAAATAGCAGGAAAACCACAAACTGCATTTGTAGAAGAGATGGCACCTACATCAGAGGTGCACATGGGCAGATTTATAAATTGGGAATAATCTAAGTCGATGAGAGACCACATTTTGTATCATGTAGGCCTTCACCTGCCACATGTTGAGCTCATACTGCTCAACGTGACACTGAGGGCCTGTCCACTTAGGCTATGTTTAGGTGACTGCCAGCGACTGTCATAGTTGTCGCAGGTCGCCGAAAAAACAGCGACTGGATCCCCTCTTCAACATAAAATTAGAAATAGAATCATTACTTTAACAACAACAACAAAACTAAGTCAGCACCGTCGACAACCTACTTCACCTGGCGACAACCTGCGTTAACCTGGCGACAACTATGACAGCACCTTCGTCAGGAGAAGTCAAGCTACGCTCATTGGCGTCAAACCCACTGTCGCCGACTGTCTCCGAAAATCTTTCAACATGTTGAAAATCCAGCGGCACCCAGAAAGACGCTACGACTCTTTGGGCGACTGAGGAGACTACTCACGACCATACAGGCGACACCCCGGCAACCATGTGATGACAGCCTAGTCACCTGTAGTCACCTAAAAAATAGCCTAAGTGGGACAGGCCCTTAACTAACATAAAACCCACTCCCAATTATGTTTCATTAAATCATGCCATATTTACATACTATTTTCTGGTTCACTATCTCTGTGATTAATTTCCAAATGTTCCTGAGGTGTAATACATTTGAAATCGACATTGTCTGATGCTTCTACTGATGATACGGATTACTTGCGATACTTTATCTCACAAATTGCTTGGCTGCCAACTCCAAGTGTGATGAAAGTTAGTTAAGGAATGGGGGACCATTAGACGCAGCAAGCAATACAAGGGGAGGCAGGGGATATTGTTGGATGAGGAGGAAGAAACGTCTACAGGAGAGGTCATAGGCACAGTGGGTTTTCAGCAGGAATGTCTTAACCCAACTAAAATGAGGAGTAATTAGTAAAGTGCCTGTTTCATCAAGAATGTGAATTATATTGCGTGAGCCTCATATTCATCAAGTCATAGAATACGGAAATGGGGATTTTGGCCCAACTTGTCCATGTCGACCAAAAGGCCCCAAAGAAGCTCGTCACATATGCCCGTTTTGGCCCATATCCTTCTACACCTTTTCTATCCGCCTACCCATGCAAATGTCTTTTAATTGCTGTTATTGTATCTGACTCAGCTACATCCTCTGGCAGCTCGTCCCCTCACCAAACGATTGGACTATGTCCACTATTTAAGCAACTGTCAGTATTCATTGTTTCGACTCGAACCTGCTTGTACAATTTTATTCCAAATTGTAAGCTGAGAATTGAAGTGTGAACCTGAAGGCACTGTTAATAAATAGAATTCTGCAGGTAACTCAATGGGTTAGGCAGCATCTATAGAGGGAAATAGATTGATGATTTTTCAGGATGGGACTTTTTTCAGACTGAAGGGGCCAATGCTGAAGAAGGGTCCCAACTTAAAATGTTGTCTGTCCATTCCCCTCCACAGATGCTGCCTGACCTGCTGCGTTCCGCTCGCATTCTGTTTTTTGTCCAAGCTTCTAGCATCTGCTGCCTCTCGAGTCTCAAAGACACTCTTAAGATGGAGTCATATTCCCTCCTCAGCCAAAGCCAATAAATACACTTAGAGCACAGATGCTTGCAGTCAGAATCCATGTTCAGTGTTGGATATCTTTACATTTCCTCTTAATTTCATGTGCTGGGTGTAGACAGATTTGTTAGCCGATTTGAAATAAAATCCGATATGGTTCTGAATGAGACTTCTGCACTCAAAAGCATGAAATTGTCTTCCCAAGAAAATCACTGTAAAACCAGTTCTACGTTTATTTTTACTTGATGTTGGTATTTCTCATTTATTTATAGGAAATAAGTAAAATATTCATTTGATTTCTTTGTAGGTCAGACACCAAATACTGAACGTTTAAAGTCAAATACTCTTAGATTCTTGCAACCATTAAGTGCTTGGTATGTATTTTATATTGGTAATTAACATTTCAGCAGTTTGACTAAATCAGCAAAAACAATAAAAGTGAATATTGCAGATATACAAACCATAAGCAGTAGTTTGCAAGAGAATTAACTGAACAGAAGAAGTAAAACTAAAGGGAACAGTCGCTCATCATCCTGTCCAGATGTGTTTTATTAGTGGGCTTAGAAAAGTGATTTACTTTAAAGTATAATTTTTACATTCTTTCTTGCAAAAATTATCAGAAAATCCTGGAACATATTATTCTTTTTCAATATATTTTAATGACATTAAAATTAAGACAGCTTTATTAACCGCCAGGAAAAAAACCACTTAGCCTGTGATCTAATTAATCTAAGTAATCATTTACCGACTAAGTATTTTGTTTATTTTTCAAATAATTGTAAAACCATACTGAAAAAATCCCAAATTGTCGAATTAACCTTCCTCTTTACTGCTTATCTGTATATTACTAAAACTCTCATCTTGTTTGTTTGCGTGTGGGTTTGTCCCCGAAACTGCGTCAAAACGGTACACAATAGCGCTACAATTTTTGGCCCACCTGACTCACCGTTGTCCTGCGATGTAAACGAGCAAGTTTCATTCAGATTGATGGTATATTTTAAATTTTTGACATTTAAAATTTTAAAAACACCACTTTTCCACTTCCCCTGCCCATCAGCCGCGTTCAACGTCACAATGGGATCCCAACAGGTCCACCCCCTGCACAGGTGGCCCACCGCCATATTGCAATCGACTTTCACATTGCAATTTCTTTTTTGCGTGTACTTGCCTGACGTCATAACAGAGACCCAACGGCTTCACGGGTAAGTTTAATTCTACTTTACAAGTGTCTCCACGGGTCCTCTATTCACTTTATTAACTTTAACTGAATTTCAGCAGGCAATGCGGGTTCGTCAGCCGCGCTTGCGCAGTTTGGTGGAATATTGCATTGGGGAAACAGGCCCAACGGGTCCGCACTTGGTCTAGTAATATCTAAGATTGTCGGTGTTGTTATGTGCAATACTTGATCAGAACAAAGAAATGTTATTTTGCCACCTAATCTACATGCCCCCACAAAATCCAAGCTCCTGAACATTAAGATTTATATCCATACATTTCTCTGAACGTTAAAAAATAAAAATATATATGTTGCAAACACATAATTGAGTCGGAAGAAGGGTCACAACCTGAAACGCCACCCAATCCTTCTCTCTAGAGATGCTGCCTGTCCTGCTGAGTTACTCCAGCATTTTGTGTCTATCTTTGGTGTAAACCAGCTTCTGCAGTTCCTTCCTACACATTAAAAAGATGCAATTACATGATGACTGAATGCATTCCTGTTGATTATTATACACACTGTAAAATGTCAGTGGTTTCTGAGTTCTGCTTTTCTCTCTGCAGATGACGTCTGCCATCTCCAAACTTCCATTTGTTAATGTTGAGATGACTGTAACTTGATCAAAGAGTTTTCAGACAATTTTGTTGATGGGAATATTCTGCAAGTGGTTATGTTGTATGACTACGCTATTTGTCACGGAAAGTCCATGTTGGAATAGATTTTTGTATCTGGCATTGTGAAAGCATTTTAAGCTGTTTCTCATAAAAGCTCAAGCAATATAACAAATTTTGCAATATTGCATGAAATCAGTAACAAACCACTTTAGTACATCTGTTATGTGAAGTGATCCTCAGCTCTATATTCTTGCTTCCTGAGAATGTAGAAATCTAGAAAATTTTGGTTTTTAAATTTGAGATTCAAATGTCACAAGGATGTACATAATAATTTCTGGCACAGCCTGAGAGCTATCCAGTTCCCAAGTACAACATTCTCCAAGTTTAATGATATGTTGAAGATTAACATAATGAATGGTGTCAGCTGTTCAATTTATCTTTACTTAATTCACAGACAGCTCTTCTGTAGAAAATCAAGGCAATAATCTTTACATACAGTATGCTACATAACTCAGAAAATTCACCCAGACTAAATATTTTCAGTTGAGACATACCATAGATCAAAAGCTACAGAAGGCAATGTCTCTATATTTTGGTCATTACATTTGTTTATTCAAATACATTTTGAAATATTCATTCCATTTTGGCAATTAGTCCAATGATGAAAGCTGGCAATTCTTTCTCAATGCGCATGCTGTCCTGCCTTAATAAGGACAATACCTTTCACTGCTAAAATTCAAGTGGTGATATCCTCATCAGGACATAATAAGATTGGAAAACAATTTCAGAGAAGTGTAGTCGCTATGACAAAAAGATTCAACATATTGTACATCACAAGGCGAGAATAAATTCAGAGCCACTTACTTGTGGTCAGTAGATGGGTCAGTGCACTGAGAACAGAAACTACAAGAGGCTTATGAGGATAATGTTTACATTAAATGGGGCATTTGATTGAGTGTTAATATTTGATTGAGTGTTAATGAAGGGGAACCTCAAGGGGTGAGGGGAGGTGGTGGGGGGCGCCGAGAACGAAGTGGGACCCAACGAGGGAGGAGTGGAAAGTTACTGCTATGTGCGGCAACTGGCAGTAGACAGGACTGTTCAGTGAACTTTTGTAACTTTGTTGGCGCCAAAATGTGGCGACTCTTGTGTGCTGCCTTGGTGAGATCCGCGACATGATTTAAAAATAGCATTCACTTCAGAAGTGAAGATAGAGGCACAGAGATTGTGAGAGAACGACATTGTCAAATGCGAAAAAAAATCACATGGAATGTAAAATAAATGTCCAATTTGCTAATGCCAATTGCTTCCTGACGGTTAACATTAATATTAAAAGTTAAAATTGATTAAATTGAACCTTGAATATTATGGATCAGCTACATCTGGATATTTCAAGTTACATATACAGCAAGTTATCATGTACATTTCTAAACACTTGCACATCATCTTCATTGGAGGGTTGGTTGAACATCTGATAGTGATGTTGAACATCTGATGTCTGTGCCCAAAGTTCAGTGGCATAGTGCAGGGAGGCATCTATGATGATAAGTGTACACCAATATGATGGCAGGTTCCTTGCACCGCGTGGTATTTTGTGAAATTCGTCCTAGCTCCAATATTTTTCTCTACTACCTTTGTTCTAGTGATCCTGATTTCATAAGTGCGAATGGTTTGCTTATTTGCTGCTCACAACGAAAAGATGCTTCAACTGCTTCTGCCAGGAAAATAGCTTGAGAAATGAAATGCGTTGTAACATCCCAGGTCTCAACTCAAATTAACTGGATCCTTTAGCTGAAAAGTAAGCTGAGAAATTGCTATTTGTAATGTTACTGGATGAAGATGTTAATGCATTCCATTGCAATTCCTCTGCTACTTTATCATAGACATTTAAATGATTTTACAGCTCTGCTGAAGTACTAGCCGGGGAATACCAAATTTACATACTAAATAGTTATCCGACAATAATATGTAATTTACAATTATTTATAAGCAATTCTCTTTGGTAAAACAAAGGAATGAATAATTGATGGGTGTGATTTCTATAACCAGATTGTCAATCAAGAAAATCAATTGAAAGGCAGTAGAGAGTCAACACATATTGCGAAATGGAAAAAACCTTCTGAATTGCTTCAGTCTGAAGAAGGGTCTCGACATGAAACTTCACCTATTCCTTCCCTCCATATATGCTGCCTCACCCGCTGAGTTTCTCCAGCATTTTTGTCTACCTTCGATTTTTCCAGCATCTGCAGTTCTTTCTTAAACCTTCTGAGTTGGAAGTTTATGGGTTCTGGTCAAATATGTGTTGCTCCATTGCTCCTAGAGCAGTACAGCACGGAAACAAGCCCTTTGGCCACCTTGTCCATGCCAAATAAGTTGCCGTACTGGGATGGTCACATTTGCCTGCATTTGACATATAGCCCTCTAAACCCTTCCTATTTATATGTCTGTCCAAATGTCCTTTAGAAAGTTGGCAAATTTAAAGTCCTGCCCATGCCCCAGAGCCACTGCACAGACAGCTCTGGTGACTGGAGGCAAGGGTTATGTGCTCAGAATACTGAGATGATATTCTAGGAACTCACTTCTGCAAAATGAAGCTGCTAACCCTGTTGCATTAAAGTAGTTTCCCAGGTTAAGCTAATGACATGTTCTCAAACAAGAGCATTTTTTAAACAGACAAAAACTGTGGAAGAAATAAGTTGTCTCTTCTGTTGTTAAGAGAATAAGATGTGTGAGCCTAATACGAAAGTCTCCTTCACTTTCAGTAATAGGCACCAGAACTGAGATTTCTCAATCCTGCCAGGATCTCTTTGATTTTATCACTCTGCTGTATAGATGATGAAGCCTGACATCTGTAACATCAAGTGGCTATTCAGAATGATGCTCTACGGAGATCTCAGAACAATTCCTGCCAGCTTTCTGATACTACCCTGTGGCTTTCGATGACTTTGACAGCCATTAAATTAAACACATGCTGCGTGGCCTTGGCATTGAAATGAATCATCATCTGCTTACTCATCAAAAAATTCTTATGTTAACCAGATATCATCACTTTGCCAGAAAATAATTATGACAGACCAAACCTACTGATCTAAATCTGTAGGAAGGAATCGCAGATGCTGGTTTAAACCGAAGATCAACACAAAAAGCTGGAGTAACTCAGCGGGACAGCCAGTATCCTTGGAGAGGAGTATCTTTGGGTCTGAAGAAGGTCTCGACCCGAAACATCACCCATTCCTTCTTTCCAGAGATGCTGCCTGTCCCGCTGAGTTACTCCAGCTTTTTGTGTCTATCTACTGATCTAAATATCAAGTCTGCAAATGCTGGTGTTTCTGCCCATGCTACTATGTAACAATGCTAGGAGGCATTTGGTTTAAACCGAGATCAACACAAAAAGCTGGAGTAACTCAGCGGGACAGCTGCCTCTACTCCCATCTCTTGCTTCTGTTAAATATCTGTGATAATGACACAAGCAGAGCAGTATGTCAATATGATCAGTAATTGTTGCAAGGTATACCTATTCTGCAGGGGGCTTGTGCATGAGCACAGTAACGCACAATTATGTTTTATTGGATTCTGGTGTAGTTAATGACATCCTCAGGGCTAATTGCCATTTTTTCTCTTTCTGTTTGCAATACGAAACCAGGACAATTATTTCGTCAAGTATTTATTGCTGCAAGTATGGTGATATATAGGTATAATAAATCATTTCATGCTGCAGCATCACAGTTACATGGACACAGACAACACACAGAAATATAAATTATACATAAATAATGCATATGTTTTAGATGGTAGAGAAAAGAAAAAGACAGTGCAAAAGCACGAGGCATTCATGTAAAAACACAATTAGAAAACACAACCACAGTGGTGTAAGAAGTGGTCTGCCATGTTCCATTGCTGAGATTATGGGGTTTGCAGGTTAGTTCAAGAACCTGCTGGTTGTAGGAACTGGGAGTAGGGAATGCAGTCCTTACAGGAAGCAGGGTGGGAAGAAATGTAGTCCAGATAGCCATGGGAGTCAGTTGGTTTATAGTAGATGTTGGTCAGTAGTCTGTTACCTGCGATGGAGATAGTGAGGTCTTGAAACGGTAGGGAGATGTGAGAAATGGTCCAGGTGAAATTGAGTGCCGGATGGAAGTTAGTGGTGAAATCGATGAAGTCAGTGAGTTAGGACCGTGAGTCATGAGGTAGCATCAATGTAGGACAGGTCATCCGAAATGTTAATAACCAGAAATTTAAAGTTGCTGAATCTCTCCAGAATGAAAACTGGAATATGGTCTCCCAGATTCGTTTTTTCAGAAGTCAACATTAAATTCCTTGTTGGCTTCGACCCATGTGGTTGTTGTTGTTTTTCTGTGTTGTTGTTGCATCACCACTGAACATGTTTTCCATCTCTCTCCTGTACGCTGATTCATATACACCAGTGATTTGGCCAACAACAGTGATGTCATCGGCAGAGTTGTCGATGACTTTGAAGCTGTTCATAGCCACACAGTCATGGTTGTAATGAGAGTGGAGCAAGGGGTTAGGCATGCGGTCCTGAGGTGGGCCTGTGTTGATGGTCAGTGAGGAGGAGATGTTATTTCCGAACTGCACCACTTAAGGTCTGCCAACGAGGAAGTCATGGATCCAGTTGCAAGTTGTGGATCAGGCCACATATGAAAATGGAGCTTTGTTTACTGAAATTAATGGACACCCAGCTGGCTCCAGACATTCTCAGGACATTTTGGGAAATGAAACATACTTTGGGGACCATAGTGAAGTGATTGACTTCCAATGGTTCCTAACTGAACCACTGCTGGTCAACTATTTGGATCTAAGCACATCTTCGGTTTAACATGCTCTTGATGAAATGTGGAAATCTGAGATGGGGAGAGGGGGGGAAGATCGGATGCCAGTGCACCTGGCATCCATCTTCACCAGTGGTCTTACCTGTGAGCACAGCAGCAGTGCCAGAGAGAAGAACTGCGTGCTGTTTGCAACCAACAGCTCAGCTTAATGCCAGCAGCATCTCCATTCATTTGAATGCCCACTTTTATGGGGAAAAAGCTAAATGCTTGCTTTAATTCACTTTAGTTCACTAAATAAATTTCAACCATTTAAAAAAAATGTTTTATTTGATGTACTTAAGTTAGAATAGTTTTAAATGATTCCCAATCACCATGAACGGTTAAAAACTGTTCAAAATCCTTTTGCAGCCTGTTCCACCACACCAATAGCTGAGGGTTATGGAAAGCAGGTAGATCTTTTGGTGTATTTGGTTCCATAGTTTTAAATGTATTAATTTACTTTTAGTGTTTTAAAGGAGTAATTTTTGAATATACTTTCCAGGTGCTTGTGAATGTAAAATGCAGTTGGTGACCTGAGTGGCAGATGAGGGGAGATTTGGTAGGAAATTGAGTCTCTTAGAGCCTAGGTGTCCACATTTGGTAGGAGAGACCTTACACTGTACTTGGCCATGCCCATGATCTAGATCCCAGATTCCCAATGGAAGGCTGCATCAAGGGGAATGCTGGGAAACATCATACTTCAGGGACATGTGGATGACAACCTCATAGACCGCAGAAGATTTGCTCCGTGTAACAGCTAATGAAAATATGGATGACTTTTCATCATGTACTCTGTCAGACAACTCTGAATTTATATTCAGTTACTAACATCCTGTATTCCTGTTTGTCTTAATTTAAACCCACATATTCATAATGTTCTCCTGGTTTTGCATAATGAACAGTCTAACTAGCAGTTCAAAGGATTCTCCCCCTCCATGGCCCAGAGGAAAACTGCATTGTAGAAATACATGGGCCACAATTTGCATGTGATTAATGAATGGGTGTGGAAAACAAGCTGTAAGTTGTTTTCCAATGCCATAACCATATAACCATATAACCATATAACAATAAATAATGCAATATTTTGTTCAAGCATGATATATGCTTTTAATTTATTTTACATTGATAAAGAAGTTAAAGAGAGCCATTATGTTAACCAGCGAGAGTGCATCTAAGAACAGCATAGATGTTAGAATATGGTAATCCTTGCTAAGCCATGGTCTACTAATTTGAAGAATTTGCCAGCCAGAATTTTCTTTATAAGACCATCATTTCTTTATGACCAATAAGACCGCTCCAGCGTTCCAGCGGTGGACCCTGATTCAGAGCTGTGGCGGTGTTCCAGCATTCCGGCGACGGTGGTGGTGGCAGCCCGGCTTCAGCGGCTCGGCCGCGGGCCTAGTGGACGATAACATCGGAGGCCTGGATCGCCTCAGCGCAGAGGGAGGACAAGTAGGGAAGAAGACAAAGACTTTAAGATTTTTGCCTTCCACCACAGTGAGGAGGTGCCTGGTGAACTCACTGTGGTGGATGCTAAATATGTGTTTATTGTGTGTTTTGTTTTAATTTATTATATGTTATGACTGCAAGGTAACAAAATTTCATTCAGACCGAAAGGTCTGAATGACAATAAAGGAAGCTAATCTAATCTACTCTAAATGGGTAATACTGCAGCGCAGTTGAACTTCCTCTTCTTTGTGTAATGATTGTTTGTTGAACTTGAAGCCTGAAAATTCCATACCATTAGGGGCCACACATATTTTAAGGATATTTACTTTTCTAGTTTTACACCAAATTTATTTCCCATTAGTAAAGATCATAAGGTTAGAATAGGTTATGTTACATAATTATGTATGAAACCACAAAGTGAAGAAAGTTAATAGATCTACATTAGACGTGCTCAAATTGTAAATACACTTTAAACTTTGATTGACACTAATTCTAATTAGGTCTTCCATTAGAACCCTGAAGTGCTAGTACCCAGGTCACATGAAAATAAATTAGCAACATTTTTATGGAAGTGTGGCACTTAAGCTTGGATATTAGATTGCATACATTTTTTCAAGTACTGTCCATCACAATATTGATTTTCACTCCAATTAGATTGATTATCATGTTGGGTTGAGATCATGTCAATTCTATTTGCATGCCCGTTACTGTAGCAACATCTTGGGGCTGTAAAGCAGCCACCATACCAACATGAACTAGACCTTAAAGCTTCACTCAATAAGCTTTGTGGAATGGTTTCAATTAAACTTGGACCAGCAGTCCAGGTTTAATTGAAACTATTCCACAAAACCATTTGAGTGAAGCTTTAAAGGGCATGTCCCACTTGGCCATCATCCGCGTGTCATTTACGCGGCCTGCTAGCGTGTGGGTAGCGTGCGGGCAGCACGTGGGTAGCGCGGGACGGGCGCATGGAGTGGTGTGGAGTGACGTGGAGGAGTGTGGACTTCGTCCTGCACGAAATCTTCGCGCGCCACCGGCCTGTTGCGTAACTGACGGCCAAAGTGGGACAGGCCCAAGACACTGGCGCGTCGCAACGTCTCACCTCCAACAACAGCAGAAGCAGGCAAACGATCGCCGAGCTTGGCCTGGGGCACACGGCCGTTGCGGATCCGGATCCGCCCCCACTCCTACTCCCAAAGCGGGGCCAAGACGATTGCAGATAGACACAAAATGCTGGAGTAACTCAGCGGGACCGGCAGCATCTCTGGAGAGAAGCAATGGGTGACGTTTCGGGTCAAGACCCTTCTTCAGGCTGAAGAAGATTCTCGACCCGAAACATCATCCATTCCTTTTCTCCAGAGATGCTGCCGGTCCCGCTGAGTTACTCCTGCATTTTGTGTCTATCTTCAAATGACGTCATGCGCTCCAGACGGCTGTGCAGACGCATGATGACGCTCGCAACCGTCACGCGACCGTTGCGCGTCAGTCACTACCGGCCTGCCGGGTAAATGACGGCCAAATGGGACAGGCCCTTAAGGTGTCTTAAGGTGTCAAAACTCCTCTTCCAACAGTATGAGACCTGAATGGTTAGCCTGTGAAATACATGTAGGGTGACTTTAGACTTTAGAGATTTGGACTTTAGAGATACAGCATGAGAACAGATCCTTTAGCCCACCGAGTGCGCCAACCAGCAATCACCCCAAATACTAGGGACCTTCACCCCAAAAACACACCAGGGACAATTTACAATTTTTTACCGAAGCCAATTAACCTACAAACCTGTACATCTTTGGAGTGTGGGATGAAACCGGAACAACCGAGGAAAGCCTACATGGTCACAGGAAGAACGTACAAATTTGGTACAGATTGCACCCTTAGTCAGGATCGAACCGGGGTCTCTGGCACTGTAAAGTAGCAACTCTACCACTGCGCCATTAAGCCACCCTGATGCAACAGCCACCAAAACCCACAGGGTATATTACAACTACGGGGGATTTTTTTCCCATCAATTAGTTTGCGGACAACTTTATTAATGGATGCCTCAGTACCATTTTTGCTGGTGGGCATCCATTGCAGAAACCACTCAGTTATTGGAACACATGTGGGCAATGAGCAAATACATGCCTGTCTGTAAAGAACTGATTCCCATAGAGCCTTCAGACATGGTAACTGGACCTGTCTGAAGAGTAATATATTCACAGGCTCAGGACTTCAAAGTCTAACAGAACAGAGCAATATGACATTGTATGACCTTCAGACATACTGTTATGCTTGGATTTATCTGTCGTTTTAGTAGTGACTCAATTCCCTGACCATTGTATCATTTGACATACCATATGGCGGATTTGGGCCATATTTTTAAATTTGCTGCACAATTGTCATGGAGCTGTCACCCAGCATCTCTACTCATGAAGGAAGAGCCTCATCTTTTTATGGTGTAATTGAAGAAACAGTTGCTCTGCGATTTGTCAACATGGCTGACATGCTGAATGTAAACAGGCATTAAGGGACTCATCTTCCATTAAGGCCTTAGATTACAAATGCAGGCCTTTTCATCAATGGATGCTCTTCATAAGGAGAGTAGAAATATGTAGTTTGTAAAGCAGAGCATGTGACTCTCTCCATGATCACACCATGACCAGCAGCAAGCTCACCTGTGAGCAGGCAGAAGAGATGACCTGATGCGTAATGTTACTTCATATGCTTCTGTGTGAGTTGGTCCCTGCTCCAATACTGAAATAGCCTGCCACTGTGTTTCTGCAGCTCTTGATGAATGGAAGTTAATTTAAAGAACTCTGACCTCTGTACAGGGAATCTCCACTCTGAAGGTCTAAACAATGTTCAAATGCTGAAATATATTGGCCCATTGTTCAATATTGATGCTGGCTACTCACCATTACATGTTATGCAGTTAAGAATGATGCACATTATTATGTATTGAGCAATTTGACATGCAATGGGTGGAAGAAATTGTAACCATTTCGTGCATGAGAACTACGGTCAATCAACAATTAAAAAAAAACCTTTGTACCAATTGACTATTTCAAGTTATGCAATGGGAAAGAACCTGTAAGTGATAGTGACAGACGCTGTACGTTCTACTCAGCTCACAATTTGATGTGATCAATGTAGGATCGCATGTAATAATGTTTGAGTACCACTTTCTCATCTCTCCTTTCATCTTTAAATCTCCATGTAGCAGCTGTGGCATCAATGAAACTTTTTCCAGTTACGTGCTCTGCTGTGGTGCCACGAACATTTTGATGGTAAAGTGTCATCCAATGTCCAGTAGCAAACAGGATTTTCCTCAAGTATTCACATTATATTAGCAGCCTTTCTTAGTGAGGCATCATGTGACATGTTGCAATGGGAGTTGTTACCATAATGTGCCTGATTGTGTGTCTCTGCACGTGGAGCAACTTCTTTAGTGGTATCTTGTTCCTAGTGACCTAAGGCAACTTTTTTTGGCATTGCTTCATTTTGGACTCTTCTCAATAGAGAAAACTATTTGAGCGATCCCTTTCCAGGTTATTCCTGCTCTCCCAGGGAAACCTCCAGGTTCTCTTAAAACTCAGGGTCTTCCTTGTAGCATTTATCTTACCTATGAACATTTCTTTGACCCACTATGCCAATCTGGGAACTAATTTCCTTTCTCCTCTATCTTTCCCCTGCAGTCTCCCTCTCCTTAGTGTGTGTTGCTGAGGGCTATCAACAGCGGGATTGCTGAGGTCTGTCTTTCGGAGCTGTAACTCTTCTCTCATGGGTGCCCAGTAAATTTATAACACCAGCCCCAAAATTAATATAGTTTCACCAAGAACTTAACAAGTTGCTTTTGAACTCTTGTGTAAAAAATACTCTAATGCTGCTGCAAACTAGTTTTATGATTTTTATGTGAGGGTGTCATGGAGCCCTGTAGTACAGAAAGAGGCCGAAACATCATCCACCTTTTTTCACCAGAGATGCTGCTTGACCCGCTGAGTTACATCATTACTCTGTGTCTACCTTTGGCCCAACATGCCCATGCTGACCATCTCCAAGGTACCTCTTTAAACCTTTCATACCATATGTGTCCAAACGTCTTTTAATTTAGTGCATCAAAATTCAGAGTCCCATCATTGATCGCATCAAAAATAGGTGCAATGGCATTTCTAGGATGTTGTGTTTAAAATACAGATTTGCAGGAAAATTACTGGAGATTTGCTGGAGAAATTGATTTTCAAAATAGTTATTTCTACATGTTCCAAAATATGTATATCAAGAAAGCAGTCTTCAATAGACACAAACTACTGGATTAACTCAGCGGGTCAGTCAGCATCTCTGGCGAGATGGAATGGGTGACGTTTCGGGGTGAGACCCTTCCTCACCCATTCCTCCTCTCCAGAGATGCTGCCTGTCCCGCTGAGTTACTCCAGCATTTTGTGTCTACCATCAGTTTAAACCAGCATCTGCAGTTCCTTCCTTCACAAGCAATTGTCAATATTGAATAAGCTCTTGGTGATAATGATCAGACCTTTCTGTGCCGAAGTTATTGTAGGCAGAGCTCTGGGTGTGAGTTCACATTGTATTTACTACTGCACATACAGAACATGTGATAACACTGAGCTGTGGGTTTCACATGGAAAATTACACATGCTTCTTCCTGGTGCTCACGCCACATTCAATTTCCTACACAGACTCATAGAAGATAAAACTTCCATAGACCTACAAAAATACCCAGGGCCACACTATGCAGAAAAAAACATTTGATGAAACTTTTTGAGAGAGTCAAAATAAATGCTGCATTTGAGACATTTCACAGCCTAACATGAATTGGCCCAATACTTGCAGACAGATGAATCCAATTTATTTTTTACAACTGCTCATGACTTGGTCTCAGAAATTGAATTATCTTGATGGAAGGATGTGTTTGCTTAAATATTACAAAATCATTGCTAATTGTCCATAATATATTTTATGTTACCAGAAGACATTTACTCTGAGATCTATGCAACATAGAATCACAGAGTACATACTAAATCTTCATGAAACACCAGATGACCTGGCAGAGAGTTCGGTCTGTCACACATGGTTCTGCGAACCAGATCATTCATGCCAAATACGAGCATTACCCATCTTCCAGGAACTCCCTCAGTATGTTCCGTCAACTTTATGAGAGCAAACCATGGGGCAACAATAGATTTGTTAAACTCTAGGTTTTCAATGTTCTTAATCTTATCCTTCAGTAAAAGAAAGGTTGTGGAAAGCCTTCTGCCTCAGATCACTGTTTGGAATGTAGGGAAGGGAGGAAGAGATGATCTGCCTGGGAATGGGTACAGGGGAGTCGACAAAATGCTTTGAGAGGAGAGGTGGGGGGATAGTCCTTTGTGGAGAGGTTGAAAGAGAGCTAAAAATAACATATGGGAATTGTTATGAGGAATTTTGATAGATTGCTGAGCTCCACTCAAGGTACAGGAAGGATGGGGCACAATTGCAGAAGAATATCAGAAATGTGTGAAGTTAGTTAGTTTGAAGAGTTATGACTCCAGAGGAGAAAATCTTGCTTTTTACTGGTGTACACGCAATGTTCTGGCCTACTTTCAATCGCTTGATTACTCAGCCTGGGAAACTTGAATGAAGATGTTATATTGAACGCATTGCTAAATTCTGAGCCAAGAAACCTCACCGAAATAGTTACATTTGATTTAAAGAAGGAACTGCAGATGCTGGAGAATCGAGGGTACACAAAAAGCTGGAGAAACTCAGCGGGTGCAGCAACATATAAGGAGCGAAGGAGATAGGCGACGTTTCGGGTCGAAACCCTTCGACCCGAAACGTCGCCTATCTCCTTCGCTCCTTAGATGCTGCTGCACCCGCTGAGTTTCTCCAGCTTTTTGTGTACCCTAGTTACATTTGATGCTGGCTTTCTGGCCAGGATGTTCAGTAAGTAAGGGAGTGATTGTGTAAATATGTAAGGGAAGAAATAAAATTAAGAGACACAAAGTGCTGGAGTAATTCAGCGAGTTAGGCAGCATCTCCAGAAAACATTGATAGGTGACATCTTGGGTCGGAACCCTTCTTCAGACTCAAAACATTGCCCATCCATGCTTATCCCCCTGAGTTACTCTGGTACTTTTTTTGTAAAGACTTCTGCAGTTCGTTATCTCCGGAAAAAATGAAGAGGATGGTGTTGATTCCAGTTCCTTTGGAAACTCCAGATTCAGAGTTTAAGGAGATCTCCTCATTGGAAGAGTGAAGATTCGCCATTGAGTGCAGTCCTCCCTCAAGCTTACCTTTTCTCTTCATTTACTTGCAGTCATTTTCCTTCAGATGGTAACAAAACAAGACAAAGCCCATTTCTAGTGTCTCTATCTGGCCAATAAATTGGCAGAACATATTGGATATCCGTTAGAGAAACTCGCTGGTTTTCATTCCATTGATTTATAACAAATAATGTAAAATCGTTATTCTGTTATCACTGAACTTAATCACTAATTCCAAGGTTGAAAAATGCCTGCAGAGCATCAGCAACTAAGTGAAAATAGACAAGAAGTGCAGAGTTTGGTTTGCTGAGCTGTCTCGAATGTTTTGCCTCACATTATCAGTGCTGAGATCCTAATGGTTCTTGGATCCCGTTTCACTTAATTGGAAAAAAAGGAAACTATAAAAGATATATTTCTGGTTGTTGTTAATCTTTACCCCTTGCTGTGCAGATCATGCAAAGCTCTGCCTATTAAGCAAAAAAAGGAAAGACTGTACATATGCGACACAATTAAAGGGTCTTGCCTTTCAAAATCTCTGTCATGCTGGATGCTAATTAATGGCCAGTCCGCTGCATAGTCAAAAGTAGAGCAGTTGTGCAAGTTTTTAGATTTTGAGAAAATTAATTTTTTAACAGTTTTGGAGGTGTATTTTTTTCCTTAATGTGTTTTTATTCTAGAAGTCCATCATGCAGCCTGCAAGGGGGGCATTCCGCTCATATTCTTTACAAATTATCCTACTCTCTGATCTTTTCCCATTACCATGCAATTTTCCTTCCTCTTCAAATATTTATTCAGTTCCATTTTGAAGGTTATTGGACCCTGACCCATTACCCTTTCAACTTGCAGCTTAACTTTTATTTTTCCTCATGTTGTCTCTGGTATTTAAGTCTGTGCTTCACAAATCATCTGTCATTGCAAGCAGTTTAATACATGCTCCCCATCAAAACTGTTTGACTTTGAACAAATCTTCCAAATCAGTCCTTAAAATATTCTGTTCAACAAGAGCCACCTTAGTTATTCTAGACTATCAATGACCCATTGTCTTTCATCCTTGCTGCTGCTCTCATAATGTAACTGTGCAATACCTTGACATCATTCCCAAACTATGGCCATATAGTCCAGCTGGAGCCTAACTAGTCTTTTATAAAATTTATGCATTGTTTTCTTTTGTTCTTTTTGTCGCTATAAAACTAGAAACCAGTCTGCTATTTTAACAGCTAAATCAACTTCTGTTGTTATTTTTTTTCTGTTCCTTCATAGTCTTTAGAATTTTGGGATTGAATATACAATAACTTAGTTATGTTGTTGTGCATGGACTGTAAAATTTCCCATTGATGGTCCTGTCTCCATTTATTGATAATCCAAGACGCGAGTGACTAGTGCCATACTGTAACAGCCTGCTGGGACTGCAGTGTGTACAGCTCTGCTGATGTATGCAGTGTTTTTTTAAAGCCTGATGTCTTCCCCTGAACGCTGTGCCCAGAAGTGTTTCCAGCTCTACTAAATTAGGCGAATCCTCATCTGAGATGTGTTGGCTGGTTTTAGCGCTTGTTGTCAAGTGCAAATCGCAATTGGACTGTTGCTAAAATAATTTTGGCCATGATTGCGGATGAAAGGATTGGGAATTAACACTCTTTCCAACACATGTTTTTTTGTGCAGAATTTAATAAAGTCTAATTTCCACGAACATACATCTCCCTACAGTCTAAAAATCAGCTAATCATTTTCCTCTTTGATTAGTGTTCCTTAGGTCAAAATCTCAATTTGATTATATTTTAGATCAAATCTGAAGCTATTGATTTAGCTTGCATACATATGCATGCAAGCATGGCCCATGAATCTAGTTTTTAGGTTTTTTTGTTTTGGTTGAAAGTTTTGATGACAGTCTTTCTATTGAGAAGTTAGATCCTGCTAAGTTAAGCTGGAAGCCTCAATGATACCTCCTTTCTATTATATACATAATTGGCTGTTGTACATCAGTGATCCTTACTCCTTTGTTGCTGCCTCTACCATTCCATGCTGGAGAAGATACACACACCACACTGTTTAAAGGTCTTGTAAGCAGCTGAGAAAGCTGGAAGGTATTATAGGCACATTTTCATTGTCAACATGAAGTTTCATGAAGATTAACAAAACGGAACGCAAATGAGAGCTCCAGAATACGTTTTGTCTTCTTTCTGCAGGTATCATTTATAAACACTGGTGATTTTAAAAGGAAATCTTTCACAATATTTGTAATTGTAGTTTCAAGTCAACCATTTCTGAATATTAAACAATAAAGAAAAAAATTAAAATTCTGAAAACCTGATGCTAGAACAGAGGTTTATTTAGGATATCTTTTTCAAATTACTATAAATCTTTTATTGTGCTGCAGTTGCAGTAACCTTAATGGATTTTTAGCATCCTGTGGTTTTAAATGTTATTACTATGCTTTAAAGATGATGCATTTTTTGATACGTGGACTAGATTGGACAACATTGGAAAGTAGCTGTGGTTCTCCAATACAATGTGTAGTTGACCTGGTTGCAGCACCCAGCCAGCATAACCAAACTGTCCAGCACATAAGCTCCTCAGCACCGATTTCCATATTCACGAGTGACCAGCCAATGCTACCCACATAACATCAGCCCATCTGCAGCTCTTGCGCTGAATTGGTGGAACTGTACACGCAGACAAATTCAACTTACCCAACTTGATGACAGACGAGACAGAAGAGAGTGCATATCCCACTCGTCAGATGGCGTCATCTGAATCTTAGAGGAAGAGGCATACAGGGGATCTGAATATTGAGGAACCAGGCAACATGAGGGCAAGGTTCGGTTTTTAAGAGGACAATGCCCAATAGCAAACCCTGAGCATACAAGTGCGGTGCTGAATTCACATGACCTCGCTCATGGCCAAGATTAGTGAATGCAGATTCAGATTAGTATCAGATAAAATGCACCGGTAACCTCACAAATTGTTGAGTTCATCATCAGCATAAATCAGTTATCCCAAAAGATTCTTATCGAAGAATATGCATATTGTCCACCTCATCCCCGTGCACTTTATGCATGAACTACAACCATTCAACCATTATATGACATTAATATACTTTCCTCTATTTTGGAGAAAAGGTTAGCAGATTATTATGTGCAGTAGCAACTGACTGGCAGGTGTCAGTTTAACTGTATTCTTCGATTCTTCTACCTGTATTCTGCTTTCCTATTTGAAAGAAAATTGCAATCCTTTATTGGAGTGGGTGTGACTTGAGTCAAGATGGAAACATTAAAACTGAAGCTATTCTTCAACCTAACAAACTTTATTTTAAAACATGCTTTTCATCCTGCAATATCTTCTGATTTACAGACTGCAGCTAGTGCAGTAGGTGCTTCTTATATTCATTGCCCTCGTTCACCGAATCCCTCACATGTATCCCTTCAAATTACTTGGGACTGCAGCCTGAGCAACTGGTGATAGAAGAGTCATAAGACAATGTAAAAGACTATGAGCACTAGCCAAGACTGAGTAGTGGACTAAGCTTAGGACTCTAAGAATCAAACTACTTTCAATAACATCAATTTAAATATTAGCCATTGACTGACTTGTTCATTGGTCATCATTGTTGCACATTATCAAGGCTTATATGATGATTCTTATTCATCATACTTCAGTTTTCCAACAACAAAACCAAGGCTTCCACATTCCATATAATAATGTGCATTGTGGGTGTTATACCTATGAAAATGTATTACTTTATTTAGTTACACTAATGGTCGAATTGAATTGGATCAACTAGGATTCTTCATGAAACAGCAGTTCCCCTGTTGACATCTTTTGAATTATACCCAGAAGACAGGTCTGATTTACAATGTGGAGATGACAGATTGTGGATCATAGCTTCTGGTGGGATAAAGAGAGCATCTGTCATTCTGACTTTGCGAATAGACTTCACGTGAGTGAATCTCAATTGAAGTTCAAACAGAGAAGCATCTCTGTATCCTGGATGGTCTTCCAGGTGGTCATCAAGAGGTCTGTAAAGTGTCACCAACAATTTCTTGGGATTTTATTCATGTTTGATGTGGCAGAATAGAAGCAGAAAGAGCTCAGGGCTAAAGACAATTTGAGATGCATAGTGCGACAGTCCTTTAAAGATCTGTCATTTCCTAGCGCTGATATACAGTGTGTGGCATTTATGAATTAACAGTCCCACTTGGTGCTTGATCAGCCATTAAAGTAGACTGAAGGAAAAGAATTAAACTAAAACATATCTGGGCTCAGCTGAGATCAATGAACACTTAGGAAAATGTGCACGCCAAATGATCCCGAGATGGGTGGAGTGGAAAATCAAAGGTTTATTATTTTCTTATGGCACTGCCGAGATACCAAATGTTGTTACTAATCTCATGTGATATGTGCCGGTCAACAGAAACATATTCTTCTCTTGTTTGTTACGATACAACACGATTGTCTAAACATTCCGTTTTTTTTCTATTTTCTCTCATCCCTGAGAGGTTGAGTAACACAAGACCCAGACAGAACAAAAGCTTAGTTTAGTTTAATGTAGAGATACAGCACAGAAACAGGCCATTTGTCCCACCGAGTCAACGTACACCAGTTCTATGTTATCCCACTTTCGCATCCTACACACAGGGTCAATTTACAGAAGCCAATTAACCTACAAACCTGCATGCCTTTGGAATGTGGGAGGAAACCGGAGCACCCAGAGAAAACACATGCAGTCAGCTGAAGGACGTGCAAACTCCCCACAGACAGCACCCCAGGTCAGGATCAAACCCCAGCCTCTGGTGCTGTGATACAATACGATACGATAGAACTTTATTTATCCCAGGAGGGAAATTGCCAACAGTCATTAAACACAAAATACATGAAACTAAAATGACAAGTAGAAAGGATTGGGGATGTGCAAAGATTGGGGGGGGGGGGGGTCAGTCTACCCCACGACAGAAGGGGGAGGAGATGCACAGTTTGATAGCCACAGGGAAGAAAGATCTTCTGTGGCGTTCTGTACTGCATCTTGGTGAGGCTGTAGTTCTCCTGCTGCACCAATGCTACCCCTATAGCTTGATAGTCCCATGAGAGTGTAAATTTAGTAAGGGCCACATGGGCAGCAAGTCCAATCGAGCAGATCCCCTGACCCAATACTTACCACACAATACCGATGGCCAGGTACAAGTCATTCAGTGAATAATAAGGTTTCTGTTATTTAGATAGGGTGTCACTGTCTTGCAGTTATCCTCCTGAGAGATGAGGCATAAGAGTTTTATAGTTGTATTAATTTGAGTCTTTTAATGTTAATTACAGGCAGGCTAATTCTGGAATTTAACTAAAAATTATTTTTTGTAATCTAATTGGCAGAAATTCAAGGAGGTTACTTCACTTCAATCACCGAATCATCCAATTTCTTTAAAAAATCCTAAGAACTTAGTATTTTTGTCTTTTCAAATGAGACAAAACTAATTACTTTTGATATTTATTGAAAGATGGAAATAAGCCCTGCAGCCCACTGAGTCCACGCTTACTAGCGATCATCCATTCACGCCAGTACTATGGAATCCACTTTTGCATCCATTTCCTACACACTAGGGGTAATTTACAGAGGCCAATTAACCTATAAACCTGCATGTCTTTAGGATATGGGAGGAAACAGCAGCACTTGGCAAAAATCCACACAGTCACAGGGAGAACGTGCAAACTCTACATAGAGAGCCACTGTGTGCAGGATCCTGGCGCGTGAGGCAGTTGCTCTACCAGCTGCGCCACTGTGCCATCCTCTTTATTTCAAAAGAGAGCTGTTGTTTTTCTATCTGTATATATTTTTTTCGACTTAAGAAATTAAGTTGCAGAGGTAGGACAAGTTTGGAGCAAACTCAGGCTGGTGGGACTAGTGTAGCTGGATCATGTTGGCCGGTGTGGGGATGTTGGGCCAAAGGCCCTGTTTCCACACTGTATCACTCTGTGACTCTAGGTACATGAGTCTAAGTAGTTGTGGATGATTTGCTTCCATTCCAGTTCCTTGGCCTCTGAGGTGGTTGATGCAAATGTTGAATCTGCTGTCTCTGCCATCGATGGGACAGAAGGTGCTTGTTGGGGTGGGCAGATGGAGTTGTTGGGGAAGTGGTGCTACTACACCACCATTTCTACTGGGTCTCATAGATTTGAACTTCTCAGTATCACACTTACCATTTCTCTCTTATGAGCAGTCAAATATCAGGGTTTCCCATAAATCAGTGAGGATTTTCCATTATTTTCAAGGTTGCTTTAAGAATAGTCTTGAGTATTTTCCACCGTCCACCTTCCATGAATTGCCTTCCATGAACGGAATAGAGTGTCCATTTGGGGTGTCTGGCGAAGTCTTGGAGCTCGGCCTCTGAAGTGTTTATATTCAATTGTCACCAGTTTACTGCAATTCGATGGGTGATCTTGACGCAGGAGTGGAAGTAATTCAAGTTGAACAGTTCCACAATTCCCCTGTAGATTAGTTCTATCCCAGCAGGGAGCTTGTTGGACGTAATATTGAGCAATGCAGCGAGAAAGATGGAGAAAGTGTTAGAGGATTTAAACTACTCAGCATGACACCAATCTACAGGCACTGGGACCCTGAAGGACCTGTTCATTATGGTCACAATTTGTGTGCCATCAAGAAACCAATATATATATTGCTGCTTTGAACCTAGCAGTTTAGTTTTTCTGATCAAGTTTCTGCAATGGTCTGTAATAATTATTTTTGAAGTTACACTTTGAAGATGTGTTACACTTTGAAGATGTGTAGAAAGTGTAAATCCTTTCTAGAAGTCTAGAGTCAACAAACTAACCATTGGCGTATCTAATATCTGCTTTCCTATTCAGCGGAGCGCACTTTAGCTCAGAGGAATCGTAGGCTTGTATGTACTATCTGGCTTTTATATTGGTCTCAGGAAACAGTACCTGGAAAAGAACATCATAACAGTTGTCTTGAGGTCCGCAGAGTATGAATGTGGACGGTAGGAAAGGTATATCAAAAGCATGTGAAACGGCACCATTTCTATCATTCTTTGTTGCACCAAATGTATTATTCCTGCTGTTTCAACCTTTGCTGCTCTTCCTGCAAACTTACTATCCTAGCTGATCTGAGCTGGGGACAAGTGTCTGATTTTGCCTAGCCTAAAGGACCCATGAGGTTCAGTTTCCCCGGTGGTTGTGGGAGTAGTCTGTCTGCGGCATTCCGTTTCAGGGGCAGTCCTTGGGAAGAGGTAGGTTTTCCTTCTTTGGTAGCTGATTTCCCAAGTGACCTATGAAAGCTGTCACCGCAAATCCTTCAAGCAAAACAGTGTTTTTGCAGGCTTTGTATTCAGTTGCTGTCTTTATATTAGAGAGGGGTGCTGTCTGCATCCTATTCCAAAGTCTGAAACCACCTGATTGTTTTGGCTCATATTTTTTTAATTTAAGTTTAGGTTGTGACATTTTGGAGAAGCGTTTTCTCCAAAAACTGTCAATGTAATATCCTCTCACTCCATCTGACTGAAATTTAACAATAGTTATATTTCAGGGCAGAACACAAGCAGCAGAATGTATCTTGAAACAGATCCATCTGCAGACTTTAGTGAAAGCACACATGGTGTACCAAATTCAAGATATAAACCATTTAAACCTCTGAATATTTTTTTCAGTAATGGGCCCTATTATAGCGAGAATTCCCTTGTAAGTTTTACAATAACTCATAGAGCACTGTCCTTTTTGGAAATGGATGAAAACTAATTCAGTGACCGACCCTTCACCCACTTAAATTTACCCTGCTTACATTCTCATAGAGAGCATTTGTAATATCAGGGTGCTTTAATACACAGTGTCTATTCACCACTCATTCTGAGGGCTTAAAATAGTGAACAACTGAGATATTATTTTAAGAGTAGAGTTATGCAGCAGCTGATGGGACGTTGAATAACATCTGTTTGACCAACTGTTCGCAGATTTGAATTCCATGGCTGCATATTTTGCTCACTTTAGGAGGTAACCCATGGTATTGATTGATTAACATCCCAAATGATGGAATTTTGATCCATGTTGGGCCAGGGAGCAGTTTATAGAACGTAAATGGATAGTTCCTGATAGTTGTCCACATGATCAATTGTTCTGATCTCCAGCAAGTGGGCACGGTGCAGCAGGAGGTAATGCAAAGCAGCATCGATGTGAGTTCAATCCTGACCTCTGGTGTTGTCCACGTGAAGTTTACACATTCTCCTCGTGACCGTGTGGGTTTCCCTTGGAAGCCCTGGTCTCTTCCCACATCCCAAAGTTGGGTGGTGAATTAGCTATTTTAAATTATCCCTGGTGTAAGAGGGTGGTGGGAAAAACTGGAGGGAGCTGATGGCTTTGTGAGAGAGAATGTGCTGCAGAAAATAACCGAAGGACTGGGATTGGCGGGATTGATCCCATGGGTGGAATGGCCTCCAAAGCCATGAGAAAATATGTGGTTTTTCGAGGTAAAAATGGAAGCGAACTGAGAATCAGAAGATGCTATCACTATGACTGTAAGTTTTTACTGTAATTAACTGATCCAGTTCATGAGAATAGGTTTTTTGTTCGCAGAATTGGAAAATTACCACATTGCATCAGTTGAGCTCTTTCCAATTCTTTAGACATCCAGAATAGTGCAGCTTTGTGAGCAATACCAGTAAAGTTCTCAGCTCAGTTTGGATTCTTCCTGCCTTTTTTTTTTGCTAACACCCCACTGGTTTATAATTTGTTACAGCGATCTGGCTCCTAAACTTCAATCACCAGAATTCCCTCCCACCCCCCCACCCCCCTCCCATTTCATAATGCAGGCATAATTTAGTTCCTTGGAGTATAAATCTCCCCTGTGAACAAGCTTCACTGAGTAGAACTCTAAATTCCCATTTATTAAATTATGAAGCTTCACAAAAACTGAAGATTATAGTTAATTGATTCCTTTATTTCAACTTTATTTATATCTTACTTAAAATCTGGTTTTAGTTATACTGAATGACATGGTTTGACTGGTAAACCAAAATAAAAATAAATGCTTAGAGGATTAAATAAACGTTGCTGCCACAACAACAGCATTAATTAATCTCCAGAAATGACATTTTTGCTTTAAGAATTTCTAACCATCTTATGTATTTGAGAAATATAGAACATTAACACATTAGAACACTAAAGAAACTACCCGATAGTTAATAGGATGGCAGAGTGCCACAGTGATTAGCACTGTTCCCTCACACCTCCAGAAACCAGGCTTTAATCTCGAGCTTCGATCCTGTTTACACACTCACCCTCCCGCTGCTTGGGTTTGTCCCAGTTTATTCCCACATCCCAAAGGCATGGTTGTTGGTAAGTTAATTGGCTACTGCAAATTACCCCTAGTGCAGGTGGGCCACAAGAGAATAGGTACTGGGGTGTGGAGCAGTTGATGGGGATGTGAGAGGAAAAATGGGCTTAGTGTAGATGAGAGCTTGAAGGTCAGCTTGGACATGGTGAGATGAAGGTCCCGTATGACCGTGTAATGTATGCTGTGGATGGATCCATGCATTTGTCAGGTTAAATATACAGTGTGTTGAGCTTTACATACTTAGTTACTTTTTCTGACTGGCAACCTAGAGTCATCTTTGTAAACATATTAAGCGTAACTGGTACATTGCTTATAATTACATAGTTTATGGGGATGAGAATGTAATTTGAATGACTCTGTAATTTGTCCTCCATCTCTGCAGTCATATTGTCCAGTCAGTTGATATATTCCTTGTATGCAAGATCACTATTTTTGCAATGTATGCATGAAAAATATATGAATAGATGAGTTTATTTGCAAGTCTAAACCTAAAATGAAATATGTTTCTGAATCGTGTTGAAGTGAGCAGGGAAATGTCAGTGTTTTGTTTTCCTCTCTTCCCTCTTCCTCATGATTATAATCTTTCTTTCCCTCTTTTATTTAGTTTTTCTAGGATTTGGCATTCAATTATTCATTTTAACTCACATCCCTCTGCCTACCTCAGTCTAAATTTGTCAAATTTATTAGTTGGGAGAAAGACTCATGTCTTTCTGCGGTTTTTTCATGTTCGCAAAGGTTCCAAATCCCCTGTCGTGAATCCTTCAATGTACTGGATGTCCTGTCACCACAGTGTTCCAATTGAAAAGTTCATCATAAACCAAAACGTTACGAATAATTCACAGGAATGGGACCCTGCCACAATCTGGGAATGATCTGTACAAGTTAACCAAGATCAAGGGTGCAATACCCAGGCATGCTTTACCAGTCTGACTGTCTCCGAGTACATTTTAACTCTGTTTGCCTTGTTGTTACCTTCTCCCGGCTAACATTGATTTATTCTATATTTTCCTTGATCTGCATCTCCGTTGACCTCCGTTAACACCTTACACTTCCTTATCTATGTATCTCCCTCTCCCCTGACATCAGTCTGAAGAAAGGTCTTGACCCAAAACGTCACCCATTCCTTCTCTCCAAAGATGCTGCCTGTCCCACTGAGTTACTCCAGCATTTTGTGTCTGTCTTATGCTTTGTGAACTGTTGGACGTTACTGCACAAGTCTGGCCTCCTCCATCTGTTGGTGCTTCAGAGGCCCAGAAGGAAAATTTCAGGCGTCATAAAAGTCCTTGATTTTCCTTTGCATATTTCACTTATTGAAATTGAATTGTATAGCCTATAAAAACATTGAGTTTCTCAAGGGTGAAGACCAGCTCCGTAAGCAGAGGAGAAGGTTTGTAAAGGGAAATTGGCTTGGTAAGCAGTCAAGGGAGAAACAGAGAGCTTTGAGGTCTTCCTGGTGGGGGATGGGCATGTAGAGCAACTGAACGTCCATAGTAAAGATGATAGAGGCCTAGAAACCAAAAGTTATTAAAGAGTCGAAGGACGGTGAGGTGTTTTGGATATAGGTCGGAAGGGACTGTTACAAGTTGTCAAGTTCTATGAGAAGAACATTTTATATGGCACTGCTGCAGTCCCCACACTATTTATGCAGCCACATTATATAGTTGCAAATGAAAGGACAATTAAACTTTAATCTTAAACTAAAGGCATTTTCAGTTTTTAAAACAGCACTCTATGATATCTGAAATACGAAAGGAAGAGGCAGATACAGTGGGTTGTGGGAGAGCTGGGAAGGGGAGGGGAAAGAAGGAGAAAGTAGGGACTACCTAAAATTGGAGAAGTCAATGTTCATACCGCTGGGGTGTAAACTACCCAAGTGACATATGAGGTGCTGCTCTTCCAATTTATGGTGGGCCTCACTCTGGCCATGGAGGAAGCCCAGGACAGAAAGGTCCTCCTACTCCTAATTCCTGCATCTACGCCACATCTGCACCCAGGATGAGGTGTTCCTAACCAGGGCATCGGAGATGTCCTCATTCTTTAGGGAACGGGGGTTCCCCTCTTCTACTATAGATGAGGCTCTCACCAGGTCCCTTCTATACCCCGTAATTCTGCTCTCACTCCCCATCCCCCCCACTCGCAACAAGGGCAGACTCCCCTTTGTCCTCACCTTCCACCCTACCAGCCGTCACATACAACAAATAATCCTCTGACATTTTCGCCACGTCCAACGAGATCCCACTACTGGCCACATCTTCCCATCTCCTCCCCTTTCCACAGAGATTGCTCCCTCTGTGGAAAGCCAAAACTCCCTGGTCAATTCGTCCCTTCCCACCCAAACCACCCCCTCCCCTGGCACTTTCCCTTGCAACCGCAAGAAATGCTACACTTATCGCTTTATCTCCCCCCTGGACTCCATCCACGGACCCAAGCAGTCTTTCCAGGTGCGGCAGAGGTTCACCTGCACCTCCTCCAACCTCATCTATTGCATAGGTGTCAACTGCTCTACATCGGTGAGACCAACGCAGGCTTGACGATCACTTTGCCCAACACCTCCGCTCGGTTCGCAATAACCAGCCTGATCTGCCGGTAGCCAAGGACTTCCCCTCCCATTCCGAATCCGACCTTTCTGTCCTGGGCCTCCTCCATGGCCAGAGTGAGGCCCACCGCAAATTGGAGGAGCAGCACCTCATATTTCGCTTGGTTAGTTTACACCCCAATGGCATGAACATTGACTTCTCCAATTTCAGGTAGTCCCTGCTTTCTCCTTCTTTCCCCTCCCCTTCCCTGCTCTCCCACAGCCCACTGTCTCCGTCTCTTCCTTTCTTCTTCCTGCCACCCCCACAGTCTGAAGAAGGGTCTTGACCCGAAACGTCGCCTTTTTTTTCGCTCCATAGATGCTGCCTCACCCGCTGAGTTTCTCAAGCTTTTTTGTCTACCTTCGATTTTCCAGCATCTGCAGTTCCTTCTTAAACATGATATCTGAAAGGATCATTTTACGTATATTCCTTCAGCTGCATATGCTATGTTTGAAACATTGTTATTTATGAAGGGTACCATTCATTAGGCTTCATACTTCTTTGAACTGGATCTAACTTAAAGTCAATTAAATGCTAAATAGAAATGTAAAGTGTTTTTCTCATTTAAGAGGGAATAGAAGTGAACAATTTACACATACATCATGAAGCAGTTTAAGGCAAATTTACAGATTTTAACAAATTGAGCTCTTTATTGTAGATTAGGAATTCTGGTTGATTATGAGTTGATGGTTTTGGAAATAATAATAGATATAGATTGTGTTTCTTCTTTTTATGTTTAAAGCGCCAACTTTCTTGTTCTATAGAATATTACAGCTTATTATATGTAATTGGTGGTTTAATCGTACCTTAACATAGTTAATTAAAATCTGCAAACCTTGTGTCCTTGTGGTAACTTTTATCCTTCATGTTGAAATTCAGTCAGCTGAATAAATCATTGGAGATTTTGCGATTTGCCTACTTGTATGCCAGAGCATCAAACATTCAATTGCAAAGGGCTATTGTTCCTTGGAATGTGTTTCTTCAAAGCCTTAGAAACAATATGTTAATAGAAGAAATTTAACACAAAGAAGATATTCACAGCAAACATTCTGAATGAGATAATTTGTATATACCTTTGTAGTTCTTCAACATCTCATCAAGATTTTTAATGTTACATTGATAGTTAATTTTTGTTTGGTCTTGCATGTGCAACATTGCTGAAGTGACTTGTCATGTATTCAGGCGATAGGAACTAACCAGCAGAGCAATTAATATGTGACAATGTGTCAGGAAGTAGCAGGGCACGAGTTTCCATTGCAGAATGTTCCTGAATCAGTGCAACATTGCAGATGTTGTGGCGATACATTGTGCACAAATCTGGGTGCTGGCCATAATGATAGAAACTGTCATGCAGACAATGCTGTACTGTGTTTACTAGTAGAAAAATCCTGCCGAGTCTGCAGAGATACTACAGTTATCCCATACATAAAACAAGGCAAAGAAAGTTTGCTCCTCTGTTTTCTTAAAGGCACACAGCCATTATGTAAATAATCTATGATCAACCATTGCAGATAAGAAGTGACACATCATTGCAGTCCGCTTGAATTAATAGACTTTGCCAATGTGACATTCATTTCTTTTTGCTGCTCCATTTAGACCTTCCAGAGATTTGAATATGTAGCAGCAACAGCTTTGAGTGGCTTGATTGTGCTGTGTGAGGTTAACAAACTATAGATGGAGTGTACAGCTTTCACCCTGTTAATTTTCTCTACATTCTGGCACAGTAAATTAGGTAAAGCTAGAACCTCTGGCTTGGATCAATGTAGTCATCATTGCATTTTCATCAGGTTTTATCAAGCACCAGTCTGGGTGGGTGCAATATTACAATCCACCGCTAATTCAGATGTAACATAAGGCAATGAAAGTAGTTTGAAAACGAAAACTGAACAGAATTATTTCATGACTCATGAATGCTGGTCTTTATTTCAGTACTGGCTTCTTATTAATGTCCTATTTTGCCATTTCCATTTTACTTTCTTCTCAAAAAGCTTTCACTAAACATTAAGACTGGATGAATTAAATTTGTTCATAGTTTTATTGAAGCAAGATGTTAAATCCCATTTTCCGTGGCGGATTGAAGCCGAAGTGGAATTGATGAAAGGCTAGTGCTTTGAATGAAACTTGCCCCTCAGTCTACATTTCATTATATTTCAATCAGAGGTAAGTGTGCTGTAAATTGCATCGAACAAAAGGAACGTATTGCACTTTTGTACATTTTGGTGTCCATCCCCATTACACCATGGAAGAGACAATTTTGTGGATATTCTATCATGATACTCCAATTCTGTCATCAGGTTAAAGGGTTCCAGTTAATGAAGAAAATGCATTTTTGTAGCTTAGAGATATCAATGTCACACACCCTAGGCACCAGAAGTACCTAACACAAAAGTATTAAACAAGCATCATTATAGACCTCCACGGAGGAATATTCCCTCGGATCGAAGCATTGAAAGTGAACTAGTTGCTTTGCAGGAAGATGTTTATGAAACAGTTGAATATTTAGAAACTTTACAAGATGCAAGGAAATAAATGAAGATAGTGTCCTAAAAATAAAACAAAATGGTAAAAAAAAAAGTTAGTTCGAAACAAAGGTCTAAGTAACTAAATTTGTCAGCTGGACATCAGGAAAAATTCGAAGTAACAATGAATGCGTTTACCTCCTGCATGATGTTAATTGAATCTACAAAGCAACTGACCTAGAAGCTGAACCACAAAGAGGTTCCCTGTAATCAGGTCGGTTAACATAGTTCCTTCCCCATTAATTTATAGGTTCCAGACATCAAAAGTAGATATTAGATTTTACTTCTGTTTTTTTTATTTCGAATATTTTGTGGCCAATTCCACAATCTTTCAAATCTCTTTAATATTTTTGACACTCTTCAATTTGTGGAAGCCGTTAAGTTCAGAAGGAACGCTGGATCAGAATGTGGTGCGTCTATATTGAATGTCAGCATTTGCAGAGCTAATCACCAAATTGGGTTGTAGATTATTCTTCCACTTGTGTGCAAACATCTTGTTTTGGTGATATCTTTCATTGAAGATAGCTGCTTCTTGGAAAAAATATGAGCAAGGAGCAGTAAATGCTAAATGTATTAAGCATAATAGTTCTGTGCTTCTGGTCACTGGAAATAGCAGCGAGGGTATCTAGGTAATGGCTAAACAAATAAACCATCCCTACTTTGTGGATTCATTTGGAGTAGAGACTTATTTATTTTTAATAGCAGTTTGCAATCTTGAAAATTGTTCTTTGTCAATGGTTGGATGAATGTATGATTCACAAATTCAAGGAAAATATGAAGATCATTCACTGAAAATAACCAGAGTGTTTCACTAATCACGTGAATTAAAAGAAAAGGACCAGAAGTTGCACTTTTAAGAACATTTAATACAATTACTGCAACTGCGTTTTATCTATGGATTCTCAAACCTCATTAAATAGATTGAAATTGTTAATGTATTAATTTTAACAAAAGGACTAGAATTATGAACATGACAATTTAATATTTAGAGCAAAATTATTTTCAGATTATCTCGAAGAAAATAATTCAATTCCATTTATTAGAAGTTAATTTTCAATCATAGGAATGATGCTTAACATTATTTAAGGAGTTTGGCAAAGCGGCGCAGCTCGTTGATCTGCTGCTTTACAATTCCAGTGACATATCCCATCCTGGGAACTGACAGTAGGATTAGAGGGTAAATAAGTTCACCATAGTTCTAGACCCTATTGAAATTTGTGTGTTGTGGGTACACTAGTTTTCATGGTTTGGGAACTGGTGGGAATTGCATTTGAGGTTGAACAGAACAGCCTTATTCTCCTGCAATGTGTGGTAAAATTGGGTGATCCATTGGCAAAATATTATGTAATAAGGAGAATGATAATAGTTGCAAAAGGACAGTTGCAACCAGTTTAGTATCTAGAATTGCCTCACTTTTCCTGTAATTCATTGTTGGAAAGAAAAAATAACAAATTCAAACTGACTCAGAATAAATAACAACCACATAGATGAAGAAACAAGGAACTGCACAAGTAACTTTTCTAAGCAAAAAGTTATCTACTGTGCTGTAGGGCAGAATAACTTGCTTGCTCTGGGAGCCTCGTGTCATGCATGTGAAGACTGTCATGAAAGCTGGTTGAGTGTGATCAGAGCTATGATGCTGGGAATATTGCCCTGGTGATCAAGAGTTATTGGTAGCAAAACACCAAATTAATTTTCTTTCCATTATTCAACCCGTAATGGAGTCTCAGTGGCACTCTAAAATAATCATCCTTCGGGAACTAAATTTAGGAATCCATCAACGGTTTGTTGCCTGGAGAAAGATTCAAAAAACCTGAACGATAGATCATAATTATCATCTCTCCTGAAAGGTGTGGCAAACCTTTGATGAAAGAGAAGAATTGTATTTGACCGTGTGACACAAATTAAATGTCAGCTCGAAGTCCAACCAGAGCTGGCTCCAGCCACGTTAAAAGTTTTGTCTTTGAAACTAGATATTTTGGAACCCACGTGTGGGAGGTTCGGAAGTAATTACTGCATCAGGCTTGTCTCTTTTCTTAAATGTGTTCATGATTACAATGTCTCTAAGATCTCCCAGCATGGTCTCCTCTTCCCTGATGTAAGGAGGTCATGATTTTGTGCTAGAATTATTTCTCTGGCAGGTTTTAGCAATTCAGTAGGGGTTGTGCCTGCTCCAGACTCCCTGGTGTTTTTCAGCCAACAAATGGCTGTGCAAACTCTTTTTCAAGCTAGAATAGTAGCAGTGGGTTGGTGAATAGTGTCCATGGGGAATGCAATCAAGGACACAGAGTGTCAGTTGAGGAAGATCTTTGCACTGTCCCTATTATTGGTTTCGATACTAATTAAGATAAGTTTCCTTGCAGAGTGGTGGTATTGAGTGAGTCATTCTGGTAAAGATTTTCAACAAACTATCATCTTAATAAGTCGAATCTCTGGAGATCTTTGCAATATACCTCCTAGCATTGCTGATTGCCTCACTTGCTGAGCAGGGTAGGTTCTTAAATTGTCAAAACATAATTGGGCCTTGACAGCACTGAAGAATTTAAACATGTTCTAGTTGTCCACTGGTTGCTGGATTTACTGTTTCTTTCCACTCAGCACTGGTGGTTCAGGTTTCAAACATTTTGTCGGACCTCAGCATCCCACAGCTTATAGATCTGTCCATCACTCCTTGAGTTGCAATGGCGCTTCCAGTCCGTGACGGCTTTGGGCTTACAATTGATTCACTTCTGCACATTCTCCTTAACTCGGCTTCTGTTTTCTGTTAGGGAGATGGAGAATTTCTTTATAAGTGTGAGCAATGGTGTACTTCAGGAAGGACTGGCACTGTGGATTCTAGTCCAGGTTTGTAGAAATGGCAGAGTTGATTTATGGTTTAAGTGGTCAGTTCTTGCCCCAGCATGGGTGGTACAGACATCAAAGTTTATCACTTAGCCAAAGACAAAGCTAAGCAGATGCTAATGCATGAATCGGGGATGGTGCAATGAGATCTTATTATAGCCTTTCTGAAGAAACAAGATGCCGGTTAAGACAGGGTTATGTTTTAAACATTTTGTCATAAGTAAAGCTCTGTAGTATTAGCTTTCACTATTCTGTGGCTCCCCATCACATTTTCCCAAAGGCTTTCCATCTATTCCAGCTCTGGGGTTGAATTCAGCACGAAGCCCATCTCCCGTTGGAGGTCAGGGATTGCTCAAAGTTGGAGTGGAATTTTATGTGGCCTTGTCCGTGGCTTCCAGGATAGAGGGAAATATACTGTTGACAAATATACCGAGATAAAGCAAGCTAGATAAGCTTTTGGTTTATCTTGTTGGGGGAGTAATTTAAGTTCCAAAATAGTTCATTCTTGATGGCAAAACCAATCCCATGTATTATCCAGCCATTGTTTGCCCTCTCCTCAGCTGCTCTCCAACCAGTGAGTCTCTCCCTTCCCAATGCTAGCAACAGCAGTGTCCTGGGCTTATGGACTGGGCACCAAAACCAACTCCACAGGCCTCCTCCAAAAATCCTTAGGGAATTATTTCAGCCGCTCACCCCATGCTGCCTGATGCTGGTAGGCTGTTGGCCACTCCCCTCCTACACCCTCACATGTTCAACAGATTGTTAGTCACAAAACACTGGAGTAACTCAGCGGAACAGGCGGTATCTCTGGAGAGAAGGAACGGGTGAGGTTTCGGGTCGAGATCCTTCTTCAGACTGAGAGCCAGGGCTGCAGGGCAGCAGGTTGATGGGCAACAATAGTGGGGCAGCTAGTTGAGGTGCTGCCATAGATTGTCAGAGAAACAGGTTCAATAGACCTGGTGGAAGTATATGAGATTATGAGATGCACAGATAGGGTAGACAGTCGGAACCCTTTTCCAAGGATGGAAATGTCAAAGACTGGGCAGCATAGCTTTAAGGTGAGAGGGGCAAATTTAGGGATATATGGGCCAAGTTTTGTTTACAGAAAGTAGTGGGAACTTGGAACACACTTCCAGGGGTGGTGGTGGGCATATACCATAGTGGCATTTAAGAAGCTTTTCGGTAGGTATCTGGATATGCAGGGAATGGAGGGATATGGATCATGTGCAGGTGCTGGATATTAACCTGGAATCACGTTCAGCATGGACATTGTGGACCAAAGAGTCTGTTCCAGTGCTGTTTTAGGTCTGATCCCGACCTCAGCTGCTGGCTATGTGGAGTTTGTACCTCATCCCTGTGACAGCATAGATTTCCTCTTGGTGTCAAAGGGTTGTGAAGCACAGATACAGTCACTTTGGCCCACCAGGTCCATGCCAACCTTTTTGCCCATCTATACCCATTCATCACATTTGCTGTCATTAGACGTTTGGGTTACTTCTCCCATCCCAGAGACATGTGGGTTAGTAGGTCAATTAGTCACTGTAAATTTCCACCAAGTGGTAGAATCGGGAGGATGAAAATCCGTGAAGGATAAAAGTAGTAGTATTATAACTGGGTGGTTGATGGCTGACACAGGCTTGGTGGTACAAAGAGATAAGTTCTGTGTTGATTTTCTCTAGGACTCCATAATTCCCAAAATGGTTTGCCAGCAATTTCATCCGAGTCAATCGCCATTATCACTAAACAAACCCAGAATGATAATCACAATGAGCACTTAGATTAGGATACAGGCAGCACTGCACTAATTGCACTCATCAGCACTAACATACTATTTAAGGTTAGTCTGCATAGTTAATAATTCCCTGCCTCTCTTAAAGAGGAAAAGCACTGAGGTCAACAACACTTGCTGGCATTTTGCAGGTGAAGACAACATGGAAAACTGGAAAATAGCACAACAGAGCGAGTGGTCTCTGTAATAATCAGATGCTCACTGGGGGCCACGATGAGCAGTTATAAAAGGAGAAAAAATGTCCTTGAACAACAGGCATTTTAGAAACAAGCTAAGAAGACAATTAACTTTGGTCTTAAGTGCCAGTACTCAAAAGTCAAGAACCTGGATATAATGCCAGAAGCACTCATCATGAGCACATGGTCAGTAACTGGACAAGAATCACATATTGTGTTGAAAAGTGATTGATGAAATTTATACTCATTATTAAAAACGCCAATTAAATAATCCATGTTCAGACCTTTAAATTTGTGTGGCCTTTTCCAACAAAAGACAAAAAGGAAAAACATTTTCTCGCCACAACAAGAGAAACACCATAATTATGAATTGAGATAAGTTTTATCCAGCGTCTGATTTGTGCCGCATTCTTCAGCTTGATTTAAAAAAAAATGATTTGAGGGGTTCATGAACTTAACTCCAACTAAAAATTTGCGATTGGATAACTTTGAAAGAGAAATGTTACACATTTGAAGGAACACAATTACATTAATGGATTTGTTTGATGATTACTGGCATTAAAAATTGTTGCTCATACAATGGGAAAATGAATGTATGCGCTCTTTTCCCATTCTGTGCATCATTAGTAGGCAGATGTTCTATTGTCAGGTTGCCAGATGTAAAGTTTTGACCTCAAAAAGCAACCACAATCATTACATTATGAGATCTATTATTGTTATTCAATGAATACTTGGTGGTTAAAATGTTTACATCTGCTGAACAAACTTACATATATTGGGATGTACAATTTTAACAGATTTTGGATTTCATTAGTGGGGAAAAAAATTCACAGGCTTCTGGATTTTAGACACAGAAACATATCCTTTATTCTAAGATGTATGCTTATATTTGTATTTTATAATCTACGCGTAAAAATTGAAATAAATAAATTGTAAATGTCTTATTTGGAAAGAAGCTCAAAATCTAATTGCAGATATAAATGGGGATGAAAAAATCTGCAGCTTAAGACTAGTTTTATTATGGATGGGGTTTTTTAATAGCCCCTTTAGTTTATTGCAACGTATATGGCTATTTGTCAATTATCCCAGCAGCAAAATTGGCACTTTAATCAATTTCTGTTGCCCACAGCTGCTGATTCAGACTGGACCTTCTGGCTTTTAATCAGATGTTCTGAGGCAATAGTTTGCTAAATGAGTTGGTTTATTAATAAGACGATGTATTAAGTTATATTTAATGGTTGTAGGTCATCGTTACTCAGAACTGAAAAATACTCAAACGTAAAGGAAAGGGCAAACATGAAAACTGAGTTTGCGGTAATCAGAGAAATAAGTAAACTCAATGTATGCAAATAGTCTGATTTACTCTCAAGGATTATACACTCCAATCCAAACTGTGGTGAAATGTAGAAACAAGGAACTGCAGGTGCTTATTTTACAAAAAAGACATAAAGTGCTGGAGTAACTGGAGAGCATGGATGGTCTCCAGAGCAGCTGCTTGACTCATTGAGTTACACCAGCACTTTGTGTCCTTTTTTAACATTGTGGTGAAACCCTGTTGCTCCCTCCCAAATTCATCCTATGAATTTGTGCTTTGGTGATAGTTAGAATTAATAGTTATAAAATATTGCAGTGTTTACTTAGCTCCTGCACCAGATTTTCACAATGCCACTATATATCAGCCAAAGCTCCTTACCTAGTAGACAGCTTTTATTCATTTTATTTTAATGGTTAAAGTAGTGTGCCACAAGGTCAGGAGTAAACAGGTAATAAAAATAATCTGTGTTGGTGAATGGACATATGTCAGGCTCAGTGAGAGATTAGTTAAACGTGGTGCAGTTTAGATGGAACCTCAATACAATCTTAGTGCTTTATTCATTGCATTCTGGGATTTATACTGTATTCAATCAATATGTTTATACGCACCGCTGATAAACAGGTGTATGAAATGAAAGGACATAAGTAAATACTGGACTTTTCAATTGGAGGAGCAGCACCTCATATTTTGCTTGGGCAGTTTACACCCCAGCGGTATGAACATTGACTTCTCCAATTTCAGGTAGTCCCAGCTTTCTCTTCCTCTTCCCAGCTCTCCCTCAGCCCATTGTCTCTTTCTTTTTTCTTCCTGACCCCCCCACCCTCACATCAGTCTGAAGAAGGATCTCGACGTGAAACGTTGCCTATTTCCTTCGCTCCATAGATGCTGCCTCACCCACTGAGTTTCTCCAGCATTTTTGTCTAACCACAAGATTTATTCAGGTCATTATTTTAATGGCATTTGAAATATAATGGAATAGCTAGAAGCTAGAAGGTGAGATCTGGCAGAGATCCCCCCCACGGGTACCATGTAATCCCGTGCTACCTGCTCCATGTTCGGAGAGTCGGTGAGCAAACCATCTCCCCCACCTAGTTTCCCAGGTGAGGAGAGGGCTGTGGACCCCGAGCACGACCAAAAACAAGACCTATAAAAAGGCGGATGAGCTTCTAGCGAGCCAACGGCCATCCACACTTCAGTGGAAGTTGCGATCACTGTCATACATAGCATTGTAAGGAATGATGATAAAGCACATACACCAAAATTCCTATACGTCCAGCGGCGGAAGTCCGCAGGAACTGGGGGACAGAGAAGAATGGTGCGTCCGTCATCTTTCCCGTCGGAAACCAGCACCACTGCATCGCTAATGTTTTCAACGATGATGAATTAATAGAAGCAAACTCGGCTTATTTCCACTTTGGTTATAAAGGCAATGCCAGGTAATTTCTTCAAGTGTCCTCCTTGGTCTTTTCACAAAGCAGGAAAATTAATGTGATTCACTGAGCGCAGCAACAGAGCAATAGCCTCAATCAGTTTCAATAGAGAAGTCTCATCTCATTTGAGTGGAATGAGTGGTGTGTATAACATTACTCATGAAAGAGCAGAAGAAATGAAGTTTACTGAAAGTGCATCAAGTGTTGGATTGATATTTATAGGCCCTCTCGCAGCTCCATCGCTTCTGATGTATCTCAGTGTATAATCCTCCCTGGACCTGCTAACAGAGTAACCTACAACATGTGACCTGGGACCAATCATTTGTCTCAATATATCCTCTAGACTAAGGCAGGGGCAATGGTCAGAGTGCCTTGGGATTCCACTTGGATAACCCAGAGAAAGAAACACAAGGGAGAATTTCAGAAAACTCATTATTCCATCAGGATCATTTTCTTTTAAAATGGTTCTCACTGTTTACATGTGCAGGGCTTAAAGAAGTGACCTCTGTGACTACCAGTGATAATGCAGTGTGGATGATTGATCGGTTGTCCCTGCAGATCACCAGACATCCTGACCTTCTGTCTGAGACTCATCCTGCAGTGTTTCCGATGAGAATTCAGATCTGTGACATTCATGACTGCCATGTCCTCCAGTTACATCTCACGGTGTTGCTGTCATATGATTAAACGTTATACATCACCTCTTATGCAATATCAGATTTCATCTACTGAAATTAATATATTTTCTAGTCAAATGTTCATAGCAAATCTCAGATTGGGAACGTAACCCTAAATAATGATAATACGGAAGGAAAAGTCAGTTACCCATTTTTTTTGGCATTGGTCACCTGATTCTTAACTTTTTGTCACTTGAATTGGGACAATTTTATTATTTAACGCTCCCAAGTTTCCAAAGAAAGCATGGCCAGTTCTTTATTTCAGTGGAGCAGAGTCCTGCGATGATCTTCCTTTGTGATCAGCTTGTTGCAGTTTGAGTAAATAAAAGTAATGGGGCTGTCCCACTGTACGAGGTAATTCAAGAGCTCTCCCGAGTTGAAAAAAAATCAAACTCGTGGTAGCACGTAGAATGTACGTAGCGGGTACGTCGGAGCTCGGGTCTCTTCGCGGCTCGTAACGCTAACGGCAGGTACTCGGGAAACACGGAAAGCTCGGGAAGACTCGTGAAGATTTTTCAACATGTTGAAAAATGTCAACGAGAGCCCCGAGTACCTACGAGCGGCTATTATCGTAATTCTCCGAGTTCGAAACAGGGGAAACTCGGGAGAACTCTTGAATTAGCTCGTAAAGTGGGACAGCCCCATAAGACTGTTCAGTTGTGTGAGGTCAAGCTATGAACATTGCAGATACAAGGTCTTCATCAAATGCAACACAATTAACCGTCTCACGAAGTCTGGCAGATGCTAATACAGCATTTCAGAAAGTGACCTTGAGCAAGACAGTACTACAACTACAGTGTTGCCTGATATTGTGAGAGCTTTAAATAAAACCAATTAATTATTCTTGATTGGACCAAAGCAAATTAAGCAGTAAACGTGACAATTTTCTTGATGAATGCAGCACAGTTTTAATTAAGCTTCAAGGCAACAGCATTTCCATAACATTCAATCTATTTAGGCTTTGAAGTATTGGAATGTATGAAAGAAGAATAAAGTTACAATGTTGTATATTCCTTGAAATTGCCCTGTGTCGTGTAACGCACAGCAATGCAATCAAGGAATAGATCAGACCTAATTAGAACAATAAGCAAATTAAAAAGAGCATCTGAATTTTTAAGATGATAAATGCAGCCTACAGCTTTTTGAATGATCGTTGATTCATTATGCTTTCTGTGGAGATAAGTGATGTTAATAAGCAGTCAGTTTTTTCCCTGTGTTTAGTCATACAGTTTCCGTAAACGATGAAAACCAAGAACAAACATTCCCTCTGCAACTCTAAATATTAGAGGTCTGGAAATTTAGAAGCAACACTCCCCGATAATGAATAATTAAGGTTTTAAACATTACAATCAAATTTCAGCAGCTTAGAAATGTATACGTCAGTTTAATTCACCTAATGCTGAAAAATAAATTAATATTTTCTTTGATGAAGTTAGATTTTGAATTAGTTAAAATTCAGGATCCTGAGCTCTTGAGCATGATTAAGACAATATTATTTATATTGAACAGCATAAATATAATAACAGCATAAATAATCCACACGTTACCTCCTTTTATGAAAACAATTATAGGGATTTCGGGAAGTTCAACCGCCCAGTACTGCAATATATTTAGTTTAGTTTTGTTTATTATTATCAGGTATACCGAGATACAGTGAAAAGCTTTTGTTGCATGCTATCCGGTCAAAAAAAAGACGATACATGATAACAATTAAGCCGTCCAGTGTACAGATAAAAGATAAACGGTACAACATTTAGTGCAAGATAAAGATAGTTCACAGATCTCCAAGGATGATGGTTCAGTTTCCTGATTGGAGGTCAGGACCGCACTATAGCTTTCAAAAGGGTGGTCTGTTTGCCTGATAACAGCTGGGCAGAAACTGCCTTTGAATCTGAAGGTAAGCATTTTAAAACTTCTGTACCTCTTGTTTGATGGAAGAGAGGGAGAAGAGGGAGTGACTGGGTGAGAATGCTCCTTGATAATGCTGGTTGCCTTGGTGAAGCAGCATAAAATGTTGATGGAGTCAGCGAAAGGGAGGTTGGTTTGCGTGATGGTCTGTACTGAACCTATTTCATGATTTTATTTGTGGTGTGCTCAAGTTTAAATGCAGCAGCAACAGATCCCAGCTAATTGCAGCTACCGACATATGTTATGATGCATACAATTGCCATTACTTCAAAGCTTAGCACAAAATGCTGGAGTATCTCAGGCAGAATCTCTGAAGAAAATGCAAAGGCAACATTTCCTGTCGGGACCATTCTTCAGGCTGATGGAGGGGTGGTTGGGGTAAACTGGAAGCAAGGAAAGACCAGGACAATCCAGGGCTGGCAACAGATTACCTATGGCAGTGTGGTTCCCTGATAGGCAAATTGTTGGCCGGGGACAGTATGATCCCAGTGATGCATTTTTGCCAACTGTAAGGGGAGAGGGAGCGGAGTCTATGTAGAAGTTACCCAAAATTATAGAATTCGGCATTCATACCACTGGGTTGTAAGTACCCAAGCGAAATACAAGGTGCTGTTCTTCTAGATGTTCCTCCAGATGAAGTATGCCATTACTTCAACACCATTTCATTTATTTTTACTTTTAAAGACACTTTAAAACTGGCAGCAGAATTCAACAACCTCAGATAATCAGCTTTTGCTTTTGCCATGACTGACTAGTTTTGATGCAAGGTCCTCCATCTGTAATGTTAGTTTTGCTCTCTCCACAAATGCTGTCTGAGGATTTTGAGCATTCGCTTTCCCTATTCAATGTTGTGGTTCTTCTCCACATCAGTCCCAACAATGTGGCAAGTTATTAATTATCATTTTAAATAGGGCAGGTGCAATGCTTATCCCTGTGTGGACATCTGATTTCCTCGGTGGAGTCCACAGACATGTGATTAGATATCTGAGAAACAATTTTGCAGAAAAGTTGTCAATTGACTGAGCATTGCACAAGGATTGACATCACCTGTTAACTTAATGTGTTTTCTGTGTGGGTATGGAATTGGTAAATCAATGGATGCAAATTATGTAATGGAAAATTCAAATAGGAAATATGGAATGCATTACACCGCCAATTTTGCACCTGTTCATTTACACAGCACAGTAAGAAAATCATGAGTTACTAAATTTCAACGTCCTTCAGAACATGGGCTTCATACTCTGTGTTGCTAGCATCATATGCATGTGTATCAAAAACAGCAAATGCTGTGCATTAATTAGGAAGGAACTGCAGCTGCTGGTTTACACCGAACATGGCCACAAAATGCTGGAATAACTCAGCGGGACAGGCAGCATCTCTGGAGAGAAGGAATGGGTGACATTTCAGGTTTAGACCCTTTTCGGACTGCAAAAGGCAGAGATGCTGCCTGGCCCGCTGGTTTACTCCAACATGTTTTATCTATCTTAGAATCATAGAATCATAGAAAATAAGTGCAGGAGTAGGCCATTCGGCCCTTCGAGCCTGCACCGCCATTCAATATGATCATGGCTGATCATCCAACTCAGTCCTGTACCTGCCTTCTCTCCATACCCCCTGATCCCTTTAGCCACAAGGGCCACATCTAACTATCTCTTAAATATAGCCAATGAACTGGCCTCAACTACCTTCTGTGGCAGAGAATTCCACAGACTCACCACTCTCTGTGTGAAAAATGATCTTCTCATCTCGGTCCTAAAAGACTTCCCCCTTATCCTTAAACTGTGACTCCTTGTTCTGGAGTTCCCCAACATCGGGAACAATCTTCCTGCATCTAGCCTGTCCAACACCTTAAGAATTTTGTAAGTCTCTATAAGATCCCCCCTCAATCTCCTAAATTCCAGCGAGTACAAGCCGAGTCTATCCAGTCTTTCTTCATATGGAAGTCCTGCCTTCTCTGCAATGATTAAGCAGATTCCATACTGAATAGATAAGGGAATGGGGGAGATAAGGGAAAAATGCTTGAAGTGCTGAGCAGCCAGGTAGCATCAGTGGAGTGAAAAATAGTATACAACACTGGGATGTTAGGACGTAATGAAAGGAGGAAAGGGAGGAGAAAAGCAAAGGGTTGTGACAAGGCTGATAACAGTAGGTTTTGAATGAGAATGGGGAAAATTGAACTAGGTAAAGAAAATGGTAAATAATTAAAGCTGGCTTGGAAGAGGTGTAAATAGAAAGTGAATACATTCAGAAACCTGTGAAGTGGGAGTATGAATGAACCATTTGGCACTTAACGCATGCTGTGCCATGTAATATTCAGCAGCTTGATCCTGCTTTCGCACCCCTGATCTCTTTAGCCTTTAGAACTATATGAAACTTCATCTTGAATATATTTAATGTTTAATGATTTGGCCTCAATTGCCAAATGTGGAGAATACCACAGATTTCCCCATTCTAGGTGAAGACATTTCTCATCTCAATTCTAAACGCATAGTCCACAGCTTAATGCTATGATTGTTGGGTATATGACTCAATGCACTTTGAACAATGTGCTTTTAAATCTACTCTGACAGATTCTATGCAATGAAAGCTTAATCATCGTCCTTCAAAAAGTGCAGAAATGGCCAGTCTGAGATGTATGCACCAAAACAAAAGCAACTGGCATAACACTTCATAGTCCAGTAAAGTCATCACCAAGTTATGTAACCCAAATACTTTGCACGTCAGAAATGCGGCCACAAAATGAGTTCCCAAGTAGATGACTACAGTCTCAACAAAGTCTGCAAAGCTATCCCGTCACTCTCCCAAATGCTCAATCGTATGTAGTTGCTGTACATAACATGAGCTTTCTTAATTGTAATACTAATTAACACATGTGGAGGCCATGCTTCAAATAATCGGCTATGACAGGTTGCTATCTATATTGTAAGATGATAAAGAAGTTTAAAGCTGAGAGACCAGACATATTTAAGACTGACGATGAAAACTCCTGTTTTTCTAAAGTTCTGTTCAGTTCTGCTTGAAGTTTCAAAGGAGGCAAATTATGTACAGCATTACAACCTCCCCAGCTCACCACTAGCAATTGTTTTTAACAAGCTTCACTTTCACTATCACGTCAGGCATCGGTTCCCCTTTCCTTTCTCCATTCCCCATTGTTGTGCCTAAATTTGTGCTTGATGAATTAGTGTTGCATTGACCGCAGAGTCAGATACTCTATGGGCACAACTGATCTTGCCCATTCGATTAATTCACACGCACATTCACTTCACTGAAATGGATAAATTCATTCCAAACTGACTCCAGAGTATGCTCCAATTAAGGAAGTCAAATGTTGAACCAGAAGTAAGCCAAGACCCAGTCAACACTGCATATTGATGGCACTGCAAAACCAAATGTGGACCTGATGTTTTAAAAGTGTGAGCATGCTGAGACTGAATATCCAACTGATCCAAATACATTGTGCTCCACTAAAAAAAAAAGTTATTGACATCGTCATGTTAACTTAAATAAACAAGGGAGGTTTAGCAAACTATTTTGGAAGTATTCTTCCCCTGTAAGGCAGACCAAAATGCTTTGTTTCCTGTCATAAATCCCGAACAGCGATCCAATGTTTTTTCACTTAGCGTACATCTTGCGGTTGCCTCCATTGTCTGGCGCAGTTCACAGGTCCACAACAGCTTCTCCATTATCTCAATAGAAGAAGTGAAAGTCAAGTTAAGGTCAGCCGCAAATATATTTATTTGTTATGTAGATCAAATAATGTAGTCATTGCACCTTTGTCAAAAAGCAACGGCGGCTCATGTGAACTTAAGAAACAAAAGAAACAATTTAAGGAACTAAAGGAGCAAAGTCATAATTAATTCTATTTTTTCCTTAATTGTGGTCATCCATTGATGTTTCATGATTGTTGTTTAGCATATATATAAAGTAACAATGTGGGCTCTTAATGACAAATAGGCATTTTGAAGATGAGTCAACTGTGCTGTAGACTTAACATTATATGTAATCTGCTATAATATGTACTTTGAATTTCGCAGTAAATGGCCATTCCTGTCAGGGTTTTACTTTTGTTGAAGTTTTCAGAAACCTTGTTTGCCTAGGGCCCTGGCATTCCCTCTCTCTCTATCTCCCTCCCCCACCCTAGTCGCACCAGCTTCTCATTTTCACACCACAAACAGCTTACAATGGCTTGTTCCCTTTATCATCGATACTTTTTTGCATATCTTTCATTCATTGTTCTTTATCTCTGCACATCACCGTCTATATCTCTCGTTTCCCTGATCCCTGACCAGTCTGAAGAAGGGTCTCGACCCGAAACGTCGCCTATCTCCTTCGCTCCTTAGATGCTGCTGCACCCGCTGAGTTTCTCCAGCCTTTTGTGTACCCTCGATTCTCCAGCATCTGCAGTTCCTCCTTTAACACTTTGCCTTTGCAGAATATGTTTTTAGTTTGTGAGTACGAGTCAGACATGTAGTTTAAGGGATTTTGTACTTTTTGCACAATGATGTTCTATTCAACACAATTCATTTATTTTGTGGGGCTTAGATGAATAAGGCCCCAGTTTTCATTTTGACCATTGTATGGTTAGTGAAGGCATGTAAAACCCCCTCACAATGCTGACATTGAAATGAGTACACCTTCTGATAAAGATTCATTGACCTGAAATGTAAACTCTCTGTCTATCTCCACAGAAGCTGCACGATCTGCTGAGAATGTCCAGCACTTTAGGTTTTCATATTGGATTCCTAGCATATGCAGGTTTTTACTTCTTGAAATGAGTTAGAACCGTGTTGATTGAGATGAACTCTGTCGGCTGGAAACAGTACCAGGCCAAGTGTGACTCAGAAATATTATTCATGTTCAGCTTTTCCTTTTTGCTTGAGCCATTAAATTATGCCAAAGACCATTTTGATCAAAGTGATTTAGAGAATTGTGACCAGATTTATGAACAAGGAATGTGAACAAAAGGAAAAATTGTTAGACTTTTCCTAAAGATCCTTGGCTTAAGCAACATCTTGATTCCCTTCAAGATTTTTCTTCAAAAGTATGTTTGGGTAGCTCTTTTATACATGGCTGTTTGACCGAATTTCTAAATAAAATTACTATAGCTGCAGGCAGTGATGTTTTTTTGTCAAATGTTTTCATAACTTCCCAGTGACCCACGTAGTAATAAGATCAGTTTATTTCCCATGTGAATGTAGCTTAGTCCTATTTGCATTTATCATTTTATAAATCTGTGTCTGCATTTTTGCATTTTCAGATGTTATAGTTCTGATACAACAGCTGGGAAGCTCACTTTTTATATAATCATACATTTGTTAGTAATGTAGTTGGTTATACTGGCCTGTACCTTTGAATCATTGATACATATGGATGTATGGATCATGATTGAGCTGGGGAAAATGTATGCATCCAGAAAATATTAACTTAACTTCTCTGCCATTTTCTTTGGTCCATGCTTTGAAGTTTACACTGCAAAGTTGACAAATTATTTAGAAATGTCGCAAAGTGCTTCACAAGGCGTGACATCACAGGTGATTGCATAAACTTTAAAATAACTCATCTGCCGTACAATTGGTGCTATGTCATGGGTGCTACTGATGAGATACCTTAAAGTTTAACGTTTCATTAGGAATCTAAATATATAGGCAAAAATAGGTAAATGCCAGCTCAACCAATATGGCATCCATTGTCATGTTATCTTTATGCAGTTAAGGTTTGGGCTACAAGATAGACAGCTGGAAGACCTAGGTGATGCTGACAGTACTTGTGAAAGCAAAGAGATTGTTGACCTTTTGAGTCAAATATGCTGTGTCTGGAGTGCAGATAGAGGGAAGATAGACTATAGAGGTGAGAGGAAGGGGTGAGAGGGGCTGGTAGAGGCTGACAGTGGCACAGCTGGTGGAGCTGCTGCCTCATAGCACCAGAGATCCAGGTTGTCTGTGTGGAATGTGCACATTCTCCTTTTGACCACGTGGGTTTCCTCTGGGTGTTCTGGTTTCCACCCACATCCCAAACGTTCGGGTTTGTAGGATAATTGAACTCTGTAAATTGCCGCTGGTGTGTACGATGTGAATGCAAAGGAGAGATAGAATCGAACTAGTGTGAACAGGTGATCGATGGTCGGCTAGACTCACTGGACCGAAGAGCTTGTTTCCATGCTGTATATTTAAACTTAACTAAATAAAGTAGAACCAGATGGGGGATGGGCAGATGTAACCAGGTGGGGGAAAGGAGGGAAATGTGAGCCAAGGGAGAAGAAAATTAGGTTGATAGGTACGTGGGTGATGGACACGTGGCATTTTGCCCAATGGCAGTGGATGGTGGTGATAATGATGGCAATAAAGGGGGGGGGGGGGAGGTGAACAAAGGGAGAGAAACACTGGATGAATGTATATGAATGGGGAAGGAACTAGGGGGAGTGGATTACCTGAAATTGCAAAGTTCAATGTTTATACCATTGGGACATAAGTGGAATATGAGATGTGGTTCTTGTAATAGGCTGAAGACAGACAGGTTGATGTGAGAGAGGGACCAGGGAGGGGATATAGGAATGGGAAGGGAAATCTTTCAACACTTTACCTTTTGCTCCAGATTTCAACATCTGCAGTCTCTCATCTCTCCAAAGCTTTGGGCCAGAAAGTTCTTATCTTTGCAACCTTCCACTGAAGTGATAAAAATATTGAGACAAACATATTTGAATCCAGCTGTGCAGAACTGCATTCACTCATGCAGAACTGTTGGTGGGAAGGTTAGCAAAGGACACCATAAATTATGTCCATTGAGATTACCATATGCCATCCACAAACCTATGAGTTAGAAATATATGTATATGTACGTGAGAGACTATTGCATGATGGAGTCAGAGGGAAAATGAAAGAACAATATTTCAGTAATTAAGTTTCAGATCAGAGTGGTAATAATAAGTAATGCCAGAATTAGTGGCGATTTGAATTTAATAATATCCAGTTGAGGAAGGCTTAAGGCAGTAAATTGAAATATTCTGGAAGAACCTCCACACATCATGTAAGGAATGAAATTCAGTCAATTTTAGAAACTGTAACCTGATTTAATACGTAATCCTGATAACAATTGTTAGAAAACCCAGTGAAGCTGAAAATAGGTAGGTCTCGGTTTCGGTAGAAGTGCCAACATTGTGCAAACTGATGCCCTCAAACTGCCTGGCCGAGGTCATTACCAAATATATTAAAGACATTCAATTTACCAAGGGAGCCGAAACAGGGCACCTGATGTGGACTAATGCTAAAGAATTACAGTTATTTAAAATAATAGGACAGTTCTTCCATCTGGGCAACAGTATGTCTGTTGGGATTTCACCTTCATTACCCCGTTGGAGTCCCTAGGTTTAACATTGTAAGCAGACAGCAGCTCATTCCCCTTTGTGCAAACTCTACCTGTGGAGTCCTTCAGCAATCCAATTGAGCAGTGGAACTTTGCATAGATATCCGAGCTGTCATGTTGATAATCTACGTGTTGAGCAAGCTGCAATAATGCAGCAGCATTGAAATGAATGAGTTATGAGATAACTACTCTTTTCAACTTTGAATAATTTTAATATAATTAACTGGAGTTATATTTTTAAAAATCAAGATAAATAAATTTCCAAATGCAAAATGTTATTCTTGTATTGGTAGTGTGGAGAAAATGCCAGATATTCTGAGAATAATTGACAAAACATTCTTGCTAGAGCCCTCCTGAAGTCAGTCAGTAAGTAGGCCTGCACACCCAGGGCTGAATGGTTTGCTCAGGATCTTTACTCTATGACACTCCAAAGACGTGCAGGTTTGTAGGTAACTTGGTTTGGTATAAGTGCAAATTGGCCCTAGTGTCTGTAGGATAGTGTTAATGTGCAGGGATCGCTGGTCGGAGTGGACTCGGTGGGTGAAAGAGTCTGTTTCCATGTTGTATCTCACAAATAAACTAAAACTAAATATTAGAGCTTTATTTAACGTTAGAATTTCAATATTCATGGAAGACTCCAATGTAAATTTAAAAAAATCAATTAGCAGCAACATTGTTGTACATGTGTTCCTGAAGTCTATGTTTTTTTTTATTTTGGTATGTTAATGGACCTGCCCACTTAGGCGATTTTTTAGGCAACTACTGGCGCCTAGTTTGTCGCCACGTGTTCGCCGATGGTCACCGGGAGCAGTCTCCTCAGTCGCACAAAAAGTTGTAGCATCTTTCTGGTCGCCACTAAATTTTCAACATGTTGAAAAATTTTCGACAACAGTGGGTTTGATGCCAATGAGCGTAACTTGACTTCTCCTGATGTAGGTGCAGTCGTAGGTTGTTGCCAGGATGACGTAGGTTGTCACCGGTTTTTCGGCGACCCGCTATGACTATCACAGTCACCGGCAGTTGCCTAAAAATATCACCAAGTGGGACAGGCCCATAACGAACCGATGAGAAGCAAAAGACTGCAGATGCTGGAAATCTGAACTAAAAATAGAAAATGACAATATGGTTTTGATGAAAAATAACTAAACTAAAATTCTGTTGCTGTCTCTGGAAAAGCTACCTGACCTGATGAGCAAGCTAGCATGTTTATGTTTCAATAAGGATATGGGCATTATGAGAAAGGATTGACACAAAATGCTGGAGTAACTCAGCGGGAAAGGCAGCAACTCTGGAGAGAAGGAATGAGTGAAGTTTCAGGTTGAAACCCTTCTTCAGACCCCACCCGAAAAGTCATCCATTCCACTCTCCAGAGATGCTGCCTGTCCCGCTGTTACTCCTGCTTTTTCTGTCTATTTTCGGTTTAAATCAGCATCTGCAGTTCCTTCCTACACATTATGAGAAAGGATTAGTCATTGATAGGGGCTTTTAGGAAAAAGTAAATGACGGCATTTTACATAAAGATGGATTGATTTAGTTTCATCTGCAACCAAGGCGTAACATTTAGAGACAAAGGAGAAATTACACTGTAGAATAAGAAAATGGCAGATACATTAAACACCTATTTGTGCCCATCAATATGACACAAGGTATAGGTATGATCTGTGATGTGAGGAGGAAACAAAGGAACCCCATGTGATCACGGGGGAGCATGCAAACTCCACACAGACAGCACCCTAGATTGGATTCAAACATGAGTCACTTGAATAACCCTGCTCAAACCGTCTACTTGGCTTTTCCTTATCAACCAGTGAACTCCCTGTTACAAGTCTGAAAAAGGGCCTTGACCCGAAATGTCACCCATTTCTTCTCTACAGAGATGCTGCCTGTCCCGCTGAGTTACTCCAGCTTTTTGTGTCTATGCCTATTACAAGTAGTGAGAATGCAGTAGTTGAACTTTAGACTTATCAATCCTGTTTCTAAAAACAGGTGGCCCATGCAACCCTCCACGGAGTTCAAATGCTATACAAATTGTCTTTAGAAAGGTAGAAAGACTAATCTGAAAGTAACATCCGAATATTTTGATAGTAACTAACCAGAATAAAGTAATCAATTGTTTATGTTTGGGGATGGCTTTATCACATTTCACCATGCATTTCTCCTCGAGAAAGAGATGGCAGTGAATTATCACATTTCCTTCCTATATGATCATTAATAAATGTGTACATTGAGAACTCTGAAAAGTACAGGAAAACTGAGCAATTTACAAGAAAAACTTGATCATGATCCTGGATGAGTTACAAGTTTGAAACTCGATCGAGAGATTCAGATAGCATGATAAACCACAAGAGACCACGCTCGAGGGGATCCCTGCTCAACTGAACCAAGAAAGTGTGTTCTAAACTCACAGTCCAAATCATTATTTGTTTTTACAATAGGTTGATTTATTTAGTACGTCTTCTGTTTTTGGAGGTTTATTATTGTAGCTTGTTGGGGCTAGCTTCAATAGTTTCTGACAATGGGCCAGAGAATTGCAATGCATGGTTAACCCATGCCCATTGCATCCGATACAGTCAGCACATCAACTTTGCATGATTGTTGTGTGCAGCCAGCATTAACTACACTCTCCATTGGCTGCATGCCTCAGCAGGGAACCAATGTCAAGTAGTTCAACCAAAAGTAGTTCAGGCTGAGTATCACACGCCAGGGAATTCTGCACTTCCTTATGCCTGCTGAAATTATGGATGGTTAAAACAGGAGCGGATCCAAGGCACACCACCTTTTCCACTTGCGTTTCTTTGTAGGAGATAATATCTAGACTGTGTTTTAAAGTGCATGCCAGCACAAAAAGATGATCAATCGCTGTATAGGTAAAAATGGAGTCAGGTATTTATTGATGTATTCAATTGGCTCCTTGGTTAAAAGCAAGAATGAAGCCTCACTTTTTGTGGTCGGTTTACCCAATTCATAAAGATGTGTAGAACTACACAAAGGGAAAACTTTTCCTCTTGGCCTCAATGTTCAACAATATCATAAACATATTAGCAACCTTTTTCAAAATCTTTTGGAACATATTTACAATTTTGCTGGATTATTTCGCAGCTATGTTTATAATACAAAAGTATAGCACACAGAGGAAGTAGACTGCTTTGCTTGTTTATGTTCACATCATAGACTCTTGATCCTTCATGTTAAAACTAAACCAAACAAGGTTAACAATGTTTTAACATTTATGAGGCAGTGTTTTATAAATGCACTGGCTCGATTATCCCTATCATCAATTATGTAAAATTTATTGCAAAGTGATCTCATGCGTAAGATTCCTGTCAATGAATGTACAGCAGTTCAATTCACTGCATCTAGAAAACAGAAGTTTGTGAGCTGTTTCTTGAACAAATCTTACATCTTGAGTTGCCACAGTAATGGAACTTGTATTACAATTGTCCGTAGAGCTTTTAAAAATTCCGTCTGGATAGATTTCTTACACCATTTTATACGTTACGAAATAGCTGCATGTAGTGACAATGCATTTGCCAAGCTACATGGAAGTGATTGAGTAAATTACCTGCAAATGAAATGTGGTGGCTGCGCTGCCTGAGATTGCTTTACTGCACATCATTTATAGTTAACATATTCTCTCTTAACTTGATTCTTCTGGAGATATTATCTAGCCTTTATTGCACTTTAATCCAGGCAACATTCAGGTAAACGTCTTCTGCACCCTCTAAGAAGCCTCCATATCCTTAATTGTGTCTAGGCATGACCGGAACTGCATTTTAAAAAATGTTGCCCAACTAAAGTTTTATAAAGCTGTGACATGATGTCCCGACTGATACTCAAAGCTCAAACCGATGAAGGCAAAACTACCATATGCCTTTGTTACCATTTTATCTTGTGTAGCCACTTCCAGGAAACCATGGATGCAGACCCCAAGATGCCTCTCTACATCAATGCTGTTCATTGTGTCATCATTAACTGGATTATTTTCCCTTGTATTTGACTACCAAAAGTACCAAACCTCACACTTGCTCGGATTAAAGTCTATCTGCCATTTCTCCCCCTACGTTTTTAACTGGCTTATTTCCTGTATCGTTTAACAGCCTTCCTCAATGCCTAATAACACCCTTCTGGCACCACTCTATCTTCCATGGATAAGCCACCATGGATCACATGCATCTTATTATTCTGGATCAGCCTACCATGAGGGATTTTATCAAATACTGGACCCTTCTCTTCCATTACTTCATCCTGTCCTTTGGCAATATCCTTCAATTCCACTGCAAAAGCAAAACTGCTGAGGGAACAGTAGGTTTTCTTTGAGTTCATCCAGCAGTTTGTTTTTATCTCAAGATTCGGCATCCATAAACTCTTGTGTCACCTTCAATTCCATTCTCTTGTCCGCTTATTAAATATCCTTTGGCATGGCTTGCTCTAATGTAGGAAAGTATAATGTAGACATACCACCATCATCTATTGCAACAAGTGATGGCTCCCACGGATTGTTGCCGGAAGCGATGTTAACATTTGAAACATGGAAGATGGACACAAAAGAAGAATAAACTAAACTGAACTGAAAGTGTAGTTTGGGCTAGATAGACACAAAAAGCTGAAGTAATTCAGCAGGACAGGCAGCATCTCTGGAGAGAAGGAATGGGTGACGTTTCAGGACGAGATCCTTCTTCAGACTGATGTCAGGGGAGTAGGCGGTTCAAAGATAAGGAAGTGCATAGATAAGGAAATGTACGGTGTGAAAACAGGACCAAGGGAATGGAGATGAAGGAAAATGTAGATTAGATATTTGTTAGTTGGGAGAAGGTAACAACAAAGCAAACAGATAAAATGTAGTCAGAGTCAGTAAGACTGGTCGGAGAACTAGGAAGGGGAAGGGATGGAGAGAGAGAGAAAGCAAATGCTACTTGAAGTCAATGTTAGAAATATTAGAGACGTCAATGTAGTCTGGACTGTTACGCTCTGCTCTGCAAGGCACCAGTGATCTGATGAATCTGTGATTGTGCTGCTCCCTGGCTGAAGATGCACAGATTTCCACCACTGGTGCCTGAAGTACTCATGTGGCATAGAAGTTGAAGACAAAATTCGCCTTCATAGCCAGCAGAGGAATAAGGCTGCAGACCTTCAAGAAGGAGGCTTTTATTTTGCCAGATTTTAAGTGGCACATTAATATGCATGGCTCATTATCAATTTCCCAGCATCTTTCTTACACATTTCCAAGCATCATATTAATGAAAGATAGGCTGCAACCTCGTTCATCGCTGCCTCAGCACCATTTGTCTGCCAACTGCTAAGGCAAAAAATGTTAAACTCAGAAAGTTACGCTGTGCAAAATAGTGTATTTCAAGCACTACTTTGGCTCTTGTTGGAGTATTGTTTCTAACTTTGAGGAACTCATATTATGAAGGATATAGTTGAAGGCCAAGTTGGGTAGCACAGTGGCGCAGCGGTAGAGTTGCTGCCTTACAGCGCCAGAGACATGGGTTCAATCCTGAGTGAAGGTGCTGTCTGTACAGAGTTTGTACGTTCTCCTTGTAACCGCGTGTGTTTGTAGGTTAATTGGCTTTTGTAAATTGTCCTTTGTGTGTATGGGGTGATCGCTGGTTAGCACAGTCTCGGTAGGCCAGTTGGCAACCCTAGACGCAGATGACTTCAGACTCACAGGCATTTGTGTCTGTGTTGCTCAGGACACCAGAGCACTGACAATTCAGTGCAGCTGAAGGTTGCCTCTGAGGCAGATTAGGTCAATTAGAATCCATCAGACTAATTGCAAAATTTCAAAATGTGCAAAGGTACCTGGGTGAAATGTTTTATAAGTAAAACAATTTCAAATTTATTTGCGAGAAAAAAATGATTGTGCCATTCCTTCATGGTAAATCTGTTGCAACCTTCAATTAAACTCACACTTCAATTAGAAATGTAGAAAATGGGTGCAGGAGTAGGCCATTCGGCCTTTTGAGCATCCAAAATCAGTACCCCGTTCTGGCTTTTTCCCCATAACCCTTGATTCCTAAGAGCTAAATCTTAGCGTAGTTTGTTCCAGAATTAATCCCACACTTCTCTTATTATAAGCCATATCTTGCCGAATCTATTAACTTATCATTTACTTTTTTTATTGTCTTGCGATCTTGCTTGCTACCTATCATAATCCCCACTGTGATATTACCAGAAGATTTTTTTCTATGTTGCTTATCACCAAGCGGGTCAGCAAAAATAATATTGATCAGCAGAAGCCCCTGGGCCACATTACTTAGAATGTGTCTCCAGTCTGAGCAAAACACATTTGCTTTAAGAATTTATTTATTTATGCTTCATCCATATTTCTCCCTGTGCTGCCTTATTTGTTTATTCCAGGATTTGTGAACAAATAACAAAGTCTTCATTGAATACCTTCAGAATCCATTTACATTACATCAGTGCCCCCTTTACTTACCCAATTAGTGTACAGTATATCAAATAATCCCAACCTTAAACTAAACAGTCTATCACATTCTGAAAAATGAATTGCCTGTGCCAGGGAAAAAAATCAATTCAGACTAATTCAAGTGCTTTTTGCATTTACAAGTGTATTTACTGATATTTATTCTGTTCATCCAAATGGGTCTGAGTAAATTAAGTGTGATTATAAATTATGCAAATAGAAATGAATGTAAACAGTTACGTCTAATAGTAATTAAAATTAGGCAATAAAGTTGCAAGACACAAATGGTGTTTTGCTGCTGAGGGCATATAATCCCCATGGAATTCAAGTAGGATATCATCTGCTCACAACACTCTTACTGAGGTCTATTAATGAGGATTGGTTTTGTACTGGGGAGAATTCAAACTAACTTCTTAAATTTGTTTGGTATACTTCTGACTAGAATCACAAAAGAAATCGTTAAATGAAATGCATTAATATTGATATTCATTTAAGATTTTCTGAAACATTTCTGTTCTAATTCTATGTATGAACTAAATGTCATGAATCTTTCCTCCTGGCTAATTGGAAAGTCCTCTTCCATATCTGCACCGTTGACTCTCAACATTTAACCTTTATCCTTAACGCTGCTGCGATAATTCAGTGAAACTGAATTATTTTGGTTCATTATACGTGTCTCTAATTAGTTTGAAACATTGGACTTTAGTTGTTGATTATAACAGTCCAATATTACAAATATATGATATTCTTAATTATTATTTTGTTACTTTACGGCTCACAAATCATTCCTTTAACGTTTGACGCCTCTGGGCCTACATTCGCTGGAGTTTAGAAGAATGAGAGGGGACCTCATTGAAACATACAGAAGAGTGAACAGCTTGGATAGGGTGGATGTGGAGAGGATGTTTCCACTAGTGGGAGAGTCTCGGACTAGAAGTCATATCCTCAGAATTAAAGAATGGTCTTTTAGGAAGAAGATGAGGAGGAATTTCTTCAGTCAGAAGGTGTTGAATCTGTGGAATTCTTTGCCACAGAAGGCTGTGGAGGCAAAGTCAGTGATGGTTAGATTCTTGATTAGTACGGGTGTCAGAGGTTATGGGGAAAGCAGGAGAATGGGGTTCGGAGGGAGAGATAGATCAGCCATGATTGAATGGCAAAACTTGATGGGCTAAATGTCTTAATTCAATCCTATCACTTATGATCTTATGATCTTTAATACCAATATCTTTATTTAAAAGCAATTTGTCATTACCGTAAATCTGCAAATAAACTGCATATATCGGTACTGAGCAGTATGTTGGAGATTCTTACCACTATGCAGAGTAGTTATGTTATATTCAAGCTGCTGTAAAGGACTGCTCCTGATTGAGAGGATTCTGGGAATATTTTGAAACCCAAAGTATAAAGCAGCATGCCAAGTAGAAACAAAACGCTCTCTGTGTTACAGAGTTTTATCTCTTTTCACATTGGAGAATCAATGTGCCAAATCATCAAAGATTGGATAAGACAGGTTTGGAGGGATATGAACCAAATGCTGGCAGGTGGGACTAGTGAAGCTGGGACTGGGCAACTTATGCTGAAGGGCCTGTTTCCACACTGTATGACTCTATTTCACTAAATACTGGAATCCCACAGATTGTAGGAATCTTCAGACATTGATTTTATGAAGACCTGCAAACTTCTCTCATTGTTATTATACAATTTCTATAAATTGAGGGTACCTGTTCACAGTCTTTCTAGCATGTCCTTGCTTTAATTCTACACATTAGGCTGACAAACCTGTGTGCAGAGTCCCCCCTTTTCATTGGAGATTTGTAATCGGTTTTGGTAAGCAGAGGTTCCACTGAGCTCCATGAGGAGGAGGAGATAGAAACAGGTCCAGAACCTATAAGCCAAAAGATCTGTCTTCACAAAAGTTCCAAATAGTGAGCAGGTTATCAGGTACCCGATGGTTTCAATAGAACATGTAAGCCAATTGCACAATTTGTGGTCCAGGACAATGTTATATCCACAGTTCCACATGTACAACCATGACACTGAACTCCATTTCACCTCTGTCTCACTTGCCCCTCTTTACTCTTTAATTTATCAGATTTCTTATTGGAATACAATAATGTACAATTAAATGTTGCAAAGCCATAATTCCCGTTCCCTACTCACTGACTCCATCCTTCAGTGAGGAAATTATCTGAAAGTGAACAACCCGAATCTTCACAAACTTAGTATCCAGTATGACCCTCTGTTGAACTTTGGATCACATATACATTTCATCAGAAGCACCTTCATCCAAGACTTCATCCATACTGATGCCACCAGAAACCCTGACCATTCCACCACACTAATGCCTGGCCTCTTGTTTTCCAACCTCACGGCCATAGCTATGCTGCCCACATTAACTCACGCCACATCCCATTCACCCTCCACACTGCACAGGCAGATCTATGTTGTTTAAGCAGTAACTTGATTTTATAAAATAAATCCTTGTTTTCAAATCCCCCTTTGATTTTACTCTTGCCCCAACTCTGTAATCTCCTTTAATACTGAACACTTGCTCATCCATGAGTTCAAAGTTTTCACCTTTGGTGGCCGAGTCTTTAGTTGCCAAGGCCATTACCTAACCTCTACTTCTCCATCATGAGTCTATAACATCATTCTCTTTGACTAAGCTTTTGATTAGACATTTTCATTTCACTTTAATTTTTGAACAGCTTGAAGTCACTTCAGAGATTTTTTCCATTCTTTGTCCTCACTGGTGTCGAAAAACCTCCTGTAACTGAAAGCACAGCCTGTATGCCTGGAATGCTGTTCCTGTGGTCAGCAAGGGTCCAGGGTTTGACCCTGGGAAACTTGGACCATTTCCCATACCTTGGCAACCATCTCCTCTCTGCAAAGGCACACATTATTTATGAACTTCTCCACCCGGCCCCCCTCCTCCGCACACGTTTTGACAGTTTGGGACAAAGAGTGTTTAACATTCAAAACCTCAAGACTGACACTAAACTCATGGTCTATTGCACAACAGTGATCTCTGCCTTCTTGTTTACTCTTCAGATATGAACTACCAAACCCAGGCAGCTGGAAAGGTTTAGTTATTGTTTAGTCTAGAGATATAGCATGGCAACAGACCCTTCAACCCACCAACCAATCAGTCCCCCGACCATCAATCACCCATTCGCACAAGTTCTGTTTTATTGCACTTTCTCATCCGCGCTCCGCACACGAGGGCCAATTTTTACAGAGGCTAATTAACCGACAACCCCGAACAATCTTTGTGGTGTGTTGGGAAACTGGAGCACCTCAAGGAAACATCACCCATTCCCGACCTGAAACGCCACCTATCCATGTTCTCCAGAGATGCTGCTGCCTGTCCCGCTGAGTTTCTCCAGCATTTTGTGACTATCCTGAGGATTAGTTGTTGAGATCCACATGTTAGGCCAAATGATAGATACAAGGAATTGCAGACGCTGGTTTACAGAAAAATACACAGCGATGGAGTAACTCAGCGGGTCAGTCAGCATCTCTGGAGAACATGGATAGGTGACGTTTCAGATCGGGACCCTGCTTCAGCTTGATTGTGTGGAGAGGGAGGACAAAACCTGGAAGTCACATGTGAGGGGGGGGGGATTAATAGTCAAATGGTTGGACGAGGGCCAGAAATGAAAGAAATAGGTACAAGACATAAATGATTGAAGAGTTGTGAATTGTGAAGCATGAGGAGGGAGTGCAGATGCAAGGTTGGGGGGAAGTAAGATGGGGGGGGATGGTAATGTAGTTACCTAAAATTGGAGAATTCAATGTTCATACAGTTGGATTGCAAGCTACCCAAGTGGAATATGAGATGTTGTTCCTCCAATTTGCATGAGGCCTCACTCTGGCAATGGAAAGGGTCCATGACAGAAAAATTGGTGTGGGAATGGGAAGAGGCGTGGAAATGGTTAGATTCAGTAGTATACTTGGCGAACTGAGCTCAAGTGTTCAGCGAAGTGGTCGTCTTCGATCAACAATGAACAGGAGGCCACGTTGGGAACACCGGGTGCATTCGATGATGTTAAAGGAAGTGCACGTGACCTCTGACACATGGAAGGACTGCTGGTCTCCCCGCCCAATGGAGGTGATGGAGGAGGTACAAATGATGGCAACTACACAATCTTGCAATATATCAAAAGCAGATGAGGTGATTGATGAAAACAACAATGTCCATTTCAGAAACAAAGGCAGAAAGTGCTGGAAATACTCAACAGGCTATGGCAGTAACTGGGAAGGCAAGGAGATTTACAGTTTTAGGTCCTAAACCGAATGCCAATTCTTGCACAGCGTAAACTTGAATAATACTGTTCAGCGAACCTCACATTTAAAGTTTTGATCTATGCGATTTCCAAAAAAAGATCATGGTGACTCACAACGCTGCTTTAACAGGTGGTAATGTAATTTCCAGTCAGCGGGGCTTTGCTGGTGTATGGCCCTCTCGTTCCACAACCAAGCAACCATAATTCTTGTAGAAGCCTTTGAAGTAGATATTCATTGCAATTTTAACTGCGGCAGTTGAGCAGAGAGCCCGTTTTAGCATAGAATGGCTGGCTGCCTCAAGAACATCAGGAAATTAGTTTCTGGTGATGACACAAGTTGCAGGAAGCCGATTTCACTGCATCAGAATACACCTGGCCTCTTCATCCCCCATTCAAACACAGAGCACCTTAACTATGGAAGTGGCAGCTGTTGGAATGGAACGGGCAGAACAGTTTTGGATATAAATTTCAGCCGCGAGACAAGAGTGCCAGAAGAAAATTACAAAATTACATTAAAAATCACAAATGTTTTATTATTTCTATTCAAAAGAATAACCCAATTATATGTACGATTGTTTTGGATTGAAAGTAAGAAAGAGATCATTTAATTTTGCATTATTTTTATGTCCCAGAGTTTGATGACGAGTGATTTGCGATGCTACGTTATACTGAACAATGTTTCTAAACCTTCAATGCTTTCCTTGTCCCACAGTGTGCTTTTTGCTGAAAACTATACAGAGACACACTACCTGCTTGATGGCAGCGCCGTCACTAACACAAGGAATCATACGGTAAGTAGCTGAATCTCTTGTTTATAGATGACAAAACCACAGCTTAGTGATCAAAGCACAGTTGCCGAATTGAACAAGCCCGGAACTGTGGCAGTGCCGTCAATTGATATTCATTCTAAACAATTATACCCACCATTGCTCACAGTTTTAATCTATATTTTAATCATTATTAGTTTACTAATGGAGCACAGAGTGGGAGTTTCTTTAAAAATTAAAGATTCAATCTTGAATCTGAAGGCTGCCTGACAGTGGAATTTGTATGCCAGTGTCAATTCCATCTGATCCCGTTTGATCTATTGCATCAGTTACTTCATGGATGTAAAGAATTGCCTTTCAAGCAGATGAGAAATGATTTCCCTGCTCTTGATCCTGCCTGAAGTATATGTCATGGCTGCAGCTGTGGTGCTAATATCACTATGGGCCTTCCTGTTGCCACAAATGATCAGACCCAGCAACCAGGCCAAAGGAAGACAAAGATAAAACAATAACATTTTTTTCTAATTTGAAAGACAAATCATGCAATTTATTTCCCTCGGCATTGCCTTGTCATGAATAAACTCTTTTCATGACTGCTTTTATTCTTAACACCCTTAGAGAATCTTCATTCCAAATATCGGTCAGTATGCTTCACGAGTACTTAGGGCAGTATATAAATGTTAAGTGCTGTTTGAGGGTGCAGTTTCTTTTTAAAGTCTCCAGGCTCGCAGTGTTTACATATTTACACTGGAAACTCGTAATGTGCACCATAGTGTGGTCGAAAATCAGTGTCACTGGATTTTGTTGAAGTTCATAATCCCTGCCTATAGAATAAATAATCAGTAAGGATCCTGCCTCTGATCGTTTTCTTTGGTGATCTCTGCCGAAAAGTCCAAGTGTCTGCAATGAACATGGATGTTTTGCAATTTGGCAATGATGGTTTCCCCAGAAATGTAGCCTGTTAACACGAAGCAGTGACACTTGAGTGAGGTGCTGAATGAAAGGTGATGCTGATTAACTTGTATTGCAAGAAGTGGTAGCAGATTCCCTATTATCAATAAATAGAGGGGGTGGAAGATTGCAACCTTCACGTGGTCCGCCCTGTTTCGACTAATGCAATCAACTCGACTAATGCAATCGACAAACGGAAGATCAAATAGAACGAGTTGTCCAACAACTTTAGGCTGTGCACGCCACACGAAAGAAGAAGAATAAATAGAGAGAATAGATGATTCAGAAACAATCAGCAAGTCAAGCAGCGCCTGTTGAAAAAGAAACAATTAAATTCTCTTCATCAGAACTGGTAAATAAAGAAAACAAGTTGGTTTTAGATATCAGGGTCAAAGTAATGTTTCTAACAATGCGTCTGATGACCTTACGTAGCGGTTTAATGGTCATTAAAATGATTTTAAGCTTCTTTATATAATATATTGCTCCAGGGACTTGCAGTAGGGGAGGCAGAACCTCATCTGTCATACTCCCAATGAAAATAGCTGTTAAGAAAAGGAAAGAAAAATAATAATAAAATAAAATAAATATAAAGATTTTTCCACTGATCTGTGTTATAAATGTCATTTCTATATGAATCAAATCATTTTTTATAGTAAAAATCGTAACATTTTCGCAGCTCGGCTGCAAATACATGGAGAGATGAGAAGTGAGGCAGCGATGAGCTGAGCCTCCCCTCTGATTGCGCAACACCATAGAAACTGAATGGAGCGTGTGCCTGTTACTATCTCTACATATGTCACTAAAATAACGTGTGTAAACCCCTTCATTACATGTCCTTACCTTCCATATTCCAGGTTACGTATTTCACATACAAAAATATTAAATTGGTGCTCGTTGGTCTCATCATAAAACTGAATTGAAAAAGCTCCAGGTGAGGCAGCGATCACATCTGCCTCACAAGGGGGCGTGTCTTAAGCCCAGTGGAGGAAGAGCGAGCGTCAATTACATGGGGTCAGCCCACGTAATTGACACTGCCTCACTCTCCCTCCACATTAGCTAACTTCAGCAGCGGCGGCACAGACCAAAGATCATGGAGCGAAACAAGATACGCCACTTGGGAAGGTAGACTTTGTTGGTACATTAGAAAGTTATTAGATTTTTAAAAAATAGATCAAAACTTATCACAATAATAAAGTCATCGATTTTTGTACGTCTGTACATTTTTGTTTAGTTCATGTAAGGCAGGAGTCTCCAAAATATGGCCCGCGGGACACATCCACCCATCACGAGATTTTTCAAGCTCAGACTCGAGTCGGGGAGCGCGGCGGCCCAGGGCTGCTCTTAGTGTTGTTACCGGTTAGATCCCTTGAATTGTCAGAGCCCAGACATCACTGGGCCGCCGTGAAGAAGGGTGCAATGGTGCGGTGGGGGGTTCGGCAGCGGTCAGAATTGGACGGCTGCGGGTTATAACGTGCCATCGATCCTCTCTCTCTCTCCCATCTCTCTCCCATTCTCTCTCATCTCTCCCATTCTCTCTCTCTCTCATTCTCCCCATTCTCTCCCCATCTCTCTCTCTCTCGTCTCTCTCCTCCCCGCCCCATTCTCTCTCTTCTCCTCTCTCTGCTCTCGCATTCTCACTGGCCTCTCTCTCTCTCTCCTCCATTCTCTCTCTCTTCTTGCTCTCTCTCCCCATTCACTCTCTCCGCCTCTGGAGGAGCGCTCTCTTCTCTCCCCATATCCTCCCCTTATGCTCTCTCTCTCATTTCTCTCTCTCTCTCTCCCTCTCTCCTTCCCTATTCTCTCTCTCTCCTCCTCTCTTCTCCTCTCCTTTTTCTCTCTCACCTTTTCTCTCCCCCCCCCCCTCTCCCGCTCTCCCTCCCTTCTCTCCCTCCCTCCCTCCCTTCTCTCTCTCTTTCTCTCCCTTCTCTTCTCTATCCCTCCCTCCCAGCCACGGCAAAACGCCTCACTCGCCTCGGGGAGGTGTGGTGATCAATACAAGGAGGGCCGGGTCACTGATACTAGCCAGTGCCTCTCCAGCCATTGACCTCACCACACGTCACTGTATTGCTCATGGTAAGGATGTGGGACATGCCAGACCATGCAGCAAAATTAAGAACAAGAAACTTATGACAGAAAGAAATGGCAATAGGAATGGAAAGAAAGTGCAAGATGGATAATTCACTGATCCGAGGCAGAGGATGAGATGCTGTTCTTCAAGATGTGTGTAGTGCCTCATTATAACAGTGCAGGAGGCCACAGTCCGAAAGGTTAGATTGAGACTGGGGTGGAGAATGGAAGGGATGATTAACTGGAAGATTGTGGTCATTCCTGTGACTGATTGCACCAGTCTAGAGAAGGACACCAACACAGGGCATGAGATTGAAAAAAGTGCAAGTGGATCTTTACTTCAACGGCAAAGGCTGTCTGGGTCACGGGATAGTGGGTAGGGATGAGGTGAAAGGACAGGTGCCGCATCTCCAGCATTTGCAGGAACATCGAGGGCGACAGATAGTGGGGGGGGGGGGGGGGGGGGGGGGGGGGGGGGGGGGGGGGGGAATGGGTGAAATGGAAGAGGAGACAAGAGAGTTGAAAAAGGACTGATGGCATCAAAAGGGTGAAAGGGAGGGGAGGGGAGGGGAGGGAGGGGAGGGGAATGAGTGTCTGATGATTGAATCACATTGGAACCGGCAGAATATGTTGAGAAAGGTTTTTTTATTAAAGCACAGTGGAGGCACACATAGTTCAGTTTTCCTGCCTGAAAGTGGTTATTGGTTTATTCCGGTGTCAGAATACAATTAGATATTGCTACCCAATTGTGTAATTCTTTTCCAGAAATGGTGATCCACCTGAACCATAATTACTATGCAAATCATAAAGAATAGTAGAATTAGGCCGTTCGGCCCATCAAGTCTACTCCGCCATTCAATCATGGCTGATCTATCTCTCCCTCCTAAACCCATTTGCCTGCCTTCTCCCCATAACCTCTGACACCTGTACTAATCAAGAATCTATCTATCTCTGCCTTAAAAATATCCACTGACGGCCTCCACAGCCTTCTGTGGCAAATAATTCCACAAATTTAACATCCTCTGACTAAAGAAATTTCTCCTCATCTCCTTCCTAAAATAACTCCCTCTAATTCTGAGGCCATGACCTCTAGTCCTAGACTCTCCCACTAGAGGAACCAGCCTCTCCACATCCACTCTATTCAAGCCTTTCACTATTCTGTACGTTTTAATTACGTTCCCCCTCATTCTTCTAAACTCCAGCGAGTGCAGGTCCAGTGCTGACAAACGGTCATCATAAGTTAACCTACTCATTCCTGGTATCATTCTGGTAAACTTCCTCTGGACCCTCTCCAGAACCAGCACATCCTTCCTCAGATATGGTCCCCAAAACTGCACACGATATTCCAAATGCAGCCTTACCAGCGCCTTATAGAGCCTCAACATTACATCCCTGTTTTTGTATGCAAATGAAGGTCAAACTTAGTGATTACAATAAGTTAGGAGGTTTTCTGTAGGTTAAGTCATAAAGGGCCTGTCCACTTACGCAATTTTATTCGGCGACTTGCTAGCACATGTTGAAAATCAAGCGACAACTGGAAAAAAGTACGACACTTTGGGCGACTACACACCACCAAACAGGCACCACCCCGCAACATGTCTACAAGCCTACAAACAGGTTTGTAGATTAAGTGTTAAAGAAGGAACTGCAGATGCTGGAGAATCGAGGGTTACACACAAGGCTGGAGAAACTCAGCGGGTGCAGCAGCATCTAAGGAGCGAAGGAGATTAATTGGCTTCTGTATTCTACGCTGTCCCTCGTGAATAGTACTAGTGTACAGGGTGATTGCAGGTTGTTGCGGACTCAGTGAGCCAAAGGGCATGTTTCCACGATAAATCTCTAAAATCTAAGGACACAGAATAACCCCCCCCCCCCCCACCCCCACCCCCCACAGCTGCTGCAGTCACAATGCTGCTCCTTTTTAATGGGTAGTAGGAAAGGCAAAGTTGCAATAGTTATAAAGCAGACGATTGAGAATACCGGGGACCTGATGTAAAAACAGAAAATGCTGGAGGTTAGTCAACAGATCAGGCAGCATCTGTGGAGAGAGAAATTCGGGTTAATGATCTTACATCAAAAATCTAAGTGGTAGTAGCCACTCAAACTGCTGGTTTGCAGCTGGGACTCACAGCCTCTCAACAGTGCAGTTAGCAATAATGCCTTCATCACTCCTATAAATTAGCAGGTCACACAAGATAGCATGCTGTCAGCATAAGAAGCAAAGGGTGCATAGTAATCTAACACCAGAGTTTGGAGGAGAATCATTTTAGCATTCTCTGCATTTTAACTTCATGATAATTATATGAGAATCTTGGAAGAGTAGATAGTAGTTTCCCTGCAGAGAATGATGTTTACTGACACGATTCATATAAACAGATGGCCACTGGTGCCTGATGAGCACTGGACAGTGGAAGGTAAAAATATACGACATGGCACGTTGGAACGCCAAACATAAGTTAAACTCAGCAATGCCAAGCAGCTGACCTCCCATGGAATTTAAAAGAAATGCAATCTAAATTTAAGTGGTTGCTATTGCTTTTCTCTTTCTTAAATTCAGTGGCAAAATGAATACTTTATCACTGAGCTTTTGAACCACTGAAAATCCATTATCAAAATGAAACTTGGCTCAGTTCTATTCAGCAGTTCATTTTCAGATTGATTTGAATTTGTGCCGAGGCTGAGATATTTTTTGTTCTGTTCACAAGATTTACTTTGGCCAGTTTTGCTTTGAATTTCTATGCAATCTTTATTTTGTCGCTGGCGTAAATGCCATTTTCCAACTCATTTTCAAAGTGCAGCTCCTGGTCTACTGAGCCTTTTGACTCAGCAGTGAAAAACTGACACTGATTGGCGCATTGTTAATTTTTTAATTCTCCATTTCTCATAACTGGGTTGGGGCAGGGAATATAAATTGCACCCTTTGACTCTGCTTCACAACACCATTATCATGTCTATCGTTCCCTTGTTTTCTTTTTGGATTTTTAAATATTATTTTGTTATGGATATAATGAATGTTAATAAGGAAATATATGCACTGCTCTCCAAAGGAAATGAGAATTCTGCATTATTTTGAACATATGTTTAAAATTAAAGTATGAAGACCTGGGCTAGTAAGTGACAAGGGTGGCACAGCTGTAGACCTACTGCCTTACAGCGCCAGAGACCTCGGTTGGATCCTGACTATGGCCGCTTGTGTGTACGGAGTTTGTACGTTCTCCCCGTGACCTGCTGGGTTTTCTCCGAGATCTTGTTTCCTCCCACACTCCAAAGACATACTGGTTTGTAGGTTAATTGGCTTGGTGAAAATGTAAAATTGTCCCCAGTGTGTGCCGGGTAGTGTTGGTGTGCAGGGATCGCTGGTTGGTGTTGACTTGGTGGGCCGAAGGACTTGTTTCCGCGCTGTATCTCTAAACTAAACTAAATTAAAATAACATTTGTGCCACACAAGTACCAATCAAGTTCCTACTGCAACAAGGGAGAACTTAACTATTTATTTTTGGCATTCGATCGCACTCACTTCCCTATATATTCCCGGCCAACAATATTCCCGGCACAACCATTAACCATAGAATCTGTTTGACCAGCCACTTCAATTTTGTGGCCACAAAAGCAGGTCTAAGCACTGACTCACCAGTGACTGATAGCCCAAACTGTTCCACTATCAGCAAGGCACAGCAAGGAGTGTGATGGAATATTCTACTTGCGACAGTTTCCCACTTGGTTAGTAGCCCATTCCACCACCAAAAACATTCATTCCCTGCACCACCTCTCCATAATCATTGCCATGTGTAACACCTATTAAATGCTAACATCTCTCAAACCTGCAACCTTAATCACCAAGCAAGACAAAGGCATCAGGTACATGGGAGCACCACCAGCTGCAGGTTCCTTATCTGAGCGATGCAGCATCCTAACTTGGAAATATATCACCTGTTCCTAATTATGATTGAAACCTCCTTTCCAGCAGCATTCCCAGTGGGAATACCTTTAATAGAAGGACTGTATTGGTGCCAGAAACTGGTTCACCACCATCGTCTCAAGGGCAAATAATAATAATAATATAATAATAATAATATATTTTATTGTCATTGCACAGAGGTACAACGAGATTTGGTATGCAGCTTCCATCTGATGTAATAACTTAAATAACTAAAAATGTAAACACCCAGAGAAACAAGATTTTTTTAAAAACAGTAAAACAGTATAAAGTGCAAATAGGTCTGTGCCGGGTCGATGTGCGACATGACAATCCGAGGGAGACAGTTCATGGGGGGGGCACACTCAGCAGGGCCAGTTCAGAGCAGCTATAGCTCTGGGATGAAGCTGTCCCTACGTCTGGAGGTGCGGGCGTAGAAAGCCTTGTAACGTCTGCCGGATGGTAGAAGTTCAAACAAACTATTGCAAGGGTGTGAGAAGTCTTTGTGAATGCTGACGGCCTTCCTGAGGCACCGTGTATTGTAGATGCCCTCCAAGGCCGGTAGCTGTGTCCCAATTTAATCTGCTCACCCGCTGAGTGCTTTTTGTGTACCCAATTATCTTCTGTGGCCGACCCACTGAAGAGCTCTCCTCTCCGCCTCCGTGCAGCTGAGATACCATATAGAGATGTCATATGTTAGGATGCTCTCTGAGGTGCAGTGGTAGAAGGTTGTCAGCAGCCATTGGGGCAGACCAGTCTTTTTCAGTGTTCTCAGGAAGAATAGTCGTTGCTGTGCCTTCGTGACCAGCGCAGCGGTGTTGGTGGACCATGCGAGGTCCTCCGAAATGTGTGTGCCCAGAAACCTAAAGCTGGACACTCTCTCCACACTGAGTTTCTCCAGCCTTTTGTGTACCCTCGATTCTCCAGCATCTGCAGTTCCTTCTTTAAAACTCTCTCCACACTGTCCCCATTGATGCAGATTGGAGCTTATTCCCCATTATAGGGATGGGCAATACAAGCTGTCCGTGCCCATGTCCTGAGAAACTAATAAGCAGAAAGAAAATGTTTTGATTACAGTATATTCCACTCACATACAGAAACTATAACAAAATATATTTAACATATTTCTTAAGGAAACTAACACTAAAATGATAAACTTGTTCCTATCCCTGTGCTAATCAAACAAAACCATTCTCTATTTTCACCGTCACTGCTGCTGAGTTCTTCTTTGCAGTCATTTCCTGACTTCCTATTAGTAATTTCCTCCTTATACAAATCCCTGTGATTATTAAAAGACAGTCAGGATGTGTCTTAAATTAAAAATATGCTTTGAGATTTTTTTCTTTACTATTTATTTCCTCTTTCCCCCTCGGTAAACCCTTAACCATACAATCTGCTGCTAGATATGATTCTGTAAGAGATCTGAACAAATTATGTAGAGGAGAATACCCAATATCTAATTATGTGGGTCAATTGGATCATCTTGTGATCTGAATTATGTTCCAGTGTGTATATTGCCTCTATCTTTCTAAAGGCAATCTAAAACTCATAGCGACATAGGAGTTATGAAACTTATGTTGCAAATAACTGTATTGAATAATCAGTTTATCCTTTATTCTATTAACAATAGCTACATATGGACAAGAAAAACAATAAAGGCACGCCTGCTCATTTAATTGCCCCTGACCGGCCTGTGATACGAACTAGCTGTTGGATTCAATTATATTTCTTTACACTTCGTCATCCCAGCAGCATGAAAAACTGCTATCCATATATCTCAAGGAACCATTTTCACTGGTTCCAGAAAGTGGATGGTTAGCCCTCTGCCTACTCTCCGTGTTAATCAATCAATAGTAGCAGTAATGACATGAAAACAGATATCTTTCCCGCAATCCTTGGGGTGTTGCATAAAAAAATGCTCTGTCACTCTCAAAATAATGTATCTGACTTAATAGACATGAATGAAACAATGAAGATAGACATAAAAAGCTGGAGTAACTCAGTGGGACGGGCAGCATCTCTGGAGAGAAGGAATGGGTGAAACAATGAAGTTGTCTGAAGCAAATCATGTTTCAAACTTTACCATATCTGGTTTTACAATTGTCTTCCATGTTGCATCTTGTGACTTTGACGTGTTTAAACTTGCATGGCTTTGCCTTAACCTTAAACCTGCCCCATTGCACAACCCCTGTTCTTAGAAAACAATTGACAGACAATGGAGGTGCCATCTGCCTTTAAGGTGACACAAGAAAATGCGACGCTGGAATCTTGAGCAAAACATCAAGTGCTGGAGGAACCCAACAGGTCTGGGGAGGGAATTGATGTCTGGATACTTCTTCAGACTGATTGGAGTGGGGGGGGGGGGGGGCGGGGAAGTTGGAAAAGTTGGGCCTTGTCCCGCCTCTATCTCCCTACTGCTACCAGTCGGAAGAAAGGCCCCAACCCAAAATATTGCCTATCGATTCTCTCCCAAGATGCTACCTGACCTGCTGAGATCCTCCAGCACTTTGTTGTTTGCCTTAAAGGTGATCCTAGTGAATACCTGAGCTATATTAATCACAAATTTTGCAATTTGATCTCTAGTCTATGTCAATTAAGTTCTCATTATTTAGTGACACATGTAGGAAATAAGCATTGAGCATGTTAGATGAGAATAGGTCAGGTGCCAGATGTCACTCTGAAACCCCACTGTTAACAGCCATTGGCCAGGTTCAAATCCTAACCTTTTTAATTTCTGCTACCTTGTTAGGTAGGTTATTCCAAGCACTTAACACCCTTAAGGATATATATTTTATTTTGTATTTTCTAAATTGACCTTTAAACCCCTGTCTCACTGTGCGAGTTGGCCCACGAGTGACCCCGAGTTTTCACTCGTGGTGATCACGTAGCGGGAACGTCGGAACTCGCACGAGCAACTTATCGACTCGTGGCGCTAACGGCAGGTACTCGGGAAACTTGTTAACTCGTGAAAAAAATCAAACATTTGGATTTTTTTCCCGAGTCAAAATTAACTGTTCAAGTAACCCGTTGTAATAACGTAGTGGCCCCGTGCGTTTATCTTAGTGTCTCGTGAGTCTAACCGTGGGGATTTAATAATCTGTTCTTTTTGCTCGAGTAAAGACAACCAAAGATAGACGTGGAGTAACGCGGACCAGGCAGCATTCTGGAGAGAGGAAATGGTGTCGAGACCCTTCTTCAGACTTACCCGAAATGCCACCCATTCTTCACTCCAGAGATTGCAGCCTGTCCCGCCAGTTACTCAGCATCTATCTTCGGCTTTCTGCCACTTGTCCTTTAGAGGCGCCTGCCCCCGGGCTTCACTCTTGCTCAATGAACGGCCTAAAGACCTGCCGAAGGGGCAAGTCTGGGGTGTGGTTGGGTGGGATGTGTCCACGTGTGATGCTCCATCAACCCCCCGGGGCCGAGAGTGTGGGGATTGGGAAGGAACTGCAGATGTGGTTCACACCGGAGATAGATAGACACACACAATGCTGGACTCCGAGGGACTCTCTGGAGAATGGGATGGGTGAGATTTCGGGTCGAGACCTTACTTCAGATTCTCCAGAGATTGAGCTTAGTCCAGTAGTTGGTGTCTATCCGGTGGCGGGGAGCCCGCTTGGCCGACCCGCCGCCTTACTTTGCCGGTTCAGAGTTCCGCCCGGGAGCAGCGGAGGTTTTCCATCCGGTGATGTTTGTGTCCAGCGCTACGGTGGACGAGGGAGGACAGCAATAGGCCATGAATGAATACTGCATAAATGAGTCACCTTTAATATTTTTTGATTTTATTGTTTTAATTTTACTGCTTCAAGTGCCGAAGAAGGGTCTCATCATGTGAGTAACTCAGCGGGTCAGGCAGCAACTTGGGGAAAATGGTGACCTTTTCGGGTCGAGATCAGAAGACCCCTGTCACCTTCTCCAGAGATGTTACCTGGCCCGCGTTACGCCAGCTTGTTGCGTCTGCCTTCCGTTTCTGCCCCTAAAGCCTTGGGATCGTTGCCCTTTGTGTTGGCGTGGAGGGGGAGGGGGCATTGTGTGCTGCTTTGCCCCCTGTTCATAGGGACAGGGAAACACAGCGGCTTTTGAGGCTTTCACTACCAAGTGTCTGCCTGCAGTCAGTCAGCACTCTCTCCTACACATGTCTCCCGCGCTAACCATCCCGCAGAGAGATGATCCCAGCACCCAAGAGCCTTGTCGGGTCACCGGGCGGCCGCTCAATGTCATCACCAGAGCTGCTTCCTTCCTCTGAAGTGGCGGCCAGTATGTGTGTGTGTGTGTGTGTCTCTGTCTGTCTGTGTGTATCTGTGGTGTGTGTGTGTGTGTGTGTGTCTCTCTCTCTCTCCCTCTCTGTCTATCTGTGTGTATCTGTTGTGTGTGTGTGCTGTCCCCGGCGAGCCCGCTCAAAGTCACCCGAGCTGCTTCCTTCCTCTGAAGTGGTGGCCAGTCCTGCTGTCTGTGTGTAGCGTGGCTCTCTCTCTCTCTCCCTCTCTGTCTATCTGTTTGTACTGGTGTGTGTGTCTGATGTCGGGTCCCGGCGGCCGCTCAAAGTCACCCGAGCTGCTTCCTTCCTTGAAGTGGCGGCCAGTCCTGCTGTTGTGTGTATCTCTCTCTGTATCTCTCTCTGTGTGTGTGTGTGTGTGTGTGTGTGTGTTGTGTGTGTGTGTTGTGTGTGTGTGTGTGTGTGTGTGTGTGTGTGTGTGTGTGTGTGTGTGTGTGATGTGTGTGTGTGTGTGTGTGTGTGTGTGTGTCTGCTGTCGGGTCCCGGCGGCCGCTCAATTTCACCACGGGCTGCTTCCTTTTTTATTATTTAAAATAGAGATCTGCAAAAAAGTATTTTAAAAACAAAAACAACAAGAAATGGGCTTGGTTACTGGAGGATGCCATTTTCCCATTGTAGGATCTATCAATAGATGCCGCCGCGCTGAAATAACTCAAAACCACAGAATGGAGATGTATTTTAAACATTGTTGTTTTTATTAAAAACTACCTTCATTCACGGTTGGCTCAAGAGTAACGGGAGAGGAACTTGCTAACTCGGGAGAGGAACTAGGAACATTCGCAGCAATTACCCGTGGGAACTTGGTTACACACTCATAAACTTGTCTCGTGCACAGCACGAGTCTGTCACTCGGGGTACCTCGTGGGTCAACTCGCACAGTGAGGAAGGGCCATTAATTGTTTCCTTTCAAATTGTCTTCTTTTGAATAACCCAGTTTTAAGCAGTGGATCACTCGTTGTGGGCAAAGACTTCACATACTCATCGCAGCCAGGTGGAGCCAAGTATATGCATAACATTAGCTAATCTGCCCATTTTTACTGGTTCTACGCTGTAAATTTCCCCAAATTACAGAGTTAGTAATATAATCAGAGACCCACACCACTCTAGCCGTGCTCTCATCATGTTGCTACAATTGGGGAAAATGTACAGGAGCCTGACAACCATTACATCCAGGTTCAAGAATAGTTTTTTCCCAATCAACCATTGAGCTCCTGCACCAACCCTAATCGTAACCCAGCCCCAGCAACAAACTATGTATTTTTTAGGTTGCACTCCATACTGCGTCTTGCATTACTATGGTCTGGTTACCTAGTATAATTGATAGTTTATTGTTTATTTTATATTTGTCGTGTTAATGTGCCTGTAAAACTGCAGCAAGAAGAATTCCATTGTTCCATTCCCTGTGGAAATGACAATTAAAAGCTCTTAACTCTGGTTTCCTCTGTTATAAGAAAATAAACACAGTGATATACAGCGCAAGGGTGATTCAGGCAGAGAAGCGAATACGGGGCAACCAGAATATAACAATTAAACACTCTTGACCCTTGGCTCTCTTGAATCTTAGCTAGTGCTTAGCTTATATACCATTTTAGGAAATAAAATCAGTAGGTATTGGAATCCCATAGGGGGTCAGGTAGTTAATGCCGAACGGGCAACAAAGTCAATGTTTCAGGTTGACAAAACTTCAATCAGAATTCACTGCCTGAGCCTAATTAGTTGCTGGAGCTTAACTGACATTAAGAATTGTAATATTTGTAGAAAATGTGCCCAGGGTACATTAGTGTGCATTTGAAAGTCCTATCTGTATTTGATATAATTGCAAATTGCTAATAGCCCGGACTAATTTGTTCAGGTCGCTAAATTAACATACAAAATAAATGTCTAATTTAGCACTTGGGTATCAAATGAATGTTCTGAAGTTTATCATTCAACTCTGTTTCGATTATGCTACTGACACAGTTTTTCCCATAGCAACAAAGGTTTTCATAATATCTTTATTTCAGGATGCATTCCCTAATCCTTTCCTCCAATTTTAATTTTAGAACACTTCACACCAGGATCATATGGTATTATCATATAATCCATTAAGACATTTCTATTGTTACCACAGTCAGAATTATCTTCCTCCTTGCAGATGTCATAATTATGCCATCTTTGCAGGTACATTCAGTACCTCTCTTCGGAGCTGTGGACAATGAGATTCTGCATTGGTGACTGAAGCTCTTCACTGTAGAGTTTTTGAATTTCAGCAAGGACGCCATCTACTGCCAAAGCTTAGTTTTTTTCAAGTTGGGAAGTGGCATCTTGACTTCTTGTTGGTTAGGTGTGGCTGTAACATTGGCACAAGTAGGTTGCTGTGAGATAGAGTCCAGAGCACAAACTAGGCACTGACTGTCTTTCCATTCCTGATCAGTTTACTCCCATTCCTGCATCTCAGTGGGATGGAGCCTTGGGTATTTGGACTACAGATGACTTTTACAGCACTGAACAATCCAAGCACATCATGACAAGTTGCTGAGTCTCCTGTGTTCCATCTGTCTATTTCATTTCGGTGTCACGTGAGTGACTTCATGAAGACCCCGCCAGCACGCATACGCGACATATTGTCACTCGCAGTTGCTGTCGACGGCTGGAGGAGGGGCGCGCTCCACCACCTGCCCTTCATAAGGACCGCTCAGGTAAGGGGAACTAACCTTGAGCTGGTTAGTTTCTGTGTAGAAAACTTGTTTTGTTTCACAGGAACGATGGATAGGAGTAAGAGGATTTCTAGCAGCAGGACTTCCGATAGGAGTCAGCGGCTGCATACCCGGAGCTGCCCACTACGACGGCAGCACCTGCTCGTCGGGCCGGGAAAACACGGTGAGTCCTACACCAACAGGACCCGACTCTCCGCCACAGCTGTCTTCAGAGCATCAGAGTGGAAGGAGCACCGCGCAGGAGCAGGGTAGGCAAGACCCTGACTCCTTGCCACTATCCCCTACACATAGGGGAAGTGTGGCCAAGGTACGTACGCGTGTTACCTGCTCAATGGCACGTTCTCTCTCCCCAGCCATACAGGTCACCAGAGGGCGACCCAGGGGAAGAGCCGCACGCCAGTCGGTGAGCCCCGCTGTAGGAGCCGGGGTCGACTTTCCACCGGAGCAGACCGCCAGATCACAGACGGGTGAGGGATCGAGACCAGAGTCTGCTAGCTCCGCATGTGGGGCCGGCATAGACTCACCACGGGGGGAGCCCGCCAGATCACGGGCCGGTGCAGTCTCATCTCGGTCACCGCACCCCCCTTTAGCGGCAGAACGTGACCGAACGTTGCCTTTGTCCCTAAGGAGAACAGGCAGGCAAGCCCGCGTGGACGTCGGGGCACCACGCTTCGGCGGCCGGGTCTGACTCGTCACCGCTTATGTCCTATCAGACTAGCGGGCCGCCTCCGTCCGGAAGACGGCGGACCAGCGGCAGGTCCGCGCGGGAGTCGCGGAGCACCGCGGGCAGCGACATCCTGTCACGGCACCCGTGTTATCACCTCGACGAGGTGTGGGCTGATGACAGAAGCCACAGGAATTCCCCAGCACCTGAGGAAGTCGACTTGTCGTCAGTGGATGGCGGCGGTGGTCGCATTGAACGCATGGAGCACATGATGGAGCGTCTCCTGGAACACAATCTCCAGCAGCAGTACTGTGTGTCCTCTAGTTCAAGGAGATATGTGGCTGGGGCCCCTAGCATATCCCCATCATTGGTGGGGAGTGCCAGGGATCAGCAGCTGGGTGAAGAGGATGAAGGCTTACAGCAGGAACCTGTGGTGCCTGAACAGGCCTAGGAGTTGTCTCCAAGTTCGCCCAGCCAAAGGCCTCGGGGTCAACCTCTTCAACCCAAATTGGCGGCTAGTATTGACTTCCTCGCCACCCACCAGCTGCAAGAACATGTCCTTAATGAGGCAATGAACCGGTACAAGGCACCAAACAACTGTAATTCATTGAATGTGCCCGCAGTAAACACTCCCATTTGGGGCAACATCAGCTCGGGAATCAGAGCACAGGAGCTTAAATTGCAGATAATCCTGAAGCTGCTCACGTCGGGGATCACTGCTTTTGCCAGGTCGGTAGATGGGACGGAATTGGCTACAGAGCAAGAGGATGCTCTTGCTCTATTATGCAACTCTCAATACGAGATCAATGCATTCCGGAAGATCACCATAAAGCCGACCCTCAACCCGAAGTTTGCAGGGTTATGCAAAGCATCGCCGACACCACCGCCGAGACAGTTGTTTGGGGAAGACCTGCCCAAACAGGTCAAGGACCTGGATGACCAAGCGAAGGCAGTTGGGTTGATGAGACCGCCTCCTTCCAGCAGGCAGGCATTACGAAGGTTGCCATATTCAAGACCTCGGGGGCCGCCTGATAGTCTAGTAAGGACCTACACGCCGGCCGCACCACATCAGCAACAACAACAACAGAAGCCTTTTTTAGGACTAGGCCCTCAGCGGCCGGCGTGGAAGATGCGGCAAACCCAAAACCCAGCACCTCCACGGAACACAAAAATGTCAAGGCCCGCCGGTAACCATGGAGATAAGGCGGTCTGGTTCTCATGCACGCTTTGCATGTGAAACCTCACAAATTGGTGGGAGATTGTGGTTTTTGGGGATGCATGGAGTTCTATCACCTCAGACTTGTTTATTTTTCAAAGTATTCAGGGGTACGAAATTGAGTTCATAAATGAACAACTTCCCCCGCCTCAACATGTACCAGACCGTAAATTTGCACTTTCCCATAAGGAACTAGCGGAAGGGCATGTTGAAATTTTGAGGCTACAACAAAAAGGGGTGATAGAAAAAACGATTCACGAACCTCTTGAGTTCGTATCCAACATCTTTACCAAAACCAAGAAAGATGGTGGATGTCGTATCATTATTGATCTAACCCATCTGAATACCTTTGTGAAATATACCCATTTTAAAATGGACACGTTTGAAACAGCCAAATTATTGTTTTCCAGAGGTTGCTTCATGGCATGCATCGATTTAAAAGATGCATACTATTCAGCATCCATACGGGAACATCACCGGAAGTTCTTGAAGTTTGTTTGGATGGATCAGCTGTGGCAATATAGAGCCCTACCTAATGGGCTTACTACAGCCCCTAGATTATTTACCAAATTATTGAAACCAGCGTTGGCAACACTGAGGAGACAAAACCATATTAGTCATGGCCTATTTGGATGACATCCTAATAGTAGGAGATACCATGGAATCGACTAATTTAGCAGTAATAGCTACTACATCATTGTTTCAAAAAATGGGGTTTGTAATCCATCCAGACAAATCTAAGTTCTACCCATCACAGGTTATGGACTATCTGGGATTCACGATTGACACCAATCAAATGATTGTTTCCATCCCAGCTAACAAAGCTATGGATAACATTGGAGCATGTAATGAACTTGTTTGCGCCAGGGCACCAACAATCAGACATGCTGCTAAGGTAATTGGGAAATTGGTAGCGACAATTTGGACCTTTACGTTATCAAAATTTACAAAGAACAAAGATTTCAGCATTAAAAATGAATGCTGAACATTTTGATAGACCTATGCAGCTGCCAATCAAGGCAACATTTGAGTTACAATGGTGGATTGATAATATTTGTAATTCATTCAAGTCCATCATTGTGCCTAATCCGTCGGTGGTTTTACAAACTGACGCAAGCGCCCAGGGTTGGGGAGCTACCGACACCACTTCCAGTGGTGGCGGCAGATGGGATTCACATGAATCTACCCTTCTTTTATCACAAGGGATACATTATTTGGAGATGCTGGGAGCATTTCACGGACTACGAGCTTATTGTACAAGCCTCTGTGATACGCATGTCCATCTCCAAATAGACAATACCACTGTGGTGGCATATTTAAATCATATGGGTGGTATCAAGTCAATATCTTGTGATGAATTGGCTAATTCAATTTGGCTCTGGTGCATAGAACTAAATATTTGAATATCAGCTACCTATCTTCCAGGTAAGCTCAATACAGTGGCAGACTCCAGGTCACGAGAATTCAATGATAACATTGAATGGATGTTGAATCCCCAAATATTTGCAAAAATCACAGCCAAATTTGGTACACCAGATATCGACTTTTTTGCATCTAGGTTGAACCATCAGATACCAACATATGTATCTTGGGAACCAGATTCTGGGGCAATAGCGATGGACGCTTTCTCGCTGCACTGGGGGAAATGGTTTTTCTATGCATTTCCTCCATTTTGCCTCACCAGTCGGGTATTGCGGAAAATAAAATCAGATTCTGCAACAGGTATTTTAATAATACCCCGACTAGGCCTACACAACCATGGTATCCGGTGGTCCTTGGGATGATTATAGAACCTTGGGCACTTCTAAACAAGAGCCCAGATTTGGTGACTAACCTGACTACAGGGGAATACCATTGTTCATTTGAACCTGTTGGCCTGCAGGTTTTGAAGAGACCTCTGCTACAATACAAACTCACACCGAGGACAATGGACACCATCGGAGCATCGTGCAGAGAGTCTACCAGCGGCAGTACCTGACACAAATCAGAAAATGGGAGGCCTACTGCACATGGATCAACATCACGTATGACTCTGCCACGATACCACATGTGCTGGAATTTCTCGCGGGACTGCACCATGACGAACGCCTCAGCTACAGCGCCATCAACAGTGCCAGGAGCGCACTGTCCTCCTACCTCTGCTTAGGGGTAGGATCACACCAGCTGGTGTCGAAATTAATGAGGGGTATCTTCAATTCAAACCCTCCCCGGCCACGTTACAACGTTACCTGGGACATTGGAGTGGTGCTTACCCTCCTCAGGAATTGGTCGCCCATGATGCTGGACAAACTAACCGTGAAAGTGGTGATGTTGATGGCCCTAACATCAGCTCAGTGGGTTCAGACCTTACATAAGATCAATATGGATAATATGGTCTCCACCCCTGATAGAATAACCTTCTATATTGATGAGTTACTCAAGCAGCATAGACCTGGGTTCACAGGGCTGCAGCTGATAGTTCTGGCGTACCCCGCTGATGAGAGGCTCTGCTTAGCCACCTATATCCGTCACTACATTAAAATGACGCATACCCTCAGGGGAATGGAGAGGTACCTGCTGATTAGCCATAAGAAGCCCCATCACAGGGTGACGGTGCAGACGATCTCCAGGTGGCTCAGGGTGATATTGGATGCAGCAGGTATTGATATTAAATCCCATTCTACCAGGGCTGCATCCACATCAGCGGCGAGGACCATGGAGGTGCCCATGGACCATATCCTCGCCACAGCGGGCTGGGCTAGCGAAGCTACATTCCAGAGGTTTTACAACAAACCTGTGACCGCTCCTGCTATGTTTGGGGAGACCGTGCTGAGTGCTGGTCAGCAACATACCTTTATCCCCGAATGAGGGGTTTTTTGTTTATGATTAAAAAACATTATTATTTGTCAGCTTGTCAAGTCTGAAATATGTTAATATACTCCTTCCATCAATATTGTGGCCATGTGGGAGCATGGTCGTGATCCAGGGCATGTAATCACAGAGCTTTGAAATCTTCACGAAGTCACTCACGTGACTCCGAAATGAAATAGTAAGATTAAATGAGAACTTACCAGTTTGAAGTTTGATCTTTATTTTATGAGGAGTTGCGATGAGGGATTTTGTGCCCTCCGCTCCCAACCCTCTACTATAAGGTCAACTGGTATATAGAGTCTCTTCAATCTTACTATACTTGTCATTTCTGGATAGTTCTATGATTCCACACCGCTGCTTTGAAGAATGTCGCGCATGCGTGCTGGCGGGGACTTCACGAAATCCCTCATCGCAACTCCTCATAAAATAAAGATCAAACTTCAAACTGGTAAGTTCTCATTTAATCTTACTATTTTTTGATATCGGGTTTTCCACTGGGCCTCTACCTTCAGATGCCTGAAGAACTGGCTATTTTCCCTTGAACAAAGATGGAGTTTCCAACACAAAAATGAGTTAGGTGTGTACATGACTGTCTAACTGCAAGTACTCATGTAGTCCAAAGAAATCTGTTGTAACAGAGATGCAATAGTGTGCTTTTTTTAATTGATCATAACAAAATACTTACCTGTGTGGGAATCTCATATTCTTCAATGGAATATATTTTGTTCTCAAAATTAAGATATCACCATTATCAAACAGACAAGTTTAAACATTGAAATCGGCACATTAAACTTTTCATGAATTAAGCCATATTGTGGTCAAATAATTACGTACTGATTTTTCTATGGGAATTCATTTCAATTCATAGACTTGGGCAACTTTGAAAGGTTTCAACTAAATGGGTTTGCATATTATTTATGAATAGCGACAGGATGTTTAGCACTAAAAAAACTTTGAAATAGGCAGGCAAAAAGGCATAATAAAATTACAAAAAAGGCACAAAAAAGGCTTTTATTGACAAAAAAAGGCATAAAACGGCATTTATTTCCACCACCAAAATATGGTTAAAAATGATAATATAAAGGTATACTACATTAAATGACTAAAGTTGCCTGGTTGTGCATAATTACTCGCATATTTTTCAAATAATCTGATGTTAAACTATGCCGTCTGTCAGACAGAATATGCTTCAGTTGAGAAAAACTTATTTCTACCTCAGCTGACGTCACTGGTGCATACCCGAAACAAGCTACCAACTCTATATTCATGTCGATATCTTGTGCATTACAACTACCTTTGAGAACTTTAGCTATGTTTTGTATTTCTTCAAGATCTTTGTTAGCTAAAATCACTCTCTCACATTTTTCTTGTATGTCTTTACGTACTTCGCCAGGAACTTTACGAATATCGTCAGTTACTTTGTTGAAAACCTGCAAGTTATTCATGTTTCGCCACGTTTCTAAAGGGAAGTGATAGTTTACAGGAAGTTTGCAAAATTGGAAGCAATAAACACAAGATCGCGGTGGAGGGACTTTTTCTGCATGATTTCACTGACGATCCTGATTGCAGCAGATTCTTCTTCTTCAAAACAGTTGATGATTTATTTTATCTTTTCAAAATTTGCAGCATAGTAGAGTACAGCAGAGAGCCAGGTACCCCACCTAGTCAAAATGGGCTGAGGAGGTAGCGGAATCTCGGGTGCCATTTCCGTGAACAACTGCACACGTGACAGTGCTTTGAGGAAGATTTGCTTGACATTGGAAACTAGGCGATCGACATTTGGAAACAAGCTACGTCTGTGCTTGGAAATTCTATGACGTCCTTGAGCTAAGCATGTCAAATGCAACATTTTGGGGAACAAAACTTTAAGAGCACGAGCAGCTTTTCTCATGTACGGAGCTGCATCAGTCACTAACAGAAGAACATTCTCGTGTTTTATACCTGCTGGCCAAAGTACAGCAAATGAGGATGTAAACAACTGAGCAATAGTTGAGCTGTTTGACTTCTCCAATACTTCCAATGTCAACAGATACTTCTTTGATAGTTGACCTGCCTTCAGTGTACCGATGACCACATTGGCAACATATCTCCCCCCACAGCATCAGTTGTCTCGTCTATTGAGATCCATATTTTGTTGCATGCAATTTAATCTCTAATTTTTTGCACAACAATGTTGAAGTTGCTGTCAACATAATTTTTTCCGTAATGATAACTAAATTGGTATATGTTCCTCTGTGGATTTCTCTAAAAAACCTCTGAGAGATTTGGTTTCCAATTTCCACAGTGGAATTCCAGCATCAATGAATACCTTGCACAGATCACTCAAACTCAGATTTGTGACTGGAGCCAGCAGTAAATGTACTGAGGAGACAAGCTTGGGCATTTCGCTTGGGTAGTCTATGTCGCGTTTATTTGTATAATAAAGCTCGTACCACAACGGAAATGGAATATATCTTTATTTAGCAACTCTGTATGGCAGCCGCCTGCTCGTGTGCATGCCCGGGCAACTCCCTAACTGCTACACCCCCGGGTTTCCACGTCACCTCCGCCCACCGCATTCCTTACACTCTTATTCCCATAATACCACATCTCCCTTTTCTTTGAGAACAAAGGGTGGACTACCTTTGTCGCTGCAGGTCTTAAAGTGTTTATTCTGCCCTTTTGCTGGAAGACCTGTCCCTGATTCCAGCATGCAAAATAGAAATAAAATAACTTCCGCGTTACCTCACTGTGAACTATCACTTTAGCAGGCTGTGTTCTTCAAAACTTAAACTCTCAGGTTTCAGGTAAATGTACCAGGTTTACAGAACAATTTCACATCACATTTCAATCTCTCTTTTTCTTTATTATAGAAAACAGATCAATAAATCACAAATCAAGTCTCTTCGGCTTTCTAACCTCTCTCCCACACCTGGTCCGCACAGTCTCTGTGGTGGGGCCCTCTCTGCTGGGTGATGTTGTCCCTGGTGGAGCTGGCTCTGGTGGAGCTGAATCTTCTCCCACCGGTGGCTCATCAGCGCCGACTACCCCACTGTTGGTCTGCAGCGGCACCAAGTGCTGCCGGTTCCTCCTCAGTGTGCCCTGAGGCACCTGGACGATATAAGAGCGAGGGGTATTGTGTGTAGATAGCACTTTGCCCTGGACTCGTGCATCAGTGATCCACACCTCCTCCCCAGGTACTAGTGGCTCCAGATTTCTCGCTCCGTGCCTCTTGTCGAAGGATCTTGCGTCGTTCCACCTCTTCTCCCTTTCTTTGGTCCCCCAGCGCGTTGTAGTCAGGCAAAACTGGATTCAGCAGGGTTGGAAGGGCAGGAACAGTAGTGCGGAGGCGGCGCCCCATCAACAGCTCGGCCGGGCTATAGCCGTTCTGTAGAGGGGTTGCTCTGTAGGCCAGCAATGCAAGATATGGGTCTGACGCCTTTGTTAGCAGGTTTTTCACGGTTTGTACAGCGCATTCCGCCTCACCATTGCTCTGAGGAAACCTGGGGCTGCTCGTGATGTGCACAAAGCCATACTCTGCTGCAAAGGCTTAAAAGTGGCTACCTGAAAACTGGAGCCCATTGTCACTTTTAAGAACTTCACCAATTCCATGATGAGAAAACATGGATTTCAGGTGTACCACCACATCTGTGGACCTTGTGGGTGAAGCAGCGCAGTTTCCACATACCTTGAGAAATAATCTACTACTAGTAGATAAGTCTTGTCTTTCAGCGCGAATAGGTCAGCTCCCAAGGTTTGCCAAGGCCTGTCTGGCATCTCCGTTGGCATCTTTGACATTCCTTCTCTCTTGGATGCAGGTTCTACATTTCAGCACCATGTCATTCAGCTGGCTGCTGAGTCCTGGCCACCATACCGTCTGTTTGGCCCAGCCCCTGCACTTTGTCACCCCCAGGTGTCCCTCATGTAGTCTCTGCAGCACATCACCTTGTAAGGCTGATGGGATGACGAGCCTCATGCCCCGCAGCAACAGCCCATCATGCACAGTCAGCACTGCTCTATCAGCCCAGTAATGTCTCAGCACTCCCTGCAGTTGGCTTTTGTCGGCCAGCCGTCAGTGCAGTACTCCATCAGTGCGGAGACATGTGCTGTCTGCCCGCAGGTGCTCACGTAGGCTGCTCAGATAATCTCCACTGACAGGAATGTTGCTGATGACAGAGTCTACATAGATGTTGGTGTCCTCTAATAGGCTTGTGTCTGTGTGTGTGTTCTTGCGGCTCTCAGAGGAGCACGCGATAAGGTGTCGGCTGTCCCCAGGCTTTTGCCAGGGACATGATTGACTGTATAGTTGTAGCTCATGAGTCTCATCCTAAATCTTTGGACTCTTGGTGGGAGGTCATCCAAAACTTTCCCTCCCAGCAGACTCACCAACGGCTTGTGGTCAGTTTCCAGCTCGAATGGTCTTCCCAGGATGAAACAGCTGAACCTTTCACATGCCCACGTCGCAGCCAATGCCTGCTTCTCTACTTGAGCATAACGCTGCTCTGTTGGTGTCATTGACCTGGACGCATATGCCACAGGTGACCACATGGCATCGCTTTTCTGCAGCAGGACTGCCCCCAGGCCAAAGGAAGAGGCATCAGCAGAGATCTTTAGAGCACTGTTTGGGTTGTATAATGTGAGCACTGGTGTGGATGACAGCTCTGTTTTTAACTGATCAAAGGCGGCCTGCTGCTCTGTCCCCCAGTGGTTCTTCTTGGACAGCAGGTCTCGTAGCACTTTGTCTTTTTCAGCCAGGTTAGGCAAGAAGCGGCCCAGCTGATTGACCATGCCCAGAAAACTCCTGAGTTGGCTGACATTTTTGGGTGCATCCATTTCTTGTACTGCTCTCGTCTTCTCTGGATCTGGCTTCACTCCATCTGCTGAAATCACATGACCCAGGAATCTGACTGTGTGGCGTGTGAGCTCACATTTGTCCATGTTGAGCGTAATGCTGGCCTTATATGCCTTCTCTAGCACCGCATGTAGCCGCACATCATGCTCCTCCTGCGTCTGTCCCCGGACCAGGATGTCATCCATGTGACACAGTACCCCCTCCAGGCCACCGGTCACTTCTGTCATCATCATCCTTTGAAAGTGCTCGGGGGCTGATGCTATGCCAAAGGGTAGACGGTTAAAATAGTTGCGCCCAAAAGGCGTGATGAAGGTGGTGTATTTGGCAGACTCTTTTGTCAATGGTACTTGCCAAAAGCCCATGTTGGCATCTAATTTGCTGAATACTGTTGCGCCGGCTAGCATGCCCAGAGTGTGCTCGACAGAAGGCAGGATAAACCTTTCTCTGCATACTGATCCATTCATCATTGTGAAGTCCACACAAATGCGAACATCACCTGTTTTCTTCGGCACCACCACCATCCCGGCACACCAATCAGTCGGCTCCTCAATCTTGGTGATTACGCCCATCTTCTCCATACGGTCTATCTCCTTCCTCACTTTTCCCGTAAGCGGCAGAGGGCATCTGCGCGGCGTGTGGAGAGAGACGGGCACAGCCTCTGGCTTCAATCTAATTGAGTATGGCCTCCGAACAAGACCCAAGCCGCTACACAGCTTCGGATATTGTTGTTTCACTGAATCCACGGTGATGCCGTTAACCCTGCACACCAGCTGAAGCCGTTCTATGGCAGGTCGTGCAGGTCTTTTACTACATAAATGTTCTCTATGGCTGTCTTTTTGCCTCTGCGCAGTGTTTCTCTGGCTACACCCAGGACAGAGAGTGTATTGCCCCCTGGCCCAAACAATGGGCGTGTCGACACGGCCAGGCGCTTCACATCGTGCCCGCCTGTAATGTCATGGTACACCTCGGCTGGCATGGCGGTGACCTCAGCACCAGTCACTATTTTAAAGCACACTTTTTTTTGTCTCACTTCTAGCTGCACCGTCCACGGGTCTTTTCCAGCATCCACGGCTCCCAGGAAAAAGCTCTCTTCTTCCTCTGTAGTGACAGCATTGAGAGATTTTGCACTGTTTCTGCACACTCTACCATAATGTCCCTTTTTGCCACAGTTGTGACACACAGCATCTTTAGCAGGGCATTCCCATTTCCCATGCGAGGGCATTTTTCCACATCTATAACAGGCCTTTGAACCTGGCTGAGGCCATGTATTAAGTCTATTTTTGCTTGGTGTTTGTGCTTGTGGCTGAGGCTTTGAGGGAAATTTGGGTTTTCTGTAGCTTTTAGCATGCACAGCATCAACATTAGAGCACTTGCTAGCACCGCTATTTTCTCCTCTTAAGTCAGACCACTGTCGTCTAACTTCTTCAGACTGCCTTGTTTTTGTTATTGCAGTTGCAAGGGTTAGGTCTCTGTCTAGCTGTAGCTTTTCTGACAATGAGACGTTTCTCAGCCCGACCACTAACCTGTCGCGGATCAGCTCGTTCTGTAACTGTCCATAGTTGCAGCGTTCAGCTAATCCGTATAGAGCAGTGATGAATGAATCCACCGTTTCTCCTGGCAGTTGCACACGCTGATTGAACTTGGCTCTTTCATAGATTACATTCTTTTTAGGTACAAAAAATGCATCAAAGCCCCCCTCGACATCCGTGTACTCCCTCCTCTCATCTGCAGTTAGCGTTAGCCCCTTTAGCACAATCTCCTGATCCAACGCTCCCATTCTTGAGGCTTGGTGAAATCGGATGGCTCTGGAGGTTGTATTGTGAACGTAGCAGTTGGTGTGGGTTGCGCCATATCTGCAGGCTCGTCTCCCATTTCGCGCCAAAACGATACCCCTTCCTCTTCTTTATTTATTTTTTGCTTACAAGGATCCCATCTCCGACATCATGTTGCGTTTATTTGTACAATAAAGCTCGTACCACAACGTAAACGGAGTCTGTCTTTATTTAGCAACTCTGTACAGCAGCTGCCTGCTCGTGTGCATGCCCAGGCAATTCCCTAACTGCCACACCCCCGGGTTCCCACGTCACCTCCGCCCACCGCATTCCTTACACACTTATTCCCATAATACCACAGTCTACACCCCAGCGATATCAACATTAACTTTTCTCATTTTAGATAGCCCTTGTCTTCCCCCTCCTCCCCTTCCCCCTTCCCAGCTCCCCTTCTAGTCCTTCTGTTTCCGCCTCTTCCTTTCTTATTCCCGCACCACCCCCCCCCCCCCACATCAGTCTGAAGAAGGGTCTCGACCCGAAATGTCGCCTATTCATTCTCTCCATAGATGCTGCCTCACCTGCTGAGTTTCTCCAGCATTTTTTGTCTACCTTCGATTTTTCCAGCATTTGCAGTTATTTCTTAAATAGTTCTTGGAGAAGACTGAACCAGCGGGCAGCGGCACGAACGAATGGACGACTGACGGTGGCGCCCCCGGTTTCGCCCCGGTGGTGGAAATTTTCTTTTAAGTTATACTATGTTAACACGTTAATAATAACATTAATATTAATGTGTTAACGTAGCAAGCGTCATTGTAATCATGGTACAACTAGAAAAAATAGCACGACCTTTTAGCAAATGGTAAAAAAAAGGCTGATTTAGGCACTCGATTGTGAAAAAGGCATTATCTTGGCGAAATCATCAAAACTTACATGAAAAGGCCACGTGGCATTTATGGCAAAAATCCTGGCTCTATTTATTAACATGTTGGTTCCCTTGAGGAAAAAAACATTGTTTATGTTCTATAATATTTTCTTTTCAGGGTCACTGCTACTATCATGGTCATGTGCAAGGATATTCTCAATCTACTGTCAGCCTCAGCACTTGTTCTGGTCTCAGGTATGAATTAAACATTTTCCATTTGCAACATCTATTCTCTTTTTATTAAAATTATATTCTTTCTCCTTTGGGTGCATGAATTGATTTTCTAAATAACAAGCTGCATGTGGTATCCTTGTTTTATTTTCGGATTCTTTGGTTTTCGTAAGATGAAGATGGTTTTAGGTCAGGAGAGCAGTGATGGTCTGACTCAATGGTACAAAAGGGCGTTCCCTCCTTATTTTTGCTCCTTACTGAAGAGGCAATCCAAAGCTTTGCCATGTGATTAAACAAATCAATACAAGTAAGACAGCGATATCATTAGAGTGCAAAGTGAAATGGTCATTTATCTAGATACTAAAGACTTATTTAACAGTATAACCTTGAAATTTTGTCCAACATCACTTACCTTCTTAGTGCTCTGAATGATTGTAAATGTCTTTATTTGTCAGCACATCATATATGTGCTGTTTATAGTTTGCTTCATACAGCAGGCAAAATTGTAGCACTCATGAGGCTCTGGACTATTGTTATTATTTGCGTAAGATTACTCTGTGTAGACAAGACCTGCAAGTGGCTCAACCCTCCAACAGTGAACCAAAATTACAACAGCATTTAGTTCTGCTGCATTCCTACCCAGCCCACTTCTAGATAGTCCCAAGTCATCTGTCTTCCATCAACTAGGTTCCGTCAATTATTAAGATTTCATTATTTGTGATGGCTCCCAATACATGTCCACTTCCACACATCCATTCCATCTACAATGTACCTTGGCCCCATTGATTTTACTGACCTCTTCTTGATTATTTCTGAATCATTTCCCTGATTATCAATCTATTCTTCCTCTGGCCTTTTCAACTCATGAAAATCTCACACATTCACCCTACAACCTGTGCTCTTACCTTCATTTAAATTTTGCAACCCTGTTTCATCACTGTCCTCTCCCTCCTCCAGTCTCGGCTTGAACACACTTGCCATACAATTTTCACTCTCCGTGATCATAAGGCCATAAGGGATAGGAGTAAAATTCGGCCATTTGGCCCATCAAGTCTACTCCACCATCCAATCATGGCTGATCTATCTCTACCTCCTAACCCCATTCTCCTGCCTTCAACCCTAACCTCTGATAGCTGTACGAATCAAGAATCTCTCTATCTCTGCCTTAAAAATATGCACTGATAGCCTCCACAGCCTTCTGTCGTGAAAAATTCTACAGATTCACCACCCTTTGACTAAAGAAATTTCTCCTCCAGGTCCACAGGTCCAGTGCTGACAAATGCTCATCATAGGTTAACCTACTCATTCCTGGGATCATTCTTGTAAACCTCCTCTGGACCCTCTCCAGAGCCAGCACATCCTTCCTCAGATATGGTGCCCAGAATTGCTCACATTATTCCAAATGCGGCCTTACCAGTGCCTTAGTGCCTCAACATCACATCCTTGTTTTTGTATACAAGCCCTCTTGAAATAACTTGCAGATTAACTTTTTGGGAATCCTGCACCAACGCTCCCAAGTCCCTTTGCACCTCCAATTTCTGGATTTTCACCCCATTTAGAAAATAGTCTCCACCTTTATTCCTACTAGCAAAATGCATGTCTCCACTCTTTGCTACACTATATTCCATCTGTCACTTCTCTGCCCACTCTCCCAACCTGTCCAAGTCCTTCTGCAGAGTCCCTGCTTTCTCTACACTACCTGCACCATCCAGCCGACCTGCTATCCATGTTAGTATCTGCCCTTTGATACCATGGGCTCTCATCTTCCTTAGCAGCCTAATGTGTGACACCTCATCAAAGGCTTTCTGAAAATCTAAGTAAAGTACATCTACTGACTCTCCTTTGTCTGTCCTGCTATTTACTTCTTCAAAGAATTCCAGCAAATTTGTCAAGCAAGACCTCCCCTTCACAAAGCCATGCTGACTTCGGCCTATTTTACCTTGAACATCTAAGTACTCCGTAACATCCTTTATGAGGTAACTATGAGAGTTTATCGAGGAGAGGCCTTTGTGTGTTTTTTTTTTGCAATAATTCTGTAATACAGCTCATAAGCCTTGTAATTATATCTGGGGCAAAATAACATTACAGGAACCGGTAATGAAATATTGTGGACACTTGTGTCACCTTAATGTGGTGAATCTAGCTTTCAAAAATATTAATTTATGAATAAATGAACATACAAGCGTAGCAGGATTAGGTCATTCATCCTCATGAGCCTGTCATGAGCCTGCCATCACGGTCGATCTGATTATAAACTCTATGAGCCTTCACTTTTCTGTCAACTGAAGCTAATCAATTAAAATACACTTGATAAGTTTTCATTCCTCTGAGAAAGTAACTCAAGTGTACATTATAATGAAACACCACAACATTACGCTCCACTAAAATGCAAATAAATTTTGATTAAAAAAACATCTGTAAAAGATCAAGCGCACGGAAATATCTTGTTTTACTGCTTTACCGTGTTGAAGATTAAAGAGATCCTTGCAGCTTATAATATTAACATGTTATCCATCTTATTTCTTTATGCAACTGTAGAAGACAGATCCTGATGTTTTGATAAAATATCCAGAGCAGGTTTGAGAGATCGTGGCTATCAGGGGGATTAGTTAGCCTGACCTTTTTATGTACTTGTGTTAACAAAGCTGTGCATTGCCAACGCTGAGGCTACAGTTACAACTTCATGTAGATGTGTAATGGGTTGATCAGGCTCTTCCTGGTCCATGCCTTGTGTTTTCTACCCTTGTGAACCAGTCAGCCCCACTGATCTACAGTGGCCCTAGGCAACAGTTCAAGCTCCCAGCCTCACTGGCACGGCTTTGCCCCAAAACTTTATATCTAATGAGTGGAGCATAGTAAATAAAATGTAAAGATTTGAAATTAACCCTCTTCCTTCACCCTCACACTTCAGAAAATGAATATTAGCTGCCTAGTGGAATATTTTAACTTGGGCTTCATCACAAATGACAGGAGAAGCTGTCTTTCTGAATCTAACAGATGGAAAGAGATAAATTAGCATTGACAGAGACCGTAATCTATGTACAGGCCTTGAGCATTTAGTTTCTGCTCTAAGACACACTTTTTGGTGACATCACCAGTATTTATTATTTAACCCAAACTATTCAAAATATTTGAAGCCCTACTTCAGATTCCTGTTATCGCCGGAGTTTAACCAGTTTCCAAATAAGGAGTAAGATTGCTGAATATTTCCAACATTTTCTGTTTTAATTAGAGAGGAAATGTTCACATTTTTCATCTTACACATTTCATTGGATCACTGACTGGTAGTTTTTCCACACATTAACGGTTCCTTTAATTCCTTCCATGTGTAGCCATTACTTTGTAGAATCATAGAAAATTGACAACACAGGAGGTAGTTCACCTCTCATGTCCACCACGCCAGTTGACAAACAAACCTGCCCGGTTGAATTCCTCTTTCCAGCATTTGATCCAGTGCCCTGCAAGTCCCAGCTCTTCAAGGACTCATCCAACTACTTTGAATGAAATGATGGCTTGTGTCACTTTCACTCTTTCAGGCAGTGAGATGTAAACTTGTAACACCCTCTGGGGGGTGGGGAGGGGGGGGGAAGAATTCTTCCTGATCTCCTGTCTATTTCTTCCAACAATTACTTTAATAATGGCTTTGATCCCTCTGCTAGAGGAAATGTATTTATTATTTTTACTCTGCTTAACCAATCTACTGTGTCTAGACACTTCATATTTTTATATGGCTCAATTAAATTTTCCTCAATTCTAAAATAACCAGTCCGAGCCTCTGCAATCTTGTCTCATTGCTCACATTTTCCAGCCCTGATATTATCCTCTTAAATCTCCTTTGCAACCTCTCTCATGCAGTCGCATCTTTCCTGCAATGTGGCGACAAGAACTATGTGCAGTCCTCAATCTGTGGTCTAGCATAACCTCAGGACCCTCGACTGACAATGGACAACATCACAATGGCTGTATTGAACACCTTATTAAGCTGCTCTTGGCATAAACTTTAAGGTCGCTCGGTTCATACTCAACTCTCAATATTCTCCCAGCAAATACATTAATTCACAGTTCTACCAATTGAATTTTACTTGATACATTTTTACCCATGTGACCAGACCAAGCTATATCTTCTTGTAGTCTAAAGCTTTCCCTCTCACTGTCAAGCTACAGAGCCAATTGCCTAATTTATAACTTTTTCATCTATGTTTTTATGACTAAATTATTTATGTGAGCAATAATCAGAAACAGAGCAACTTCTGAAGCTGGTGGAACCCTTTTGGAAATAACTTTTCAGTTGCAAAAGACTCATAAAATATTACCATTTGCCTACTATCACCGAGCTAATTTCTAATCCGACGCCTCCCTTCCTTGGATCCCATTGGCGTTTACTTTTTTGACCAGGCCACCATATGGAACTTGTTCAAAAGCTTAGGTAACGTCCATGTAGAATACATCACAACAGACATTATTCTTACATACTCAAAAAACAACGCAACAAACTTCATCAGATGTAGGGTTACCAACAATAAGGGATAGATAGTGGGCAGGATACAAGGGAAGGAGCAGGGAGAATCCTTTCATGCTTTCTTAACAGGACTAAGGTAGTGACGTTTCAAAGATTTTGAGAAATTACTCCTCAGATCAGATTATTTGTAGGATCTGAGAGGATGATCTGAGAGAAGGCAGGCACGGGTTACTGATACAGGAAGATCAGCCATGATCACAATGAATGATGGTGCTGGCTCGAAGGGCCAAATGGTCTCGTCCTGCACCTATTTTCTATGTTTCTATGTTTCTATGAGAGTGCAATCAGAAGAACAATAGACAATAGACACTAGGTGCAGGAGTAGGCCATTTGGCCCTTCGGGCCATTCAATGTGATCATGGCTGATCATCCCCAATCAGTACCCCATTCCTGCCTTCTCCCCATATCCCCTGACTCCGCTATTTTAAGTCCTATCTAGCTCTCTCTTGAAAGCAGCCAGAGAACCTACCTCCACCACCCTCTGAGGCAGAGAATTCCACAGACTCACCACTCTCTGTGAGAAAAAGTGTTTCCTCGTCTCCGTTCTAAATGGCTTACCCCTTATTCTTAAACTGTGGCCCCTGGTTCTGGACTCCCCCAACATCCGGAACATGTTTCCTGCCTCTAGCGTGTCCAAGGCCTTAACAATCCTATATGTTTCAATGAGATATCCTCTCATCCTTCTAAACTCCAGAGTGTACAAGCCCAGCTGCTCCATTCTCTGAGCATATGACAGCCCCGCCATCCCGGGAATTAACCTTGTAAACCTACGCTGCACCTCCTCAATAGCAAGAACACCTTCTTTGGGAGAGTTACCTCTAAAAAAACATTCAGATATAGACTGGAAGCATTGGATGGTCAGCGATAGAAAGTGAATGCAGTGAAGAATAACCAACAACAGGAAAAGTGCAGGCAAGGTTGCTTAGATGTTGCAATTTTGTAAGGAGCAGTTGGAATGGTTGATAATAAAAAGCCTTGCATATGGAAACATGTGCGATATGGATTGGAAACTGCATCATGAAGAGGATGATGAAAGAGTCTGAAGAAGGGTCTCGACCCGAAACGTCAGCCACTCCTTCTCTACAGAGATGCTGCTTGTCCTGCTGAGTTACTCCAGCATTTTGTGTCAACCTATGAAAATTCCTGAAATGGGTGGAATAAGCACTGCAGAGACAGAGTAAGAACACAATGTACCTGCTGCCAAATAAGGTCAATTATGTGACAGGAACACCAACTAAATGATATTATTTGAAGAGGTTGACGTAGGGGTAGCCTGTGACATTTCAGCAAGACAGCAATATCCTCCCGAAGCCAGCACAATTGAAATCAATGAGTCATATGCTATTATGTCACTAAGGCTGGAATGAACCCAGGAGTTGGACGCTTTGCCCCAGAGATACCAGCAGTGCATTTTCTTTCTTTGCCATTTCCTATCTAGGTCACTTGATGGATAACAGTGCTGCTTTGGGGAGAGGAGGGAAACATAACAAGCTTTCAGTTTGGTTTAAAATGTGTATTACCCAATTCCAAAGTTACATGACTCTGGAATTTCTCCAGCACGCTATGCCCTGATGGCATCCTCCCAGATGGAGCAACAAAGAGATGACAAGTGACACTGTGCCACTATGAAACATTATCAATAAATGAAGCCTGCTGGCGCACACATTTATACAATAAAAGTACAGAGAAATGTACTTACTTCAGATTTACAATTTTACATGCTTTGTGCTTCTCTTCAAATTTTTATGTTAGTCCTGTCTTTCAGAGAATTGAAACAGTTCACGATGCAAGACAGTGATAACAATCCACAATGCATCCTGACGTTTAAATGGTCTTTTGAGGCGTAACTTACTGTTTGCTAGGCTAATTCCATTAGGTGTGCATAGTAGCAGAACAGTGGTAACTTCCAAAGGTGGAGGAGAGAGCTAGATCTAGGAAGAGATCCCGTCAATTTAACACAACACCCTAATGACAAAAGATTCGCTGAAAGCTATTTCAGAAATGCTCCACTAGTAATTGCTAAACACTTTCAGGTTTGTTTCATTGCTTTTCCATCACTTTAGTAACATAATGCTCAACAAAAAATCCTGCAGATGGATCTCAAAGCATAATTCCAATATGAGTCACAATAACATTGGTAGCAGAAACAAAAGTAATCAGGTTGCTTCACGATGCAAGGAAAATCTCTCTGTGGAGTCATGTGCTGCTAATGAATCCTGCAGCTTTGCATCAAAGAAATCAAAGCAGGGTTTCTTAGCAATGTGAAATTTGAACCAAAGTTAACTTGCGATGAGTGCAGGAAAGTCCTGACATATGAAGTACAAGCAGACAGTTTATGTTGGCATTTTCTTCACTCCTGACCATGGTGCATTACATCAAATCAATTCAAGCTCTCAAATAGTTGGAAAATATAAAAGCTCCTTTATGCTTTATGGTTTCCTGAAATGTGAAGATTTATTAAATTTAATTGGGTTTTCACTAAAGATAAATTGCTACAAACTTAAAAATGCTGTGGCAAACATTTCAGCTGCCACTTAACAAATATTAATTGCTGATCATTTTTTTAAAGCAGATTAATAACAACGTTGAAAAAAACAACACATTTTCGTTAGTTTATGTGTAGGCCAGTAAAAGGGAGGACTTTTATCCCCCATTAATTTGACTGGCATCCAAACTTTTTTAGTATTTCTTTCAGAAATATATTTTAATTCATTGCAAGTTTAGATTTTAATAATGAACGGCTTGATTTTTTCTAAAGAGACCAGCATTTAATAATGATAATTTATATGCTGTCTTTATCATTGAGAAAATGTCCCTTAGTGCTTCATATAGGCAGATTTGCAACAAAGGATATATTTGATGACCGAAAGACTTGCAAGGAGACATTTTTCATTGTACATTTAATAGGAGTAACCAGGTATTGAAGATGTAGAAAGATTTCAAAAGAATTCCTGAGTGTATAGTCTGCTTCATGGAAAGCAAAATAGTAAGATTAAACGAGAACTTACCAAGTTTGAAGGTTGATCTGTATTTTACGAGGAGTCGCGGTGAGGGATTTCGTGAAGATCCCGCCAGCACGCATGCGCGGCATCCTTCAAAGCAGCGGTGTGGAATCACAGAAACACATCATGACTAAAAATAGTAAGATGAAGAACGTAGAACTCCCTAGTTGACCTTATGATAGAGGGTGGGAGCGGTGGGCACTAAATCCCTCACCGCGACTCCTCGTAAAATACAGATCAACCTTCAAACTTGGTAAGTTCTCGTTTAATCTTACTATTTTACTTCGGAGTCACGTGAGTGACTTCGTGAAGATTTCAAAGCTCTGTGATTTCACGCCCTAGACAACGTCCATGCTTATCACACTGCCGCCAGTCTGATGGAGGAAGGCTGTTAATGCAGTTCAGTCGAAACTGGCTGAAAAATCAACACAATTTATTAATCAAATAAACAACAAATAACCCCTAATTCGGGGACAGACATTCACTGAGCGGTTCCCAGAATAGCTTCTGCGAATGTCGCAGGGGCGACCAGTGGCTTGTTGTAGAACCGTTGAAAGGTTTCTTCACTGGCCCAGCCCGCGGTGGCGAGGATGTGGTCCATGGGCACCTCCATGGCCCTCGCCGCTGATGTGGATGCGGCCCTGGTGGAATGAGACTTAAAAATGTTAGTAGCAACTCCTGCTGCATCCAGCACCACCCTGAGGCACCTGGCGATAGTCTGTACAGTCACCCGATGATGCGGAGGTTTGTGGCTGATGAGGAGCCCCTGTTCCTTCATCCTGATAACTCCTGTAACTCGGATGTAGTGGTGGAGATGGGTGACTATGCAGAGAGTGGCATCTACAGGGTACGCCCGAAATTCCAACTGCAACCCATGCGCCCCTGGCCTGTGCTGCTTCAATAATTCTTGGACAAAGAAATTTATTTGACCAGGGGTGGCCACCATGCTGTCCAGTCGTAGTTTTTGTAACATCTGGACTCGTTGGGCTGTAGTCAGTGCCATCAGCATCACCACCTTGAGAGTGAGCTGTTTCAGTGGTAGCTCATTCATTGGAGCCCAGCTCCTCAGTAGGGTCAGTACGATCCCCAAATCCCACGTGACGATATATCTGGGTCGCGGAGGGTTGGTGTTGAACACTCCCCTCATTAGTTTAGACACCAGGTGGTTGGAGCTGATACCTATATCCAGGCATGAGGACAGCGCACTCCTGGCGCTGTTGATGGCACTGTAGCTGAGGCCAGCATCGAAATGGAGGCCAGCTAGAAACTCCAGGACATCAGGTATCATTGCCGAGTTGGAAGTCTTGTTGGTCCGGGCACAGAATGCCTCCCACTTCCTGATTTGGGTGAGGTACTGTTTCCGAGTTGATTCTCGGCATGATGCGGCGATAAGTTCTATGGCTCGTGATGAGATGCCCGCCTGGATGAGTGGTCTTTTCAGAACCTGCAGGCCAACAAGTTTAAGTGACCATGGCAAGGATGACTAACCCCCGTAATGGGGTGAGTAATCAATTGGGGATGTTTCCCAATCGCCATCCATGGTTGTTTTAAAATTTTAACGACCATCGGGTACCATGGTTGTGTAGGCCAGTCGGGAATGATCAATATGCCAGTTGCAGAGTCTAGTTTAATTTTCTGCAATACCCGACTGATGAGGCAGAATGGGGAAATGCGTAGCAAAACCATTTCCCCCAATGGATAGAAAACGCATCCATTGCTATTGCCCCAGGGTCTGGTTCCCACGACACATACGTTGGTATCTGATAGTTCAGCCTGGACGCAAATAGGTCAATATCTGATGTCCCATAGTGAGCTATAATGTCTCCAAAAATTTGGGGGTTCAACATCCACTCGATGTTGTCATTGAATACTCATGACCTGGTGTCCGCCACTGTATTAAGCTTCCCAGGCAAATAGGTTGCAGTAATCCAAATATTCCTTTCAATGCACCAGTACCAAATTGTGTTAGCCAATTCATCACAAGATAGCGACCTGATACCACCCATATGATTGATGTAAGCCACCACTGTAGTATTATCTATTTGAAGGCGGACATGTAAATCCCGTGAATTAGTACAGTAAGCCCGCAGTCCATGAAATGCCCTCAGCATTTCTATATAGTTTATCCCGTGTGACTCCAGGAATGTAGACTCATGAGAGTTCCATCTGCCACCACAACTGGACATCGTATCAGTTGCTCCCCAGCCTTGTGCGCTTGCGTCAGTTTGTAGCACAACGTCAGGGTTGCTCACTATGATGGGTCTGTGACACTCTCTAATATTGTCAACCCACCATTGTAGCTCGTTTCTAGCCTTCGGTGGTAACCGAATTGGCCGATCAAAGTGCACAGCATTTGTTTTTAATGCTGTGATCTTTGTTCTTTGTAAATTTTGGTAGTGTAGTGGTCCAAATTGTGCAGCTGGGAATGCAGCTACCAATTCCCCTATAACTTTTGCTGTTTGCCGAATGGTCGGTACCCTGGCGCAAGCAAGACTGTGGCATTCTTCTATTATAGCAGTAGCTTTATTGGTTGGGATGGTAATCTTCATTAAATTGGTGTCTAGGGTGAACCCCAAATAATCCATAACCCGTACCGGGTGCAATTTTGATTTGTCTGGATGAATTACAAACCCCAGCTTCTCGAAGAGAGCCTTAGTTGCAGTCACTGCCCGTGTTGCCAATTGGAAGGTCTGACCCACTATAAGGATATCATCCAAATATGTCATTACCATATAATTTTGTTGTCGGAGAAGAGTCAATATAGGTTTTACCAATTTTGTAAACAGCCTAGGGGCTGTGGTGATTCCATTGGGCAATGCCTTGTACTCCCATAATTGATCCTTCCAGACAAACTTTAGGAATTTCCTGTGAGCCTCAGAGATGGGCACCGTATAGTATGCATCTTTCAAATCGATGCATGCCATAAAGTACCCTGGGTAAAGCATCTGCTTGGCTGTTTCAAAAGTATCCATTTTGAAATGGGTATATTGTACAAAAGTGTTCAGCTCAGTTAAGTCTATTATAATCCGACATCCCCCATCTTTTTTAATTCTGGTGAAGATGTTGGACACGAACTCAATAGGTTCATGCTTGGTTTTTCCAATTACCCCTTTTGCTGCTAGCCGTATAATTTCAGCATGTCCTGCCTCCACCTCTTTTTGGGATAGAGTAAACTTCCTATGAGGCGAATGCTGGGTAGGGGGATTTATACCTCCAATAAATTCCATAACATAACCTTGAACACTTTGTAAAATAAACTCATCTGTGGTGACAGTTTTCCATATGTCCAAAAAAGCCCGCAATCGCCCACCTATTCGTGCAGGAGGGGATGCTACGGCGTGAGAGGAACCAGACCCCCTTACCTCCATGGTTAACGGCGGTTCCGTACGTACGGTGTTTTGGTTGGACGTTGTGGAGGTTGACGGGGTGGCGGCCGCATTTTCCATGCAGGCCGCTGTTGGCCTTGCCCTAAAAAAGGTTGTTGTGTTTGCGGAAGTGGAGGTAGGTAGGACCTTTGTGGCCTGTCCGGCAGTTGTGGTTTCCAGGTTGTGTTTGGCTGTTGCCGGTGGTATGGGTGAAGTCTGGCCATCGGAGGTTTCATGAGGCCCGCTGTTTTGGCCTCCTCGTCCAGTTCCTTCACCTGTTTGGACAGGTCTCCAAACAACTGATGTGGCGGTGGAGCGGTTGATGGTCGGCACAACCCCGCGAATTTGGGGTTGAGTGTGGGCTTTATGGAGCTCTTACGCAGGCAGTTTATCTCATACTGGACGTTGCATAGGAGTGCCAGTGTGTCTTGCTGTTCACTGGACACATTATCCCCGTCCAGGGTCCTAGCAAACGCCGTTATGCCCGTGGAGAGAACCATTTAAGATATGCTGGAGGCGGACATCCTGCATCCTGGTGGCCGTACTCAAGTGTCCCCAGATCTGGGCATTAACCAAGGGCACACTGAGGTTGATGCAGTTCTCGGGCGGTTTTATTTTCTCCAAGGTATCATTGAGTTCTGGTTGCGTAGTCAGGTAATCAATGGTGCCCGCCAATTTGTGGTGCAGAGGTTCACCTGTCTGTGTAGTAGCGGCAAACTTACCCACCACATCCAGCATATCCTCCTCATGCTCTGGCTCAGCGGTCACTGGCTGTCCCGGGTCGTCTTCAAACACAGCAGCTGGGCAGTTGTAACGCTTCTGGCTGGAGACGATGAGATGCTGAGTGGGCTCCTCGCACGGCTAGTGGATGCCCGCGAGTCCCGCTCTTCCCGTTCCCGGTCCCGCTGGAGGAGTTGCTCCACTAAGAGCTCCAACCGCTCTATGCGACCGTCCCTGCTATCTGCAGCAGACAAGCCGACTTCCCCAGGCCCTGCGAAATCACTGGGGCTTCCACCATCGGACCACACTTCCGTAAGGTGCTGTCTAGGGTCCAATGGCAGGTTGTCGTGACCTACCGCCCAAGTAGGATCATACGACTCCCGCACGGACTCTCCACTAGTCTGTCTTCTCCGAGACTGTGGCGGCCCACCTGGGCCCACCTGTCTGATATGAAGGCAGGTGAGTTGGATCGGCACCGGCCCCCAGAACCTGGCTCCCCGGAGTCCGTGCAGGCTTACCTCCACACTTGCCCATCTTTTGGCGTGGAGGCGCATGGTCGGCCGCTCCCTGAGCTGAGCTGACCGACCGCCTACTGCTGCCACCTCCGCCCTTGACCGCAGCCTGACGGGGTGTTTTGTCGGCGGTATCTGCTCCTGCAGGCCTACTTGACGCAGCAGTGGAGCTGCCAGACTGCACTACGGCAGATCTCCCTGGCAGTGGTACGTGCTGGTGCACTTTTGCAGGGCTCCCCTGTCGTGCAGCTGTCCCCCGGCCCAGCCCCCTCGGGTCTTCTGGAACTCGGGGAGAGGTCGCTTGTGAAGAGTGAGGCCCCTTAGCACGCACCTGTTTCCCCCCTCTTTTCTTGGGGGAAGGGGGCTCGAAGTCTGGATCCATTGCATCCAGCTCCGGGGCGGTAAACCACTCGGGTGAGTCAGGCGCTAGAGTAGCGGGAGTGCCCAACTTCCGCATTCCTGCCCCCACATGCCTCGAAGCTGCCGGTGGTGCTTGCAGCTCCGGGGACAAGGGCCGTTGGCTGGTCGATGCAGCACGGCTTCTCGACAGCGTCGCCTTCCTTTTGCCCTTGTCCATCCTGTGGAGTAAAGGTAAGTACTTACCTGCCGGCCTTATGAAGGAGCCGGAGGAGAGAGCGCACTCCCCCCCCCCCCCCAGCCTGCCGATGCAAATGCGCGCGACGATATGCCGCGCATGCGTGCTGGCGGGGTCTTCACAAAGTCACTCACGTGACTCCGAAGTAAAATAGCCATTAGTTGGAAAAGTCTGTTCAGAAACAGAACGCATAGATTTTAAGGGAGGAAGTTGTGGAGTTGGAGTAGGCTACATGGTGGCGTGGAGCTCTCAATGTAGTTAATTTTAAAGGTGAACATTTTATGATGTATGTTTAGGAGCTGTATCTTCTGACAAAACCTATGTTTCCTTTAACAGGGGATTTGTTTCATTCGAAAATAAAAGTTATATATTAGAACCCATTGAAGGTGCTACCAATAATACACACTTGATCTACCGAGCAGAAAATCTGCAGGGCATTGTGGGTGCCTGTGGCCATGACTACAGAACTTCAGAAACCACCATGGACAACATTGTTGAGTCCTTGCAGAGATCTTCCTCAAGGGTAGGTTAATTACATTAATTCAGGGGAACAAAATCTGACATATAATGTGTGGCCAAGTAGCAATAATGTTTTAAGAAGCTTTGTGAAATGAACTTCCTTATGTAATTATTTTCCAATGGATCAGCTATCACCCAGTTTTGACTGGTTTTGTAACTGATCTAATTTATGTGTCTGTTTATGTTGGCGTTAAGTCTTAGCAATAGTCCATCTTCCAATTTAAGAATTACAGAGAGGTTGGAGTTCAATGTTTTTCTTTTCATACAAAAACTTTTCTTTAAGTTTTCATAAGCCCTTTTTGTTTAAGACTTAACTAGTAAAGGATGTTCCTTCAGTTAATAGAACTCTGGTATTTGGGAAGATCTGGGGTTCACTGCTGTTTGGGTCAGCAGACAGCAGACTGTATTTCTAAGATGAAGAGAACATTTTGTGCCTGGCAGTGTTCTGCAGTGTCACAAGTTCATTGTTCAGCATTGTAAGGAAAATATTAAATGTGCAATTCTGCAATTTCCCATTACCCATTTCTCCGTGAGGTTATTCACAGTTGGAGCACAATGATTTCTTAGAATTGAAAGTTGCCAATTTTTACAAAATAATTATAAAATACAATAATTTGGCATTGCTTTATCTTAAATAATGCACAACAGACTCTTGGTGGAAAATTACATTCATATAGGTCCATGCAAATTGAAGAGTGTTGATATGCTTAGGAATTACAAATGACTGCATGGACTCACTATGCAGAATCACCAGTGATTTTTAGCTTATGTTGCATACACAATTAATGTTGAAATCATTGCCAAACAGAAGATATACTGTGGAAATAAAAAGTTTGAGTTTTATTATGCTTAGCATGTTCTCCAGATAACCAAAGTTGAACTGCAATTGGTATTGGTTTGCAGGCAACATTGTGCTCTGCAAGAGTCTAAATTCCTTGTAAGTTAAATGTCCAGTTAATCCACTGGCAGTGATATTGATGAAAGATACCAAATCTTACCAGGTGACGAGTAGAGTTCACTGCTCCGTTCGGACAAGAGTAATGCATCTTTAACATTCCTGTGTGTAAGCAGATAGGTCTTCATTTTACCATCTCATGAAAAACAGGATCTCAATATTAGACTAATGTCCGAACAAGGATTACTGTATATGCTCTAAAACCAGGACTGTAAAATGATCCTACAAACTTCTGACTGAGAAATCTGAACACTTCCCCTTTGCTACTGGATGCTTAATTGCACAGTTTTAAATTCTTCCTTTCATGTGTCGAATCCCTAAAGCAATTCTAGGCACATTCGTATAACAATTATATGGTTGTTGATTAGAATACAAAATAACCTAACTATTGTTATTCATACAGTCTTGTGCAGCCAAAGAACCAACCACAATTCTATTGACTTACACCCAATTTAATAATCTGACCTACTGCCACAGTGAAAACTAACTGCATCAACTCTCTGATGAGAGTTCTATAAGACCCTCTCTCACTACCCGCCCTCTGTGTATCAAACTGTATTGGATTTCAGAGATTACAAACACTTCAGAATGAATAGAATAGAATGCATTTCATTGGCATTCAAACAACTTGGTTTGAACGAAATTGCATTTTCTACAGTCTTTTACATTACAAAAAAACCTAAGACCCACACTTAACACAGTTCACATAAACATCCATCACAGTGAGTGTCCAACACCTCCTCACTGTGATGGAAGGCAAAGTCTTATCTCTTCCCTTTGTTCTTCTCCCACGGTCCAGCAGTCCAACTGCAGCGTCTAGGTGAACTGGGGCTCCGAATGTTAAAGCCCCCGATGATAAATCCTGTGTCCATTAAGCCACGCGGGGCGATGTTAGGCCCCGGCTCCATGTCCTTTAAACCCCACGGTTCGAGCAGTCCAACCCGCGGTCCAGCAGTCCAACTTTAACATGTTAATGCATGTTCTTACACATTTAACAGCCTGTGAAACTGGCATCTTATTGGTCATTATGTTTGTTTTAACTTTGCGATTGGGAAATTGATTTGAGACCATACATGTTAAAATCAATTCAGTTGTACAATTAAACATTTAGCAAGGAAATAACGGTGTTCATTCATATCAGTCTTATTTTCTGCATGGAAAAGATACAAAAATATTCAATTGATTACATCCATGACAGGCAAAAAAACATAAAAAGCACTCTACTGCAATGATGTTTCTTTCCTTCATTTTTCAGTATTTTAGCTGAACATTGGAGCAATTGATTTTAGCTAGTGATGAAAGAGAAACAGAGTGCTCTGGCTCCATTTCAAATGTGCAGAGCTTCTAGATCTAGCTGTATTTGGCACATTGGAATCATCCTACTCTTTGTCTTGGGCTGTCCCTTTGTGTTCAAAATGGCAGCAGGTATTCCTCAAAGTGCTCATTCTAGATAGTGTTGACTACATCTCTATTCTTGACAAACTCTTCTCCATTCTTAACAGTCAGTGGGTGCTGTCTATACAGAGTTTGCACGTTCTCCCTGTGACCACGTGGGTTTACTCTGGGTGCTCCGGTTTCCTCCCTCACTCCAAAGACGTGTAGGTTTGTAGGTTAATTTGCTTCAGTAAATTGTTCCCATGTGCTCCGGATAGAACTAGTCTGAATGGGTGATCACTGGTTTCCACACTATATCTCTAAACTCATCTAAACTAACACAAGCTGCATGCGCTCCTGCACTCTTTCTACCCACCATCTGGTCTTTAGGTCATGGGTTATTTTTTGGTCACTTTATAGCTGTTGCTCACTGTGAACTGTCCGACTGTGAGCTGTTGGTGCAGAAGAGCTTTCTTTTCTGCAAACCTTCAATGTTAGCAGTGTTGTTTCAGTATTTCTGTTCCCACTGTTGTTTTGGGGTGGCATTGATGGAAACTACAGAGTGGATTCTGTGGTGATCAGTCCTGTAGTCTTCAGTATCTGCTGTGGCGTGGGTGATACCGACTATGGGTGCTGTTGGTATGGAGTTTGTATGTTCTCCCTGTGACCGCATGGGTATTCTCCTGATCCATTGGAAATCTTTGGTTTCTTCATACATTCCAAAGTCCAACAGGTTTGGAGGTTCATTGGCTTGGTACAAAATGTAAATTGTTCCCAGTGTGTGTAGGATAGTGTTAATGTGCGGGGATTGCTGGTCAGTGCGGACACGGTGGGCCTGTTTCCGGCTGTATCTCGGAAATAAACTACACTAAAGTCTCCATTGCTGTTGAATGGCGATCTGGAACCTTTCCTTAGACTTCAACCAACTCAGGCGGCATTGTGTGGAGAAAAAAAACACAAAGTGCAGGAGTTACAGTGATCCAGGCAGCATCTCTGAGGACATGGATACATGACGTTTCGGGTCAGCATCCTTCTTCAGACCCAACCCAAAGCATCACCTATCCATGTCCTCCAAAGATGATGCTTGACCCGCTGAGTTACTCCGGCACTTTGTGTTTTTTTTTTTGTAAGCCAGCAATTGCAGTTCCTTGTGTCAGCATTGAGTGGAAAACTGAAAACTCTTATAAGGTTTTAAACCAATGCTTGAAATGGACAACAAACAGTTATTATCAACAAGAGACGATTAGAGGGGGAGAGTTTAAAACAGATGAGTAGGGCAAGCTTTCTCCACAAAGAGTGGCACATGCTTGAAGGAATGTGTTGCTAATGGAAGCAGATATGATAGTGTCATTTAAGAAGCCTTTAGGCACACACAAATATGCAGGGAATGGGTGGAGCCAAATCACATACAGGCAAGAAAGAACTTGTTCTAATTTGTCATCTTGTTCGACGCAGACACTGTGGGCCAAAGTGTTGTGAACGGTCATAATAATGGTCCAGTGATCCTCATACTGACCCCAGGAAAATCCACAATACATTTTCCTCCAATCTGAAACCCAACCTTTCATACTGCCAAAAAACACCCAAATGCTGGAATAATTCAACGGCTCAGGCAGCTTCTCTGGAGAACATAGGTAGGTGATGTGTTGGGTCAGGATCTTTCTTCACACTGCATTCTGGTGCTTGTCCCTTTGCCACCTTTCTGCCACCCTTCTGCCCATGCTTCCACAACCCCTTTCACTCCATCGCCTTTAATTTTGAAAGCGCCTAATCATGCTGCAATTTCATAAATGACTTTTGAAGTCCATGTAACATCTCAACTGCATTCCATCGACTTCATCAAATACCTCTGAACCCAATCATTGCTCTAAAATTGACCTGCCACTGATACTAAGCATTGTTCTATTGTTATTGGGATTTTTTCCCCAAACCATTTTCTGAACAAACATGATCTTCAAAATCCTATTGAGTTAAATATATTGAGTTATCTATTCAAATGTCGTTCACGTGGAAGCCTCAGTTCTTGAAGATGTTGATGCTTCAACCTTGCAGAGAGCCTGACTTGAGCTTTGTGATATCTTCTTCCCAACCTATTCTATTATAATGACGTATTATAAAAAAAGATAAATGGTAATTGAAAGATTTTCGAAACGAGTGGCTGATTATTTGTACCTTGTTTTGCAGCACAAGAGAGACATTTTGAAGACCACTAAGTATGTGGAACTGATTATAGTAGCAGACAATCGAGAGGTAGGGGACTGAACTTCTCTTCATTTCAGGATACATCAAACCTATTGTTCAATTAATTATAGTTTCTGTTTATTCGGTGAGCAGCTGAGTAATTGAAAAAGTGAGTGGATTTTGAAGTGATGTTTCAGTGCTTACTGTTCACTTATATTTCTTCTTTCTATCTGGTCAATTTGTAAGGAAGGTCTATTATTTGTCATTCATTAGCCATCATTTTTTTCCCCCAAAGACCATTTTGTGTGTAATTGTGGCATTTAGGCGGCCACAGTGCTTTGAAATTTAGCCACAGTAATTATTGTCCTTTTGATCCATCGTCATTTTTTGTTGAAGAATATTTAGAGGTCATGAACATCTAAGTTGGAAAATTTCACTTCAAACACATGAATAATTATTCCCTATTCTTGCAATATCATAGAATGAGAAAGACAACAATGCTGAGAAGTAAATAGACCATTATTTTCAATACCTTTCATACACCATTCTTTTTTCACTGGTTATTTACGTAGTTTGCCAATGAAACTAGCCTCCATTGTCTTATTGTGCATTCAATTACATACTTTCACCATTGTTAATATAAACTAGTGGTGTTCGCACTATTGGAGTTTATGAAACAGGGAATGGGACAGGATGTAAAGTGGACAGCCAATTGATGTAAAGTGTAATGTGGACAGCTAATTGAAAGATGTAAAGCCAGGATGTACAGTGGACAGTCAATTGAAAGATGCCAGTTTTCCATTAAGAACCAAACTGGAAATCACCTCCCTTCTCCCTTCCCCTTTCTGCTTCTAAATCTGATGTCTCCAACAAAAATTTCACACCGAAGATAGACACAAAATGTTGGGAGTAACTCAGCGGGACAGGAAGCATCTCTGGAGAGAAGGAATGGGTGACATTTCGTATCGAGACCATTCTTCAGACTCTCGTTTCGGGTCGAGATCCTTCTTCAGACCCATTTCCTTTTCTAAAATTCTTGTTTATTTCTCTATTTCAAGCATCTTAAGAAAACAAGTCAGTATAAATCACAATATTGTGGTTGGACCAGTTTACATTGTGCAATTAGTTATTGGCTAATGTGGAAGTGCAATTTATCAATGGTAAAACTGCAGTTGCAGCGTATGATGGAACAGTGACACTTAATTGGCAATAAGCATTTGTACTAAACAAAACAAGCTTGCATTTACACAACATCTAGTAAAAGTTTCTGACATTGCATGTCTTTACAATTTTGGAAATGCAGCAGCCAATTCACATACAGTAAGCTCCCATAATTGTTGATATATTAAAACAAAATACTTTTTATGCTGAGGACTGAGGATTACAAATTCATCAGTTCATAAGTTAAATGAGCAGAATTAGGCCATTGAGCCCATCAAGTCTACTCTGCCATTCAATCATGGCTTATCTAACTTTCCCTCTCAACCCCACTCTCCTGCCTTCTCCCCATAACCCCTGATACCCGTACTAAACAAGAATCTATCCATCTCGTCCTTAAAAATATCCATTGACTTGGCGTCCACAGTCTTCTGTGGCTGATTAAATATTAGGAAGACATTTTAGTTAATTCCCGTTTTATTCAGAATATTTATATCTTTCTGAACGCATGAGAGACCAGAACACCTCTCCTGAATGTTTGCATATCTAACAAGGCAGCACTTTCTCAATATCGCCCTGTGTCTCAGATCTTGTGCACTTGCCCCAGCTGAGGTTCTGTGGTAAGATGATGTTCCCATAATCTCTCACAGATGACACTCACCCATACCTGTAGAGCACACTTAACCTCTACTTTGGGACTTCAGCCCTCAATCCCAGCCTGAGTGCCCAGATGGAATCCATTATCTTTTCATTGAAAAGATCCATAGGACATACTGTAAATGTGGTTCAACATATCCGAGCTGGGTTTTCTCTGACTCCAGTGGTAGCTGGACTAGGAGTAATCCTGTTCAATGATACTGGCAAAGAGATAATCAGAACTTTTAAAAATACAATCACTTTTTGTTATGGTCAGTATGCTGTAGCAATATCACTATGAACTATTCAGCTTAATCTTCCTTGATTTAAGTATAAATAATACAATGTATATAATAAGATTTGTAAGACAATGTAAATGTAATTGTCGTAATCTTGTGTAAATCTCAAGTTTCAGAAACATGGAAATGATTTGGAAAAGACTAAACAGAGATTGATAGAAATTGGCAACTTTGTGGATAAGGTAAAGTGCAACAAAGTATTTTCAAAGTAATATTTTCTCCCAAATAGGTGACATGCAGCAAAGGAAGTAAAATTTATATTTTCATGTGATAAATGTACCAATTTGTAAATCCATGGACACTTGGTATTATTAATTGCTTCAGCTAACACGATGCAATTGAGTAGGTCTCCCTGGCTTTTAATGACATCTGCAGAGTGGATTTAGGAAAAGACGAACAAGCTGAGTTCTAAGACTACATAAATCTCCTTCAAAAATCTGCACCTGCTTTCACCTCCCTAAAAGAACCTGCCAGCTTCACAATCCTCAGAGCTATTTAATACAGCATGTTGAGTTATATCCCCTCTGTTATTTATTCCCCTCCCTTCCGTTGTCAACTTAAAATCAATGCAAGTACTGTTGATATAATTGTGGTGATAGAAGCTGCAACAGATATTCTAGAGGCAAATGCAATTTGAAGTAGAATGCAGGATTGTGTTTTGCTTCATCTTCCTGGAAGTCCGTAAGGAATGTTTGCCGTTACTGTTACTAAGCCGCTGTTAAATGATTGATGTATTACACATGAAAATATGTTTATTCTTGTTGGAAAAGAGGGAAAGTACAAGTCATCAGATTGTTAAGCATCATAATTATTCTCTAAACACAAATTCAATGGGTCCACACACAAATATGACCTCTCTGCATGTCTGTGCTTTATTGCTTACATTATTTTCTTATGCCAAAGCCATTTGGGAAATATGTAATTTGCTGGCTCAATAGCACGTTTGCCAATAGCAAAGCTTTGTCTGTAACTTCTTCACCTGTGCCTTAAATGTCATTGTAGTTGGATTCTTTTAGGTGATATCTATCAATGTGCGCTACATTAGCCAACTAGCAGTTCAAGAACATTTATTGAAATGCTCTTCAGGGAGGATGTACAATTAATTTCCTTTGAAGTGAAAGCAGGGAATGAAATAGTGATGTTCTGTACTATAGACTGGGCAGCTTTGCAGATGTGGAGATACAATAAATGGATCCCATGTGCGATGAAAATCCGAGCAGGCTGGTAAATATATAATATAATCTCTTCATAAGAACACTTTTGGAGAACAGTAGTCCACTCATCTTAATGTCAGTGGTAGGAAGTATCCCTCATAGAATTCTTTAAAAGATTGAAAGAGAACTGTTGCAAGACTTAAGGTTAGAATGTATGGAATCGGGAAATGAGTCTCAGAATGGATTTTAGCTGGTTTCATGGCAGACACCAAAGCAGGGTTAAACAATAGATTTGCAGAGGGGCAGACTGTTGAAAGAGAGGTTCCCGATAATCAATGCTGGGATTATTGTCATTTACAAGTTAATCACAATTAAATATGTGAGCAGTAAAAGGGGGCTACTGCAAAAATCACAAGCATATTATTCATATAATTAGCAAATGAATTTCACCAAAAATTAGAGGGAGGCATAAACAAAATAAGAAGAGCTCCTATTACAGAATAAGAGACTAAATAGGGTAAAGAAATAAAATAATTTCTGGTATTCCAAATGAATAACTGTTTAAATTATTGAAGTGGGATAATAAGTTTATGAAAATACTCACCAAGTTCAAGATGTTATTTCTGCATAGAAGGAATGAGTGGCGTTTTGAGTCAAGACCCTTCTTCAGAGTCAGGGGAGAGGGACAGAAATAAGGAAGGGTATGGTGTGAAAATGAGACATCAAAGGGGATGTATAAATCATAGTTACTGCATTCATTGCTGGTTATCATAATATTAAATTAATAAAAATACACTGGGATGAATGAAAAAACAAAGATTCACAGGGACAGGGGTAGATCTATGATGTTTAACCAAGAAAGGATGAACAAACTGGGTTATTTTTCTCTTAAACAGGGATTCTGATTACCTAAAATCTAAGAAAGATTTAAATTATGTGGACTGGGACTCTGTGGTTCTATATATAGGGGAGAGAACAAATGTCCACCAATACATTAAAAATAATTTAGAAGAAATATCTTCATCCAGAGTGAAGTGGAATACATTACAGTGAAGAGTGGTTGAAGCAAATAGTGCAAATGCTTTCTAAGGGAGAGCTCGCTGAGCGTATGCAAAGAAAGGAAGAGAAGGCTTGCTGATAGAGTTCGATAAGAAAGACTTAAATAAGGGAACACTTGTGTGGTGTAGTGTCTTGTTTTGTACTAAATGTACCACCTAACTCTGTGCTCAGCACCATGGTCGTTTCTTGCTTCCAATCCAAGATTGACCCTCTTTGCCTTTGTCTCTGCACAAAAGCATATGCACAGGGCTCTATTTAAAAGCTTCTGATGCTTCAGCTATTTTTGCAATGACAGGAAATATAAAAGCTGGTTGTAGGTGCCACATACCAAAATGCTATTTCAATCCCTCCCAAAAACAGTAAGCCAATAATTTGCTGACCTGCAAATATATCATACTTGCATTAAGACTTTCCCATGCAGTAAAGTCCAAATGGGAGGTGAGTCCATGCCCACACATTAAATGGTACAGTCTTTGTGTCCTATAAGTCCAGTTTGATATGTTGTTTAATATATCAGTGTTTAATATATCAGTGACAGGGGAGATAGGAAAATAAATTGCAATTAATTCCACAATTAACTTTTTCATCTTCAAAGAAACCAAATGAAAATTTTATCTTTGCAGACATTCTTATATCTTCTGCATTTCATTTTAGTATCTACCATGTCACAGCCAGCAATCACTAATTCCAGTTACTAGAAGGACGGATTAGTGGGAAACATACCTGAACTGTTTATTAATGTTATTTATGATGCAGAAATGTTTATTGTTCTTCAACAACTACTCCTTATTTTATTTGAATTATTAACATCCACCAGAATTTACTAATGGTAGTCTGTAAAATCTGTCTAAGCTGACAGCATAGAACTTATTTTAATTCTTTGATGGATTCAATAATAATGACTTTCAGATATCCCTGGGTGATTCTCATAGGATATGTTATTTTACCTTTTATTATAATAACCAGCTCTAAATAATGAAAGGACCAGTGCTGTAAATTTTGAATGAATAAACCTTTTTTTTTGGTATCTTGTGATGAATTCTGATCTTTTTAAGACCGTTGGAAATTGAGTGCCTTAAATTAGAAGTAACTTGTTTTGACTAATATTAATCCTGACCCAGAGATACAAGAACTGCAGGTGTTGGTTCCTCTGGCATGTTATGTCTTGCTTAATCATGAAGTAGTCATACTTGATGCATATTTTCTCTTTTGCCTACAATAATCATTTTATTGTAGTTTTACAGATCCTTGAACATTCGAGTTGCACTGGTTGGAGTGGAAGTATGGACTGATATGGATAAATGCTCAATAACTGGTGACCCATTTACTACACTCAATGAGTTTCTTGATTGGAGGAAGGTGAAACTACTGTCCCGGAAACCACATGACAATGCCCAGCTAGTGAGGTAAATACTTTCAGGGGGAATTAATTTTTCAGTACCTCATGTTATTAAGATTGTAGTTTTTGCTGAATTCATGGTACCATGCACAGATGCATTGTTTTCTCAAATATATTTGCATTGTAGTTTCAGTCTTTCCTCCTGCCTTTTAACCTTGATACCTCTATAGCTTAAGCAGCTGTCAAAGTGAGAAGGTCGGCATGTTATTCGTAGGTAATCGAGGGTAGTCGAAGATAGTCGTAGATAGTCTTCATCATAGTCGAAGGGAGGTCGAAGGGAGGTCGAAGGAGGTCTTCTTCACTCCACTATTCGTTGTCTAATTTTCCTGAAGTTAGTCGTAGCTAGTCGAAGCCAGTCTTCAACATAGTCGAAGGAGGTCAACGGCGGCTTCTACATAGTCAAAGGAGGTCTTCAACATGACATTTTTTCAAACTCTTCTAAGCTCTTCTAAACTCGCCAATTAGGTCGCCACAGTGGGACAGCCCCTTAAAGTAATCAATTGAGATTAGTTTAGTTAGTATTATGGTGAACATGAATGAGATGGCCAAAGAGCTAATTTCTGTGGTGTAAAACTCAATAATTCTGCAGTCAATGCTTACAAATATAATGAGTTTAAATAATTAATTATAGAGGACAAATAGAACATAGAAAAGTACAGGAAAAGAACATACCCTCTGGCCCACAATGTAGACCAACTTGTATCTGCCTGAATATAATCCACATACATCCATTTTTTGAGTATCCATGTGTCTATCTAAAAGTCTCATAAATACCACTATAGTATCTGCCTGAACCAGTGCGTTCCAGGCACTCACAACTGTCTGTGTAAAAAAACTTGCTCCGCACATCTCCTTTAAACTTAGCCCCTCTCACCTAAAAGCTATGCCCTCTAGTATTTAATTTGTCCATCCTATCCATGCCTCTCATAATTGTATACACTTCTATCAGGTTTCCCCGCATTCTCCAGCATTTCAGAGAATACAGTCCAAGTCTGTCCAACTGCTCCATGTACCTAATATACTGCGATCCATGCATCATTCTGGCAAACCTCCTCTACAGCCTTTCCAAAGCCTGCACACCCTTCCTGTAATGGAACAACCAGAACTGCATGCAATACTCCAAATACTCTGTCCTATAAAGCTGCATCATGACTTCCTGACTCTTGTACTCAAAGCCCCAACCTATGAAAGCAAGCATACCATACACCTTTTTTACCACTCTATGAACTTGTGTTACCTCTTTCAGGGAGTTAAGGACTTGGACCTCAGGATCTCTGTACATCAATGTTTTTCAGAGTTAGGCCATTAATTGTATATTTCCCCCTATCATTTGACATCTCAAAGTGCAACACCTCTCATTTGCTCCGATTAAACTCCATCAGCCATTTCTCTGCCCATTTCTGTGGCTAATCTATACCCCACTATATACTTCAACAGCCTTCCTCCCAATCTGCGACCCCAGCAATCTTGGTGTCATCCACGAACTTACCAACCAACTCGTCTACGCTTAATCATTCATATATATCCCAGCACAGATCCTTGCAGAACTCCACTAGTCGCAGGCCTCCAGCCGGAATATTGTCTTTCCACCGCAACCCTTTGCCTTCTGTCAGAAAGCCAGTTCTGAATTCAAATCATTTCTAATTGCACTTCCTAATTTTGCAAATTGCCACTTCTCGTAGTATTCTTAAAATAAAGAAATATCTGAGCTACATTTGAACGGAGATTGACAAATTCGTGAAAAGCCTTTACGTAAAAAGTTTCTATTTCACATAAATCAGTTTCAAGTTATTTCCTCTGTGTGGACAGCAAACAGAAAAGTGCCATAAAGCTTTATCTGCCAACCTCACTAATGTTCACTTACAAGCTATGAAAATAAAAGGCTTTCAATTTTCTTCGTAGTTTTCTCTTCCCTCCTACACGCGTTGAGTTATTGTTGAGGACATCTTGGCAGGTAACAATCAACAGCAAGTCTAAACTTGTTCTCACCTAGACTCCCTGGATGCGACTTTGACATTTTCCCCTGTTAATCCAGGATGCTGAGGCCAATTGTAGCACTTGTAGAACAGTCCTGCTCAGATCATCTAACTTCACAGATGCCAGAAATCAAATCTGATTTTTATGGCTCAGTTGTAGAAATTCACTGCCTGCATTTTTATAATTTCTTAATCTGTTTTACGATTTCATGTTTGTCATTTTCATGATCCGTACTGATCCTTTTCCATTTTACAAGAAAAAATATTACTAATAAACTGGGCCATAACAACATTGATATTCAGTTACTCCAGCAATGTGTAAACCCAACATCAGTGGGTTCCTCATGTCTTAATATTGAGTTAATTATTTATAATTTATATTAATATGAAAAATCTCTAAATCTGAATACATTTGGTTTGCTCTGCACTACCCATTGTAAAGGTACGGATTACTATTTCTTGTGCGCGATGGTTATGCTTTTTTATTCACCTTAGCTTCTGTGCAGTAGAGATAGCAAGTAGAATGGTGCAATATTTCATCCTGCAGGATGTGGAAAGTCAGGGAAACTGCTGGTATCCCTTATAACTATACCTGCTCCCCTCAGGCCACATTAAGAAGCTGAGGCTGAATGACACTAAGATCATCCGGGGGAATGGGAGCTTCATAGGTAGGAATAGAAGCATGGTGGTCACACCTAAGTCCCTGGATGTGAGCAGATGGGTGACCACCAAGAAAGGGGGTACACAGAGGATGCAGATGTCCCCTGTGGCCATTCCCTTTCAAAAGAGCCATATCCTCTTGGCTACTGTTGAGGGTGAATGACCTGTTGGGGGTGGACAGCAGTAGCGGTCAGGTCAGTGGTACCGGAGCTGGTTCTGGGGTTTAGCAGGGAAGGCTATGGCAGTGGAAGGACACTCGTTAGTTAGGTGGACAAACAGGAGATTCTGTGACAGCAATAGAGACCGCAGGATGGTGTGTTGCTCCCTGGTACCTAGCAACAATTTGGATGAGAATGTGCAAGGCATGAGTGGTAAGATCGCAGATGACACTAAAGTGGGTAGTGTTTTAGATAATGATTATCATAAATCACAGTAGAACATTGATCAGCTGGACAAGTGGGCTAAGGAATGGTTAATGGAGTTTAATACAGATAACTGTGAGGAGTTGCATTTGGAGAAGTCAAACTATGGCAGGATCACAATGAATGGTAGGGCCCTGGGGAGTGTTGTAGAACCTAGGGATCTTGGAGTGCAGGCACATAATTCCTTGAAAGTGGTGTTACAGGTAGATAGGCTGTCAAGATGGCTTTTGGTACATCGACCTTCATCAGTCAGGATATTGAGTGTAGAAGTTGAAATGTTATGTTACAGTTGTATAAGACATTGGTGAGACCGCATTTGGAGCATCACCTTACGTTTTGGTCATCCAGTTATAGGAAGGATGTTGTTAGCTGCGACGAGTGCAGAGAGGATTTATGAGGACATTGCCAGGACTTGAAGGTCTGTGCTGTAAGGAGAGGTTGAGCAGGCTAGGACCTTATTTCTTGGAGCGCAGGAGGCTGAGGGGTGATCTTATAGAGTTGTGTAAGACCATGAGGGAAAAGATGTGGATGAATGCACAGAATATTTTACCCAGAGTCGGGAAATCAAGAACCAATGAACAAAGGTTTAAGTTGAGAGAGGAAAGATTTCATAGGAACCTGAGGGTATGTGGAACAAGCTGCCAGAGGAGGTGGTTGAGGCAGGTTCTATAAACAACATTTAAAAGATACTTGGATAGGTACATAAATATTTAGAGGGATATGGGCCAAATGCGGGCAGGAGGAACTAGTGTAGATGGGGCATCTTGTTCAGCATTGGCTAGTTGGGCTGAAAGGCCTGCTTCTGTGCAGTATGTTCTATGACTATAGAACATTACCAGGACTTCTCAATAGACAATGGACAATAGATGTAGGAATAGGCCATTCGGCCCTTCGAACCAGCACCACCATTCAATGTGATCATCGCTAATCATCCACAATCAGTACCCTGTTCTCATCAACATCACCTTGCTCAACAGTCTGTTTAATAACTATATCATTTTTCCGCTATTTAGACCCACTTGCTTTCTCTCTTGAGCAAAACACAAAAGGCTGGAGGAATGCTGCGGATCAGACTGCTGAGTTCCTCCAGCATTTTTACTGCTCAAGATTTCAGCACCTGCAGTTTCTTATGCCTTCCTTTTGCTTTCTCTCTTTTTCAGTTCTGATGAAAGGTCTTCAACCTGAAACATTAACAGGTTTATCTTTCCACAGATGCTGCTCGACTGGCTGTGTTCTTTCAGCGTTACTGTTTATGTTTCAGATTCCAGCATGTGCAATTGTGTTTGTTTTCCTATTGATTCCAAGGATTATGGACTTTCTTTTTGCACAATTGAACAATGCTGATTCTGAACAAATCTGGACTAATAGTTAAAATCACCCTGCTGATTGGTAAATTGATGGGAATATCACAGTTTATATTTATTTGGCAGCTATTTTTCTGCAATCATAACATTTACACCTCTGACCATAGATTATTAAATCTTGCTTTGTGTAGAAGTAATGGAAATGAACTGAATTATCGAACGATTAATAATTGAAAGTCAATATCTTTAACTGGGTGTGGAGAATGTTGCTGTTTATCCACTCCTGTTTAAGTGCACTGGGCCTGCACTTGCTGGAGTTTAGAAGAATGAGAGGGGGACCTCACAGAATGGTGAAAGGCTTGTATAGTGTGGATATGGAGTGGATAAGGAGAGGATGTTCCCACTAGCGGGAGAGTGTAGGACTAGAGGTCATAGCCTCAGAATTAAAGGACATTCTTTTACGAAGGAGATGAGGAGAAATTTCTTTCGTCAGAGGGTGGTGAATCTGTGGAATTCTTTACCACAGAAGGCAGTGGAGGTCAAGTCAGTGGGTATTTTTAAGGCATAGATAGATTCTTGATTAGTACAGGTCAGAGGTTATGGGGAGAAGGCAGGAAAATGGGGTTAGGAGGGAGAGATAGATCAGCTATGATTGAATGGCGGAGTAGACTTGATGGGCCGAATGGCCTAATTCTACTCCTGTTCCTTATGACATGAATGCTGAGTAGGTTTAGATATACCGCGCGGAAACTGGCCCTTTGAGTCCTCACCGACCAGCGATCCCCACACATTAACACAATCCTACACACACTAGGGACAATTTACCCATACCAAGCTAATTTAACGACATATCTGTACGTCTTTGGAGTGTGGGGGGAAACCGAAGATCTCAAAGGAAACCCACGCTGGTCACGGGGAGAGCGTACAAACTCCATCCAGACAGCACCCGTGGTCGGGATTGAACCCAGGCCTCCGGTCCTGCACGCACTGTAAGACAGCAACTCTCCCACTGCTCCACTGTGACGCCCTTTTCATTTGACATCAGCCTTGTAGTGTTGGTGCTCAGTGCTCTTAACTTTGCTTGCTTGACTAACTTGTTCAACTGTTGGGCGGCTGCACTTCCATCCACAATGATTGTTAAAATGGTCATCAAAAACCTACGGGTTAGTTCCAGGTCAATTGCTGTTGGCTGATATTGATAATGTCAGGAGCTATTCACTGTGACATGGCTGAAAACAAGGGTTACCCTGGTAATGTGGTTGATAGTGACGGATCCCCGAGATATCATGGTTAATGATAAGGAATATCCAATGATGACATGGTGATGACCAAGAATATTCATAGCAATAAAGCTGCTGGCAATGGGCTAACCATGGCTGCTGACGCTGATATGGAAACCACAAGCATCCTAAAGGGCCAGTCCCATTGTACGAGGTAATTCAAGAGTTCTCCCGAGTTCTCCCCTGATTCAAGCTTTTGTAATGTACGTATCACGTGTATTTTTTTACTCGTGGACATTTTTCAGTGTTGAAAAAACGTCATGAGTTTACCGGATTTCCCGAGTACCTACCGTTACTCGTATGAGCCACTATGTGACATCCACAAGCTCCTACGTACCCGCTACGTACATTACACGAGCTCGAATCAGGGGAGAGCTCGGGAGAACTCTTGAATTACCTCGTACAGTGGGACAGGCCCTTTGGCAGTGTGTATACTATGGAAGCTGTACAGCTGCACTACATACCATAGAGCATGTCATTGGCATGCTGAAACATGCTCCATGGATGGTTTGGGAGAGCCATGCTGTAGTTGGGAGAATGGGAAGCACAATGAGACAGAGCCCTTGCAATCAGCTGTAAATTGAGCAGCGAAGCAATAGGAACATTGAGGAATAAAAGGAAGGGAGGAATCAAGGACTCATCCATCCGATATTAATAAAATTGAACCCTAAATCCCCAATCCCACAAGTTCCCATTCCACATCCTCCGTCTGTGCTGGAGTACATCGGAGTATCTGGTTCACTCAAAAATAAAATCAACCTCAAAATAAACACCTACGACCACATTTCTAAAAGGCCAACTACCAAGGGTAATCTGGGTTGACTGGCTGAAGGGCATTGGTAGAGTGATAACATTTAGAAGAAACATCAAATTTAAAATAAAATGTGTTTATCTTTTAAAGTTAGTGATATTTCCGCTTCTACTAAATCATGTGGTTAGTTTCCAGACATCATTTGATTTCAGTAAAGTGTATTATAATTTTATGCTTTTTACTTCCTGGTTTGTTCTCCTGGTTTCATTATCTCGCTATTGTTGGGCTCCTTAGGACTAGGTTCCAGATCAGGTGTCACGGTGGCACAGCTGTAGAGTTGCTGCCTAACAGTGCCAGAGACCCAGGTTCGATCCTGACTACGGGTGCTGCCTGTATGGAGTTTGTATGTTCTCCCAGTAACCACATGGGTTTTCCCCATGTGCTCCCACATTCCAAAGACTACAGCTTTGTAGCTTAATGGGCTTTGGTAAAGATTGTAAATTGTTCCTAGTGTGTAGGATAATGCTAGTGTATGGGGATGGATGGCCGGTGTGGACTCAGCAGACCAAAGGGTCCACGTTGTGTCTCTTAAACTAAAATTGAAACTAAATGTCATCTAAAGCGAGCTGTGGTAAATTAAATCCTGCTTGCTGCAGTGGTCGATCCAATCTGCCTTCAATGACCAATTTCCTGTTCCTGTTTAGCTTTGTCTAGCCCACTGCATTCACCGCACTCACTGCTCGATGAGGTATGCTTCCACAGAGTCCTAATACTCCCAGTGGTAGAGAGAATGCATTTTGAAGCAGGGGAAGACTCCAAAACTGTGATGCTGTGGTACATCACACGTGCCCTGCCGCATGGTCTCCCCAATAGATCTTGGTGTTCCACTTGGTTAATATTTGATTGTCCCATTCAATTGCAAACATGCTTCTGACCAGACAGTGACAGTTTTATTTTTAAAAGAGCATGGATGTAGCAATTGTAGGAAGAATGGGAAGGAACAGTCGCGGGCCAAATGAGTGGAGATGAGAGGGGAGTGCTGCGAGAGGACAGTGGGGGAGCAGCATGGACATGCAGTGGAGAGGCAGTGGGGTAGCTGGGGGTTGCATTGCTTCAATATTTAAAAGTTAACTGTCTAAAAGTGTGAATATTTGAAATTTAACAGACTGATAATAAAACTAAACTTTAGGCTGTATCGATTGTGTCTTCAGAGTAGACATAATTTGCAATAGTGCCCAGTGACTGTATTCGGATTGTCAGTCTGGTTCTCCCTGCAAAAAAAAAAACCTTTGCACCGCTTTCATCGAGGAATTCAGATCTTCACGGCCGTCAAAATCTTTTTGTTCAGATTTTTCTTCATCTGCAACAAACATGTTCGTTTATTGAAGCTGAAACTCAGTTGGTGTCATCATTCATAAAAGGAAGGTGAAAACTGTTTGAGCAGTTTGATTGGATTATTTGGTTTGCTTTGTTTAATAAATATGGTGTGTGGATTAATAACTAGGAGCTGAAATATTTGCATATTGAGCAATTTAAAACATTAAGCACTGGGAGGTGTAGGTTTGCATATCACTCAATCATCATGCCCTTCCAAATGATTTATAGGAAACATTTCCATTCATCAACTCATAACTAGTTAGTATGTCAAAGTTCTTACCAAGTACCTTAAATCTAATTATCTAGGAATTGGTTTCGATATTTTTTACATGTCAACCTCAGTAACGCAGCCATTTTTCAGAATGGTTGTTTGGTGATTAGAGCTATTGCTTGCGATCATGTCCTATAATTTGTCACTATCTATGGACGTTCTTGCTTCTTTAACTGATATACTGATGGTTTTTATTCCTGAGGAATGCCTATTTGGCAATATGTTGATGATTCGTCAATATGTCTATTTCAGTATAAAGGATTTTTTGAACACTAGAAGGCATTAATAATCATATAAAGCAGAAGCAACATTATTTTTGAGTATTGGACGGTTAATAATTGAGCTGAACAATAATTGATTAGAGTCAGCGCAGTTCTCAAAGTCAAGACTGCCAAACAGGGTGAAATTTACATCTCATTCTTGCCTGAAATGCTAATTAAGAAATAAGAGGCATTGGAATTATGAAAATAGGAAGTGCATAAAGCTGTTCAACTTCAGAATATGATGAAGTGTGTTTATTTTCTATTTGCAGTGGAGTTTACTTCCAGGGTACCACCATTGGAATGGCACCCATTATGAGTATGTGCACAGCAGAGCAGTCAGGTGGAATCGTAATGGTGAGTAATGATCAGGAATGTAGTCAACGGTGTGAAATATAAAGGGTTCATCGGTCTTAACTTAAGAATGGACACAAATGATAACACACTTCTTTTCACTTCTTATACGTAAAGTTCAAATGCAATCATGTTTCAGGTTAAAGGTCTTCAACATCTGCTGATTGTAGATTGTCTAAATGAAATGGATTTGGCCATTTACTGTGAAAAATAGCTTAAAATGATAAACAATCTAGCATCCATTTGTAGTTTTATTCAAAGAGGAGGCATTGTGTGTTGGAAATGTTGTTCGGGGCAGAAGAGAAACAGAAAATGATTTTCTGCAGCTTGCAATGGAGAATATTATTAGACTGGCGTGCAAACTACGTAGTTGTTGCAATTGATCTTCAAGTAGGATGCAGGAAAATGAGGAATTATAAACGTAACACGAATAATATAAACTTTCTCTTTTAAGTATCTCTCTGAATTCCAGATTTACCCAAGAGATAATAGTTTTGTGACACTTTGCACAAGTTCTACTTTGGAAACTAATGTTTCTAATATTTAGAAATGGATTCTTAAAACAGTATTAAGTTGACTGTTAAAACATGCCATTGTCTATTGATAGTTGGTACCCATGAATGTGCTATAATGTAACATGTGTACAGACACAAGAACACCAGGTGTTGGTTTACTAACAAAGACAAAGTGTTTGAATAACTTAGCGGGTTAGGTAGCATCTCTGGAGAAACGTGGATAGATGCTGTTACGGGTCAGGAACCTTTTTCAGATGGCTCTGGAGCGTCTGAAAGTGGGTCTGAAGAAGCTTGCCTACCCCAAATGTCACCTATCCATGTCCTCCAGAGATGCTGTGTGTAGGAATGAAGGGATCACCTCTTCCCCATCCACGAATGGGCCATTACGAGTTCCACCCTTCCTTTGTCATCTGCTGCCGGCCCTAACATGTTCTGGCCTCCAGTCCCCTCCCCCTCTCCCCATTACTTTCAGTCTGAAGAAGGGTACCGACCCAAAATGTCACCTGTTCCTTTTCTCCAGAGATGCTGCCTTACCCGCTGAGGTAATCCAACACGTTCTGCTTTTCTTATCAGCATATTGTACTCCGTTTTTGAAGTTGATTCCATTGGAGTCAACGGATTGAATCGCAGAGGTTGAGTTAATGTGCTGATGCCTCTATGCGCTGCATTTAACACAAATAACCAACAATTACTTTTTAGATGGACACACGTGTATTCTGACACACGCAGACACACGTGTATTCTGACACACACAGACACACGTGTATTCTGACACACGCAGACACACGTGTATTCTCGTTTCCCAATTCCTTCTTTTGAATGATTTTTTAAAAACTGCAGATGCTGAAAATCTGGAATAAAATCAGATGTTGGATACGTTCAGCAACTTGGGCTGCATCCGTGGAAAGCAAAACTAAGTTTATGTTTTAGATCAGATACCCTTTGTCAGAACCCTTTTTCCAATAGGTGTGAGCATCAGAGGTGTCATCAAAGAAGGACCCAAAGTGCTGGAATATCTCGGTGAGTCAGGCAGCATCTCTGGAAAACATGGAGAACAGTCTGAAAAAGGGTCCCGACCCGAAACATCACATACCCATGTTCTCCAGCGATGTTGCGTGACCCACTAAGTTACTCCAGCACAGTGTCCTTTTTGTTAAACCAGTTTCCTTGTTTCTAAGTATATCGTCGAAGTAAGTGAGTAGGGATTGGACCAAGCGAGAAAGCATGGAATCGAAAGAAGAAGAAATAAGTTTGCTGGGGCAAGAACAAGTCTAAACTATGGTTATGATAGGACAGGCCCAGGTTCAGTTCAGAGAAAGAGATGCTGACAGAAACATCACCTCTGTTTCTTTTCTCACCAGATGCTGCCTGACCTGCCGAGTGTTTCCAGCAAATTCTGCTTTTAATTCTCCCTTTTAAGTCCATTCTGTTCCAATTGAACACGACTATCTCTGTGCACAACGGCATTGGGCCACACACTACCTATTAGAGAAACGAGTGTTTAAAACATATACATTTAGAATTTTTTGTTTAGAATGTTAGAATTGGTCATTCATCAAAAATTCATCATCCATTCATGCCATTATCGAGGGTATTCTGCAAAGCACTTAACTCGCACTGTAAGCTGAGGGCCCTTTTTCCTCCTGCCTCCCATTGCAATCAACCCACTAGCTCTCTCCCTTTACTACCCCACTGCACTCTCCCTTTCACTACCCTCCCTCTGGGTATCTTAATGGAATACATTACATTTAATCTTCAAAATTCGAAACAACATTAGGATTTTTCTGAGAACTATTTTATAGCGTTCATATTAAATGTCTGTTTCTTTCCACACTTAATTTCAAATCTACTTGTTGTCAAATAAAGTATCCTCTTAAACGATTATGAAGTCAATTATTAAAGTGTCAACAGTTTTCCTATATTTCCTAAAGGTGCCAAATTAAAACTTCTCATATTTTTCATGCTCTTTCTCTTTATAAGTGACAGTTCATGAAACTGTGTTTGTCTTGGACTTTATCCGGATCTTTTGCTTCACTTTAGAATTATAAATTAGGCACTTATAATTAAGTGATGTCATTCTCATTTAAACTGCAAAAACTTATACTGAATAATGTATAAGAGAGTGACACAATTACATACATTACTGTTACTGTAAAAAGGTTGCAGTCCTTTTAGTTGAGTAATTCAGTACTAGTTCATTATGTTGCTTACTGCTACAGAGAACAATACAGCACAGGAACTGGCCCTTCAGCCCACAATGGCCATGCTGAACATGACGCCGGGTTAAACCCATCTCCTCTGCCTACACATGTCCATATCCCCTTGTTCCCTGCATATCTACGTGCCAATTTAAAAGCCTCTTAAATGCCACTATCATATCTACCACCACCCCTGTCAGCACATTCCAGCCACCCACCACTCTATGTAAAGAAAATGTGCCCAAACATCTCTCTTGATTTTTTTCCCTATGACCTACAGTTATGTCCTTTATTCTTTGACATTTCCATCCCAGGAAGAATGTTCTGGCTATCTACCCTATCTATATCTCTCATAATATATATTTCTATCTCGTTCCCTTCTCCGCATCTGACGCTCCAGAGAAAACAATACAAGTTTAATGTTAGATATCCTATACTGTGCAATTTTATGTTAGGCTGCAGTTTGATGATCAGTCTGGTTTTACTAAAACATATTGAAACTTCGACCACAGGGCCTCACTCTTTGCTCTCTTTACATCATTGGTACCAATATGTACCATGACGTCTTGCTTATCACTCCATTGTGGGAAGAAGAATTCAATTGGAGAATCTCAACACTTTCAATGGATTCAGTCCTGCATTCATCGTTACACAATGTCAATGTCTCAAAGATGTCCAGTACCATCTCCTCTTTGATAGTTATATCCGATCCTTTATCTCACATCATTACTGGGTGGCACAGTGAGTTCTGCCTTACAGTGCCAGAGACCCAGGTTCAATCCTTACTACGGGTGCTGTCTGGACGGAGGTTGGACCTTCTCCCCATGACCTGGGAGCTCTGGTTTCCTCCAACACTCCAAAGACTTACAGATTAATTAGCTTGGTAAAATAGTAAATTGTCCCTAGTGTGTGTAGGATAGTGTTAACATGTGGGCATCGCAGGTCGGCACAGACTTGGTGGGCCGAAGGTTCCATTTCCGCAATGTGTCTCTAAATAAAACTAAAAGTAAACTGTTATGTCAGGTTGTAGCAGGGATTTGTGTCAGTGGGAAGAGGCAATTGCTGATGTGGCTGACATGGTTGTGTGGATGGCTGATAACATACTCAAGATGTGAAATGTGGGAGTAAGCTTGTAATTGTGTTCAACATGTAAGGGTGGAATGAAGCATGAAATTTGGGTATGTGTGTGGATTGATAAATATTGTTCGTAGTTGGAAGGCATGGTGGCACAGCGGCAGAACTGCTGCCTCACAGCGCCAGAGACCCGGGTTTGATCCTGACTGTGGGTGCTGTCTGTACAGTTTGTATGTTCTCCCTGTGACCACGTGGGTTTTTCCCGGGTGCTCCGGTTTCCAGCCACATGTCAAAGATGTACAAGTTTGTAGGTTAATTGGCTTTGGTAAAGATTGTAAATTGTCCCGTGGGTGTAGGACAGTGCTAGTATACGGGGATTGCTGGTCAGTCTGAAGGTCCTGCTTTATTGCTGTACCTCTAAGCTAAAACTAAACTAAATGAGGAATGAGGGAGCAGTAACTTATGCAACATCTGAGGATAGGGCACTGATTGATTTTGACCACAAGGAGAAATCTTCAAACTTCTTTCACCAAGCATCAAGGATTGGTTCCTACGCGTGGCTATTTGGCTTGTGAACATGCACTGGTGGAGCGTCAGATCACCTTTCCACGCCCTCCATGTTCTCCACCACAGCTTCCAGTGAGGCACTGGGAAACATTCGGAGGCTGATCTCTCCACATTATGTGCATCCTTCACAGCTCCCGGCTTAACTTCAGTTGCTTGAACCGCTGCCAACCCCCGTCCCTGGCCAGAGTTCATCTCCTCGTTAAAGAAGTCCAGCCTGACCTGAGGCAATGCTGGCAAACTGTTGGCAATGATGATAAAGGCCCTCCAACGATGTGTTCATCCAGTGAACGACACCATTAGCATGACAGAACGCTAGGATCATGGAAATAAACAGGCACATTTGCCCCCTCCCCACCCCCCACTGATTTGTAAATAAAGGGTTTTTATATACATTCATGATCTTGTAATTATTTGTGCCAGTGTGTCAATAGCTTGGCATTGCGTCCTGGTCCCATTGCAGCCAACATATTATTCATGGTAGTTTTTACAGTTCAAGTACTGGGTAGAATTGCCAGTGTTAATAGTAAGGTCTTTGTTGCCTCACTGTAAGGAAATGGCAAAGTGTTCTGAAATAGATTATCAGTAGATGTCAGCTAGATTATCAGTTGCAGCACTACCATTGGCCACAACATATTGGAATAAAGTAGATAGAAATGAGCCAAGATCCCAGTTATCTTTACGTTCTGTGTGAGAATGTGTTTGTCGAGTCAAATAATGGCAGGATCAGGCACAATTGCTATTTCGCAAAGTTTGTTTAAAGCCATGATGAAATACCACTGGGAAGAAGTAGGACTGAGCATTTTCAATACAGGAGAGAGTAATGGAGAGAAAATTGGATGTAAAAAGACCCCTATGGTTCTACTTCAGATTGCTATCCGGTGGTCCTTCCTATTAAATAATATGCATTTCTAAATCTTGGCCAAAAATCTTGCTCCCAGCAGGGGTCAACGGCTTCAGGGGAGGAAAGTTTTTGGCAGGAAAACTTATAGCAGGGGGACTTTTCTTACATGTGTTGAAAACTATCGGCTTCAGTCTGTCATGTAGAAACTCCCAAGTTTTCTTTGAAATAAATGTGTGCTTATTGAACCTGCTACATTTGTGCATTGATAACCATAAGATATTCCTTCTTTCACTCTGCAAGCTTAAAGTATGTAATTTTTTGCTCATGATTTAATAACAGTAATGATATTACTGATATTGTTCCACCTCGTGCCAATTCATCAAGTTGGAACCCATCACATTTAATAGCTTGTTTATTTCCTATCATTCAACTCACCTAGTTTTTCCACTGATTTTGTGAGAGCTATTAGATTAATTCTGAAGGATTAACACCATTTAGAAATAGCGTATCACAGAAACATGAACTAATATATTCAACCAATATCATTTAAAATATACCTTCATGCACTCTTTTTTCAATTAAATTAATTTTCCAGAATAGATTGAAAGCCTGACCGGCACTAAACATGTCATCTTTATATAAGCCTATCCATTGGAAACTGACTTTAATTCCAAAAATGCATCAGGAATATTCACAGGATTTTTCCACAGATCTTTCAATAATTTTAGTAAGAAATTGTAATGTGGGATTTCCTCGTCTTTCCCCTAATGTCTCCATATATTAAGAGAACTTTGACTTAAATTTTCCCATACAATCATATCCCGAGTAGATAATAAATACTTTCCAAAGAATCAAGTTTATTTTTCCCCCATGCCTGTTAGGTCTTTTCAACTGTGTAAGAAGGGACTGCAGATGCTGGTTTAAACCGAAGATAGACACAAAAAGCTGGAGTAACTCAGCTGGCCAGGCAGCATGTCTGGAGAGAAGGAATGGGTGACGTTTCGGGCCAAGACCCTTCTTCAGACTCACATCTTTTCAACTGCTATGTTCCCATCCTGACCATCCTGACAAAAGAAAACTGTCTCCAATGCACACACGCACACACACACACAGATATATATATGTGTGTGTGTGTGTGTGTGTGTGTGTGTGTGTGTATGCGTATATATATATATATATATGTGTATATATATTAACATGTATGTAATATATAAATATACAAACCAAAGCTTTTACCACATAAATAAGGTCCTTGTATCCAACCATTTCACACACAGTAAAATAAAAATCATGGTGCTATTCCCTCCCCACAATTATCAGCAACGTTGTACTTTGGATACAATCATCATATCAAGTGTACATTGTAACAATGTTGTCCCTTGTTTTTCAAAGTGAAAATATGTATCCACTTTCTGTCCAAACTCATTTGTACGCAGCCGATCCCTGTGTTACGGTCGTTCGGGTAACAGAAATTCTTTCTGAGAGACTTCTCAACTCACTAATCAAAAATTGAGAATACGGAATAAAATTGGTTCTTGCAGAATTTGTATGGAAAAGGTAAATAAATAACCACTTTTTTTTCCCAACTTGCATTTCTTGATACATGCGCAGATGATGAAAATTACAATAGGAGCCATTTTCTGAGAACACAACCCCCCCCCCCCCCCCCCCCCCCCCCCCCCCTTCCCCACCTCACCACGGGGTCATCTGTAAAAATCTAAAAAACTTCCATAAACCAATGCATTCAGGCTATGTTTTACAAGATCATTTTTTTCTCTCTCGGCTGCATTCAAAATATATTCCCCAATGTATTGAAGATTGCTATCCCATGCATTTTTGTTTTGTAATTTAGCTTAAAATGGCTTAAACACAGAAGTAACAATTTTTAATAGGAGTGCCTATTGACCACTGTGCGCAATCCGATTTTAAACAAGTGATATTAAAAACATGATACTGAACCATTTATTAGTGTAATTGGTGTGCAGGGCAAACATACAGATATTTCTCTTTAATGTGTTGAAATATTTGGAAGCGGCCTCCTCACGGTCCTGAATGCAAACACATATTAATTTTGGCATCATCCTTAAAGTTATTAATGAGCACAATTAGCAGTAATTTAGCAAGCTGGTCCATTTGAGCTTGCTCTATAGCACATCAGTGAATATATCATTTTTCAGCACAATTACTTTTTTTTTAAAACACAGCGTGGAACAACTCCCAGAAGCTTGATGTACACTGGATAATGCTTGCTTCTGACATTTCGTGAATTTTCATCATTGGACAATTTTTGTCAAGTTGACCTTGCATCAGGGCAACCTGCAGGAAACACTATCCTTTTTATTTTTATTCCCATGCACTGAAACCTGAAAACTGGGCAGATTTAGGCTTTAAAAACTTCTTGGACAGAATGACTGATTGAAGTACAGTGCCCTCCATAATGTTTGGGACAAAGACCCATCATTTATTTATTTGCCTCTGTACTCCACAATTTGAGATTTGTAAGAGAAAAAAATCACATGTGGTTAAAGTGCACATTGTCAGATTTTATTAAAGGCCATTTTTATACATTTTGGTTTCACCATGCAGAAATTACAGCTGTTTCTACAATGTTACGCCATTTCAGGGCACCATAATATTTGGGACACATGGCTTCACAGGTGTTTGTAATTGATCAGGTGTGTTTTATCGCCTCCTTAATGTAGGGATAAGCGAGCTCTCAGTATCTAGTCTTTCCTCCAGTCTTTCCATCACCTTTGGAAACCTTTATTGCTGTTTATCAATATGAGGACCAAAGTTGTGCCAATGAAAGTCAAAGAAGTCATTATGAGACTGAGAAACAAGAATAAAACTGTTAGAGACATCAGCCAAATCTTAGGCTTACCAAAATCAACTGTTTGGAACATCATTAAGAAGAGAGCACTGGTGAGCTTACTAATCGCAAAGGGACTGGCAGGCCAAGGAAGACCTCCACAGCTGATGACAGAATTTGTTTCTCTATAATAAAGAAAAATCCCCAAACACCTGTCTGACAGATCAGAAACACTCTTCAGGTGTCAGGTGTGGATTTATCAATGACCACTGTCTGCATAAGACTTCATGAACAGAAATACAGAGGCAAGATGCAAACCATTGGTTAGCCGCAAAAATAGGATGGCCGGGTTACAGTTTGCCAAGAAGTACTTAAAAGAGCAACCACTGTTCTGGAAAAACGTCTTGTGGACAGATGAGATGAAGATTACCATATCAGAGTGATGGCAAGAGCCAAGTATGGAGAAGAGAAGGAACTGCCCAAGATTCAAAGCATACCACCTAATCTGTGAAACACGGTCGTGGGGGTGTTATAGCCTGGGCATGTATGGCTGCTGAAGGTACTGGCTCACTTATCTTCATTGATGATACGACTGCTGATGGTAATAGCATAATGAATTCGGAAGTATATAGACACATCCTATCTGCTCAAGTTCAAACAAATGCCTCAAAACCCATTGTTGATTCTACTGCAAGACAATGATCCCAAACATACTGCTAAAGCAACAAAGGAGTTTTTCAAAGCTAAAAATTGTCAATTCTTGAGTGGCCAAGCCAATCACCCGATCTGAACCCAATTGAGCATGCCTTTTATATGATGAAGAGAAAACTGGAGGGGACTAGCCCCCAAAACAAGCATTAGCTAAAGATGGCTGCAATACAGGCCTGGCAGAGCATCACCAGAGAAGACACCCAGCAACTGGTGATGTCCATGAATCGCAGACTTCAAGCAGTCAAGGATATGCAACAAAATATTAAACATGACTACTTTCATTTACATGACATTGCTGTGTCCCAAACATTATGGTGCCCTGAAATGTGAGGACTATGTATAAACACTGCTGTAATTTCGACATGGTGAAACCAAAATGTATGAAAATGGCCTTTATTAAAATCTGACAATGTGCACTTCAACCAAATGTGATTTTTTTTTTCTATTACAAATCTCAAATTGTAGAGTACAGAGGCAAATAAATAAATGATGGGTCTTTGTCCCAAACATTATGGAGGGCACTGTAAATAAATGATCCACAGTAGATCTAAATCCATGCATTGACAAGCTGCTTTTCTAATCCTTCAGCCCAAGGAATTCTATAGCTGAGAGATTTATCAGTCCATATTCCCATATTAATCACACAAAGACAATTTCAACAACCATTACTGTCAGATCTGATTTAAACTAACAAGTTCAAACTGGCTGTGAGATGAAATGGGGAATGTATGATAAAGGCTCTTGGCTAGATTTGGCACACTGATTACCTGTCAGATACCACCCTCCTCAATGTTTATAAGCTGGAAGTAGGAAGTTACAAATGGACATGTGCAGACTAAGTAAGTGGGAAACATATGTGGCAGAAGAAGTTCAAAATGGGGAAGAGTAAAGTATTTTGCTCTGTATCCAAGATAATCAAATGGGAATATTTTCTTCTTGGCGAGTGAGGAAGAATTCTGCAAAAGCAAGGGTAACACATTAGTGGAAATATGTGTAAATCAATATGAGAAACTGAAAGACTATAACCAGAAATCAGGAGGCCAGTTCTCAGTAATGAATTGAAACCATGTCTCAAGAGAGCTCGTAAAATGGAGACTCAAGGAACTGCCGATGCTAGAATCGTGAGCTGGAGGAACTCAGTGCACCAGGCAGCATAACTGCGGAGGAAAAGGACAGGAATTTCGAGTCAGGATCCTTCTTCCGACATATTGTTGCAGGGGGAAGAAAGCTGGAAAAGTGGTGGGGTGGGAAAAAAGCCTGTCTAGTGATCGGTAATTACAGGTGAGGAGATTTTCATTAATAGATGGGTGGACAAGAAGCTAGAACCCCCCCGACCCTCCTGTCAGTTTTCACCCATACGCCTTCCTCTAGCTCCACATTTCACCATCTCTCCTTATTCTACACCCTTTTGTGTCCTTTCCATCTCTATAATTTGTCCACCCTTCTGCTAATTACCCCTCCCCCCCCCTCATCTGTGGCCACCTATCATTGCCAGGGTTTGTCTTGCCCCCACCACTTGTCCAGCTTTCTTTCCCCTATCGCAAGCAGGCTGAAGAAGGGTCCTGAATGGAAACAAAAGCATGTTGTATTTGCCTGATTATCATGATTTTTTTTTGTTCAATTAATTAAAGTTGTTAATGTTGTCAAAATTATGAACTAAAGCTTCATTAAAGAGAGCTTTACTTATTTGGAAAACTACACATTTTAGAATAGTGATGGAGAGACAAAATGAGAAAGTTGGAGATTTATGCATCGAACATTTGATGTGAGGAAGTTTGGTCAATTTAGGACTGAATGATTGAACACTGAAGAGAAATCAGAACTGACTAGAGAGTACAAAAGTAGATGTTTAAGGTGTAGTTCAAGTCTAACAAATCTGATTGAATATCATGAGCAAATAATTGTAGTTATAGTCAGGGAAATGTCTTTGGAAAGAGTCCATGGCAACCTCCAGAAGGCGTTCAGTCTGATTCCATGTTAAACACTGCAAGATAAAATGACAGCTTTGGGATTAGGCAATTTTTTGATCTGGTTGTGGGGTTGCCTTGGTATTAGCAGATGGAGAGGAGAGATAATGGTTCTGCAGTGAAATTTAAAGGAACTCACTTGTGGCATCCCACAGGATATTGTAATGCCAGTGGTCAACTATTCACAATATTTATTAATGTCTAGATAAAGCAATGGGGAGAGTCATGTTTCGGAATTTGCTCTCTTGACACAACATAGGTGGCATTGATAGATATATAATAACAACGAGACATTGATAGAAAGAGACTCTTTTAAGGAATGGTTTTCAACCAGTGAGGAAGTCTAAGACAAGGGGTATTCATTTCCAGAATCTGGGAAATAAGTTGAGCAACATATCTATTTGTAAAGAGGGTCAGAACTGTGAATCTTGCACACAGAGGGCAGTAGATGCAAGCTCTAAGATCTTAAATCAGAGGGTGGTGGATTTACATTAACTAAAGCTTTTAAGGGATATGGGGTAAGGATACAAACCTGTCATATTGTTGACGAATAGCGGGATGATTCCAGGATCTGAATGGCCTCCTATTATTCCTGCATTATTGCAGCCAAAGCAAATAAAATTGGAAGCTCTATTAGCTGGAGATTTTTCCCCGCAGTGAGTTAATAATTAGTAATATGTTGTAATAGGCAATAAAACCAACACACGGCACATTTGATTTCTTTCATTCCTGGAGCTTTTTAGAGGGAATGATATTCTTTCTGAAATATATGAACTCCGGAATAAAATTTAGATCTTCTGATTTTACAGGATCATTCGGACAATCCTCTTGGAGCAGCGGTAACAATGGCGCACGAGCTGGGCCATAATTTTGGCATGAACCACGATACTCCTGAACGCGGTTGTACCTGCAGGGCATCACCAGACAAAGGCGGCTGCATCATGACACCATCTACAGGGTAAACAGGGTTAAAAGCTCCACTGTTGTACATGGAAAATGTGTTTGACTGCCCTTGTCATTGAAACTTGGAAGCTGTCCAAGAAAATACATTAATGCTGGCATCTGAAACAATATACAAGTATGCAATGATTTTTTTGGCCGATAAAAAAGAATGTATATAACATCCCCGTGGTATTCTAAACACACTATTGGCACAAACTAAATGCCAAGGAACTCTCACTTCACTCTAATTATTTTACACTTCATAGTATTTGGATCTTTTTGCGCCTGTTTCTAGGATGTTGTCTCACTACGCAACGTGTCAACACTCTGTGAATCCAACATTAAATAGCTATTGTTATAAGCGTTCAAACAGATGTTCGCTGTGGACAAATTACTCAGAAACAGCAAAGAATATATCACAAATGTCATAGCCTTTTATCGTGAGATTCTTCTGGCTTGCATACAAAATGACAACATTATGACAGCCATAAGCTACAGAGACAATGAAAATGCAGTGTGTCAACGTGGCTAATGTGCCTCCACTGCTTTAATGAATGCAAGATTGCACAAAATGTTGTTGGCACATTAACATTTTTTCACATTTTGATAAAGGAAAATAATATAAATTATTACAAAGATTAGGTCCTTGATGCTGCTTTGATATTTTTTTCTTGATATTTGATAAATTGTAATGGCTTATAATGTGGAAAAATGAATATAGTGTCTTAATGATGTTATGGTGGTTTATAGATGGCATTTACAATTTCATTCAAATTGCTAGTCATTTGAATGAATCATGGAAAGTTATAATGTTTAAGGAACTGCAGATGCTGGAAAATCGAAGGTAGACAAAAATGCTGGAGAAACTCAGCGGTTGCGGCAGCATCTAAGGAGTATAAATGCTGCCTCGCCCGGTGAGTTTCTCAAGCATTTTTGTCTACCTACGGAAAGTTATAATATTGTTTTACATTAGAGACCATTTTAATCTGATGCCAGGAAGAAATCAAATAGGTTTGGCCAATGATTTATTCTATGCATTTTCTGTTTTGTGGGTATTTAACTCAAACCTGCTCATCTTCTGCATATTGAGTTATGTTAACCTTTTTTTAATATAAATATTAGAATATAAGAACTAAGAGCAGAGGCAGACCATCTGGTCCTTCAAGCTTGTTGAGAACAGCTGATTTTCTAACCTAGCACCATTTCCTCATATCCCTTGGTTCCAGAAATCTATCAATCTCTGCTTTGATTGAACACAATGAATCAGCCTCCACAGCCGTCCAGGGTAGAGAATTCCAAAGCCTCGTCATTCTTTGAATTAAGACATTTCTTCTTGTCTCTGTCATAAATGGCCTCCCATTTTCCCCAGTAGATCTAGAGCACTCCTTTCTCCACTAGTCTAGGATTGGGAAATGGCCTTTATTCCAGATCCACTCTATATCCACAAGTTCTAATTTTACTTAAATACCTGTTTAATTAATTATCATCTAGATAGTAACGGGGAAAAAAAAGTGTACACGTGAATGGATTAAATGGAAACTGTACAGCAAACAAAGATGATTGTGGTATTTAGAAGGTTTAGTTAGATTATCACAGCCGTTCAGCTGCCAGTTATGAATCAATGTAAAATCATTACAAATCATAGATCACTATCACAGACTAATGTTTAATGATTGTGATTTGGCAAGGTACTATCACAAACAAAAAATGCCAAATGGAGTCTTCATACAAGGATCAACCACGATCAATTCTATGTTTCCACCGCACAAAAATCCATTGCGAGGCAACTTAGTCAGTCGAGGAAAATGTAAATGACAACATTCCCAGTTTCCCTGTAAACATTTCATGAATAAAGATTGACCTTTGTTTTATTTTGTTAGATTTTCTCATGCTGAGCTTGATACTGTGATTATGTGGAAAATAAGTAGCAAGGAGAACATAGTGCTTTAACCTCTCTCTGATATATTGCTTGTGACAAGACTTGTATAGTTTAGCCAGCAGTGCAGAACTTAATGTGAAATCTAAGTAGAAATATCACTTTTACCCAAGAGGCGTTTTGCTGTAATGCGTGCCCATGGGGTCTCTATTACCTCTCAGTAGTAAATTGTCCCAAGTGCTAACATTTGAGCTTATCATAACATTTTAATATCAATTTATACTGTCTAAAGGACTAGCCTGCTGCAAAACCGCTATGCCAAAAATCTGTCTTAGGCAATATCACTATCGATATTTTAAGGACATTGTCTGAGAAGTGATATTTGTGAGAAGGACTCTCTAAAATGAGATTCCACATGAAGTGATACTTACATGCAATACTAATTTAAGCAGTCATGTTGATTACAATTATTTTCATTCTATGAGATTATCCTTCAGGAGATTTGTCAAATTAGCATATACTGTATTAGGATTGCTATGCAGACAATTTAGCATAAATTAGTGTTCCAATTCAGAAATTCTTTCCAATGCCAATTAAAATCCTACAGTGATAGATAACCATTAATCAATAATAGTTATATTTTTGAACTGAAAATCAATAAGGTCTGAAAGGTCTCTATACCTTCACCCTCGACCATCCAGGGACCCAGGCAGACCTTTCAGGTGAGGCAAAGGTTCACTTGCACCTCCTCCAACCTCATCTACTGTGTCTGTTGTCCTTGGTGTGGACTCATATATATCGGCGAGACCAAGTGCAGGCTCGGTGATCGTTTTGCTGAAACCTCTGCTCAGTCCACCTTGGCCTACTCAATCTCGCAGTTGCCAAACATTTTCAACTTCCCTTCCCATTCCCATACTGACCTTCCTGTCCTGAGCCACGTGCAAATTGGATGAACAGCACCTCACATTTCGCTTGGGCAGCTTACTATTGGCAAGTAACCCTTGCATTCCCTCTCTCTCTGTCCCCACCGTAGTCATCCTGCTAGTTTCACTGTAGGTATCCCTTTGTTATCACCACTTCTACAGCCAACAATGAACCATTGTGGGCTCCACCTGTCCCTGGTCATTGGTGCCGGCTCTGATTTGTTCTGTACCTTTTCACACCTCTAGTTTCCCTTCCCCCTGACTCCCAGTCTGAAGAAGAGCCTTAATCCATAACATCACCTATTCCTTTTCTCCAGAGATGCTGCCTGACCCACTGAGTTACTCCAGCATTTTGCTTAAATTGATTGTCCACCTTGTTTCTTTTCTATTGTAATACCAATTTATTTGATACCTGATTATCTGTTACACGTCCTTTGGTAACATGCCATCAACATTTCCCATCTCTTGGATGGCATGCTCTGACAGACAGCCTGAGGTCAGAAAGTACAGAAGTACTAAATATAAGCTGTATATATGTATATATATGAATGAAAACATTATACATTTCTCCCAACTTTGAATCATAGTGAGCGATTTCATAATGTTTTTATCCGTAATGAAGAATATTCAAAATGTATGTAACTGTAATTTGATAGAAAACTTATTGATTAATTTACATATGCCAAAGTGTCTCAAGTGAATCAAATTGAACAAAGCCTGGCTCCAACCAATTTGCAGTTGTTCATTTTAGTTCTCTGAAAGGACAGGGACGGATTATAAATCTACCATCAGGAATCCTATCTCAACTCTTCCAATCTTCTGATTTTAATAGAGGCATACTGAGGGCAGGGTAATATATATCTCTGAAGGAGATCATTAGTTACTGAAATATTTAAATGAAGCTACACTTATCTTACTTTTAACACCAGTTAAAGGCAGAATTTCTGGACTTTGGGAAACCTGGTACTACAGGGAGGCAAGTGGAATCAGATCTATGAGATTGGTGCCTGTACAGCTGTGTGTTAGCCAGCAGGAGCTGGTGCATCCTGCCTGGCCCTGTCCATAGCCAGCTGGCCCATCAGCCAAACTAACTGAGGCCATGAAACTCATGCAAACATTTTAAATTAAGCCCTTTTGTTAAATTTGGCTGAACTTCTAAGAAATACTTACCTCCAAATTTCCTGGCTGCTAAAACTCTCCCCACGTTCCTTCCTAGCTGTTACTATTGGGGCATTTAACACATATTATTTCTTGTGTAGATGGGCCAGATTAATGTCCTGTATCCAAGAGGGTAAGCAATGACATTTTAATGAGGTTAGGTTGATAATTCACTCTGATTATCGAAAATAACACTACAAGTGCAAATATCCTTAAATGACTTGTAAAAGGAACAGATGAAAAGCATTTCAAGTGAAAATTTCATCTGAGTGCAAAGGTCTGTTCTAACTTATTCGATTCAAGGTCAAGGGACATTGTTTTTGAACACACTTGCTTTAAAAATTTGGCAACGTGAGGGCTTTCTCCATCTATCAAGATGTAGAGAATGTAATGTTTCTGTTTACCAAATTTAAACACAGCCAATCTATCTTGACTTTTTATCGGTGGTTTTCCTGCAGATGTAGATATTATGACTTGCCAACACGCAACTGTTTTCCAATAGGCAATTTTTTTTTCCATTAACCCTTTTTATGTGCTTAAAAGTTTCCTGTGTTGTTAGCAGTAAGAACAGAGTCATATTCAAACACACGATTCGTATCTTTCACCTGTGCTTCATTTGTAATTTATTTTACTGATGGATCTGTAACCTAAAAAAAAAAATAGAGCAAGGAGATGAGCCAACAACTTATAGGCTTGACATGGTTACAGCTACTTTGCCTGGCTACATGATTTCCTCTCGAAAAAACTGTTGTCTGAGTGAAATTCCCAGTGTGGTCTGGAGACAGACCCCTCAAGATTAATGCTCACAAGCTGTCAGCTTTGATGAATTAGTTCTCAGAGTTCATTTTATGCTTGAGCCACAACTTCAAAGTATTTTCGTTACATTTGTGAATATAATATTTTTTTATCAGTCTACCCAGGCCATGTGTCAAATCTGTCACCAATCATAACAACGTTAAATCTTTATTAACGTGGGCTTTCTTTGTCAGAAAGCCTTTTTATGCATCTTATGAAAATAACATTTCAAATTGAAGCTAAATATTATCACACTGTCCTTTGGAAAAAAAACATGGTTAACTAATAGAATAGAAAAAAATAAAAGGTGAACGGACTTAGCGTAGCAAGAAATTTGCCCCAATATTTACAGAAGGCAAGCAGGAAGCAGGCAGAAGGTGTAGTGGCTGGGAAATTTAACGGCAGTTCCTGATTTAACTTTTTGGCTCTGTCTTGCAGCTGTAGTTGTTTGACTGGGAGTTCAGCAGTGCCAGGCTGTGGACAATGAGTAGAGAACAGGCATGCAGGGAGGGAGGTATCAATGCGTGTGGGGGTGTTGAGGGCATAAGGTGGGCCTGAGATCTGGAGGGATTAATGGGGAAGCGGAAAGGCAAGCAAGGGTTACAGGGGTTGTGGATGGCAGCTCAAGAGTGCCTTGTTGTCGCAGTGGTCCAACTGCAGGGAGGTTAACATCTTGTGCCCTGGGAGGTGCGCTCCACCTCCCGACCCACAAACATTGCTGATAGAAACTTACCTTTTGGATTTGCAGGATGAACTTGTCAGCAAAACTAAAATATGGAGTATGCAATCTTGTTAAGGTATTACAATCCCAGGCCTGATTTAGGAGATCGGGTTAATTGCTTCCTCTCCAATATACTTCCTTTTGAGACTGAACAAGATTGTTTGGAATTGAGTTGGTTTTAAGATTAACCATTTTTTAAATTCCAATTCCCAACACCTGTTTTCACCCCCCTCCCCAACTGCTCCACCCTTCCCCAACTCCTTCCCCCCACCACCATCTGCTATCCACCTTATTCCAGCCACGAGGAACTCCGAAGTAAGGTTTCCTCACAACTTCATTGTCAATTTCTTATCTTCCTATGTTCCTGGAGAATTCATGTCTGGAGTTCCTTGCTTATTCTGCCACTGAGCTTTGTAAACTTGCTTCAGAAGTGACAGAGGCAAATAATTACATTTATTCCAAAAGTGTTACTGGTGTCACTCCTTAGAAGACCCATGATGTTATTCAGGCTATGAAACTAAATCAGTCTCATACTTTTTCCCTCTTATGTTATTCCTGTCCAAATTCACAATGATGTTTGCAGGGGAGGAACGACACATGTGCTTGGTTGCACTACCAAGATGGTAACGGTTTCATTTGTCATCAAGTAACATCATGTTTAAAGATTTAAGACAATAATATAGAATTTCTAGTACAGAATTAATTGGTCTCTGCCAGGGTTTATGTACCACAGTAACTTCCAGCCACTTTGCTTCACCTATCCATCTGAGACAGTCACACTCCTGCTTCTAGCTTCCTGCAATTTGCTCATTTGATGGTTCCTTATAAATATATTCCAACAAGAGTTTTACTAAAGATAGACCCAAAGAACTGGAGTAACTCAGCCAGTCAGGCAACATCTCTGGAGGAAAGGAATAGGTGACATTTTGGTTAGAACCCTTCTTCAGACCCTTTTTCAGAAATAATTTTACTATGCTGTTTTTGCACAATATTAAGTTGCACAGCTTACCAAACTCCCTCATAACATTGAAGACAGAAGAGACGACTTCAGTCATAAATAGTTTGCATGTAACCCACAAAGCATTCTAATCCAACATGACTGTTCACCTAATTTACCTCCCCTTTTTCACTTCCCCATCTCCTTCATGCCTCCCCTTCCCCCAGTTCTACCTACACATCTCATTCCACCCACCATCTAGTATTCGCAAGCTTGCTTCCTGAGTTTATTATGTCTGGGTAACACCAACATTTTCCAAGTCAACTCTCTCATTCTCCAGGTTATAGGAATAGATTTCAAAATGTCATACGTTTATAGGAGCATAATTAGGCCATTCGGCCCATCAAGTCTACTCCACCATTCAATCATAGCTGATCTATCCCTTCCTCCTTACCCCATTCTCTTGCCTTCTTCCCATAACCCGTGACACCTGTACTACTTAAGAATCTATCTATCTCTGCCTTAAAAATATGCGTTGACTTGGCCTCTGCAGCTTTCTGTGGCAATGAATTCCACAGATTCAAACGTTCTTATTAACTGAAGTTCCATTGCTGAAGTAGCTCCTAATGCCAGATGATCTCAGAAAGTTGTTGTTCATTAGAGGTAAATGTTGTGATGAATTTCAAGAAAGTCCTCCATCCACATTTAACCTAGTTCCCATTTTAACTATTTCAGTGTTAGTTTCAGAACAACAACCTTGTGTGCACCTCATATCAATCTTCCAATTCCATTTATTATTCTAAATGATGTTATTTTTTATCAGGCCCCGGGAAATGACTGCAGCCAGAGATGAACACAAATTGGTGTTTTCCTATTAGTAATCTCTGCCAATGGCGAGAGAACTGCACATTTGCCAGCAACTGCTGTTTAAATGTAGAGTTTTGTTTGTAATTCTCCCTGGAGCTGTTATTTGCAGGTGCTATCATTTTGTACTCATTAATTTGCAGAGCCATTTCAGGTTCAGAAAATGATCATCTTCAACTTTGTAAAGGTCAGTAGTCTCAGCAGCACCGGTGAGAAAGAGAGATAGGCTTCTCGCTCTGTGCTCAGTTGCTGATTCAGGCACATATGGTGGAAAAACTCTCCCAGCTTGGGAATGTTTTCATTCCCAGTTTGCTGCTCAAAATTAATTTAAACATTGCAAAATGGCAAAAACCTGCCATAAGCCTGAGCAATTTGGAACATCTTATACAGTAAAGTAATTTGTTTAAAGAAAACGGTTGCTTCAATCTATTTCCTTCATATTTGTGAAAGAGATAACTTTTCGATAAGAGTACATCATCACATTCATTTCAACTACATTTTTAATTTTTTGAAGTATGTTTTTGTGAAAAATATAAAACTCTTTTCTGGTTTTAAGTCTCCCTAGAGATTTTCAAATGATCACAATTAGCAGAAGTACCATGGAGACCTGGTCAATTTTGTGGGCAGTTATTAATATAGTCACTGCTGAATGCATAAAAAATTAAAAATTCCATACCAATTTGTAAACTTTAGCTGAATTACAATTTTAAAAATAGCACAATCAAATGGAAACTCCCGGCCAAATAAATCAATGTACAATCATAAGATCATAAGTGATAGAAGTAGAAGTCTACTCCACCATTCAATCATTGCTGATCTATCTCTCCCTCCTAACCCCATTCTCCTGCCTTCTCCCCATAACCTCTGACACCCGTATTAATCAAGAATCTATCTACCTCTGCCTTAAATATATCCACTGACTTTGCCTCCACAGCCTTCTGTGGCAAAGAATTCCACAGATTCACCAATCAACATTCTTATATTCATGTACTTGTTTACATATTCCAGTTAAATGCAAATTTTCTACAACTTCAAAGTTGATGTAAAAATATTCAAAATGTAAACATTTTTTAAATATAAATGACAGAAATGTAATTAAATGTTGATAAACTCTGAAATTGCAGCTTTCGATTCCCATTTTAACTCCAGATGATAATATAATCTCTTTGCACTTTCCAAAGACATAAAAGATGGATGGTTTAAAGTAACGTCTGTGATTGACTCCAGATCAAAGTGACTTGTAGATTTGTCACAGTAATTTGATATTGAATTTTATTCCTCTCCCTTTTCCTTTCAAAGTGCAGTTAGACAACTTAATGATGAAACAATATTTAAAAACTTCAAAATCCCGAATGCTTATCTCTTAGTCCTTGCCGGCATATTGCCTTCAATCGAAATGCACAGCTACAGTTAAGGGCCTGTCCCACCAGCATGCGACTGCATGCAGCGAGCACAACCTAACGTGGTCGCTTGAGCCGTACGGCCTCACGGGGCTGGTCCCACTTCGATCGCCGGAGCCGTATGGAGTTGTGCGGGGCTGGTCCCGACATCGCGTGGGGCTCCGAAAAACTGACACTGTTCAAAAATCCCGCGCGGCAAAGGCCTGTTGGCCCGCAGCCGCATTGAGGCCGTACGCAGCGTCTCGATGTCATACGCAGCATCTGGACGCTGTACGCAGCGTCTTGACGGCGTACTCCTAGCGCGTGGCGTTGCGCGATGATGTCACCGCCTGGTGTGCTGTTGCGTGATGATGTCACCGCCCGACGCCGTGCGACGTCCAAATTCAGTCGGCCCGCCTCCTGCCCAGCTGATTGGTGAGTATGATGTCGGGACCAGCTTCATACGGCTTCGCGGCTGGAAGTGGGACCGGCCCTGCGAGGCCGTACGCCTCAAGCCACCACGTTTGGTCGCGCTCGCCGCATGCAGTCGCATGCTGGTGGGACAGGCCCTTAAAGACACATTCAGTCTCTAATTAATTGGGTGGCATTCGAAATCATTCTTCTTACATTGTCCATTATTTCCTTTCAGCAGTTTAAATGAGCTTCACAGCTCCAGCCATCCTGAGCTCCGGTGCTGCCTGTGTGGAGTTTCCATGTTCTCCCGGTAACCAATTTCCTCCCACATCTCAAAGAGGTGCTGGGTGGTAGGTTAATTGGTTACATTAAATTTGGTGACTGATTGGTGAATTAGGGCAAGGTTAATGGCCAAGTGGGACAGAATACATACCAGGGAAATAAGTGGAAGAATTGGACTGATTGGATTGGATTGAGCCAAGTGAGCTGATGGCCTCCATTTTGTAAGGAAATATGACAAATATGAGATAAATATGGTCTCCTTATGGTTTGAGTAAATAGTCTACATCTGTTGCAGTGTTAAGAGAAGGATTTATTTCAACGGATATTTCACCTGTCATTTTTTTCTATAAAACTATGTATCAAGGACAATCATGAATTCATATAATGATAACATTAAAAGCTTAATATTTTCCATATTTTTATAAACCAGTTCATATTCATATAAAATTAAATTGAGGATATATCTTTGTAGAGGACTTTTGTTATTCCTCTCTTTAATCTCTGTAATCCTTCGCATGATGAAAGCACTTTCTTGGGTATTCCTCTAGGGTGGATGCTTGTAAAGTCAGATCACAATCTGTTCTGTAGCCCTCCAGTTAGGCAAGAAATATTGTTGTCATACAAGGAAACAATGTGCTTGCAGATCAGTATTTACAAGCTGTGTCTAAAATGCCTAGTGGGTACAACCGATATTTTCCAGCAATTACAAAAATGGATTAATTCAACAGTGTGCTGCAGGCCAATAAATTATTCCCCTGAGAGACAACTGCTTCAGAATTGTTCAGGCTCAAAATATCAAGCAATATAGAGTAGGGGCTGTCCCACTTAACTGGCAAGTTTAAAGAGTTTAGGAGAGTTTGAAAAAAATTAGACCTCCTTTGATCTTCGACGATGTAGAAGACCTCCTTCAACTATGTTGAAGACTAGCTTCAATTAGCTACGACTAGCTGCGACTAACTTCGGGAAAATTGGACACCGAATAGTGGAGAGTGAAGACGACCTCCCTTCGACTATGATGAAGATTATCTACGACTACCTTCGACTACCTTCGACTACCTTCGACTACCCTCGATTACCTATGACCAACATGCCGACCTACTACGACTAAACCTACGAGTAAAGAAGTATCGATTTTTTTCCATGGCGACCTTTTTTTACTCGCGGGCATTTTTCAACAGCTGAGGCCTCGAGTACACGGGGACTACTCTCGAGCATGAAGGAGAGTTACAAAGACCTCCTAGGCCCCCATGTCGACCATGCTGCGAGTATGAGTCGAGGGCAAACTTGCCGGGACTTGCGGATTAGGTTGCCCAAGTGGGACTGCCCCTTTATGCAATGAAAGCATTTACTTTGGAACATATAAAGAAAACAAATAGATTGCACATGAAAGAAGACCATGAGGGTGGTTTAATCAGCAAGAGATGGTGTGGTGGTAGACAGCAAGTCACGTAGATCTGAGGCTTTACAAGTTAAGGTTAATCATCAGAAGAAGGGAAGGGAGTGATGGGGGGCTGTTTGGTCAGTAGCTACAGTGGGTGCCTGGGGTTGTATTCAGATTGGCAAGGATTTGGAGGAATGTCAGTCTTGCAATCAAGAGAGTGTTATGTATCAGGCTCACAAAGAGTGGTCAAAAATCAATCAAATAGTGGATCAGGCACATTGCAATGGGGGGGGGGGGGGGGGGGGGGGGGGGGTGGGGGGTAATTGAGTGTGCTATTATGAAGGACTGATAGGGATGTTATAAAATATATAGAGGTGAAAAATAAATCTCCTTAATGCGGTTTATCCAACTCTGGATTCCACGGTTTGGGATTCCCGCTAACTAACCACACTATGGCCCATATGTGCTCCGAAGACTGCTTCTGCATGTTTGGCTTGGCCATGTGTGTTTATTGGAAAATTATGGCGTTGGGATCAATGAGAGTGTTTTCCACAGCTGAGCATGCCTACCCATGTTCGGGCAAATCTGTGCAATAGTGCATCCATTGCACACAAAGGAACATAGTTGAATAAAATATTAATGTGGGACATCCACCATTATTTTTAATGAAAGCTTTTCACAGGGAATGTATTTTGAGGCTTACATGGCTGAGTTTCTCAGTTATTTCCGCTTTATCTCTTCCCTATGTCTCATGCCTGGAAGTGAGGTTGAAGTGGAAACATGCTACACACTTAAAATGTATTTGGCTGTTGTCGAGGAACGGTCACCTACAGGGTTTCTGACCTGCTCCTAGATGGTGGAGGTGGGCTAGGTAGCTTGATCCAACCACCACAGGCACAATGGATCAAATAGCCTCCTTATGTTGCCATTGGTTTTTATGGTATGATTTATCTAATATGTGCAGATGCAAACCATCTTGAACAGCTGTTTTAGCAATGATTTTATATTTTTTAAGCAGTGCTTCCTATGTCATCTTGAACATGTTAGACTGCCTGAAATGTATAAACAAATGAACTATTTAATATTTCTATCATCATTTGTAATAGTGTTATGTGCATCTCCAAGTGGCCAGATCTGTATTCTGAAATTTCATTTATTACTTATGTGTTTGTTGAGTTTATTTCTATATTCCTGATAATTTAATATTTTCCTTTCTCTTCCAAATTCCCTTTCTGAAAATTTCTATGCACTCTTTATCATTATTTCTTCTTTTGTTTAGGTACTTTTGCTATGTCAGTTAGGTAACTACCAACAATTATATGCTAATCTGATCCAACACAGCTACAACTGGGTGGCACAGTGGCGCAGCTGGTAGAGTCGCTGCCTCACGGAGTCAGAGACCCGGGTTCGATCCTGACCTCGGGTGCTGCCCATATGGAGTTTGTGCATTCTCTCTGTAAAATGACCGTGTGGATTTCCTCTGGGTGCTCTGGTTTCCTCCCACATCCCAAAGATGACTGGGTTTGTAAGTTAATTGGTTTCTGTAAAATTACCCCCTAGTGTGTAGACAGTGGATAGGAAAGCTGGATAACACAGAACTAGTGTGAATGGGTGAATAATGGTTGGCACAGACATTGTGGGCCGAAGGGCCTGTTTGCATACTGCATCTCTAAACTAAACTAAAACTGCCACAATACTAAGCCAGAACAATAAATAATCCTAATTTAATTTGTATAGTTTCAAACTCGATAACATCAGTTGAACAATTTAACTCGTATTGTATTTATATTTTTTATAAAGTTCTGAGTTTGGAGATAAACCCATTAATAGCAAGTTACAGTTGTATAGTGCTACATCTTTAACACGCATCTATAATATTACCAAGCATTATAGTTATTCTAGCTAAATTTATGTTCTCCATATTGTCATATTTAATTGTAATAAAATACGACAATCCTTCAATAGAGCCCCTTTCTTCTCAGTTCCTACAATCTGGACTGAATTACACGTTTATACGGATTGACACGAGAGAATTAGAAAGTAATGATAATATTAAGAAAGGACCCAGAAATCCTGGAAGCACTTAGCAGGTCAGTTAGCATCTGTAAAAAGATATGAAAACGTCATCAAAAATTTAAGATATTACAGATGAGCAACATTTAAAAGTGGAATAGAAATGTATATATGCACACAGACATACAGTTAAGGAGCCACTATCCACAGACAAGCCAAGGTGTTACCCCAGCCGGACTATCGGTACTGACTGGCTATCTGCCGCCATACTCAACAATTCTCCAACCGGGCACTGAGATCTACCCTGGTTGCGATGCGCCGGCACCAGCAGGACTCTTGGATTCACTCTCCCGAAACTTCGGGCCTCACTCACCCAGACCTGCAACGGACCCCAACTATACTTTATCCTCCGGATGATCCACCTCTTCAATCAACGATTCCTGGCCCACCTTAACTCCACCAAGGACACTCCAGCAAGACAATGTGTTGTTGGTTCCCAATACTTCAGTAGAACTACTATTGGAACAACTATGTAAATTTGCAATAGTTTAAGATTAGATAGGAAAGAAAACCAGGTCTCCTCAAGAAATATTAGACTGGGTAGTGCATAGATCACCTATGGGCTATAGGCTGAGAAATTGCTTTATTACACATTAGTGCCTTTAAAACAACTTTGTTGGTCATAACAAAGCTACTTGTAAAAGTCCCATAAAGATTATGAATTTCAATTGGGAGGGTCCCAGGACATATTTATTTGTTTTTCCGGGTAAATCCATACTGCTCACTTACAGTCCACCAGGCTTTGTTATATATTGGCAGATCTCTCAGCTGCCGACATTTAGCCTTGCAGCTATGATCTTGGCAGCCAATTCGAAGAGACATATCAATGTACAAGTCACAATATTTCAGCTACACAAAATGTTGATATTTAACATGGTGAGAGGAAATGACAGCAGAGTGCCCTAGGACATGGGCAAGTTGTTTGAGTTCTGTTGAACTCTATGCACAATGTTAACAGTCACTTTTCCCACAGATGCTGCTGACCTGCTTTGTTTTTCCAATATTTTCCGATTTTATTGCAGTTTTCCAGCATTTAGAAAAGTAAATAAATTACTGATACATGGAGACCTTCCATGACTGCAGGCTGGTAGTTGTCAGAGAGGTAAATCTGTAACTATTCATACTGCATGAGTGTAAACACACAATCCCTGCATTTCCCAGAAGCCTGCAAAGCATTGTTGTCCTTTAACCTCTTTGCTTGCTTTCATGGACTGAAGGTCCATGAACGCCTTTGAGGTCTTCTCTCCTTCTGTATGGAGTTTCAGGAACTTCCTAAAGGGCCTGTCCCACTTGGACGACCTAATCCACGAGTTTAGAAGACCCTAGACGAGTTGAACAAAATGTCAAGGTCGTGTTGACTCGCTGAAGTAAAAGACCTCCTACAACCATGTCTGTGACATCCTACGACTATGTCTACGACCTCCTATGAGTATGCGTCAAGGGCAAACTCGGCAGAGGTCGCTAATTAGGTCGTGAAAGTGGGACAGTGGCTTTAAGCAGTAGTGATCAGCAGACTGTAAGATATGGAACGATCCTTGTGTTTGGAAGCTGGGAGTGACCTGCATTAATGAGAAAGCCCAGCCACACTTATGAGGCTCTGCTTGATGTCATGGGAAGGTCCAGATCTCAGTGAATGTACATTGAGTGTTGACCCTTTAAATAGTACTGTGTTTGTAGAAATAGGGTGAGTACAACTCAGCTGTTTGTGAGTAAATAAGAACCAGTTGAATTCAACACTGCGGATGGATTTGGGGCATAGGGCTATTGTTGACCTCATCCAGGACCAATTTGTGCTGGAAATAGTTTAGTTTAGAGATACAGCGCAGAAACAGGCCCTTCGGCCCACCGGGTCCGCGCCGACCAACGATTCCCGCACATTAACACTATCCTACACCCACTGGGGACAATTTTTACATTTAGCAAGCCAATTAGCCTACAAACCTGTATGTCTTTGGAGTGTGGGAGGAAACCGGAGATCTTGGAGCAAACCCACGCAGGTCACGGGGAGAACGTGCACACTCCATACAGACAGCGCCTGTAGTCAGGATCGAATCCGGGTCTCCAGCGTTGCATTCGCTGTAAGGCAGCAACTCTACTGTTGTGCCACCGTGATCACACAGAAGACTCTACAGAAAATTCAGAAAACAAATCTCCTTTATGAAGTCACCACAAATGAGCACCGTGTTGTTCTATTCCCGGCTATGCCAATTTCCAAGTGCTTTGCACTGTATCTGTCTGGAGTTGTGTAAGGGATTTCTCAGCTTGAAACAGGCTACAAAAACAGAACAGAAGAAGCAAAAATAATTTAGGTTTTAGCTTGTCAGATGGGTATGTTTATTTTCAATTAGTTGCTTTAAACAGTATGTGTTTATTATACAATAAATGTTAATGTCAGAGGTTTATATTGGAACTGGTGCAGCAGCTCATATAACTTTGCCAGTTTAGGACTGAGATGAGGCAAAACTTTTTCAGCCACAGAGCTGTGAATCTGTGGAATTCTCTGCCCCGGAAGGCAGTGGAGGCCAATTCATTGGATGTATTCCAGAGAGAGTTAGGTATAGCTCATAGGGCTAACTGAATACAAGGGATATGGGGAGAAAGCTGGAACAGGGTACTGATTCTGGGTGATCAGCCATGATCATATTGAATGGCAGTGATGGCTCGAAGGGCCAAAAGGCCTACTGCACCTATTTTCTAAGTTTTTTCCTGGTTTGTGGTCAGACACCCTCTATAAATAGAAATGTTTTGAGGTGCACGTATCTTTCTTGATGTGTTGCAAATTCTATCTAAATATCGATTGATTATTGTGCTGGGATGGAAAAATCATAATGTGCTTCCATTGTTTTGATCATCATAGTATCACGGCACTTTACCCACAGAGGGAGACCATTAAGCCTTATTGAGATTACTGTTTCCTAGAAAATGTATCTTGTCAATCCCATTCCTTTGCTCCAACCCACAGGCATCTGCACTTCCTGCTTACATACTCCACAGACATTTTTCTCTCAAGTGCTTTTTCTATTTGTTTAAGAAGGAACTACAGATGCTGGAAAATCGAAGGTAGACAAAAATGCTGGAGGAACTCAGCGGGAAGGAGCAGTCTGAAGAAGGGTTTCGGCCCAAAACGTTGCCTATTTCCTTCACTCCATAGATACTGTTGCACTCGCTGAATTTCTCCAGCAATTTTGTCTACCTTTTCTATTTGCTTTGGAAGGCTCAGATTGAGTATTTTTTCCTCTGCCCCTAAAACCAGTGAATGTCTGACTGAAATTATTCTCTGAGTAAATACATATTTCCATGACGCCACCTTTTGACCAAACCTGTGTTATCTCATCCCCCTTATCCACTAATGGGAACATCTCTATGTAATATTAGGGTACTTTGCTATTAATTAATCAACACACCAATCTAATATAGATATTTTAGTAAAGCTTATTATAATATAATGGCCTAGAACCCGTTAATATTCCATTGTATGGGTGCAATTTGAAAAGCATTGCTGTCCAGTAATTTCAGTAAGGTTTCTCTTCACTCATAAAGGCCCTGTCCCACTGTCTGGAGTTTCCCCCTTGATTCGTACTCAGGGAATGTCAGGGAATGTCAGTAGCGAGGCCGTAGGAGTCCGTAGATGTTTCGTAGCGGCTCGTATTGCCAGCCGTTGGAACACGGGCATCAGGTAAGTCGTTGTTGAAAAATGTCCACGAGTTAAAAAAAATAGCCCCGAGTACTTACGAATGGCTATTACCATAATTCTCCGAGTTCGAATCTAGGGGAAAACTCTGGAGAGTTTGTGAGTAACTTGAGAAAGTGGGACAGGGCCTTAAAGGTTTTCACCAATCTTCCACCAAAGTAACAGTCAGATTTCCTGCTTCATGATACATTTTCCATTGATGCTGAAAATCTGAACCAGAACCCAAATAAGTTGCAAATTCACAGCAACATCCGTGGAGACAGATCTAAAGTCCTGAACAATTCTAGAGGCAAGGAATGTAGAGATGAGAGGAGGGAATAATAGGGAGGGTATGTACTAGCATGAGAGTTTAGATAACCATAAGGGTGACAGTTCAAAGTAAAATCCTACATTAATGGAACTAGTAAAGAAACAAAAGGTGGACCGAGAAGATTGTAAATGGAGGCATCAGAAATATTATAAACAACTGTTGAACTTGGTTGAGGTTTGATTGTGCCTGATTAGCACATTTGCATGCATTACTGATACTGCTGGATTGTCCTGCGGGTTAAATGGGGTTAAATAGTGAAGTTGATCCAAAACAGTCTGCTTACATAGAAACATAGAGACATAGAAACATAGAAAATAGGTGCAGGACTAAGCCATTCGGCTCGTCGAGCCAGCATCACTATTCAATATGATCATGGCTGATCATCTCCCCATATTTCTCCCCATATTACTGCTTTCTCCCCATATTACACATCAAGTAGGTAAGATTAATACCAGGGATATATTATCTGCAAGACTATCCATTGCAGCAAATTGCATCAATATAAGAAGTATATAAATGTAGCCATTGTAGCAATTTAGTTTGTGACCATACTGTAGATTAGCTGTGAGAATTCAATTCAGCAAATGTTAAGGTTAACTTTTTCTTCAGCAAGAAAGAGACTGTTGTAGCAATTACTGACAGCATATAAGGTACCTGTTTCAATTTATTTCTTCCTGCTTCTGATTTCTGATAGTATTTTTCTCACTGACAAATATCCATTTGTATTTGGTTGTACTGCCTTATATGTCAGTAATTCCCAATCGAGTGAATTCTATGGATCTACTCAGATTCTTTGCCATGAAAAAACATTGGTGGTAGTGTTAATGTAATAGGTTCATTTGCTAACAGGGTCAAATGAGAATGAGAAGTTGCTCATCTCGAGCTTTAGCTCTGGCACGGAGCAGCTGGAGGTGGAAGCTTTGTTTCTGCACTGTACGATCTACACGGCTGATGAATTCCAGTCATTGTCCTGGCTGAACATGTTATTACCATCATGTCACAATACACTGGACGTCTTTGTTTCACCATCATCACTCATCAGAATTAATTTTATACATAGTAAACACTAAATATTGCAGCAGCTGCTGCGTGTATTTTGGTTGTAAATAGTGGCACTCTATGAGATATTTTAATCTTAAACTGATGTCTACATTTAATACAGCCCTGCACCATAATGACTGCCATATAATGTAAGCAAATTTAAACCTGGAACTTCAGGTTGTAGACCAAACATGTTAATTAATCTGGCTTTCCTGTCTTGAAATTCAATGTCCTGTTGCTATTTATGACAACTGATACGGAAGTTAAAGAGCTATCGCAAGACAATTGCATTTGTTTGGCCTAATGCTGTTTGCTCTTTTTCAGATATCCTTTTCCCACAGTTTTTAGCAGCTGTAGCATGAAAGATCTGGACAGTAGCCTGGAAAAGGGTGTTGGAATGTGCCTCTTCAACATGCCAGAAGTAAAACAGCTCTATGGTGGGCAGAAATGTGGCAATGGATACGTTGAGGAAGGCGAAGAGTGTGACTGTGGTGAACTTGAAGTAAGAGTACCAAACGGGGACTGAAGTTGTTTCAGATTCCCTTTCAATTTAAGAAATCTTTCTTTGTAGATATACATCTAATGAAATTATGCATGTTTTTTCTTCACAAAATAAATACAGAATGGCAATACTTCTAACCAATAATTTCCACTGAATACTTATTAAATTGAACTGCAGTAAATAAGTCATTGTACAAAATCAGGTAGCTGAGTCAAAACCACATGTGTATTATCAAAACATTAATGTAAGAAGTTAAGTAGTTTTAGCACCAACTTCCAAACCAAGCAACCAGTTTAAAAGCCTATGGGGACTATGCAAATATTAACATGCTCCATGTAAGTCCAGACTACAGTGTACATACATTCCCAGTTCCAGGATTTATTTAAAAAGCATACATTGCAAAAACTATGTCAGCCAATGAATTAGAAATCATTGAAATTCACCGATTTGCCCATCATCTATATGCTGGAGGAAAAACACCTGTCGAATCTGATTCTGCCTTCCAACACTTGGCTCATACGCTGGATGTCACAGTTCCTCAATATATATTCAGATATGATTATACTATAATCATACTCATTAAGAATGATAATAGCTTTTGCACTCCCTCTGCCACACAGACACACAGACACACACACAGACACACATATGTACACACATACATACATTTGTCAGGCAGTGAAGTCCAGACCCTTGCCACCTTCTGGTAAAAAGACATTACCCTGCTCATTTTCATATTTGCAATTCAGAAATTCAAGCTAAAAGTGGTCTTGTAAGTCGCTCGATGAGGAGAGGCAATTTGATTGTTAGAAGGAGTCAAAATATATAAGTGGGCAGACCAATCAAGTTAAGGCAGATAAGCTTAAGCGTAATAGATTTGGGGAGAAAGAATCATTAGCACACATCATTTTAAATGGTCATGAAATGGTTAGCTCAACGGAACAAGGACAGCTATACTGATTCAACTCTAATTCTGTTCAACTGATCCAGAATTCAACAAAGCATTCGAGCTATAGGATGTTGAAATATTTGGCTCAAAATGTAGAACAGAAGGAAATAATCATCACAATTTGTTTTGCATTTCTCAGAACATACCTTCAATTCTGCATCCACTGCTGGTTGCCAAGAAACATCAGAGCATCAGAGGAAAAAACAGAGAAAAGCTACAATGATAATCCCAGGTGTCAGGGGTGTAGATTACAAGAGGATTTGCAGTATGGAGATAAGATACACGAGAGACCATATTACAATTGTGAAGATTGTAGGAGGTTCACCCAAAATAAGACTTCTGATTAACTACAAAAGTCAAACTAAACGATAGGGAGTTAAAGTTATGAGACTAATTTTAGAAATGAAATCGATGGAGAAGTTAGTATGTGAAGTAAACATTCAAGTAAAGTGAAGGCGGTTAAAAAAACTGTAGTCACTGAAGAAATGATCAGTAGCTCCAATGAGCAGCATTATGACATTTCTGACTAGTCAGACCAAAATAGGCCAAAGGGCATTCCTTAATATCTTTGAATAAAAGCAAGCATGCGGTCTAATTGTATCTTATTTGTAAAAGTAGAAAGCAGAATTGTTATTTCTGCTTCTTGAAAATGAGGTCAGCTTTACATTTGTCTCTAAATTATTAGCTGTTGCTTTGGGAAACATTTTAGATTAAGAGGAAGTAAGAGAATCAGCTTGCATTGATTATCAGCATTTATTGGGACAGTTGAATGATCACGTACTGGTTAGAGTGCTGTGGCTTTTGTTAATAATGACTGTTGCTCAAGTGACTAAATTTATGCTCTGCATTTTACCACATCCAGAGCATAAATGAATATCTGAGTGTAGCAATGAATAACATAATAAATGGCATAATATATGTCAGGAAGATGTTATATTACGGAAAATAACACACAGGTTTTAGATTTTTCTCTGATGTATGGAACCAGTATTTGGTGCTTTGTTACCTTATAAAGGTCACAATTCAAATATATATTTGTATTCTAGTAACTAACTGTCTTTTCCTGCAATAAATGTATAGACACGAGTAACCATACAAGTTTCTTTTTTCTCTTTTGAGGAATGTACCAACCCTTGCTGTAATGCAAGTACTTGCACACTGAAGCCCGAGGCAGTTTGTGCTCATGGACTTTGCTGCAAAGATTGCAAGGTAACTGAATCCTTCAAGAACTGAGGTTCCTTCTCTTATAACCCATAATCATAATCATAATTATGATTATCATAATCATAATCATACTTTATTAGCCAAGTATATTTTGCAACATACGAGAAATTTGATTTGCCATAGTCATACCAATAAAAAGCAACAAAACATTCAAAATACATTTTAACATAAACATCCACCACAGTGACTCCTCCACATTCCTCACTGTGATGGAAGGCAAAAAAAAAAGTTCAATCTCTTCCCTTCTTTGTTCTCCCGTGGTCGGGGGCCTCAAGCCTTCCAGAACAAGGGGTCACAGTCTAAGGATAAGGGGAATTCCTTTAGGATTTTCCATCCAAAGACCCCAACAATACCTGTGTTAGCACACGTGTTGCCTAAATCTACCGCAGTGAATGTAAAGTGATACGTTATAGAATAACATATAGAATAACAGCGTATACTGCATTTATGAGAGAATTAATGGAAATATGTCAAAGCACAGAACAGCAACCAAATGTAGAAGATAGACACAAAAAGCTGGAGTATCTCTGCAGGTCAGGCAACATCTCCAGAGAAAACAAATAGGTGACATTTCTGCTCAAGACCCTTCTTCCGAGTGAGAGTCAGGGGAGAGGAATACAAGAGGTTTAGAAGGTACATAGGACAAATGAATGAAAAATATGCAAAAAGGAACGGTGATCAAGGGATGGTGGAGCCCACAATGGTCCATTGTTGGCTGTGGGGTAAGTGATAATGAATTATACAGACAGTGAAACTCAACAAGATGACGGTGAAACTAGTACAATAACTGGGGCGGAGAGAGAGGGGTTGCAAGAGTTACTTGAAGTTAGAGAACAATATTCATACCGCTAGGTTGTAAGCTGCCCAAGCGAATTTGAAATTGCTAAATTATATTTATAACCTTGAACCATCACGAAAACAAGCAGAAATAATTTTACAGGACTTCTAAATAAAAATTGCTGTTGCATGACATTAGCTTCTTTAATATCTAAATTTGAACTGGTTCCCTCCCTGCAAATAGAGTGCAAGAGTTCCTAGTTCATTGTTGCAAAGTTGATGAGCAATCTTCCAGCCCTTCTTCCCATTTTCTGCCAAGTCTGTGTCCCAGTAGAGAAAGTCAAAGGGATAATGATCCATACTTTTTGCATGGATCTTAATTAATAAATGCAGCAGAATTTATTGACAAAGGGTTCTGAACATGCCGAATTACCTCCTCATTAAAAAATAGAACGTCATTTTAGAAAGTGGGAAAGCCAAAAAACTATAACACAGAAGAGGGCCAATTCACCCAGTGCAGCAATGGCAACTGATAAATTGCTTTCCAACCTAATGACATTATCCAACTTTTGATCCATAAGTTGTAATTTAAGGCTCTCCAACTATGTTTTAATGTAACGATAATTTCTGCCTTGCATTCCCCTGGAAGGGGTTTCAAACCTTAGAGATTTTTTTTTTTTCAAAATTCTCGATTCATTCCTGCCAAATTGTTCATGCCCCCTAGGTCTCAATCTCTCTGCAATGGAGAATATTTTTCCCCTATGTTTAAATGCTGTGACCACATTACACATTGCATTAATCCATGATCTGACTATTAGGAAATCACAATGGTTTGCCATCTGGCAAACAGGTGATGTTTCCCTTGCACTGTGAGACTCACCAGGGCCCCAGTTCCTACGTTTCCCTGTAACTCTCCATCATTGCCTTTCCCACACTATCCTGAAACTCACCACTGCCCCTGGTTCCCACGCTCCCCCTGAAACTCACTGAGGTTCTCATTCCCATGCACCCTTTAAATATTCTTGGTTCACTGAAATGTTCATTATAAATATCATGTAACGTCTAAAGAACGTGTATTTAAAGTGTGTTGGGGGATTACAAAAAAAAACATTCAATAGTCGGGAAAATCTTCCAATATTGGCACCACCAAAGTCTCAAGCATTGCTGATAATTGGAGTTTTATTGTATTCAAGCTATGCCTGAACTAATATTTTGTACAGATCTAGCATAACTTTCCTGTTCTAGTTCTCTACTCCATGGCTAACAAAGGAAACTTTTCTGTATATTCTTTTAACTGCCTTAGCTACCAGCAGCACAGTGGTAGAGTTGCTGCCTTACAGCGCCAGAGACCCAGGTTCGATCCTAACCATGCGAGCGGTCTGTGCTGAGTTTGTATGTTCTCCCTGTGAAATTCTGGGCTTTCTCCGGGTGCTCTGGTTTCCTCCCACATCCTAGAGACGTCTATGCATGTTTATAGGTTAATTGGTCTGTAAATTGCCCCCCCTGTACAGGACATAGAACCAGGCCGTAGCAGAGTGGAGGGGGGGGGGGCAATGAGTGCCATTTGGCATGGGCATCATCCCTGTCTGCTTCATAGGGATCTTGATTTGGGGTCCTTTAAAATTGAGGGGCCTCTGCTTAATCTTTGTTTGGGGGCCTCTAAAATTGAAATTGGCCTGGGCCTCAGTTCATCTATGAGAAGGCCTGAATAGAACTGGTGCACAGGTAATTGATGGTCAGCTTGGACTCCGTGGACCAAAGAGCCTGTTTTCCTGCCGGCTCTCTAAACTAAACTGAACTAAACTAAACTAAAGTGTCCTGCTACCTTCAGGAGTGTCTGTTTGTTTCTTTTGAAAATCGAGGTAAACTGAAAAGAAATGTGCTTTTCAATGCAAAACGATGTGAAATAAAAAGTAAACAAAAAATGGGCCCCGATGAATAACAAACACTGTTTATCGTGTGCTTATCATTGTGAGCAAATGTCATCTCCATCTTGGGAATATGCAAGAGCAAAGGCAATATCCATGAGAAGCAGAAGTTCACATTTCAAGCCAAAGGACTTCTTTTTGCACTGAAAGACCTTGTCACGAGAAAGCATTTTTTAGAAAAGAAAAATCATTAGAAAGGAGGAACAAAAAAGCAGAAGAAAAGAAATAGAACGGTGTTTCAAACTTGCCTGGAACCAGAAAATGTTTCAATGATTGAAGTGACATGAACCAAAGACAAAACGTAATGGAATGAGTGAAGTCATCTCCCGGCAATAGTATTCAACGAGTCTCTGTCTTTGGCTCAAGAACCCGCCCTTGAAAATCTCAAGTGGCAAGCTCCTGATTGCAACAATGCTGGGAATTCGCAGAAACTGATCATCAGAAATTCTCCAGTCTTCTTTTCTACTGTGATGTTCCTTTTTAAATGGTATCCAAGTCGGAAATCTTCCCATCATGATGATGGAGTTAACACTATAACATCGACTAAACAGCTTCTTCCACTCCTCAGATTCTACCCTGACCTATCTTTCGGCTTCTTTCCTTTTTCATGTTTCTAGCATCTGCAATGATTTTTCATCACAGCTTTCCTCATTTGGCTTCATTAAATGCCATTTCATGATTTAATGTTAATGTTACCAAATTGTTAATTTATATAATTGTTAGTATGACTTTTACACGGCAGCTGCCTCCACTATTCTGATAGCACTTACATTTCTGGATTCAAGTTCAAGATGAGACTAACGCTTAAAGCTGCATGATGAATCTGATCATGTACCAGTTTGGCCAAGGCCAGATACAAGCCTGGGTTGGAGCCACGTGAAAACATAGCCATTTTCCCTCTCGCTGCTGATGAGAATGTATAGATAAAGCTCATAAGGCAGTAGGCAAGGAGAAATAGTTTTAATTAACTTATTCACTGCTCATTTTAACATTATAAATAGCTGATTGGCATGAGTATGTTTTAATTGGGCTAGTGATTGCTAGTATTTGTGTTGTTTCACCTTTATGTTGACACCAGAAAGGGTTTTTAATCACAGGTACCACATATAGAAATCTTGCAAGATGTGTGCAAGACTTATCTGTACTTGAAAAGAACTAGGAAAATATTTTCAAGATTTTATCATGCATGAGGCCCTCTGCTGGTCAAGGAATGTGAAAGTATTTCAGCATTTTCTGTAAACCTATCGATTAGCCTGACTCAGTCATTTCTGAAATGATAATTACCTGGACCAGATTTAACTGAGAATGCAAAATGAGAGAGGAAATATTTCACCAGTCTGTTCACACTGATACCACAGCAGGTGGAAAGGGAAGGGGTTCCACATGTCCTCTGGGCTGACGGGAGATTTTCTGATCAGTTTCTGTGAATCCCCAGCAGTGTTACAATCAGAAGCACCTTACTTGTGATGTTCAAGGTTAAGAATGAATGCTGCCAAAAATAGCTTAAGGGCTCTGAGCCTAAACTCTCATCGGCACATTGGGCAGCACAGTGGCACAATGATAGGGTTGCTGCCTTACAGCGCCAGAGACCCAGGATCCATCCTGACTACGGGTGCTGTCTGTATGGAGAATGTACACTCTCCCTGTGACCGTGTGGTTTTTTTCCGAGTGCTCCTGTTCCCTCCCACACACCAAAGACATACAGAGTTGTAGGTTCATTGGCTTCTGTAAATTATAAATTGTCCCTAGTGTGTAGAATAGTGCTAGTGTACAGAGTAATCGCTGGTCGGTGGGGTCTCAGTGGGCTGAAGGGCCTGTTTCCACGCTGTATCTCACAGTAAGTTCACATCCTATGGGTTATTTAGGCTTTTCCAAAAAGAACGGCATCATTACCAGAATTTCCCCTGACAGTTTCCAATATCGTTATTTACTTTTTCTCCTCCATTATACATTAGCCCCATAATAATCAGTACGCTTATATATTTTAACATTTAATTTTTGGGTGTATGAGTTATTGGTAAGGCCAGCATTCATTGTTATATCACTGACTGATTTGCGAAGGTGATGAGGGCCCCTTCTTATATCACGTCTGTTTGACATATAAATGCCACATAAACATGTTTTAATACAACAGCTTACTACATCACTTCAAATGACAGTTAAGATCATGCATATTAGCATGAGACAAAAACCACGTATAGATTTGACAAGGTATGTTCAACTGGCTTCTTTTCCTGTAGAAAATTCCTGAATCTGGCAGGTTTTTACTTCATATAAAATATTTATTAAATTGATTTTAAGTGAAAATATTGCAATCCGTTGCATTTTTCTCTTCTATTGCAGAACAGGGCATTGTGCTGTTGTCATAGCTTCATAAGGATCATTGTAACTTCAAACCCTTTGAATCATTTTAATTGTTTTTAATGTGCTTTGCAGTTGAAGCCTCCAGGAACCCCCTGCAGAGATTCCAGCAATTCTTGTGATCTGCCTGAGTTTTGTACTGGAACAAATGCACAGTGCCCAGCCAATGTATATCTGCACGATGGGCAACCCTGTCATAAGAAAGATGGCTACTGTTACAATGGGATTTGTCAGACTCATGAGCAACAGTGTATTACTCTGTGGGGACCAGGTAGATAATGATTACTAAAATCTATCTATAATACTGCAAGAAAATCCATATTATTGAGTTATCTTTGGAATGTATTCAAATTCAAAGCTGGAATGCTATTAATAATCTGACACGTTTATGATGTTGTATATATGTCAAGGCAACATTCTGTTTACATGTTCAAATCTCATTTACAGTCATGATCACAGTGAATGGCGGTGCTGCCTCGAATGGCCTACTCTTGCACCTATTGTCTATTGTCTTTTCAGTCCAATACATGATCAAATTGTTCCAAATAGTGTTAATGATTGTGCAACCTTCAATTCTATTTACAACTCCCCAGAAAATAATTCAGTCCACAGTTGCATACAAAAAGATCTCGACAAGACTCAAAACACATCTGGCAGCCATCACAATGAATATCCTCAAGGTCCCACGTATACCTCACCCTACCATTACCAACAAACCACAGAATCAACCCTGACTCAATGAAGACCACATGCAGAGCTAAGTGATTTTATAACAAAAGAGTCGGACCAAAGCTTTGGAGTCTTCCCACTGTTGGTAATGAATCATGGTAGTCAAAGACAAGGCTGAAGCATTCACAACCATATTCAGTCAGAAGTAGTGAATGGATGTCTCAAACTCTGTTTTATCTTGAGAAACCGTTTGATATGCTGAACACAACAATGAATCTGGCACCAGACAAGAAAGAAGATGTAAGAGTGATGATCCATTCTCTAGTCGAGCTCTTCCAATGCCATTACAACACTGGAATCAACCCAACATTGTGGAAACATTGAACAGGTTCATTTACAAAAAGCACGATAAATCCAATCCAGTCCAATACCACTCCATCAGTCTACACTTGAATTGAAACAAAGTTATAGAAGGTGACATTAACATTGCTGTAATGCAGCACTTAACCCCAATAACCTGCAGGACCACAGCTCCACACATTAACACAGCCTTGGTCCAAACATGGATCAAAAGGCAGAGTTCCAGATATGAGGCAAGAGTGTCATAGAGACATAGGGCTATTCAGCAAGGAATCAGGCCACTCAGCCCGCCATGTCATGTCAACCAAGCTGAGTTCTTGTCTAGTCCCATTTGCCTACATTTGACCCATATCCCTCCAGTAACCTTGACATCAAGTTTCATTTAACCAAATGTGGCAACTGGGGCCCCTGATGAAACTGAAGTCCATTTGCATCATGGAGAAAAACAGTTCAATGATTGCCATTATGCCTCACACAAACAAACAAGCTGTTCTTGGTTGCTGGAGGTCATTATCTCTGCCCATGTACATCACAGCTGGGGTGCCTCAAGGTCCTCCAGATGCCCAGCCCTCACTTACCCTGTTAGTGATGAGTTTTTCATAAAGTCGTTCAGCCGTTGGCTTTTGGCACAGGAGCATTCTGCTATCACGGCTGGTGGACAGTGTCTGCAAAAAGGCACTTGTGTGCAGGAAGGAATATTTAGTTCACTTGTAGGAAAGCCTGCAGTGTGCACTGCTTTGGAATGAAATTGAGGTTAGAATTGTTTGATTTATGACATCAACCAAATTACTTCAGCTTGTTAGTTCTAACTGTATATTGTTCTATACATATAAGAGGCTACCGCAGGTATTATTCAGTCATCTTTTATACTTTATGAAATATTGTTATTGGGTACATTATGTTAAAAAAAAAAACAGATGAACATTCTTTCATACTCTCTTTAATCCTGCCTTTATGGAAAATTAAAAGAAACACAATATTAGTATTTTCATTATTTACCTTTCAAGCCTGCACAAAAGTGTCCGCATTTTGTTGGGGAGGGTGGGGTGGTGTGCTGGAGCAGCATTAGAGTTACTGCCTTACAGCACCAGAGACCCAGGTTTGATCTTGACTACAGATGCTCTCTGTACAGAGTTTGTACGTTCTCCCTGTGACCACTTGGGTTATCCCTGGGTGTTCCAGTTTTGTCCCACACTCTAAAGACTTTCAGATTTGTGGGCTAAATTGGCTTCGGTAAAATTGTAAATTACCCCAAGTACATAAGACAGTGTTAGTGTGCAGGGTGATCACTGCTCAGCGTAGACTCAGTGGGCTGAAGGGCCTGTTTCCATGCTGTATCTCTAAATCTGAAGTCTAATTGTTCAACCCTTTAGGTGCCAAGCCTGCCCCAGGAATCTGTTTTGAAAGGGTAAACTCAGCGGGTGATCCGTATGGTAATTGTGGAAAGGACTCAACTGGTTCGTTTGCAAAATGTGACATCAGGTACACACAATATATCCATTACCTTCTCAAGCTACATGCAATTGATTCAGACTCCAGTGCTCTATAATCTGCTTGCAGAACATTTTATGTGATTTTACAAACCTCCACCTAACTTTTATTGTTAATTATAATTTTACTGTTTTCCCCTCTGATGATCATTATTTTCATGGAACAGCACAATCTTTTGGATGATTTGTTGACATTTGATCTGTTCCATAATGGAGTAAACCACCTTTGAAGTGTTATGAGAAATGTGAATGTGCACAGATTTCAGAGAGTACCCTACTGACTAATTGTTTGCTTTCATATGTCTGTTCCACTTTATTTCTTTGCAAAACCGGAGCTCTAATATCCAGGGTAAAACACTGCTCTCTTATTTGAAAATCTGCCAATTTATTGGACCGTAGTAAATAAGGCATTTTGTTTTACGAACTCTGTGATCGATTTTGATCTTGATAGGTTATTACAGTGGGTAATTTGTAAAAGAGGTTCCATGCAATAAAAATCACTTTTCCATAATAATCAATTCAATGTACATGCAAAATATATACTCTCCATCCATTTTCCAGAATACTAACTTGATACTACATCCAATGTGTGTGTGTGAATCTTGCTAAATTAAAAAACAATCAGACAGCTATGATATAAACACATTTATAGGTTTATATAAATTGGGTAAATCTTGTTTTTTAGATAGACAGATAGATAGATAACAATAATTTACCAATTTATATAAACCTTTAAATATGTTATCATTGCTACCCAGTTTTTTTTAGCAAGATAATATTGTATATCCAATTGCATTGTCAAGTTCCTTTATTAATCTACATTGACTATTCATTATGGCTGTTTCGATCCTGTACCCTGTCCCCTCTGTACTTCATGTTGATGTTTTGCTTATACAACCCATGTATTGACAGTTTGCAATGTCTGATTGAAGTCTTGAATGCATTGGACAAATTCCCACCATATCTTGCGGGGCTCTGCACCAGTTTATTGCACGATTGCTTTAGGAACGTTGGATTTTAATTTCAGTCAGCTGAAATTTCAGTTTGAAGGCCGGAATATTGGATTGTGGCCAAAGTGCAAGAAACTGCAGATACTTATCATGCTGCATGCAACTGTAGAGGACAGCTGACAACACTTGCTTGTAACCTATGACCTGCCGCTGGCTGATGCAGCCCTTGAGACTGCCTGCTAGCCACGGGCCAAGGAGCAGGAGCAGCTGGTTCGGGCATCAGGCTCCTCCAGCTTCCACATTATCTCATTATCTCTCACTTAGACACTGCAGGTAGTCTGTAATTCAAATGGACTACAAGGGTAGTTTTTTGATGCAAGCGAGGTTTACAGTGGTACGAGCCTGATAAAGAATTGAGTTACAGAATGTAGCCCTTAAAGTAGCAGAACATGAAAAATAAAGCAATCTTATATTTCTCAATTTAAGAGTGAAAATAAAACAAGAAGGTAAAAACAAGCATCTAAAACAATTGAGTCACTATATACTTTACTCTGGCACAGAGATTTCCAAATACTTAAATTGACAGGCTATCCTTCTGCCTAATTTCCCCTCGGGGGTTGAACTGTGGTATTCTTGATCCACATGGTTGGTGACACATCCCACAGTTTTTTCCTAACTGGAATGGAAGAAAGAAAGTTCGTATTCAGTCATAAAAATAGTAGGAGAGGGATTTGTAAAACAAAGGGAGTATCTCTGTTGGGGTGAAATCAAATGATTTCAAGGGGTAGTTAGATTTGTCTGGGTAACCTGTTGTTAACAAGCCTGTGGGACATTTCCAGCAGGCCAGACTATAAGGAGAGAGCAAAACTGTGCAAAAGTGATGGCAGACAGAAATGGCTGGTTCTGATACAGTCAGAGAGAAAGAGTGAATCATCAATGTTAGGAGAACTTAATATGGAGTCTCTTTGCCCAGATGGAGGATAAGGTGCTGCTCTTCAAGCTTGCATTGGACCTCATAACAGTGCCGGAGAGTGCAGATAGAAAAGTGCCAATGGAGTGGTGAATTAAAGTAATAGGGTACAAGAATAACATGGTCACTCCTGTGGATTGAATGCAGGTGCTCAGTAAAACAATCATCCAACTTGCATTTGGTTTCTCCATTATTGAGGAAACCACATTGTAACACCAAAGGCAATATGCTGGATTGGAAGAAAGGCAAGTGAATCATCGCTTCATGTGGAAAGACTGATTGAATTCAAGGGTGGTGCATTGCCTGTGGTCGCTAGCAAGTCCCATAAAATGGGGAATGATTGGTGGGGATGGAAGAGTGGAGAATGGAATGGTGTTCTTGCAGGACAATAGGAATTGCAGGAATTCTTGCAGGAATTGTGAATGGTGATGGGGAGAGAAGAGAAATCTGTGTCTGGCGATGAGACCTTGTTGGAGATGGTGGATATTGTGAAGGATAATCCATTGAATGAAAAAAAACAGTTGGGGTTGAAGATGAGAATCAACAGAAATCTCTTCTTGTTTAGTGTAGGAAGAGAGGTTGAGAGCAGAGGTTTGGGATAAAGATGTGATGTGGTCAAAGGCAGACACAAAATGCTGGAGCAACTCAGTGGGACAGGCAGCATCTGTGGAGAGAAGCAATGGGTGACTTTTCGGGTCAAGACCCTTCTTCAAACTGTGGTCAAGGGCTGTGCCTCTGTGAAAGTGATTAATGCAATATTCGGAATTCAGATTCTATCCATATCCTTGCAGAGGTCATCTGTTTTCGCTCCATTAACTTTTGATGTCTCTTCATTATGTAATATTTGTAGAAATGATTTTGTAATGCACATTGGACAAACCTTTTCCCATTTGCGAAACTTATTTTTTGTCTTCTTAAAGTCATCCACGAGAACTGTAACTTCTAACAAACCTTGGCCATACTTTATCCTTTCTGATTTTTGCCTTATGCTTCACTCCACGTAGTTTAGTTTAGAGATACAGTGAGGAAACATGCCCTTCGGCTCGCCGGATCCACGCCAACCAGCGATCCCAGCACATTAACATCATCTTACTCACACTAGGGACAATGTTTACAGTTACCAAGCCAATTTACCTACATGCCTGTATATCTTTGGAGTGTAGGAGGATACCGAAGATCTCCGAGAAAACCCACACAGGTCATGGGGGGAGCATACAAACTCCATACGGACAGCACCCACAGTCCGGTTCGAACCTGGGTCTCCGGCGCTGCAAGTGCTGTAAGGCAGCAACTCTACCACTTCGCCACCGTGCGCCCTTTGTACTTTGTGTTGTTATTGACCACCCAACATTGCTAGCCTGTCTTTGGATAGCGGGGTGTAAGCATTTTCATGAGTTAATTCTACCCCTGTAGTAGCCGTTACTGTTGGCTGGTCTCTTGGATTTTACATGTGTCCAGTCACTGTTGAGCAAGTCTGTGAAACTTCAATTATCTTAGAATCATGATATCATTAAGAAAGTGCTCTTGGAATTTCCCTACTCCTTTAAATGGGTTGAAATATGCTGGTAATGCATTTAATGCACTCTCCATTTGAAGGTTTTATAGTTGGCTACAATTCTTTCCCTTGTGACCAATGAGAGAAAGTAACTATTTCCATCTACGGTTCTTTATCTGCTATTGCTGGCTCAGTATGAACTCATTCTCACTTATTTTGTTAAATTACTTGGTCGGAAATCCAGTAGCTCAGGCAATCCTGTACTATTTGAATTGAATCCCACAGCTTGTCAATTCTCAGTGGACTTCTACAGATTATCTCAACTGGGAGGGATCGCGTCACATTCACATTCTGTTATGGACAGGCTATCTAAATTTCATCACCTATCCATGTTCTACAGAGATACTGCCTGACTGGTTGAGTTACTCCAATGCTTTGTGACTTTTTTTAATCTAAATTTCAGTTTCTTCAACCACTATTTGATGCTGATGCCAAATTTCAGTCTCCCCATCCCCCTCCCCCATCCCCCTCCCACCTCCACCCCCCCTTCTCCTCCCTTCTCTCACCTCTCCATCTCTCCCTCTCCCTCTCCCTCTACCTCCCCCTCTCCCTCCCCCTCCCTCCCTCCCCATAGATCAACCCTAAATTTAGGTTCACAGTAACATTCAAACCCATTTGTCTAACAAATGGGGTAAATGCATCTCTCTCCGTAAACATACTCACTTGGGAGTGTTGCCGGCGCTATAATGCGCCTGGCGCACTGGTGCAATCAGCGGGCGGCCGGCGGTCTGCGCGTGCGCACTGGGTGGGGGTGGGGGGGGGGGGGGAGGCCCGGTGATGGGGCTGCCGCGGAGCGGCCGGCTGGCGGCAAGAAAGTGCCGCTGATCGCGCGGGCCGGCGCCGCCCGGGCCTCTGGGCCGGGCGTAGCTGCGAGCTGCCGGGCTGGCAAACCGGGGGCACATGGCGCCAGCGTTCACCACGGGAGGAACACCGGCGCGGCGGTGTTCCATAACAGCATGTTTGGCTGCCGGAATACCGTAAAAAGGTTATTTCGCCGGGACAAAATACGGCGAATCCGGGACACTTGGCATCTCTGCCTCCCTCTCTCTCTCCCCTTCCCTCCCCTCTCCCTCCCCCTCTCCCTCCCCCTCTCTCTCCCCTTCCCTCTCCTCTCTCTCGAAAGTATTAGAAAATATTCAATAGTTAGGCCTTTTTAAAACTAATTATAAAAGTCAAAACATTTTAAAAATGCAGGTATCTATCCATGATCATTGGTGCAAAAACGTTACTTTGGTATGCCATAGTTTTTTAAAGAAAGTGAAAGTAAATGTCAGGACAGCTTTCCCTACACTCACTCAGCAAAGGGAGAAAAGTTTTGGAATTTGCAACACAAAACCTTCTTGCTGCAATGCAGAGAGCTTTGGGACACATGGTTTAACTTTTAAAGAGGTACAGACTTAATATAGCCATTATTATTAACAACCAATAATACCTGTGAAGGATTATGCATTCAGATGAGTTGTAAAAATATTTAAGCTTGCTTTTGGGAGAAGCCTGCTCTGCATCAATTTAAATATTGTACAAACTGGATAAAGCAAAGCCTGTGATTAATTGCAAACTATATCAGTAAAAGTGCTTGAAACCTCTGTTGAACATTTGCGCATACAATTCAGGTGACGAATGCCAATTTCAGGTGGATGTCCTGAAATATGATTGTGTGCCCTTTCCAATATGACTTCTAAAGCAGACTGAACAGAAGCAAGACTAATGTCATTCTCTGAGAGATATAGTTCATATATTGTTCAGAGCTCATTTAAATTTGAGAGAGTTTCATAAAAGGAATGTGTTCTACCAAAAATGGACCCAGGTGGCTGAATTCTGCAATGAATACAAAAAACCTTTCAACCAGGAAAATTGCTTTTTGAAGCATTGGAGCTGCAGCAACTGATTTCATTCCACGTCAGAAAATTAACCATTAGAATGGCTTTTGTAAAAATATCCCAAGTCAATTCTGGATAGCTGTGCATGAATTTATGAAAAGAGCAATAGGGATGTACCAGTGCCTTTGGTTTCCATGGATATGTGGAAATGATATTTCAAACAATATGATAGCATTATGAGGTATCTTGTCTTGGCCCAGCCAGTATGTTTTAAGTTGAATGCAGTGACCTGAAATTGCTTTGGGCTTTAGGGTTAAGTCAACCTTTAGGTTGACCACAACTAAACCCAGACTTGTTTGAGCAAATATAAATTCCTTAGGAAATGGTACTATACACATCTCTAACCTTTCAGGCCCTGGTCAGTAGAGTTTTAAATGAAAGAACATATTTGAAAGTCTTATTTTTGGAAAATCCTTATAAAGTATCCACTACATAGGGAATACTAACTCCAATTTAATTTTATTCATGGTCCTTCGAAGTTTTGTTTATTGTGCCATGTAGTTCCTTGTGTATTATTTGACATACTTGTGTAATATATAGACAGTAAATAGGTGATAATAAGGTGTGCCCGATAACTGTAAGTTTCGTTGTAAAGTTTGAATTCAGCACAAACACAACGTGCTAGAGGCACTCGGGTCAGTCAGTCAGCAACTGTGTTAGGGGACTGGACAGGACAATGTTTCGAGTTCGGGATCTTTTTCAAACTAATGGATGGACTGATAGATCAATCTGAAGGGCCCCGACCTGAAACGTCATCTGTTCATTCCCTCCAGAGATGGTGCTTATTCCCAACCTGAGTTTCTCAACAAAACACACTTGTGTTTATTAGCTCAAGATTCCAGCATTTGCTCTTTCATGTGCCTGCAGATTTAGCAGTGTTGTTCGCGGGCTATTAAGTAGTTTTGCTCACCACTTCCATGGAGGAAGAGTGTGGCTACTTAGAGGACCACGCAGGCTTCCGAAGAGCATGCACCACCAGGAAAATCATGGTAGACTCGGTGGTAAGAGGCCAGAGTAGGGAACGATGCCATGTCCTTTAGAGGGTAGGGTCTATCTTCTGCTCCTGGTCTGCTATCAAGTAAGCACTATATGTGCCTATGCATTCCTCCCATTTCTTTGTAGTTTAGTTTAGTTGAGTAGATTAAAGCAGAAGAATAGGTCATTCGGCCCAACATCGTCTGATATTGGCCGCCTCAGTGACACCTAGCGCTTACACAATGAGTGGGGACACGATACATCTTTTACACACTAGGGTCATTGTATGTTTATAACATCCCACACACAATAGGGAGTGCTACAACCTTCCAGCCAAAAACCTGAGTACTTGGAGAAAACTGAAGACCTTAGGGGAAAACTCACGTGGGAAGAATGTACAACTTCATACCAACAGCACTCATGGTCAAGTATTGAACCAGGTCTCTGGAGCTGTGAGGAGCAACTCTACAATACGCCAACCGTGCGTTTGTAGAGCAAAATGCAGAGCTTCTAGCAAGGTACAGCGGGCAGAGCAGGTTGGTCCATGGCGAATTTCTGTGAATATAATCCAACCAATGTCTTGATCTGCTTTATATTGAGGTGAATTAGCAAAAATCACCTGAAATTAATGGAGCTGGAATTATGAAAGTAAATGGACTAACTAAGCTCGCCATTTTCCTTACAGTGGCTTGCAAAGTTTTCATACCCCTTGAACTTTTCCACATTTTGTCACGTTACAACCACAAACGTAAATTGTATTTTATTGGGATTTTATGTGATTAGACCGCAACAGAGACAAAAGTGGTGCTTATTGTGAGTGGGAGGAAAAATACATGGTTTCGAAATTTTTTAAATAAAAAACGCCGAAAAGTGTGGCGTGCAAAAGTATCAGCCCCCCTGAGTCAGTCAATTCTTTGAGAACCTCATTTCACTTGCAATTACAGCAGAGTGTTGCTTCGGGGTATGGTCTCTTCCAATTTTGTTGCCACACTCTAGAGACTGAAATTTTTGCCCATTTCTTCATATTGCAAAATAGCTCAAGCTCAGTCAGATTGGATGGGAGCGTCTGTGAACAGCAATTTTCAAGTCTTACAGAGATGTTCATTGGATTTAGGTCTGGACTTGACTGGGCCATTCTACACATGAATATGCTTTGATTCAAAACATTCCATTGTAGCTCTGGTTGTTTGTTTAGGGTCGTTGTCTGCCGGAAGGTGAACGCTCCACCTGTAACAAGACTTTTGCAGACTCCTAACAGGGTTTTTCCAAGATTGCCTGTATTTGGCTCCATCCATCTTCCCATCAACTCTGACCAGCTTCTCTGTTCTGCTGGAAGAAAAGCATCCCCACAGCATGGATGCTGCCACCACAATGTTTCACAGTGGGGATGGAGTGTTCAGGGTGATTTGAGTGTTCGTTTTCCGCCAACATACGTTTTGCATTTAGGCCAAAAACTAATTTTGGTTCTCATCAGACTGAGAGCACCTTCCCCCACATGTTTGCTGTGTTCCCTGACATGGGCTTGGTGGCAAACTGCAAACGGGACGTCTTATGGCTTTTGTTTCAACAATGGCTTTATCTGGCCACTCTTTCATAAAAGGCCGATTTGTGGAGTGCACGACTAATAGTGTCCTGTGGACAGATTCTCCACCTGAGATGTGGATCTCCTCAGCACTCCTCCAGAGTTACCATGGGGCCTCTTGGCTGTTCCTCTGATCAATGCTCTCCTTGCCGCCCTGTCAGTTAGGTGGACGGCCATGTCTTGGTAGGTTTTGCAGTTGTGCCATACTCTCTTCCATTTTCGGGATGGAATTGAACCAGTTCTTTGTGAGATGTTCAAAGCTTGGGATATTTTTTATAACCTAACCCGGCTTTAAAACTTTCCACAATTTATCCCTGACCTCTCGGTGTGTCTTGGGCTTCATGATGCTGTTTTGTTCACTAATGTTCTCTTACAAAACTCTGAGGCCCCCCCCCTTCACAGAACAGCTGTATTTATACTAGATTAGGATTTACAAACAGTGGACTTATTTATAATTAGGTGATCTTTCTAAGGCACAATTGGTTTCACTGGATTGTATTTAGGGGTATCGGAGTAACGGGGGCCTGAATAGCTTTCACGACACTTTTCAGTTTTTTATTTGTAAAAAAAAAATTTGAACATTATCTTTTCCTTCCATTCACTATAATGCACCACTTTATGTTGGTCTATCACATAAAATCCCAATAAAATACATTTAGGTTTGTGGTTGTAACGTGACAAAATGTGGAAAGGTTCAAGGGGTATGAAAACTTTTGCAAGCCACTGTACCTGACAGAATGGATTCCCTGCTGAAAACGTCCTCAATAAATCCAATCTTATCGATGAGTGAATTATAAATCCCACAGTGATAGCCAGCGAACATCCAAACATATTATTAAAAACTGTGGAGAATAAAACATACTTACATTTTCTTAAATTGAGACATGTAAGAAGACTAGAAAACAATTTGAAATCAACATGTTTAAATTAACTCAGGCAATTCAGAGATTGTCAATTATCTGTAAATTGCCTGTCTCCCTCTTAGACTTTCCTCTCCATTGAGATGAATGTCCTAGCAGTTGCATAGTCAGGGCTATTCCGATACAGATTCTGGAATTCACTGCACATAAGGCAAACAGAATCAACCAGGACTTTCACAACGTAGGGAGGCACTTGAGGGAAATACATCTGCTGGGCTACAGGGAAAAAAGTTCCAGCACCTGCTCCACAATGGTTCCATAGTTAGGTGTAATGGTTTCAGAGGCATTGCAGTGTCTTTCTGCCCCAGTCATGCTGACCTGTCATACTGTCTGCTGTGCTTCTGTGTTGTGCTTGCCAATGATGCATGACCATCAGTTTTTGTCTGGGCCGGCCCCAGTTTCAACACCCAGTCTTTCCAAAGTGTCGGGTTGAGATGGGAGAATTGGGAGCACTTTAATGGGCATGTGAGAGAGCAGGGAAATAAATGGGAGAATGCGGTTTATATCTTTGCCCTGATCGCAACAAAGACCAGATAGGCCAAAATGGGATTACTTATGTATGTAAAACTTGCAAGGAAAATTGCCATCTGGTAAGGAGGAATGTTGAGATTAAATAGATGACTATTCAATCGAGAACAGTATACTTGTACCCCCAGCATATAAAGTACTATTGACACTGTCATAAAAATTCATAATAAGTACTGTAATAAGGATACATATAGGAACCATATACTAGGTACTGTAGGCTCGAAGTCGTAGCTTAAACTAAAGGCATGGCTGCTCGCATTCCACAAGATGGCATGGTGGAAACTCAACATGGATTTCTGATTGCGGCAGCAATAGCAAAACTAGACATGGATCAAATCAGCAATAGTGATTGATCTATATCTCCTTCCTTAGGCTTTTGCCCATATGCTAAATACAGGTGATACCGCCATATGTACAACCTTCACCTGGAGTTTCTCAGCAGGTGATGACTGAACCAGCACAGATTTCACAGGGGACTTCTCCACCTGCCTTACAGGAGATTTTACCATCAACACCGACCTACTGGTGTCTTTCAAGGTGAGAGACCACCATGCCCCGATCCCAGAAGTGCTTCGGTCTGCTGTTACATGTCATCGTTTAAAGAATCGATCGCACCATCTCTGCCCAAAAACCCATCATCTGGGTCATGCTCAAATCGTATCGAACTTGCTGCGATTAGCACCGGCTCATTCACCGGTAACTGTCTTTCAGTTAGTCTGTGGACTCCATCCGATAGAATCAAATAGGACATTGGTACCTGGGCACCCTCTTTGACTGTGCCCTGTGGTCATACTCCTTTACTAAGGTGTCTGGTCTTAGTGGGACAGCTGCCCTCCGGTCAGCAGTTGGACGACTGGAACGCGTGTGTAATACGCCTTTGAGTCAGTCTCTTTTAAGTTTGCAACTGTGCTGAACTACCTGCGGCTCGTACATGTGGCTGAAGCAGGTGGTTTGAGACGTGGGTGAAGGAGGCTGGTTGGAGTCTGTCTGGGACATTAGTTATGAGCCAGCGAACAACTGCAAGCACAGTGGACAAGATTTATTTACAAGTGCAAAAATTGCAGTGGTCTAATGTGCAAGAAGAAGGGAGGAGTTGCCCCACTTTGGGCAAATTTTTTAATTTGCCATGTGCAAAAGGCAGCTAACCATTTCTGGAGATGTTGCAGATCTCGGCCCAGGAGAGAGAAGACATGGAAGAGCATGATGCGAATTTACAGAAAGTGCTCGAGCGTGCCAGGGAAGTGAACATGAAACTTAATCGCCACAAGTGTCGGTTCCGTGTTAACCAGGTGAGCTACTTGGGGCATGTTTTCACAAGTGACGGCCTCAAGGCAGATCCTTCCAAGACTGCAGCTATCAGCGAGGTGTCAGCGCCAACAGATGTTGCCAGCCTGCAGAGATTTCTGGGCAGGTATTACTCGGGGAAGTTTCACTCCCAACTTCAATGGAGCTCTCGGCTCCCCACGCAGACCTTACCACAAGAAACTGGTGGACGACGTGGCACGAACAACAGCAACGTGCTTTTGACACACACGCAACAGTTCTCGTCTCTGCGTGCCCCTACCCCTGGTGTATTTTGTTTGTTCATCAGCCTGTTCCATAGGACCAGCGACGCATCCCAGTCCGGCCTCGGCGTGCTACTTGCTGCAAGCTGTTGCCTCTGCTGCTAGGATGATGACAGAAGAAACCACGGAGACGGGGTATGCTAAGGACGAAAGGAATTGCTGGCGGTGGTCTTTGCATGTGTCAAATTCAACGATTACATCTTTGGTAAGGCTGTAACCATAGAGACTGACCAGCAGCCTTTGGTCACCATTTTTGAAACCAGTCTAATACAATGCTGTTACTCCAGCAGAGGCTGCAAAAGAATGATGCTGCAGCTCCAGAAGTACGGACATCACTCTCAGTTACAAACAGGGTGAGCACATGGATCTGGCTGACACATTATCTCGCGCTCCCAGGAGGACAAATGCCCAGTACGCAGCTGAATTGAACACTTTTGACGTTATGACAGTTGACTTTATTCATCCTTCCCGTCAGGATATTTTGGTGGCTCACACGGCAGAGCATGCCATCTGCAGATACTCACCTCAGTCATCAATCACCGATGGCCTAGCAAGCAGCATTTGCTTCTGCCTACTGTTCAGCCCTACTTTCCTGTCCAAGGCGAACTTGCCATTGAAAATGGAGTTATCATGAAGGGCCACAAGGCAGTGATCCCGGCTTTGCTCCAACAGTACTTTGGCGCCATACACAGAGGACATCCTGGTTCCGAGGTAATGGCACAACGAGCAAAGAACATGTTTTTCTGGAATATTATGTCGGATCACATATGCCAGAGGGTGCAGTCTTGTGCTGTGTGCAACAGCATGATGCCGCATCAATAGAAGGAACTTCTTTTGCAGCACCCTGTTCCTGACCTGCCGTGGTCTACCTTGGCTATCGACATCTTTGACTGGCACGGCAATCAATACTTGGTCCTGGTAGACTCTTACTCCGGGTGGTTCGAGACCGACTTGTTCTGCAAAACCTCTTCTGCGGCCGTCATCAAGAAACTTGCATGACACTTCTCAGTCCATGGGGCGCCTCGCTCCCTCTTGTCCAATAATGGTGGACAATTCACGAGCCAATGTTTTATGGACATTGCGAGAGAATGGCACTTTAAGCACATCACCAGCAGTCCGGAGTATCCCCAGTCGGATGGACTGGCTGAGCAGGCTGTCTGTAGTGCTAAGGAGGTCATGGTGAAGTCCAGCAGAGCCAGGTCTGACATTTTTAGATCTTCACAATCTCCGCAATATTCCACGCGATCGCGCTTCTGATACCACGTATTGACACTGAGTATTAAACTTAATAATAAGTTCTTTAATAAAAACAACAAGTTTGAAACAAGTTTATTCATGGATAACCTCTTGAGATGAACAGTCATCTCGCTTTCGAGGGGGTCCAACATAGAACATACAGCACAAGACATAACATACATAGAGGCTCTCATTGACCCACCTACCCACACACTAATCCCTAAACCCCTCCATCCCCACATGTTATAGTTTATGACAATTGTTAATTGACTTTACATATCCAATAATAATAAGTTATGTGTTACAGCATAATGTTGATGCATAATACCAAATACCACCTATCATACATCGTACGTTAGGTGGTACGTTTGACCCCCTCGTTTTCGAGGGGGTCCAACATTATTACATGATATATTTCATAGTATTGTGACATAATATTGTTACACTATGCAATACAATAATAATGTCGATGCATATACAATAGCTATGCCAAATGATCACACACAGAGCAAGCTAGATAAAGGAGCTCGAAGACTCTAATACTAGAAACAGGTACATGGTTTTATAAGGAAGGGTAAAAGTGTTTTTTTAAATAGACGAAATGAGCTAATAGTTCTTATGGTACTAGGCAGAGTGTTCCAGTCAGAAGGAGCTTTGAATTTAAATGCATGTCTCCCAATTTCTGTTAGTTCTTGGAATGAAAAAGAAGGGTTGCTGAATATGTCTTAGTGAATTTGAGGGTGTGTATGGTAATAGGTCTTGTTTTAAATAAGAAGGGTAATTGAAATGGATGCATTAAAGATGAACTGGAACTGGTAGCATCTTCGAGCGTGGGGGGATAACCAGTTTAGAGTTTCGTACATAGAAACAGTGGTGAGTTAGATATGGCACCTTAAAATAAATCTGCAGAGACTATTATAAACTACATTGAGGGGTTGAAGATGTGTATCAAATGTATTCTGATAAGACAATATCAGCATAATCCAGTGTGGTAATAGTAGTTGAGAGACAATTCTTTTTCTCATCTGAAAGGTTGAAACAATTTATACGGCGGTAAAGAATAGCTAGATTACAGCTAAGTTTTTAGTATCGTCTCACTATGCTGCGTAATGAAAGTGTTGGATCGAGCCAAACACCAAGATATTTGGAAGTTCAATACTTGTTCTAATGGTGATCCTTCATTAAATGATATAGTCAGATCTACAGAATTACCAAGGCCTTTTGTCTGGTACCAAATAACATACTGCAATGATTTATTTTTATTTAAACTTAATTTGTTAAATAATAAGCCATTTCTGAACAGAATAAGATCTGATTGAAGGGATCTTTCAATTTCAGACTTGTTAGTACTAAGATGTATATAGCACTGCATCATCAGCATATAGTTGTATTTGCAGTCAGAACAAATATTAGAGAGGTCGTTTATGAAAATAGAGAAAAGGAGTGGTCCAAAGACGACCTGCGGGACCCCCTTCTCAACAAATTAAGAATTGGATTGACTTCCATTAAAGGTAACACATTGGCATCTGTTATGAAGGTATAAGTTAAACCACAGTAGATTGTTTTGAGAAAGGCAATTTAGTAAAGTTTATCAAGCACTAGGTAGTGGTCAACAACATCAAAGGCCTTGGTTAAATCAAGAAAGATGGCACCGGTGAGTTTACCATCCTCAGAAAGCAGTGAACACATCGCTGGTGTGTTGTAACGGCTGTAGTTGTGGATGATTAGGTCTGAACCCAGATTGGCATGGAGATAGAATGTTGAAAGTTGAGACATAATGTGATAGCTGAGTTGAACACTAGTTTCTTCAATGATTTAGCACGAGTTGATAATTGAGATGGGGCGGTAATGTTAATATCGTGTGGGTCGCTCCCTTATGCAGTGGGGTAACATTGGCACACTTCCTGCGGGAAGGGAGGGTACAAGTTGAAAGGACAAATTAAACAGGTCGCATAGTGGGTACATTAGAATATTAACTCCTAACTTAATGAATTTAGGTCATACCAGCTGGTCCAGATCCGCAATCATCCTTTAATTCATTAATGGCATGTTTGAACTCAACAGATTTTATTTTTTGAAAGAAAAAGAGCTTCTACGTGTTAGAGGTTAGCTGGAATGTTCACATATAATTGATGAGTCAAATACAGTAGAGCTACATACAGTGGAGAAGTGATGGTAGAAAGCATTGGATATAACAGCAGGGTCCTGAACGATGTCTTTGTTGACCTGAATCTGAGTGCTGATATTTTGATTTGATTTTTTAAGAACATTATTTAGTCTTTTCCAGAACTTTTTTGGATTATGCATGTCTTCAGAAAGATGTTTTTAAAAATGATTTGATTTAGCATTACATGTTCTTGTCGTACACTGATTCCTTAAGGACCTATATTTTTCCCAATCAGCAGGGTCCTTTGTTTCCCTGAAAGTCTTCCAGACTTTATCCCGCTCATTAAAAAGGTTGATCAAATCAGCACTAATCCATGGTAAATGTTTTCCCTTAACCATATAACCATATAACCATATAACAATTACAGCACGGAGACAGGCCCTCTCGGCCCTTCCAGTCCGTGCCGACCATTTGTTTTCCCCTAGTCCCATCTACCTGTACTCAGACCATACCCCTCCATTCCCTTCACGTCCATATACCTATCCACTTGACTTTTATTTCTCTCCAGGGGGCATACTTATCGATAACTCTTGTGACTTCAGTGTATAAATAGTTCCAGGCATCCTCAACAGTTGGTATAAGTTGAAACCTGTCCCAGTTTATTGCAATCAGGTCATGCATATAATTATCATAATTAAATTTTCTACATTGTCTGACACGAATAAGTTTAGGAGGGAGATGGGAGGGTTTAATCTTCCACACACAGAAAATAGCAGAATGATCGCTAAAGCAATCTGACAAAACACCAGATGTTAAAATTCGGTCAGGATGGGTTACAAGAATCCAATCTAGTAGTGTTGTAGAATTGCCATGAACTTACATGTATTAAACTTAATAATAAGTACTTTAATAAAAAGACGTACAGAAACCATATACATATAGTGTAGGTTCAAAGGCATAGCTTAAACTAAAAGCATTCCACAAGGTGGCATGGTGGAAACCCGATGTGGATTACGGATTGGGTCAGCAATAGCAAAACCAGACATGGATCAAATCAGCAATAATGATTAAACTGCACCCAGGTCTCCCTGTTCATCAACACACCCAGGACTCTGCCATTTATTGTGTAGGTCCTGGCCTGGTTTAGTTTGTCAAAATACATAATTTGTATGTCAAATCCACCTTTTCCAGTTTCCCAATTGATCTGAATATTCTTGTAATTTGAGACAACATTTTTCACTGTCCACTATACCAAATAATTTTGGAGTCATCTGAAAACTTACTCATCATTGCCACCTGTATTCTCATCCAAATTGTTAATATATATGATGCACATCATGGGACCAGCACCGATCCCTGTGGTCACAGGCCTTCAATCTGATAAACATCCCTCCACATGCCCCTTTGTCCCGGTCTATAATTGGCTAACTCACATTCAAGCACATGTGTTTTACTTTCCAGACTTGCTTACCCTTTGTGGCCTTGTCAAAGGCTTTGCTAAAGTCCATGTAGGTAACATCTATCAGCCTGCCCTTGTCAATTGATTTGGTCACCTCTTCAAAAAAAAACTCAACTAATTTGTGAGACACAATTTCCCATGTACAAAGCCATGCTGTCTATCATAATCGGCCCTTGCCTTTCCAAATGCAAATACACTTGTGTCTTTCAGAATCCCTTCAAGTAATTTTCCCACCGTTGATGTCATCCCACCACCCTATAGTTGTTTAGCTTGGCCTTGCATCCTTCTTAAAGGAATGCATAACATTAGCCACTCTCCAGTCTTCCAGTACCTCACCCATGGTAATAATCAAAGAGACAAAAATCGCTGCCGGGGCCCATCAAATTTTCCTCTTGCTCTCCCCAATATCCTGGGATATATCTGGTCAGGCAAAAGGCAAAGCTGCCTTTATTCAAGACATCCAACACCTTTCGTAATGTGGATAAGTTTCAGGATGCAGCTATCATTCTGAAGGAATGTTAAGGTCATGTTTCACTGAAGCTTCAGCCAAAAAAGGTGGTAAGTTGTGTAGTGGTTGAGTTGTGCAGTGGTAGAGTGGCTGCCTTACAGCGCCAGATATCCAGATTCGATCCACTCTACGGTTGCTGACTATATGCAGTTTGTACATTCTCCCCATGTCCTGCATGGGTTTTCTCCAGGTACTCTAATTTCCTCCCACACTCCAAAGACGTACAGGATTGTAAATTAATTGCCGTGGTATCATTGTAAAATTGTCACCAGTGTGTGTAGATTATTGTTAATATGCGGGGATCGTTGGTCGGTGTGGACTCAGTGGGCTGAAGGGCCTGTTTCCCCACTGTATCTCTAAACTAAACTAAACTATACTAATGTAGCAGTGGAGATGGCATTTGAGTAACAATACCTTTTTTGAAGTGAGGATGGTGTGTAAAGGGCCTGTCCCACTTGGCCGTCATTTGCGTCTCATTTACGCGTCATATGTAAAATAGGTCGACGCGTCGTTACGCGCGATGTCGCTCGCAAATCACGCGTCATCATGCCGTCTGGTGCGCATGACATCATTAGAATACCCTGCGGCGTGCGGCGACGCATGGTTACGCACGGTGATGTAACCATGTTTCACCACGCGATACCACGCGTACGCCAATGCATCAGCTTGCGTACCCAATGCGTCAGCGTGCGTACGCGATACGTCACACAGGTGGCGCGCGAGGATTTCGTAGAGGACGAAATCGCACGCAACTCCACACTCCTCCACGCCTCTCCATGCGCCCGTCCCGCGCTACCCACACGCTACCCGTGCGTCACAATGCGTCGACCTATTTTACATATTACAGGTATATGAGGAGCAAATGACGGCCAAGCGGGACAGGCCCTTATGTCTGTGTCCATCTTGCAGATGGTGTTAAGTACTCAACCAATGGATGGCATGACCTTTACAAGTGGAATAGTCTTTCCTTTATAATGGAAAGAGCCTTCGACAAGGCCCTGATAGTCAATAGTACATGTGCTGTCCTAACAGCTGAAAATTGGCAAGCAAGGAGGACAGTTCCAGGATGACCCTGTATCATCCGAGCTTCTCAGATACACGTCAGTACAGCACATAATCTGCATGTCAATGGAATGTGAATGGCTTTAGTGAAAAGGGAATTGGATGCAAAAGGGCGGAGGTACACTTCAGTCACAAGAGACCACATCTGGTGTACTGTGTACAATACTGCTCTCCTCTATGAAAGAATGTAAATGCATTGGCAGCAATGCATAGAGAGCTTACTGGACTGATACCTGGAAAGTGCAGCCTGTCCTATGAAGAAAGATAGAAGAGATAGGCTTGTATCTGGTGTTCAGAAAAGAGAAAAGTGACTTAAATGAAACATATAAGATTCTAAATGGTCTTGACAGTTCTGGGGAGGATAATCACTCTTGTAGGAGAATTTTGAACTAAAGGTTGCTGTTGGAAAACAAAGAATTAAGTCAGAGATGAGATCAAATATTTTCAATCAGCAGGTCATGAGTCTTTGGAATTCTCTTCTTCAAAGGGCAGAGGCAGATAGATGAAAGATTACCAGAGATAGACAGCACTGCCAAGCAGAGGTTACATTCAAACCAGCCCTGATCTTACTGAATAGCAGAGTGGGCTCAAGGAGCCAAGTGACTCCTGCTGCTCATTCATATGTTTGTATGTACTAAACTGACATTTCAGCTTCAAACAACATCTTTGAAGAGCCTGTATTGAGTGAACACCATCCCCATCCCTTTGTGAATCATTGGGGCTGGCTGAGGAAAGTTGCAACTCCTCTGGAACAGGCAGGAGCATGGAAAAGGGAGGAGGTATCGGAGTGTGACAGGAATCTCTGAACTATTGGTCCGAAACATGGTGATGTGCCTGTACAACCATCCAAAAGCTGCACGATTTGAATACCCATCTGTGCCACTGAGAGCAACTATGTTTTAGAAGTCACAGTGCTATCCTGTGGAAGAAGGAAGGATTACAAGTATTATTTTACAAATCCAAGGATTTTACAAACATCACCTAAATAGCTAGTTAATTGATGAATTCCAAGATCGTTCATAAGGAATCTGGAATCCATTCAGCTAATGCAGCCATGGACACCAAAGTTTCCCTGCCAACTAAACCATCCAGCAAGTCGAAGGCAGAAATACATCTCACCTTATGGTAAATTGGAGAACCACATCTTTATTTGCTTTTGACTTTAAAATTATTATGGAAAATGTAATTATTATTTAATGCAAAGCTCCCTTTTTTTACAATGTGGTTAGTACTTCCCCCACAATGTACCTACACAGTGAGTTTACTCAGCAGTAATGTTTTCCATGCAAATTGAAACAACTTGCTGCAGGCTTCATCATTTATTCAATGCGCAGGAGGCCTATAATTTATTTACTGCCCCGTGCATTTGGCAGCGCAGGCAGAAATAATGTTCAAATGAACTGTGAACCAAATCATTTCCTAAGATATGAACTAACCTAAATAAGGAAAATGTGTAACTTAGTCAAGCAAATTAGCCACACCGAGTGAAGAAGATAGCGCCTGGTGATATTTCATTTTGAACTCTGTGAATGATGGTCAACTGAAAAAAAGTTTAGTTTATTGAGTTTATTACAAACTAAGAATAGTTCTGAACTTTTTGATTGTTCATTCAAGCTGTTTTATAATATGCGAGTGCCAAAAACAACAGAACATTATTTGTCTCTGTGATCCCATTAACTATGGATATTTTGAACTTTGCTAAAAGAATAATTGATAGTTATTTGCATTGTATGTTCAGATGACTACTTTGGAACTGTACCATTACTTAATTAATTGACAGCCTGTGGATAAATGTACCCATTGACTCTTCACTGAATTTCCTCTATTTACACCAATTGTCTAATTTTGTTAACAGGGATGCTCAGTGTGGAAAGATCCAGTGTCAAGGAGGAGCCAGTCGTCCTGTTATTGGAACAAATGCAGTCTCTATAGAAACTAATATCCCTTTGCAAGAAGGTGGCAAGATCCTATGCCGTGGTACTCATGTCTATCTGGGTGACGATATGCCTGACCCAGGACTTGTGCTAACAGGCACTAAATGTGGAGAGGGAAAGGTAGGGATGATCAATAACTAATGACATGTTGACCATCCATTTAAGTAAATATCCAGCCATTCTATTTAGATTGTACAGTAAATCCTCACAATAGCAGACTACTGAGGGTGGGGTGGATGGTATCCATTATTGCCGATTATTGTCTCTATAACCGAGAGGGGGTACAGTTTAACTCCAAAGAACATGCTGCAGCCATGGGGCTGGGGGGAAGAGGTTTAATTTAACATGCAAGAATTCACAGGCCTGGGTTTTCGCAGACCGGTTCGGTACTCACGCTGGTTCATGCTCGTGCTTCTCTCTCTCCTGCACGCACGAGGCGCCATCTCAACGGAAAAACTGAAGAAATGACTGCGGGGGGGGGGGGAGTGGAGAATGGGGGAGGGTGGGTGGAGGGTGGTGGGGGAGAAGGGGGGGGGGCAGGTAGGGGGGGGGGGGGAGGTAGGGGGGGTGGGGGTGTTGGAGGGGGGGGGGGGGGGGGGGGTGGGGAGGGGGGGGTGTTGGGGGGGGGTGGGAGAAGGGGTGTATGTGTGGGTGGGGAGGGGGTGGGGGGGGAGGGGGGGGGGGGGGGGGGGGGGGGGGGGTGTTGGGTCGGGGAGGGCGGGGGGGGGGGGGGGGGGGGGGGGGGGGTCCTCTTTCACCTTGGGGGGGGGGGGTGGGGGGGGGGTGGGGGGGGGGGGGCGGGGGGGTGTGGGGGGGGGGAGGTGGTGGGGGGATATAAGGGGGGGGGGGGGGGGGGGGTGAGGGGGGGGGGTGGTGGGGGGGTGGGGTGGGGGGGGTAAGCCATCTCGGGGGGGGGGGGAGGGGGGGGGGGGTGTGGGTGGGGGGGGGGGGGGGGGGCATTGGGGGGGGGACGGGGGGGGGGGGGGGGGGGGGGGGGGGTGGGGGGGGGGGGGGGGGGGGGGGGGGGGGGGGGGGGGGGGGGGGGGGGGGGGGGGGGGGGGTGGGGGGGGGGCGGCGGGGGGGAGGGTGGGGTGGGGGGGGGGGGGGGGTTGGGGGGGGGGGGGGGGGTGGGAGGGGGGGGGGGGGGGGGAGGGGGGGGGGGGGGGGGTGGTGGGGGGGGTGGGGGGGGGGGGGGGGGGGTGGGGGGGGGGGGGGGGGGGGGGGGGGGGGGAAGGAGAGGGCGGTAGCCTATGGAAATCCATAATGTACACAGGTTATGTATTAATGGTCTCTAAGATTGAAGAGAATTTACCTTTCACTGCGAATGTCTATATTAGGTTGAAACATATGGAAAGTTTGAAGGAAAAAACAAACATTAATGAAGTAGTTCATACCTTAATATCTTAATTACACTGAACGAATAAAGCACAGTGAGTAGATTCAGCTTTGTGGAGCTGGAATACACTCGAGCAATGAACACTTTTCAACTCAAGCTGTTTGCTGTGGTTGCAGTTTATTTCCAGCTTGGTAAATTGTTGGTTTCACAAAGCCTCAAAAAGAGCACAGAGGAGGCTGCAGGCTAGAAACATCCCTGCTGCTTCTCCTGGCTCCAGAGGATATTTTTTTCGATGTCACTTTTAAACCTTTCTCTTATTGATGATCATTAGGGGTTCAATATTGGAATGCAACTTAATGGCTGCAAATCTGTCAATCAGGGAGCCGAGATTATTTTTAACTTTTTAAGGCACATAAATATTTATGAATTTAGTATCAGATTGACCACCAACTAGAATTTTTACTGCTATCCTTTGCACTAATTTCTACGCAATTTACTGCTGACCTGACAAGTCTGCCATTGCTACTAAAAAGTCGAAGGAGAAAAATAATTTGTATTTACAGGACAACTTCCAAGACCTCAGGACACTTCAATACAAATCAGAGCCAATGAATTAAAGATGGTACTTTAAATACTACTGCATTACAATATCACCCAAGAGAGAGCCTATAGTGGGGACTGAACCACGGACGTCTGCCACTGGGCTAAGGCCGACACCTAGAGTACAATGGAATATCTTCAAATCTGTGCCTTGTCAAAAATCTGATACTTATCGCCTCACCATTAAGTAGTACTGTAATATTGTTTATTAATGTTTAAATGAATTTTTGCCTTGCAGTCGATAAGTTTCTCAGTGATATCATGGATAAACAGCATGGGGTATTTAATCAAATGAACAGAGCTGAAATCGGGACCTGTTCATTCCAAATCCTGCCTGCAAATCTTGTACTATGAGATGCAAGAACGTGCTCAGTCACTCTTTGTGTCTTTGCACTTTGTGTCTTGTTTTTGGTGAACTAGCATCTGTAGTTCTTTGTGTCTACATGATTCCATTATCATCTCCTAGCTTAGCGAAGGAAGAGGTTGGTGGGGATTGGGGTGGAGGGGGGGATCTGGTTGTCTTGGGTGGAGCAGAAAATAACATCTTGCATTTATATGAAGTATCCCTTAATAGTAAAATGCTGCATCTTAAGAGTAATATCACACCTAACTTGATGCCAAGGCACAAAATGAGATATTAAACTGGATACCCTGTCCTCAGTTTTCCTGTTCTTCCTTAAAATTTGATCATTTAAAATTAGAAAATGAAAGACAAATACAATATTGTTACAATTGCAAATTTAGAAAACAAAAGTACAAACGAGCAAAAACAAAGGCTGCATTAAGTATTAATCTAACGTTCAACATGGGTTTTCTGGGACTGTGTTCTATCCACCAGAAAGTGCTGCATGCAATCTCTTCCCTTGCTGCCTCCACATCCCTCAGCATGTCAGATCTAAAACGTAATCCCCATGTGTTAGATCTCTACATGTACTCGCCACCTCCTGATCTCAGCAGCTTCCTCTTCGACTCTAATTCCTCGCTGATAGCTTTTGATCACCTCTCCTAATGTATCTTTTTTATTGCCACAGGGGCTTTTTTCTAATTACAATTCAATGAAGCACTACCATGTTTTTCTACATCAAAAGGAGTTGGGATTGTTGTTCGAGCTACTTAAAGCAGGGATATCTGCAGACTATTATTGTACATTATACCATAAGAAAAAAGTAGCTTCTTCATACAAATAAATTGAAAGGCCTGAGAGAGGCAATACTTCCTGCTTAATGTATACATAATCAAAGTTATTCATGTACGCTTAGAATAACACAAATATTTCTGTTTTCCCAGATCTGTCTGAACAGACAATGCCAGAACATCAGTGCCTTTGGAGTGTTAGAATGTGCTTCCAAGTGTCATGGGCAAGGGGTGAGACTATGTATTGTTACTTTTTTTTTTAATGTTATGTTTTTGTCTTAATACTAATTATAAAAAGGCTGTTTGTGAAGATACCCCAATTTCTTGGTCTGTGGAGCTTACTTAAGTGTAATGCAGATATAAGGGCAGCCTCATCAACAAAATCAGGTTAAATCAAATGATCAGTTCTGAAGGAAAAGTTGTTCTGCTTATTTTTAAATTAGCATCACAAACTGATCTTGTTCTCAATTAAAAATATAAATGAGATGCTGAATAGTTGAATATATTCTAAATGGAAAATTAAGTCTAAGCCTGCAGCCAATATTAGCAAAGCAAAATTGAAAAAAACAAATCAAGGCTTGTAATATATTTGTGAATTTAAGAAATAATAAGAAAGAGATTAGCAACAACAATCAAAAACACATTTTCATCAGTGATGCCACCTTGGCTGCAGGTTTCTTTGATGTACTTCTGAGGAAAGATATGAATAAGCAACACTTCTCTGCTGGATATTTTCTGAGAATATTATGCGAGTATGCAAAGATCATTTGAGGTTATATACAGTAAACACACACACGTGTATGCTGTATTAATGCGTGTGTGTGGGTCTGTGAGTGTGGGTGTCTCTGTGTGTGAGTCTGTGTCAGTGTGTGTGTGTGTGGTTCAACACGTCAGGTAAAACATGACTAGAATACTAGAAAAGTAAAACACCCAGTCACACACTTGGCAACGGAGGCATCGCTGATATCTGTCAAGTGTGTCACGCTCCGTTAAGTTTTACACTGATTTTATGCCAAAATATCAATTTCCCGTACTCCTTTTTGATTAGAAGATTCAAGCTTCAAGATTTAATTTAATTGTCACATGTACCAATTAAGGTACAGTGAAATTTGAGTTACAAAAAATCAGTCAGATTTCCCTCCAAACACTTAATAAAAGGCTATATTTACTCCAGAGGAACAGGTTGTTGATAATGGCAAAATGTGAAAAAGCTTAGCTAAATTCATCTTAATATTTCTTTAGTTTTTACTCCGGACTGTCAGATTACTTCGTCGAACACCTCCGCTCGGTCCGTAATAACCAACCCGACCTCCCGGATGGCTCAGCACTTCAACTCCCCCTCCCATTCCACATCCGACCTCTCGGTCCTGGGCCTCCTCCACGGCCAGAGTGAGCAACACCGCAAGCTGGAGGAACAGCACCTCATATCCGCTTGGGGGTCTGATCCTTTGGGCTTGAATATTGAATTTTCTCAATTTCGTAACCCTTGCTGGTTCCTCCCCTTCCCACCTTCCCTCAGCCCTCGGGCCCCTGGCATTTTTCCCTCTATCTCGCTCTATCTCCATCCCCCACCACCAGTCGCTCCAGTCTTCTCATTTTTCCACCACAAAAACAGGCTTACAAATGGCTTGTTCCCTTTATCACGATACTTTTTGCATATCTTTCACTCATTGTTCCTTATCTCTCCACATCACCATCTATAGTCTCTCGTTTCCTCCCTGATCCCTGACCAGTCTGAAGAAGGTTCTCGACGAAACGTCGCCTATCTCCTTCGCTCCTTAGCTTGCTGCTGCACCCGCTGAGTTTCTCCAGCTTTTTGTGTACCCTGGCAGATTACTTTTCCTGTTTTTCATTCAAGCACCTCCCCACACCAAGAAGATTGGGAATCCTCAGAAAGACAATCCAGTTTGGAAAACTCATTCAAATTAGTCAGGCCCATTGTACAAGCAACAATAAAACATGTGCAAATGTCTGCCAGTTTCTGGCCCAACTTTAGAATTTTCCAAAGACAGACACAAAATGTTGGAGTAACTCAGTGGGTCAGACAGCATCTTTGGAGAAAAGGAATAGGTGATGTTTCTGGTCAAGATCCGTCTTCAGACCCCCCTCTGTGATCATCCTCTCTCGCTGATCTCCCTCTGTGATCAGCTTTGGTTTAAACCTGTAACTCCGCTATAGGATATTTGGTTTAAACCAGCATCTGCAGTTCCTTCCTGCACATTTAGAATTTTCCATCTAGAATCACCCTCATCTAAATTCTTGCTAATCAGTGATTTATATTGCTGAATATTTCATTTTTACACAGTTCTAAATATTTTTTTTCCACAGTGGTAGGTAATATTCAAATTTATCACTGTGATCTTACTTGTGCTGCACGAAACTGTGATGAAATTTAATATTGATTGACTGTTTAACTCTTTATGTTCTCATAGATATCACAACCAGCAGTGGAGAGGTGGAAGGGGAGGAGACAGTAAGGTAACAGAATTAAAAATAAAAATCAATGATCAACCCAGAGATCAGACTCCCCAAGAGCTGAATATGAGTGCTGTTCCTCCAACTTACTTGCGTGTTGCTCCCCGCCCCGCCGTGGAGAGGCCCAGGACCGAGAGGGTCGGATCGGATAACGAATGGTAGGGAGTTGAAGTGCTGAGCACACCGGAGGTCCGGCTTGGTTAATGCGACCGAGCGAGCGGGAGGTTTCGGCGTCGCACAAGCCTCTGCTGTTGTCTCACCGATATAGATCATCCGACACTGGAGCAGCGGATGCAGTAGCTGAGGTTTGGAGGAGTGCAGTGAACCTCTCGAACCTGAAAGACTGCTTGGGTCCCCTGAAAGGATTGGATGGGCGTGAAGGGACAAGTGTAGCTAATTTTTCTTGCGGTTGCAAGGGAAAGTGCATAATGAAAGATGATGGAGCATCAATAAAAGAGAGTGAGAAGACCTTTCATCCAAATGAAAATCACATCTTTCTAATCAACAGGCAAGCTATCACAGCAAGCAACACACAAATGTAGTACAAATAAAACTTGGGTGGCGCAACCCAGTAGAGTTTCTGCCTTACATGGCCCAGAGGACAGTACACAGCCTACTTGTCTGTCTCCCATGGGTTTGGAACGTCCATCTTGACTACATGAGCATTCCTCAGGGTGCTCCCACAGTTCCACCCACATTCCAAAGATCAGCATTTGTAGCTGCTTAATTGGTTCTGGAAATTGTACAATAGTCCCGCTATTTTAGGATTAGTGGCCGGGTGTACGGGGGGTGGGAGGGGTCGAAGGGCTTGTTTTCCCATTCCAGGCCAGTAATCCCCTCAAGTGTACAAAAACTGTTGCGCTGATGCAATATATAATGGGGCAACAAACTATTATATGGAAAGCAAACTCACACAATCCTTGCAGATATCTCTACAGAACTGAAATGGCAAAGAATATCAATCAGCCCATTAGCTTTTCATGTGGGCTGGTTAATGGACTGTAGTACAAGGCAGAAAAAATAACTTGTAAAGTTGAACATAATCCTGAGGGTAGCAAAAGGAGAACTGATGTATAATTTAACTGTCCCAGTCTTTTTGTGTTAATAAATCTATTTTTATCTGATCTTCTTAAAATCAAAAGATAATTTTAAGACATGAAAAATCACTGCTCACCCTAACAAGCTTGTTACAAACATTCTAATGAAAAGGTTCTGGTTATGTTTCCAGCAATCTCCCTTTCACTCTGTCATTACCTAGACTGTGTATTGCCTTAACGGAGTAAGGGAACGGTTGATCATCTGCTCCTGAAGTCTGTTCTGCCACCACCATTAATAATGACTAAACAGTGGACTGAACACTCTGCGCCTCTTTTCCCTCACTTGTCTACCAGAAAAGCTGTTCGTATATAATGACTGATTGAGCGAACACCTATTGTTTTCTGAGGAAGGGATTTCCACACTCACCACGTCATTTGTGTGACAAAATATCTTTCCCAATTACCTGAATAACCAGGCTCTGAAATTTTATGTTATGCCCTCGTGTCAAACACCTCCCCATCAACAGGAAAAGTTACTATCTACCCTGTCAGTTCATTGCAAAGTCTTAATGTCACTCTGACAAATCATCTCTTATCCTTTTCTATTTCAAGTCTCCCAGTGTAACTTCTCCCAATAAGTGAAACTCTTATGAGCTTTTGCAGTGCTTCTTACAAGGCTAATGCTTCCTTACTAAATAAAGTGTGATCCTCAGTTGCACGGTGCTCCAGATATGGTACAATTAACACCCAAACTCTTCAATGATTTCCTTACAGAAGCTATTCAATCCATCAAGCTGGTACTCAGAGCAATCTCGTCACTTCCATCCACCCACATTTATCTGTGACCTGTTCATTTTATTTAGTAACATCATAGTTATCACTGTAACATCATAGTTATCTTGGATCCCGAAACATCATGTGAACAGTTCCTCTTTTAAACGGATCTTAAACTTATCAATTGTCGACCCTGAAAAATGATAAATTCATGCTCACCTGAAATGTATCTGTCAGCTTTGCACACTCGCTTAATCTATCAAAGACTTTTTGTAATTTTATGCTTTCACCAGCATTAACTACCTCACCAATCTTTGTGTCACTGGCAAACAAATGTGTGGATTTCACCCCTGTTATCCGAGTCATTAGTTGGGATACAGCAGAGATTGATATAAAATAGCACTGGTCATTGGAAATATTAAAGCACCAAGCCAGTTTCCTAATTGGTTTAGTAGCTTGACTTCAATTTGACAAGCTTTATTTTTTAATATTATTATACAAATTCATTCAATTGCCTCTTAGTAGCATTGACAAGTGAGAATTTCAATTGCAAATATTTAAAATTAGGTAAAAGAAACATTACATTTAAAGTAAGCTTAAACTCAATTTAGTATTTAAGTCTAAACTACATTTAGTGATTGAAAATGCTGGCTACTACATTAATTCCATAAATATTGTTTAAATGAAATGATGTACACTGCTCAAATAGAGCAATACGAAAAATATTTTAAACAGTTTTAGTAGGATTTCCACATATGTAGTACTTTGGTTAATAAATCTCATTTTTAAAATGTAATGTAATTTTAGGTATTATAATATAATATGTAAATACATAAAAGCCTTGAAATAGTGATGAGCACTATTAGGGGAGATGCAATGAGACCTGGGTGTCATGGTACACCAGTCATTGAAAGGAGGCATGTAGGTGCAGCAGGCAGTGAAGAAAGCGAATAGTATGTTAGCATTCATAGCAAAAGGATTTGGGTATAGGAGTAGGGAGGTTCTACTGCAGTTGTACAGAGACCACACCTGGAGTATTGTGTACAGTTTTGGTCTCCAAATCTGAGGAAAGACATTCTTGCGATAGAGGGAGTACAGAGAAGGTTCACCAAACTGATTCCTGGGATGTCAGGACTTTCATATGAAGAAAGACTGGATAGACTCGGCTTGTACTCGCTAGAATTTAGAAGATTGAGGGGGGATCTTATAGAAACTTACAAAATTCTTAAGGGGTTGGACAGGCTCAGATGCAAGAAGATTGTTCCCGATTTTGGGGAAGTCCAAGGACAACGGGTCACAGTTTTAAGGATAAGGGGGAAATCTTTTAGGACTGAGATTAGAAAAACATTTTTCACACAGTGGTAAATCTCTGGAATCTCTGCCACAGAAGGTAGTTGAGGCCAATTCATTGGCTATATTTAAGAGGGAGTTAGATGTTGTCCTTGTGTCTAAAGGATCAGGGGGTATGGAGAGAAGGCATAAATAGTGAAGATAGTTGTCAATCATTACAGCAGGCTCATGATTTTATTTCTTGGAGTGCAACAGGATGGTGGGGTAATCTTATAGAGGTGTACAAAATCATGAGATGAATAGATCGGGTAAACAAGTCTTTTGCCCAGAGTAGGGGAATCGAGAACCAAAAGACATTGGTTTAAGATAAGTGGAGAAAGATTTAATGGAACCTGATGGGTAGCTTTTTACACGAAGGGTGGTGGAGGAGATAGTTGAGGTAGGCTATTTTCGCAAAGTTTAAGAAACATTTAGACAGGTACATGGATAGGGTAGGTTTAGAGGGATGTGGGCCAAAAGCATGCAGGCGGGACTTATGTAAGATGGGGCAAAGTAGTTTAGTGCAGACCTGTAGCAAAATGTTCTCTTTAATTAAACATAGTCTGAGCCAAGTATGATTTTGAATAAATCCATCTATAGTCTCCTTCCCAGTCCTGTACATTATCTGGGGCTCTTAATGCCCCTGTCCCACTTGGGAAAACCTGAACAGAAACCTCTGGAGACTTTGCGCCCCACCCAAGGTTTCCCTGCGGTTCCCGGAGGTTTTTGTCCTCCGGCAACCACCCTTCAACTAGCATCGTACCCGGTTTTGACAAAAAATTACCGAATTTTTAAAAGGTAAAAATACACTGACGACCAGTAGGGCGACTGGCAAAACGTCCGGGGGTTTCCATTCAGGTTTCCTAAGTGGGACAGGGGCATAACAAGCTGTACAGAATTCATTTTTATCATTGTGCTTTTGAGCTAATTTATGGGGAAAGCAAAATCAAAGAAATTACAATGGAAAACAATGCAATGCACATAAACAAATAGTGGGCAGCACTTTATTCCCATATTGCACCACTGTTTATATATTGAGGGTGATTTTCAACTTTGTTCCAGAGCTTAAAATAAGATATGAGTCAGGCACATTTTCTTTCATGGGAAGTGGGTAATTTACTGTCTTTTTGTTTTCATTCATTTGGAAAGATAATTTGGCAGCTTTCTCCGTTCATTCCTAAATTCAGTCTGTGTTATGCTCCACCAACAAGTTGAAAATTAACCCAGTTTGCTTTTCCAGCAAAATTACCATCTAGATTAAAATTTGGCCCATTATTTACTGTTACAATGTAAGGTTGCCAAGTGTAATTACTATTACAGTTAAAAACCTTTTTTAAAAATAATAATAAATCAAGCCAAAATGTTTTACAAGCTGTGTAAAATCCTTTTTAGGTATTAAGGCATAGTTTATGTTGAAAACTATTCTCATTATCGAATAATCGGATGCAGTACTAAACTCTTTAATTTTTACTCATTCAAAAACCCAATTTAGCTGAATTTCTTATCTATTCATTATAGGATTAACACTCTAGCTGTTATTTTTTATTTGTTATTATTTATTTATTAATTATTTTGTTTTGTTTATTTGGATTCCATTTCAATATATTGATTCCTCTTCAAAGGTAACATTTTATAGATCCCACAAATTCAGAGTCAGGCAACATGACCCTCTTTCAAACTCCATTTTTTTACTATAATATAGTTTTTCTCAAAATGCTTTGAAATTGAGAATATCGTACTTTAAAATCTTCTTCTTGCGTATGGTGTGCACAGCCTAAAGTTGTAAGACAACTTGTTCTGTTTGATCTTCTGTTTGTGCATGCCAGGTTGATTGCATTTGTTGAAACAGAGTGGACGTGCAGGTTGCAATCTCCCACCCCTACTTTAAAATCAATTTAAAGGTTGTATGAACCTCATTAAAAAAAAACACTCCATGTTTTTAATGTATTTTCCCTACTTCATCTAAAAAGAATTGACTAAAACATTGCAATCCTTCATAGATTACAGTTTTTCTGCTTCCAGTTTTAATCAGTGATCAAAGGATGAAGCTCCCAGTAGGTAACTGTCCACCAGCAGAGCCCATCGAAAATGGATGTGATGTTCCAAATGCATTAAATTAGATTGGAAAATTATGTGCGGCGTGTAGTTTAAGTTTAGATGCGTGTTGCCAGGAGTCATGGCTCCCTGCTAGGAAAGAAAATCCAGTAAACTACCCCTTTTTATGCAGCAGAAGTAGAGAAGCAATGGGTGGGAGTGTTGGAAGGCCGTGAGAGAACCAAGGATGCGGTTGACCGTTTCTCATTCCCATATTTCCAATGTTCGTGTACTTTTACACTGCCTTCTGTGTCATGTAAACTTCATTTTCTTTCTAGCCTTATTGTACTATGACTGAAAAATTAAAGATGTAACCAACATCCTGATTTTTATTCTGGATCAAGTCATGGGAACTAGGTGTACTGGATTAATTTTGTACAATTCAGTCACCAAAGGGGCTACATAAGAGTTGGAGCTTTGATTTACACAAAGTGCTGGAGTACTTCAGCGGGTCAGGCAACATCACTGGAGGAAAAAGATGGGTGACGTTTCGGGACTATCTTTTTGCAGTTTCTTGTTTCTACACGGAGCCTTGATTTCCTGCCCCTCTCCCAATAATCATTTAATGCATTAAAAATATATAAAGCACTGTAGTAACTCAACGGGTCAGGCAGCATTTCTGGAGGAGATGGATAGGCAACTTTTCAGGTTGGGACCCTTCTTTAAGCCTGATTGTAGTGAGGGGAGAAAGCTGGAGAAGAGGTGGTGTCAGGACAAAACCTGCCAAGTGATAGGTGGATACAGATGAGGAGCGTTTGATAGGCAGATGGGTGTTCAAAGGCTAGAGATTAAAAGCACTCTGTATTTTTTATTTATAAACCAGCATCTGCAGTTACTAGTCTCCAAATACATTAAGAACACGAATGTTTATGTACAATAAGTGCTTTAATGGACCAACCCTTCAAAACAAATGGATATTTCAGTGGAAGCCATTATTGGCAACCTATTGGTATCAAACACCATTGAACATTGCTCATACAAGAAATTGCATTGCGATCTTCTGCCCAGCTACTATTTATTATAGCACCATTCCACGTTTTGCTGCTGGTGTTACGCTAAATATGCCCTATCTGTTACTTATAAAACATTCGCCGACCTACATTGAAGTGCTGCTTATCTGGGAGACAATCACAAAATTAGCATGTTTGGTTTCAAACCCTTGTTATTCGTACCTTCATGCCCCTTTCAAAATCAATAGAGGGTCACAGTGGTGCAGTGTTAGAGTTGCTGCTTTACAGCGAATGCAGCGCCAGTGCCCGGGTTCGATCCCAACTACGGGTGCTGTCTGTACGGAGTTTGTACATTCTCCCCGTGGCCTGCGTGAGTTTTTATCTGAGATCTTCAGCTTCCTCCCACACTCCAAAGACGTACAGGTTTGTAGGTTAACTGGCTTGGTATAAATGTAAAAATTGACCCTAGTGGGTGTAGGATAGTGTTAATGTGCGGGGATCTCTAGTCGGCGCGGACCCGGTGGGCCGAAGGGCCTGTTTCTGCGCTGTATCTCTAAACTAAACTAAGATTCTTGACATCCTATGATATCTACGCTTCTGCCTCTAAGAAATACTTCCCAAGTGTTCGTTGATGAAACTTTCACTCATCTGTCGTGATATCTGCTTATATTATTTTGTACAGATTTCCTTCTGAATACGGTATTAGATTTCAAGAGATTATTTAGACATGCCAGATGATATTTAGCACTGAAAAATGGCAAGGGTTACATTTCAGTCAGGGAATGGAACGATGCAATATATACAGGAGGACACCATTCTCAAGGATCGATAAGAACAGCGATTCTGGGGTAAAAGTGCATAAATCATTGCAAGTGGTACAACAGATTTTTTTTTTAAAGCAGTTAAGAGGTTTACAGAATCTTGGGATAATTTAAATACACATTGTGTAAGCAACAAAAATTTTAAAAATCACAGAAACAAGAAATCTGAAATAATACACTCACTAGGTCAGTGATGTTGTGGATCCTACGCTGGATCTAATCTGGTGTAGACTTTGATATCTGATTCCAAAGCAAGTCGAAGTTTCACAGCTGGATTGCACGTTAAGTAAGGGTTATGGAGAGAAGACAGGAAAATGGGATTAGGCGGCAGAGATCAGTCATGATTGAATGGCGGAATCGACTCGATGGGCTGAGTGGCCTAATTCTACTTCTATAACTTGTGAACTTGTAACAGATTTGGCTTTCCAATTCTGTGCAGAAGTTCAGGAAGTCCTCATTTGACAATGTGTGTAAGAAAGTGCCAGACTTGTTTCCATTTAAATGCCTAAATGTCAGCTGTTCTTCCATTCATCAGCAGGATCCCTTAAGTGTATTTATCAATATATCAATCGTTATTTATTCTTAATCCTAAATGATATATCTGATGCATTGAACAAACTGCTGTTACTAAATTGATCACCTTTCTAGTTTTTCTACTTAATATCTATTATGTCAGAATTTTTAAGTATAATAGAAACTGAAGTTTGGTCTGAACAAGGATCTCGATCTCGACCAATCTATGTTCTCCACAGATGCTGCCTGACCTCCAGCACTTTGTCATACAGCATGGAAACAGGCCCTTCAGCCCAACTTGCCCGAACCCACCAAGATGCCCATCTACACTCTGCCGTCATTTGGCCCATATCCTTCTAAACCTTTCCTATCCATGTACCTGTCCAAATGTACTTTAAATGTTGTGATAGCTCCTGCCTCAACTACCTCCTCTGGCAGATCATTCCAGAAACCTATCACCCTATGTGTGAAAAACTAACCCTTCAGGATACTATAAATATCCTTCCCCTCTCACAGACCTATGCCTTTTAGTTTTTGATTCCCCTACTCTGGGTGAAAGGCTCTGTGCATTTACCCTATCTATTCCCCTCATGATCTTATACACCTCTATTGGATCACCCCTCATCCTCTGGCGCTCCAAGGAATAAAGTCTTTGCCTGCTCAATCTCGCCCTATAGCTCAGGCCCCCGATTCCTGGCAACATCCTCAAAAATCCTCCCTGGGCTCTTTTCAACTTAATAACATTTTTTCTCTAACAGGCTCGCCGAAACTGATCACAATACTCCAAATGTGGAGTCACCAATGTCTTGAATATTTGCATCTTGTGTCTTTTTGTGTAAACCAGCATCTTGTTCTTACAGCAAAAGTTTGTTCTTGTCTTGAACTTGTGAACAATTACAAATTATTTTACTTGTTATTAGGTTTGCAACAATAATAAAAATTGCCACTGTGACCATGACTGGGCTCCTCCATATTGTGACAAACCTGGTTTAGGAGGAAGTATAGACAGTGGACCCATGAGACTTGAAGGTGAGGATTGACTGCATTATTCTAAGATTATTGCATATTTCTCTGTCAGCCTTTACACAAGATATCATTTAAATATAGTCAAAGAAAACATGAATAAATATGATAAAAATATAATTCTGTTAAAGTCTAATGTGTGCCAACAATATACAAGGGTTCACAAGCAATCTTCGTGTTGGGACACTGCGACGCCACAGTGCAGCATAAAGTTACCATTGGTGCATGTCATCAATTGAAGGAAAGTCTTGTTCCTCAAGTCCTACAACTTTAACTTTAAAGTTAACTTTAAGTTATAATGTCACTTAAAGTATTGTCTAAAGGGCCTGTCGCACTGCGGCGACCCAATCCGCGAGTTCTGGCGAGTTTACCCTCGACTCGTACTCGCAGCATGGTTGACACGAGGTCGTAGGGGGTCTTTGTAACTCTCCTTCATGCTCGAGAGTGGTCTCCGCGTACTTGAGGCCTCAGCTAGGTCGAGCCGTTTTTTTAATATGTTGAAAAGTGCCCGCGAGTGAAAAAAGGTCGCCATGGAAAAAATCGACACTTTTTTAACTCGTAGGTTTAGTCATAGTAGGTCGGCATATTAGTCGTAGGTAATCTAGGGTAGTCGAACGTAGTCATAGATAGTCTTCGTCATAGTCGAAGGGAGGTTGAAGGAGATCGAAGGAGGTCGTCCTCACTCTCCACTATTCAGTGTCCAATTTTCCCGAAGTTAGTCGTAGCTAGTCTTCAACATAGTCGAAGGAGGTCTTCTACATAGTCGAAGAAGGTCTTCAACATGTCATTTTTTCTAATTCTTCTAAACTCGCCAATTAGGTCACCCAAGTGGGAAAGACCCTTAAGTATGGTCTCTGGAGCTTTCCGTCGAATGTGGTTCTTATTGCCATCATTACATTGGCCAAAGACCTATTTGTGTGCCTGTCAAGTGGTTTATAATAATCCTCCGAAAGTAAGCAACATTATTGCATAATGAAAATCAAAAAAAGGTGCCAATACTGAAAACATCTGAAATAAAAATAAAAAAATGACAGAAACACTGCAAATCAGGCTGCATCTGCGGAAAGTGAAACAGTTAATGTTTTAAGTCTAATATCCTTTTGTCTGCATTTCTTCCAATCTTCATTCCATGTTCATAATGTGGTCTTCTCTACATTGGAGAAGCCAAACACAGAATTGGTGGTGGCTTTTGGTGCATCTGTTTTTGTCGGTATGAGTGAGCATAAGCTTCTGGTTTCCTGCTATCTTAATTCACCAAGCCCTTGAAAGAATCTGAAACCATGTATGATAATTCTAAAACTAAAGCTTAATGGAAAAGGTTTCATTCAGGTAGCACAGGGATGGTGGATAGTGATGGCAAAACGATGTTATTTCAATTAGGAATTAAAGATTTTCAAATCTTGGTATTTTGTTTATTATTGTCACTTGTAAAGAGATATAGTAAAAAGCTATCCGATTAAATCAGATTATCCTATACATGATTACAACATAACCTACCTCATTGCTGACATAGGACCTTTCTCTATAACTGTAATACTACAAAAGAATATGCTGCAGTCCAATATATTTTCTGGAAAAATATTCTTGAGTGCAGAATATAGTTTTACAGCATTGTAGTGTTACAGTTACAGAGAAAATATCCAATGTGCGCAGTGAGGTAGGTTGGAAGATTGGGAGTGCACCCTAGCTTATAGGAGGACTGTTCGGTAGGCTGATAACAGCAGGAAAGAAGTTGTTTCTGAATCTGGTGGAATGTGCTTTCAAGTTTTAGTATCTTCATCCTGACAGAGGGGAGAAGAGAGAATAGTCAAGGAAATTTTTTGTGATTATGTTGGCTGCTTTCCCATGGCAGTGTGGTGTAGTTGGATATTTATTGGGGGGGGGGGAAGATTCTGGTCTGTGTAATGGACTGGACTACATCTACGACTCTGCAATTTATTGCGGGCTTGGGCAGAGTTGATCTCAAACCAAGCTGTGATGCAACGCGACAGTATGCCTTCTATGGGGCATCTGAGGAACTTTGTAAGTGTTGTCAAAGACACACCAAACTTCCTTAGTCTACTGCAGACGTAAAGATGATGCTGTGCTTTTTTGACATAGCTTGATGTGGTTAGTCCAGGACAAGTTGTTGGTGAGATTTACACCTCGGAACTTGAAGCCCTCATGAAACAGGCAGCTAAACTAGAAATTTGTGAAGAAATTATCAGTGAATTACTGAGTTTAATTATACAATTATCAGATATCTTAAAGATAATGCAACCATCATAATAGAAATTGTGTGTGTCCCCTTGTATTTCAGGAAACAACAGCTTGTTTGTGGGCATTCTAGTTACCATTTTGAGTCTCATCACAGCTGGCGTGATTATGTGTTTCAAACGGAAGACATTGCTCCAGCTTCTCTTCTCACATAAAATGACCACTGTGGAAAAATTAAGGTAAAACCTTTTTAAGCAGTCAAGGTGAAGATATTTTCATTGTTTGTTCTGGAGACTCTTGCAGATGTTTTTTTTGCTGAGAATTTCTGATCAAAGGGGAGGGGTTCAGCTAACCCTGTCTCCAAATCTTAGATAATGAATGTAATCATTACTGTTTCTCCAATCCTTCCCTATTTCTTTACCTTCACTCACAAGTTTAAAAATTCTGCTTTGTCTCTTTAAATATAGAAGTGTGTCTAATTCAACATATGTTTTATGAGTTAGAGGAAATCATTAGCATTGATCAAAATAATACACAACAGTGCCAGAGAATAGAAAATTACCCGATATGTGTCTAATGGCACGAATGGCAACCAAATATTACACATGCTGTACTGTTAGATTAAATTGACCCAGAACATCCTTGTTTTAGTCCCAAAGAATCGTGCCTGTCCAAGACTTGTATGTCATATATTCAGCTTTTTCTTCATTAGTATTTCTTTAGGCCTAATCTCATAATGCATGAAATTGCACTCAAACTTATTATTCACTCGTGTGGAATCCCAAGGATGGGAACTGGTGAACTGATAGTGGGTTTGAATCCCTGATCCCCTGTGCTACTCTCAGTTCACTGGTCCTGCTGTAAACATGCACTGCTGTGTTGTTCACAATTGCCATTATTTCACACTACTTGCTCATTAATGTTACGGTCAAGATAATTTGAAACTACAGCTGATGAACAAACCAGTTTATCAAAATGGTAGCTTCTAAAGCAAAAGCTTGATAGTATTTATTTCTGGTTAAAAATCAGTGAAGCTTTTATTACAAATGTATGAAAGAATTGTTGGCTTTATGGTGATACTGCAATAGAGAATCTGCTGACACCAGCAACTAATACATAAAACAAGGTGAATAAGTGCTTTCCATGTGTAGGAAATAACCACAAAGTGTTTTACAGATGAAGTTAAAGCTGTTAAAACATCTTGTGGTTTTGTTCCTGTGTTTATGTTCTATAAATATCTTCAGCTTTCCCTGTCTGTGACTTCAACTTTATCAAATGGCCCAAGAACCAGATTGTGTTAATACCACACACATAATACGTGGTGAGATATCATTTTGTCTTCAACGTAGCTTTTTAGTGCAAATTATTTGGATGGTGGAACACACTTGGAATGAAATGATGTGTGGCATCATGTCGGAGTATATTCTATTTCACAGGAACTTAAAGCTGAAGATTGGAACTATAAAAAATTCACTGCTGTATATTTGAAGGGAAAAAAACAACTAGAGGAACTCAGCGGATTAAGGAAATGGACAGATGGCATTTTAGGTTGGGATTCTTTTTTCAAGACGTAAAACCTGTCCAATTTCTCCATAGACGTTGCCTGACATGTTGAGTTCCTCCAGCAGTTTGTTTTCTGTTCAAGAATCCAGCATTCCCAGTCTCTTTTGTGTATATTTTGCTGCTTTACGCTGTTTTTTTCTATGCAGATGGGTTTACTATGATTTATCAGCATTTGGTTTCATCTTACAATTATGATTATTGCTGCATTGTTATTAAAATAAAATAGAAAACAGCCTAAATATATTTCAACAGTCTATTCAAAAGGGGGGCATTCACAAATAACTAATATGGGCAGGATTTGAATCCACGTACAGGACATGATAAAACAGAGGGAAAAATATGCAATAGTTTCATTTAATGAACTAGCATTTCAAAGCATTCCTTCCCATATCCCATATAGTCCAGCAGTAGAAGAAATAGAAATAAGCATGATATATTTCCAAACTTTGAATTAGTTAACAATGCCAAATCAGTTAATTCCCCAGTGGCTTTAGGCCAATGCACTGTATCAACTATGAAAAAACATAAAATCCAGAACGACCCTGGTTGAGTTCTGGATTCTGCATTAGGTAACCTGTCCTAGGTTAATAGGCGGAAGCAGCCTCTCTAAGACATTGAAAATTCTCCTCGCATTAGAGAGAGTAAATACAAAGGTCTTGTTTCCCCTGACGGAAATGTCTTGAACCAGGGGTCATAATTTATAAATACTATTTGGAAGGGAGATGAGAAGAAATTTATTCATCCAAAGATTCATGTATATTGGCATCGGATAAAAATTGAACTAAGCTTCTTTGTGATGTAGACACATTTCCCAACTGCATAAGGGAGAATAATAAGTCTTTGGGCAAGCCATCAGATTGCTTTTGGTATCTATAGTGCACAAATCGGAGAATGAAAATGAGCACAAACCCAGAACAATTAAGAGACGAATAAATTGTGTCTGGCAAAGATTTGATCATGTGGAAATGTATGTGTATTATCTTTGACTTTATAAAACCTGTTCAAATTAGCTTTACTAAGATTTAATCTTACTGTATTTTTATGGATTCTACTAGATCTTCTACGCCAAGCCAATCTAGCACTGCCTACGCAACTCCTATCAAAAGACAATCCAAGATATACAAGGTATATTACCAGAAAAAAATATGCCTTTAACCTAAAATAGAGTTCACTGTGTCTTGCCAAAAATATGGACTCTGCTAACAATTTACTCAACTAAGTCCAAAGAAAATGTTGTATACCAAATTAACATGCGTTCAGGAAAGTATTGAATGATCGCCAATTAACACACACTGACCGGTTTTATTATATTTAATGTTTGATCGTCTGTTTATTTCAGCAGGCGGAGAATCTTCAGCCTGCCAGCTCATTCCCATCCCCTAATGTTCTGGACCAAGCTGTGCGACGGCCTTCCGGATATCAGCCTGTTCACATTAGCAATCCACTGCCAAATTCCGTCAGAGGAGCAAACCTGCACTTTTCCCTGACGCCGCAGCGGGTTCTGCCTCCGCTGAACCACAGCGTGGGGTCCAATTCTGGAGGACCAAGCAGACCACTGCCAGCCAACCCTTCCTTCAGACATCCACAGGTATGCATGTGTTCTGTGTAGTGCTAACAAGCTGGAAAGTTCAAAGGAAATTTAATACTTAAAAAGAGCTGTTTCTCAAATATTTCTGCAACATTTTCTGGTGAGCAAGGCATTTCAGACATTTTTTAAATAAATATGAAAAAACAGTTAACTTGGAGTTTTACAGATTCTGTACATATTAATCAACTAACATACATAAAGTCGGAGGAGGCATGATAAGTTTGTTATATTACTTATTCAGTAATTTATTATTTAAACATGGCTACTACCATGATACTGTCTGGAAACCAACACATTTCTTAAAGTTCATCAAATTTATAATTACCGACTGCAAAATTGTCATTCCACATTGCCCCTGTGAATATGCAAAGTACTGTTGAAAGTGACGAAGGAGCTCGGCGGGTCAGGCAGCATCTGTGGAGGGAATGGACAGGCGACGTTTCAGGTGGGGACCCTTCTTAAGGTTGTCACCCCCTGTGGCTGTGTTTGTTTTCCCCAGGTGCAGTAGTTTTCTGCCATATCCCAAAGACCTACAGGTTGATTGGTTAATTGGTCACTGCCAATGATCCCTTGGCAGTGGTAGATAGGAGAATTGGTGGTAGGAGAATTGATGGAAATTGGCGGGCATTTGGGGAGAATTGGTTAGTGGGTCATAGGTTGGAAAATTGAATTGATGGGAATGGTCTGTATAGCACTTGATGGACTGAATGGCTTTCATACAATCCATGAGAAATATGATAACATTTTGTACTGTTAACATAAGATTCTCTTTTCAATAGAGGATTCGACGACAGTGCCAAATATATGTACAAAATCCAAGTGCTTCAGTTTTTCAATTAAGTTGATTCACTGGGCTAATTTCTCTTGAGATAAGGTAGTGACTCTTGATCCTGCATTTTCTACAAACCATCTGCCAGGATTATGAAGCAGAAAGCCTAAAAAATGTTCAACACAACATCCACCATACCACATCCATGATCACCAGCTTACACCAATTTGGCTTAGAGAGCTGATGGAATGTAGAGCCAGTGTATTTTTGTTGTTTTAATGTTCCAGCACAAATGTTTTCTTACAATGTTGATTAATTTGCAATGTTTTAAGACATGGTAAGGTTTGAGAGGACTGGAAATCAAAGTCTGAAGATAACACAGAAAATATGAAATTTCTTGTTGCTGAGAAAATGTTGAGTTATGTTGAAATAGTTATCATTCAGCCAAAGAAAGGTCCATGAAGGCAGGTTAAGAGGGTTGCTGGATCTCCTACTGTGAGCAGCTTGACTTTCTTATTCTGGAGGAAATCAGGAATTCAAATGTAATTAGATTTAAATCCTTTTGCCTTAAAGACTAGCGTTCGTTGCCTAATTGAGGGACGGTTTTATTTAAGTTTAATTTAGTTTAGAGATACAGTGCGGAAACAGGCACTTAAGCCCACCGAGTCTGTGCTGAACCGCAATGCCCGCACACTCACACTATCCTAAACACACTAGGGACAATTTACAATTGTACCAATTAATCTGCAAACCTCTATGACTTTGGAGTGTAGGAGAAAACCAGAGCTTCAGGAGAAAACCCATACAGGTCACGGGGAGAAGGTTCCATATAGACCGCACCCGTATTCAGGATCAAGCCCGGGTCTCTGGCGATGTAGGGCAGCAACTCTGCCGCTGCCCCACTGTGCCGCCCCTTTAATTTGTCTTCATAAAACTTAAGGAAGGCACTAGGGATAAACCAAGGAAACTGCAGGCTGGTGAGCATTATATCAATGGTAGGAATATTAGAGTCATAGTCATACAGCATGGAAACAGGCCCTTCAGGCCATATCAACCAAGATGCCCCATCTACACTAGTCCCACCTGCGCACATTTGTCCCATATCCTTCTCCATATTTCCTATCCATGTACCTGTCCGAATGTCTTTTAACTATTCTTATAGTATCTGCCTTAACTACCTCTTCTGGCAACTCGTTCCATACACCCACCAGGTTCTGAGAAATATTTTTTACATTCTAAGGGACAGGATTTATATTCATAGAGAAAGGCAGGGAATGATTATGCGGAATCAGCAATGCTTTGTGCAGGAGAGATCATGTCTCACAAATCCAATGCAGTTTTTTTTGAGGAGGGAATAATGAAAATTGATGAAGGCAAGGCAGAAGACATGGAATAGTTGTGACAGAATATAGGACATTGATCAGTTGGACAAATGGGTAGAGTGGTGGCAAAATTTAACCCAGCCAAATGTGAGGGAATGCATTTTGGGATGTTTAATACTAAAAGGATATATGTAGTAAATGTTGGCATTAGAAGAAAGAGTGCAGAAGAGGTTTACCAGGATTTTGCCTGGAATGGAAGGCTTTACTTATAAAGAATGGGCTGGGTTTACTCTCACTGGAACATAGGCGGGTGAGGGGTGATCTTATAAAAGTTTCTAATATATGAATAGCATAGATAAGTAGACAATTGCAGTCTTTTTAATAGGGTAGGGGAGTCTAAAATCGAGAGGACACATGTTTTAAGGTGAAAGGGAGAAATTTAATAGAGATTTGAGGGGTAACTTACTTGTGGAATTCCCTGCCATTGTGGAATTCCCTGCCACAGAGGGCAGTCGAGGCCAAATCACTGGATGGATTTAAGAGAGAGTTAGATAGAGCTCTAGGGGCTAGTGGAATCAAGGGATGTGGGGAGAAGGCAGGCACGGGTTATTGATTGGGGACGATCAGCCATGATCACAATGAATGGCGGTGCTGGCTTGAAGGACCGAGTGGCCTCCTCCTGCACCTATTTTCTATGTTTCTATCACAAAATCTTCACAAGTGCTCAGTTAAGAGTACTGTTTTTATGTTTCTAACACAGAGGATGATGTTTAGCTGGAATTAGCTGCCAGGGGAAGTGGGAGAGGTAGATAGAATTGCAATATTGAAAAGGCTTTTGAACATGTTCTTAGACAGCAAAGGAATAGATAGAGAGCTAATGCAGGCAAAGAGAATTAGTGTAAATGGGCATCATAGTCAGCATGGGCGAGAAGGGCCTGTTTGTGTGCTGTACAACTCTGTGCTATGGGTGTATTAAAAGTGACCTCCATGTCTCACACTGCCGCCTCCAATCTAAAAACTAAATTGTCAAGACTTAGTAATTCAGCTGGAACTGCAAGACACTGTGAAGAGTCACGACAAATGCATTATATAAGCAACTCTATGTGGGAAAAAAACCTTGTAGGAGACAGTAATGAAGATAAAGGTGCTTTATTGACTCTGTTAACTATTATCTTGCAGCTTTGGCATAAAATATGATTTGAAACATCAGTAGCTGACAAGGCAACCTGAATTAAATGTTCTACTTGTATTGTCTCTGCCTTTTAAATAATATCATTTAACAGTATTTACATGTCGCACTACAATGAAAAAATCTGCTTTGCGATTCCAATCTTTAGAACTAAATTTACGTCATAAAATATTTTAATGATCCCAGAAGAGCCCAAGATGATTTAAGTGATGCAAAAAGATAAAAGGTACAAAAAATAAGAATAATGGAAATGAATCAAACAAATTTCAAGTTCTGTAAATCTAAACTGAAAACAGAAAAGTGCTGGAATAAAACAGCAGGCCAGGCAGCATCTATGGCCAGAGACACAGAGCTAGCAGTTCTGGTCAGAGACTTTCAGTAGAGAGCTGATATTATTTTGTGTAGGAAAGAACTGCAGATGCTGGTTTAAATCGAAGGTAGACACAAAATGCTGGAGTAACTCAGCGAGATAGGCAGCATCTCTGGAGAGAAAGAATGGGTGACGTTTCGGGTCGAGACCCTTCTTCAGAGCTGATTTTATTTTTCCATCCTAAAACCTTGTCTCATCTATTGAGTGTTTTCAGCATTTTATTGTTTTTATCACAAATACTAGAAATTTAAAATGGAAGCGCAGATAATAGATGTCACATAAATGTCAGCAGAGGAACAGAAAAATTTTGACATTTTCTGAACTGTTGGTAAAATGGTAAACTCAATTATTTCCTTTATTACTGGCTGAAGAACTTGATAATTTTTACTTACCTTGGCATTACAATAATTAGGGAAGAAGAGGGCCTGTGGACTTGGACATTTTTGTGTGATTACTTTCGATGACTTTTTTTGTCACGCCTAGTTGTATATATTAAATTATTTACTATTAAGTCAAAGTTATAAAAAAGCGATTATTTGCTATTATGAATAAAGCAATAATTGTTCTTCAATATGTGGAACATTGCATAGCGAACAGAACTGTTTACAGAGTATTAAGTAACGTATACCCCTAATTATAATTATGTCAGCAGAAGACTTATTATTATCCGTCATTTATGTAGTGACAGCTAACCATATTTGAGTGCAGCAATGCAATGCTTCTGGAACTGTTATCATTTGGCAAACAAATTATATACGGCAGATTTAATTTTCTTTAATCATCTGTAATAGCATAGCAGTAAAATTGAATTAGAATAATTAAGAAGATATTAAGCCTAAGTGCAACTTGAACTGTGCACAGACCCCGATTAGTTACTAATGCCATCCCTCTTGCTGAGTGAACCTGATGGTTCCCAACGTCAGCATCCTGAGCTTCCAATCACATTCCCTCCTTTCTAAAGAAGTCCATGTCCGCCTCTAAAACATTCACCAGTCCTGGCCCCATTGATCTCCTGCTGGTGACCATTTGTTACCTATACTCCATTACTCGGTTGCTCTTCAGTCAATCTTCCTATCTTCCACCCTCCAAAAACGTGAACTTAACTAAAGCTCTGCTGGCCATATTCAAACTTGAATCAAGTCCCAGTGAGCCATCACCCCTAGCTTGCTAGCCTATATAGATGCCCAATCCACTGTGATAATTGGCATTGAATTACTGCATGGTCATGCCACTTCTTTAATCAGAGGGTGGTGAATCTGTGGAATTCTTAGCCACAGAAGGCTGTGGAGGCTGTCAATAGATATTTTTAAGACAGGTAGATTCTTGATTGTTACGGGTATCAGGGGGTATGAGGAGAAGGCAGGAGAATTGGATTAGGAGGGAGAGATAGATCAGCAATGATTGAATGGTCGAATGGCCCAATTCTCCTCCTATCATTTATGACCTTATGACTTCCCATCTCTCTTAACTTTTACAACCCTATTTCTCCATTTCTTTAGCAATCTGAAATCCTTGCATTTCTACGGCAGTCTGTCTGTGTGCAATACACGCATTTCTTTTCTTTTCTAATTGATTAACCACATCACTGCAAATCATTAGAAACCGCATTTTGTTTCTCGCGTTCATTGCAGGGGCCTTCTAAACGTAGTCCGCCACAGAAACCTCTGCCAGCGAATCCTGTTAACCGGCCATCTCAACTGCATGTCTCCATTCAGAACCCGGAGATCCACATCAAACCTGTCAGGTACGTTATTTAAGGAAGCATTCATTTTTTACTGGACAATGGGCAAAATCAACCGTGAAAAGGAAAAGTTGCGTTGAATCAGGTTTGATGATAAATGTCCTGAATGGTTCTGTGCTATAGTAACAATCATTGTACATGGCAATTCTTGGCCCGGGGCTGTGCTGGCCCTCATCACTCAGCAGGTAGCTGGCATCATGGAGAAAGGCTACACATGGGAACGTGATCCAGGTTAGAAGGAGCTTTGAGAATCGTGCAGCGAACTCGGGCTACTCTCTGCTCAGGGCAAGTCAATATCTTACCCATGTTTTTACTTCTGGCTTCATTCGTTTTTTTATTAGTTGGTCCATATGAATAGCAATAACATAATAGGTTGGAAAAGTAATGTGCAGGTGAGTCTGAAAATCCAGATGTTCTTGAGGTCACTTGCTGTCCTTTGTATGCTTGCATTCTTTGTGTTTCTGCATCCTTAAATTCTAAAACTACCCGAGTTTCAACTAATTTTGGAGAAGCCAACTTTTCCACTGTGCTGAGTTCCAGTTCCTACTCTCACCCAGCTTCTGTAAACAGAATGGATGGAGGGGAATCTGTAGATGTGGCGTACATGGGTTTCCCGACGACATTTGACAAGGTGGTGTACAAATGGATGAGGATGTAAGGGAGAGGAACTGCAAAGGCATGGTAGGCAGTGTTCCTGTACATCGAATCACAATGAGTTACCAGGCAGGTGCTGCAAGTGGTTAGGAAGGGAAATAGTATATTGTCTTTTACTGTAATGGGGTTGGAGTTTAGATATTGGCAAGTTTTGTTACAAATGTACGGGGAGTTGGTCAGGCATACCTGGAGTAATGTTCACTCTTTTGCTCCCCATTCCAAAGAAAGAATATGCTATTGTTGCTGACAATCCAAGATCCAAGATAAATGGCCAGTCGTTTTAAACCATACTGCGTACAAAAATTCTTGTTGAGGGTAGTGAATCTTGGAAATTATATATCCCAGATGTTCTGGAGACTAGATCAACAGATGTATTTAAAGTGGAAGTGGATGCACCTTTGAAAGTTGGGGAATTGGGGTATTTGGGGATTTGACAGAGGAGCAGTTGTAGATCAACTATGATCATATTGAATGGCAGAACAGGCTTGAGGGGCATGCTCCTAGTTTCTTGTGTTCTTGAGTGTAACTGGACTTGTTGGGTGGGCAGATTCATATGTTGGAGCCCAACATATTTGTGTCCTCATCAAGTTTCCATATGGTGCATTACCTGAGTACCACGCACTGACCAAACTGCATGCCCATTTTCTCCAACTTTATCATAGGGATGGTTCATCATACTTGACATCATGATTGTTTTCAGCATTGGAATAAATCGAGTTTAGAAATGATCAGTTACACCTCTTGATGGTTCGATCACCTAAACCAGAGCAAATGCAGTAGATAGAAACAAGACAGAAACAGGAAGGTGCCAATTAGCCATACGTGCCAGCATTTGAAGGTTCTAATTTCAGATGGATTATGGAGTTAAACATGGCATTGATGGAAAGAAGAGTTAAGGGGGCTATCTCACTTGGGCGACCTAATTGGCGAGTTTAGAAGAGTTTAGGAGAGTTTGAAAAAAATGTCATGTTGAAGACTTCCTTCGATCTCCTTCGACTATGTTGAAGATTAGCTTCGACTAGCTACGATTAGCTAAGACAACCTTCGGGAAAATTGGACACCGAATAGTGGAGAGTGAAGACTACCTCCTTCGATCTCCTTCGACCTCCCTTCGACTATGATGAAGACTATCTATGACTATCTTCGACTACCTTTAACTACCTTCAACTACTCTCGATTACCTACGACTAACATGCCGACCTATTACGACCTACTACGACTAAATCTACGAGTAAAAAAAGTATTGATTTTTCCATGGCGACCTTTTTTTACTCGCAGGCATTTTTCAACATGTTGAAAAATACGCTGCGACCTAGCTGAGGCCATGAGTACATGGGGACTACTCTCGAGCATGAAGGAGAGTTACAAAGACCTCCGAGGACCTCGTGTCAACCATGCTGCGTGTATGAGTCGAGGGCAAACTCGCCAGAACTTGCAGATTAGATCACCCAAGTGGGACAGCCCCTTTAGACTGGGAAAATGTTGCAAGGAAGAAGGATAGCTATTGAAGCAGCAAAATAACATGGTGCTCAACCACTAGGGATCTGTTTTTTGACACTTTTTTTAAATATTCTTACATACTATTTATCTTTCTCTTTCAGGCCAGCTCCCAAGAAGCCACAGCAACACAATATTAATCGACGTTGTTGATATTCAATGAGAGAAGAACTTTATCTGCCAGCAACTGACCAAACATGTTTGCACTATATAAGAATTCAAAATGGAGTTAAACCTCTTAACCAGCATTGAGAGTAGGAATGTTTCTACCATATATCCATATGTGTGCCCGTATCTCTTGACTGGCATGGACATAGGATAGTAAGATACAGGTGAAGGCCAAACTTGTGCTCACTGATTACTGGAAGAGAAAATACTAGTTCATGGCTCTAATTGAGAGATGCCTTGAACATAGAATATTGATATATTTTGTACAAGGAAAGTGATCCTGCATCTTACTATCATTAATATCTCATGGAATCAATGAATCTTAGCAATGTTCTGCAACAGCTTCATTGTATCCCATCACTGGTTGTTATTGGTGTAATGTTCTGCCTCCACTTTAAAAATGCATTCTATTCAATTTTTTAATGGCCTTAAAACAAATCGTTTAGACAGTTAAAGCACTGAAATTTAACAGTGCCTTCACTGTATAAATAAGAGTTTGTGTGGGTGTAGTGCCTCAGTGCTTTATGATCAGACCCGTTCATAGCATTAGAGTTACATGACAGCAGATATACACACAGGAGTCATAATATCTGCTAAATCTTATGAATCCACATGAATGAGGCATTTTAATTTAGCTGAAGTGCTGCATGTGCTAATCGTGACTGAACCAACTGTTTGAAATGCAACCTTGTACTGTAAATAAGAGATAGGTTCACACCACCAAAGGTTGTGATCAAATTAGCTGGCGCTCAACATATTTTGTGTACAGATAAAGGGATTCTGAGCTCCTATTTTTGGTGCTGTGGCTCCTTATGGTGCTGTGTACTTGCTCAGGTACGTGTAAATTATTAATTTATGTTGAATATTTATTACAATGCAGTGCACTGTGGTGGACACTTTTACAGTAGCTTTCTTAAAGAAAAAACTCTCGAGTGTCATAATTGTGATAATTCTTCAATGAAAACATTCTGCCTAATTGCAGCTGAGCAGAATAAATGCATTTGCTCTACAATTACTAGGGCACCAATGAACACAATGTGCTATTACTTTTCGACAGCAGGAATTTAGAAAAAAAATCAGAATCAAAAGAGGAATTCAGCACACATTGGGCTGATTCACAGAATTCATATAAATCAAATCACTGCATTGTTTCCTTTTTTTAGGTAAACCATTTTGTAAAATGATTTTTAAGAATTCCAAACTTGATATTAGTGTCTGATGTAGTTTATTGATTAAACTATACACACATTTTTGTAGCATTTACATAACTAGAAGGTCAGCTAGCCACTCTGAGCTCGTATTTTTAAATGAAATGTATGTAACATTCCATTTAAGCTTGTTCAAGTTAGTTGTATGTTTTAGGTTTTACAGGGAAACATTTCTGCAACTTGTTTTCCTTTGCCATTGATTCAAGATTATGCTTGTGAACTGTCCATTATTCACTAAATTCTGTGTTCAAACAATTCCCTTTGTGTCATTATTTATTTTGTACATTGTCATGCTTTAATCCTTCAAGATAATATCAGTAAGATTAATAAAGCAAAGAACAGAACTGTATTTAATTAATAATACCTATGTAAAATTATACCAGTGATAGTATTAGATATTGCATGCATCTCTCCAATATGTGATAGTTTTATTCTTGAGTTATTAATTGTTTTTTTTTCCTCTCATCACCTGTTAAGTGATGCTTGGGGACAAAGAAGGAAATCAAGGAATTTACAATTTATTAACCAACCAATAAATTGTTGGTATTGAGAATTGTTCCTCAGTAACTAAAGCTCTCGCTTTGAAATTTATACTTTTAAATTATTCTGAAAAAATAACAAAATTGGAGCCTTTACAGTTAAGATATTTTTTCCTTTTATTTATTTTTTCACATTTTAATCAAATTGAACAGTTTTAAATATACTGTATTTGATTACCGAGGGTGCTTGTAGTGCACTTCCTGGGAGGACTCTCTGAGATGGAGCATCCATTTACCCAGCCTCTGTATCCGCGTTAAGTTCATGCAGATGGGTGTGTTTGAGCAGAGGGCTAGATCCAGTACAATTCACCCCATAGAATACTTGCCAAAATAAAGGGCAATATAATATAAACATTCCAGAACAAATGTGTCTGTCAAAGTAAGGCATAATTTTAGTTTTATTTATTTATTTACTTTTGGAACTGTAAGTATCAATGGCCTTAAGAAAGTGATGGGGAGCCACCTTCTTGAACCATTGTACTCCTTCTCCTGAAACCAGTCCCACAAATCGTTTGAGTGGGGAATTTCATGGTTTAGCCCTGAAGACAATGGAGAAAGGGCAATTTAATTTTAAGTCAGGATGGTGTGTGACTTGGAGTGGCGCTGTCCCGACATGCCTGCTGCCCTTGTGCTTTTTGGTGTTAGAGGATGTGGAATTGGTGAGGTGCTATCAATATATGCAAGGTGAGTAACTGCAGTGCAATTTGCTGATGGTACGCCATGGCCCTAATGTAGTGGTCATCAAGTGAATGAATGTTTAAGGTGGTAGATTCCGTGCAAGCAACCATGCTTTTTCCTGCATGGTATCAGGCTTTTTGAATGCTGTCAGAATTGCACATCTAAGCAAGCGGAGAGAAATTCATCACAATTACACATGAAACATGCATAAAAATTGTCTGCCTTTTATTTAGATTATGCTAGTGATTACTTCTGAGTAACAAAGCATTGATCAGGATTAGCTCAGGCACTTTTGAATGCAATTCACCTGACATCGGTATTACATCTAATAATTTTACAGGCTGTACATCAAACATTTCTCCAGTGTTGACAGAAGTTGGACCTTTTGGCGAAAACCTATGATCTTCATTATTCCCTCACAAAAATCTAGGAGCACGTTAGGAAGGATCCGGAAATGAGATGGCAAACAAATATCAACACTGCTCAGCTGGCAATATTGCCCAGCCTCAATCCTATGGACAATTATCAGTGGTGCTCCCATCAGAGATCGCCGGCTCTTTTAAGAGTTAGTCGTGGGCTGTGATCACTTGTTCCTTGATCAGCCTCAAATCTCACAGAGGCTAAGGGGAGTTGATCAGACTATTTTATGGCCTGGGGTGAGGGGCACAGGTACAAAAGTGAGCACAGTGTCTTTCATCCCCATCTTTTCCCAAAATTCCAGGATGCTTCCAGCCTTCCATAAATTTCAACCTAGTTTAAGTCAAGTCAAGTTTATTGTTCAATGCACAAGTACGATGAGATACAGGTACAATGAAAATCGTGCTTGCAGAAGCATCACAGGCACAGAGACTCCGATAACATGCATAAATTATATATAAATTTAATTCTGCAAGATGGTAAAATGAAAAAATATATAGTGCAAAACACAATTAGTAAAAATACAAGCCCATGTCGTGCAAGACGAGGCCCATGGTGTTTCATGGCCAAGGTAGGATTAGGACTGTGCGGGTCATTTCAAAAACATGATGATTATAGGAAAGAGGGTGTTCCTGAACCTGATGGTGTGCAACTTAAGGCAACATGTCCGATGGAAAAGAGGGCATGGGACAGATAGTGGGGATTCTTGATGACAGATGCTGCCCTCTTGAGGCACTGTCTGACGTGGATGTTTTCGATGATGGGGAGAGCCATACTCTGATGGACCGGTTTAAGTCCAGCATTTCCCAATAGTCAGCACAGCAATGGGAAAACATGGGCATCACTCAGGTTGGATTTAACTGCACTTATCCATGTGCTAAATACATAGTCCATTACAGCTATCACCCAATTTTCCAAGATTTATCCGGAAATCTTGAGCGGGTGTTAACACTATACTGTCTCTGCCTGATGAAAAACAACTTCGGAATGAACTAATTCTATTTCTGCTTATCATGCTGAACGGGGTACTGATTATGGACGATCAGCCATGATCACAGTGAAGGGCGGTGCTGGCTCGAGGGGCCGAATGGCCTACTCCTGCACCTATTGTACATTGTCTATTAAACAATAAACTCTTTTGCTTTAACCCAGATAAAATATTTTGTACTGAACATAAATTAATATTCATGTGACAGAGGCTTCAAACTGAGACTCTGCTTCTCTTTCCACTGTCTTATTGACTGCAGTGCTTCCAGCATTTTCTTTTTACATTTCTCAACTTTATAAATTTAACATAAGAAAACAATGTTGGAATTGCACTAGGCAATAAAGACTAAGAGGAAAACATTGTGGTTTGTGTTCAAATGCATCCAATATAGTTCCATTTTCTTTAACCGTATGTTGTGCTTGCTTGTAAAATTCATAGCAGAGTTTATTATTAAAACAATACAAGTGCCACAATAGTCCTCATAGTCCATCACAACTTTGAGAAGCATCTTGTTTCATATGGTTAAAAGATCTATGCTCCACAATGTTGAAGGTCAAGTTCATGGTTAAAAGCATCATACTTCTGTATTAAGAGCACTTTTCTGTCTAGTTCAAAACAACACTGATAGAAATGACTAACAATTTATCCTGGACCACCATGGCTAAGAAAGTACACCAACACCTCTACTTCCTCAGAAGACTAAAGAGGTTCAGCACGTCTCCAGCAGCTCATACCAACTTTTTTTCAGTAGAAAGCATCTTTTCGGGATGTACCACAACTTGGTTTGGTAACAGCTCCTCTCAAGACCACAAGAAATTGCAAGTTGGAGATGTAGCCCAGTCCATCACACAAACCAGCATAACATCCATCAACTCCATCTACATCAGCCTCACATCCATCAACTCCATCTACACCTCATGTTGCCTTGGGAAAGCAGCCAAAATAATCAAAGAGTATTTTCACCTTGGTCATTTCCTCTTCTCCATTCTCCCATCAGACAGAACAGACAAAAGCTTGAAAGCATGTACTATCAGTTTCAGGAACAGCTTTTACTCTTGTTTAGTTTTAGTTTAGAGATACAGTGAGGAAACCGACCCTTCGACTCACTGAGTCCACACCGACCTGCGATCCCCGCACATTAATACTATCGAACACACACAAGGGACAATATACATTTATACCAAGCCAATTAACCTACAAACCTGTACGTCTTTAGAATGTGGGAGGAAACTAAAGATCTTGGAGAAAATCCACGCGGGCACGGGGAGATCGTACAAACTCCGTACAGACAGCACCCGCAGTACTGTAAGGCATCAACTCTACTGCTGCCCCACCATGCCACTCTTATCAGTCTGCTGAATTGTTCTCCCATAAATAGAGTCACCATCTCCCAACCTACCTCATTGCGGACCTTGTGCTTTATTTATTTGCACTTTCTCTGTAACTATAATGCTGTAACACTATATTCTGCACTGGTATTTTTCTCTGCACATCTGTTGTATTTGTATATAGCCTGATTGTACCCGTGTATGGTATGACTTGACTGGATAGCACGTAAACAAAGCTTTTCACTGTAACTCAGTGTACGTGAGAATAATAAAACACTAGCAACATCCAACATTGGCCTCCCATCCCCTCCTCGTGAGCAACTCATGTAAGTTGGGCAACAGATTGAAAAATAAAAGCCTTTTTACACTCACAAAACAAAAATATTCAGAGAAACTGAAAAGAAACAAATCCTTCCATATAAATAATTTATTGGCAGTAACATTCCCAATTTACGATACGTAATTTAAACTGTGAATAAAGGTGAAGTAATATCAATCTGCCCGTGGCTTGGTGTATGCTAAAGGCAATCTCAATGTTTTCTAAATTTCGATCATCCCAATTCCTATTGTCTTCCAAACTCCTCAAGGAGTCCTTCACATTCTGGAGAAGAGAAAGAATGTAAATAGTGCATCATTACACAGGAACAAAAAAAATTAACAATGTCAGTAAATAAAATCTGAACCCATTGCTGAAGCAATAAAACGATTCACACTGAGTTACATAAAGGATCTCAGGTACTGACGAATATGTCCACTTCCAAGTTACTCATGGCATACAAATTTGAAACAGATAGAGAGGGGGGCACTCTAGGTCTGTTAATGTTTCACAGGTGACATTATTACAAGCTGATTCACAAATCCATGTATTTTTTAAAAATCAAGTCTTTGATATTTACAAATATTATGAAGTGATGGTGTTTCCACGAAAGTACTTTCACAAAAGCAATTGTTGCTGCATTTGTATGTTTCCTAAATGCATAAAAAAATAATGCACTTGCAATGAATATTTGAATAAAGGATTAACCAAGGTCCATGGATGACTGAGGTAGATTTAACAAATAACATGATGTGATACTCTATGCAATCACAGGCAAAGAAAAGGAATAAATGTTGAATTATGTATTGTTTTTAAAATGTTCAAGATTGCCTTACACAAATTCATTTGAGAAAATTGGCAAATTAGGGACTAATGTCTACAACACCAATGATGAGGCCATCAAGAACCTTAACTGTTGACCTGTCCAGTAAATGTGGTGTTGAGAGACTTTCTCAGTTAAATAGAGTTTAACACGGAAGGAGAGCACCTGAAAAGACAAGGATGGCAAATTTCAATGTTATTTGTGCATCATGAAACAACTGAAACACAGCACCCATCAAGCCGCTAATAAAAGGAATTAAAAACCCTTCAGAAATCCAAGCAAAAGTACCCAAAAAGAAAATAGATCCTTTATTTTTGTAGCCCCTCTTATATCAGCCCTATACAACCTTTAATATACCCATGGTCGACCTGCAGATTAATTATACATTGGTCGACCAGAAAACTATAATTTCATTCATTCAGAACCCCCCCCACCCCCCCCCCCCCCCCCCCCACCCAGGAAGACCCAGCATTATAATGGTCACACCAGTCTAATGCCTAATGCCAGGGATGAAAGCTTTGGTCCAACACCGTTTTCCTGGAAGTAACAAGGTTATTGAACGAGGCCTATTGAAATTGAGATCAATGTTCAGTTATATCATATAATTTCTCTTCCCAAGAAAGTACATCAATTTAAAGAATGAGCATAGGTAACACATGATAGGCTGGTCTATACGGTTGGATGACATGGGATCCGGGGTGAGCTAGCCAGTTGGATACACAATTGGCTTGAAGATGATACGGAAGAGATGGTGGAGGGTTTTTCTTCATGGAGGCTGTAACTAGTGATGTTCCACAGGGATTGTTGGGCCCACTGTTGTTTGTCATCAACATTCATCTTCTTCTTCTTGCTTATATGGCGTGCACAGCCTAAAGTTGTAGGACAACTTGTTCTATTTGATCTTATTTGATTGTGCACGCCAGGTTGATTGCATTCGTCGAAACAGGGCGGACCACGTGAAGGTTGCAATCTTCCACCCCATCAACATTAATAATTTGGATGCTAATAAGGTTTGCAAAAGACCCAAAAATGAACAGTGAAGAAGGTTGCAACCTTCCATGATTGCAACTAGAGTATTTATTTTGGCATGCCAGAAGCTGTCAGAAGTGCATAGAATTGTGAGAGCCAGAGTTAAAATATAGGGGCTTGTTCACAGAATAGAAATGTCAAATACTAGAGAGCATGTGTTTAAAATGAGAGAGGAATGCTTGAAGAAGACATGCCCAGGTAGGGTTTGTACAGAGAGCTGTAATATGCTTAGAAGTCGCTTACAGGACAGGTGGTGGAAGCAGATACAATAGTGTCTTGTAAGAAGCATTTCAATGGAAACATGACCAGGCAAGGAATGGAGAGATACAGACTGGTCAGGCACATGGAATTACTTTAGATTGGTATCGTGGTTTGCGCCGACATGGTGGGCCAAAGAGCCTGTTCCCGTGCTGCATTGTTTAGTTCTATGTTTTCTATGTATTTTGGTGATACTGTACTGAATAGATTGCTTTTTGCGAGATTGTCAGTTTTACAATTGCAAAGAATGTTGAGTCCATCAGTGTTGTATGAAGTATTGCACCTCAGGAAGGAACTTAATTAGCCACCATCAGTGTTGCCTATCCCATTTTTTATCTTGGGTATTCACATTTGTACTGGCTTTAATTAGAATGGAAGCAATTTTGCTATTGCCTCTCACGACTGCAGGTAATAGCAGTGCTGACTCTGAATAACAATCACATCAAACTGTCCACATAAGTGCTGAATATTTTCTGACCTTGTGCCTCTACTATTAGTTACTACTAGACCAAGTGCAGCCATTGGGTCTGCTCCCCCAATGCAAGATTCCACTACTCACCCGTTCCCCCAACGCAATATCGCACCACTCATGCATAGCCCCCAACTGCGCAGGCGCGGCTCATTTCTCCTCATCCCCCAGCACTCTCTCTTCCTCCTCTTCACCCTCCCTCTTCAATCCCTAGAGACAGAGGGGGGTAGAGAGGGAGGGGGTAGAGAGGGAGGGGGGGGGCAGAGAGGAAGGGGGGCAGTGAGGGAGGAGGGCAGTGAGGGAGGGGGATGGGGGTAAGAGAGGAAGAGGGAGGAGGCTGGTAGAGAGGGAGGGGGAGAGGGGGAGAGGGGCAGAGAGGGAAGGGGGTAGACGGAGAGGGAGTGGGGTAGAGCGGGGGAGGGAGGGTAGAGAGGGAGAGGGCGATAGAGTGGGGGAGAGGGTGGGAGTGAGGGTAGATAGGGAGGGGGCATCTCCCTCCTCCACCCCCCCCACCCATCTCCCTCCTCCTGTTTTCCCTCATCCCCCTCCCCTCACTCTCCCTGGGTGTAGAGCAGTGCCAGGGCGTGGATCTCGGCCTGGTTCTCGTACTCGGCCCGGCCCTGGCTGTGGACTCCAGCCGTCAGCTCGGCCACCGCCTGGGCTCCAGTCCAGGCCCCGACTTCATCTCCGGGCTCGTCCCTGACCCCGGACCCAAGCTCGTCCTTGGTTCCAGCGACGGCTTTTTTTACCCTGTCATGGCCCCATCCCGAGCCCCAGGCTCAACCCTCATTCCAGCTCCAGCACCACCCTCCCCACCAGGAGCTGGAAGCCACCCCCATGTGAGCGCTGGAGTGCCCCTCCCTCCCGGATTGTCCCGGAGCGTCCCATCCTGCCTTGCAAGTGCATTGTGATGTCATTCGGTTTGTTTTTCTGAAATGGGTGTGCTTTCGGGCTATTTTGAAAAGTTTAAACGATTTTAAATTTCGGAAATATTGGTGGGAATGCGACGGGAAGATGTTTATCGCCTGGACAGGAAAAATGTGAGTAGGATGTGTGAAAATGGGAAGGCTGTGGCCTAACATTTGGAGGAAAATAGGAAAATTAAGGAAAATAAATTAACGACACACACACACACACACACACACACACACACACACACACACACACACACACACACACACACACACACACACACACACACACACACACACACACACACACACACACACACACACACACACACACACACACACAGGAAGAGTTTTAGTATTATACTAGACTAAGTGCGACCCGTTGGTTCCCAGCATCACACGGGAGGGCTGGTCCCCCAACGCAATTCCAATTCCAATATTGGTGGCCAGCGGGAGGGGGGGGGGGCGGCTTTCTGGAGCGCTAGTATGCGTGTTGTGGGCTGAAGGGACTGGTTTCCAGAGGGCTAGTATGGACATTGTGGGCCGAATGGGTTCTTGGGCTGGCGGCTCAGTCACTCAAGCCTGTTGTGCTGGCAGCTCACTCACGGCTGGTGTGCTGGCAGTTGACTCACGGTTATTCCTTGAAATTCCATTTCAAGCAGGGTGCAAGGCCATCAAATTCAAGTGCAGTTTCATACCACCAAGCCGGGTGCAAGGCCACCAAATTCAAGTGCACTTTCATACCATTTCAAGCAAGGTGCAAGGCCAATAAAGCCAGTGAGTCATGACCTCTCCCTCCCCCATCTTGCAGAGACTGAGCCACGCTCACACTTCCTGGTTTTATAGTCCTTCCCCCCCTCCCACCAGAAGGGGAGTGGCCTTCATGGCATGATTGACAGGAGAGAGTATCTCAACATTTTGTAAACACTACTAATTCTTGTATTATTCATCGATGGGAAAATTCCTTGGCATCTGATGAGCAGAAGGGGACCCTGAGTAAGATGGCCAAAAATCACAGCCGTACGTGGTAGCGTTTTTTCTAAAATCAATATATAGCGCAAACAGTAAGCGGTCAAGATTAGACTTTTAATTATATAGAAGGCAAGGCAACTTTAATTAGGCAAGGCAACTTTAATTAGGCAACACAGCTTTAGCATTTCCAAAGAATAGGCAACAGAGCTTTAGCATTTCCAAACCAAAGGCAACATAGCTTTAGCATTTCCAAACCAAAGGCAACACAGCTTTAGCATTTCCAAACCAAAGGCAACACACCTTTAACATTTCCAAACAATATATTCAAACCACATTACGAGCACTGACAGGTCAGTAAAATCACTCACAGTTCAGTAGACATGTGTTCAGTGTTTTTCACAGCTCAGACTGAGAGACGTGACCCTCTCGTTCCCCCATCTTGTAGAGACTGACTGAGGCACTCAACACTTCCAGGTTTTATAGTGCCTCCGGAAGAGGCGTGGCCTACAGGAGAGAGAATCTCAACATTTTTTAAACACTAATAATTCTTTTATTTTTCATCGATGGGAAAAATCCTCTTTTCCTGCGCACCCACCGGACAAAAATCACAGCCGTAAGAGGCAGCATTTTTTCTAAAATCAATATACAGAACAACAGGAAGTGGTCAAGATCAGACTTTTAGTAATATACATACACTAGACCCCCAACGCAGGTGGAGGGGGAGGTTGGCCGGTGGCATCACTAGGGAGGGCTGGTCTCCAAACGCAATATTGCACCACTCATCCACAGGTCCCAATACTCACCACTCCCTGGAGAGGGGGCGGTGGAGAGGGAGGGGCGGTAGATTGGGAGGGGTATAGAGAGGGAGTGGGGGGGAAGAGAGGGAGGGGGGTTAGAGAGGAGAATGGGTAGAGAGTGAGGGGGGTAGATAGGAGGGGTGGTAGAGAGGGAGCAGCAGCAGAGAGGGAAGGGGAGGGGGTTGAGAGGGAGAGGGAATGGGGTAGAGAGGGAGAGGGAGGGGGTTAGAGAGGGAAGGGAGGGCGTAGAGAGGAAGGGTTATGGGGTAGAGAGGTAGAGGGACGGGAGGGGAGTCGAGAGGGATAGTAGAGGGAGGAGGAGTGGGGTAGAGAGAGAGAAGGGCAGAGGGGGGGGGTAGAGACCCCACCCCATCTCACTCCTCCTCATTTACCTCATCCTGCTCCCCTCACTGCCATTCCCTGCCCCAGCAACTACCCAGGTCGCAGAGCAACTACCCAGGTCGCAGAGCCTGGAACTCAGCCTGGTTTTCATACTCGGGCCGGCCCTGTAGACTGCAGCCGTCAGCTTGGCCGCTGCTGCATTGTGACATCACTCGGGGTTTTTTTTGCCAAAAGTCGGTGAGTTTGGGCTGTTTTTAAAAGGATCAATAACTTCAGGAATACAGGTGGAAGTGCAACGGGAAGATGTTTATCGCCTCCACGGAAAAAAAGTGAGCAGAATGTGTGGAAATGGGAAGGCTATGGCCTAGCGTTTGGAAGAAAATAGGAATTATCCAGATTGTGCCCATATGACACACACACACACATATGCATACACACAAACAAGAGAAGAGTTTTAGTAATATGGATAGATTAGTGTCAGAAGTTATGGGAAGAAGTCAGGAAAATGGGATTAGGAGGGAGAGATATATCAGCCATGATTGAATGGCGGAGTAGACTTTATGGACTGAATGGCCTGATTATGCTCCTATCACTTATGACCTTACAACCAGGATATTTGTCAGAACCACTCTGGGATGACAGTGCACAGCAAGTCACAATGATGCAGAAGATGGTATTTGGTCTATTGAGTTCATTCCAATTCCCGACAGATCGATCCCATCAGTCCCATTGGCAGCTCCTTATCTCCTTGTAGTCCTGCAATGTACCTTTCACATGTGTTCAATTCTCCTTTAGTCTTTTGCCAACATCACAGACACTACTGGATGGTATAATATGTTGTATCATTGGGACAGGCAGCATGGCTGGAGAGAAGAAATGGGTGACGTTTCGGGTGAAGACCATTCCATCTCTCCGGAGATGCTGCCTGTCTCGCTGAGTTACTTTCAGTGTCTATCTTCGGTTTAAACCAGCATCTGCAGTTCCTTCCGACATATGTTGTATCAGTTATGCCATGATGAGAGTCATTTAGACTTTTTCCATCAAAAATCACTAAAACAAAACAGAATTTAAATCAGCTGTTACACCAACACTGAGCTGAAATGGAAGCTGAGACGCTGAAACTATACTTGGTAGAAATCAAGATATAATCAAGTACATTACTACCAGATGTATACTTGCATTCTGAAGTGTGCAAAAGGAAAATGTGAACCTTTTATATTATTGAGGTAAGCTAATTGAAAACATATTTATCTTGAAATCCAATTGCATAACAATATCTTTTAATGTAATTAAGAATGGAGGGAAACATGATCACTGCAGCTGCCTACTCATTTCACATCACATCACATCAACATGATGTGTGGGATTATTTAAATCTCTGTCTAATGACCCTGTTCCATTACAGGAGAATTTAGACCATGTTGTCCAGGGATCACCAACATCATATCCTACTTGGACAAAGGGTCTCCCCTGAGTAGCAGTGCACTAGGACGCTGGCACATACTAGCCTTGTCATATATACCACCTGCCTTCACACTCTCACGAGTCCCACACCTCCCTCCATCCACTCTTTGCCAGACAGTACCTCCAACTCCTTGAGCACCTGAGTTCCATGCCCCAATCTCCAATCCCCTTGCCAACCCTGACCATTGATTCCGCTACCCACAATCTCCCAAAACCCAATCCCATTTCACTCCCTGAGCACCTTCTAACTCCAAACCAAACGTCAGTCCCAATCCCTGTCCTTTCAACCACGCCACCCCCAGGACCATCAAGTAACATAAGAAATCTTGGTTTCATTCCACTGCCCTCCTGTCCTAACATTACAAATGTCAGGCAAAATCCCATTTCTCACCTCCACAGCAACTCAAATGCTTATAAAGGTACATAATCCTTCCGGACCTCTACTATATGCCATGCCAACTCCCATCAATATCTTCTCATCATTCCAGCCAAAGTAAATATTGCCCATTGACTTTTACCACCACCTTCCCCCACTCCCCCCATCCCCCCTCTTCTGATCCATCAGCTACAAGACAGTTCCACTCAGATCTGTAGCCATCAAACCCACCCTGCCACCATCTCTAACTCAGAAAAGAGTGCTGAGTGGTGCCGTTTCATTTTGGGCACAAAAGAAGTTTTCAGTCAAGAGCCTTTGATCAAATTGACCATTTCATCCTGCTGCTGTACCCATTTGTTGCACACTTATGGCACATTAGAAGTGCTAGGCAATTGTGTCTACATAGCCATCTTTGGAATATATAGCTTCCTGTACTCACACATCCTAACAGACAAAGAGAGTCTACCATCTCAATGTTGATCTTTAGCTCAGGCAAAGCCCCCCCCCCCTCCCCCCCCATCCCTTATTCTCGTTTTACTTGACCTTTTTGATGACACCTCTACTATTTTAAATGAGAACTGCCAAATTTTTGAAGTAATTCAGACAGTCATATTACTAAAACATGTGGATCTAATTAGGATTTTTATTAAATCCATTTGTATAACAATTATAAAACTAGTCCTGAATGAATCCCATACCTCACAAGCATCGTTTATCATCCACTCCAGCACCTTGAAGTGTTCCCCTTCCATAGCCTTGTGCACAGAGGATGAGCCCACATTAATACAAGCTTTCCATGTAGTCAGACTCTCTGAAGGCACGTAACAACATCCAGGTGCCCAGCAAATGGAGGGAGCTGCAAGATGAGGATTTAAATACTATCCCCAAATGTTACATGTTATTTTCTTCTCTTTCAAGTATTTTTCACCTCTAAAATATTATGGTTTGGTATTAGATTGCTTCAAATAAAGCTTTAAAATATAAAGCAATATTTTCAACATGACCGAAATGTAAGTCATCACTATCTTAAATCTGGTTGTCAAACCATCAGCCCAATATATGTATACGCTTCTTTTTTCTTCAATACTTCATTTTACCAGTCTTTATCACTATCATACTTTTCGATAACCTTGGCAACAAAGTCGGTCAGAATTGTAACCAACCTGGGATAGTAAAGAAGTTTAATTAGGATCTTATCACTGTAGGGCAGCTACTACATGGGGTGGAAGATTGCAACCTTCACGTGGTCCGCCCTGTTTCGATGAATGCAAAAATCCCGGCGTGCACAATCAAATAAGATCAAATAGAACAAGTTGTCCTACAACTTTAGGTTGTGTACGCCACATGCAAGAAGATAAAGAAGCTACTACATGACCACAAGAGAATTCAGGGGCTGGAATCTTGATGTCTGGTGAGAACAACTGTCCTACACATGAGGGACAATTTGCAATTTTTACCCAAGCCAATTAACCCACGGAAACTGGTTCAATGTAGGGGGGAAACCAGAGTTCCCGGAGAAAACCAACTCAGGCCCAGGGAGGAGGTACAAGCTCTGGACATGCAGCACCTGTAGTCAGGATCGAACCAAGGTCTCTGGCGCTGTAAGGCAGAAACCCTACCACTTCACCACCATGTGATCGAATCAAGTAATCTAAACATTCAATACATCTGCAGAGCTTCTTTGGCTGTTACAAGAAAATCAGCGCATATAATCTCCCTCTAATTTTATAGGAAAGAGAAAGGAAAAGATTTGCACTTATCTCCTTCTTATTAGCTAATCCCTCGGGATTGAAGATAACTTGCTTCTATCGCTGTACTGTTTGAATGTACATGCAGATTCTTGCACAGACAGGGCATAAGGTGCATGACTGAATGTACGTGGTGGTACCTCGTGAGGTGGGATGCTCCCTCTGCAGCTCAGCTCACACATGGACTCCAAGAGGAATACAGTGAGCAACAATAAATACTGTATCACACTGAATACTGCCTATTCTCCCTCGCAAAAAACCCTTTGACTCCATCAAATGGAAGCACCCTCTGCCATTTCAAGAGGCTGCAGAAATTTGTCTCCAATTTACTTACATTTCATTAACACCTTTACAGCCAGTGGTTCTTCTGGAATGCTGTTAATTTTGTCAACAGAGGAAGCAAGCTGACCAGATTTCATGTTGCAAATCCTACAAACAGTATTGTAATAATCACCTAATAATTATTTTAAGTGATTTGTAGTGAGGGGTTGTCTTGATTATACCATTGCTTTACAAAAGACTATAATGTGATCTTCAACATGGGAGAGCAGACAAGGACTCAATAACAGTAATTCCTCTGCATTGTTTTGAAGCAACAAGGAACATCACCTATCTATGTTCTCCAGAGATGCTGCCTGACCCACTGAATTACTCAAAGAACTGCAGATGCTGGTTAACAGAAATATCCAAAGTGCTGGAGTAATTGAGCTGGGTCAGACAGCATTACTGGAGGACATGGATAGGTAACATTTTGGGCTCGGACCCTTTTTCATCCTACATTGTTGGGATAAAATATCTTGAATGGGATTTGAGCTAAGAACTTATTGACTCAAAGACATGAATGCTCCCAACTGAAGCATGTTTAATACGTAGTAAATGAAAAGTAAATGTCTCCTATTATCGAGTTGTTTTTGGCACTTTTATCCCTTTGTGACCCCACTGACAGGCATCCTCTCCCATCATATTTCATCCTGCCTGTCAATTTCAACTCCATCAACTCTTACACCATCTGGAACAAGTGGAACATCTTGACGTTAGGAGACCATGAGCCAGTTTTTATTGGAGTATCTGTGTTGGAGAGCAGCTTCAAATCCTTGGGCATTAATATCTCAGGTGACCTATCCTTGTCCTAACACATAGGTCAATGGTCCAATGGTTCTTTATTGTCACATGTACCAAGGTACAGTGAAATTCTTTTTTCACATACAGCTCAGTAAAATCATTGCCGGACATAAGTACCTTCTCAGATTAAGTACAAAATGAATAGAAACAGTTGGCTGAGTCCATTATGCAAGAGTCGCCGGTTTTGGTGGCATTTTCAAAGTCCCAGCTGCAGCTGGCCATGAAGGCCCGTTGCAGCCAACACCTCCATCAGGATCGTCCAGTGAACCGTTGTCCGTCTCCTCACCTGGCAAACCATCTGCCTTTGTGTCCCACAGCCGACAATGAAGGCGTGGAAGGTAAGATGGCGGTTCTTCTTACTAGGCCTTTGTTCTAACATCTGTTGCCAACGCTGACTCCCTCCACCTTCCTCTCCGGTTCTCTGGTCCTTGGAGACATGCAGGAGCTGCCCTGTCCAGATGGGTTTCCCGGTTCCATGACGGGTGAGCCAGGCCTGCTGCCAGGGCATGGTGGCAGCGTGCGGCCCAACGGGAGCTTCTGCCACGCAGCCCGACAGAGTGCCAGAGGCCCAGAGAGAATGGACAGAGACCGCATCCCTCTGGCTCTCTGTTGCTTTGCCGACGGTTGCTGAGGCCCTGGGTGGCAGGTTGCCGAGTGAGTGGCCCCACTACAACACTCTCTCACTGGCTGGGCCAACAATTGGTGGTGCAGTTTCTGCTGCTTGTGTATGCACCGGTAACTCCTGCAACCGACTGTTCATCCTCACCACCGGATGTCCCTTCTACCCGTCCCCGTCGGCTCACGTACTGCTTCCGACCTGCCCCTCTCCCTCTCTACCCCTTCCCCCTCACTTTCTCTCTCTCTCTCTCTCTACCCCCTCTCTCTCTCTCTCTCTCTCTCTCTCTCTCTCCCCTCTCTCTCTCTCCCCCTCCCCTCTCTGCCCCCCACCCCCCACCCTCTCTCTCCCCCCCTCTTGTGCTTCTTGTGTGCGGTGGTGGAAAGATTGGTGATCACAGGGCCTCAGCATTCTTTCCTTGACCCCACCAACATTACTGAAAATGAAACATTCCTCAACAAAAGAACACTATTGCCCACATCTCCTGGTCTTGTGGGATAGAAGGAATGGGTGCCGTTTCGGGTCGAGACCCTTCTTCAGACTCTGGATAGAGGGAATGGGAAACATCAGCCATTCCTTCTACCCAGAGCTGCTGCCGATCCCGCTGGGTTACTCCAGCATTTTGTGTCTAACTTTGGTTTAAACCAGCATCTGCAGTTCCTTCCAACACAAAATAATATCTACTGAAAGTCTCTGACCAGAACTGCTAGCTCTGTGTCTCTGGCCATAGATGCTGCCTGGCCTGCTGTTTGATTCCAGCACTTTTCTGTTTTCAGTTTAGATTTACAGAACTTGCAATTTGTTTGATTCATTTCCATTATTCTTTATTTTTTGTACCTTTTATCTTTTTGCATCACTTAAATCATCTTGGGGTCTTCAGGGATGTTAAAATATTTTATGACGTAAATTTAGTTCTAAAGATTGGAATCGCAAAGCAGATTTTTTCATTGTAATGTGACATGTAAATACTGTTAAATGATATTATTATTTAAAAGGCAGAGACAATACAAGTAGGACATTTAATTCAGGTTGCCTTGTCAGCTACTGATGTTTCAAATCATATTTTATGCCAAAGCTGCAAGATAATAGTTAACAGAGTCAATAAAGCACCTTTATCTGCATTACTGTCTCCTACAAAGTAGACTTGCCTTCTAGTCTTTTTCCAACTGTGTTTTGCACTCATGTCTTGTTTGCACAATCTCTTTCTTTTAGAATTGCACATGCAATTTATGTATAATTTATGTGTAATTTGTTTTTTTGTGAGTCTTTTGCCTGTAATGCTGCCGCAAGCAAGATTCTTCATTGTGCCTGTACCTTGCCTATCTCGTGCATTTGATGATAAACTTGAACTTGATTTTGTACTTGTAATTAGTAGCCTACCAACAGTTGTCAGAAGCTATTAATCTGTACCAGCAAAAAGTATTTCCTGTGCACACCATCTACTGGCTGCATGCCAGGAGCATTCTTCAGAAGCACTTGGACACCAGTGACCATTGCCCCTAACATAACCAAAGGTCCGAATACATTTGTTTGCACCCAACGTTCTCTTCTAAACCAAACATCGCCTGACTTGTACAAGTACACCTTTCCTTCATCACTGCTGAGTTCACATGGCAGTCGCTACATGACAGGATGGTATAGTACCTTTGGCGCAGAAACAATAGCCATTGAAGATGGTTCACCAACATCTTCAAAGCAGCACACATTAACTCTGATGTAACTTTAATCCTCTCTGTAGATTCTACCTGACCTACTTAACAGTTCCAGCATTTTCTATCTTAGTTCATTAAATATTGGCCTTGCCATTGTTCTAAGTCTTAATAATTTAAAATATTTTCAAACTTCTTTCTCTTCCACTTTTCCCATGAATTTCCTAGCACAATACAGCTTCCTATTGCCATCCTGTTTTGTTATCTTATTCTCCCCAATGTCACTTACCATTACTTGCTCTTTGTCATTTTGCTCCATCTCAACAGGGTTCCAGTAGTTCATAAAAGAAAATCTATGTTTCAAAACCTCAGACTGATATGAAAGAAACCTCATGAAACTTGATATGAAGGACAACAGGATATCAAAAAAATATGTAGGTCTATGTGAAGATAAAAATAGTAACTTGTGGGTCATGGTTTGAAGTGAATATAGTAGCTGACTTCTCAAGGAAGCACAACAATACAAGCTTTGTGATTAAGGAAGAATGTAAAATAGGAAGATGTACAAAGTTCTGACTAAGAATCACAAATCTAAACTCTACCCACAGTTGCTGACTGAAGTGCGAAGAGCCAAGAGCAAGGCTCTTGTTTCAAAGGAAGATTAAGGATGCTGTGTTCTTTGTTTTATTGAAACATAGTTCACCACTGACCCACCTGACCCTGCTATTTAACCCTGAGTGTTTCTCCATTTATCAAATGGCCTATACAGAAATCGCAGACAAAGGGAAAGGTGGCAGTACTTCCTTCAGGTCAATGCTTCATGGTGCACTGATGTGACAGTCTTAGCTCAGTTCTGAGCTGGAGTACCTATTTATAAAATGCTGTCCCTTCTATCTACTGAGACATTCATCTCTACCATCTGTCGGCAGTCTATATGACACCCCAATCCAACACTGGGATAAATTATATTTGGTCATCAATTCTCTCGAGACAGCAAACCTTGATGCCCTGTTCATCATCGCTGGTGACTTCAACCAAGCTAATTTCAGGAATGTACTCCCCCGCAATATCATGAGAATATCTCCAGCCTCACATGTGGTGTTAACACTCCAGATCATTGCTACATCTCCATCAAGTGTGCCTATCGCTCCATCTCTCATCCTCGTTTTGGCCAGTCTGCTCAACTATTAGTGCTGCTCCTGTTGATTTACAGACAGAGGTTGAAACACAAGACACCATGAAAAGAGTACTCTAGCAGTGGTTAGTTAGTTAGTTTGGGTTGGCTAGCAACTTTGCAGACAACACACTGATTAATGGAGCTGTGGACGGTGTGGAAGGAGGGCAAATGATACGGCGGGATATAGATCAGTTACAGATGCATACAAAGACAAGGCAGATGAAGTTTAATCTGAGTAAGTATGAGATGTAACACTTTGGAAGGTGAAATGTAAGGGAAAATGTTACAGTTAATGGCAAGATCCTTAACAGCATTGATGTGTTGACGGATCATGATGTCCAAGTCCATAGCTTCTTTATAGTGACAACACAGGAGATGGGGTGTGACGGTGGCTTGCATCATTGGTTGTGGCATTAAGGATAATAGTCAGGAAGTCATGTTGTAGCTTTATAAAACTTTGAAGTATTTTACACAGTTCTGGTGCATCATTAAAAAAAGGATGTGGACATTTTGCAGAAGGTTCAGAAGCCGATTACCAGAATGCTCCCTCGATTAGAGATTACTAGCTATGAGGAGAAGTTGGACAAATGTAGATTGTTTTCTCTGGAGCATCTGAGGTTGAGGGGAGACCTGATAGAAGTATATAATATTATGAGAGACAAAGATAGGGTAAATAGTCAGAACATTTTCCCAAAGACTAGAACACATAGCTTTAAGTAAAAGGGGAAACATTTTTTATTTTAGACAAGGTTTTTACCCAGAGAGTAGTGGGTGCCTGGAATGCGCTGCCAGGGGTGTTGGTGGAAGCAGATACGATTGTGGCGTTTAACAGACTTTTACGTAGATACATGGAAATGCAGGGAATGGAGAGATATGGATCATGTGCAGGTGAAGGAGATTCATTTAAATTGGCATTATGTTCAGCACACACATTACGGCTGAAGTGCCTTCCCCCGTGCTGTACTGTTTTATGTTCTGTCGTCTGTGGTGGCCAATATTCTACTTCAGAACTGCCTTGAATTGATGGATTTCAACACAACACGTTGAACACCACAACATCCAGCATGAATCAGCCTTCACTGGTTTCATCAATAAATATATTGATGAGTGCATTCTACATGGACAATTAGGGTCTAGCCTAAACAGAAATCTTGGATGAACAGGTAGAGTCACTCTGTGAAAATCCAGATCCAAGGCTTTCAAATATGATGATTCTACACTGTACTAGAAGGTCTCTGAGTGTGAGACAAATTGGTAATGGCAGTGGTAGGCAAATTGTAGTGGGTGCAGGTACTTCTAAGGTTAGCAGTTGATATGTGCCATAACCAACCCTCTCAAAGCACTTCATCCCCATGGGTGTTAGTGCCACTGGTCGGTATTCATTGAGGCATGTCACCCTACTCTTCTTGGGTTCTTATTATTGGTGTCCATTTAAAGCAGGTGGGAATCTCAGTAATGAGAGGTTGAAAATGTCTGCAGATGCAGATGCAGATGCAGTTGGTCCTACCCCGGAGAAAATGAGATGTTAGATTGAAAATTGAGGCAGTGGCCAAAAGCCATTGTCTAAGTCAACAGTTGTTTTAATGAATGAGGATTGTGTTTGATCTTTACAGGACTCGGTTCCTTTCAGTTTATGGTATAAATATAAATATTAAACCTAAATGTAGGAAACAAGTTTAAGAACTTTAAAGGTCATATTAAAAAAAATGTGGTCAATTGTGATAGGGGAGGAAAAGATACCAAGCACGAACATGTTAATGAAGAGAAACTTGGCACATGGAGTTTGATGTAAAAAAATACGAGCTGGGCATTCAGGACGGACAAATGAGGCATGGGTTACAAAATAATGGTATGACTTTGACAAGATCATTTAAAGTGGTACAACCATTAGATAAGGTAGTTAAGAGGGTTTTACAAAATGCTTTTTCTTCTTAACCAAAAAGGGGAAGCCATGCTTGAACTGAGTAAAACATCACCTATCCATGTTCTCCAGAGATGCTGCCTGACCTACTGATTTACTCTAGCACTGTGTGTCCTTTTCAAAACATAAATTGAGTAACTCTTATGTACAATTCTTTTGACAATTCATTACCAAGATATGACAGAATTATGGAGGGTTCAGAGAAGATTTATGGGGATGTTTCTAAGGATGAAGATATTTGTTTTCCAAGTAAAGTTTGGCTTAGCTGGAGTTGTTTTCTTTAAAACAGAGGAAATCAAGGGGAGATTTCATTTAAGTTATGTGAATTTATGAGGGGCCCCAGAAGGAGCAAGTGGGGAAGGAATTATTTTCTTTACCAAAGAGAAGAATAACACAGGGTTTAAATTTGAGGCAACAGCGAGAAGGATTACAGAAGAATTGATGAAAAATACTTTTGTCAAAAGCGTGAAGCTACTTATGTGAATGCATGGTCGAGTCAGAAATGTTCATCCCTTTCAGAATCCTTTCAAATTACTTGGATGAACACTCAATGTTGCACTACAGGCATTTATGTAACGTTGTACATTTATGTAAACGTTGAATACATCTTATTTAAAGTCAGCTTACGTAAAGCAGGGAGGTTCTGCTGCAGTTGTACAGGGCCTTGGTGAGACCACACCTGGAGTATTGTGTACAGTTTTGGTCTCATAATCTGAGGAAAGACATTCTTGCCATAGAGAGAGTACAGGGAAGGTTCACCAGACTGATTCCTGGGATGGCAGGACTTTCATATGAAGAAAGACTGGATAGACTCGGCTTGTACTCACTAGAATTTAGAAGATTGAGGGGAGATCATATAGAAACTTACAAAATTCTTAAGGGGTTGGACAGGCTAGATGCAGGAAGATTGTTCCCAATGTTGGGGAAGTCCAGAACACGGGGTCACAGTTTAAGGATAAGGGGGAAGTCTTTTAGGACCAAGATGAGAAAAACATTTTTTCACACATAGAGTGGTGAATTTGTGGAATTCTCTGCCACAGAAGGTAGTTGAGGCCAGTTCATTGGCTATATTTAAGAGGGAGTTAGATGTGGCCCTTGTGGCTGAAGGGATCAGGGGGTATGGAGAGAAGGCAGGTACAGGATACTGAGTTGGATGATCAGCCATGATCATATTGAATGGCGGTGCAGGCTCGAAGGACCGAATGGCCTACTCCTGCACCTATTTTCTATGTTTCTATGTTTCTATGTTTCTATTATGTTCTTCTGAAACATTATTCATAACAAGTGTAATTAAGAAATTACTTTAACCGGGAACATTGATTGAACGTTTATGTTTTGCTTCACTGTGTGTGCAATGTACTTGTTTAGCCTACAAGGCAAAGGAGAAAAAGTTAAAGTGTGATTGTGCTAGGTAGCTCTGACGTTCAGGGAAAATATGATTAATCAAACAATCAATGAGGTTTTGTTATTTCTATAATTCCAGAAAGATACACATTTGTAAACTTCCCCTTTTCTTGTGAGACAAGTTGATTTATGCTAGGAAAAAAAGGCAACAAATATTAAATTAAATTATTAAACACAAATGTACCTTGGTGGTTGCTCCTGCCAATAGTTGTACAAGCATTTTATTAATTACATGTGTTATAACTATCATAAATATTTCAGAGATACATATTCACTTTAGGTAAGATTTATTCAACATTTACGTAATTGGCCAGAGTGCCAGTCCAACATCAGCAATATATGAAACTGATTTTATATGTGTAGATAGCTAGTGTTTAACTCACTGCTTCAAGGTTGTGCACCTGTAAGCTGCCATAGCTGCATATGGAACAAATAAATCAACTCAAACTTATTCCATTTTGAGGTCAGGTTTTATCTGAACTGCAAAATAAAGTATCACCGTAACATAAAACGTAAATCTGCAATTGTAGTGACAGGCAGTAATACCTTGCCCCAATTCACATGGCCCCTCCATGTGTGTGTATTCATTATAAATACTGAGGCAGTCAAAGGGACACATTTTCCCAACGCTCAGAAATTATAAGTGATTGATATGCCGTTGAGGTTGCTATGGTGATATTGCTATATGGAATATTATATGTAGCTACCTTTATAATTCACTGAATTTGTACTACAAAATGAAGTTGCTATTGAACAATTAGAATCTGAATATATTTAATGGAATGATTTTCTAAATGTGTTTTAATATTTACAATATATAGTTAGAGTGTTATAGTTCTGTTTGTGGATGTTGAAGGCCAGTCATCTCAGTCAAGCATATCTCTGCAGCTTTCTCAGGGCTGATGTTCAGTTGCTTTCAGTTGATCTGACCTAATGTTGTAAGGTTGAAAGTAAGGATTTTTGCTGATGAGTGAGTAGTTTCAATTCCATTTGCATTTCTTCAAATAAGTTCTCTAGGATCTTGCAGGCAACAAGACCTGTATGACATCCAACCTTACCTGATCAATGGCCGATTTCCACACAAATGACAGGCAATGACTAAATGCACAAAAGGCAATCCAGCCACTTGGCACACAGCAACATTGCACAGTCAAATACTTCACAACCAACATCTTCAGAGTCAAGATTAACCAGCAACCCAAGTGAATCAGCTATATAAACTCTGCAGCTACTGGTGTAGGTAAGAGGCATAAATTTTGCAGAGACTGAATCACCTCCTGAACTAGTAATCCTATCCACCATCAATAAGACATGCCGACTGTGTGATGTAATACTTGGCTTAATGAGCCCAAAGAACACCCACGAGGTACAGCTCAGCCAAGAACAAAACAGCAGTTTGATTGGTAACTCACCCTCCATCAGTTTAAACATATATTCCCTCTACTACTGAAGCATACTACAGCCCATGCCATCTACAAAAATGCACTACAGCAATTCGCAGAGGTTTCTTCAATAACACACCTCCAAACCCATGGCATCATTCAGCTAGAAGAACAAATGCAGCAAGAACCTGGGAACACCACTGCCTGCAAGTCCACCTCTAAATTACAGACCTTGCTAAAGGAAATTAGCTGCCATTGCTTCAATGACACAAGGTGCAAATCCTGAAATGGCTCCTCTGATAACACTGCGATGGTACTTCCATCCCAGTAACTGCAGCAATTCAAGAAGGTGGTTGCAAATGAATACAAAATAATTTTGTTACAAAGAATTGTGAGTTATTTGCAATTTTATATCCTTATTCGTCTCTCTCAGACATAGTTACTGATGTGAGGAGCATTTGGATATTCCCTGAAATTGTTCTTTAAAAAAATTAGTCAACTCCTACATCTTACTTCACATCTGTTGACGCTCTATAGATTTTCTTTCTCCACAGATCAACTTTACACCATCTGGTTTTCTACTTTTGCTAACACAGCCTAGGGGGCATTCGATATAATTTTCATCTGTAGAGCCTGAATCGCAAGAGGAATTTTACCTTCCAGTATTGTTTGAGTTGGCTCGCCATCTAAGGTCTTTGTAAAACCATCAGAAAGCTGTCATGTGGCTGACATTGTGTGATAGATTGAAGCGGGGACCACACAGAAATTAATATGACCTATACCAGGGTGTTTTAATTATTTGTTTCTACAGTGCACATTTTTATGAGCCACAGCAACTGATTTAAAACATTGTTACGATTCTACACCAATACAGCTAATGCTTAAAATACAAACTGATTCTTAAGTATGAAAACTACCCATTTCAATATTCCATGACCTATCAAAAACTAACCCTAAGGTTGAGATATCCATAATCTAAAACTGCAGGTGGAAATATTGAGTGACATAAATCAATGTAGTGGAAAATAAGCTGATTAAAGTGTAAAAGTCTAGAAATATACCAGTTTGTTTCCAAGAAGTAAAAATTTTAACAAATTGTTTTGGCATCAAATCTACAATAGAACTGTCAAAATTCACTACTAGTTTTTGGATTTATTTCAATGTTTTTTTTTAATTTACCATCTTTTTCTGTTGTTATGTTGTTAAGTCTTTTTCATTAACATTCTGACAAAAGATTTGTAGAAGCATATACAGAGAGAGCGGCAGCATATCAATTATATCCACGTTCAAGTCACTAAAATAATAATAAATAAGTTCACAATACAAAATCTTTGATTCACATGCTAATAACTGAAAGTATCCTTTGAAATTATGAAGTGAAAATATATGCAATTATTGAAAATTGTGTAAACCAACCGTTATAATGTATTCAAGTATTCCTGTCATTTTCTCAGAATGAGCTCATTGCAAGTCAACCACACAAATAGATAAACCATACATCTAATAATTTTATGACTGTCCACTATCATCATTGGTAGACAAAAATGCTGGAGAAACTCAGCGGTAGAGGCCGTATCTATGGAGCAAAGGAATAGGTGATGTTTTGGGTCGAGACCCTTCTTCAAACTGATATGTCACCTATTCCTTCCATTTTTCCAGCATCTGCAGTTCTTGCTTAAACACTATCATCCTTGGATTGTGTTGGACCCTTTACTTCATTCATTTCCATAAAAACAATGGATAAATCCTGTGTATAGGTCCCTCCAGTGTCGCGGCTCTCAATGTTATGAAGCCGGCAGTGAGTTGATCTCCATTTTGTATGAGCAAACTTATCTGGGCTCAGGGATTTCAAGATCTTTTGCACCAATTATTTAAATATCTCTAGAATTTACGATTCTCTTTCACAGATGTTCAGTAACAAACATTTGTACATTGTCATGAAACGAAGACACAAATGAGTGCAAGGTGATCTGCCCATCCACTCATCCTTGTTGAAAACATTCTTGCGCTTTCTGCCCCGACATGAAACATGGCTGGATTGCTGGCCTCGGAAAAGATGCGAAATATAGAATATTTTAATGTCAAAAAAGGATGCATGACGCTGATGTTCTGTGTACAATTATGATAATGAAGTAATCAAGTATAATTTAGTATCCAAGTTATTATTTGAGTTTTCTAGTGATAATTGCCTTATCACACTTTGTCTTCTTCTTCTTGCCTATGGTGTGCATGGCCTAAAGTTATAGGACAACTTGTTCTATTTGATCTTATTTGATTGTGCACGCTGGGTTGATTGCATTCGTCGAAGCAGGGCGGACCACGTGAAGGTTGCAATCTTTAAGTAAGTAAGTAAGTAAGTAAGTACGTTTATTGGCCAAGTATTCTCATACAAGGAATTTGCTTTGGAGCTCCGCCCACAAGTAACAACATGACATACAGTGACAGTTACGAATGACTCAGAAAACACTAAACATTAATAATAATAAAACATTAATGATAAAACACCATTGATCAAGCATGTGAACCAACAAAATACCAGTTCAAAGGGAGGCTACAGATTTTTGGCTGCTGAGTAGAGCAACTACTCGTGGATAAAAACTGTTTTTATGTCTGGCTGTGGCAGCTTTGACAGTCTGGAGTCGCCTTCCAGAGGGAAGTGATTCAAAGAGTTTGTGGCCAGGGTGAGAGGGGTCAGAGATTATCTTGCCCGCTCGCTTCCTGGCCCTTGCAGTGTGCAGTTCATCAATGGAGGGAAGGTTTGCCAGCCAATAATCTTCTCTGCTGATCGGACGATTCGCTGCAGCCTCCAGGTGTCGTGCTTGGTGGCTGAGCCAAACCAGACCATGATGGAGAAGGTGAGAACAGACTCTACGATGGCCGTGTAGAATTGGACCATCATTGCCTGTGGCAGATTGTGCTTCCTCAGCTGCCGCAGGAAGTACATCCTCTGTTGTGCCTTTTTGACTGTGGAGTCGATGGTAGCCCCCCACTTAAGGTCCTTGGAGATTGTTCCCAGGAACTTAAAGGACTCCACAGATGTGACTGTGATGTTGTTGATGGTGAGTGGGGTGAGGGGAGGGGGAGCTCTCCTAAAGTCTACAATCAATTCCACTGTCTTAAGAGCATTGAGCTCTAGGTTGCTGCTACGGCACCAGGATGCCAGCTGTGACACTTCCTGCCTGTAGGCAGATTCCTCCCCATCCTGGATCAGTCCAATCAGGGTTGTGTCGTCCGCAAACTTGAGAAGCTTGACAGAGGTGCCTGTGGAGGTGTAGTCGTTGGTGTAGAGAGAGTAGAGGAGAGGAGAGAGTACGCAACCTTGCGGTGCTCCTATGCTGAGTGTTTGCGAGTCCGAGATGTGCTTTCCCAGCCTCACATGCTGCGTCCTGTGGTGCACTTCCACCCCAATCACACTTTGTGAGGCCACACTTTGCCTTGACGGTTGAATTGAGATCACAAATGACTTGCATTTGATGTTAGCAGATTTGTAAAAATGTGGAAAATGATACTCCTAAACTGGTTTTATGTCAATATATCAAAAAGCCTCTGACCCAGAAGTTGCAGCAACTGTTTCCACTTCCATTTTTTCTTTACACAGCCTTGCAGATCCAAAATTCTCCAGTTCACACTGCCAGAGCTTTCCCACAAAGTGAAGCTTCCAGTGAACTGCAGCAAGGTGGCAGACAACTGATCCCGAGACCTCCCTCCACCACCTATTGCTATTTTAATAGCTCACTGCTGCCAATGGCTTGTGTGTATTTGTCTGTGTATGTGTATGCAAGCAAGATTTCCATTGTACCCATCCTTCACCATAGTTATGTACATGGCAAGAAACTCAACTTGATTTGACTTGAACTGTTTTTAGATGTCTCTGGTGACTCGGGAATTTTAAAATGATTGATTTTTTTTTATTTCTAAAAGCAAAATAAGTAAAAATGTGTATTTTCAGTAAGAGTGCAGAATTTAATTTAAAATGTTAACATTGTATTGCATAAAACATTAGGTTGTTTTTGCACAAGATCTGTGTTCTGATTGGATCAATGGAATCGACTATCATGGCTGGCACAAAGGAGGTCAAATAAAGAGTGAAGAGTGTTTTATTGTTATATGCCCGAAACGGAACAACGAAATTCTTACTTGCTGCAGCACAACAGATATGTAAATATATTACAAGATGCAAAGTCCATCCGGTTACACAACTCGGCACTGGGTCAGATGTGATTGAACATGTGATCAATTCCACTCAAAAATATTTTCTTCTTTCTCATAGCTCATAGTAGGAAGAAGGAGGAAGTTTCATACAAGAGTTAAAATCGTCAATGTCAATGCCAGCACTCAACTACCAGATAAGAAATAGCTCAACTAGAAAATAGATAATGCTCCTTTAATATGGACCAAAAATCAGTGTGAACACTCAAGAAGCTTGATGCCATTTCAGACTAAGCAGCCCAGTTTATTGCTACCCTTCCAGATTCCCAAAATGTTAATCAATGGAATTAAGTTAATCTAAGAGTTAGTTAAGAGATGCAGCTTGGAAACAACCCGTTTAGCCCACGCTAACAATCGATTACCCCTTCAAACTAGTTCAATGTTACCCCAACTTTCTCATCGACTCACGAGAGAGGCAAGAGTCGAGACAGTCAAGAGTGCTTTATTGTCATATGTCCCAGATACAACAATGAAATTCTTACTTGCTGCAGTACAACAGAACCTAGTGCTCACTACGCACTAGAATCAATTTCACAGAGACCAATTAACCGGCACACCCTTTGGGATGTGGGAGTAAACTGGAGAAACCGGAGGAAACCTACGTGTTCACAGAGAGAATGTGCAAACTCCACACAGGCAGCACCAAGGTCAGGATCAAACCCAAGCCTCTGGTGCAGTGAGGCAATGGCTCAACCAGCAGCACCACTATGCCGTGCAAATGAAGAAATATTTATTACTGACCCAGGCTATTCTGACAGCACCTCCCAAACCTCTGACCTCCACCAGCACTAAGGACAAGAGCAGCAAACTCATGTGGACACTTCCATCTGCAGCTTCCCTGCCAAGTGGGATGTATCACTGATGGGGATGAGTCGGAGTACAGAAGAGAGATCGAGCGACTGTCCACATGGTGCCAGCACAATAACCTGGCCCTCAACACCAGCAAAACCAAGGAAATGATTGTGGACTTTGGAAGGAGTAGGATGGGGACCCACAGTCCCATTTATATCAACGGGTCGATGGTTGAAAGGGTCAAGAGCCTCAAATTCCTGGGCGTGCACATCTCTGAACATCTTTCCTGGTCCGAGAAGACTGATGCAATTATCAAGAAAGCTCATCAGTGCATCAGTGCCTCTACTTCCTTAGAAGATTGCGGAGAGTCAGTTTGTCAAGGAGGACTCTCTCTAACTTCTACAGGTGCACAGTAGAGAGCTTGCTGACCGGTTGCATCGTGGCTTGATTCGGCAACTTGAGCGCCCTGGAGAAGAAAATACTAGAAAAAGTAGTAAGCACTGCCCAGTCCATCATCGGTTCTGACCTTCCTTCCATCGAGGGGATTTACCGCAGTCGCTGCCTCAAAAAGGCTGGCAGCATCATGAAGGACCCACACCATCCTGGCCACACACTCATCTCCCTGCTACCTTCAGGTAGGAGCCTGAAGACTGCAACGACCAGGTTCAGAAATAGCTACTTCCCCACAGCCATCAGGCTATAAAACCTGGCCCTGGCAAAACTCTGAACATTAATAACCCATAATCTGTTACTTGCACTTCATCAGTTTATTTATTCATGTGTGTATATATTTGTATAATGGTATATGTACACACTGATCTGATTTTGTAGTCAATGCCTACAATGTTCTGTTGTGCTGAAGCAAAGCAAGAATTTCATTGTCCTATCAGGGACACATGACAATAAACTCACTTGAACTTGAAGTCATGCATCATCTTGACTTGGAGAAATGTCATTATTCCTTGATCATCATTAGGTCTAATTCCTGGAACTTCATATACAACAGCATCATTGTTGGATCTTCACCGGAAGAATGGCTGCAGTTGTAGAAAGGTGGCTCACTATCACCATCATAAGTTTATTTAGGGCATAGCATTGCTATCTATGCTCCCATTCCAATAATGAAATTCAAATATATACTTACCAAGAACTGCCATTTGGCAATTGTTGAAAATACATGTGTTTTCTGAGTCTTCAGCTCACTCCATAAAATATATCAACATCTACACAAAGGAAAATTATTTTCCAATTGCAATGTATTCAGTTTGTATTGAACATGAGTGTGCCGTACAAATCTGCAGGAACTTTCTTCTTAAGGTATGAGACACGTGTTGTTAATCAAAGTGATCTTTATTCAATGAATAGCTCACACGCGACTGGGGAGGGTTCTCCCAAAGTTCTATATATATAACAGGGCACACCGCTAAGCCACATGGTGACTTCTTCCTGCCAAACCGACCCTGCCAGTCCTAGGGCCGAGGGTTCGCCCAATAAGCGGCCTATGGAGAATTCCTGGAATTCTCCACAGGACACCCCCCCCAGAACCAGAGGCACAAAAACGAAATGGCAGATGAACAAGGCGCTGCCTCTTCACATTCACCAACAGGGATTGAGCCCGGAGGAAATTGGTGCGCGCAACGGCTGGGAGACGTGGCAACCGTGTATGGCCAGGTAAAATGGCAGGAGCCAACGATAAGCGGGACCGTGCAAACCCAATGCATCCCAATGGAGCTGCCATTTACTGTGGTTAACGAGGGCCCCCGCTTTCCGTAAACGAGTGTCGACCCCCGATGGGGACAAAACTCTAACCTCCGCCCCCGTATCAACAAGGAATCATTGTCCCGAATGTCGGTCCCAAGCGTAGAGTCGGTGTACATGGCCGACCGCGGCAGCAATTACTGCCGGCCGGCCCCCGCATTTCCATGAAACGAGCAGGACAGGTGGCATTGACGGGCCGTGGAACCCCAGCGTTGATGGTATAACACGCAGCCGAGCTCCTGGTGGATACAGGGCCTGGTCACTGGGCCTTCCAAGGCACTGCCGGCACCCGATCGAGCGAACCGCCGCCCTGCTGCTTGGACTGCCACAGCTCGTCCGCACACTCCACTAGCTGCAGGGGGTCTTCAAATTTCTCACCCACAAAGAGCAGGCGGATGTCTTCCGGCATCTGCTCCAGAAAAGCGTGTTCAAACAGGAGACAGGGCTGATGACCATCCATCAGAGTGAGCATTTCGCTCATGAGCACCGACGGCTTGTGATCGCTGAGCCCGCCTATGTGCATGAGCCACGCTGCTCGATCCCGGCAGCTGAGCCTGAAGGTACGCAGGAGAAGCGCTTAGACGCCCCCGTACTTGTCCACAGCCACCAGCGCGTGTAGGTAAGGGACCAGGCGACCGACCACATTATAGTACCGGGTGTCATCAGCCATGAAGCGGTGAATATGGAACTGGGCCTCAGCCTGCTGAAACCACACTTGGGGCTGCGATGACCAGAACACAGGCAGCGTCTTGCCCGGACGGATCGGCGGCAACTTCAGGTTGAGCGCTGGCTGCTTCCATTTTTCAAATCCAAAATAACCAAACCTAGTCACGTGACCCTGCCAGCCCGAGGGTTCGTCCAATAAGTGGCCTAACCACAACATGATGGTATCTGCCATTTATTAAAATATAACAAAAATTGGAATATTTGTCGTCTTACTTGTACAGAAAAAACACAGAAGACATAATGTACAAATTGCAATATTCACAGCGCAAAGATGCATGCTTCACTGATGGATAGAAAGCCATTGATATCACATTACTCTGGGATCCCCAGAGAAGGATGGAAGTCATATCAAAGTCAAGATTATGTAAATATTTTGATTTATTTTGTGATGAACAATCTCTGATTAGAGCACTGACGACTGAAGGGGCAACAAAGGGAGCCAAGAAACATGACCTTTTCAATCAATGAAGACCTTGCTAATAAAAGAAAACAGATCAAAATTTGGCAAAGCATTGAAAACAGAAGTATTTGCATTGCATTTCCTTACATTTATGTTTCATTATGTGAGTCATGGATTTTTATCTCTTTGTGTATCTGAGATGTGAGATGTGTTTTGTTTGATAGCAAGACTCACCATATTTTTGACGTACGCAAGAACTAAATGTGCCGCTACTAAACACAGATAGAAGACCTGATATTCAAAACCGTCTGAGAGGAAACATTGTGTGGAGATAAAATGTCGGGCAGAACTAATGAACATCAAATTGGAAATAAAAGCAAATCAAGAGATCACCTCAAACTATAAATTGGATGTGATCTTAATATAATGCTGTTAATTCTGGCCAGCAGAAGTACAAAACTTTCAGCCCTTGAATGGCACTTCATTCTGGTTTCTCTAACACCTGAGACATGAAATCAAGTTGACAGTTCAATTAATATTTCCTTTGAGTGAAGTCGCATGTACAAATAATTTATTATCATTATAAATGCAAGAGATTGCAACATATCATGGAAAAATTATAACACTTTGAATATCCTTCGCACCACTGAATAAACCAGCTCAGCTTATAGCTGAAACATGATGGTGTAAGTTTCATTGCCAATGAACAGCATATTCAATGGCAGTGGAGACAATAACAGACTTTATTATGGGCATAGGATCCTGCACAATTAATTATTTTTCATCAAAATCTATTTGGATTGAGCCCCTTCACAGCATGCTATGCCCCATCCTCTGAAAATTAAAGGCATAAAATAATTTTGGGGAACAGCAAAAAATAGTACCAATCTTGATTAAATAAATGTAATATGAAATCTATTTAAAATAAATATTTACACAGTACGTACGTAACATGGATACTAGAGTAAACATCATTCCGACAAAAAATCTGCAAGTTTTAAGATTTATAAACACTTTAATACCTTTTGTCTACTGAGATTTCAGTATAAACATTTGCTGATTACATCTATTGAGAACTCCACTACTAGTCTGGACTGCAGATGATATCAATGTGAGAGAGCTAAGAAAGCTGAATTAGTATTAACATGCAAGCTTAAACCTAGGTCATTTTTGTAAGTCCTCACAATTAGATGTCATGTCCATAAGGCAGGAAATGGCACAATCTTGCAGCAAGAGGTATAAGATTCAGAACATGATAGTTTATGTTATTATAATGCAGGATAAAGTATTTTCATCTACTCATAAATAAGGTACTACAAAGTACATTTTATAAATTTAGTAATGACGGTTCCACCGCTAATGGACCAAAAAAAAAGTTAACGATTAAAATGTAACATTATCAAGTTCATTGGAGAGAAAAATTGTTTAATTTTAAACTGATAGGATTTCATTTCATAAAGAATGAAAATATGTAACCACGCATTGATAAATTGGTGTCTTCTTGACGCTAACGTGTTTGAAACCAATATACTTCTGCCATCTAGTGATTTTAGTGAAAATGACAGTAAAGAAGGATGAAGTTCTTAAACCTATGCTTCAGCCGCACCTTCTTAATGTGGCGTTACAAAACTATCATTTATAGCAAATGATTAATAATTATTCAAACAACGATTAACGAGTTAAAGTTGCCAAGCCACTGTAAGCTTTCAAACATAAATTATTTTTGGAGCTGAATGGATTGTGTGTTTTAACAGAGCACAAATACTGAAATGTGCTTTGTGACAAAGCAGTGAAGTTACCTGGAAACTGCATTCTTTATTTATTAGAGGTACCGTAAGTTACATCAGTGTACATCCCTTATATTGTATTACAGTCATTGTACCCCTTAATTTTTTTTAAGGCTTTAGAAAAGAGAAAAGAGAGAGAAATACCAGCAAAGAAAGTAGAAAAGTGAAAAAGAGTGTGAAAGTGCAAAAGCGTGACAGAGGGAAAGGAAACCCTTGAAGAGTTAGAGAATGGAGATTAAGAGATAGACCCTGGAGAGGAAAAAAAAAAGAAAAAGGGAAAGATAGAGAAAGAAAGAAGAAAAGCCAGTTACTTTATTATAAACATCTCGCAAAAGGAATCTACCAACTCGACAATCTACCAAACTGCATTCTGATTCACCAGTAAAAACCCACAATAACAGTACTGCAGCATAAATCAGAAATAAGCTTACTGTTTTCCAAGTTAAATGCCATTTCAGTTAAACGAGTTCAACAGTACAATGTGTGGAAGAAACACATATGGTTGTAGTAACGAGTCTGGGTCAGAACATGGTCAAAGAGCAGGAGAGCAGGAGGAATCACAGAGGGAGCAGTGAGAGAGTGATGGTCAGCTCTAGAATTAGTAAAATGCAACAAGATGCTATGAAAGTATATAATGTGGTCCAGGCTTGATTGCAGGTAGACAAAAATGCTGGAGAAACTCAGCGGGTGAGGCAGCATTTGTAGAACGAAGGAATAAGTGACGTTTAGGGTCGAGACCCTTCTTCAGGCTTTTGCAATTTTTCCAGCATCTGCCGTTCTTTTCCGATTTTTGCAATTTTTCCAGCATCTGAAGTTCTTTGTTAAACAGGCTTGATTGTATTCAGTCTTTTTTTTGACTGAATAGCACACAAACAAACTCTTTGCACTGTACCTTGGTGAACGTGATGTTAATAAACTAAACTAAACTAAAGTACACTTCTATATCAAGGGTTCCCAACCTGGGATAAATTTCGCCTACCCAGGGGCTAAATTTGTTGATTCTGGATTTGTATATATTATTTTTCTCATTGACTGACTGTGTTTGGTTCTTGTTCATCATTAGTTGTTCATAAATAAGTGAAATAACATTGTTATGTGCTGTTCAAGTTCCCAGGGGTAAACGGGACGAAAAAGGTTGGGAACCCCTGGTCTGTATTTTCATCAACAAATGGGAGAAATACATTCATTTTGCAAAAACTGCAATTTACGAAATTCACCTGGCACCTCCAGTCACGATTAACATTAGTTTAACTCATTATTGTTATATGTACAAAGATCCAATGAAAAACCAATAAAGAGGGAAAGACTCAGTCTGAAGAAGGTTTTCGGCCCGAAACGTTGCCTATTTCCTTCGCTCCATAGATGCGAGTTTGGTAACCAGCTTGGAGGGGATGATTGTGTTAAATGCCGAGCTGTAATCAATGAATGCGTCTGTAAAAATTGGGATGCAATATTGGAGACAAGCCGGACTCGATGGGCCGAAGGGCCTATTTCCACGCTGTATTACTAAACTAAATTAAAAAACTAAACCGCTATCTATTCTATGAGACTGTAGAGAACATTTGGCTTTACCAGCTACTGTCTGCTTGGCCTTTATTCTCTTTACTCTTGGGTGAATATTTTAAAGGTTTTTTAGTGAACCTTTGGAAGACTTCAGATGGCAGACCAGCTAGTTAAGTAATATTTCACATTCCATTATATATGTATCTCCTAAAGTAAAGGAGTTGCGTTTCATTGTCTGTCCAACTAATTACTTCCACAAGTGAATGAAATGAGCTTGAGCTGGAGAAAAACACAGGTACACACATTTTAGAGTAAAAACATGTTTTTAGTAAATTGGTTTGTTTGAGGGTAATTGAACATGAAAAGAATAGAAAAATAGATTGATTTACAAGATATAGCTTTCACAAAAAAATAAAATTACAACTGTAGATTATTCTTCAGGAAAGAGAAATTTATAATTAAAGTTCAATAGGTTGAGATTAAGTATGTTATGATTCCCAAAAGATATGTTGAAGAAGAATGCAGATGGTCAAGTATTATGTGGAGTCTGATGAATGTCTAGATGTTGGTGCCATTAAAGAGAGGGATACTTCAAAAATTAATGTTAGAGAAGATGGAGAAGGCACCAGCAGCAACAAACCAAATGGGGTAGATTCTTAGTCTGAAGAAGGGTCTAGACCCAAAACATCACCCATTCCTTCTCTCCAGAGATGCTGCGTGTCCTGCTGAGTTATTCCAGCGTTTTGTGTCTATCTTCGGTTTAAACCAGAATCTGCAGTTCCTTTCTACACAAATGGGGTAGATGCTTGACTTCATCTGCCTGGAACAGAGGGTGCCTTCCAGAGCAGTCAAGCCAAAATCCATAGCTCGCAGTGAAACCAAAACCACCGGAAATGCTGAAAACCTCATAACTAACCTTACTCCCCATATCCTGCATTTTACACAATCCAAACCTGTTCCCACTTACAAGCTGTAGATCAGTTTGGTAACTTCTTAACTACAACACATAACACAACAACCTACCAGCATGTCTTTGAGACCTGAAGAGACACTGGAGAACCCAGCAGTAACCAATTTGGTCATGTGGAGAATGTGCGATGTCTACACAGATAGCACCCAAGGCTGGATTTACCTCAGGTCCTTGGAATGCTGAAATAGCATCGCTAACTCTTGGATCGCAATGTAAATTTTCTATGTGGATAAAGACACACTGACACAAATAAAATAACCTGGAGACTGCTAATGGCTCTGTGAAATATAAATCTGCTGTCCTCTCTCAGGATGTTAGTATGCGTCAACTCCCCATTATAAACTCTATGAAAGGCCCAGCTGTTGCCTGTCACCCAACACTATTGACCGCTGCTCACTGCGCCAAGAAATGATGATCCAAACCAACATTGTCCAAGTCTAGAGCTATTCAAGATCTCCCTGTAAGATTATAAGCATTCTCTTCCAGTGAAAGTTAGCAGCTATCCCCACAAGCCTTTGTAAGTCAAGGTTGACACTATGGAACACAGTAGTGATTAGTTAACAGTTCAGTGCAGGATGGCATGCCTTGGTTCATTAATTTACTGTGTGTATTGTTTACTTTATGTTGAGTTTTATTCTTGTTTTGTGACTAATAATTTACTGTAATGTCTCCCTGTCATCTTGCAGCACAAGAGGAGTGAGCACCAAAGTAATCACATTATTACAGAAGCTTCAGCCGAGATGAACTACATGGGCTCCTGAGAGATCTTTTCAGCTCTGCAGTCTAGAACCACCAAACACGATGTGCATTGCAATAAAATTCAACCAAAACCAGTTATCAACAAACCTGGACGCACGTGGTCATCACTCTAAAGCGCACGTGGCTCAGATAGCCTTCCTGCTGCTAAACACTTCCTTCTCAGTGCATACTTAGCATGCGACATGAGCCACGTCACTGAGTTCTAATTTAACAGCACTGTTATTAAATCAGTTTTGCAACTGATTGGCATTGCAGTGTGCTCCCTCTGCATATTTAATGCATCTTTTCCAAGATGAAGGTCACATCAGCTCACACTATGAATGTGTACATTCAATGACAAACTGAAATCAATCTGGCATCTGTTGTAATCAAACAGTAAGCACAGCACTGTGGAGCCAATTTTGCAGCCCTGTTGGTTTTCATAATTCAACCACCTGGAAATTAAGGAATGATGTATGCATTTATAACCATGCTTTAAAAAATAGTCACTAGTGTAATATAAACAAGGAAGACTTGGTGTCTCTTGAGTTTCAGGGAGTTGCACAGATGGCCAATCCCACCCCTGTTTTGCTCAATTAGTTTTAATTATGCTACATTCCAAAGCTGTCAAATAGGTCTTCTCCATGATTAGTGAATAAATCCCCCTCAGATCTCATCTGGTCTCTAAAGAAGCAGAAGGTTAAAGTCACTACAAAGATGTTACTAACCGATAGTTCCCAATATACAATAATGAACCTTCAAAGACAGAAGATAAAGAACCTGGGAATATTAAAACTGCCAGACATCGGCAGGCAAACATGTATAAAATCAGAAGTGGAAATTTGCTATTCATATAAAAGAGAACCATAAATTCTCTTCAGAACTGAGACCAGAACTGTTCTCAGATAAATACAGTGTGCTTGAAATGTTGCTGACTGCAAGCTGTAATATTAATTGCTTTCCAGACATTGGATCCAAATAGAAGCACAGATTTATATTCTCATAACCATAAAGGAAGAACTAACTTACAAATTAAACACGGTATTTTCCATAATCTTTAATGAGCAAAATCTGAATTCAAGTGCCTCTATAGATTCTGGATCAAAACTATCTGAAATATTTTTATTTTGCATACTTCCCATACACTATATGAGATAATGCGTTTTGCTCATAATCTTTGTTGAAATAGTTAAGAGAATAAACTAAAATTGATATAATGGTAGATGGTGATTTAGCGATGCAGAGACGACGACCAGTTTATTTAAACAGATTTTATTACGAAATCGTTTTATGATCAAACAGGTCTACACACATGCGACTGGCCACCACGGTGGTCAGTCAATAAACTGCCGCGCGAAAGCGAAACCGCGCGAAAACAACAGCCCCTCCCGGGTTACGTGATCACGGCTTCCGAACGCCGGGTTCGATACCTGCGTTCGGCAGCAGGCGCCTCTACATGCCCCCCCCCCAGAATCTGCGGTATGGAAACGCACGGGTAACCGGACAGTTTGACTGGAACAAGAAGTCCGAGGTCGCAGGGCGAGCGTAACATTAGGGACCGGCAAAACAGAACCGGTGGGGCACGAAAAACGTGAACGAGGGACGGGCGTAACAACGGGGACCGGAAACAAATCCGGGGGTAACAGGTGCAGAGTGCGGCAGAATAGCCGGAGGACGCCCTCTATGCCGCGGGGTCGCCACAGTCACCGGGCTATCCTCGTCCATGTAGGCTGGCTGACGGAGACAAACTCCTCCCTGCCACCCATGTTCAACGTGAACGTCGAGGTACCAGTCTCTAACACCCTGTACGATCCTTCGTACGCCCGCTGCAACGGCGAGCGGTGAGCGTCCCAACGAAAGAAAACATAAGCACAATCCCGTAACATAGTAGGCACATGCACTGTGGACAACCCATGTCTGGAAGTAGGGACCGGGACCAACACGAAGGTCAGCTAGTACCGCCGAAGCCGGGCCCTCCTGATCGCGGGTGACGGGTAGAAAATCCCCAGGTGCCCGCAAAACCGAGCCATAAACCAGCTCGGCCGAGGAGGCGTCGAGGTCTTCCTGAGGCATAGTTCTGATGCCTAGGAGGACCCAGGGCAACTGGTCAACCCAATCGGGGCCGGTGAGCCGTGCCTTCAACGCCGACTTAAGGTGTCTGTGGAACCGCACGACTAAACCGTTCGACTCCGGATCATAAGCAGTGGTCTGGTGTAACTTTGCACCGTACAGCTGGGCCATACCACACCACAGGTAGTGATATCTGAAGGGACCCCGAAACGAGCGATCCAATTGGAGACAATAGCGCAGGCACAAGCCTCAGTGGAGGTATCGGATACCTGGTGAACCTATCCATAATAGTGTACAAGTGCATGGCCCCACGCAAACACGGTAAGGGACCCACCAGGTCAACATGGATGCGCAGGAACCTGCCGTCTGGAACAACGAAATCCTGCACAGGTGGACGCACATGCCTCTGCACCTTGGAAGTCTGACAGGGGATACAAGCACAGGCCCATGCTGCGATCTGCTTTTGTAACCTGTGCCAGACGAACTTGGAAGCAACCAGGGCAGAGGTGGCACGGATGGACGGGTGAGCTAGTCTGTGGATGGTGTCGAATACCTGACGACTCCAGAGTCCGCGTACTGTAAGTGCGAATGTCGCTCCCGTTAACGGCCGAGAGGACGAGTCCTACCTTACAGACGTGGATATCTCGGTCGATCAGCATCAGGATGCTGGCTATAGCACCGGAATCAACCAGGAAACGGTGGCCGGAGTGGCGATCACGGACGTAGAGGCATTCGTTCAGGCGGATCACATTCGCCTTTGTGGGCGATCGGCCGAGGCATTTCCCTGAAACGAACAGGGAACGTGACATCTTCGGGCTGGGCGAGTTCGATCCTCCTTCTCGATTTCTCCAAGGCTGCACCCTGGCCGTGGCAGCGGGGCGGGTGAAGGAGCAAACATCTCGTCGTCTGGTGTTCCATAGCTCATCGGCTCTCTCCGCGAGGTGCTGGGCATCCATCCACGTGGAGGATCTTCGCCGCCCTTTCTCGGCGGCTGAGCCCGAAGGTGTGTAACAGGACAGCCTTCAATCCTTCGTATTTGGCTGTCGCCGGCGGGCCTCTTATGTAAGGCAGCAGCCTCGAGGCACAGTCCTGTGGTAGAGCCCCCACCACATGCCGTGCAGATGAAACTGTGCCTCTATGTGGGCGAGCCAAACTTGCGGTTGATCCGGCCAGAACATCGGTTGTTCGAAATCCGTTGAGCTCTGCCTCATGCCGGCCGATTGTGTGGGAACGTAGTCTTCCTGCATGATCCCTAACGACAGCTAGATCATGTCGGGGTCACCAATTTAGCGATGCAGAGACGACGACCAGTTTAAACAGATTTTATTATGAAATCGTTTTATGGTCAAACAGGTCTACCCACGGTGGTCAGTCGATCAACTGCCGCGCGAAAGCAAAACCACGTGAAAACAACAGCCCCTCCCGAGTCACATGATTGCGGCTTCCGAACGACGGGTTCGATACCTGCATGCGCCTGCAGGCGCCGCTAAAGTGAAATAATATTTTCTTGCCTTACATTCATATTTTTGCACAATAAGTCAATTGAGTTTTAGAAACTGGAGGACATGGACATGGAGGACATTGGCAGAGGGATTAGAGGTAATGAGGAAAACATTTAAGGCCCTGTCCCACTTGCATGCGATTGCATGCGTCCAGCACGACCAAACATGCTCGCTTGAGGCTTACGGGCCGCGCGGGCCGGTCTCACTTCCAAGCTCGGAGGCGTATGGAGTTGTGCGGGGCTGATCCTGACATCGCGCTGGGCTCCGAAAATCCCGCACTGTCCGAAAATTTCGCATGCCAACGGCCTGTCGGCCCGCAGGCACATTGAGGGCGTACGCAGCGTCTTGACGTCGTACGCAGCGTCTTGATGGCGTACGCCTAGCGTGTGGCGTTGTGCGATGACGTCACCGCCCGACGCCGTGCGACGCCCAAATTGAGTCGGCCCGCCTGCTGCCCAGCTGATTGGAGAGTATGACGCGAATTACGTCACGCGCGTACTTAGCGCGAACTTAGCGCATACTTACCGGGTACTTACCGCGAACTTAGCGTGAACTCCGCTTCCGTTTCGTCACGCCAAACGCATACAATCGCATGCAAGTGGCACAGGCCCTTTACACCCAAAGGGCGGTGGAGGTAAGTAAGTAAGTTTATTGGCCAAGTATTCCCATACAAGGAATTTGCCTTGGTGCTCCGCCCACAAGTAACAACATGACATACAATGACAGTTATGAATAATTCAGAAAACACTAAACAGTAATTATAATAAAACATTAATGATAAAACACCATTGATCAAGCATGTGAACCAACAAAATACCAGATCAAAGGGAGGCTACAGATTTTTGGCTGTTGAGTAGAGCAACTACTCGTTGATAAAAAACTGTTTTATGTCTGGCTGTGGCAGCTTTGACAGTCCGGAGTCGCCTTCCAGAGGGAAGTGATTCAAAGAGTTTGTGGCCAGGGTGAGAGGGGTTAGAGATGATCTTGCCCGCTCGCTTCCTGGTCCTTGCAGTGTACAGTTCATCAATGTAGGGAAGGTTGCAGACAATAACTTTCTCTGCTGATCGGACGATTCGCTGCAGCCTCCAGGTGTCGTGCTTGGTGGCTGAGCCAAACCAGACCATGATGGAGAAGGTGAGAACAGACTCTACGATGGCCGTGTAGAATTGGACCATCATTGCCTGTGGCAGATTGTGCTTCCTCAGCTGCTGTAGGAAGTACATGCTCTGTTGTGCCTTTTTGACTGTGGAGTTGATGGTAGCCCCCCACTTAAGATCCTTGGAGATGATGGTTCCCAGGAACTTAAAACACTCCACAGATGTGACTGGAAGTCTGGAACTTACTGCATGAGAGGGTGAGAAGAGCAGAAATCCACACAACACGTAAACAGGACTCCAGCATGTCCTTGATGAGCTCTGACCTGTGGCAATATGAACCCTGCTAGATAGTGGGATTGGGCTGGGCATATCATTTGCAATGGACACATGGGCACCATGGGCTAAATGGCCTGCATTTTAAACAAAATCTTCCTCAGCCCCTTTCATTGGAAATTTCAGAGATGACTGACAAAATGAAGAATAAGTCGTTCCAGTCAAGCATTTCATTTGTTTCCAAACATGCTAAAAGTTAAGGAATGGTCAAAGCCTGCATCACTGGACAACCCCAAGGGTTTTGGCAATGCTCTGATTATTGGACATCTTGGAAAGTCTGATCACTGATTTTGAAGTCTGATATCTTTGTAGCAGGATGTCGGAATGATCTTTCAATGAGTCATGCTTCACATTTTAAAAAAAGTACTAATCAGTTGATCGCTGTATATAAGGATGGAGGGAAGAATTAAAAGAAAGGAGAGGCAAAAGGAAGGTACAGATGAGTTGGGCTCTGACGAGCTGGCCTTCGCTTCCTTTAGCTTTAGGGTTACCTGGGAGGCTGAACTGGTCTCTTGCTCATTTGAACATAAATTCATACCAATGCGTGGATTTTAATATGACATTTCATAAAGTCCCTCAAGGTAGGCTAATCCAGAAGATGAAATCCTTGGTAGTTTGAATTCAGAACTGGCTGGAGCATTGGAGCTTGAGGGGAGACCTGATAGAATAATATAAAATAATGCGAGGTACAGATAGAATAATCAGTCAGAACCTTGCTCCAAGGGCGGCAATGTCAAATACTACAGGACATAGCTTCATAGTTCAGAGGGGGAAATGTTTAAAAGGGTTGTGTGAGGCAGGGCGTGGTGGGTGCCTGAAGCCTGGCACGGAATTCGCTATCAAAATATGGAGGGGACTGGGGGACAGGGTGGACACAATTTTTTTGGCGGCTGCGCGCATGCGCACACTCACACACACATGCGCGAGGCTTCAGAGGGACGGGACAGCGCCGGAGACCCGGCCGGGATCAATCCTGGCTGCGGACGAGGCGCAGGTCTGTGCCACATCTCCTCCTCCAATCATCACGCTGAATCATCATGTCCCGCCCCCATTGCCTGAGGACCGAAGTCTCTCTCGTCCAATCGGCGCCCTCGATCAGCAGTCCCTCCCACTGTCTCGCGGAAAGCGGAGATGTTAAAATCCGGATGACAAAAACTTGGGGGGGGGGGGGGGATGTCCCCCACCTCTCAAAACATGGGGGGGCGTGTCCCCTCTGCCCCCCCCCCCCCCCCGGGTTTTCCGCCCCTGCCTGAAACCCATTGCCCATTATGGTGGAAGCTGATACGAGAACTTTAAATAAACATGAGGATATGCAGGGAATGGAGGAATATGGATCCCATGTAGGCAGAGGAGGTCTTCTGCATTGAGGGCTGAAGTGCCTGTTCCTGTGCAGTACTCTTCTGTTAAAAATATTGATAGAGATAAAAACTCAGATATTGTATATAGCTCCGCCTGTCGTCAACTAATTTCTCTATAGTTAACTCTGCAGTTAACCATACCATATTAAAATAAGAGTCCCAAAGTGGTACTAACGCTATTGATTGGACCTTGTGATCAAAAGTTACAGTACATAGAACTGTACAGCATGGCAACAGGCCCGTCAGCCCACAGTGTTCATGCTGAACAGGATAATAATTTAAAGTATCTCTTCTGCTGCACGTGATCCATAAATCTCCATTCCCTGAATATCTCTGTGCCTATCTCATTGACATATTCCTTCTCATCCATCGCTGCCCTCTGCTTCTGTCCTTCTATTTCCCCTCTCTCATTTCCTTCCATATCCCCTCCCTGTTTTCTCCCACTTCTTTCTTTTTTTTGAGCCAGAATTAGGGCCTTGCAGTATATGCACAAGGCCTTGAGCTAACAGTAAAAATGAACCATACCATATTGATTCATGTCATTTGGTTAATTGCTTCCAACGTGTCTTCTTTGACAATGCTTGGTGAAATGCAGGGAACTAATTAAACCTCCACATGTGGCCTCAGCGAGGTAAATGTTGCTCTGCTCTCTGTTGCCTAACTCAATCACAGTGGGAGGAGAGAACAGCTGAGATGCTGAACTTTCTTCCAGTGATTTACTGAGACAGACTGGATATAATGACTTTGGTAGTCACACAGTGAGTTTCTGCGATGGAGTGAACAGACAAGGGAACAAGGTCATTTCTCTTCAGCTTAAAAGGAAATGATCAGGAACAGGAGACATCTCCAGGCATCATTCTTAAATGGCTTATGTGGGAAGTAAAGCATGAAAGTAAATGGACTGGAGGCTCCCTCACAACATCACAAATGTTAGGGAGACAAATTTCTGCTGGTTAAAGTCAGATGCAACTGATAACAAAAATAAGACTACAGGAAGCAGCCTTTTCGTGTGACTCTTTGCCCTGTAGCAGATTTTGCTGAGTGGTTTTAATTGTCAGCATTCTACCATGAAGAGGAATAACAGCATTTTAATTTACACCGTTGCTCTTCAGGAACCAGTTAATCTTTCTGGATAATCAGTGATAAAGATACATAGCTGATACTGAGCTGCCATCTGGACTGGATTGCCTTTGTACTGTAATGGAGCCAATGAGTGACATACAACTAATACTACATGCAGGGTTTATTGCTAAGTAAATGTAAATCACATTAACATCTGCAGAGATTAAGCATACTGAATGCAGCATGTGAGCACTTTTGAAACGGGTTTTCCTAAATCTCAAATTCAAATAAGCTTTTAAGTAATTTAAGAGAGTTAATTGTATCCTACTTGTTGGAATGAATTTTAATGCAATGAATAGTGAGATACACCCAATTTAATATTTTTTAATGGAATAATTTGCTTATTTGGATTTCCTTCTGGCAACATTATTAAGGACAGCGTTTTCAAAGTAACTAAAGTTTGTTAAACAACCATTCCCCTAATCCTCCCAAAATTACTAAAAACATGTATTATTTCATAGCATAGTCCTGTATTTATTAGTGAATTAGTGGCATCTATTGGTAGAAGCGAAGTATTGCAGTAATTATTTCTTTCACACACAAGTTACAGCAGAGAATTGGCGTTGGGATCAATCCATTTGTATACTTGCAGCCAACCGACAGCCAACTTGCAAACAGCAAGATCGCACTAATATCAATGAACTAAATGACCAGTTATCTATTTTATCGATTCATTTTGCAGTATTTTCTCCTTGCTCAAAAAGAAGAGTTTTGGCTAATGTTTTCAGTAAAATATCATATCTCTGACAGTATGGCCCTTGCTGAGTAACGCACTGGCATCATCCTGGATTAAGTGCTTGAATTTGACGGAATAATGTCAATATGCAGGGCATTCAGGTTCATTCTCATTTAGGTCACATTTTCAGTCTTTATTATAACCCAATGATGTCACAGCTGCTCAGTGTTCAACATTCCATCTTTCAACTTTGCTTCAATGTCATACGTGGAAATCATAATAAATATGCGATGGCAATGTTAAAAGCTTCATTTTGGCTTTTCCGAATTTCACAATATTATGAAATTCAATATCTGTTCATTTAGTTAATTGGCTGTATTCTACAGTTCTATGAATGATACGAAGGGCATTCTTGGACACAGTTAGAGATGGAATGACTGACAGATTAAAGAGACAGAAACATCTTGGCAGGTAGTTCTCCAGAAACAACACGGACATAAGCAAAAAAATGGCTGTGCAAATTGATATATTACAGGTAAGTTATCTTCCAGTTTGTTTTATTTCTGCAGCATTATATTTTGAACATATAACCAAGTCCATCATGCAAAACAAAATGAGCTCCCTACATGCAAAAAGCTTTGTTGCAATAAATCAGAAATGGCATATGAGGATGAGATTGGTTACTTTTAAAGTTTTAAGAGCTTACACATTTATGTTGCTATTTGTATGGATTTTAATACCTTCTTCTTTGACTGAGAAATATAGTTCTTGGCTGGAGACTCCAATTCCTGGGAGTTGATCTTTATTTTGGTCAAGTTCAATACTGCAGTGGTCATTTTGCACACAACGAGAGGAGTTGTCTTGGAGACCTCCACCTGGCCATTTAATAGAAAAAACACACAGCATAAGCTCATAGTATTGGAAAGAGGCAATGATTTCTGTGAACCGCAGCAGTTCATAGTCTCAATATAGTTCTGCAAGTTACTTTGGACTGCTCCCCATAAGATGAATGAGATTGTAGCTGCAGAGATCCTATAGATCACACTATTGAATCAGGGTCTATAATATTATTGCTGCTTGGTCAATGCCATGAATAGTGTCATTATTAGGAACAAACTATAAGATGCAAAACTTCTAAGCAAGCAAATTCATCATTTTGCTGATCAAGCAGAGTTTTCAAATGGTCAACAGTAATTACATGAAAAAAACTTTAATTTAGACTGCTATTGAGTGACAATTATTACTTTTATATTAGAATTGTAGGTATGTTACAATACCTACCTTGAGCAGCGCTGCAGTTCTGCCGCTCCCCGTGTGCGCGACTTTGGCGCCTTTCAGAGGGGGGCGGGTTTAAAATGCCGTTTTTCCCTAGACAGTCCAAATCGATTCATCTCAGGCGATTTCGTCGCTAAAGGGAAATTGCTCCCACATTTGTTTTATGAAGCTATTTTTAAACTACGCTAGATCATTTATTAACTAGAGTAGTTTAAAAATCATCTTCTAAAGCCCTGAGCGCCGACAGCGGAACGGACCTAACGGAGGCGATAAAAGAAGGTACACAGTTTATTTTTACATAAAAACGTGCTTCTTAGGAAGCATTTAATCAAATTTTCATCATGCGAAAAGGGGACGAAAAAATATACGAACCAGCTGTATTTTTCCTGCCGACTGTGGGTTAAATTCACCACAAACCGCAACGGTCCAATGCACCGCGTTCCACTAAAACCCACTCGCAAGTTGATTTAAATGGCCATTAATTTACAGAATTAAACACTAAATTACTTCCATTTGTCCTATAAATTCATGAAAATGAGATTTAAAAATCATGTTATATTGTGAATTATTGTGTGAATGTTATTTGGACACTTAGGCAATTTAAAAATGTTTATCATTTCTTAAGAAATGGATAGATGTTTAGATCTAGTAATTGAATTTTGTAATTAGCTACAATTAGGTAACTAACTAATTATATGCTTTAATTTCAGGTCATCCAAGTAAGATTGTTCATATTTGTTTCAGAATGCTTCAATCTATAATAACTGAAAATGTCATTGAGTTCTCTTAATTTTTAAGAAAGTTATGGGCTTTTAACTGTCCTCTATCACAACCTTTGAGTTAAACCCCTGTCTCACAGTGCGAGTGGGCCCACGAGTGACCCCGAGTTTTCACTCGTGGTGATCACGTACGATGAACGTAGCGGCAACGTCGGAACTCGCGCGTTCAACTTGTCCACTCGTGGCGCTAACGGCAGGTACTTGGGAAACTTGTTAACTCGTGAAAAAATCAAACATGTTTGATTTTTTCCACAAGTCAAATTAACTGTTCAAGTTAAAAATTGAAACATTTAAACTCGTTGCAATAACGTAATGGCCCGTGCGTTTACCTTAGTGTCTCGTGAGTCTATCGTGGGAACTTTTTTATAATCTTAAAGGGACTGAACCAAAGATAGTCACAAAATGCTGGAGTAATTACATGTGGTTAAGTTACATGTGGCCTGTACATGAGGAGGTAAAGAGGCTTGAGAAATATAAATGCTGAAATATGCGCGGATCAACGCGGGGTATCCAGAGCTGAAAGTTGCAATGAAATGAGATTGAACAAGACGACTTTGACACAAAAAGCAGGAGTAACTCAGCGGGACAGGCGGCAGGAGAGAAGGAAAAATGCAAAAAATTGAAACTATCCCCAGGGAAAATCGAGAACCTCTTGGCTCCCTTCTCCTCAGACCTAAACGCAGCGATCCCCCCTTCTCTGTGTTATGTGTGTCAACATGCATTCATTCCTGAATTCAGAGAAAAAGGCGAATGTATTCCCCCCTCGCCCCCCGAAAACAAACCTAATCCACGTTTCCCAAACACCAGTCCGAAGAAGGGTCTCAACCCGAAACGTCACCCATCCCTTCTCTCCAGAGATGCTGCCTGTCCCGTGAGTTACTCCAGCTTTTTGTGTCTATTTTTCCCAAACACTCGTTAGAATCAAGAAGCCATCTCTTGGGCTTTATGTATGAGAACCATCTCCACTTTCAGGTTTTTTCTGGAGGGATTAAAACTAATTAAATGTGCGGAACAAACTAAAAATGCAAAACTGGAAATAAAATTAAGTTTGTCTAAATATCAAACGCGTATGCATTGCAATTTGCAGCAGAGACACTGGATAGAAAGTATTCAGTAGCGCGCACACCACACACACATATGTCCTACTTCCCGCACTTCCTACACACATACACATGTCCATGTGCTGTATATATACATTTGCGTGATTCCTGGGTTGCCTACTATATATAACTATATTGCCTACTATATTGCCTATATATAAAATGAGAGAGAGAGAGAGAGTATATATATATATAGAAACTTAGAAACATAGACAATAGGTGCAGGAGCAGGCCATTCAGCCCTTCGAGCCTGCACCGCCATTCAATATGATCATGGCTGATCATCCAACTCAGTATCCTGTACCTGCCTTCTCTCCATACCCCCTGATCCCTTTAGCCACAAGGGCCACATCTAACTCCCTCTTAAATATAGCCAATGAACTGGCTTCAACTACCTTCTGTGGCAGAGAATTCCACAGATTCACCACTCTCACAATTGCAGTACATATAATATATATATGTATTTGTAGTATAATATGTATATACATATTATATATATTATATATATTTCAATTCCAACCCCGAAGCAATTGAGAGGCGATTTCTTGGGGCCATGTAATTTAACGTGTGTCTTTGCTTTTAAAAGTGAAGCTGTTTAATTGTTTACGCTGCGCTGTGTTTTGTGTTGGGGAGAGTGCTGCTGTTACAATGCTTTCGATTCTATTCTGCCCTCCCCCTTCCACAGAAAAATGCCTAAATTTGTCTTTGTGCCCGCTCTCCTGGGAGCAATCCAAACCAGGGGAACAATGAACCCTCAGAGGCTTCGCGTTCCTTGCTCCTATATATGGACCTCGCTCGCTCGCAACTGTATGAACGCTCGATCAACCAGGCATCGGCCAACACGGAGGCCTGATTACTGAAAACAAAGTAAACTTGGACCAGACCTCATCATCTTCCTTCTGCCCACCCGTAACCATGGCACCACACTTTCAACAGAAACCTTAATATTTAAAGAATATATTATGGGACATTGGATTGTCTGAAGAAGGGTCCCGAGCAGAAACGCCACGTGTGTGTGTATGTGTGTGTGTGTGTGTGTGTGTGTGTGTGTGTGTGTGTGTGTGTGTGTGTGTGTGTGTGTGTGTGTGTGTGTGTGTGTGTGTGTGTGTCTGTGTGTGTGTGTGTGTGTGTCTGTGTGTGTCTGTGTGTGTCTGTGTGTGTCTGCTGTCGGGTCCCGGCGGCCGCTCAAAGTCAGTCACCCGAGCTGCTTCCTTCTTCTGAAGTGGCGGCCAGTCCTGCTGTCTGTGTGTATCTGTGTGTCTGTGTGTGTGTGTGTGTGTCTCTCTCTCTCTCTCTCTCTCTGTCTGTCTGTGTGTATCTGTGTGTGTGTCTGCTGTCGGGTCCCGGCGGCCGCTCAAAGTCAGTCACCCGAGCTGCTTCCTTCCTCGGAAGTGGCGGCCAGTTCTGCTGTCTGTGTGTATCTGTGTGTATTTGTGTGTGTGTCTCTCGCTGTCTGTCTGTGTATCTGTGTGTGTGTGTGTGTGTGTGTGTCTGCTGTCGGGTCCCAGCGGCCGCTCAAAGTCAGTCACCCGAGCTGCTTCCTTCCTCGGAAGTGGCGGCCAGTTCTGCTGTCCGTGCCCGGAGCGCTGCGGCAGCCACCCAAGCTAATTCACTCCCCGGCCACAATAAAACCATATAGCAATGACAGCACGGAAACAGGCCATCTCTGCCCTTTTACTCCGTGCTGAACATTACTCACCTAGTCCCATCTACCTGCACTCAGACTGGAGCGTGGCAAGTGGGTTACTGACCCCAATCCCCTCCTTCACAACGCCACACTCCCCAAATACTATGAACTGAGCTCTCCCCCCACCCCGGGAAATACAGTATTTAAAAACATAAAGCACCAAGAAATGCACTTACCACGTTATTGGTTGCTGGAGGGTGCGCATTTTCCCTTTGTAGGTCGTATTAATAGATGCGGCCGTGCTGAAATAACTCAAAGCCACAGGATGGAGATGTCTTTTAACATTGTTGCTTTATTAAAACATACCTTCATTCACGGTTGGCTCAAGAGTAACGGGAGAGAACTTGGTAACTCGGGAGAGGAAGTTGGAGCATCGCAGCAATGACATACCCGTGGGAACTCGGTTACACACTTGATCATGAACTTGAAGTCTCGTACACAACCACGAGTCTTTCACTCGGGGTACCTCGTGTGTCAACTCGCACCGTGAGACAGGGCCATAAAGTCAATGGAAACTCAATGGGAAACAAGATGCTAATTTCCGAGTATGAAAATGGCCATAACTTTTTTAATACTGAAGATATGACGTGAATTAGGTGTAAAATTAAACTTCTTTTTATGCTTTATCTGATGGGAAAAATTGCAGACTTGATTTTTAAAATCTCAACATTTTGTAACATTGCTAAGAATTGCTCATTATTTGTATGTGTGAACTCATTCACGTTTGAAGTTCACTGTTACTCATTATATTTGGCAAATGTATGGCCAATGGAAATTGGTGCCTCAGTTGGAGAGTATATTAGTTATAAGGTTGGAAAAACTTGGATTGTTTTAACCGGACCATAGGAGACTGTGGGGCGACCTGGTAGATGTACATACAATTATGAGAGGCATAGATAGATCTCCATGGATTGTCACCTTGTCGTGGTGGAGAAGCTTGTGTGGACCTGAGATCCTGAGAGCGATGCCGTCTGGAGCTATGCTCCTGCTAGGGCCACCCATGGCGGTAAGGTCGAGGGGGAGGGCTCTGACAAAGAGCAATCCAACCAAGACCTCAATGGTGGAACAGGCAGAGGATGATGGCTGACCTTAGTGGAGCATTACAACGGATGGGAAGGCGGATGAAGGCTGCAGCAGGAAAGGGTCTCCGGTCGTCTTGGACTCCATGCCACTGAATCCTGACCCAGATCTGGGTCAGGATCCATCAAGGACTGTGGGATGGCTGTCTATGCACCAGTCCCCCCATGTTAAACAAAGTCACGCACAGGCGTCCTCCATATAGGGAATAGCACCCTGGAGACACTCATGGTCAGGGGGCCTAAGAAGATAGAATGGATGGTCAGTCTTTCTCCCAGGATGGAAATGTCAAATACGAGAGGGCATAGGTTTAAGGTGAGGGAGGGGAAATTTAAAGGAGATTTGCAAGGCAAGTTTTTTTTACACTGAGTAGTAGGCGCCTGGAATGCACTACCAGGAAGTAGATATGATAGCAATGTCTTAGAGGCATTGAGGCAGGCACATGAACAGGCAGGGAATGGAGGGATATACACCGTATGTCAGTATATGGTATTAGTTTGGATTGGACTGAATATAGACATTATTTGCAATGAATATAGACATTGTTAGCCAAAATGCTTGTTCCCATGCTGTACCGTTCCATCTTCTGACCAAATGTAAAAGATGACAAGGAGTACAGTGGAATCCATTTCTAACCATAACAAGAATCAGGGTAGAATCACTTCCTCTCTATGCCAGGCCTGGTAGAACATTATATTGCTGATTGATGCAAATATGGTAAATTTCATTGAAATTATTATACTTATTATAATGTTAATGTTATTATCTCACCAGTAATCCACTTTAGCTGGGCAATGAGGTTAGTGTGCAGAGTACTGCTGCATTGTGTGATTGTAATTGTTACGTTTGTCATTCATTCAGATGTTAATGAACAACTGTGCAGATGAAGGATTCCTTTCAGGCAGAGCAGCTAATAACTCTCTCTTCTTAACAAAGGATTATGGAAAGGGAAATGTGTGTCTGACAGAACACAGAGAGTTGAATAAAGGGGTCATTTTCAGATTGGCAATCAGTACCTTATAGGTTGTCACATGGATCAGTGCTGGACCCACGACCATTCATAATCTACATTGATGAACTTTGAACTTGATCAGATTCTTTCCCAGTGCCATTTTTCTGCATTATCTTTATATGCCATTATTTCCTTAATATTTAGAAACCCTTTGCTTTTTGCACAAATGGACACAAGGACTAAAGGGGCTGTCCCACTTGAGCAACCTAATTGGCGAGTTTAGAAGAGCTTAGGAGAGTTTGAAAAAATGTCATGTTGAAGACCTCGTTTGACTATGTAGACCTCCTTCGACCTCCTTCAACTATGTTGAAGACTAGCTTCGACTAGCTTCGGGAAAATTGGACACCGAATAGTGGAGAGTGAAGACGACCTCCTTCGATCATAGGCCATTTAAGACTGTGGTCAGAAAAAACTTTTTCACCCAGAGAGTTGTGAATTTGTGGAATTCCCTACCACAGAGGGCAGTGGAGGCCAATTCACTGGATGGATTTAAGAGAGAGTTAGATACAGTTGTAGGGGTTAGTGGAATCAAGGGATATGGGGAGAAGACAGGCACAGGTTATTGATTGGGGACGATCAGCCATGATCACAATGAATGATGGTGCTGGCTCGAAGGGCCGAATGGCCTCCTCCTGCACCTATTTTCTATGTTTCTATGATCTCCTTCGACCTCCCTTCAACCTCCCTTCGACTATGATGAAGACTATCTACGACTACTTTTGACTACCCTCGATTACCTACGACTAACATGCCGACCTACTACGACTAAACATACGAGTAAAAAAAAGCGACCTTTTTTTACTCGCGGGCATTTTTCAACAGGTTGAAAAATACGCCGTGACCTAGCTGAAGCCTCGAGTACACGGGGACTACTCTCGAGCATGAAGGAGAGTTACAAAGACCTCCTACAACCTCGTGTCGACCATGCTGCGAGTATGAGTATGGGCAAACTCGCCAGAACTCGCGGATTAGGTCGCCCAAGTGGGACAGCCCCTTTAGCCTCACAGTTCTTCTGAACTCAGACTGAGGTTCTAATAGCACCCTCAGATCTTAAGAATTTCTCACCTCTCACTTCTGAACTCTCAGCCTCTTGCCTCATTCATAAAATCTGCAACCCCAGAAGATACCCTGGAAACATTTTGTTGCATTAATTCTAGAGCAAGTGCATCCTCTTTAAAGCAAGGGGATGAAAAGCGTACACAAATCTCTACTTGGAGTCTTAATGCAGAGTTCAGGAGAAGATAGTTGAATCGTTGAATCTTCCAGAAAGAGGCTTTTATAAACAACTTGGTTTCTGCTGACTTCCTTAAAAATATTCTAATTATTACCCATCTTTTGTTCCCCCCTTGCAGGTTTGCAACTTTTTTTATTTTCTAAATTTAGTTTAGTTTGGAGAAACAGCGTGCAAACAGGCCCTTTGGCCCACCCCGGCCAGCGATCCCTGCACACTGACACTATCCTACACACACTAGGGACAATTTATACATAGGGGTCAAGGAAAGAGCGTTCACGTCGCAGCCCTGTTTCCACCAATCTTTCCACCAACGCGCACAAGAAGCGCAAGACAGACACCATTGTGCAGTTGCTGAGAAGTGTGTTCAGTTCTGGCTGAACAACTTCTAACCTTGTATGTGGACTCGATAAGAAGAAGAATTTATACATACACCAAGCCAATTAACCTGAACACCACCAGGTACAGAGCTGCAGGTGGCCAAGTAACCCTTTGCAACCACATAACTCAAAATGCACAGCGTGCAAATCACAATATATTTGGTCCTTGTTTAGCTAGTTGTTCAAATGAAAATGCTGAGCCTACTACACACAGCAACATCCCAGAGAAGTTACGCAATGATGGGTAATTGACTTTGTCAAGATTGGCAAAAGAAGCTGCTACTGATCATGAAGTTAAATCAAAGTAACATCATTTCCTGAAGTGCAACTAACTCCTTTGTGGCAGATCATTTCAATTATATGTTATTTTATTGTATGTAAAACAGTCAAAATAAATTGCCCGGGGATAGGCACCTGCTGATTGAGGCTTTGTGGCAAATTACAGGGCATTACCTTTTATCTTAGGTTGAATAAAGAATTAACATTAAAGGAATAAGGACGAAATTTACACAAGTAGATGTCATTTCCCAATCTTGGGCTGATGTATAACATTCTTCCTTCTGAAGCAGGAAGTTAAGAGTTTGAAATGAGACTACATATTAAACTGAAACATAACCTCCTTCCTTTGTATCCAGCTCCCCTAGCAGCAAACAACATCCTATTAGTTATAGATAGACACAAAAAGCTGGAGTAACTCAGCGGGGAGTCAGGCAGCATCTCTGAAGAAAAGGAATAGGTGACGTTTCGGGTCGAGACCTTCTTCATATAGTTTAAACCAACATCTGTAGTTCATTCCTGCACATTATATTAGCTTTCCTAAATACTTGCTGCACCTGCTTACTGACCTTCTGTGAATTACATTGTCAGTTATGGAGTTTGGAAACAGGTTCCATGGGCCCAACGTCCGTGCTGACAAGGATGCCACATCTAAACAAGTACCTTTTACCAGTATGTGGCCTACATGCCTCGAAAACATTTCTATCCTGCACTAGGTCATTCAAATGTTTCTGCATCTCAGAGGACTGTATTCTCTAACCTTTTGGATTTTATGCTTTTTTTTAAAGTCCTACCAAAATGGACAACGTCATACTTTCCTTTATTAAACATATTTTGCCAGATCTTTCTTAAGCTACTTAATTTTCTTCAGCTATCTTTGCCCCATTGCCTTCTTCATGACTTAGCTATCTTTTTGTCATCAGCAGATTTAGCAGTCATACCTTCAATAGCTTCACCCAAGTCATTTATATAATTTGTAAAATGCTGAAGCCTCACAACACAATACCATGACATCATTTCAAACATGTGTTGGAAGGAACTGCAGATGCTGGTTTAAATCGAAGATAGGCACAAAATGCTGGAGTAACTCAGCGGGACAGGCAACATCTCTGGAGGGAAGGAATGGATGACGTTTCGGGTCGAGACCTTTCTTCAGACTAATGTCAGGGTAGTGGGTGGTGCATGGATAAGGAAGTGTGTAGATAAGGATGTGTAAGGTGTGAAAACAGGACAAAGGGAATGGAGATCAAGGAATGTAGAATAGATCATTGATAGTTGGTAGAAGGTAACAACAAAGCAGTTAGTAGCAGTTAGCATAACCAGCCGCTATGATGAAGTTTTGCCAGCCGTTGGTACTCGGGGCATCAGGTAGGTCGGGCCGTTTTTTCCAGTCTGATAAAAAATGTCCACAAGTAAAAAAATAGCCCCGAGTACCTACGGCTGGCATAACGAGCCGCTACGATATATCCACGGACTCCTACAGTCTCCCACGGACTCGTTACGAACATTCTGCAAGTTTGAATCAAGGGGAAAACTCAGGAGAATTCATGAATAACTCGGGAAAGCGGGACAGGCCCTTTAGGAGATAATAGGACATTACTCTGGCCCTGAATAAGTTTGTTATATAAATATCTGACGCATGGTCTCCGACCTGAAGCATTTAACTTCTTTCCCCACAGATGCGGACTGACCTGTTGAGTATTTCCACAATTCCCTATTATTATTTTCGACCCCCAGCACATGTTGCTTTACTTATTGATTTACACATTTGTTCTGAAGTTGCGGTTCCTCTGAGGGGAGGTGTAAAACTGCTCCAGCATTTTGTGTCTATTTTTGGTATGAAACTGGCAACTGTCCCTGTGCAGAGGTTTACTTCGTGGGCATGAAGTAAACGTTGACAGTTGGGACAGCGCGCAAACACAATTAGATGTGATTCCACACACATTTAAACCAACCAGAAAGTAATAATGCGACTTTCTTTCAGGGCTGACACCAGCCGCTGCAGTGACAGACGGGTTTGGGCAGCCGGTTGCCAAGAGACCGATTACACTTTCCATACTCTGCAGATTCCAACAAGCACTCCCCGGCCTTTATTGTCAAGAGATTAAGTGGCCACATGACCGTATTTATTCGGTACAATACTTCCCCGTTTCGCCGGACACGTGGGATGGGACAGCCGGGGAGACACAGCAGCTCTGAACTGAAATCGATGGTCATACAGGAACGGCTTTCTTTTAACCCCCTCCCCAACAATTCAAAAAGTGGATCTTGAAGACATTCTGATTTTGTTTGCGGGTGATCATTGGTGAGCTAAGGGGGGGGAAAGTGTGAAGTTGTAGCCCGGAGCGGGACCAGGGGTTAAAGTGCCGGGCTGGCGTTACAATGACCGCGCACCGGCCCAGCGCCGACCCACGCCGCCCGCCACAGTTTGCATCGGACAGCGGGGATGAAGCTTTGCCCTGCGACGCCGAGCTGGAGATGAACCCCTTTGACGGACTGCCTTACTCTTCGCGCTATTACAAACTCTTGCGAGAAAGGGAGCGGCTGCCCGTGTGGGAGGCTAAGGACGCCTTCGTGGCGAGTTTAGCAGCCTCTCGCTTTGTCATCCTGTCCGGAGATGCTGGCATCGGCAAAAGCAGTCAGGTAGTCTGTAGCCAAATGAACTAACTGTACCATGCGGAGAAAATAACGCGTGTTGAACTCTGGCAGCGTGTCTGTGTGTGCATGGTGTTGTCAGCGGGGACAAGGCTGGTGGTGGGGGGGGGGGGGAAGCTGGCCTTAAGGCGCTATCCAACAGCTTGGCGCCCCCACAGATTTGAAAAAGGCGCCAATGGTATCAAAGATGTAACTATTCAGGAGTTGTAGGACCACTGAGGTACAAATACCTGCCATCCAATGTGGAGGAATTTGTCCAGGCGAGCTGGAGGGAGACTCCATCACAGAATCGCAGTTTCTGCTGCTCTGACCTTATTTGAAAGGCTGTCATTGTCGAGTAACCCTGGCAGAAAGAAACGCAATGTAACTGTGTGTTTTGTTTATGCTGTTCCATCATCCAGATAATGTGCACAATTGTTTAACTTAATCGGTCATGCTTGAACAAGTTCATTCTTTTAATGAAAATCCTATTCAGTTTTTAACGAAATCTAACGTTCCCTCCCGTTTATTTAAACAAAAAGGCTATAAACATTGGAAACATTTCGCTTGGATCTCGCACATTATTTAGAATATAGAACAGTACAGCACAGGAACAGGTCCTTCAGCCCACACCATCTGTGCTGAACATCGCGTCAAGACAAAACAATGTAATTTTCCTACACATGAGCCGTCACTTTATTTTCTGCATTTCTATGTGCCTAACTAAAATCTGTTTAAACACCTCTATTGTATCTGCCTCCAAAACTATTTCTGGCTGCACGTTCTAGGCACCATCATCCTTTGTGCTAAAACTATTTGCCCTGCACATCTCCCCCTTTAAATTTGCCCCTCTCACCTTAAAGATATGCCCTCTAGTCTTTGACATTTCCACCCCAGGAGAAAGGTTCCGACTGTCTACAGTATAATATGTAATAGCTGCTAACTCAGGGTTTGTAGGATCTATTTTCATACATAAGAGGAATTTCAGGAATTCAATGATGACTTCTGTGGGTTGCATAACTTGCTCTGTTGGAAGATCAAATGCTGTTCCTCGACCTTGTGTTTAGGCTACATGGGAATGGCGTGCGAACGGATAGGCTGAATGAGAAATTGATAGAGAAATAAAAAGTCAGGAAGTGAAAGCTCAGGATCGCCCTTGCAGGCTGAGTAGAGGTGATCTGGGCTGCATCCACATCTTTCTTGCAATTTCTTGCGGTCTTGGGCAGAGCAGGGTGCTGACTCTTGGGTCCAGAAGTTTGGAGATGAGTGGTTGGGATTATGGTGTGAAGGCAGACGTACCACCAATAAATAGAAGTCTGACATAAGTATCCTTGTTATCCATATGTTCTAGGGATGAGCGTAGGGACCAGGCAATGGCATTTACTGTGCACCCGTTGCGATGGTAGGTGAATTGCAGTGGATTAAGGATGTGTGGAGGCTGGAGTGCAAACTATACTTTGAGTGCAGTTAAAGGAGAAGTTGTTTATGTGAGAACGCGTTCAGCCAGCGAAGGAGGATGGTGATGAAAGGGAACTGTTAAAGAAGGAACTGCTGATGCTGGAAAATCGAGGGTACACAAAATGCTGGAGAAACTCAGGGGTGCAGCAGCATCTATGGAGCGAAGGAGATAGGTAACGTTTCAGGCCAAAACCCTTCTTCAGACTGATAGGTGGTGGGGGGAGGCGGGGGGAAGAAAGGAAAAAGGAGGAGGAGGAGGAGCCCGAGGGCTGAGGGAGAGGTAGGAAGGGGAGGAGACAGCAAGGGTCAACAGAATTGAGAGAAGTCAATGTTCATGCCAAGAGGATGCAGACTCCCCAAGGTGCTCCCATATGAGGTGCTGTTCCTCCAATTTGCGGTGTTCCTCACTCTGGCCATGGAGGAGGCCCAGGACAGAGAGGTCGGATACGGAATGGGAGGGGAGTTGAAATGCTGAGCCACCGGGAGGTCAGGTTAGTTATTGCAGACCGAGCGGAGGTGTTCGGCAAAACGATCGGCAAGCCTCCGCTTGGGTCTCACCGATATAGATCAGCTGGCATCTAGAGCAGCGGATGCAATAGATGAGGTTGGAGGAGGTGCAGGTGAACCTCTGTGGGACCTGGAAGGACTGCTTGGGTCCTTGAAAGGAGTGGAGGGGGGAGGTAAAGGGACAAGTGTAGCATCTCTTGCGGTTGCAAGGGAAAGGGTGGAGCGGGAGGGAGACGGGGGGGGAGATGGGAAGATGTGGCGAGTGGTGGGGTCACGTTGGAGGTGGCGGAGGACTATGTGTTGTATGTGCCGGCTGGTGGGGTGAAAGGTGAGGACCAAGGGGACTCTGCCCTTGTTGCGAGTGGGGGGGATGGGGAGAGAGGGCAGTGTTGCGGGGTATGGAGGAGACCCTGGTGCGAGCCACAACTATAGTGGGGGCCCCGGGAACTGGTCGTGTTCAAGGAAGAAGCAAAGGATCCTCATACCAACCTGTTTTCCACAGATGCTGCCTGACGTGCTGAGGATTTCCATCACTTGCATTTATTTCCTGAATTGCCAGTGCTTTGTACTTCACCACTGCAACACTTTTTAAACAATTTTTCTCTTCCTCTTCATTCTTCTTCATGTTTATATTTCCTCAAAATAGATTACTCGCAGTTAACAAGCTTTCACTTCTTTCTTGCCAACTCGCACCAACACTTCCTGTGTCATTCTGATTTTTTAGATGCAGACAGACATTCACTTTGATTTGCCTCTCTTCACTCCTCTTCCCACATCCTTTCTCTGAAACTAAAAAAGTTTTTCTAATTTCCTTGATTTGAAACATTAATTCTCTTTTTTTTCTCCATTGATGCTGCCTGACCTGAGCTTTTCCAGCATTTTCTCTATTAATTTTACATTTCCAGTATTTACAGTTTCTTTTGTTTCCACCACTAAAGCTAGAATTTAGTGTTATTTTTCCTATTAAATGTAATACTCATTCCTTGCTTATAATCTACATTTTAAAAGTATTTTTAGTTATCTCTCAGTTGTTCAGTGTTCTTTCCTGTACAAATTCATAAATGAAATCTTGTTGACAGCAGTTTTTATCTTGGGAACTGTATATTAATAGAAACAATCTTGCTGATTAGAACAAGATATTTTGGTGTTTTCTATAAAGGAGTGTTGATTTTAAAACTAAATGACATTTAAACTTTTAACTCTTCAATCAATTTCTTTCTGCTTTTAAATATCTGGCAGCCCTCCAAGAGTATTAACCACTAGCAATGCTTAAAACATTCCAGGAATGCCTATTACTCCTGCTGAACCCAGTTTTTATGATATTTGTAAAATAGCAGTCAGGAAGTCACCCGAGGAAATAAATACTGAAAATGCTGGAAATACTCAACTGGTCAGGTAAAGTCTGTGATGGGATAACTCTATCATGTGGCTACAAAGAACTACAGATGCTGGTTTAAAAACAAAGACACAAAGTGCTGGAGTATCTCAGTGGGTCAGGCAGCAAATCTGGAGAGCATGAATAAGTAACTTTTCGGGTCGAGACGTTACTTCAGACAGAGTTAGCATGTCAGGTTATGATGAAAAATCACTGACATGAAGTCTTAATTCTGTTTCTCTCTCCATGGATGCTGCCTGACCTGCTGATATATTCTGACATTTTTAGAGTTCCAGCATCTGTAGTGTTTCTCTACTTTTAGGTAATATGAAAGAACTAGAAATGAGAATGACCATATCCTTCTTTAGAGCCCAGAGGTTCTCTTTTGCAGATGTTTCAAACTCCAGGAATTTCCTTTTTAAAGTGATACTTGAAGGACATTACAAAAATTGGTGGAAATTAAAAGCAATTTTCCTTATTATAGATCTAACATTTGGTCATGAACTAACTGAACTTGTATGTAGTAGGATGGAACTGCAGATGCTGGTTTACACTAAAGACAGACACAAAATGCTGGAGTAATTCAATGGGTCAGGCAGCATCTCTGGATAGAAGGAATGAGTGATATTTTGGGTCGAGACTTCTGTCTGTAGAATGGTCTCGACCCGAAACGTCACCCATTCCTTCTATCCAGAGATTCTCCCTGTCCCGCTGAGGTACTCCAGCATTGCGGGTCCATCTTTGGTGAACCTATATGTAGTGTTGATCTGTGAAGTTTATCAGTGTTTTCTACTGTCAGAATCTACTTTGCAAAACATTGTTGACTCTTTTGGGTTTACAGTATGCTTTCAAACTTTATTATAAACTTTTGAGAGATATATCACAGTGAATGGCAGGGTTCTGGGGAGTTTTGTAAAGTAGAGGGATCTTGGAGTTCAGGTACATAGTTCTTTGAAAGTTAAGTCATAGGTTGATAGGTATTTAACCAGGCCTTGAGGGCCTGAGCTATAGGGAGAGGTTGAGGAGGCTAGGTCTTTATTCTTTGAAGCGCAGGAGGATGAGGGGTGATCTTACAGAGATGTATAGATCATGAGGGGAATAGATCAGGTGGACACAGTCTCTTGCCATGGGTAGAGAAATCAATAATCAGAGAACATAGGTTTAAGGTGAGAGGGGTAAAATTTAATAGGAACCTGAGGGGCAACATTTTTCACACAAAGAGTGGTGGGTATATGGAACGAGCTGCCCGAGGAAGTAGTTGAGGCAGGTGCTATCACAACATTTAAAAGATAGTTGGACAGGTACATGGATATGAAAGGTTTAGAAATATATCGGCCAAATGCAGGCAGGTGGGGCTAGAGTAGCTGGGGCATCTTGGTTGGCGAGGGCAAGTTGGACTGGAGGGCCTGTTTCCATGCTGTATGACTCTACGACACTATAACTAGAGGGTGACAATGTATTGTGGAGGGAGAATTGAGAATGGAATAACCCCCAAAAAATGAAGAGTTGAATAATATTACAAATAACAAACATTTTAATTCGGAGTCACGTGAGTGACTACGTGAAAAACCCGCCAGCCCGCACGCGCGTCATTACATCTAGCGCATGGCGCGATGACTGACTGGCAGGCGAGCTGCTCCTGTCAGCGGTAAGTTTAAACCTGCAAGGTAAGTTTTTAAACTTATTCCCAGGTTGTGTTTTCTTTTGCAGGATTCTCTGTTTACAGAGTCTTCCTGCTGAATTTCGTGGGCAAATTCCGGGCTGCCCGCGGGGAACCCTTCATGGACCACGGGGAATCCCAGTCAGACCGCAGGCAATCCCGGTCATGACCTCGGGGAATCCCGGCCACGGACCACGGGGAACCCGCTACTGAGACCACAGAAGTGTGGGTAGCGGGCAGCGGTCGACTTTGCTTTTGATTCACGGAGCCAGCAGCTTCAGACTGGTGCCGGTAGTACCTAGGCAACCCCGTTTGGCGGGTTAGCCACAAAAATATATCTCCCTCTCTGCGGAGGGGAGCGTGGGGAGGTGCCCCGTTCATTCAAACAAGTCAGGGCAGGTGCACCTAGTCAACCCCGCTTGGAGGGTTAGCCACAAAATTATATCTCCCTCTCTGAGGAGGGGAGCATAGGGTAGAGGCCCTTTAACTCAAACGAGTCAGGCCAGGAGGATTCCTCATGGAGAGAATCCCCTCCTTCAATGGGTAATGTCCTTAAACGTTCTAAACCCACACAGAGCACCTGATGGAGAGGTGCTCCACAATTACATACTCCAAAGGAGGGAGTTATCAGCACGGGTCTCCTCGGGAGTCCGTGGCAGTGGCACCTGTTTCAGGGCTGCACAATGTCTTCCTCTCTGAGGAGGGGAGCATTCAGGGTCAGTTTCAGTCTGACTCAGAGCAAAAATCCTGACATAGGTCCACAGGAGGGGCCATGTCAGCGCAGGTATCCTCAGGGGCCTGCGGCAGCACCTGTTCTCAGGGCTGGCTACGAATCTCCCTCTCTATGGAGGCGAGTGCGAGTGGTCAGTGTGTAACTGACTTCAAATTCAACGTATGTTCGTGGAACATACTGGAGCACATGCATATGGCTTCAAGGAAATACTCGCAAACGAAAGGGCTACTGCCATGGGCAGAAAACTCGGAAGGGGCCAGACTTCCCCTCACGGCCGGCAGTGAACAGCGCTATAAGGGGTGCCATTGGAGAAAAGAAACCAGCCGCCGAGGCTTCTCTTCAGGTAAGGCTTATTCCAACAGGTATACCTGGATGAGGAAGCAAAAGCTGTTGGACCAATCAAGGTACCAACGACGAACAAAGCTTCATCGTTTCGGCGACGACACACCCCCCGCCTCATCGGCAGTAAGCAGTTCACTGAAGCTGATGGCAGCTTGAAAGCTGGGCAGAGGTCTTTCAGGCCAAGGTCCAAGCCGGTCTCAGGAAATATGGATCAAGGACCGGAATAGAACCCACATCAGGGGCCCTTGGGCTTGCCATAAGACCACTGGTAGCCATGGACGTGTGTGTGTGGTTCTTCCGAAACATAGGGTATGTGGACCATTTACAAGTTGGTAATATTTACGCTTGTTTTTTGTACAAATGACAATGATAACATGAGATTCAGATTCATTGATTACATGTGATTGGTTTATTTTTGCACAGTATACAAGAGTTCTAAGCATGGCTTGGAATTAGGGCCAGAGTTGCCTTTCGAGGCAGGCCCAATATTATGGCCAAAATTACCTTCCGAGACAGGCTCGGGAATTTGGTCAAAGTTGTCGTTCGAGATAGGCACGGAATTATGGCAGGTGTGGCCCGTTCATTGTGAATGGAGAATGTCGGTTCATCTTTGATTTAACTCGTATGTGCAACAGAGACTTTTCAGAATGTGGAATCTTGTTCCTGTTAAACAACTGAGGTCCATTCTCAGGGATCATTGGAGACATTTGAATGGGACAATGATAACAGTTGCGAAATGGGCTAACTTCAGCTCCCGGGTTATTTACCAAATTATTAAACCGGTGCTTGAACTGCCAAATGCTCAAAAACACTTGTTCGGGCTTATCTGGATGGTATTCTAAACGCTGTTTCAGCTGCAAATTATAATTAAGAAATTAAGGTTCCTCATCTATCCAGTTAAATTTTTAGTTGATACCAACTACCATTATTGATTATTGGGGTTTACCTTTAATTATTAATTTGTCTGTGCCTCCGCCCTGGGCAAGAGATTGGAAACAATTGAAGCCTGTAACAACCTTGTTGTTATAAAGCAGCCCTCTATTCATTAAGAGTAATTGGCAATTAGCAACTGGGTTTCAGCTGTGCAAATTGGACCTTTGTATTATCAGAACTTAAAACATGCAACGTAGTAACTTCTCAGTTGCCATGCAGGTCATTGTTAACAGATCTATGCAATTACCAGCTGAAGCCACCAAAGTCACAATGGTGGACAGACAGTATTCAGCATTGCTCCAGTACTTTTGGTCATTTAACCTTCAGTTATGTTACAAATTGATGCCAGGGCTCAAAGATTGGAAATTACTATCCCATCTCTAGTCACAGAGGCAGATGGGATGTGCATGAGTTACCAATCCCTCAGTTATGTGGTATCAACTACCTAAAATCACTAAGTGCATTCTATAGGTTAAAGGCTTATTGTGCGAATATGCATATCTGCATGCTCACCTATAAGTTGACACACTACGGTGGTGGCATTTATTAATCACATGGGTTCAATCATGCTAATATCCTGAGGTTTACCTAACCTCATTTGGCGCTGGTGCATCATCACGTAAATCAATGACAACACAGAAAGGATGTTGGATCACAAAGTATTTAATGACATTGTGGATTGATGGAACACCAAATATCAATTTGTTTGCATCTTGTCTCAATCACCAGTTGCAAAATATCTGGCATAGCGGCCATTCTCAGGGGCAGTGGCGATGGATGCATTCTCGCTACACTGGGGAGGAATGTTCGTTATGTCTTTCCTCCATTTTGCCTCATCAGTTGGTGCTTGCTTGAAAACCAGCAAGACTCTGCCTCAGGCTTGATAGTGCCTGACTGGCCTACTCAGCCATGGATCCACTTGTACTGCAAATGATAACAGAACCTTTTATGGCTGTTCCCAAACGCAGAAATCTGCTGGTTTACCCCGTGACTGGGGAGAACCATCCTCTGCATGAGAAACTAAAATTGTTGGGTTGCAGACTATGAGAAGACCTTTCCTGAGGTACGGACTGTCAGGTTGTACGGTGGATGTAATCACTGCAGCCTGAAGAGATAGTACCAAGAAACTACATCTCCTATATCAAGGAATGGTAAGTGTCCTGTTTACTGTCCAATATATCGTATGACACGGTACATATAACAGATGTCTTGGTATTCCTCTCAAAGCTATATTTCATAAGAGATGGAGTTATAGTGCTATAAATTGTGCTAGAAGTGCCTTGTCATCATACTTCCTGCTGGGGTCGGGACACCACACTGTCGGATCTCGACTTCTGATATCCAGATTTATGAAGGATATCTTGAACTCAAATTCCCCCAGGCCCAGGTACTCGGAGATATGGGATGTTATGTCCTGCTGACGCTGCGTCGCTGGTGGGCTCCAGCTACATTCCTGTCCTCTGTCTAAATCACCTACAAAGTGGTTATCCTCATGGCGCTGGGTTCAGTGCAACAGGTCCAGTCGTTGCATAAGCTACGACTGGACAGGATGGTTACAGCTGCAAATAATATGATACTTATGTTCATGACTTAGTCTTGCAGAGTAGACCGGGGGCATCAGGTCTCAAACTAGTTTCATGGCATACCCCATGGATCTTTGGTTGTGTGTGTGGTCACACATCTATACAGTTATTATGTCACCTAAGCCTTAGAGGCTCTGAATTAGCAATGTTTGTTAGTTACAAAAACCTCATACGTAGGTATAAGTATAGACCATCCCCAGGTGATTCAACAGGTTTTGGCTTGTGTAGGAGTGAACACTGATGTTGTCAAATCTCACTCCACCAGGGCTGCAACAACATCAGCAGCAAGGGTTACGGATTTTTCGCTGGACCTCATCCTAGCGGCTGCAGGATGGTCAAACAAGCGAATTTCCAAATGTGTTACAACAAACCCATTGCCAGACCGGGGGTATTTGCTAACACTATTTTAGGTTCTATTTTAATTCCTCCTGGATGAGTGGGATTACTTTAATTATCATTTCGTCATTAAAACGCATCAGCATGTTTGAATCTATGTCGTGTTTTATTAAATTTCACTCATCCCTGGTCAATTGATGCAGTGTGTGATGCATGGACGCGTTTCCACGGCATGAAATCACAGAGCTTTGAAATCTTTACGTAGTCACTCGCGTGACTCCGAAGTAAAATAGTAAGATTAAACGAGAACTTACCAGTTTGATCGGTTGACGATCATGATTGTTTCCTTTGTTATCTTTTGCAGATTCCCCAGTGGTGTGCAGAATATTGCCTCTCCTCCAAGTATCAGCATGGGTCTGTGGTGTGCATGAAATCACAGAGCTTTGAAATCTTTACGTAGTCACTCACGTGACTCCGAAGTAAAATAGTAAGATTAAACGAGAACTTACCAGTTTGATCTTTATTTTATGAGGAGTTACGATGAGGGATTACGTGCCATCCACTCCCAACCCTCTCTCATAAAAGTCAGCTGGTAGTTCTAGTTTCTCGAATCTTACTATATTCAATTCAACAACTGTTAACTGTGATTTCACACCGCTGCTTTGAAGATTGAAGCGCATGCGGGCGGGCGGGTTCTTCATGTAATCCCTCATCGTAACTCCTCATAAAATAAAGATCAAACTTCACTGGTAAGTTCTCATTTAATCTTACTATTAATATACCTAATGCAGAATAAATGATGGTAATCATAAGCTGAAGGGAACCACAGGAGATTCATATATAAAATTAGTGGATTATTTATATATATATATATATATATATATATATATATATATATATATATATATATATATATATATATATATATATATATATATATATATATATATATATATATATATATATATATATATATATAAATATATCTATATATGCTTGTATTCATGTTTAGTATGACTTTGATTGGACATTACACAAACAAAGCTTTTCACTGTATCTGTACACATGGCAGCTATAAAAAATACCAATAAGTACATATTGACAAGGCATGTATGCAAAATCACTGTGTTTATTAATTCGTTTTTGTTACTGTTCTGAAACTAGTTATCTGTCAATGTTGAATCTTAGCTGCCAAAGTATGCTCAAAAGCCGTGACGATCATGATTGTTTCCTTTGTTATCTTTTGCAGATTCCCCAGTGGTGTGCGGAATATTGTCTCTCCTCCAAGTATCAGCATGGGTCTGTGGTGTGCACACAGCCGGACAAGCAGATGGCTGTTTGCCTTGCTCTTCGTGTGGCAGATGAGATGGATGTCAACATTGGGCATGAAGTGGGCTACGTAATTCCATTTGAAAACTGTTGCATCAATGAAACTATCCTGAGGTCTGTGTGCTTCTAAATCACTTCTGGTGACCCTTGTTGAAGCATTACTCAAATGGGAAACAATAGAGGTCATGCAGCTGCACGCCCCTTTTCAAGTAGCTGATGCCATATGTTGCTCCTTAGCATATATATTACTCTTTACATGGATTACCAATAGAGTGCAATGATAATGACAGACAATGAGGAAGGTGAACAGGAGGGGAACAAAATAAAGGAAAATCTGAGTGAAACAATTTGTACAAAGGAATGGATATAATTTAACATCGAATAATAAATTACGTTTTTCATAAAAACTTGAGCTGATTTAAGATAGTTTTATTTTAAAGCCTGAGGAAGAATATTTTTACTTGATACTTGTCGAAGAAACTTTTACTTCTGTCTGGTCTAACACAGAAAACAGTACTGACATTCCATTTTGCATACTTCCAAGCAATAAATTAAATTTATTACTTTAGAATGCAAAGCAACATTTCAGGAAGGATTATTTTTTTTAAATGGCAATTCTGGCACTGTGCTATACATGTAGCTAATACCTTCACAATTTAATCTGACCCTTTTTCTCTTATTTATATGTAACTTTGTGCATTTATTTTTATGATAATTAAACAGAAAATTTATGGCACAGAAATTCAAGATAAAAATATAGCTGCTTTCTTTTTCAATCACACCACACTACTTTTTGTTCTTCCTTTCTTTTACATTTGAATAGGCTGAATTATTTCTTGTCTGACAGGGCAGCTTACGCTATCACGTCTCGGCTTTTAAATTGCTGCTTGAGATGAAGTGCAGAAGGTTCGTAAGCAAGGGTAGAATACCTTCCCCTCTCGATTCCTGAGAAATGGACTTTCTCCCAATCCATATGGCTCCAATATATTTTGGACTAATTGCAAAATAAGAGCAGTCCCTCCTCTGCACTTCCTCTCAAGAACACCAGCAGTTTTTAAAAAAAACCTCTAGGTAAGCTTGTCAAATTGAGGTTCGCCACTAATTCTGTATTGTTGAATTTAATTTCACATATGGTCGAAAGTCAATCCCCTGACAAGTGATTGTCTCTATTATTCTGCTGGAGTTCTGTCAGACTTGAAAGATGTACACATAGGCGAGGGAAGGGGTTCAGTTTAAGGGCGGTGGGGGATGTGTGGCTCTAACCCATTTATTTTCTCATTCAAGCAAGTTCAAATAAAGCCATCCAAATAACATTCTCCTAATGTCCTAGGTATAGCACAGATGAAATGCTTCTGCAGGAGATGATGTCAGACCCTCTACTGAAACACTATGTAGTTATCATTGTAGATGAAACTCATAAAAGAACGGTATGGACAGATGTGCTGCTGGGTCTTCTGAAAGACATTGTGAGACAGAGAGCAGAACTAAAGGTTGTAATAATAACCTCCCCTCACATGTCCAATATACTGCACACGTATTTTGGTGAAGCGCATCTAATACAAGTGGAGAGTAAAGAGGACACTGAGGGTCCACTCGAGGTTGTTTACAGTTCCATGCCTCAAGAAAACTATTTCTTACCAGCACTTGGACTGTTGTTTAACATACACAATACAAGGGAGAAGGGCGATGTTGCAATGTTTCTATCCTGTAAAAAGGTAAGCTTTTTGTTGTTCTCTACATTCCTTCTAAAAGCAAAAGGCAAAAATGGTGATGAATACACAACTGGCATGGCAGTGAAGAAACAACTATTAAAAACAAAAATCAGAAATGAGTACAACTAGTGGCTAATGTCTTCATACCCATTACATACAGATTCATTTAAGACATGACTAATGATGAATTATTTGGCCTGGTTCTCCAAATGTAATGACATTGTCTTAAACGTAGCCATTGACTATGAAAGACAGACATATGTTTTTTATGTCAGTATACTTAATTTGGTCATACTGTGACACAACCTGCCAGTGCATTTTTTAAGCAACTCCCCGCTTGCCCTGCTCCAGTTATGTTATTGGCTTTTGCTTGTAACTCAGTTATTTTGAAAAAAAGTACATTTCCAGAAAATGTTTTCACATTATGCACGTGTAATTTAATATCGCATGTTACACAATCAATTTTTTTCTGCCTTCGTCTGCTTCATAAGTATCACTGGTACTCCAATATCTTTCAGGTTTTCTTTCCTCCTGTGTGAGGCTTAAAAATGTTGCTAAAGCTTCTGGCAAAGGAGCATCATAACTATGTTCACTCTATAGAGATATGTCCTTTCACCCAGGGTCACTGAAGGGTAAATGACTTTTTGTTTGACTCTCATCTATATTACTAAATTGGACATTAATCATAAAACTTATGAACCTTAAATGTTATTCAGTCTTGCACTATAGACCATAAATTAAACCCAGTATCATTTTGAGTGAATGAATTGGATCACTTCAAGAATAAAAATTAACTTTTGTTATGTTACTGATATATTTATACACCTGCAGGAAATTGATGAGGCTTGCAAGATTATTGATCAAGAAGTTTCCAAACAGCATCCCATGCTGAGAGAATTGCTGCCAATTCCTCTTTATCCAGAGCAGACTAGGTCATTTAATAGACCAAGTAACAATTTGGAGAATGGCAAACGATTCAAAAGGAGGGTGATATTGACCACAAGTGCGGGAGACTCTTTACTTTGCATAAGGAATGTGAAGTTTGTCATTGATGTGGGCATGGAGAGAAGAAAGGTGAGTTGACCACGTCTGTAGCAGGTTTTGTTTAAAAAATGTGTTGGCGATATATTTCACAGGATATAAAGCTACTCAGCATTTACAAAGGTTTTTAGAGCAAAAAAGTTCATGTTCTTTTGCATTTAAGAGGGCAACACAAAATGGAACAAATCACAGATGTTCCCCTGGTATCCATTTCCTAGGTCCTACATCATATCTGCATGTTTTCTTCTTCATGGCATTGCTTCATCTTTTTTTTTTTAATCTAGCTTCTATTGTACAAATTTTGCATTTTACTTAATTCACAAGTATTTGTTGCAAACTTTGCTAATTGTATTTCACTGTCAGTGAGTGATATAACAGGAAAGATTAATTGTTGTACAAATGGGCAAGAATTCTAGGGTATTCCAATCTGAAACGTACAGTATGCTTTAGCCACAAAGAGCTGAGGTAACTCAGCAGGACAGACAGCATCTCTGGAGAAAAGGACATTTTGGGTCAAGACTCTTCTTTGGAGTTACTCCAGCTTTTCGTGTCTATCTTCGCACCAATTTAAGAAATTATTTTCAATTTTTTTTTTTTTTTGAATGTTTTCATGGTGTTAAAGTAACAAATTAAAGCATTTATTTACCTACACTCCAGGTCATGAGGAAAGTGCTGATGGTGGAAGATAATTCTTAATTACCAAAGTTAATTAGTTTCAAGTTAGTTTACTTTTAAATTAGCGATCAATTTACTTACAGCCCATCTTTATCTCTAATCTCACTGGTAACTTCTAGAGATGCATTGCAAGTTGACATTTTTATGTGATTTGGGTCTTGAATGGACCATGTCTACTCCAACTTAAAGTATGCATATAGAGCAGTACCTCTCCCACATTTGGGCCTGTCAAACCATCTCTCACTGCTCCTCATCACAGCATATACTCCCCTCAGGAGGAAAACCAAGCCGGTCATCTATATTACTAAAAGTCTGATCTTGACCGCTTTTGGCTCATTGTGCTGTGATTTCCGAGAGAACGCCGCCACCTACGCCCGTCATTTTTGGCCACCTCGCTCAGAGCCACCCTCTGCCTTCCTGGACCGGAGGATTTTTCCCATCGATGAAAAATCTGAGATATATTAATGTTTAACACATGTCTACTCAACTGTGAGTGCCCTTAATGTGGTTAGAAAATGAAAATATGATTGGTTTGAAGTAAAAAGGCACTGCCTGCAAATGGTTGTTTGGGAGGTTTGGGTTGAAGTTAAAAGGCACTGCTGTGAATGGTGGTTTGGGTGGTTTGGGTTGAAGTAAAAAGGCACTACTGAAAATTGTGGTTTGGGTGCTTTGGGTTGAAGTAAAAAGGCACTACTACAAATGGTGGTTTGGGTAACTTCCTGTTTGCACTGTATATTGATTTTAGATAAAATGCTACCACTTACGGCTGTGATTTTTGGCCATCTTACTCAGTCCCCCTCTGCATAGCAGGTGCAGAGGATTCTTCCCATCAATGTAAAATAAAAGTGTTATTAGTGTTTAAAAAATGTTGAGAATCTCTCTTCTGTCAATCACGCCATGAAGGCCACACCTTTTCTGGTGGGAGGGGGAGGGGTTATAAACCCGGAAGTGTGGGTGTGGCTCAGTCTCTGCTTGATGGGGGAGGGAGAGGGCACGACTCTGAGCTGTGAATCAACTGAACACACTGAATGTCTACTGAACTGTGAGTTTGGTGTTTTGTGTGGTTTTATGGTGGTTTCACCCTGCTTGAAATGATATGAAACTGCATTTGAATTTGGTGGCCTTGCACCCTGCTTGAAATGGTATGAAGCTGCATTTGAATTTGGTGGCCTTGCACCCTGCTTGAAATGGTATGAAACTGCACTTGAATTTGGTGGCCTTGCACCCTGCTTGAAGTGGAATGAAACTGCACTTGAATTCAGTGGCCTTGCACCCTGCTTGAAGTGGTATGAAACTGCACCTAAATTTGGTGGCCTTTCTCCCTGCTTGAAATGGTAGGAAAATGGATTTGAATTTGGAGGCCTTGCACACTGCTTTAAATGGAATTTCAAGGAATAGCCATGAGTCATCTGCCAGCCCACCAGCCGTGACTGAGCTGCCAGTACATCAGGCATGAGGGACTGAGCTGCCACCCCAAAAACCCATACCAGCCAGTGACCAGTCCCCCCACTGGCCACCAATATTGGAATTGGTGGAGAGGTGGAATATTGAGTAAGGGGACCAGCCCTCCCGTGTGAACATGGGAACCAACGGGTCCCACTTCGTCTAGTAAAGATCATAAAAACCTGGCCTGAGGGCGCACTCTCTCAACTGCAGGATTGCTCTGCGCATACAGCATGCAATATATTTGAACAACAGGACTTACAGGAATACACAGAAACTGTACTGTTCCACATAAAGAACTGCACCAATAATGTCACTGTTGAAAAATGCATCCGTGTTTATCCCAATTAAAAACCCTGAGTGACTAGTGAAGTACAGTCAGTCCTGAGAACCCGTAACTCTGCCTTTAGATCGGATGACAGGGCCCAATACAGCATGGCAAGAGTAGAACTGAGGGGAGGCATCAAAGCTGCAAAGGAAGCCTACAAGAAAAAAGTGGAGGACCATCTCACACACTATAACCCACGACAGGTGTGGCAAGGATTACAGCAAATCACCAACTACAAAGGCAACACACCCATGACTGGCGGTGCTAACGCCTCACTGGCAGAGGAACTAAACCATTTCTTTGCTCGCTTTGAGGCAAAGAGGCGCCATGCAGTCACGCTGCTCCCACCGACCTCCAGCTCCCATTCGCTCACTCTCCAGGTGAGGCGCACGCTCACGTCGGGGAACCCAAGGAAAGCCGCTGGACCTGATGGTGTACTCGGCAAAGTACTCAAAGCTTGTGCGGACCAGCTATCGGGGGTCTTTACCAACATCTTCAATCTTTCCCTGACACAAGCCACCATACCACCCTGTCTGGTCAGCTACCATCATCCCTGTCCCTAAGAAGGCAGCCATAAATAGTCTCAATGACTACAGACCAATTGCATTAACATCAGTAGTCATGAAATGCTTTGAAAGACTAATTTCACAGCACATCAAAGCCAGCCTCCCTCCAAACCTTGCCCCTCATCAGTTTGTTCATAGAGCAAACAGATGGATGGAGGACACCATCGCCACTGCCCTCCACACTGCACTGAGCCATCTGGAACACCTGGGGAGCCTGTAAGGATTCCTTTTATTGACTATAGCTCAGCTTTTAATACGATCATCCCTGACGTACCAGTCAACAAGCTGTCGGACTTAGACTTCCCCCTCTCACCTGCGCCTGGACAAAGGACTTTTCACTAACCGCCCACAGTCAAAATGGGCCCCCACTGCTCCTCCACCCTCACACTCAGCACTGGTTCTCCACAGGGCTGTGTGCTGAGTCCACTCCTCTACGCTCTGTACACTTCTGACTGCACTCCCATCCATTCCACAAACTCCATTATTAAATTCGCGGATGACACCACGGTGGTCGGACTCGTATCAGGAGGAGACGAGGCAGCGTACAGAGACGAGGTCCTGAAGCTGTCAGAGTGGTGTTCTGCAAACAATCTGGCACTCAACATCAGCAAAACAAAGGAAATGGTCACCGACTACAGAAGGCACAGAGCGGATCCTGCCCCGCTCCTCATCAACGGGACTGTGTTGAGAGGGTTTCCACCTTCAAATTCCTGGGAACGCACATCGTGGAGGACCTCACCTGGTCTGCCAACACTTCAGCGGTGGTAAAAAAGGCCCAGCAGCGATTGCACTTCCTGAGAGTGCTAAGGAAGAGCAGTTTAGAGGAGAAGCTGCTAGTGACCTTCTACCGTTCCACCATTGAGAGTGTGCTGGCATATTGTGTCATGGTGTGGTATGTCGGCTGCTCAGCAGCAGACAGGAGAGCCCTGCAGAGAGTGATCAAAACTGCCCAGAAAATCATCGGCTGCCCTCTGCCTTCCCTGGAAGACATCTCTAGCACTCGGTGCCTCTGCAGAGCCAGGAAAATAATCATGGACCCCTCCCATCATGGACAGTTCTTGTTCAACCTCCTGCCCTCTGATAGGCGGTACAGGTGCATCAAAAGCCGGACAAACAGACTGAAGAACAGTTTATTTCCCTGGGCCATTAGAACTCTCAATTCCTCAAATATCCACACAACATGAGAGATGCTGTCATCCATTCCACTATAAAACAGACCACTCAGCTAACATTTCTTCTTTTTTAATTCTTTTAAAGTATTTGTTACATGTTAAAGTGTAATATTCTCCCAGTGCAATGTTCTACCTAGGTGTGACAAATATATAATTTATCTACTATTTTAAGCAGTTAAATAACGTATTGGATGTATTGGTTGTGTTTTTATCTTGTTTTAACTTGTCTTGGTTACATTGATCAGGAGTAGCCCTCCTAATGTTGTTGTATTTCAAAGTACAATGACAATAAAGGCTTATTATTATTATTATTATTATTATTATTATTATTATTATTATTATTAAGTAGTGGAAAGTGAATAGTGCCATGCAATTTTCAATCTGAATGTCTTTGCCTGGTTAATTCAAACACCCATTCCCAAAGTCAAATAATTGACCTTGATTTTTTTCGACGGTATAAGGATTATTCAACTTGCGGAATTGTAAGCACCACTGGAGAATCCTCTACTTGTGCGACCATATGTTTCGCTCAGTCATTGTGGTGCTGGATATCCAAATGGCCAGAAAAAGAACAAACATTGCTGCAATGTATCTGTTTTAAGGCAGGATTTATTTTTGTCTTCAAATTGTCACTATCTTCTATCTAATCCTAGGTTTATAATCCAAGAATCCGAGCCGAGTCTTTAGTGATGCGACCCATCAGCAAAATTCAGGCCAAGATGCGCACAGAAATCACAGACCCAGCTGCACTGGGTAAAGACTGATATTACTTGACATAAAATCTCCTTTAAATACAGTGTATATGAATTCAAATATGTTTGTATTTAACATTTATCTTTTGAATATGTTATGCTGAATCTGGTAGAGAGAGAGAGAGCTGTGCTCAACCTTTATGCACAACATGCAAAAGTCACGGAAGGCCTAAAATGTTTCTTGTTTTTCCTCTCCCCATCTCTGCATTGGGATTGAGGATCACGTACTTCCACTCTGGTTTTGCGAGCTGCGGGGCAAATTTAGGAACTACAGACTCTTTCACAGATGGGACATGAAGTGCCTAATGGGTTGGGTTGTTTTATGAGCCAGTGCAGTCCTTCCACTGTTTATGTCAGGGTGCTCCTCCTGTATGGCTTTGAAGTTTTCAATACCACCCCGGATGTTCCATCCCCAGTTCGGCTATGGACTAGAGATTCCCGGAAGTCACTGGAATTGATCAGTTTCTTCAAGGAGGCTTTGAGCACATCCTTAAATCTTACCTGCTGTCCAGCTGGTAATCTATTCCAAGACAGACATCAGACTAGTGTCTATTTCTGGAGTCTGATATCTGACACACGAGAAGGGCAGCCTTTTGAATGGGGATGAATGAGGGGAACAAATGCTATGACGTTGGCTGGGGGAGGACTTTGATGTTGATCAATTTACCCTTCCACTGATATGGTGGATTTTATGGGTAGGCTTTTATGGTGCCTTGGGATACCTCCTGTAGGTAGTCCAAATATCAGGAGTGCATAGGTGTCACTGCTGTCCAGTATACCATGGTGACTCTTGATTTTTAAATATCCTTTTCCTTAATTGACTAGAGATTGTTTATGCATTGAAGGCAATGATGAATTTTATCTTTAATATCTGCCTTCAGCTAAATAGTGGTTACCAAGATACAGAAAGTGGTCCACCATGAATGTTGATTGTTGCTGGGCAGAGTGGTGCAGCAAAGACCAGTTGGCAGTGCAATTTTGCCTTGTGGTCTATTAACAATACAGCTCATTCTCTCATATGCTATTGTGAATGAGTCAAATATTGTTTCAAGCTCGGCCTCCAGGTATGACATTACCAAATCTGAGCTACGTACTGTGTCTTAACTACTGAGGTTTGGGTGATCTTGGTTTTGGAGTCAGATTGTCATCGGTGGAACAATTTCCATTAGTTTTGAAGTTTAGCTTCACTGCTGTGGAAAATTTGTTGGTGATGAGATCAGAAAGATTAAGAAAATGGTTTTGTGAAATGGTGTCCCCTAATTGGACACTCTGCTTCAGTGAACAATTAGATTGTGGGTTGTGACTTTAGCTCATCACTGTGGAGCTTTAGAGTTTCAGCAGGGATACAATCTGCTCCTGAGCCTTTGTATCCAATGCCTGCCAGGTTGTTGTACGTGTTTGGACAAATGGAATAACTGTTGACAATGTGTTCATTTCTTGCAGCCGAGACTTTAGCCATTTTTCTTCCTGGCTGATGTTAATACTGTTATTATCAACATTGCTTTCATATAATTTACATATCCTGTAAAGTTATGCATTCATGGTTGCATAACATAATTAATCTGAACTAATTGATTTATTCAGGCAAATGTTTTTGTCTATATACTGAGGAGTTCCTAAAGAAAGAGATGCCTGACCTCTCACCAGCTTGTGTGCAAGAATCAAATCTTACTCGCATGGTTTTATTCCTAAAGAGAATGGATATAGCAGACATGGGCCAATGTGATTTCATTGAAAGACCAGGTAATGTACAACAAATTAGTTAAATTATGCAGTTCTTAAACGGCCATTAACCTCATCCCTTCCGTGTAATGGAGGTGGTACACAAACAATCCAAAATTGCACACGTGTAACCTGACAAAATATCTAATGTTTATTTTTATTTCACAGCTTCTGACTTTCACCATGGGCAAAATGGATAGTGTATAGCCAAAATGGTGACACCTAGGCCTGGCTAAACAATCCAAACTCAAATTTCAATGTGTTCATTTTGGAGTTTAGGCAGTGAATAATCTTGAATATAAAAAATCTTAGCAATTATTACCACAAAGATTGTTGAGAACAACATTTGGTTCACTGATTTCCTTTAAAAATCAACCACCCTTGTTTTTGATCTGGCCTATTTGTAACTCCACTCTCACACCAATTTATTGGATTCTTAAATATCCTCAGAAATGCTTACTGACCCATGCTGTTCCAGGGCAATTAAGGATAGGCATTAAATGCTGGCCTTGTGTCCTAGAAAATGAAACAATAAGCAAGAAACTACAAAAGGTTAAATGCAGTCAATAACAAGCATTTAGAAATGATAGCAAATTGCACATTAGGATTTCAACTGCCAAATATGAAACATTACAAAAAATAATTTTGTAATAGCCCAGTAACTGTGTAAAATGACTTATTTTATTTGAGTGTTAATGGGTCACTGGAACAACCCTAATCATATATAAAAGGAAATATGTCATACCAAAGTTTATTTCATGGGATGCTTTGTATCTTTCTTTTTTTCCAGAAAGTCTTACTTCCCTTCCCCCAACAGCTCCCACCCTGACAAACTGGATTCAACACTGCTGCATTTTAATGCTAAAAATGCCTGTGCAAATTTAGATGATATAGCCAATGTCTTTAGTCAATTATTATTCTTGAATCCTTGTACCTACTCATCACACACAGTGATAGCTACTGTAAGTTGCAGTCTTAAATCTCACAGCTTCATTTAATTTCCTGTAACTAATTATTTGCTTTGCTGGATTGTTGTAGCATGTAATTAACAATCACAAAGTGACCCAACAGATTAGTATCTCTAACTGAAGTCTTTCTTTAATCATCTATTATCGAATCACAGATAAAGATGGATGGGTACATTGATTGTAGAATACTGCCGAGTACAAATACCTAGGATTTTAAATTAATTGCATATTTGTTCACTAAATTGCCTTTTCTAACAGCTCCTGAAGCCTTGATGCAGGCCTTGGAAGATCTTGATTACCTTGCAGCCCTGGATGATGATGGAAATCTGTCGGAGATTGGAATCATTATGTCAGAATTTCCACTGGACCCCCAAATGGCAAAAGCTCTCATTGCTTCCTGCGAATTTGACTGTGTGCATGAAATGTTAACAATAGCTGCCATGGTGATAGGTACTTTACCAACAATCCAGTCCTTTTTAGTCACATTCATGCAGATTTATTGGAGTAAAGAAATTATGTCAATCTTTAGGTAGAGCAAAGGGGAAGATATAGAGCGCAGAACATAATTCTCAACTTGGTAGCGCAATAGTTCCATAGACAACGTCCAATGTCCACAATAGGGTAGAGATGGATCAGATAGAACCATAGGTTATGGAAGGACTGTTCTGAAGCCTGATAACAGAGAGAAAGAAGCTGTACCAGTGTCTGATTGCCTACCTTTTCAAGCTTCTGTACCTTTTGTCCGATAGGAGCAGGGATAAGGAATGACCGGGGTGGGACAAATCGTTGATTGTGTTGGCTGCTTGACCTCTGTTTCAAGGTACTTGCAAATGAGAAATTATGTATCAGAACTAAACAAATAAGAAAATAAACATGTCTAAAATTGGTGAAAGGGAAAAGGGTGGAGAGAGCAAATAATGTATCTGACAAGATACAGACCAAAGCTATTAAAAGGAACTATTTAAAACATCATTTGTTTAAGAAGGAACCGCAGATGCTGGAAAATCAAAGGTAGACAAAAATGCTGGAGAAACTCAGCTTGTGAGGCAGCATCTATGGAGCGAAGGAAATAGGTGACGTTTCGGGTCGAGAACCTTCTTCGGACTGATGTCGGGGTGGGACGAAAGGAAGAGGCAGAGACAGTGGGCTGTGGGAGACTTTCAGCTGGGAAGGGGAGGGGAAAGCAGGGACTACCAAAAATTGGAGGTCAATGTACCGCTGGGGTGTAAACTACCCAAGCAAAATATGAGGTGCTGCTCCTCCAATTTGTGGTGGTCCTCACTCTGGCCATGGAGGAGTCCCAGGACAGAAAGGTCGGATTCGGAATTGGAGGGGGAGTTGAAGTGCTGAGCCACCGGGAGATCAGGTTGGTTATTGCGAACCGAGTGGAGGTGTTGGGCAAAGCGATCGTCAAGCATACGCTTGGTCTCACCGATGTAGAGCAGCTGACACCTAGAGCAGCGGATGCAATAGATGAGGTTGGAGGAGATGCAGGTGAACCTCTGCCGCACCCGGAAAGATTGCTTGGGTCCTTGGATGGAGTCAAAACAACAAGTGTAGTATTTTCTGCGGTTGCAAGGGAAAGTGCCAGGAGAGGGGGTGGTTTGGGTGCGAAGGGACAAATTGACCAGGGAGTTACGGAGGGAGGAGTCTCTGCGGAAAGCTGAAAGGGGAGGAGATGGGAAGATGTGGCCAATGGTGGGATCCCGTTGGAGGTGGCGAAAATGTCGGAGAATTCGTTGTTGTATGTGACGGCTAGTAGGGTGGAAGGTGAGGACAAGGGGTACTCTGCCCTTGTTACGAGTGTGGGGGGGGGGGGGGGGGGTGTGAGAGCAGAGTTACGGGGTATAGAAGAGACCCTGTTGAGAGCCTCATCTATAGTAGAAGAGGGGAACCCCCCGTTCCCTAAAGAATGAGGACATCTCCGATGCAGTTAAGGAGTCAAAAGAGAAACAGATTTGCAAGGAAAAGTGCAGCAGAATGAAGGAGAGTAAGGGGAAAAGGTAGAATACCTGAAATATTGAGTTTGTAGAACTAGAGCTTGTCAGACAGAAAAAATATGCTGTTCTTCATTCATATTGGGAATCATTTGAGCAGTTTAGGAGGCCAAGAGGTCATAATGGTTTTTTTATGTTGGAATAGCAGTATCCACAGCAAGGAAAATATCTTGGGTTTCACATGAAGTATTAAATCTTTTGCAAAATAGTTGTATCTATAAATCTAATATAAATGCTATATTAATATGATAGATAGATATAAGCAATATTATTTTCATGCTTTTGTGGCATTTTCAAATGGTGTGCTAAAGCTGGGTGTACAAAATATTAAGTGTGCAGAAAATCAAATTTCAAACTGGAAATAAAATTTTCCAATGACATATTTAATGTTATTGGCTCAGAATTTGTGATCAACTCTGAAGGATTGGCACTCATATCTGACCTCTAAGAATGCAAAGTTCCAGCAATTTATGTAGTACAAACATCTCCAACTGCAGCTGTGCATTTTAAATAACACATTAGGAAATTGCACCGAAAGTAAAATGCCTCTTTTGCATTTTCTCTTTCATTAAGCTCCTTATTGTTTCTTGGAAGCACCACCAGGATCAGATGAAGTTGCACACTCGTGTCGAAGGAAATTCTTCCATCCAGAGGGCGATCACTTTACTCTTATAAATGTTTACACTGCATTTACACAGTGCAAGATGATCTCATCAGCTGAATGTAAGTAGGCGAAAAAAACTGGGAAAGTGGATAGAATTAAAAAATGCCTAACAAATTCTTAAACATGGTTTAGTGAACCTCACTTAAAGTTGACTATAATTTTGATAAGAGTTAAGTCAATAAATCCCTTGCATTTGTTGTTTATAATAATCCAGCCTTTACTGATGTTTTTGTTTCACTTTATCAGTCTCTGAAGATGAAAAGTGGTGTCATGACAATTTTTTAAGTTGTTCTGCTCTGAGAATAGCAGAGGCCATCCGAGCCGATCTGCTGGCCATTATGCAGCGCATTGAGCTTCCCATTTCAGAACCTGCTTTTGGCACGCAGAAGAATTCATTGAATGTTAAAAAAGCGTTGATATCTGGCTATTTCATGCAGGTAAGGACTTTGAGAGCATGTTCACATTGGTCTCAAATGAGTTTATTACTAGTAATCTTAAATAAATGTTCATCTCCAGAGTGTCAACTCATAAACAATACTCTGCACTTACTTTCACCATCCTTATCTAGCCATTGTACTTCTCATCTAGGTCTGATTTTGTATGAGGTATAGCTGCTTTATAGCCACAATGGAGAAAAATAAATTCCTGATACATGGAGCAATGTTCAAGCCCATCAGCAGTTTAAGATGCAAAGCATGTTGAATCTTTTGAACAGAAACCAAAATTGTGAACTAGTTTTTGATAAAGTGAAATAATTCAATTCAGAATTATAGAAACTGATCAAATCAATGCAATCCTTCAATCCTAGACTGCTCGAGATGTTGATGGATTAGGGAACTACATCATGCTAACACACAAACATGTGACGCAGTTGCACCCTTTTTCAAGCTACTGTTCCACAAGGCTAAAACCAGAATGGGTTTTGTTTCATGAATTTACAATATCAGAGAACAACTGCATTAGGATTGTCTCAGAGGTGTCACCTGAAATGTAAGTGTAAAATTTTGCTGCACCATTAAAATCCATTTTATATGTACACACATTTAAATGTTTACTTCTCATATGCAGTGTCTTCAGTTTCTTTGCCATTTAATTGTAGAGGTTCAACTGTTTTGAGTGAATAAGCTCTGGAAACATGTGTGCCCTTAACTTTAAGATGAAGTTGTTCTCTGTTATAGCAACAATGAGCTGCATATGCTGGTTTACCAAATTAACTCAGCAAGTCAGGCAATATCGCTAGAGAACATGGAAAGGTGACCTTGCAATCACAATTGGTGAACAGCAACAAATTATATAGAAGAGCTCTTGCACTATAAACAGTGACACCGTGCTGCTGCCGACCACTGCAGAAGAGCACCAGTCCAGGTAGAATGGTCACGACCTGAAATGTCGCCCATTCCTTCTCTCCAGATACGCTGCCTGTCCGGCTGAGTAATTCCAGCTTTTTGTGTCTCTTTGGTTTAAACCAGCATCTGCAGTTCCTTCCCTACACATTTTGTCTGCTCCACTGCAAAATCTCCTCAAGGTGTGTCTAATTTGAAGAGGTTCTCCTCCTCTCCAACAGTTTTGCAACATCCTCTCCCGCTGCTCCCCCAACTCTATGACCACGTTTTAACCCAGACTCACTCCCACAGCCACGTGTTTTCTCAGTGCTTACCTTCACTTCCATCTTCAATCTCGTGGATTCCCGCTCCGGTTCCAGATATCTCAGTTTGAACCCAACCCATAATACAGGTACCAACTGTCAATCTGCCGCTTTCCACAACAGTTCTCCTTCCATGCCCTGCATTCTTCACTGGCTGTAATGCGCCAGCAGCAGCAGGCCCTCTCCCACAGCTCCAGGCCTCACTCACCCAGACCTGCAATGGATCCCAACTGTACTTCATTCAATACCAGATCCAAGCCCACAATATACGCTTCCTCGCCTACCTGGACTCTACTAAAGATCACAAGCTTGCCCATCTCCAGACCGGTCCTTCCACCGACACTCGACCGCCCGCAGGCCCGGGGCTCCACCACTGGACAGCGCCGCCTGCCCAAACACCATGAGGCCGAGCCACCACGAGGAGCAGCACCAACATCCGCTGCCCAGTCCACCGAAACTGCCAACTCTCACCACCTCCCTGGGGCCACTGCTGCCATTGACCATGTCTCCTAGGGACCACTGCCGCCACCGACCTATATCTCTACTCCAGCCCCCTCATGGGCCTCCACCAGGGACTCCGCCAACTCTCGCCTCTCCACCGCCCACTGGAGCCTCACCAGAATTCCAGGCTCAGCACCGGGCCCACAGTCTCCAGGATGCACTCTCACACCAGGAGAACTGCTGGGTCCTACTGATCCCCCCACCCCTTACAGGGAACCTCAGTAGTGATGGATCTTCCCCTCACCCCTTTTAACCAGGTTACCTCAACCACACCCCCCCCCCCCCTTTCCTTTCTGAACACCCACTATCTACCCACCAGACCTGGCTTCAGCCTCTGACCCCTCCTCTGACCCTAACCCTTGTTGTTACTTCACCACCCCCTCTGACTCCCCTTTCCGATACAGAACGGTCTGTCCTCAACCGAGGCCTCATCTTCGTTCCCCCCCACCTCAACGAGCTCTGGGTCCACCACGACGCAGAGCTTTTCTTCCGTCGCCGCAATTTTATCTATGGGAAGGAGTCCTCACCACCCAGTGATGACCCCCTTCTCCAACGGTCCTCCTATTGGGACTCCCCAGAATGGCCTTCCACCCACTCTAGATCTCTTTATTTCTAACTGCCACCATGACATCAACGGTCTCAACTTTTCCACTCCTCGAACCCACTCTAACCTCACCCGAAGAAGGGCCTCGACCCGAAACATCACCCATTGCTTCTCTCCAGACATGCTGCCTGTCTGTTGAGTTACTCCAGCATTTTGTGTCAATCACCAGTCCAGGTAAAATGTTTCCAACATCCATTGGCTAGTGCAACACTAATATGGAAGTCTAAATTAAATATTTTATTTCAGAAAAAATTGCCAGTACCATTGATCAAGTTCAGGTTTATACCAATGAAGCCTACATTACCCTCTGTCTGTGATTGAGATGCAAGAAGGATAAATTGGTGGCCTCAGTTGATTTAATCATGATCCCTGCATTGTACAAAGTCACCCGCAAGTGACTGTTAATTATTCCGAGTGCCATCAGACAATTTAAGTTGCATAAATTAAGCACTGCTGGAAAGTAACCCCGCCACACAGCCACATCAAGATATGTTTGTGAAATCAGCTTTTCTAATTTAAATGTATCTCTCTCCAGGTTTGTACAGCTTACTCCTCCATACTACTTCAGTAACATGCCCCACAGCGAGAGTAAAGAACTACTACAGGAAATTATTGATAGGTTAAAACTGTCAACAGATGGAGAACGACACCATGGGATAAACAAAGAAAATGATACAACAGAGAAAACCTCAGCTATCCCTATGAAGACAAATGTACCATTCAATAATGGGCTAACTTGCACAATTACTGGATTGGAGAAAATCATAAGCTTACCGCACACAATGTGATTGTAGCCATACACAACCTCTCACAATGAATTGAATGACTTTAAAATCTTGTGAAGGGAGAACTCCATTGTTTCGAAGCTTAGATTTCAGATTTACTTAGACAAAAGAATATTAAACTTTTACAAACAAACAAATTTTATTTGTTCATTAAAACCATATCAATGTAAAGTATTTTGAAAGATAGTGTTTATACAGATAAGTATTCTTTGAGTTTATCCATAACTGCATTTAAACGGTCAGCAGGAATTAGCATCACAACACGAAGAGGTTTCATGGGAACGTCATCAAATGACCATCGTCCAGATAGACAGCTGTCACACTCATTTTCCACGCTGTAGCTGAATTTCAGAGCAGATTGCTAGAACAAAGGCAAATAATTAAAAATGGGAAATCAAAATCAAGGTACAAAACAAAATGTATTTGATTTTATATTATGATGGATGTATATGTTTCACAGGACCTTCGTGTGCATGTGACAAATAAAATTGACTTTGAAATGTGGGACATGCTAACTCTGACATAAGCTGTTATGATCTAACCTAACACCATTGAGCAAATGGCAAGAGGAATAACCCACCTCATAAAAGAATTCGTCTTCTGCATTTGCAAACCTTAAATCTTCTTTCGGTTTGCCCTTTTGATTTGGCTTTTTCTTTCCAACTTCAACACAGGCCTTGCTGATGATCAGGTAATAATGACACTTGCCACAAGATTTACCAGTCTTCTGGGCGTCAACCAATTCTGTTCTAAACAATCAAAAAGTAAGAAAAAAAACTAGGAAAACATTTCCAAATGTTACAAATAAGATGGTAAATTGAAGTGCACTATTTTCAATGAATTTAAGAACATTGCAGAAGACAGCAAAGTTGGAAATCAGAAATAGAAACAAATCTTCAGAAGCACTCAGCATCAATGGAAGAAGTTGCGGCATGATCTTCCATTGACTGAAGCATAGTGACGGTTTCTTAAAATATCTACTATATTATTTGATTATCACTGCATCTGCGACATGCATCATAAATATCCTCCCCATTGTTTCATCCCTTAACTTGTTAGAACTTGGCTCCAACTTTCTAGTTACGAGACTATTTAACTGCTCTTAGTCTTGTGGCAAGTGGAAAGATGTACATAACCGCAAATTGTGGGTCTCCTACATTATGGAACAAATGCATTGTCCATTGAAATTACATTGTCCGTTGAACCAGGCTGATTTACTGCTGAATTGCTGTTGGGAGTGCAAGGAAGGCACAAAATTCAATCACCATGACAGTATGCAATTCTGCTACTTACAATTACTGCCTGGTTACACTCATTTGCAAATGCCTTATGGCTAAGGTGTAGTAAACAGTAAAAGCAGAGCATTTATTGACACCAGGTCACTGGTTGGTAACCCATAGAAACACAGAACATAGAAAATAGGTGCAGGAGTAGGCCATTCGGCCCTTTGAGCCTGCGCTGCCCTTCAATATGATCATGGCTGATAATCCAACTCCGTATCCTGTACCCCCCTGATCCCTTTAGCAACAAAGGCCACATCTAACTCCCTCTTAAATATAGCCAATGAACTGGCCTCAACTACCTTCTGTGGCAGAGAATTCCCACTGAGTGAAAAATGTTTTTCTCATCTCGGTCCTAAAGGAATTCCCCCTTATCCTTAGACTGTGACCCCTTGTTCTGGACCTCCCCAACATCGGGAACAATCTTCCTGCATCTAGCCTATCCAACCCCTTAAGAATTTTGTAAGTTTCTATAAGTCGTCTAAATTCTAGCGAGTACAAGCCAAGTCTATCCAGTCTTTCCTCATATGAAAGTCCTGACATCCCAGGAATCAGTCTGGTGAACCTTCTCTGTACCCCCTCTATGGCAAGAATGTCTTTCCTCAGATTTGGAGACCAAAACTGTATGCAATACTCCAGGTGTGGTCTCACCAAAACCCTGTACAACTGCAGTAGAACCTCCCTGCTCCTTACTCAAATCCCTTCGCTATGAATGCAAACATACCATTTGCTTTCTTCACTGCCTGCTGCACCTGCATGCCTACTTTCACTGATTGGTGTACCATGACACCCAGGTCTCGGTGCATCTCCCCTTTTCCTAATTTGCACCCATTCAGTTAACAGTCTACCCTCCTGTTTTTGCCACCAAAGTGGATAACCTCACATTTATCCACATTATACTGCATTTGCCCACTCACCCAGCCTATCCAAGTCACCTTGCAGCCTCCTAGCATCCTCCTCACACCTAACATTACCCCCCAGCTTAGTGTCATCCGCAAACTTGGAGATGTTGCATTCAATTCCCTCGTCCAAATCATTAATATATATTGTAAATAGCCGGGGTCCCAGCACTGAGCCTTGCGGTACCCCACTAGTCACTGCCTGCCATTCTGAAAAGGACCCGTTTACTCCTACCCTTTGCTTCCTGTCTGCCAGCCAGTTCTCTACCCACATCAATACTGAACCCCCAATACCGTGTGCTTTAAGTTTGTATACTAATCTCTTATGTGGGACCTTGTCGAAAGCCTTCTGAAAGTCTAGATATAACACATCCACTGGTTCTCCCTTATCCACTCTACTAGTTACATCCTCGAAAAATTCTATAAGATTCGTCAGACATGATTTACCTTTCGTAAATCCATGCTGACTTTGTCCAATGATTTCACCACTTTCCAAATGTACTGCTATCCCATCTTTAATAACTGACTCTAGCAGTTTCCCCATTACCGATGTTAGACTAACTGGTCTGTAATTCCCCATTTTCTCTCTCCCTCCTTTTTTAAAAAGTGGGGTTACATTAGCTACCCTCCAATCCTCAGGAACTACTCCAGAATCTGAGTTTTGAAAAATCATTAATGCATGCACTATTTCTGTGGCTACTTCCTTGAGTACTCTGGGATGCAAACTATCTGGCCCTGGGGATTTATCGGCCTTGAATCCATTCAATTTACCCAACACCACTTCCTGGCTAACCTGGATTTCACTCAGTTCCTCCACCTTATTTGACCCCCGGTCCCCTGCTATTTCCGGCAGATTATTCATGTCTTCCTTAGTGAAGACAGAACCAAAGTAGTTATTCAATTGGTCTGTAATGTCCTTGTTCTCCATGATCAATTCACCTGTTTCTGACTGCAAGGGACCTACATTTGTTTTAACTAACCTCTTTCTCTTCACATATCTATAAAAACTTTTGCAGTCAGTTTTTATGTTCCCTGCCAGTTTTCTTTCATAATCTATTTTCCCTTTCCTAATTAAGCCCTTTGTCCTCCTCTGCTGAACTCTGATTTCTCCCAGTCCTCTGGTAGGCTGCTTTTTCTGGCTAATTTGTACGCTTCATCTTTTGTTTTTATACTATCCCTGATTTCCCTTGTTATCCATGGATGCACTACCTTTCCGATTTGTTCTTTTGCCAAACTGGGATGAACAATTGTTGTAGTTCATCCACGCAGTCTTTAAATGCCTTCCATTGCACATCCACTGTCAACCCTTTAAGAATCACTTGCCAGTCTATCTTGGCCAATTCACGGCTCATACCTTCAAAGTTACCTTTGTTTAAGTTCAGAACCCTTGTTTCTGACTTAATTATGTCACTCTCCATCCTAATGAATGCTGGGCACCCATGTTGAGCACCCATGATACCTTATGGGTGCCCAGCTGTAAGCTGCTAGATGTGTAACATTCATTGGAGTTTCATTTATCCCACAATAATACAAACTGTAATGTTAGAGATGATTTTGAAATGCAAGTTGTCACTAATAGCTTATGTAGGCTGTAAAATGTGCATCCATTTCAGGGGTGCCGCAAAATGAGAATTAGACTGTTCTTGAAAGTTACCGGAATGCATGAAATTAGGCAAGATGCACCAACATCTAAAAAAATACTGATATGGATCCTTTAAGTTACAGAAATAAAACTTAACTCTATATCAATAAATGCCATGTCAGAATTCTCAGCCATTAAATACAAAGAGCCTAATGAACATCCTTCTGACATCTCGTCTCTTTTTATAAAACAGAACACTCTAACCAGCAAGTACAATTATCACAGTATGCATTGACAGCAGACTGCCTTAAACACTAATCAATACCTTGTTTCTATCCATAACAACAACTTTTAACCAGTCTCACTGTACAAGTATGAGATTGGATTAGAAATGTAAGTATTCCTCCCGTTCACAAACAAGCCTTTTATTACAACATAATTGCTCAGTATGTGGTCCTTACTGGAGTTGTTTGTGCAGGGGCAGAGCGATCTGAGGTGGCACATTAATGAAGCGCTCACTGATGAGAATGTTCACAGTCTTGCTGTTGTCATTTAGTATTTTTTCCAGCTGCTCAGCTGCCGTCTGATGATGGGTCTTGCACTGGCTCAGAACCAAATCTTTAATCTGTTCTACTGATTCAGTTCCCTAAAATGCGAACATCAGATAGTCAAACTGATCATTACAATATCAGATATAGATGTGTAGCAAAATGGCGCACCATTTCTCACGAGAAACATACAAATCATTCACATTGTCATTCAAAACATTACTAGAGCTAGAGCTATTAGACAAGATACAGTAGCTTTGAAAGTTTATCATATTTTGTTACATGGAATCAACTGCAGCTCATTTTGAAAACTGTAGGGAAATAAATAGCAATCAAGTATGGAAACGGCTTTTTTTGGCCCACACCATCCATGTTTTATAGCTGAACTAGTCCGGTTTGCCTGTATTTGGTCCACATCTCTAAACCTTTGAAGATTCACCATGCTTTTACCGTTACTTCTGGCAGCTCCATATGCCACCCACTGCGTGAAGAAATTGCCTTCAGGTTTTTAAATCTTCACGCCTTAAACCCCCGCTCTCCAGTTCTGGACCCGTCCACTCTGGGGAAAGACTGACCATTTATCTTATCTTTGCTTCACGATTTTGTCTACTACATAATTGCTCAGTATGGGGTCCTGACTGGAGCTCAGCCCTCTTACACTCCGGGAAAAATGTCTCAGCCTTGCCATACAACTTCTGCCCTCTAGCTTTAGTAACATCCTGGTGAATCTTCCCTGCACCTATTTCATCGTTAACGACATCCTTCCATGGCAGGGTGACGGGAACTGCACGCAATACTCCAAATATGTTCTGAGTTCTTGTACAACTATAGCATGTCATTCCAACTCCTGTATTCCATGTCTTTATCGATGAAGGCACGCATGCTAAACGGCTTTTTCGCCACCCTATCCACCCACCGCGTGCGGACACGGCGCCGGCAGACAAGAGGCCGAAGCAAAGAAGCCGAAGCCAAAGAACCGAATATAAACGAGGCCGAAACTCCAATGAACCGAGAGTCCGAAGACGAAGCTCCTACTAACCGAAAGGATAGGACGCCAAAATGCAAACTAACCGAAAGGGCGGGACGCCTAAATGGCAATGTGGGTAGCGGTACCCAGACGTGGCGCCGACAGACAAGAGGCGAAGCCAAAGAACCGAATAGAAACGAGGTTGAAACGCCAATGAACCGAAAGAGTCCGAAGACGAAACTGCTACTAACCGAAAGGATGGGACGCTTAAATGCAAACTAACCAAAAGGGCGGGACACCTAATCGCCTATGAACCGAAAGGCGGCGGCGCTTGGGGGGTGGGGTGGGGGGGAAGAGAAGTAGCTCGGGTGGCTGAGCGGCCGCCGGGCCGGGCAGCGGAACCAGCCGCCACCTTAGCTCCTTCTGCCGGTCCCCGCTCACCTCTGGCAGCTCTCCTGCCGCTCGCTGGCCTCACTCATGTCCTTAAATTCCGACAGCGCGATTGAGGTTACTCGGCTGTGGGAATTTAAGGATTTGCAGGAAGCCGCTGACATGAGCGAAGTCGGCGAACGGCAGGTGACAGGTGTTCCGACGGAGAGCACTGCCAGAGGTGAGCGGGCCAGCAGAAGGCGCTGAAATGGCGGCCAGTTCTGCTGTCGGGTACCGGCGGCCGCTCGTAGCTTCCCGAGCTGCTTCTATCCCCAACTGCAGTGCGGGGGCTTCGTGCCCGGAGCGCTGCGGCAGCAGTAAGTTTCTGCCATTATCCCAGACACCCTCCTTGTCAACACTCGTGCCCTCCCCACAACTTTACCCCTGACACAGACTCTCCACACGCTGTGAAAGGAACTGTTCCCCCAATTGGTCTAGGACTAGGAAGCCTTAGGCAAATTGAAATGTCACTGTTTTTATTTATTTATTTATTTAACGGGAGCGAACAATCGGCGCATGCGCGGTTTAATATTTTTTTTAGCGGACTGAGTGCCTACCCCGAGTAATTACTCACGGCACGTGCCTGCCTGGGTTCCATGTGGACTAGCATGGGAGTTTATTAAAGGACTTGCTAAAGTCCATATAGACTAATGCCCACAACAATCCTTTGGTGACATCTTCAAAAATTCAAGATTGAGATACGATTTCTCACACAGTTGCAAAAAGATAAAGATACAATACTTTTTACAATTTTCAATTTACTTGCCCTTTTGACACAGTAAGCATTCTTGCAATTGCTAAACAATTAAATTCCCTAAGAGGACCTAATGCAGTCAGAGTTACAATTACCACGATTCTACAATGTATAGATGACCAAACGTTATTCAAGTGTGAATAGTTCAGCCCCAAAGAATGTAACATACTATTTGGACCACTTAATACATGTAATCTACATACCTTTTTTTCAGTCAGATTTACAACTGTGATAAATCCAAAAACACCACCTTCGTCAGCTTCGTCCGTATTTTCATCAAAGATTTCAGCTTGCTTTGAAATAGAAAATATCATTAGGTTTCTGAAACCTGGCTTAGTTTTAATTTCAGAACATATACAATTATAGTACACTATTTAAAACATTAAGTTTGACAGGAATATCAAAGTTGTTATACGTCAACAGTTCTTATTCCAAGACTTGGCTTGTAATGGTAACTTTAAAAAAACAAACAATATTTAAGAATTAAGATTGTACTATTCTTATTCCTAGCTGAAATGTATGTGGAACAATTCAAATACAAGATTTGGGGAAAGAGAAACTATCAGGCAATATTAAATATTCACCTGAAGCATTTACCAATTCTGATAGACCTGCTCTGCACACCAATATTCTATTTTACTCTTCTGACTTCTAACCAGCTGCATGACAGCAGCAGGTTCTCAAATAGCCACAGAATTCTCATCCATGTAAATGACCAGCATGCCCAATATCTGTGCAGGTATGTTACAGCAAGGGATTCTATGGGATAAGATAAACATGCATTTGGAAAGACAGGAATGAAGGGATAATCAGCATGGCTTTGCCTGTAGGGAGATCTTGTCACAAATTTGTTTGAGTTTTTTAAGGTAATTAAGAAATTGATGAGGGTCGGGCAGTAGATGTAGTCTACATGGACTTCACTAAGTCCTTTAATAAGGTTCTGCATGGTAGGCTGCTCTGTGATGTCAGATATCATGGAATCTCAGGAGAGATAGCAGATGTATAATTTGCTTTATGGCGAAATGTTTTTTAGACTGGAGAAACACAACTAGTAGTGTGCCTCTGGGGTCAGAGCTGGGTCCTTTCTTGTGTATCATCCGTATCAACAATTTAGATGAGAATGTACAAGGCATGGTTAGTACGTTTGCAGACGTTACTAAAACAGGTGGTATCACAGCCAGTGAAAGAGGTTGTCGTGATACAGCAGGACCTTGATCAGCTGGACAGTTGAACCAAGGAATGACAAACAAAGTTTATTCCAGGCTAGTTGTATTTGGGAAGTCAATGGAGGGTAGGATTTTCACAGTGAACGGTAGAGCCCTGTCGAGTGTTATAGAAGAGGGACCTGGGGGTACATGCATAATTCCTCTAAAGTGGCGACACAGATAGACAGGGTGGTGAATAAGGCTTTTGTTATGCAGGACTCATTAGTATGGGCATCGAGTATAGAAGTTGGGACACTATATTGAAGTTATAAAAAAACATTGTCAAGGCTGCACTCAGTTTTGTTCAGTGCTATAGGAAATATGTCATTAAGGTGGAAAGCGTGCAAAAAAGATTTACGAGTATATTGCCAGGACTCAAAGAACTGTGTTATGGGGAGAGGATATGCAGGCTAGGACTTTATTCCTTGGATCATAGGAGACCGAGGGATCCTATAGAGGTGTATAAAATGTATTATAACTTCTAATAAAGTTTTGTTTAAGCTACCACATGCAAATCTTTAATAACATTTACATAAAAGTCTGAAATCAGCACTGTCTGAATTTCTAAATGTTTCCTGCATTCGGTTTTATGACAGATTTTTATGGTCCTGCTTTTCAGTAGATATGAAACGTTTGCATACAAACGATAAAAACAAAACATTCATCAAGAGATCAAGAAAAACTCACTTTTTAAACATAAAATATTAGCTAATTTTAACCTGTACACAGAAAATTTGGTGGAGTCATCAACCAATTTCAGAAATCGAAGAAATCAAACCAATAGCAATATTCTTATTACTCAGTCATTATTATTCCCCTAAATTCTGCTCAGATACTTTTTAAACCAATGTATTATGAACACTTTGTGGTTGATGTTACCATACCCGAATAACACTTCCAACATAATTTTGCTGTATGATGATATCAGCTAATTCCGTGATATTCACTCTGGCTTTGAGAAATAACTGTAAACAATAAAGATAACAGTTGTTAGCATATGAAACAAACCACATAAATTTTCCTATATAAGATAGCTTTACACTTCATACGTTACCTGCTTTAACAGTCTCTTAATTCCATTGCAATCACCGTCAGATATAGTATGCGCTTCAAAATCCACTTGTATTTCCTGCAAAGCAGAAAACACAGACAATGAAAATTGGATACAGTGACCACCCCCGCCACCATGTAACAGACCATATTTGGGGGGGAGGGGGTGGGGGTAAAGAGATAATGTCTGTTATTGCCGATTGTCCAAGTGTAATAGATAGTATTTCATGTGTTGAGACCCAACAATAAAATTTAGTTTGAGCAAGAATTGCACTGCCAGAGGTGCCTTTTCTCAACTGAAAACAAACCCTTAACTATCCCAAGCTCCAAGGTGCTAATACAGGAAGTGGTGGTGGTGAGGCACGACCTAGGAAGCAGTGACATTGGCAACCCCCACCGTGCTCACTCCTCCCTCTAGCCACGTCGCCCAGCAGGCATTGTCCCCACCACATGTAGCTGGAGGGGCTGGGTTGCAGCTCTCCCCTCCCCGCCAGCCACCCCACCTCTCTGTCCCCCTCACAAACACCCCATTGCACTACCCGGCCGGGCGGGCGGGCAGTCACAGCCACAACCACGGCCCCCAGCCCCAGCTAACCGCCCGAAGCTAAAGACCGCCCCCGGCCCCCAGCCCCAGCCCCAGCTACCCGCCCCAGCCCCGGCCCCGGCCCCGGCCACAACCCCAGCCACAGCCCCGGCCCCGGCCACAACCCCAGCCACTGCCCCGGCCCTGGCCACAACCCCAGCCACTGCCCCGGCCCTGGCCACAGTCCCAGTCCCGGCCCCGGCCCCGCTGCATCGCCCGGATCCCCGCCTGCCCGCTACCACGCGGGCCCGGGCTGCCGCTGAACGCACCTGCTGCAGGTCCAGCTCCGAGCCGTCGCCGCTTCCGTCAGACTCTCCCCCGGAGTCGGAGTCGGAGCCGGAGCCGGAGCCGCTGCCGTTCCCCACAGCCTCAGCCTCGGCCACAGCGCGGCGCTTGGGACGTGACGCCATCTTGCCGAGCCGCCGCCGCCGGAAGTTGAGCCCACGGACCCCCCCCTCCCCGGCACCACAGGCGGCGGCCGCAGCGGCAGCGGCAGCGGCGTCGTCAACCAGTCTCCCGACAAACTGCACCTTCTGCACGATTCTGCCTTTGTTAGCAACATCGCTGCGGGTTTGTTGGCCAAGCGATGACCTCGCCGGGGCCCGCGACCTTTCACCCTGTCGGCCCACGTGGGGTAAGGTTGCTGACGTCAGGGGGCGGGGCCCGAGGGCAGAACCATCGAGAAGCAGCGGCGGCGATGACGATGCGACACTGACGGCGGCGACTGCCGGGGATGGAGTAAACACATTGCTGCCGCCCACTAACATACATGTCGGGGGCAGCTGTAAGACAAGTGAGTGCGTGAGACATAAACTCAACCAAGGTGTGAAGCAAAGATAAGGAAGCTGCAGATGGATGGTGGCTCTATGATCTTTGGTTCGCACCGAACATAGACACGGACAGCTGGAGGAGTAACTCTGCGGGACAGGCAGCCTCTGGAGGGAAGGAATGGGCGACGCGACTCCAGTCTAAGAAGGGGCTCGACCCGAAACATCACCCATTCCCCTTCTTTCCACAGATGCTGCCCGGGGCTCCCTCTGAGTTACTCCAGCATTTTGTGTCTGTAGGGTACACAAAGTGCTGCAGAAACTCCGCGGGTGCAGCAGCATCTATGGAGCGAAGGAGATAGGCGACGTTTCGGGCCGAAACCTTTATCTCCTTCGCTCCTTAGATGCTGCTGCACCCGCGGAGTTTCTCCAGCATTTTGTGTACCCTCGATTTTCCAGCATCTGCAGTTCCTTCTTTAACAATGACTGTCTGGAACTTGATGCTGTGATACAGAAACACAACAGGGCACATTCGACGAGTGACTGGTAATTAGAGTGATCGGACGAGTGAGGAATAAACATAATATGAGAGAAATAATGAGGGGATTGCATCAATGAGTGATTGAGGTATTTTAATAATAACTTTATTATTACGGACTCAAGGTCCAGACAAGGGGCAAACTTACATTAAAAATGCATTGCATATCAAATATCATAAATATATATAAAATCTTGGTAAATCACATATAAAAACAACATAATTTATATATTAAAAAACCCACAATACTTAAGTTAAAAATCCAGAGTAAAAAATGATCAATGTCGTACAACGAGGCAACGATACCAGTGTCTCCACAACTGGGATTCGTAGCGTGTAGTGCTAACCCTTATGTTTGTCAAGGCCACAATAAGCACATTTTTAGAGTCATTTACCCTGCAAATTAATTTATACATGTGGTGTCTTAGGATAGCTTCTAAAGTACTGACTCCTGCAGCCACAAACATATTACTGGCACTACACCATCTGGTTGCCTTAGCAGTGTTCTCATGGCATCGTTATATGCCACCTTTAGTCTCTGCATAACTTGTCTTTAAAAATAGTTCGACCACAGGTGCGCTGTGTAGAGGGGCGGTGTGCAGTAAGCACTAATATCGACATCTTCAACCACATCTGCACAAGCACCAAATTTACGCGAGGATATATCATTTGTATAACAGCATGCCGTCGGTTGCCTATAAATATCCCTCATCATCTGTCATTTGTTCTGTAATAATATGCCCTATATATTTTATATTACAGGACCTAATTGTATTGATGTGTCTAGACAATTTTAAAAGCAGGATATTTTAGGCTTTTTGTCCTCGATTGTTTCTACATACCATAACAGCACTCTTACTAGCAATATATTTAATGTCACTGTTCCAAACATACAGGAGACATGTAGTAAGGAATGCAGGAGGCCAGTGCTAGATGGACTAAAGAGACCACAAGATCACTGCTTCATAATATGGTTAACACTGAATATTACCAATCCACGCACCAGTGTTTAACAGGCTTTCAATTGTTAAGACATGATCATCAATATATAAGTTAAAAAGGACTGGGGACAAAATTCCCCCTTGTCTAACACCAGATTGCTAACCCCCAAGGGCCTGAGACCCTATTGGCCCCCCATTTTATTTTGCGTAGTCTTGGGTGGGCATACAGTAGCCGCATTCACACACAATGTATTAGGCACCGCCTCTTGATCAAACATTTTTTACCAAACAGCTTTCTGTGTAAACACGGTCAAAGGCTTTTGGAAGCATCAATGAAGAAGACATAAGGATTGAAGAGTTTTATCTCTATATTTGTTTACCATCTCTTTAGGGCATAATGCATAAGTCATGCCATGTTTAGCTTAAAGCCAAACTGGTTATTTGTGGAGTTAACAAACTCATGTATTCTATCCAGCAGAACTCTTTCTAATACTTTTGACAATATGTGGCTAAAGCTATGGGCCTGTAATTATTTTAGGACTGCCTACTTTACCAGCTTTGTCCTTAATAACCGGCACTAACAGGACAGACAACATTGAGTCTGGTAACAAGCCATGAATCATAAAGCCGTAAAACAAATAGCTAGAGAGGACTATCCTCATACTCGCATACTTAAGATGTTCAGCAGAGATAATGGTCTAAGCCACTTGCTTTGTTGTTGGACAGCTTGTTCATGGCATGATACACCTCATGTGACATAATCACCATCGAGTCATTGCTCTCAATATTGTCCACCCTATACAAGCCACCTTGGACACAGTTGAATAAAGTGCTATAATGTTTTCGCCATAACTCCACGATATTAGCTGTTCCAGAGATTCCATCTACAGTACATGGTTGAGATTGTTTTGCAAACTGCTAAGAGCTCGCACTTCCTTCCAAAAATCTGTAGCATTGTTACTTAGCAGCTTCTTAGCCATGGAATCAGCCCTCATAGCTTGCTCAGTTTTACAGATGAAGCGAACAGCATACTTATACCTTTCATTAGTGACCTTCTTGTGCTCAAACACAGGCCCCTGTCTGGGTCTACCTGCCATAGCCCATGCTTTGGTGACTTCACGGGCTTCAGTATGATACTCAGCTACATACTTATTCCAGCCAGGTCTGATGTTATGTGTTCTTATTTTTATGCTTGCAGTAGGGTTTACTGCCTACATATAAGGTGCTTACTATATCATTATACATGGAGCAGATATCTCTCCTATGCTTCATATCTTTACAGTTAACATTACTACATATTATTGCATCTTTAGGTAGATGAATATTGCTTAAGGATTTATCTGTATGGGCATAATAGGCTAGGATGTCTTCCTTTGTAAGCGTTGACCAGTCCAGTTTTTCTGTTTTAAGACTATTTCTATCTCTGGATACCACATGTATGTGTTCAACACTCATTGTCATAGCAACAAGTATATGATCAGTCATTGCTGCCCCGTACAGAATGCTCATACACCCCAATGAGGCATGTGCATCAGCTGTACTAATACAATGGTCCAGCCATGATGTGGTGTGCCAGGCCTCACTAATATAAGTATAGCTATCTGTGGGTAAAAGCACTTTGCTTGACAATATTAAATTATTATCTTGACAGAACAGCCATATGATGGCAAATAATGAATTCCTATCTGAGATATCTGCATTCATATCCCCAATGACATATACACTACAATGATTATTGTTTTGAATGAAAGAATAGATGAAAGCAAGTCTATTTAAATATTCATCCTCATTCTGATAGCATTCATAGGGTGTATATACATTCAGGATAACAAATTCCTTATTGTTGTGAATAAAGTGAATGGCAATGCACCAATCAACATCAAGCCAAATCACATTTACTGATGAGTCAAGCTTCTTGCTCCATAGAATGGCCACACCACCTGGTATCCTACCTCTGACTATTCCCATGCCAAGGTCAGTTGTAGACTCCCCAGCCCCATGAAAGTTGTCATTGAGAGAATTGAGTTTGTCCAAGTCTTGCTTCGCTAAGAATGTCTCTTGCATACATAGTATGTCATAGTATGTTATTTTATGATAAAGATATAGTGATGGATACATATAGGACAGATCCCCATCACGGGTAGTGACCTCCCCACCGTCGAAAGGATTTAGGAGTCACTGCTTCAAAAGGGCAACCGGCATCATCAGACCCATACCACCCTGGCCATTCCTGCCATCGGGATGAAGATATAGGAACCTGAAAACTGGAATGTCCAGGTTCAGGAACAGCTTCTTCCCTACAGCATCAGGTTTCTAAACATTGAACCTCAAAATAAGCTCTGAATTACATAAACTTGGGAGCATTGGTTTTGTCTTTTTGCACTATTATTGTTTGTATATGTAAATATATACTGAACTTTATTTTTGTTTATTATATTGTACAGAGCACCATATTTACATATTGTGTTGTGCTGCTGCGAGTAAGAATTTAATTGTTCTGTTTTTGAACATATGACAATAAAACACTCTTCACTCTCTTGACCTTTGATACATGTAAAGTAATCAAGACAATGAATGACAAATATGATGGAAATAGTGAAGAGCTCCATGTAGAGCAAAAATAATAATGTGAAGGACATTTGCAAAATGATAGCAGCTGTAATGGGTACACTCAAATAACAAATGTCAAAGAACAAATTGTAAGTTAAATTTACACTCTGTGACATATACAGATATTTTGTCATCTGGCAGAATGCCAGTTGGATTGGGCAGTATGTATAGTATGGCTGGCCAGTATTGCTGAAGCTGCTCTAACGAAAATGTAGAAACAAGGAACTACAGATATTGGTTGGCAAAAAAAAGACACAAAGTGCTGGAGGAACTGCACAGGTCAGGCAGCATCTCTGGAGAACATGGCTAGGTGACATTTCAGGGCAGATTGCTTCTTCAGACTGATTATAGTGGGACTGTTAAAAGATAAACTTTTAAAAGAGGAGTAGGAAAAAGCCTGGCAAGCAATAGGTGAATACAGGGGAGATAGGTGTGTGTGTGGGGGGGGGGGGGGGGGGGGGGGGGGGGGGGGGGGGGGGGGGGGGGGGAGGGATAGGCAAATGGGGACGGTAGGGAAGGCCAAAATGGAGGGAACACCTTGGGGAGGAGGGGGGGAAGATGAGGAGGTAGGGCAAAAGGATGATGAAGGAAGGGGGGAAATAGGGGGTAGGGGAGGGGGGGGGGGGGAGGGGGGACAAATAAGCAGGATAGAAAAGGGGATGAGGTTTTGTAAATTTTAAGGGGAGGGAGGAATTATTTATTGTTCATTACATCTAGGCCAAATTGGAATTAGTCACAGAAATGACCAATTTCAAGGGGGGGGCGGGGATAGGGATAGCATGTGTCCGCTAGCAATGGAGATTGCAGGGGGATAGCTCTGAGAATAGTGGATGGTGAGCCAGTAAAAAACCAGGAAAAATGGATAAATTGAATCGGATTCTTATTGTGGAATGGAACTGAGCACGAAATGGTTGCTGATGTGCATCTTTAGGCCACAATAGCAACACGGATGGGAGAACTAGGCTAGCAGGTTATAGGTAAAAATTGGTTGCGATGCTCCTCTTGGGGGAGGTAATGCTATTTGGTGTCGGGAATGCATAGATTCTGTAGGCCCTCTTGGCGAACTGATGGATGCTGTTATTCCAGGTTAGTAGAGGAGGGCCACAATTTTACAACCTGGATGCTGTGGATCAGTTAGAGTTACAGGTGAAATGGGGACAGGGGGGGGTGGGAGTAAGGTGCGAGCAGAACTAGGGTGGGGGGGAGAACCCAATTGGGTGGAGGCGGGGTGGGGGGGGGGTGGGCGGGTGATTGTTTACTAAAGAAAAGAGGACTTTACAGATGTCCCAGAATGGAATGCTTTGTGAATGTAAAATAAATCAAATGGCAGATTTAATTTCGATTCGCGATTTGGAGGGAAATACTGTCTTTGCAATAAGAAGCAGGGTGGGAATCGGTGAGTTTTATAGTAGATGTGTCAATAGCTCCCCTGTAATGACATCAACTGCAGTCCTTGTTCTAAATGTTCACCAACACCCCCCGGTTTTACCCACCACGTTGCTGACTGCATCGGGGCTGCCCTGCACCCACCGTTTTGAACATAGTTGATATTGCTAACTTACCATCAACTGTCACACCCTGTCCCTCTCAAATGAACTTTGATTATCCTTGACACTCTCGCTTTCTTGATCTTTTTTGTCCCCAGCAGGGATATACTATCAACTGACATCTACTCGCACAGTTATATGGACTACACCTCCAGAAAAGAGGTGGGGGGGGGGGGGGGGGGGAAGGGAAGGACCTGGGGGTCCTTGTTCATCAGTCAATGAAAGTAAGCATGCAAGTACAGCAGGCAGTGAAGAAAGCGAATGGCATGTTGAGCTTTATAACAAGAGTTGAGTATAGGAGCAAAGAGGTCTTTCTGCAGTTGTATAGGGCCCTCGTGAGACCACATCTGGAATATTGTTGTGCAGTTTTGGTCCCCTAATTTGAAGAAAGACATTCTTGCTATTGTGGGAGTGCAGCGCGGTTTACAAGGTTAATTCCTGGAATGGGGGACTGTCATATGCTGAGAGAATGGAGTGGCTGAATGTATACTCTGGAGTTTAGAAAGATGAGAGGGGTCTTATTGACGAGGAAACACTTTTTCTCACAGAGAGTTGTGAGTCTGTGGAATTCTCTGCCTCAGAAGGCGGTGGAGGCCGGTTCTTTGGATACTTTCAAGAGAGAGCTAGATAGGGCTCTTAAAGATAGCGGAGTCGAGATGTGGGGAGAAGGCAGGAACAGGGTACTGATTGGGGATGATCAGCCATGATCACATTGAATGGCGGTGCTGACTCAAAGGGCCGAATGGCCTACTCCTGCATCTATTGTCTATTGAAGAGTGTGGCCTCCTGTACATCGGTGATTCCAAGTTTAGACTCGGCGACCATTTCGCCGAAGGCGTGCTCAGTCCACCAAAGGCTACTGGATCTCTAAGAATTTTAACTCCTCCTCCCGTTCGCAGACTGACCTTTCTGACCTGGGCGTCCACCATTGCCAGAGTGAGGACATGCAAACTGAGGGAACCGCATCTCTTATTCTGCTTGGGTAGCTTACAATCTAATGGTATGAACATTGAATTCTCCAATTTTAGGTAACTACCAAACCACACCCCAACCTCTTACCTGCACCTGCAGTCGCATGCATTTCTCCCCTTCCATCTACATTCCTTCCTCTAGCTTCATAATTTGCAATCTTTAATCATTGTCTCATACATTCTGTCTTTTTCATTTTTGGCCTTTGTCCAACCATCTGGTAATCAAAAATCCCCCTCAGCTGCGTCCACCTTTTAATTGTTAGGTCCTGCGACCCCTCTCTTCCAGCTTTCTCCTTCATGCCCTACCACAATCAGTATGAAGATGAGACCCAATCCGAAACGTCACCTATCCATGTTCTCCAGAGATGCTGCCTTATCCACTGAGTTACTCCAGCATTGTGTCACTTTTCCATGTTTTTCTCAACCAAATGACTAATCAGGGATTGTTCAGGCCCTGCAGCTGTATTTGGTAGGAGAGGGGTGCTTTAACTTGATGACATGTGAAATCTTAACATATTTGGCTAACTCTTAAGAGCTCAATGATACTTGCACAGTTTTGGCCACACGTCACGACATTTGTTATGTTTGCTGGTCAGGTTGGATGTGCTAGGAAGATGGAATGCTGAGTTGCTACAGAACCCATTGTATTTCTGGGAACATTAAAACATGGCATGCGTTGTGGCTGTCAGAAATAGATGGAAATTGTATGCGAAAGAGCATACATTCTAGATATGTGGTAAAGAAAGTGATGGATAATGTAAGGAGGAACATGGAAAGTGAACATGTTATGTAAAATGGTGAGAAAGGATCTAAGTTTCAGCTTAGATTAAACATTAAACAATTGAACAATGTTATATTACCAATGGCATTACATTTTAATTTATTATGCTATAGTACTCCTAAAGATCATCAGTTCATCATTGGGTTAGGCTGAACCACAAATATTATCACCCTGCTCTCATCTGGAAAAACTGTTCCATCATACTGCTCCATGATCACCCTGATCTGCAGGGATAACACCCAGCTTCTTCGTAACCAATCTCCTCTGTCTCCTTCACATTGAACACACATAACAAGTGCATTTACAAAGAAAAGAAAATGCACAAAAAGAAACGTGTATTTTTTTGTTATAGGGTGAAACAAGACAAAATTATTAAGCAAAGTGTTTGAAAATAAAAGTGAAAAGCCCCAAATAATTTTCTGTGGTTTTTATATAAAAATAAACTGAGAATGTCTCAGTGAAATAAATTGAACTGTGCTGTAGTAACTGCAATAAACAAAAATAGCTAATGAGAAAGAGCCACAGGGGCTGAAGCACTGTTAATCTCAACGGTTAAGGTTTATCTAAAAAGACATTTGTTCAAATTGGTGATTTCCTGACTGCAGGGTCATCATGGTGGTTTAAGTTTGAGTGTAGATATTTACTTTGTAAGAAAGGGTGTTGCTACAAAGAGGTCATCAATGATTATTTGACACAATGCTATCTTGAAATTAAATCTGTAAGTTACAGTTTATGGTCTTGTGCTCCAAGTTATTTCAGTTATTTGCCATTCGACATCTTGACAATGTGGATGTGTGTGGTGAGTGAGACAAACTGAATGAAAGTCCTTTTTTGCTTAAAGATCCTAAGGAAGAGAATTGGGACCTGATCCTGATTTCCAATTGTAAGTAAGTCCCCTGAAATATTTTAACTTTTGTAACATATCCAAATATCACTTTTGCTGTTTGTTGTATTTGTAATATAGTAAGTAAACCAAAACATTGAAAAAAATAGACATAAGGGTCTGTAGTCCGCTGCTACAAAAAATATACAAAAAGTGCTGGAGTAACCTCCTCCAAAATCATTGAAAGTATTTCTTAGAAATGTTATTCAATGCAACTCATACTTTATGTCTACATTTTATTGAAGATTTTATTTGGTATGCTGATCTAAATGATGCTAACGGATTTCTATGGAAATAATTTCGATCACCGTAATGCTTTTATAATTGACTATTTGTTTTCAGGAATTTGCCTCACATGGCTTCAAGGCAAACTTTAATTCTGTGTTTATCCATTGAGTGAGTTTAGATATACACTACACGACTTATCAAAAAAGGTTTAACGAGTAGTGGAAATATTGTACACTTATACATTAATACTAAAGTACCTTAAATGTTAGATAGTCGCATCCGATGATTAGGTCTAGTTAGTGAAAACATCTGAAAAATTGTCACAGAAAATGAAGATGTAGGCACCATGATACTATAATTCAGACACCTATTGAAGTTTGCAAATCTTTAAATATTTTTTAGTGGCAATGGATGGGCGTAATCTTTAGGAAATGATTGCATATAAAGTTGCAGGAAAAACAGCAAAAAGTTAACATTGAGCAAAAATTCTGAATGGAACATTACGATTTATTTTTTAAAAAAAAAATGCAAATAATCACTTGAATCCAATATTATAATAGACCCCAAATAGGAATAAACACATTAAACCAATTTGAACAACAATTTTTTACCGATGGCAGGACATTTTAATTTATTATGCTATAGTACTCATAAAGATCATCAGTTTTCATCATTGGGTAAGGCTGAACCACAAATTATTATCACCCTGCTGCCTCATCTGGAAAAACTGTTCCATCTACTGCTCCATAATCACCCCAGATCTGCAGGGATAACACCCAGCTTCTCGTAACCAATCTCATCAGTCTCCTTCAGTCACATTGAACACACATAACACGGAAGTGTGTTCATTTTACACCTTAGTCGTTTTGTGTTGACCGACCACTTTTTTCCTTTATCCCTTAAACCACCAACCAATTTTAAATAATTTGTCAGTTCTCTGAATCATCAAGGTCTCATCTAGTCCATGAGACCTTGTTCCTATAGATACTGTTCCCTATCAAACCACTAATCGTGCAACTTATTCTTCCTGGATTCAACTGTTTGTTGACGTTGTTAATGCCTTCAGTTACTGCCTTCCTTATTTCCAATATAGACGTCAATCCGTTCCCTCAAAAAAAAAGTATATGTCTGATTCACCATTTCAAACTACCATCCCCAAATTGGTTTTTACATTCCAAATCTATGCCGTTGTTCGTCTGGAGCATCTTTTTTAATTGTTTTATAAATCTGTTATGTACCATGGAACAGCACTAAGGTGAAGCTGATTCACAATCATTAAATAAATCCCGTGTGTTGCTCTATTGAAATATTGATATCTAAAACTCCTGGACATTCTCAATCAGTTGACCACATCAGCTATTCCAACAATCCTCATTATTTTTCAAATGAGTAAACCGCATTTTACTTACTTAAATCTTATTAATTCGTGGTATAGTTCATTCCACAAACTCACATAATTTACTTCAGATCTAGATCCATTTGCATATATCAGCATGTCCATTCGCAACATTAACAGAAAATATGACAGCACTCTTTCAACAATTTTACACTAATGGCCTCGAGCATTTTCATCAGTTGTCTTCTTTAACCTCCAATATTTTTCAATGGATGAACCGTGAAGTTGAAATCGAAGCCATTGTCTGCAAGTTCTAGTCACAGTCTTTATCCCCCTCTTGCTGAATCTAAGCCTCTTCATGAAACATACAGCACGCGGGAACAGGCCCTTTAGCACAACTTGCCCGCAACCAACAACTGAGGTGCCCTCACCTACACTCTAGCTTCCTTCCTTGGTATGGACAACAACTCATAGATTCAGGCTTAATTGAAAAAGCTTCAGTTCATATCTAGGCTATAACCTAGATCATCTCTGCACCTTGTATTTACAATTAATTCAACTCAGTAAACTTAATGTTATTCAAAACTCTGCTGATTATGCCATAACTTCTTTCAAATATGTTTACCCATTATTTTTGTGATTGGTGGCCTACATTGCCAACTAGTTAAGCGATCCACAGATTTAAAAACAACTCTGTGACTTGTATGTATTTTCCTTCCTCCTGTAAAGTTCTCCACTCCTATAACCCTCCAAACACTCTGTTCTCCCTCCACTTCACGAACACCAGCATCCACAATTTAAATAATGCTTACTGCCAGCTGTGTAAACTTAAGCCCTGATGCTACTCTGTAAACCCATCTCAACTTTCTACCTTCTATCCTCTGAGGATGCCATGCACAATAATACACACATCACTTCGGCCAAAATTTCTTATTTATCCCACAAATATTATCCTTTGAACAATTCAACCATTTGTTTTGCTTAGCCAACGTTAGAACAATTAGAAGCAAAATATAAATGAAAAGTACTTGTGATGTGAATAATGTAACTAATGAAACCGGTGTGGGTTTCTTAAAGTTTACTGCGTGTGTAATATTTTACAAATTAACTTATTTAAATTAAAAACAAATTGAAGAAATGTTGAAGATGAAAACAACTTAAAAATATATATTAGAAACAGATCTTGTTTACTTGAATTCCTCTCCCGTCAATGACTGAAGCGTCTCAATATCTGCACTTACCCGGAGTCCTGATGTGAGAGAAATCTATTTGGCTAGCTCACTACCACCTAAAGTCCTTTATCAAAGGGCCAGAAACAGTCCCTTTGTCCATGCCGACCAAGATGCCACCTAAGCTCGTCCTATTTGCCCTTATTTGGCCCTAAATGTTTTCTATCTATTTGTATGGTATGAGAGCTGACAATTTTATTAGTTAGCATAATACAAAGGTGCTGTTCCTGATGGTTGGCAGCTTGGGAAATTGTACTCTTTCAACTGTGAAAATTGTCACTAGGATTTTAATTGCCTTTTATTCAGATATTCACAAATTATTAATATTGAAGGTATAGTTTTCAAACATAAAAATTAAAAGTACACAACAAAATAATTATGAACACCAAATCAAAGCTAAATAATTGTTGAAGCTTTTCCCCAGATAAGCTATACATTGAGTTTAAGCCATCTTAATGTTGGGCAAGCAACATTGATATCTTAATAATTTGACTACGATTATTTGATTTCAGAATCGATGTACAGTTCGACGCAAACAAGGTAAATCAATGCAATTTATGGTGGAACATAGCATTTTATAACAACATATTAGCAATGCTTGGTGGGAAACCCCCAATGAGTAAGCTGCCAGCTCTGTCCCAGGGCACCAGCTCGCAGTTATTTATCTTGCCCTGTCATGACCCATTCTGAGCAAGTCCTAGGGGAAGCTCATGTGCAAAAGCATTTTATACCCAAAAGCCCGAGTTCAACCTGAATTTAAGAACACGTTTTGGAGTATCCTTTTCAAACTAGGATCCTCCCCCCTTAGTGCTGAAAACAAGAAGAATTTGACGCAACAGACATTCAACTAGTCTTGGATGTCTCTGGGAAACAAAAGGTTGCCTTAGGATCCCGCAGTGGTCTCATGGAGGTCTTATAAGTTTAGCCTAGCCTAGCCAATTCTTCCAAACATTGAAGAAGGTCTCGACCTGAAACGTCACCTTATTTCCCTTCGCTCACATGAGCTGCATCACCCGCCTCTCCAGCATTTTTGTCTACTCCTTCCAAAACATTCAATCGTTTTTCTAAAAGCAAATTGCTTGCCCTTGGGTGGGAAATGTGGTCGCTGTTAATTTAGCAGGAAGCAAGCATGCATATGACTTTGGCAAACACATCATTTTTAACTGACACACTCCATTAAAACTCCTTTCCGAGCAACGATCATTGCACATTACAGCCAAACCTCTCCTTACACCATGAATATGTAAAGGTCAGGGCTGTACAAATTAGGGCGTTCGAAGCATATGACTCGTATGGGGCTTGCTCTATGCAATCATAGGGAACCACAGCCACAAAAGATTCAAGCCTGATCTTGCCTTTGTTTAAAATACATGGACAAGTCTTTGGTGGTATCTTTTTAGATATGTCATTTTTTACTTGTTATTAACTGTTAATTGTAACTAAACTTTATGCAGTTTTCTGTAGGTTGAGGTTGCAAATATAGATTAGCAGGTTTGTTACGTTCTGTAAACAGTATATTAACAAGTCATTATTATCACAATATTGTTTCATTTTTTTATCCACAAAGCCGCCTATACCCACTTTTGTGAGACAATAAATACAAATATGTTTTGTAGTCGAACAATTGAGTGCGGAATTTTAATGTCGCAAACTGCTGGAGTATTATTTAGTTAAATAAATGTACATTCGCTGTAGGGAAAAATAATGCACTTGTTATGATGCATTTAGCAAATAAACTAATTATTTCGGATAAAATGTCATTCTGAAATGTTAGTGAAAGACAATTCTTCATATGAACCATTTTACATTTAATAAATGCTCAATGCCCTGTACATCTTATTACAGTTGTATATTAGTCGTATGTGATAATTGGGAATCCTATTAATTGGATTATGAAGGTTACTGGTCAAGTCAGGTCAGAATCAGCAGAACTTCTGTCCATGTTTCCAACACGGATGCTACCTATCTCGCTGAGTTACTCCAGCCATTTATGTCCTTTTTCCCCCATATGGGTTACTTTGTACAGTCATTTTGTAATAGGCAATTAAATTGTACTTTCTGCATTGTAAGGGATTACTTCTGCAATAATATTTAATTATATTCTGTACATAGCTTGCACACCCTGAAGCTTATGGTGGTCTGATATTTACCAGTCCCAGAGCTGTAGATGCTGTGAAGTTATGTCTGTGTGAGAAGGGGGGTATTAGAGAAGGTAAGTGAGTTATTAACCTCTAATAATATTCATATTTGTAATTGTGAGATGTTATCTCTCACCTATTAATTACTTAAATACAATTTAAAAAAACACAAAGTGCTGGAGGAACTCAGTGGGTCAGGAAGCATCTAGGGAGGGAATGGTCAAGCAAAGAAGGGTAACAACTCAAAATGTCAGTCTGATGAAGAGTCCTAACCCGAAACATCGGTGGTTCATTCCCTAACCAGTTGGTCTGTGACCTGCTGAGTTCATCAAGCACTTTAGGTTTTACTCAAGATTCAAGCACCTGCAGTTTCTTGTGTCTTAATAAAATGTTTTAAAAATGTTATCGCCCTGATAACGGTCGCTGCTTGCGCTTTCAAAACAACCCCTCTCGCACGCCGAGGCAGGCCGGAGGGAGGGAGGGAGGGAGGCGGAGGTCTCCTTCCGCCGACTGAAGCAGCTGCACCACTCGGCCCCGCACCTTGCTGTCGGCTGGCGGAGGAGGCGGTGGCGAGGAGCTCCCAACCACCTCCCCATTTGGCGGCGGCACTTTGGCGTTGGACAGGGACGGCCAAGGCAGCGGCAGTAATATTGTCGTGGAGCACTGACCTTCCTTCCTCCTCACCTCCTCTGACCCTCCCCCCCCCCCCCTCTCTCTTGTACGCACCTCCCACCACCTCTTATCCTGGACCCCTCTTCTCCATACCCACACTGATCCCCATTCCCTTCCTCTATTCAGGTCCTCACTGACCATCCCCGTGCTCCCCTTCCCCCAATTTATTCATCATCCCCTACCCACCTCTCATTGATTCCCTGCCATTTCCCCCCCATCCATCCTACACTGGTCCCCATAATCCTGTACTCGACCCCCCCTTCCCATCCATTCCGCAACTTCCCACCTACCCCCCATTCAGACTGCACTGAACACCCATTCATCCCTACTGACCCACCATTTACCCTGCACCAATCCCCCCCCCCCCCCCCCCATCCATCCCTGTAGTATCTCCCCATTCATATTTTACTGATCACCCATCACCCAGTACTGATCCCCCTCATGCATCCTGCACTGATCCCCTCATTAGCATCCTGTACTGATCCTCCCCCATTCATCCCATACTGATCCCCCATTCATCCCGTATTGATCCCCCTCATTCATCTGTAGTGATCGAACCGTTCATCCTGCACAGTCCCATTCCACACTTTCCTGACCCCCCCTCTTCATCCTGTACTGATCCCCCCCCTATTCAACCTGTGCTGACCCCCCCCCCCCCCACCCCCCATCCATCTGTACTGATCCTCCTATTCAAGAAGAATGGGGGGGACAGTCCTTAAGAAGGGTCTCAAAAACAACCGAAACGATGCATTTCCTTAGCTCCATAGATGACTTCCTCACGCAGCTGAATTTCTCCAGCATTTGTGTCACCCCCAATCATCCTGTACTGAACTCCCATCCATCCCTATACTGACCCCCCCCATTCCCCGTACTGATCCCCCCATTTTCAACACCACTGAACTGTCCCCTGTGCACTCCCCTCACCCAATTTTACATACTGTCCAACCAACAACGTTTTCTAATTCACCTGCCTCAATCCATCCATTTCGCACCGATTGCCTTCCATCAACCCCCCCCCCCCCCCCCCACATCTATCCACCCCGTACGTGATTCCACACAACACCCTGACACTATGTGCTTTATGGTCGTCAGAGCGAACATGATTATGTTTGATAACGGAATGTAACAATGTGTTTTTAATAATCCCAAGTGTATTAATTTTGTTTTGACACTTTAAACATATTACCAAAAGAACATTTGCTGCAGTTATATTCCTTTGCGCCATCTCTTGTCAGTTATGTATGTTTACCTGTCAGATGAGTATAGTCAGTTTTTAACAGCTATTATCAAATAATGCCTTTAGAAATTTTCTTGTAACCTGTATATTTTGTTATGAGATAAATTATGTGGGAAGCCAGAGTGGTTCTGTGCCAATAGCAATAAGACCATGCTATGGCCATGTCATGGTAATTTTCTGTCCTTCACAGAAAACATGCTTACATCAATATGTTGTGTATGGTTTAAGCATATAGTTTCCAGGTCCAGGATTTATTTGACACAGGTTGATCATATGCTGAAAATAATCCAACCACATTTTTCTTTGGAAGTGGAAATAACTAATAGAAATTGCATTAATTGCAATGTGTAAAAAGAGTTGTGATATTGTATTATAATTTTGCTGCATGTCATTGTGGTATATATCATGTCTTGATTGGTGAATATGTTTAGTTTGTGAGTTATTTGAAGCAGAAATAATATGTGAATGTAGACAAAAGTGCTGGAGAAACTCAGCGGATGCGGCAGCATCTATGGAGCGAAGAAAATAGGCAACGTTTCGGGCCGAAACCTTTCTTCAGACTGATGGGTTTCGGCCTGAAACTTTGCATATTTCCTTTGCTCCATAGATGCTGCTGCACCCGCTGAGTTTCTCCAGCACTTTTGTCTACCTTTGATTTTCCAGCATCTGCAGTTCCTTCTTGAACATAATATGTGAATGTTTCGTTCAGCATAATTCCGACTGGTAACTACGCACTTCATCCGAGCACATTATCGCACGCGTCATGCAAACCGTCTTCAAATGACCACCTGAACTGTCATTTGGCAACCTAAAAAGCTGTCAAGATTGCCCGGCTGGCAACAGGGTAAAAAAGTTAAGCGAGAGCCCTGTCACATGTACAGAGTTACAGTGAGAACGTTTTGTTGCGTGCTATCCAGTCAGTGAAAAGATTGTACACGATTACAATCTAGCCGTCTGCAGTGTACAGATACAGGATAAAGGGAATAGTGTCCAGTGCAAAATAAAGTCCAATTAAAGATAGTTCGATGCTCTCCAATGAGGTAGATTGTAGGTCAGAGTCACACTCTAGTTGGTGATAGGATGGCTCGGTTACCTGATAACAGCTGGGAAGAAACTGTCCCTGAATCTGGAGATATGTGTTTTCACACTTCTGTACGCCCTGCCTGATGGGAGAAGGGAGAAGAGCGAGTGACCATGGTGAGACTCGGTCTTGAATGAGCTGGTGGACCTGCTAAGACAGCGTGAAGTGTAGATGGAGTCACTGGAAGGAAGGTTGGTTTGTGTAATGGTCTGGGCTACATCCACAACTCTCTGCAATTTCTTGCAGTCTTGGATAGAACTGTTCCTGAACCAATGTGATGCATCCCGATAAAAAAATGTCCATGGCTCATCTGTAGAAGTTGGTGAGAGTTGTTGGGAACATGCCAAAGTTCCTAAGTCTTCTAAGGAAGTAGACGAGTTGTTCTGCTTTCTCAGCCATTGTTTCGATATGGGTGGTCCAGGACAAGTTACTCATATTTACTCCAAAGTAGTCGAAGCTTTCAACCATCTTCTTCAGCGCCGTCAGTGTATGTGTTACACTTGGCTCCCCAAAGTCCATCACAATCTCTTTTGTCTTGAGGGAAAGGTTGTTGTCTCAGCACCAAGTTATAAGGTTCTCAATCTCCTTTCCGTACTCTGTCTCGTTATTATTTGATATCCTTCTGTGTTGTGAGGAGAATAACCACAGCTTTTCCAATCTCTCGACATAACTAGTATTTATCCATTCAATCAATCTTGTAAATCAGTCTGAAGAACGGGGTCCCAATCCAAAACATCTGTGTATTTCCCTCCACAGATGCTGCCTGACTTGCTGATTCTTCCAGCAGTTGTTTTTTTGTATATTTCGTCCACTTGCTTTTTAATGCCTTATTATTAAATAATTGTTTACTGACCTATAAATATTATAGGCTAGCAATGTTTTCTTTAAATGCAAACTTGGAAAAAAATTACATTTGGTAATATTGTTGATTGTGATTGGTATTTATTGTCATTTAATTATTTTGCCACGTATTGAGATACAGTGAAAAGCTTAAGGAGAAGCAATTGGTAATATATCAGGTAATCTATAATCTTGAACTAAATTTCTTCAGTGATATTAATCAAATTTCCTATTTGTTTAACAGCATGGTACAATCATTCTTTAAGAAAACAATGGAATGAAAAACCTATCTATGTTGTGGGAAGATCTACAGCAAATTTGGGTAAAAAAAGTTACTTTAATGTACATTACAGATATGTAAATATGTGGAGATGATAACGAGCTGAAGATTATATAATCTGATTTAAAAAAAGAGTGGAACCAAATAAGGGAGGGGCAGTGGGCTGATGGGAGCAATAAGTTTGTGGGGATAAGGACACAGAGGGAGGAGTTTGCGAGTGCTGGCCAGGTGGAGCAGATGGGGGAGGTGAAAGAAAATAAGAAATAAGGGAGGGATGGGGGGGGAGTAAGGACTGTAAAGGGGTATGATTGTGTGGTCCTGAGCAGATATTTTACAATATCTCTTAACAATGCCTCCTATCCACATCATTCTATTACTCTTGAATATTCTCTAATAGAAGTGTGTGTGTAAATTGGAATAAGTATTAGATAGGCTTTAAGTTATGTCTCTGTCAAAGCTGTCATTTCAAGCATTTCATGCTTGTGAACCTATGTGGAAACATTTTAACAATGGTTTTGCCTAGAACATTTGAATCTGGAAATCTAAAACTGTACTTACATTTACAACAAAAAAAGTCACCATGTTATAGAACAATTGTGTCAGACTGTGTCAAAATGGGCAAACTGGTTTATGAGGAAAACATCAGCTAGGGTGGTATCCTTTGGAGTTTATAAGAATGAGAAATTATTTATTTTAAGCATGAGGTAGGTCCTAAGAGATTTTCACGGGATAAATGTAGAGAAGATATTTCCTTGAGTGAGGGATTCGCTAGGAGATTTTGTTTAAATATAAGGGGTTGCCAATTTAAGACTTACATGCGGTGAAATTTATTTTCTCTAGGGTCTACTCTTTGGAACTGCCGCAGGTGACAGAGAAAACAAATCTTTTAATGTTTTTATGTCAGAATTATGTTGATTCTTGATGAATAAGGGGATAAAAGATTACCAAGAATTGATGGGAAAATTGAGTTAGGATTGAAAAAGATCAACCAAGATGTCATTGAATGGTGGAGCAGACACGAGGGACAAAGTGGAGGACAAAACTTTTCTTATGATAATGTGTGAACTGAATACTAATTCAGATTATTTAAAACTATTGTCATCTTTCCCTCAGTTTACTGTCAGATTGATTGATGTGTATTTATAGTTCAGCAATCAATAAAAAATATTTTTTCCTTGTTATAAGTAAAGGAAATTGGCCTTGTACCACTAGGAGAAGAATCTGGGAATGCTGAAAAATTAGCTGCCTACATCTGTATAAGTAAGTAAATAAACATTTAGAATTATTTTTTTTAAACAATTTTATATGTAGTTCACACATTTTATTGCTATGGTCATTTATGCATATGAACAACTTTCACTCATAAATTCATACCGATTTTTATGCAACAAATTGTTTTTATTTAAGATGGAATAGTAACTAAAATGGTTCATTTAGAATCATGGAGTCATACAGCGTGGAAGCATGGCCTTTGCAGAGATGCCAAGTGTCCCGGATTCGCCGTATTTTATCCCGGCGAAATAACCTTTTTACGGTGTTCCGGCAGCCAAACATGCTGTTACGGAACACCGCCGCGTCGGTGTTCCTCCCGTGGTGAACGCCGGCGCCATGTGTCCCCGGTTTGCCGGCCCGCGCGATCAGCGGCACTTTGCCGGGCCCTAGTGTCCGCGCCTGCGCAGTTGGGGAGGGTTGCCGGGCCCCAGTGGCCCGCGCGTGCGCAGTGGGGGAGGGTTGCCGGGCCCCAGTGCCCGCGCGTGCGCAGTGGGGGAGGGTTGCCGGGCCCCAGTGGCCGCGCGTGCGCAGTGGGGGAGGGTTGCCCGGGCCCAGTGGCCGTCGCGTTGCGCAGTGGGGGAGGGTTGCGGGCCTGGGCGCCATTTCGAGCCACGCCAACGGCCCGGCTCAGAGCCCGGGCGGGCGCCGGCCCGCGCGATAATCAGCGGCACTTTCTTGCCGCCAGCCGGCCGCTCGCGGCAGCCCCATCACCGGGCCTCCCCCCCACCCCACCCAGTGCGCATGCGCAGACCCGCCGGCAACCTTGCCAAGTGCGCATGTGCCGCACCCGCCCGCCGGCAGCCCGCTGATCTGCACCAGTGCGCAGGCGCATAGCCGCCGGCAACAACCCCAAGTGAGTATGTTACGGAGAGAAATGCATTTAACCCCATTTGTTACGGACAAATGGGTTGAATGTTGCTGTGAACTAAATTTAGGGTTGGCATCTCTGCCTTTGGCCCAACCTACCCACTCTAACCAACATGCCCCATCTACACTAGTCCCATCTGCCTGCATTTGGTCCACATCCTTGTAAACCTATCCTATCCATGTACCTGTCCACATGTATTTTAACATTGTGATAGCCCTTGTCTCAATTCTCTTTATGTAGGTATGTTACAAAACCTACCTTGAGCAGCGCTGTAGTTCTGGCACTCCCCGTGTGCGCAACTTTGGCGCCTTTCAGAGGGAGGCGGGTTTAAATTGCCGGTTTTTTTCCAGACGGGGCAAATCGATCCATCTCAGGGGATTTTGTCGCTAAAGAGAAATTGCTCCGACATTTGATTTATGAAGGTATTTTTAAACTACGCTAGATCACTTATTAGCTAGAGTAATTTAAAAATCATCTTCTAAAGCCGTGAGCGCCGACAACGGAAAGGATTTTACGTAGGGGATAAAATAAGGTACGCAGTTTATTTTTACATAAAAACGTGCTTCTTAGGAAGCCTTTAATCAAATGTTCATGTTGCGAAAATGGGACAAAAAAAAAAACGAACCGGCAGTGTTTTTCCTGCCGACTGTGGGTAAATTCACCGCAAACCGCAACGTTCCAATCCACCGCGTTCCACTAAAACCCACTCGCAAGTTAATTTAAATGGCCATTAATTTACAGGAATTAAACACTAAATTCCTTCCATTTTGTCTTATAAATTCTTGAAAATTAGGTGTAAAAATCATGTTATATTGTGAATTATATTATTTTGTTATTTTGGGATGTAATTGCAGTTCTTAGGCAATTTAAAAAATGTTTTATCTTTTCTTAAGAAATGGATAGATGTTTAGATCTAGTAATTGAATTTTGTAATTGGCTACAATCAGGTAACTAACCAATTATATGCTTTAATTTCAGGTCATCCAAGTAAGATTGTTTCATATTTGTTTCAGTATGCTTCAATCTATAATAACTGAAAATTTCATTGAGTTCTCTTAATTTTTAAGAAAATTGTGGGCTTTTGACTGTCCTAGATCACAGCTTTTGAGTTAAGTCAATGGAAAGACAATGGGGAACAAGATGCTAATTTCCGAGTATAAAAATTATTTTTAATACTGAAGATATGAAAGTGAATTAGGTGTCAAATTAAACTTCTTTTTATGCTTTATCTGATGGGATAAAATGCAGACTTGATTTTTTAAATCTCAAAATTTTGTAACATTGCTACTTTATGAGAGTTTTTGCATATTCTTCAATGTATCAGTTATTATACTGGACTTGTTTTTAGTAGCAAGTATAAAATTTTAATAATATGTGTGATAATAGGAGATAATCAATCCTATTAGATATTCGATCAGCTGTGCTGCTTCGATTATTCCCTGATAGTATTGGTGGAATGCAATGTGCAATTGCTAGATCAAAGTTGGGCATTCCATTGCATATAGTTGTGAGTCATATAAAGCAGCATCATCTATGTGTGCCCAGGCATGTTAGCACAGCTCTGCTTTCAGATAGTTTTATTGTTAGCAATTTCAGGTTTTTGTATAACAATGAACTATTTTAAAATATATTAAGAAAATCACTGGCTAATTGGTAATTGGCTAATGCGTCATAGTTAATAAAATAGATTATGTGAATGGTGTATATATACTACAGAGATCAATGATACAATGAGATTGGAAAGACCCAAAACTGAATTCACAGATTTCGATGGGATTTAAGCACCTCCTAATTATTTGTACGACCACGTCCCCTCCCTCCCAATTTCATAGATGGAAAATGTCGATTTGCATCTTTTTGTTATTTTGTAAAAAAAAATATTTTTGTTATTTTTATTAGATTTTATAATGCTGTGTAGAGCCTTTGTTAATTAAAAATCTTGCTCTGCTTTCAACAGAAAATTCTTCAGTTTCCCTGCCTCTTCTATTTCCATGTGGTACACTTAAAAGAGAGACACTCCCCAGATGCCTACATGAAAAGAGTAGGTATTAATTCTCTGAGGAAAAATTAGTGTTGAAAATATATAATGAAAATAGAATTGCATTTAGAATTTAAATCTAAACCTATTTCTCAAAAGTGAAAGCCAAATTTCACAGAAATGTATGAAAACCTTCCCTTTTTGTTCTAACATTTTACTAGTAATATATTTGTCTTCTACACTTGTTCAAAATCAATCTTAGTTGATGCAATAGTTTTAATCAATCCTCGTAGGAAATAATGTTAATTAAGATCCGCTGCATTTCTATAGAGAACAATGTACACAAAGTGATGATACAACGCTTAGAGCTTTTGCGCTACAGTATTTACTTTACAAATATTTATACTGGTTTCAGATGTGCCTTTGGACAGTTTCACCATCTATCAAACATCTCCACATCCTTCCTTCCAGCAAGCTTTAAGTGATTATTTTTCAGAGCAGGTATGCAATTCAGATCATTATGCAGTACATTCCTATTTATCCTAAATGAAATAAGACACTGTACATGAATTATTCAGTGGATTCTGGCAGATAAACCAATCTCTCCGATGGCCACATTATGTGCAAAGATAGTGTAAAACTGCTAGGTTAAGGATCTGAAACCGTACTGATTTTAATAGGAATTATAAACATTGTAGATATTGTAGGCTGTGAAGAAAGCGAGTGGTATGTTAGCATTCATAGCAAAAGGATTTGAGTACAAGAGCAGGGAGGTTCTACTGCAGTTGTACAGGGTCTTGGTGAGGCCACACCTGGAGTATTGCGTACAGTTTGGTCTCCTAATCTGAGGAAAGACATTCTTGCCATAGAGGGAGTACAGAGAAGGTTCACCAGACTGGTTCCTGGGATGGCAGGACTTCCATATGAAGAAAGACTGGATAGACTCGGCTTGTACTCGCTGGAATTTAGAAGATTGAGGAGGGATCTCATAGAGACGTACAAAATTCTTAAGGGGTTGGACAGGCTAGATGCAGGAAGATTGTTCCCAATGTTGGGGAAGTTCAGGACAAGGGGTCACAGTTTAAGGATAAGGGGGGAGTCTTTTAGGACCGAGATGAGAAAATCGTTTTTCACACAGAGAGTGGTGAATCTGTGGAATTCTCTGCCACAGAAGGTAGTTGAGGCCAGTTTGTTGGCCATATTTAAGAGGGAGTTGGTTGTGGCCCTTGTGGCTGAAGGGATCAGGGGGTATGGAGAGAAGGCAGGTACAGGATACTGAGTTGGATGATCAGCCATGATCATATTGAAGGGTGGTGCAGGCTCGAATGGCCTGCTCATGCACCTAATTTTTATGTTTCTAAACCAAATGGAAAGATAAGTTCCTTGTTTTGAATTATTTCTGATTAGTTTATAGTTTTTAATTATTTGAGTATTTTGAGCTGATGATAGTTAATGTTTAATTTTAGAATAATTATTTAGTTTTCATTTTATTAATTATTCATTATTTTTACGTCAGTCCTTTAAAAATTAATAAACAGTAGCTTTGCAACAAAAAGCTGAGGGTGGAGTATACCAGTTGTCAAAGCTTTCAGTGGTGTTTCTGGAGTAGGGGTTTCATCACTGCACCAACCAATACATAGATCACACTGTGGGAACCTGGGATACTCTCGGCCAAAAAAACTTTCCATGTACGTTCTGAGCATGGCAAAACCAAATGCAGCAGGACAAGTCCAGTGAAATATGATCCAGCTTCTCAAGGTAATTTACAGTTTCAAACTAGAAAATAAACTCTTTTCCTCTTTTCTGCTAGGGAATCCCAGCAAGTATTACATTTTTCAGTCCTTCTGGCGTCAGATTTTGTTTGAAGACCATTAAAACTTTGGCTGGAGATTCCATTAATCAAATCAAGGTACAGTATTTGTAAAATGTCTTTCTTGTTGTGCTTGACTGATCTTAAAATCCTTTTAATCATCCCTTTGAAAGTTTATTTTCGTGAAACAGAAGAGGCCAAGGAGACATCTATTGTAAAATTACGAGAGGCCTAGACAGAGTAAGTGGGAAGGATCTATTTGCTTTAAATCCGTGCCTCCTGATTTGGAGTCCCATGTTAAAGTAATCTATACCTCTCCCACATTTCCACGCAATCCTGACTACCTTTCTTCCCTTCTTGAAGAAAGGTGGTCAGGAATGCTTGGAAATGTGGGAAAGGTAGAAAGCCTCGTCACATTTAAGAAATACTTCATTGCGTAATTGAAGTGCTGCGACCTGCAGAGCAATGGAACAAGTTCAAAGTAGATCTTTTTCCAACTGGCACAGAACCGTTGGGCCAAATGTCCTCTTGTATATTAATTGTTTTGCTTCGATGAATGACACAAGGTTAAGGAGCTAGTGTGCATAGAATAATGCTGATTGGCAAAGAACCAAAAATAACCCAATTTTTTTACTTACGTGGATGTTGTTAAAAATGTCAAAGCGCAGCCAGGGTAAGCAGTGGCGGGTACATGCACTTTTTGCATTCTAGAAGGAATTGGATACATTTCTGGAAAGGATCAAATTTCCACGGTTGCCTGGGAACGTCTGGAGAATGTGGAATGGCTTCAACCTAGATTTCCAAAGAGCATTTGATCTAGTGCCAATCGAACATTATTATGGAAAACAAAATGATTTGGAGGGCAACATGGACATGGATGGAAATTAGCTTGCCAACTGGAAGAGTTCTTGGTCCAGAAGACAGCATATAGGCATGGAGTTTGAAAACGTCACCTATTCGTTTTCTCCAGAGATATTGCCTGACCTGCTGATTTACTCCAGCATTTTGTGTCTATCTTTGGCATAGATTGTCTGGCTAATAAGAAACAGAGTAGGTTGAAATAGGTAATTTCTGTTTGGCAAGATGTAATGTGGGTGCGCCAGAAGGATCAGTGCTTGGTCCTCAAATACAAATCTTTATAAATTGTACCATTGACTTGGATGAAGGCACCAAAGATAAGATTGCTAAGGATAAGGACACAAAAGTAGATAGAAAGGTAAGTTGCAAAAATAACATTTAGAAAGTTGCCAAGGGATTTATATAGATTAACTGAGTGGATGAAGATCTGCCAATTGTGAAATTGTCCATTTAGGCAGGTAAAACTAAGAAGAGTGAATCATCTAATAGAGATTGCAGATGTCTGAAATATTGTTCCAGTGTGTTATTTACATAGGACTGGAATGCAAGTGCAACAGGTAATTAGGAAGGATGGAAGAATGTATCAGTCTAATGTTAACGGAATTACGTACAAAGATTAGGAGGTTCAGCTTCAAGCATTCGTGTTTTGGGGAGACCACATCTTGAACACTCTGTACATCCTTGTTTAGGGAAGGCTGTAAATGCATTGGAAGTTGGTCAGGGAAAGATTACAAGACAGAGACCTAGTACGAGTCGGTTATTAAAAGGGTGGACAAGCTAACCTTATAACTGCTCAGAAGAGGAAGAAGAGTCTGATTAAAATATATAGATCCTTGGATATCTTAACAAAGTTATAAAAAGGATGGTTTTATCTTGTGGGATAACGTAGAGCAAGCGCTCATTATGGACAATAATAAACAAAACAAAAAATATATATTAAGCAATTGGCTGTTTTAAGTCAAAGACTAGATTTTTTTAATCTCAGAGTGTTGTGAGTTTGAGAAACTTCCTTAGAGAAAAGTTGTAATTATGTTTGATAAAGGGTGAAAAGTTACTGGAGTATATGGAAATATGGAGTTCAGGATACAATCAAAATAATCATGATCTTATTGAGTGGCCTACTCACACTCACAATTTGTATGTTTGTATATTTTCCCAGTACAAAACTATTTAAACATCTATGAGTTCTGTAACAGGTCAAGACTAGACGAGGTTATTCGTGTTTCCAATAGCTAATCCATTCTCATGGGAGCTTTGTGTCTTGAGTACTGTAACTCTGAAGGTGATGGGTCATGAATTGAGAATTAGTAAGGGATTGCTGAGGGATTAGGCAACTACCCCGGTAAGTCTTTTGGCCAACATGCACAATAAGATGAAAAGCCTCGTGCTGTACAGTGCCCCGGCAACATAACTTTCTCTTAAGTGTGATACATTTCATTCATTCATCCATGTTAGTTGAAAAATTGGTTATTTTGTTACATTGGTTTCTTTTTAGTTTGCAGCAATAGGACCAACAACAGCTGAAGCCATGGCATCAGAGGGATTGACCGTGAGCTGTAGTGCTGAAAAACCGACACCACAGGACCTGGTAGCTTGTATAAGAAAAGTGCTCTAACAATGCACAGAATACAGAGCAATAGTTGATTATCTCTCAAGGATAAACATGTGCCTAATTGTCATCTATCCTCACTTTGAGTTGCCTTGTTTCATTGTAAAATTACTTTAAATGGGGAATGTGTATTGTTTGTAAAACTGTAAATACATTTGTGGTGCCGTCTCTTTGCAGAACTCTCCAAATCATTTACAGTCCTAACAGGAATAAGATGAATAAATAAGTGTTAGAACAATATTAATGCGTAAACAGGCCACCATCCTTTGATGTTGAAGAGATTATACATGAATTATCAACCAGCAAGTGATTTTAGCCAGTCTTTCTTCAGCCTTGTAAAAACCAGCAGCTCACCATGGACTTTCCTGTGTTTCCAGAGGTTGCTACATTTTCACATTAACTGTGCATTTGATACACATTGCTATTGGATTTTCTGTTTTTAATAACATTTTAATTTAGGGAAATGCAAATTTTTTTTTTGCTAACCAGTTTTGTTTAATCTTTCTTTCCTGTTGCATATTCCTCGTTGTGACTCTGATTTGACACCGAGTTCCATCGCACCTTTTCATCCTCCTCATTCCTTCCTTTATTTCTTTCTCAAATATTAAATTCCACTGGTTAAGAAGATTCACTCTTGGACTCACCATTCACTAAGCTACACACATGTGACCCACATTTACGCAGCACGGTCGCTGTTGGAAGAATTGATGGGCATGCATTGATATTACCATCCATTATATAGCAAAGGGAAGAAAAGATAGGTTAAAAACATCTTGCATGCATGAATGGAAATTGAGGTAGAAATTCATGTGGTCACTGGCACTAAGTGTGCAAATTCAAATATGCTTTTGAAGTCCACTTGTCGGTCAATTCTACTTTGACTTTTTTTTAAATGCTTTGTGTATGGTTGCATTTGTTTTTTTTTTTATTTTTTTCATAATATTGAGACTTCCCTAATTAACAACATTTTTTGCAGTAGTATGTTATACTGCTATATCTGTAAAGAAATTTGGATGGCTTGAAGATTTTGAATGAAATTTGTATGCACTATCTTTAAGAACTGAAATCTTACCTTTTGATTTGATAGCCACATCTTTAAAATGTAATTAAAATACTTTTGGTACAGGGTGAGTAATTAATATTCAGGATGATTCTAACATGTAATTGACTACTGTGTATAGCACTGTAAATAATTTATTCCCATTAAAGCAATGGTCCATTTATCTATTTACGACTGGCAATTTTTTTATTTGAAGTTCCTTGTACTTTCCAAAGGTATTGTCTCAACCGGATATCTTGTCTTACATTGAAATGAGATTCAGAACTAAGACACGCTGTAGTAATTCCATTTTAAGAAATATTTGGGTTGAATCTAAACTCTGAAGAACAGGCAGATTAAAGGTTAACATGCAATTTTTTTTAAAAAGGGACTAAACCTGCCTAGTTCCTGAGTTAACACAGGTGGGGCAGAACCCATGTGACCAATCAACTCACAGGAGACAGATGGATTATTTAAAACACCGGTGCTGTAGTCTGCCGTCATTTTAATAGCTATTTTATATTTACCTTTTTCCAAGCCGTACTTTTTCCATGTAAAGAGGCACGAATGGCTGAATTTGTAAGATGTGCCTTCATAGCACATCCTGAAAGCGTTATTGACGATCAGTTTTCCACACCCCCATTGATGCACCTAATGAGATGATTCCTTTTAAGGTCGTATGTTTATGGGATCATCTTATTTCTTTATTATGATAATTTTCCATCCATCAAGCAGCCTAATTAATGCGTCGGTGGCGCCTCAGGAGCCGGGGGATGAATCTCGGGCTAAGGCTCCGCTCCGATGCCTGACCCACGGGTCACTGACCCTCACCTCCCCCAGACCCCAGCTGGACACAGAGCACCTGTGCCAGCCCGCACTCCCGGGGGAGGGGGTGTGCAGGAGGAAGAGACGGGGGGGGGGAAAATGGAAACGCTCCCCAAGCATCGCCAAGTCTCTGCTCACTCCGGATGTTGCCGCCACTTCACTGACACACACTCTCACAAACACACAAGGTTTAAAGGGATATGGGCCAAATTTGGATAAATGGGAGTAGTTTAGATGGGGCATCTTGATCTGCATGAACAAGTTGGGATGAAGGGCCTGTTTCCATGCTGTAAGACTATGACACATTGTAGAAAGGGTGCAATTGCTCTGGAGAGGATCCGGGGCAATTTATGAAGAAGTTAGTAGGGCTGGAATTTATTTTCACTTTGAAGAAAGATTTGATAACTGGGATTGCATTCTCTGCAGCAACGGAGGTGAAGAAAAAACTTAGTTGAGGCGAATAATATGAGAATAGTAAGATTAAACGAGAACTTACCAGTTCGAAGTTTGATCTTTATTTTATGAGGAGTAACGATGAGGGATTACGTGAAGAAGGCCCGCCTGGCGCTGGAACGGCATACTTCAAAGCAGCGGCATGAAAAACACAGAACACAATAGCCGGAGTAAGATAGTAAGACTCATCATAGATTTAGAACTACCAGATGATCATTCATTTTATGAGGGTGTGGAGTGGAGGGCACGTAATTCCTCATCGTTACTCCTCATAAAATAAAGATCAAACTTCGAACTGGTAAGTTCTCGTTTAATCTTACTATTTTACTTCGGAGTCACGTGAGTGACTACGTGAAGAGTGAAGCTTTCTGTGTTTTTCATGTCGTAGAATTTATTCCATACGACAGTCCGGCTCATTTAACACAGTAACGAGCGAATAACACATTTTTCCCCAAACCTTGCCTCAAGTTATGTGATAAATTATTTCACATTATAAAGAATAAAAGTAATGCCCTTTCCATTGAAAGGCAAGTTTATCACAAATATCAATTGATATATATATATATTGATGGTATGACAAAGCAACAATTATAGAGAACCCAACACTCCGTGTCCAAACCTGACACCATGACTGGTTCCTTTTTACTTTAACATTAATTTACACCCTCCTGCGGCCTTGCATCTTTGCTTGAGTGGCTCATCCCGTGCCATTCCTGTGAATGTATCTACCTCATTAACAGAGTGATTTTCCACCTTTCAGTGTCTAGTTCCACTGAGTGTATCCAATTTCTAACCATCTAGAATACATTCCTCTAGAACCATCAGTTTTTACTGAACCTAATGTGGTTTTTGTGTGTAATAAGCAGTCTCATTACCACAGAGACTCTTACCTACTTCAACATATTTCATCAATGTTCACGCACACACACACACACACACACACACACACACACACACACAACTTAAGGCCGACAGGATATGCTTATAGGTTTACCTTGGTTTCAGCTCCTCTTGGTGTGCTTTGTTTGGTAAATTCATAAACATATATGATAATGCAATCTGTATCCACATGCAATTATAACGTAACATTTGCAATGTTTGCACTCTTATATTGATACTAAAGTCATCAGCATTATTATTTTCAATGTTTAACTTTTTTGAATCATAGATAGAGTTAGAGTCCATTGCCTAAGGCAATTCAGGATTATTTATCTCCCGACTTATATATTACAATTTTGGACAGATTATATATATATATATATATATATATATATATTATTTATATATATATATATATATATATATATTTATATATATATATATATATATATATATATATATATATATATATATATATATATACACACATATATATATATATATTTATATTAATATCTACATATATATCACTTTCTATATCGGGATATTATGAATACACCTGATAACTTCTTGGTTAATATATTGTCCGTTAATAGGACGGTAACACTCTGAGCCCTATTATTGGCTCTATCAATTAGATATTCAGAAAAATGCAATCCACAAGGAACTCACATATATCTAATATGATAAAATAACTTTACTGTATACACAGACTTCCAATTTCTTATAACAAAATATTGTTTTTTAGACATTTCTGCAAATTGCAGGTATAACACTTCTTTTATACATAATTATTTTATTGTTATGTTGTTATATTAGTTAAACATTCATAGACTTCTTTGACCATCAGCTGTTGTAATGGTCTGGTCAACCTGCTGATAGTCAAATTCATATTTTCATGTCATGGATGCCTTTGTACAACAATAAATTACTGCAGGGTTACACAAACCTGGAGACCCCAGCGGGTGCAGCAGCATCCAAAGAGCAAAAGGAGACAGGCAACGCCTCGGGTCGAGACCCTCCACCAAAATGCCTCTGGCAGTGTCCTGCTACATTTTCATCAGACACTGCCCTATCAAACAAAATGAGGAACACAAAAGAACATATTTTCCTCATGTAATTGGGAGAAAAGCATCCACCTTCCCTGTTCTTGGTTTACCCACTAGAAACATTCGAAAGATCGGTCATTTAATCTGTATGCAACCAGATTAATCGTAAGTAATCCATATTAATGACAATATGTTTTTCTCCCAAATTTGTTGTCTCCGATACCATTGTCTCTTCCTTAGAGATAAACGGCTGGACTAAACTTTAAAATATGCCACATCTGTTTACTCAGATAATCCCATGATTGTTATTTGACTTATCTTGTGTGTTTTAACATATGCCACAGCCGTGGTATTGTTCATCTTGATACGACATGGACACTTCCATAATAAAACAATCAATATTTAATCCATAACTCCTTATACTTCAATAATTAATACAAATGTTTGGAAAATTTCTTAGGACAATCCATTTATGCTCACCTGGTATTATTGTCCGCAGTCCCAACAAGAGACGTATCAATTATTCTTATAAGAATAGATAATATTCTTATCTTTACCCAAACATTCACAGAAGCTGTACGTCATCTGTAACACTTGCTTCAGTTTGCAACAGCTGTTAATCTTATAGTTGAAGCAGCTTGTGAACCTTTTTTACATTACTTTAATAATGATAACGTATCATTTGATATTTGCATAAGCCTCTCACAAAGGCATACATATTCTTATAAGCTTCTGTATTCCTTCTTTTGGAACTTTATTTATTCTTTACCTAACCTAATGGAGGGACAAAGCATGTCAAAGCATGTTCTAGATGTTTCCATTTTAATAAACGTTCTTACACTGTGAAAGTGTATATAAAATGATGTTTTGTATGGTTTATACCATCAAATCTTTACACTGAGGTAATTTTATAATATATATGTACGTACCCCTTCTTTATTGGAGTTACTTTTGAGTGCAAACCTAAAATCAATTTTTAAGGTTTTCTTATACAGGTGAACCAATCCTTCCTTAGTTATATTAAATTAATGATCATAATACACCTGTAATCCCCCACAATTGGAGATTTCATGAACTTATTTTGTAACCAGATGTTTGCACCTCTTCAACGTACTTCAAGCCTTCTTTTCCCAATTATATGGGTTTGGATAAGGCTATGTTGGATTATACCACTTCTGCCTTTGTTTTGATCCATTATTAAATCTTTCATTGGATCATAGTTTTCCCCCCAAGTTTAAAGATCTTTGCCTTTGTTTTGATCCATTATCAAATCTTTCATTGGATCATAGTTTTTCCCCCCAAAGTTTAAAGATCAGTAGTCTGTTCTTTTGTAATCAATATCTTTGATTTATCATGGCAGGTTTATTCCATAATAATCAGGAGTTTAATATAACCTGATTTGTATTGATCTGCGAATCTATAGTGCAGATTTGGTAAATTATATATATTTCTTCCCATTGAGCTCCACAAACTGATGGCAATTTATTTTATTTTAAAAGTATTAGTTATTTGCACAACGTTTTATTTTATTTTATTTTTATTTTTGAATAGTAATGCCATGCACCAGTTTGAAATACTTTGAAATTGTATTTCTTTATATCTCATATAATTTGAGACATGGATATCATAAACGGATTCACCGTTGATATCTTTATAAAACATAAAAGTTTTATCATATTCTGCTGTTTCAATCATTACAGCTTTGGTGAGGTTTTTTCCATGTTTATTTTTCATGGCCTCACTCATCATTAGTTCTGCTGTTTTAACCATAACAGCTTTTAGTGAGACCACTATCAGTGCATTTTTAGGGTCAGTTTTTGCATTTTATTTTCCACTGCCCTTGTTTCTCCTGAGTTTTTCCCCCTCAAGGAGACTACCTTCAGAAATATCTGAGGTAGATATTCCCACCATATTTCATCATATTGTTTCCCTTTTTATATGTGAAACCCCCTTAGGGTAGGTTAGGGAATATTTCCATTATTTTCCATCTGAAGGCCTTTATTAACTTTTTAAATTATGGCCTTTCTGACATTTAAAATTCCCCCCCCCCCCCCCCCCCCACCTGCCAAAAGTTTGTGGAGCATCTTAAACTCCCTAACGTATTTTTAACGGTCACCAGTATCGGAACCGGCCCCGTAATTAATCTCCCGTCCCGATCACTGGGTATTCCCTCGGGACGTTCTTTTTCAAACTCCGTTGTTTTATACAGAGTATTTCTGTTCTATTTTAATCTTTTATTTTACTTTTGTTTTTAAATTCATTTTAAATCCTGGTTCAATACACCAGGCACGGAGTTTTCCAGACCCTAAAAGTTTTTCAACTGCACTTACCTGCCGGTTCCGTACCTACCGCTGTCGAGGAGCTGCCTCTGCAGCTCTTCCTTCTGCCGTCAGCATCGACGTAATGCCGTTCCAGCGCCAGACAGGCCTTCTTCACGTAGTCACTCACGTGACTCCGAAGTAAAATAGGACTTGTTTTGCTTAACAAAGAGTGTAGGAAGGAACTGAAGATATACACTAAAAACTAGAATAACTTAGCAGGACAGGCAGCATCTCTGGAGAGAAAGAATGGATGATGTTTTGGGTCGAGACCTTCAGACCGAAGAGGTTGAAAACCAGCGATAAAACACAATGAGATGTGTGTTATTCAACTAAGGGCAAAAATCAGAATCATGTGTTCATCTTTATTGACGTGACACCTTAATAAGTATATTACAGAAAAAATAATTTAATGGGGTGGCACCTAGGCATGTAGGATGGAACTGGTGTATGGTAGATTGCTAGTCGGTGTGGGCTGAAGGGCCTGTTTTCATATATATGTTTTACATATATATCTTAATTTCATTGAACCATATACGATTGAATATGCCGCATTATTTTTGTCTTGTTTGTATAGTCAAAGTCAGGCACGTGCCGTCAGGGTAGACAAGGTAGGCACTGCCTACCCTGACTAAAATGATAAAATGGTAATTATTAAATGTAAATAGTAAAGGCATGGGAGAATTATGCCTACCTAAGAGATCAATCTCTTAGGTAGTCATAATTCTCCGTGCCTTTCATCCGCAATGCTTGTAACACGCAAAAGTCTGTGCAGCCCACGGGCCATCGACGCTGCTTCAAGCCGTCAATTTCAAAGTGAGCTGAAGGCAGCTGAACTGCTGTCTTTGCAGTGTTGACTGAGTACTGCACATGCGCAACGCAAGTTTCTTGGCGGGTTTTTCAAACATGGATTGTCTTTATCTTAACAGTATCTTTGGAAACAAAGAGCGAGTGAAAGAGAAGAATGGGGTTCGGGTACAAATAATATGGTAAGTAAATTTATTTGAGCTAAATGTTTTTAAATACCGTATTTCCCGGCAATGAAGACGGCATTTCATGAACGATGTTGCTGTACTGGGGGATAGCCAAGTCTATCCCTCATTGCTGGCAGCTGACGGGAAATGGCTGTAAAAGGACAGCGCCACTGGAGGGGGGGGGGGGGGGAAAGAGTTCCTTTCACAGAGTGTGGGGAGTCTGGCCCGGGGTAAAGTTGCGGGGAGGGCAGGAGCATTGAGAAGGAGGGGGTCGGGGATCATGCTAGTAACTCACTCACTCACCGCTGACTCGCACCACTGCATTGTGGCCGCGGAGGGAAGCAGCTCGGGTGCGGACAGTGCGATCAAGGGACCAATTGAGGTTACTCGGCTGTCGGTATGAAAGGATTTGAACCAGCATGAGAGGGGTGAGTGGGCCGGCAGTTGCTGAGGTCCCAGAGGCCAGATCCGCTGTCCAGTCCCGGTGGCCGCTCACAGCCACCCGAGCTGCTTCCCTCCCTGGCCACAATGCGGTGGCTCCATGCCTGGAGCGCAGCGGCTGCGGTGAGTGAGTTACTAGCATGATAGTGACCCCCTCCTTCTCAATGCTCCAACCCTCCATGCAACCTTACCCCTGGAGTGACTCACCACACACTGTGAAAGGAACTCTCCCCCCAATTGGTCCCTTGAACTTGTATTGTCATTCAATAAGATCACAACTGATTCAACGTCCCGGTGTGCTCCCGTTTTTCCCACCATCTCTCCACCTGTCATCACCCTCCACCCCCCACCCATTCAGTAATTCAGAATGAAGGAGATTTGGGCAAATTGAATTGTTACTTTCTTTATATTTATTTTTTTGAGTGTGAGAAATTCTATGTCCCACCAGCCTTCTTTCAAAATTTAGCAACTCAAAATGGGGTGCCTTTTCATTGCTGGGAAATACGGTACTTTATTAAGAGATATGGCTTTTGAAGACTTAAAAAAAAGTCAACTGACAGTTTACGGAAAGGAGAACAATCTTCCCATGCGTGGTTTAAGATTTTTTTAAAGCCGACTGACTGCCTACCCTGAGTACTCATGGCACGTGCCTGGTCAAAGGGTAAAGTTGATTGATTTATTTGTGCAGAACAATGTTGGAAGTCCGACTTGCCTTGTTTCTCTGTTTTATTTCTATATATATATATATATATGCATAACAGCATGAACTATAATCTGATTTCCATACATGAATATAGTCATTCGTTAGCTGCACCTGGTGATCAGAGTCTGGCTCTACTGTGGAATGTAATTAGGAATGGAATTTAGCCTAACCTTATACCTAATCCGATTTAAAGCATAAATGTTGCATTCAAGTGTAAGTTAAGACTCGCTACAGTATGCACCAGATTGCACAATTTCAAGCTGAAAAATGCAAAAGCTCCCTACCGTGTATTTAAAAATGCAAAAGCACACCCTCCCCCTAGCCCACCACTCCCCCCCCACACCCTCCCCCCACCCCACCCCCCCTCTCAACTCTCACCCAATGTTGGCAGCCTTGGCAGCAAAATGGCAGCATAGAGCATTCTTCAAAGATTTCACCAACCAACTTGCCTCTGGGAGAAAAATGCACAAGCTCCCTATCGTGGGAGGGGGGAACACGGTAGGGAGCTTTTGCATGGGGGAACACGGTAGGGAGCTTTTGCATGGGGGGAACACGGTAGGGAGCTTATAGTCATTCATGTCCTGCACCCGTTGATCAGAGTCTGGCTCTACTGTGGAATGTAATTAGGAATGTAATTTAGCCTAATCTTATTCATACCTAATCCAATTTAAAGCATAAATGTTGCATTCAAAATAATTTAATAATATCCTGACACTGGTGAATATCTATGCTCCCCCAGATAGTGATAAACATTTTTTCAAATCCCTATTTGATATTATTGCAATGGAAGCAGAAGGAATTTGTATATGTGGGGGGGGGGGGGGGATCTGAATGTTGTACTGAATCATAGGCTTGATACGACAAGTAAAAAGAAGAATAAGAACCAGTTAACAAAACTACTAAACACTACCTGTGAAGAATTTGGTTTTCTTGATGTCTGGAGGAATTTTCACCCTCCAGAAAGAGACTATACACATTACTCAATACTGCACTCAGTTTACTCCAGAATAGACTAGTACTTAATGCAGAAAGAAGACTGTTATAGGGTAACGGATTGCAGAATTGGTGTGCCAGGTGTATCAGACCATAATGCCATATACTTAACAATTCAAATGGACAGTAGAAGGAAAAACACAGTGTGGCGATTAAATGTTGGAATACTGAATGATAAAACAACTATTAATGATATTAAATTGGAAATCAAAACTTATCTAGAGGAGAATGACAATGGGGAGGTGGACCCATCCATACTATGGGACTCATTGAAGGCTGTAATACGAGGTAGGTTAATAGCGAGGGCATCACATATTAAAAAGGCCAGAATGAAAACTTATTATATAAGTTGATAACAGACCTGCAGGATTTAGAACAGAAGTACAAAAATAATAAGGACCAGAGAACTTATAAGCAAATAGAAGATTTGAGGGGACAAATGGATGGTATATTGGGTCAAGAGGTGGAGAAAAAAGCAAGATTTGTAAAACAGGCACATTATGAGCTTGGCCCTAAATCCACTAAAATACTTGCCCGAAGGCTACGCAAACAACAGGCTGACAACACCATACAGAAAATTAAGGACCCCTGTACACAGAATTTGAAGAGTGATCCATAAGAAATAGAATATATCTTCCAGGAATATTATAAAGAATTATATACACAAACCTCTACAGTAGATGGAGAATCAATGAGAACTTTTTAAAGTACAATAGATCTGCCCTGTATTGGAGAGACACAAAATATAATAACCACAGCAGAAATATCACTGGAGGAGATAGAGAAGACAATTGGTAGGATGAAATCAAACAAGGCCCCAGGCAGCGACGGTTTCCCTATAGAATGGTATAAAATATTTTGGAATGAGCTGAACCCACTTCTTCTGAGAACCTTTAACTGGATTATCAAAGAAGGCAAAACGCCCCCATCATAGAAAGAGGCAATTATAACATTAATCCCCAAAGAGAACAAAGACAAGGAAAACTGTACCAACTACAGACCGATATCAATTTTACTTCAGAGTCACGTGAGTGACTACGTGAAGAAGCCCCGCCAGGCGCATGCGCGTCATTACGTCGACGCATGTCGCATTGAACGGAGCTGGACAGCGCAGCTCCACCAGTGGTAAGTAGAAAACCTTGCAGGTAAGGCTGGCTCCGTAAGGCTGGCTTGTGAGTCAGCAGGAGCCTGTTCAGCGGGAGGAGCAAGCATGGGCCACGCAGCATTGCGGTCCCATCGCAGCGATCGGCTAAATAGATAAGTGCGGTGCCTGTTCCGATACCGGTGGCTGTTATTCCGTAGTTAATACCCTCCAGCTGCTCTAGAGTCAATCGGGCTGAGGCCACAATGATAGGTAAGCATACAAGGTCTGCTCTGAGTATGTGTTACCAGATGCAGTTCCTTAGTTTGATGTGTATGATATGTGCAATATTAAACTTTCATCCCTGCTCTGAGAGAACAAGCAGGTTAAATACAAAGGTTTGATTCTGGGGCCAGCAGAGGCAGAGAGATGGGTACAAAGTATTATACCCAATACAGCCACACCAACCCTTATATTGGGAGAACTGTGTAATACTGAGAGTTATATAAATATTCTGCAAGCAGAATGTGACTGTCAGAATCTATAATTCTAAACATGAACATATATGATTATGCACAAATACACAAGGAAATGTAAATAAAGTTACTCTCCTCCAAGAGAGGACAAGAATGTGGGGGAGACTAGAAATGGAGAAAATGTTCCACACTTTACTCAGTCAATGGTCCAAAGACCCAAAGATTCCCAGGCAGCCTCCATACACTATGTATGGTGCATGTAAAAAAAAAAGGGAATCTGACTCTCCAGTGCCTTTTTAGGTCTGGATGAGGTCTCCCTATAGCAAGACTAAAATGCTCTAAACTTTAATCAGTCAAGGGTCCAAAGACCCAGAGATTCCCAGGCAGTCTCCGAAGGAGTTCCATACACTGAGTATGGTGCCTGTTAAAAAAAATTTTTTTTTTTAATGGGAATCTGACTCTCCAGTGCCTTGTTTAGGTCTGGATGCGGTCTCCTAGAGCAAGACCAGGGCAGGAGGAGACTGACCCTGAAGTTGGTGTCCCTACTTATGTGTATACACCAGAGCACAAGAGCCACGCTCCGGGTGTTCCCGATGTAGCATCAAGTTTGCTATATCGGTATGGACTGGTGAGGCTATGGATGAGACCTGGCTGCCAACATTATTTGGTTTCTCACCTGCTCCAAGAAACTGTTACGACTGAAACAATAAATATATTAACACCTGTCTATTGTGCCTCGCTCAGGGTGCCAACAGTAACCTCAGTAATTTGGGCACCCATGAGTGTTACGATGCGAGGGCAGGAAATATGTTTCCAGCATGACCTCTAGCTGATATCAGTTGGCATCACTGCATTTGGGGAAGACATACAAGGGTCGAGAAATGTCCAAAACGTATAAGACAGGCTTGCGTTACTCTGCAGTGCCTATTCGAACCTAATTGTATGACGAAAATTGCCATTGGCCAACATTATACCCAAAAATGCAGGACTATGTAGGACAAACAATAATCAGATTAATTATTGGTGAAAATCTGCCAAAACAATTCTAGTTCAATTACGGAGGTTCAGTAATTTCATTCCATCACACATAGAACTTCTGGGGTACAACCTCTGGTTGGGTGTAAGATTACAATTGTTTTATAATGAATGATGCTGCATAATATTGATCGGTTTGGTGTTTGCTGCACCAGAAACTCGTCAGGTAGAAAATATATCCCAGACAGAAGAAGATGGGGGTTGCAGAATCATTCTGGACCTCACAAACGTAATTCATATGTTCAGTATAGGCATTTAATAAAGTACACCTTCAACACTGTAACGCAGTTGTTATCACAAGGCTGCTATATGGTTACTATAGACGTAAAAATAAAAAATAAAAGATACATTATTATTCAGTACCAATGCATCATTATCGCAGGTACTTTAAGTTAATTCGATAGGTCAGCTGAGGCAATTTAAAGAATTACCTAATGGGTTAACTTCAGCTCTCAGACTGTTCACATAATTATTGAAACTAGCACTGGTGTTACTGAGGGCTCAGAATCACATTGTAATGGCTTATCTAGAGGATATGTTAATTGTAGGTGACACTCAGGAGACTGCTGAAGAACTGGTTTCAGCAACCATAAGCCTATTGAAAGGCTAGGGTTCTGTCCATCCAACAACATCTAAGTTACAGCCATCCCAAACAATCGATTATTTGGGGTTTGTCATTAATTCAGTTGATATGTCAGTAACTTGCTAACAGATAAGGTTGGGGATATTACAAATGTCTCTACTTATCCCTCCATCCGAGAAGTAGCTACGGGTATTGGTAAAATGGTAGCAGCATTCCTGCTGTCGAGTTTGGACCTCTGCATTATCAAAGTCTGCTAAGAACCAGAGGACAAGCACTAAAAATATAAAGTTTAATTTTTTTAAATTAAATAATTAAATAAACAAATAAATAAATGGGAGGGGGGGGGGGATAAATAAAAATAAAATAAAAAGTGTGCAGGTCATTTGATAGGTGCATGCAGTTACCAACTAAAGCTTTAGCTGAATTGCAATGGTGGATTCTCAATGTTGCACAAGCTACTAGAATATATTTTGGTTCAGCAACCTTCAGTGGTATTACAAACTGATGGGAGTGCTCTCGGATGGGGAGGTAAGGACAGTGCCACCAGTTGAGGTGGTCCACGATGATTAATTCTCCTAACACATGTTATCAATTATTTGGAGTTATTGGGCGTTTTATGCATTGATAGCTTATTGCTCTACAATGAATGACTTACATGTTCAATTACAAGTAGACAATACCACAGCTGTGGGAGAGACAATATTGTGGCAGACAACAGATCACGAAAGCTCAATAACAATACAGAATGGATGTTAAATCCAAAAGTTCAAAAAGATTGTCAGTCGGTATGGATACCAAATATTGATCTGTATGCGTCCTGATTAAACCTCCAGTTGCCTAAATATGTCATAGGAGCCAGACCCAGGAGCAGTAGCGGTGGATGCATTCTCGCTACATTGGGGAAGTATAATCTTCTATGTTTCCCCATTTTGCCTGATTAAGCAAGGTCACCAAAATAGAGCAAGACTCTGCCGCAGGCGTTTGGTGGTTCCAAACTGGTCTACACAGCCATTATTCCCATTGGTGCTCAGAATGATGACTCAGCCATTCATGACAATCTCCAGCTGCAGTAATTGTTGGTACATCCAGTACAGGAGAAGTCATCCATTACATGATCATATTAATTGTTGATCTGCAGGTTCTGATGGACTGTCGGATAGGACAATGGATGTTATAACTGCAGCTTGGAGAGATAGCACTAAGAAACAATATATGTCTCATATAAGGAAATGGGAAATCTTTTGTATACAGTCAGATATATTTTATCATACTGCAAACATATCGGATTTATTGGAGTTCCTTGCTATGTTGCACCTGAGATATAGTGCCATTAATGGTGCTCAGAGTACTTTGTCCTCCTATTTAGGACAAAATTCAGAACGACAATCTATCGGGTTCATCCGTTAATATCCCGATTTATGAGAGGAATTTTAATAAAATCCTACCAAACCCAGATATACAGAAATCTGGGATGTCAGTATAATTCCCACATTGCTTCGGCAGTGGGCTCCAATTACGTCACTGTCTTTTCAGAACTTAATAATTAAAGTGGTTATGCTTATGTCATTCGTATCAGCACAATGAGTACAAACATTACAAATGTTGCGCTTAGATAAACTCAGCAGGACAGGCAGCATCTCTGGAGAGAAAGAATGGGTGATGTTTCGAGTCGAGACCTTCAGCCTGAAGAGGTTGAAAACCAGCCATAAAACACAATGACTGGACGTGTGTTATCCAACTAAGGGCAGAAATCAGAATCATGTGTTCATCTTTATTCACGTGACATCATAATAAATATATTACAGAAAAAATAATGTAATGGGGTGGCACGGTGGTGCAGCGGTAGAGTTGCTGCCTCACTACTACATGGGTTTCTCTGGATATTCCGGTTTTTCCCATATCCGAAAGAAGTGCAGGTTTGTAGGTTAATTGGCTTCTGTAAATTGTCCTGGTGTGATGGATGGAATTGGTGTATGATAGATTGCTGGTCGCTGTGGACCTGGTGGGCGGAAGGGCCTGTTTCCATATATATTTTTACATATATATCTTAATTTCATTGAATCATATATGATTGAATATGTGGCATTATTTTCGTCTTGTTTCTATATTCAAAGGGTAAGGTTGAATCCATCTGAAGAAGGGTTTCGGCCGAAACATTGCCTATTTCCTTCGCTCCATAGATGCTGCCGCACCCGCTGAGTTTCTCCAGCAATTTTGTCTACCTTCGATTCTCCAACATCTGCAGTTCCTTCTTGAACAAGGTTGATTGATTTATTTGTGCAGAACAGTGATGGAAGTCTGACTTTTGCTTTGTTTCCCAATATATATGCATAACAGCATGAATTTTTCTCAATGTATATGCATAACAGCATGAATATAATCTGATTTCCATACATGAATATAGTCATTCATGTGCTGCATCTGTTGAGCAGGGCCTGGCTCTATTGTGGAATGTAATTAGGAATGTAATTTAGCCTAACCTTATTCATACCTAATCCAATTTAAAGCAATAAATGCTGCATCCAAGTGTAAGTTAAAAGACTCGCTACAGTATGCACTAGATTGCACAATTTCAAGCTGAAAAATGTAAAAGCTCCTTACCGTGGGAGGGGAAACACCCCCCCCCCCCCCCCCCCCCCCCACCCCCGGTCGCTACACTCCCTCGCAATTTCTCACTCTCAATTCTCACCCAATGTTGGCAGCCATGGATTTGTGTTAGGAAGAGGAACGAGACAGGGATGTTGTCTTAGCCCTACCCTGTTTGCTGTATATATTGAACCATTGGCTCAAGCGATTCGTCAAGATAGGGAACTGAGGGGAGTAACTATAAGAGACAGAGAACATAAAATTGGCCTTTTTGCAGATGATGTAATGATGTATCTCACGGAAGTAAACACCTCATTTCCAAGGATGATGGGGATCATAGATAGTTTCATTTAATTGTTATGCAGGATATAAAGTGAATATTTCAAAAACTCAAATCCTCCTACTTTAAATTGTCCTCCTCCAGAAGAAATCAAACCACAAAAATATTAATATTAAATTGGATTCAAAATCAATCAAATTACCTAGGGGTACATATAAGAAAAATATATATCAATGTTGTATGGGGGCCAATTATAATCACAGCAACCAAAAACTAAGAAAGGATATAGAAAGATGGTCCACCTATCCAATAGATTTTTAGTAGTAAGATAAATGTGGTGAAAATTAATATTTTGATAAGGCTATTGTACTTGTTTCAATCTCTGTCAATAGATGGTAACATTAAAACAATCACGGAATGGATAAAATTAATATCTAGATTATTTGGTGAGGAAAGAAGGCCAGAATTCGATACACTACTCTCCAGTTGCCCAAAAGGACAAAGGTGGAATGGCACTTCCAAATTTTAGGATATATTTCTATGCAGCCCAACTTCGACCACTAATTAATTGGTGTGAGGACCGAGCTATATAGCTAGGTGGAAAGAGATTGAGACATATATCCCCTGACTTCCATATCCAAACACTTTTGGGAGAAAAAGTGCTTCCTGGACATATCAGGAGTATAATCGATCCAATAATGATATTTACTTTAGAAACCTGGTTCACTCTTACCATGACAACTTAAACTGAATTAAACGACAAAAGTTTTAAGATGGATTAGCTTTGGATAATGAATTTAAACCAGGGATGTATGACTCAACATTTAAAGAGTGGATGAAGAAAGGAATGACTGCATTTTGTACTGTTATTGAAATTGGAGACCCAAGACGTTTTCAAGATTTAAAGGATAGATTTGCACTTCGGAACCAAGACTTGTTTAGATACCTCCAACTGAGAGATTATTACAATAAAAAGGTAAAAAGGGAGGCACTAGAAGAAAATAATCCAGTGATAGTTAATGCGTATCATCAAAAAACATTAAGGATTATTTCTAGACTTTATCATAGTTTAATGGAATGTCAAGCTAAAACTACATTTCATGTAAAATTTAAGTGGGAAAAGGAATTGAACATCACAATCTCATAAGAAGAATTGCATTATATGTGTGTAACACTACAGACATCCACTAATTCACAAAATTGGAGAGAATTTAATTGGAAATTCTAAGGCAGCAAACATGCTGGAGGCAATGTGGCCAAACAGACGCAAATCATGCACATATCTTCTGGAATTGCGCAAAAATAGAACCATTTTGGGACAGAGTGAATTCAGAATTAATGGAGGTATTAGGATATATAGTCTCCAAGAAGTGTTCCATTTTATAACTGGGTAATATAAATACAGTGGTGCTGAAGGACGATCATTACTTGGTTAAAATCCTACTCACAGCTGGCAGAAAGGCCATTACAAGAAAACTGGCTTGCATGCGGACACACCCATGACTTCCGACAATGGGTTTAGAACATAGACAGGAAATATTTGTCAAGGAATGAAAATGACAATATTCTCTAAGAGTGAAAGAAGACGAGTTTAACTGAAAATGGGAAAAATGGATTAGGTATAGAAATAAAGACTTCAACACTGAATAATTTTATTGACAATAATGTAAGTTATTGGAAAATGTTTTAATAAGAAAATAGTTCTGTAAATTGCATCTTTCATTGTAAACCGAAGCCCCCGCTACACTGTTGTACGTTTCACTGCATTGTTGTATGTTTCATTGTTATATTTGTATTTTATTTGTGTATACATAAAAGCAATAAAAACTGAAGTGAAAAAAAAGTTGCATTCAATAAGTTAAAAGACTCGCTACAGTATGTACCAGATTGCACAATTTCAAGCTGAAAAATGCAAAAGCTCCCTACCATGGGAGGGGGAACACCCCCCTCCCCCCAGGCCCACACACTCCCACCAGCCCCCACCCCCCCCCCCACACCATCCCCCCACCCCCACCACCCAACCCCCCTTCAACACTCCCCAATGTGCGCCCTTCATAGGTCATAGCCAAAATGGATTAAAAACTAATTACCAGCAAAATGGCAACATAGAGCGTCCTTCAAAGATTTCACCGACCAACTTGCCACTGGGGAGTAAATTGCTCCCATCACCGTTCAAACTGAAAGCTGACGTTTTGTGGTCATTTTTGTTTCTTTTTTCCAAATTTAAGCTTCTAGGTGTTTTCTTTTTTGAGGGCATTCAATTTATAGTGCATTCAAATGTTGCTGTATTATTTGCCAAGATCCTTAAATTGCAATTGGTTGAGCACCCTGGCTGGATACAATTCGCATTCTCTTTATTTTTATGAATGCAGGTCATAAGGTAGATCTCAAAAGCAAGCCATGGACACGATGAACCAAAGTATGTACTGAACATTCTGAATATGTTTTTTTATTTATTGGTCTCCTTCATTGCCAGGACCATGCCACATGCAAACTGGAAGAACAACACCTCATATTCCATTTGGGTGACTTACAATGCAATATCAACAATGATTTATCCAATTTCAAGAAACTTCTCCTCCCCTCTCCTCTCTTTCCCCAGGGCCACCATGGCATGCATCCATTTATCCCACTTTATCCCACGACCTTAGTCTTCCTGCTCCTTTCCCCTCCTCTGCGTGCTCATCTCCCATCGCCAAGTCCCACATTTCCCTGCCATTTCCCCTCTCCCCTGCCCTATGTCACTAATATCCATCCCTTCAGTCCTCCTGATGCCCTCTTGTCTCCTTTTTAACTCTCGCCTTTGTCACTTCCGCTGCCCACTTGCCAAATGCCCCCCTGGCCTCACCAGTATCTAGCTATCACTTGCCAATATTTTCCCCACCCTCCCTTTCTTTTCCAGCTTTCTCCCGCATACCCCGTCAGTCTGAATAAGTCCCAACCCGAATTGTCGAACCTCTCCACAGATGCTGCTCAACCCGCAAAGTCTCCACCAGCAGTTTGCTTCTAACACGAGATTTTAGCATCTGCAGCTTCTCGTGTCTCCGTTTTTTATCATTCATTGCCTTTTCAAACTGGATATCACAGTCTAAGTATTAAATCTCCTTTCTGAAAATAAAATGAAATGAAAATAATATTATAGCATTTCTGATTTCTCACACATAAAGTGTTCACTACAACGCTCGCTGATTCAACTATTAGCAAAACAAATGCTCCAATTATCACTAGCCTAGGGCTCTCAGTCCTGTACAGTCCAATTAATAAACCAAAATTGACTGTTTTTACAATAATTACTACAATCTGGGCTCATCAAATTATCATCTACAAATATAAAATGGGTTGCCTAGGTACATTGAACAATCAACAAACAGCATATTTCTCTGATATTTATTTGCTAACTTACCGCAATTTAGGCCTTTGAATTAAAACTTCCGACACCTCGGAACTACATCGAGCCTTGAAAAACTCTGCAGTCAAACTGATTGATTTACAAAAGAATCCACACTTTTCCTCTCAGCTGAGCAAATTAACCATTAAATTGGTGTCAACTCTGCAAATTTACAGTTTGTTTTTATCGGCATCCTGAAATACTCCGCCAGCTTTGTTCAGCCCCTGGTAAATGTTTACTGAAAAATTCACAAACTGCATTCCTTCCGATGTGTGCTTGTCCTTTTTAATCGGGGGGACGATTTTCCAAACAGTTTGAGTCACCCATTTAAAATGCTAAACAAAGTCACGACAGTCAACCAGGCTAGAAAAAAAAGCGAGATGCAATTGATTTAAAGTCAAGTTCTCCAATTGGACTCAAACTTCCTGATGATTCAAGTCAACGACAGCTGTCAAATTTACATAACTTAAATATGTTGTTTACCAAAAGCGAGTGTGGGGGACGAATTGATGGGATCTGGTGACAGATCCCAGCATGTCATCCTTGCAAATGCAGAACAAAAGGAAGCAACACCTTCTTGTTCGTTTTACAAAACTATATTCCCGTAAATATACCATTGGTCTGTCAATAAATCGACACAGAACTGTCGGGTTAAAACAAAAGTAGTGAAAGTTGAGAAATGCTTGCGAGTGGGCTGGGTCACAGACTGTGGTACATTAACCCCAAACTCCTCGCACGCCGCCCAATTCAAGAGTCGGGGACTCGAAAAGCCATCATCATGCGGTTGGCTTTCCAGACGAGTTTGCTGTCGGTTTCCGTCCTTATCTGGGCGAACTGCGAGAAACCTTTTCATAGTCGCGACCACTCGGACATCGCGCAATCGTCGCAACGCTGGGCACCCCTCATCCTGGACCAGGTGGCCGCCGAGGTAAGGAAGCGCGCCACCTTTCAGTTTGTGTTGCTTTAGTTAACTTAATGCATGGAAACGCATTTTTCAGTGCCAGGAACTGAACCTTTTGGTCCCTGATGCAACTGTCCAAATGTCTTTAAAATGCTACCTCCTCCGACCATTGTTTTTCTATTAATTTACATCATCTTCATTTGTTCTGGAATATTAAACTGGAACACATCTGGAAATCCAGAGTAATTGTAGATGAAAATAAATGAAACATCATTTTACTTATAGATTGACAGTTATTTTTTTCCAGTTACAAACAGCAAAGTGGAAGCAAATCCGCGGAAAAATATTATAACCAAAACCATTGAACATTGTGTCGGCAGTGCAAGTGTTATTACTGTCTAATTGTATATTGTCTAATTTAATGCCATTAGACAGTAGACAGTTATTACTGTCTAATACTGTCTACTGTCTAATGGCATTAACATCAAATAATAAAATGATATCAAAAGCAAAGTGATTTTTTTTCCTTAATCACACAACGAACATTATAAGATATAGAAACAAGGAACTAGATCAGTCAGTTCAGTTCAGTTTTATTTGTCATATGTAGGTTAACACAGGGTCAATGGTATAATGAAATGTGTATGACAAGACAATTGGTCACCTCAGCAATGATATTAGAAGGATAAAATTAAGGTAAAAAAAAAGATAAAATTGACATTGGTAGATAAAAGATAATAATAAATAAAATAATCAACATATATGATACGTTTATGAGTTCAGAAGCCTGATGGCATGATGATAAAAACGGTCCTTAAGTCTAGTGGTACGTGCTGGTATAGAACAAAAAAGACAACATGCTGGAGTGACAAGGGTGGGTCAGCATCTGGATGAACATGGATATGTGGCATTTTGTGTCGGGACCCTTCTTCAGACTGATTGTGGTGAATGGAGGGTGAAGAAAGCCTGAAGAAAGGTGGGGCAAGCCTGGCAAGTGATGGATAGTGATGGATAGTTACAGGTGAGAGAGGTTTTTTTGAACAGGCAGATGGTTGAAGAAAGGCTAGAGATGAAAAGACTAAAGGTGTGAGATAAGGTTAGAAGAGTTGTGAATTATGAAGCCAGAAGAATGAATGTAGGTTTAATGGGACGTAAGGAAGAGGTGGGGGTTTGGGGGGGGGGGGGGGGGGGGGGGGGGGGGAGAAGATTGGTAAATTATCTAATAATGAAGAATTCAATGTTCACACCTAAGTTACCTGAGGTGCTGTTCATCCAATTTGCGTGTATCCTCACTGGCAATAGAGGAGACCCACGACAGAAAGGTCAGTATCGGAATGGGAAGAGGAGTTGAAATTGTTAACAATCATGAGATCTAATAGGCCTTGGTGGTCCAAGCCCAAATGTTAGGTCAACGTCCAAACTTGGTCTCACCGATGTAAAGGAGACCACATCGGGTGCAGTAGATGAGGTTAGAGGAGATGCATGTGGACCTTTGGAAACTTCTGCTGTGCTCCCTGGATGGATGTGAGGGATGAGGTATAGGAATAGGTATCACATTTTCTGCAATTGCCAGGAAAAGTACCTGGGGAGGATGTGATTTGGTTGGGAAGGGATGATGGAACCAATGAGTTGCGGAGGAAGTGGTCTTGTCCCCCTTGCAATTGCAGAGGATACATAGCACCATTTTATCTCTTCCAGTTTTCTCCCCCCCACCTCAATCTGAAGAACACGACCAGAAATGTCACTAACCTATGTCCTCCAGAGTTATTCCAGCACTGTGTGTCTTTTTTTTTAAAATCAAATATTCCAAAGTTGTGATTGGATTTTACTCAAGTGCAGGCGAGCCATTGGTCACCAGCAGGATGGAACCTTGCATGTGAAAAGGTGGTTTATTTTGTGAATTTTGTTTGGCAGTGCATGATGCATTTAGGCTTCCCAAACAGACTCAACCAGTTTGTTCGTTTGGTGGCTATTGCCAGACTTGATGAGTGTTTATCAAAATTTTTTTGCAACCATTCTCCATGCCTGCATCAGTGATATCCCAAATGCAACTTGCTTTGAGATAGAAAAATGTGCAAATTCCCTTGTAAAGGTTATGACTCTTCATTACATTAGAACAGATTTGGATTTGTATTTCTCACAATATAGGGGAGGCCATTCAGTCCATTGATTCTATAGCAGCTCTCGAAGTAACCGATTTTCATTTACATGCACATCAACTCCCTTCCGATTCCCCAACTTCCCCTTTACAAAGGAGTAGTTTACAGTAGCTAATCAACCTAACAATCAGCCTACCTTCAGGATGTGGATGGAAAGGGAAACACATGGGGAAAATACATATGATCACAGTAAAGACATGCAACCTACCACACAGACAATCATCAGGCTTGGGATCAAACCCGTCACTAGAGCCGCAAGGCAACAGCACTCCCTACTGTGTCACGGTGCATTTCTTCAGTCATTAACTTCCCATAGTTGAGCAGCTCAACATAATACATTGGTGAAGATGTGAAGACATTGGTGTCTTATAAATGCCATAGAAAGAAATGTATATTCAAAACAGTACCATTATAGAAATTAAACTAGTTGTACTCTCATTTTAAACAACACAGTCCTGGGTCAAAATATTGGTTGAAACAATCTTGAGTACTTGTCTGTTCATTTATTGTTCAGAATAATTTCCATGCTGAATGTTTCGCACATCTTGGATTTTTTTTAAGGAATACCTGTCCAAATATGGATGGACTGAACAAATAAACTGGGAGAACGTCAAACACCTGAACCAGGAAGAATCTTGCTGATGAGCATCCAGCTCCTAAAGATTTGATAGACCTTATTGAAGAAGGGTCATCTTCTACCAGACAAAAGGAGCAATCTCAGGCTGAGCCCACTAAAAACATTGCCTACACAGAAGCCTTAAAACAATTCCAAAAGGCCAACGGCATACCTATGACAGGAGAATTAGACAAAGCCACTAAGGGAGCAATGAACAAACCGCGATGTGGAGTCCCAGATAATGTCTTGACCGATGATATCTTGGTGGACAATAAGACATCCACTGACAACCACACTGTCGGTTTAAACAAAACTGCCACTGAAACCAGCAAAACTACTGGCATGAGTGTAGAGTCAAAAGGTCGCAAGAAGCGTTTTTTGCAGCTATTACTTTCTCCCACACAACAAAAATTGCCATTTGACCCTAACATGGATAAGGCAATGAGAATGGCCTTTTCTAAATCAAAGCTAACATGGCGCCTGATGGGAGAAAGTTTTAGCAATCAGCTATCTATTGAAGACCAGAAAAATGTGCTCAAATTGGCTTTTAGGATGTGGAGTGAAGTCATTCCATTAGAGTTCGAAGAGAATAACGACTCTCCTGCTTCAATGGTCGACATCAAACTTGGCTTTGGAAAAGGTAACATCAATGTCTTCTTGATGCACACATTGTTCACAGTTTTATTTCCCAAAGCATGAAATAAATAGAATTTTGTTTGTAAATTAGATTATTAATGTATATAAATTTAAAGTTTGATATTTTGCCTTAAAACAATAGTGATTGTATATATATATATTTGTTCATAAATTCATAAGTTCCAGCCACCGAATTAGGCAATTCAGCCCATTAAATCTCTGCCATTCATGGCTGATCTATCTTTCCCTCTCAACCCCATTCTCCTGCCTTCTCCCCATAACCCCTGACACCTTACTAACCAAGAATCTGTCAATCTCCGCAATAAAATTATATCCATTTATTACCTCCACAGCAAAGAATTCCACAGATTCACCACCCTCTGACTAAAGAAATTCCTCCTCATCTCCTTTATGTTGTATAACTTAATTTATGTAAAAGCAGAAGGAATGATCAGCTAACATGAGAATCTATGTTCATTCTTGCCATAGGTCGTCATATGGGTTGCACACAGACATTTGATGGCAATGGACAGGAGTTTGCTCACGCGTGGCAATTAGGTGACATTCATTTTGATGATGATGACCATTTTACCACTCCAAGTAATGAGAATGGAATTAGCTTGCTAAAGGTAAGATTTTTCCTCACATTCTTTGCCATTGATATATTTCTTCCATTCAGAGGCTTTACTGAAATTGGCAAATAGGCATTTCCAAAATTATTTTTGAAGAAAATGTTATTAAAACTGCCATATTATCTCTGTGTTGTATCCACTTTTCCTCCCCAGTGATTGTGCAGATACACCATGTTTTGACCCAATCAGTCAAAATTGTAAGATTAAACGAGAACTTACCAGTTTGAAGTTTGATCTTTATTTTATGAGGAGTAACGATGAGGGATTACGTGAAGAAGGCCCGCCTGGCGCTGGAACGGCATACTTCAAAGCAGCGGCATGAAAAACACAGAACATAATAGCCGGAGTAAGATAGTAAGGCTCATCATAGATTTAGAACTACCAGATGATCACTTATTTTATGAGGGTGTGGAGTGGAGGGCACGTAATCCCTCATCGTTACTCCTCATAAAATAAAGATCAAACTTCAAACTGGTAGGTTCTCGTTTAATCTTACTATTTTACTTCGGAGTCACGTGAGTGACTACGTGAAGAGTTTGAAGCTTTCTGTGTTTTTCATGTCGTAGAATTTATTCCATACGACAGTCCGGCTCATTTAACACAATGACGAGCGAATAACATATTTTTCCCCAAACATTGCCTCAAGTTATGTGATAAATTATTTCACATTATAAAGAATAAAAGTAATGCCCTTTCCATTGAAAGGCAAGTTTATCACAAAATACCAATTGATATATATATTTTAATGGCATGACAAAGCAACAATTATAGAGAACCCAACACTGCGTGTCCAAATCTGACACCATGACTGGTTCCTTTTTACTTTAACATTAATTTACAGCCTCCTGCGGCTTTGCATCTTTGCTCGAGTGGCTCATCCCGTGCCATTCCTGTGAATGTATCTACCTCATTAACAGAGTGATTTTCCACCTTTCAGTGTCTAGTTCCTACTGAGTGTATCCAATTTCTAACCATCTAGAAATACATTCCTCTATAACCATCAGTTTTTACTGAACCCAATGTGGTTTTTGTGTGTAATAAGCAGTCTCATTGCCACAGAGACTCTTACCTACTGCAACATATTTCATCAATGTTCACACACACACACACACACACACAACTTAAAGCCGACAGGATATGCTTATAGGTTTACCTTGGTTTCAGCTCCTCTTGGTGTGCTTTGTTTGGTAGATTCATAAACATATATGATAATGTAATCTGTATCCACATGCAATTATAACGTAACATTTGCAATGTTTGCACTCTTATATTGATACTAAAGTCATCAGCATAATTATTTTCAATGTTTAACTTTTTTGAATCATAGATAGAGTTAGAGTCCATTTCCTAAGGCAATTCAAGATTATTTATCTCCCACACACATATATATATATACACATATATATATATATATATATATATATATATATATATATATATACACACACATATATATAATGTTAATAAATATATATATATATATATATATATATATATATATATATATATATATATATATATATATTTATTAACATTTACATATATATCCCTTTCCATATCGGGATATTATGAATGCATCTGATAACTTCTTGGTTAATATATTGTCCGTTAATAAGACGGTAACACTCTGAGCCTATTATTGGCTCTATCAATTAGATACTTAGAAAATGCAATCCACAAGGAACTCACATATATCTAATATGATAAAATAACTTTACTGTATACACAGACCTCCAATTTCTTATAACAAAATATTGTTTTTTAGACTTATTTCTGCAAATTGCAGGTATAACACTTCTTTATACATAATTATTTTATTGATATGTTGTTATATTAGTTAACATTCATAGACTTCTTTGACCATCAGCTGTTGTAATGGTCTGGTCAACCTGCAGATAGTCAAATTCATATTTTCATGTCATGGATGCTTTTGTACAACAATAAATTACTGCAGGGTTTCTCAAACCTGGAGATCCCAGCGGGTGCAGCAGCATCCAAAGAGCAAAAGGAGACAGGCAACGCCTTGGGTCGAGACCCCTTCTCAGACTTCAATAAATTGCTGCAACTATGAATCATCACTAGTAGTTCAACATCACACAATATTTATGAAACCATAAAGGATCCGTATTAGGCCACCAAAATGCCTCTGGCAGTGTCCCACTACATTTTCATCAGACACTGCCCTATCAAACAAAATGAGGAACACAAAATAAATCTTTTCCTCATGTAATTGGGAGAAAAGCATCCACCTTCGCTGTTCTTGGATTACCCACAAGAAACATTCGAAAAATCGGTGATTTAATCTGTATGCAACCAGATTAATCGTAAGTAATCCATATTAATGACAATATGTTTTCCTCCCAAATTTGTTGTCTCCGATACCATTGTCTCTTCCTTAGAGATAAACAGGTGGACTAAACTTTAAAATATGCCACATCTGTTTACTCAGATAATCCCATGATTGTTATTTGACTTATCTTGTGACCCACAAGAAACATTTGAAAGATCGGTGATTTAATCTGTATACAACCAGATTAATCGCAAGTAATCCAATTAATGACAATATGTTTTTCTCCCAAATTTGTTTTCTCCGATACCATTGTTAACATATGCCACAGCCGTGGTATTGTTCATCTTGATACGACATGGACACTTCCATAATAAAACAATAGATCTTTAATCCATAACTCCTTATACTTCAACAATTAATACGAATGTTTGGAAAATTTCTTAGGACAAACCATTTATGTTCACCTGGTATTATTGTCCGCAGTCCCAACAAGAGACGTATCAATTATTGTTATAAGAATAGATAATATTCTTATCTTTACCCAAACATTCACAGAAGCTGTACATCATCTGTAACACTTGCTTCAGTTTGCAACAGCTGTTAATCTTATAGTTGAAGCAGCTTGTGAACCTTTTTTACATTACTTTAATAATGATAACGTATCATTTGATATTTGCATAAGCCTCTTCACAAGGGCATACATATTCTTATAAGCTTCTGTATTCCTTCTTTTGGAACTTTATTTATTCTTTACCTAACCTAATGGAGGGACAAAGCATGTCAACAACAATTAGACATATTTGTATCATGGAACAATTTTCCCCTCCCTTATGGTGCTTGAATTACTTCTAAATTCAGAATAGTAATTTATGAATATTTTACTAATGCTTAAGCATATGCTTTATGTAATGGGTCAGGTCCTTACCATCCACCAGGTTTGTAATTGCAGCACTAATTTGCAGCTGACTCTTATACCTTCCAATTTAAATGTAATCGAGATAACCCATGACCATGACCTCATTAGTGCAAGTGCTGATCTTTTATCAGTATAATTGTTCCTTCAGTGTTCTGTTTAACAGCCTTGAACTGATTTGATCCTTTGGACAATGTTTTAACTTGCACAGCTTGACCCACTTTAATTAATTTCAAGCACCTGTAATATTGATTAACACTTTGTTAATCACAACTGTATTTCCATGTTCTAGATGTTTCCATTTTCTTACACTGTGAAAGTGTATATAAAATGATGTTTTATATGGTTTATACCATGAAATCTTTACACTGAGGTAATTTTATAATATACATGTACGTACCCCTTCTTTATTGAAATTACTTTTGAGTGCAAACCTAAAATCAATTTTTAAAGTTTTCTTATACAGGTGAACCAATCCTTCCTTAGTTATATTAAATTAATAATCATAATACACCTGTAATCCCCCATAATTGGAGATTTCATGAACTTATTTTGTAACCAGATGTTTGCACCTCTTCAACGTATTTCAAGCTTTTTTTTCCCAATTATATAGGTTTGGATAAGGCTATGTTGGATTGTACCACTTCTGCCTTTGTTTTGATCCATTATCAAATCTTTCATTGGATCATAGTTTTTTCCCCCCAAAGTTTAAAGATCAGTAGTCTGTTCTTTTGTAATTAATATCTTTGATTTATCATAAGGCAGGTTTATTCCATAATAATCAGGAGTTTAATATAACCTGATTTGTATTGATCTGCGAACCTATAGCGCAGATTTGGTAAATTATATATATTTCTTCCCATTGAGCTCCACAACTGATGGCAATTTATTTTATTTTGAAAGTATTACTTATTTGCACCATTTTGAAATACTTTGAAATTGTATTTCTTATATCTCATATAATTTGAGACATGGATATTATAAACGGATTTACCGTTGACATCTTAATAAAAACATAAAAGTTTTATCGTATTCTTGAAGTTGGTGAGATACCATATAATTAATGTTGGCAGCTAGGTTTTCTTCCATAGCCTCACCACTTCCTTCAGATATAGCAAAATCTTTTGCTATCTCAGGCACATCTGGCCTTCTCTTTTTTATTTGTGGTGTGCATTTATAATCCACATCACCACTTGCAGGGTCTGTCTTTTGCAGCCCTGGTCCACTTGGAATTATATCCAAAGAGACTTCCTCCACCCTAAATCCTGGGTCCGGAGTTTCAAATTCCCAATTTGGCACATAGCCATATTCTTTATATTCAAGCCCCTCAGGGTCTTTTTGGGAAACTGTTTGGGTACTGTGACCCTTGTCTTTTTTTAATTTTTTTATTTTTAAATATTTTGGAGTACTTTCTCCATATCGCAAAATTTATTAACTTTTTAAATTACAGCTTTTCTGACTTATTTAAAATTCCCCCCCCCCCCCCCCCCCCCCACTCCTCTGCCAAAAGATTGTGGAGCATCTTAACCTCCCTACCGTATTTTTAACGGTACCAGTATCGGAACCGGCCCCGTAATTAATCTCTCGTCCCGATCGCTGGGTATTCCCCCGGGACGTTCTTTTCCAAACTCCGTTGTTTTAACAGAGTATTTCTGTTCTAATTTAAACTTTTACTTTGTTTTTAAATTCATTTAAAATCCTGGTTCAATACACCAGGCACGGAGTTTTCCAGACTTCCTAAAAATTTTTCAACTGCACTTACCTGCCGATTCCGTACCTACCGCTGTCGAGGAGCTGTCTGTGCAACTCCTGCTTCTGCCGTCAGCGTCGACGTAATGCCGTTCCAGCGCCAGGCGGGCCTTCTTCACGTAGTCACTCACGTGACTCCGAAGTAAAATGGGTGGTATTGTTACAAGTTTAGTTTAGAGATGCAGTGCGGAAACTGGCCCTTCGGACCACCAAGTCCATGCCGACCAGCGATCCCCGCACATTGACACTATCTTACACAAACTAGGGCCAATTTACACATACACCAAGCCAATTAACCTACATACCTGCACATCTTTGGAGTGGGATGAAACTGAAGATCTCGCAGAAAACCCACGCAGGTCATGGGGAGAACGTACAAACTCCATACAGACAGCACCCACAGTTGGGATCAAATCTGAGTCTGCGGCGCTGCATGCGCTTTAAGGCAGCAACTCTACTGCTGCGCCACCGAGCTGCCAAGTTGCAGTTATTTGACATTGACTACACTAAAAGTGTGCAGCATATAGATTTGGGGTCTAACACACAGTCCAGAAAAGAAGCAATGCATGTACTCTATAAATTTATAGAAACGTACAAAAAAATTGCGGCGAACAGATTGAGAAGATATCTTATGTGACAGAATGGTATTAATGCAGAGTGATGAATATGTATAATATAAATACATTTCATGAGTCATGCACTGCCCCCACATTGGATAACAATGCGGCATATTAGCAGAAAATTGAATCCAACAAGGCTAGCAATGGGTTAATAAAAAATAAAGATAATAATAGTTTGAAATTTTTCTTCAATGTTAAATAAACTGGATGAATTAGATGTCTCTGATATGAATTATCTGGTTTGAGTTAATAATCAGAAATGTAACGACATGGCTATGAAAATGTCTGTGCAGATCTCTGAACAATAGGAAGAAAATAAATTATAAATGTTCGCTGTCTTATTAGTGCTCTCTGTTTTACCCAATCTGCATCAACAGTTGTGGGGGGGGGGTGTCCAATGAGGAAAGAAGCAGGGAAGAGGAGGATGGATGTTCTTACTCAATGTTGTCAATATCTGCAATTATCTACCTGAAAAGGTGGTAGAAATAGATTGTAAATATACTTAAGAGCTAAGATCGAGGAACCCAAAGGGTTAGCTGCACAGTGCAGTGCTATAAGGAGAGTACTGCTAAACTTAACTTACATTTAGTTGCATTTAACATTTGAGGCAGTCTATTGACTGTTTGTAGCAGGATAAAGGGTTCCCTCTTACTCTGGGACAGTAACACTATGTATCAAGAACTTTCCTGGTTGTGCACTGAGATAGACTGAATAGACTGAGCACTGCATCTATTCACATATTCTGCCCCTGTTTTAATGTATAACACACGTATGAAAACAGCTCTGAAGTCAATAATGTATATTTTAATTTTAGAATTCAACCAGGATTGAACCACGACGGAAACAATTCTTATGGGTAAAAGACCAATTGTTTTTCAATTAATTTAATGAATGAAATGTTTAAATCTGCCCAATGTTCAGGTGGCTGTCCACGAACTGGGTCATGTATTGGGTTTGCCTCACAGCTACAGGACTGGGTCAGTAATGCAGCCCAGTTACATCCCACAAGATTCAAAATTTGAACTGGACTGGCTTGACAGAAAAGCCATTCAGCAACTCTATGGTAAGAATATGTAATTCAAACTTAAATTCTAGCAAAAGCTACTGTCATAAACATAATTGAAATTTGCAAGATATTTTTGTAATTTTGTGGATAAACTAAGTGGATGCAACCAGTAACCAAGAAGCAAATGTTCAATTATATGATACACAAAGCAGTATCGGGCATGTGGCTTTGCTTTACAAATGGCATGGCCAAATATTACATCATTATAGCTCAGTCTCTGAACTGTTTAGTCACGAAAAAGCAGATCTTTGCAAAGGTATTTAAAAATGTTCAAAGACGTATACTTTGTATCAAATTACATATTAGAGTTAGAGAATCCGATTTAAATTATATTCTTAAGATCACAAGTGCATGTTTCAAAATAATGCATTAAAAATACCCATGAATGGTTCTTGGATTGGAACATCCTGATAATTATTTTCTGCATCCTGGCTGGGATGGAACTTTCACTTATGAGGAGACGTTAGACAGCTGAGTTTGTTTCCCTTGGTATGGAGGCAACTGAACAGGAATTGAGGGGCACAGGATAGATAGTGAGAAACCTTTCTCCACAAGAGGCATCTAAAACCAGCGGGCATAGGTTTAACATGAGTAGTTAGAGGATTTTAGGACATCTGAAGACTTATTTTTCCACTCAGTGGATGGTTGCAATACGGAACAATCTGTGTCAGGAAGTGATAGATGTGACATTCAGAAAGTATCTAGATGAGCACTAGAAATACAAAGGGTTCGAAGGCTACAGACCAGATACTTGTAAACAGGAGACAGACACAAAAAGCTGGAGTAAAAGCCCTGTCCCACAGTACGATTTCATTCCAAGAGCTCTCCCGAGTTTGCCCTGATTCTAACTTGGAGATTTACGGTAATGGCCACTCGTCTGTACTCGGGGCTTTCGTGGACATTTTTCAACACATTGAAAAATATTCACGAGTCTACCCGTGATTACCTGCCATTAGCGAGTCTTTCCGACTACCTGCCATTAGTGGTACGAGCCACTAAGAGACGTCCCCGAGCTCCGACGTACACGCTACTTTCATTCTCCATGCTTACCACGAGTTTGATTTTTTTTAAAACTTGGGAGAGCTTTTGGAATTAACTCGTACTGTGGGACAGGGCTATAACTCAGCGGGACAGGCAGCATCTATGCAGAGAAGAAATGGGTGACATTTTGGGTCGAGACCCTTCTTCAGACTGGTTAGGGATAAGGGAAACGAGAGATATAGATGGTGTCGTGGAGAGATAAAGAACAATGAATGAAAGATATGGAAAAAAGTAACTATGATAAAGGAAACAGGCCATTGTAAGCTGTTTGTAGGGTAAAAATGTGAAGCTAGTGCGACTTGGGTGGCGGAAGGATAGAGAGAGAGAGGGAATGCCAGACCTACCTGAAGTGAGAGAAATCAACGTTGAAACCACTGTGGTGCAAGATGACCAAGTGAAATATGAGATGCTGTTCCTCCAATTTGCGTTTAGCCTCACTCTGACAATAGAGGAGACTGAGGACATAAAGGTCTGTGTAGGAATTGGAAGGGGCCAGCAACTGGGAGATCAGGTAGGTTTACGTGGACTGAGCGAAGGTGTTCTGCGAAACGATTGTCCAGTCTGTGTTTGGTCTCGCCGATGTACATATAAGAGTTCACATCTTGAACAATGGATACAATAGATGAGGTTGGAGAAGGTGCAAGTGAACCTCTGCCTAACCTGAAAGGACTGTTGGGTCCCAGGACAGAGTCGAGAGAGGCGGTATAGCGACAGGTGTTGCATCTTCTGTGGTTGTAGGGAGCGATCTCTGCAAAAAGCGGAAAGGGGTGGATGTTGGAAAATGTGGCCAGTGGTGGGATCCTGTTGGAGGTGGTGGAAATCTTGGAGGATTGTGTGTTGTATGCGATGGCTGATGGGATGAGAGGTAAGGACTAGGGGGACTCTGTCTCTGTTGTGACTAGGGGGAGTGGGAGCAAGGGCGGGGCACTGAGGAGACACGAGTGAGGGCCTCATTTATGATGGGAGAGGGGAACCCCCCTTCCCTAAGAATGACGACATCTTGGATGTTCTAGTATGGAACACCTCATCTTGTGTAGATGCAGCGTAGACGGAGGAATTGGGAGTAGGGGCATAGAGCCTTTGCAGGAAACAGGGTGGGAAGGAGTGTAGTCAAAATAGTTGTGGGAGTCAGTGGGTTTGTAATAGATGTTTGTATTGACTATTGCTATAGTTGGGATCATGGAGACATGGCTCCAGGGGGACCAAGGCTGGGAGCTGAACATCCAGGGATATTCAATATTCAGGAGGGATAGACAGAAAGGAAAGGGAGGTGGGGTAGCGTTGCTGGTGAGAGAGGAGATTAATGCAATAGAAAGGAAGGTCATTAGCTTGGAGGATGTGGAATCAATATGGGTAGAGCTGCGAAACTCTAAGGGGCAGAAAACGCTAGTGGGAGTTGTGTACAGGCCACCTAACAGTAGTAATGGAGTTGGGGATGGCATCAAACAGGAAATTAGAAATGCGTGCAACAAGGGTAAAACAGTTATAATGGGTGACTTCAATCTACATATGGATTGGGTGAATCAAATGGGCAGGGGTGCTGAGGAAGAGGATTTCTTGGAATGTATGCGGGATAGTTTTCTAAACCAACATGTAGAGGAACCAACGAGAGAGCAGGCTATTCTAGACTGGGTATTGAGTAATGAGGAAGGGTTAGTTAGCACTCTTGTTGTGTGTGGCCCCTTGGGCAAGAGTGACCATAATATGGTTGAGTTCTTCATTAGGATGGATAGTGATATAATTAAGTCAGAAACAAGGGTTCTGAACTTAAACAAAGGCTTAAACTTTGAAGGTATGAGACGTGAAGTGATTCTTAAAGGGTTGACAGTGGATGTGCAATGGAAGGTATTTAAAGACTGCTTGGATGAACTACAACAATTGTTCATCCCAGTTTGGTAAAAGAATAAATCAGGGAAGGTAGTGCATCCATGGATAACAAGGGAAATCAGCGATAGTATAAAAACAAAGGATGAAGTATACAAATTAGCCAGAAAAAGCAGCCTACCAGAGGACTGGGAGAAATTCAGAGTCCAGCAGAGGAGGACAAAGGGCTTAATTAGCAAAAGGAAAATAGATTATGAAAGAAAACTGGCAGGGAACATAAAAACTGACTGCAAAAGTTTTTATGGATATGTGAAAAGAGATTAGAAAACAAATGTAGGTCCCTTGCAGTCAGAAACAGGTGAATTGATCATGGGGAACAAGGACATGGCAGACCAATTGAATAACTACTTTGGTTCTGTCTTCACTAAGGAAGACATAAATAATCTGCCAGAAATAGCAGGGGACCGGAGTCAAATAAGGTGGAGGAACTGAGTGCAATACAGGTTAGCCGGGAAGTGGTGTTGGGTAAATTGAATGGATTAAAGGCCGATAAATCCCCAGGGCCAGGTAGTCTGCATTCCAGAGTACTCAAGGAAGTAGCCACAGAAATAGTGGATGCATTAGTGATAATTTTTCAAAACTCCTTAGATTCTGGAGTAGTTCATGAGGATTGGAGGGTAGCTAATGTAACCCCACTTTTAAAAAAAGGAGGGAGAGAGAAAACGGGGAATTACAGGCCAGTTAGTCTAACATCGGTAGTGGGGAAACTGCTAGAGTCAGTTATTAAAGATGGGATAGCAGTTCATTTGGAAAGTGGTGAAATCATTAAACAAAGTCAGCATGGATTTACGAAAGGCAAATCACGTCTGGCGAATCTTATAGAATTTTTCGACGATGTAACTAGCAGAGTGGATAAGGGAGAACCAGTGGATGTGTTATACCTAGACTTTCAGAAGGCTTTCGACAAGGTCCCACATAAGAGATCAGTATACAAACGTAAAGCACACGGTATTGGGGGTTCAGTATTGATGTGGATAGAGAACTGGCTGGCAGACAGGAAGCAAGGGGTAGGAGTAAACGGGTCCTTTTCAGAATGGCAGGCAGTGACTAGTGGGGTACCGCAAGGCTCAGTGCTGGGACCCCAGCTATTTACAATATATATTAACGATTTGGACGAGGGAATTGAATGCAACATCTCCAAGTTTGCGGATGATACTAAGCTGGGGGATAGTGTTAGGTGTGAGGAGAATGCTAGGAGGCTGCAAGGTGATTTGGATAGGCTGGGCGAGTGGGCAAATGCATGGCAGATGCAGTATAATGTGGTTAAATGTGAGGTTATCCACTTTGGTGGCAAAAACAGGAGCGTAGACTATTAACTGAATGGTGGCAAATTAGGAAAAGGGGAGATGCAACGAGACCTGGGTGTCATGGTACACCAATCATTGAAAGTAGGCATGCAGGTGCAGCAGGCAGTGAAGAAAGCACATGGTATGTTAGCATTCATAGCAAAATGATTTAAGTATAGGAGCAGGGAGGTTCTACTGCAGTTGTACAGGGTTTTGGTGAGGCCACACCTGGAGTATTGTATACAGTTTTGTCTCCAAATCTGAGAAAAGACATTCTTGCCATAGAGGGGGTACAGAGAAGGTTCACCAGACTGATTCCTGGGATGTCAGGACTTACATATGAGGAAAGACTGGATAGACTTGGCTTGTACTCGCTAGAATTTAGAAGACTGAGGGGGGATCTTATAGAAACTTACAAAATTCTTAAGGGGTTGGATAGGCTAGATGCAGGAAGATTGTTCCCGATGTTGGGGAGGTCCAGAACAAGGGGTCACAGTCTGAGGTTAAGGGGGGATTCCTTTAGGACCGAGATGAGGAAAACATTTTTCACACAGAGAGTGGTGAGTCTCTGGAATTCTCTGCCACAGAAGGTAGTTGAGGCCAGTTCATTGGCTATATTTAAGAGGGAGTTAGATGTGGCCCTTGTGGCTAAAGGGATCAGGGGGTATGGAGAGAAGGTAGGTACAGGATACCGAGTTGGATGATCAGCCATGATCATATTGAATGGCGGTGCAGGCTCGCAGGGCCGAATGGCCTACTCCTGCACCTATTTTCTATGTCTATGTCTCTGTCTATGTCAGTCAATTGTATATCTCCTGTGATGGAGACTGTGAGATCAAGAAAGGGGAGGGAGGTGTTGGAGATGGCCAAGTAAATTTGAGTGCAGGTTGAAAATTGGTGGTGAAGTTGATGAAGTCCATGATTTCTGCGCGGGTGCAGGATGTAGCACTAATGCAGTCATCAATGTAACAGAGATAGAGTCCGGGGATAGTGCAGTGTACGCCTGGAACAGGGATTGGTCAACGTACCCTACAAAAAGGCAGGCATAGCTGGGGCCCATGCGGGTGCCCATAGTTACGCCTTGGACTTGGTGGAAGTGGGAGGAATCAAAGGAGATGTTGTTGAGGGTGAGAACCAGCTTCGCTAGGCAGAGTAGAGTGTTAGTAGAGGGAAATAAGATGGTTCTGCGGTCGAGGAAGAAACTGAGGTTTTTAAGGGCTTCTTGATGGGGGATGGAGGTGTAGAGTGACTGAATGTCCATAGTAAAGATGAGGGAATGTGGGCTTGGAAAGCAGGTCATTAAAGAGACGAAGAGCATATGAGGTATCTTGGACATAGGTCGGGAGAGATTGGACCAGGGAGGATAGGATGGAGTCGAGGTACATGGAAATCATTTCCGTGGGACAGTAGCAGGCAGAAACAATGGGTCTGCCTGGGCAGTTGTGCTTGTGGATTTTAGGGAGAAGGTAAATCGGGCTGTGCGGGGCTGGGGAATTAAAAGGTTGGAGACTGTGGAAGGCAGACAGCCAGAAGTGATGAGATCAGTAATTAGGTGTGCGATTAAGGCCTGGTGCTCATCTGTGGGATCATGGATCACAGCCTCCAACCTTATCGTTTCCCAGCCCCGCACAGCCCGATTTACCTTCTCCCCAAAATTCACAAACACAATTCCCTGGTTAAGTCATTCCTTACGATTAAAACCACCCCCTCCCCAGGTGCCTTCCCCTGTAACTGCAGAAGATGCAACACCTGTCACTATACCTCCTCCCTCAACTCTGTCCAGGGACCCGGACAGTCCTTTCAGGTTAGGCTGAGGTTCACTTGCACCTCCTCCAACCTGATCTATTGTATCCGTTGTTCAAGATGTGGACTCTTAAACATTGGCAAGACCAAACACAGACTGGGAAATCGTTTCATGGAACACCTTCGCTCAGCCCGCGTGAACCAAACTGATCTCCCGATTGCTGGACTTTAATTCTCCTTCCCATTCCTACACAGACCTTTCTGTCCTCGGTCTCCTCCATTGTCAGAGTGAGGCGAATTGCAAATTGGTGGAACAGCATCTCATATTTCACTTGGGCAGCTTACAGCCCACTGGTATGAATATTGATTTCTCTTACTTCAGGCATTCCCTCCATCTCTATCCCTCCCCCACCCGTCGCACTAGCTTCTCATTTTCACCCTACAAACAATGGCCTGTTTCCTTTATCACCGTTATTTTTTTGCTTATCTTTCATTCATTGTTCACCTCTCCACATCACTGTCTATATCTCTCATTTCCCTTATTCCTAACCAGTCTGAAGAAGGGTCCCAAAACGTCACCCATTCCTTTTCTCCAGAGATGCTGCCTGTCCAGCTGAGTTACTCCAGCTTTTTGCGTCCATCTTCGGTTTAAACCAGCATCTGCAATTCCTTCTTACACATACTAGTAAATAAGATTTGTTTTGATGGTTACTAGATGGTCGGCATGGATGTGGCAGCCAAAGATCATGTTTCTATGTTGTATTACTAAATGAATAACTTCAGGTTTCAAGATTAAACTCCACTTACCATTGCTCATCAATATCATTCTGCAACTCAAGACTATCCTGCTCACTATAGACAACACAGCATATTCCCACGACGTACGATTCTGTATATCCAACCTTGTGTTTTTTTGAGAAGGGAATGATGACAAAATGCTCATGCAATACCTCTCTGTGCCCAATGGTCATATGTTACTTTCCTGCCAGTACACCTAATAACTGTGGAGGTGACCAGCTGACTAAATGTGCCTTTTGGGAGAATAATATTTGAATATACACAATGAATGGTAGGTCTGAGGAAGTACTAAGAATTTGAGAGACCTAGTCAACATGTTAACGGTTCCAGAACACAACTGCACAGGCTGTCAAGGTGGTTATGAAGCCACATCAAAGCAATGGCCAAGAAAGCACACTAACGCCTCTACTTCCTGAGAAGGTTTAGGAAGTTTGACATGTCCCCAACACCCCTCACCAACCTCTGCAGATGTGCCATAGAAAGCATTTTATTGGGATGCATCACAACATGGTTTGGGAGCAGTTCCATCCAAGACCACAAAAAAATCGAGTTGTGGACGAAGCCCAGACCATCACACAAACCAACTTCCCTTCCATGAGCACTATCTACACTTCACACTGTCTAGGCAAGATCACCAGTCTTGCCCCAGTCATTCCCTCATCTCCCCTCTCCCATCAGGCAAGGGGTATAGAATTTTGAAAATTAAATACCTCCAGATTTAGGGACAGTTTCTTCCCATCCGTTATCAGGCAACTGAACTGTCCTCTCACCAGCGAGTGTGGTCCTGACAACACATCTTTCTCATTGGAGAGCTGTGAACTACCTTTAAACAGACCTTATCTTGCACTAAATGATATACTCTGTTTCTGTACATAGTGGATGGCTTGAATGTAATCATATGTAGTCTTTGCAATCATGTGTAGACTGCAAAGCAAGCAACAAATAAAACTTTTCAATGTACCTTAGTTCACGTGACAATAATAAACTAATGAACAAATTCTTCATTAGTTGTGGCACACAATGAAAGAGCAAGGATGTTATGACACAACTATATAAAAAGTTAATGAGGCCACTGGAGATCGTGTATCGGGAACACTGAAATCTAGAGGAATTGGAGATGATAACAAAGATAAAAGGACGAGGGAGAAATTGTAGAGGAATCAATGAAAAGGTGGGTGCTCTGCAAGGTGTGCCTTGGAGTTAAAGTTTCTCAGTTACCTACATGACTCCCAATGCGACACCACAGATTTAAGACCTTGTTTATCAAGCTGTATTCCGTTGCAGGCACCCCCAGGATAATATGGTTCAAGTTCCTTGCAGAGAACCAGTGTTGCCCAGGGAATGTTGACATCAAATGCTCCACTTATTTGGAAAACATTCAATACCACAAAGATAAATTAATAACTAGAAATGCCAGGTCCAATTTTAGCAATGGTGCAATGTAACATGATTTATTGTGGGTTATATTGATTTTCATTAGCATAGCAAGAAAAACCATGATCTCATCCAAACTCCCAACTATTTGCATTTCTTTCCAGGTACAGTTCCTCATCAGGTTCCAACAGGGTTCTGTTCCAAAGAACTGTTTGTAACCTGAACAGTTAGCAAGCCTGAAACAAGGCCACTCAACAATAAATTTAGATAAAACATGGGCCAACCAAGAGCAATATACAAACAAATCAGAGCATTTATCTCAAACATTCAAATTTCTCTACAAGATTCAATATTACCACAAATATGTCAGATGCTGTACAGCAGCTAGCAAATCCACCCTGCTGGTCTCTCAAACATTAGTTCTTATGTACAGGCTATATATAGGTCAGGCATTTGTAACACGATGAGGACCTGTATCCATTTCTCTGGGAAAATACCCATCATCTAATATCTAGCTCAGATACATTCTTGTGTAACATGGTCATAAACCTCTTCTACAATAGAATCTCCACCAGCCATCCGGTCAAAAGAAAACGTTCATCCATTTAATGACAGTGATCCAAATGTGATTGGTAACAAGTGGTCTAGAATTGTAGATGGCAAGGGTCCAGGAAGAGAGATAAGCTAAAAGTCATGCCAAGAATGTGTTTTAAAAAAAAACCCTACAAAAAAAGCTCTATTATATAATGTTGCTGCAATATACATTGTTGCTTGTCATCATAATACATAATAAGGCTTGCATTACAACGGTTATGGTTGAGCAAATTATTTAAGACAATTTGGCAATAGATTTATATCCCTTATTCTTCTTAGGTATTTGTGAAAGTCCTTTTGACACGGTATTTGACTGGATTCACAAGGAGAAAAATCATTACGGAGAGCTGATGATTCAATTTAACACATATTTCTTCAGAAATGAATTGTATTGGCTTTATGAAAATCGTAATAATCGAACACGCTATGGAGATCCCGTTGCAACCTCAGTTGGATGGCAAGGAATCCCAAGTGCTGGAATTGATGCAATTGTGCACATATGGACGTGGACAAGAGATGCCATCTATTTCTTTAAAGGTGATTTAATAACCAACACAGTTATAAGCAGTTAATTCACGGAGAGATGCTTTCAATGTGAATTTGTACTCTTATGCAGGTACTCAGTATTGGAGATATGATAATGAAAATGATCAGATTTACACAATGGACACCGAGGGAAACAGATATCCCATGTTAATTTCTGAAGGTTTTCCAGGTGTTACAGGGCCTGTCGATGCAGCTTTGTATGATAGGAGAGACCAACATATATATTTTTTCAAAGGACCAAATGTAAGTATTTTTACTTGTTCTTGGGCCACACGTGACAACAGATACAAATCATTTTTTACTCAATCCTAGTTATCCTGAGAGCATTAAGAGTAATATACGACAGGAATGTGTGCGCAAGCAACATCAGAAAGAGATGGGTCGATATCCCCATCTGCTATTAAGACATGTAGAGAATAATGTAAGACAATTAATTGTTATGAATTGGGTATGGGGTGTCAGAGCAAGTTACATTTGACTGAATTAGTCATACAGCATGACAACTGGCCCTTTGGCCCAACTTGTCCGTGCTAACCAACATGCCCTTTGGGCATCTGCCTATGTGTGGCACATATCCTTTTAAACCTTCCTATCCATGTACCTGTCCCAATGTCTTTTATACATTGTGTATCTGCCTCAACTGCCTCCTCTAGCAGCTCGTTCCATGTGCCCACCACCCTTTGTGTAAATGTGTTCCTCCTCAAGATCCTATTAAATCTTTTCCCCATCATCCTCTGCTTCCTTCCATGAAGTCAATTCTCTATCCAGTCGCCTAGCTCTCGCTGGATTCCATACTTTCTGACCTTCCAAAGCAGCCTACCTGGCAGATCCTGATCAAGTGCTTTGTTGAAGTTCATATGGATGATGTCTAGGGCTTTGCCCTCATCAACATTTTTAGTTACCTCAAAAAAACTTACTTGTGAGACACTATCTCCCATGTACAAAATCAGCCCGTCTATCCAAATGCATATATACATAAAAAGAATACGTGCCTACCATTTATGTTAGGCTCATTGGCCTCTAGTTCCCAGGCTCTTCCTTGAAACCCTCCTTAAATAGAGGCATAACATTAGCCACCCTCCAGTCTTAAGGCACCTCACCCATACCTAATGATGATTTGTATATCTCAGCCAGGGTGCCTGCAATTTCTTATCTAGCTTCCCACAGTGTTCTTGATATCTGATCTGGTGAGGGATATTTAACCATCTTCGTACACATCTTTACATTCAGTACCTCCTTGACTGTAATACCGACTGTTCTGCACATTTTCATTAACTGTTCCAAGTTCCCCAGTCTTCACATCTTTCTCCACAGTAAACACAGGAGAAATATCCATTGACATTGGCCACCAAAAGACATGCACGCTTCGGTTTCTAAGGGGCGCTATTCTCTCCCTAGTCACCCTCTTTCCTTTAAATCTACATACTCTCCTTGGATTTCACTTAATATTATCTGCAATAGCGATCTCCTTCCCTCTTTTTGCCCTCCTGCTACTCCTCAGTTCCCAAAACTCCTCCAGGGATACATTTGAACCCAGTCCTTACTCAAGTTGCAGAAGTTAATGCAAATTATGTAGAAACAGGGAACTGCAGATGCTGGAATCTTAAACAGAAACCCCCCACAAATTGCTAAAGTAACTCAGTGAGTTAGGTAGCATCTCTTGGAAACATGGAGAGGCGACATATCGGGTCAGGTTACTTTGTCAGACTGATTGTAGTGGGGGAAGGAAAGCTGAAAGAGTGGTGTGGGCAGGACAAAGTCAGGCAAGTGATGGGTGGAGCAGACAAAATGTGAAGGAATTGCAGATACTGGTTTATACCGAAGATGGACACACAAAGCTGGCGTAACTCAGCGGATCAGGCAGCATCTCTGGAGAAAAGGAATAGGTGACGTTTTTGGTCTGTACCCTTCTTCAGACTGAGTCTCATTCTTCTATATTTAACTACATTTATTTTCTTTACAGGTTACTACTTTCAATGTGAATACCAAACAGGTTAATGGACCTCCAAAAAGAATCATAGATGTATTTCCACCAGTAGTGCTGAATGATCACCCCATTGAAAATCTAAATGCTGTATACTATTCATATCACCACCAATCAATCTTTTTCTTCAAAGGCAATTTCTTTTGGAAAGTAGTTGATGTTTGGGATATAAAGCAGAACCCAATACTGCCAATGAATGGATTATTGCCCAAAAGAAATATATCAGAACAATGGTTTGATATTTGCAATGTTCATTATTCTATGCTGAACTAGATGCTGAAATTGATACCATTCTTAATTGCAAATGATAGGCTTTAAAATATGACAAAGGCTATTTTGAATTGCAAATGCACAGTTAGCCTGCTTTTGAACCAAATGCTGTAGTCTTATGCCAAAAAGTTTCCAAACTTAAGGACAAGAAACATTTAAAATGACAAACCTCTATGTCTGAGACAAACAATCATACAATTCTAAATATTAAAATAAGGGATAAAACATTTAAATGTGTCAAACTTAATATGTAGTATTTTACGTGCAGACAGTACAGCTGTGCAGTAAAAAGGCTACTGAAATTTGTTTTCTACTAAGTTGCAGCATAGATGGTTATAACTGAATAGCCAACTTACTGCTCCTGGTTAGTTATTTGTTCAGTACAAAGGACAAGTGAAAGTAGTTGCTTTCTTATTTATTAAATATGTTTAAGAATGTCACATGGTATTTATACCTATTGGCAGCAGAGTGAACATTTTTCCAAAATATAATACATTTCTGAATATTGAAATGCCACATAGCCCTCAAGGTTTGATGAAACCATACAGCTAATTAAAAAAGATGATAGAATTAGTTTCTACTTAACATCTAATAGTTGTGTTCCCTCTTTCTCTATCAACTTAACAATTTTTCAAACTGCCTGACAAATCTCAAGGTGGATTTACGAAGACTGGTTCTCTAAATAAAATAGTCTCATTCAATCTACAAAAGGAAGAATAGCTCATAAGGAAATAAACCTATGAATAAAATACCAGAATTTTCATCAACATACTAATTAGTCATTCTTTGCACATTCCAAATGCATGCTCATGTTATTCATTCAAATCATACATTAAAGTTACAGTATAAATATTGACCCCTGATTTATATTTTTTGCATTCAAATTGCCCATTAAAGAACATTGCACATTGTTTCAAATATACAATTAGTTACAATTTTTACAACTTGTTAGCAAAAATCCTGTATACAAGATGCACACTGTAAATCCTGAAAATCTTAACTTATCACTATTGAACACTTTATTAAAAGCAATGTTTATTGTGAAACTAGAGCTATTTAACATGTTGAAACACACAAGAATATCATGTGTACACACAAAAAAACTTTTAAATAGCACTTTTCATGATGGAACATCTCAATGCTTTACAATAGCAAGTATTTAATTGGACCTGTTTATCAGTTCCAACGTAAGCCATACAATTTTTAAAAATCTTTCTAGATTGATTGAGTAGATTATCTGCAGGTTTTTCAGAAAGTTAGCGATAGTGATCATTATGAAAAACATGCACATTGAGAATCTCATCATTCCTCACACACATTACCTGTAGATTGCCTAAATATCAATAATGAAGCTCTCCATCTGCATAGAATTTATCATCCAGGCTTTTAGTTGATTAAGTGGTGAGTAACATCAATAGGCAATGACCATTCTTGTAAAGATTACCCTGACTGTCAACCCCACTTTATTGCTCCTTTCTCATAAACCCCTCTGCCCTGCACATTCATTAACGTACACAAACTTTACTGGATTGGCCCCAATGGTGCCATAGCTATCAAATTAGATAAAGAGTGGTTGTTCTTCAACAAGAGGCTCCTTATCAATTCAAATCTATGTTGGGAGCAGAACAGAACAGTTAGGAATGTGATGGAACATACCATTCTCTTGGGATGGGTTCAATTTCAAAGTAAAAAAAAATAGAAACCACCCAAAGAAAAAAATTACCTGATAAGAAATTTGTTCATACCTAAAAAGTTACTACCCCTCTACTTCTGGTAGGCAATACATACCAAATACATAATGGACTGCAGAAAATCTAAACATTCATTTGACACTTTCTCAAACTCATTACCTCATTTAACAACTGCCTGGAAACATCACCTTCGAGAATTTTGCCAGCTTATTAGCTTAGACAGGTATTATGATTCACTTGTTGCTGGTTCACAGTCTTAGATAATGTAGTCGTCAGAGTAGCTTCAGCATGTATATAATAGAAAGCCTTGCACTTCTCAAAGTTAAATAAGGCTAGGAAATAAATCCTGTCTGAAACATACATTCTAAGAAAAAAGCAACTTTATGGCCCAGAGCTGATCAAGTCTCTACAGGTCTTATGGTTTCATTTTGAAATGAAAAGTAGCTTTGCAAAGAATGTTTTATCATTATTGTGTGAATATTCTACTGTTAATTGCAAAGTACTCCAAATATCAGTTTATGACACTGTAGATTGTCTTGTGAGTTGATTTTGAGAGCAAAACGTTTTATTACGGCACCTTTTAGTTCTACACAATTCTGAGTGTGTCATTTATGTTGCCTGTAGTTGCATGGTTTATATTTTATGTAGCAACTCTGTGAAATTTTGAAATTCCATTTACATACGTTGAAAATAATAAAAAAACATTATAAATAAACTTTTAAATTGCTATTGTTACCATTTCCTCCTCCTTTCTAGTTGACAGTGACGCATATGGGGATACAGATCTCAGTTTCCCCACCATAATCATTCATATGTGACAAGTTTGAGGTAGTAAGTTTCAAGTAACTACAAAATGTGAAGATACATTGTCAAACCTAATCCTGCATTCACCGGAAAAAGCCAGCAGCAGCAGGAAACATAAATTGTTTCACCACTCACCCTAACCCGGGAATGGCATGGCTAACTGGAGCACCATAACTACCAATTTGCCCGATACTAGGTTACGTATAACAGACTAAGTTCCCAGATTTGGATTATGTCATTACAACATCCAATAGTAAATCAATGTATTGCTTCAAAGAGGCGATACTTATTTGTTGCAGGAATACCCTCCAGACTAGTAACACCGTATGATTATAACTGTAGAACATTGAAGCCTGTTGAAGTTTGAACAGATTGCATCAACTGCCTGTTCAGATAGCATCAAGTCAGTAAAGAAAAGCAATATTCTAATGATGCTGTCATTACGGTAACAGTCAGAGGACATCTTGTAGTCATTAACTCGATAATTGTTTTAATAAACTCAGTATCACTTCCACCCTCTGCAGTAGAGAAGTGTCCTTATCTGCTGTTGCCCGCAGTAACATTGAATAAGCATACTTGTAGTTTTTCAATGCCATCTGATCATCAATGATGCCACTATATATTAAAGAAAAACAATACGAGTTTAAGAATGCAAGATTACAGAATTTGAATCAAATCCCATTTATTATTTTTCCCCAATTGTACCATATTTTCCAAATTGGAGCACATTTTATCACTTTGATTCCCACAATAAAATCAGAACACTTGATTCAAATTAAGTGACTTTTCCGGAATCTGTGGTTGAATGACAATGCCATTTATTGCAGTTTCAAAGCTATTTAAGTAAGATCTTGTCTCCAAATAGTTTTTAAGTAGATGACAAGACAAGGGGCAAAACTTTATGAAATTAGATCCCACCAGATTAAAGGATAGGTGTATACCGATCTCAAACAATGATTCAGATTTCAGCAGGGGCAGGACATAAACAATTTGATCAATATTAAATAATCTCCACATATTGCGGTAACATTTAAAAAATCTAATCCCAACGTACCTGGGAAATATTTGGAAATCAAGTTATTAATGAATAGGAAAACAAATTTACCTGCTTTTTCTTTTTGTGGTTAGCAATTTGATAAGTTGAAACAGAAGAAAGGTAAGCCGGGTTTCAAACATGTTGACAAGTTTCAGAATCTCTTCTTCATTAAAGGTGGAAGAATCATTTTCAGGTGCATTTCCCTCCCGATGTTCATGGCAATCACTTTGCTGGATCAATGGATACAAACATGAAAAGTTAACTCAAAATAATTGTTCTTCTAAATATGTAAAATGAACGTCAGAGTAAAAAAAAACCTGGCTCTTCGACCCACCATATCCATGCTGATTGTCAGGTACTCAATCATACTCATCTCATTTACACGCACTTGGGCCTCAACTTTTATGCCTTTGTGATTCAAGACTCATTTAATTCTCAGTATGCAGGAAAGAACTGCAGATGCTGGTTTATATCGAAGGTAGACACAAAATGTTGGAGTAACTCAGCAGGACAGGCAGCATCTCTGGAGAGAAGGAACGGGTGACGTTTTGGGTCGAGACCCTTCTTCACTCATTTAATTCTTAGATGTTCTAAGATAGAGGCAGCTCAGATGTTCTAAGTTGCCTCTATCACTCACTCAGTGCTTTCCAATTTTCACCACCAGATAAACAGTTTTTCCTCAGAATCCCACTGAGTTTTTTTGCCCTTCCTAACCTAACTTTAGGACTGAGATGAGGAAAAACGTTTTCATTAGGACTGAGATGAGGAAAAACTTTTCCATCCAGAGTTGTGGAATTCTGTGGAATTCTCTGTCACAGAAGGCAGTGAAGGCTGTTTTCAAGAGTTAGATTTAGCTCTTAGAGCTAATGGAATCAAGGGAGATGGGCAAAAGGCAGGAACGGGATACTGATTTTAGATGATCATATTGAATGGCTACTCTTGCACCTATGTTTCTATTTCCAAGCTCTCTGCTGTCAGACATCTTTGCTAATGGTAAAAGAGTCATTTTACAATAAGATTCCAATAGTTTCAGAACTTTGGTGGTGACAGATTGCACGTTTTCCTGAATATTGGATATTACCCCTCTTAATACACTAATGCCCGTCCCACATAGGAAACCTGAACGGAAACCTCTGGAGACTTTGCGCCCCATCCAAGGTTTCCATGCGGTTCCCGGAGGTTTTTGTCAGTCTCCCTAATGGTCGAAATTGGTTTCTGCTTCTTCTATGTTCCGGCAATTATTTCAAAAAATTCACAACCGTCCGTGACTAAAAATGGGTTGCCGTTTTAAAAATCTGTAATTTTTTAGTCAAAGCCGGTTGCGATGCTAGTTGAAAGTGGTTGCCGGAGGTTGCAGGTAGTGGAAGGTAAGACCTCCCTGGTGGAATAAAACTGGGTGAAAAAAAGGTCTAACCTTCCACTACCTGCAACCTCCGACAACCACCTTTAACTAGCATCGCAACCGGCTTCGACTAAAAAAAAAATCAACTGCAAAATTTTTAAAATGGCAACCTATTTTTAGTCGTGGCCGGTTTTGAATTCTTTGAAATAATCGCCGGAACATAGAAGAAGCGGAAACCACTTTCGAGGGAGACTGACAAAAACCTCCAGGAACCGCACGGAAACCACGGGTGGGGCGCAAAGTCTCCAGAGGTTTCCGTTCAGGTTTCCTAAGTGGGACAGGGGCATTACACACTATTAATCTGCTATTTTTAATTTAAGATGATACATAGTAACATAATACATTTTCCATGGGCCCTGGTGACCTTCAATGAACAGAGGGAATGATCGCCCAACCAAATGAGCCAGATGCCAAACCATTAGGATTGGTGATCAATAGGATAGTGGACAATTGGAGTTTTTCTTATTAATCTTCTCAACATGCATCGCCTCACATTAAAAATAAAATTCCATCAGCCATCTCTCTGCCCATCCTACCAACTCATTAATATCATCCTGTAATGAGACTGTATTCCTCATTATCAACACCACCACCATTTTTCATGTCATTTGCAAAACTTTCTGGAACTTTTATTGCAAATGTCTACAATGACAATTATAATAATGAAAACTAGTTTATACATTTTGATGTGTTAACACCAAATATAACTAATTTCAACTCAGATTGATCTTAGCAAGTCAGTTGCCATCTGGCATATGTGCCTGCTTTAATAAGTGCTTTAGGTACTGGCCATCTTAAACCTTTTAGTCAGCATACTCCTTTCTTGATCTTATGAAAAATAGAATATGCCAAACTCCTGCGTTCACATGCCCCAAAATTGTTCAAAAATAGTTACCTGTGCTTGAACACATGCCAGTTCACTTTGTATCAGTTGAAATGGATACTCTGAATTAATGATTATATCCAATGCGCTTGAAAGAGTCTTCAACTTTGAGGCATTGCTATTCTGATCTGCAAATGGAGAAAAGGGAACCTCACAATTGTAGCAAACAGGCTTCATTTAAAAAAAGGATGCTAACATGAAGACAAATTAAATTATGGACCGACATGTCTGCTTTTAATTTAAATTCTGTGCATGATGTTTTAATTTCAAATAATGATTGTTTAAAATGAAACAGCTGAAACAAAATTTACAGGACCTATTCACACTGTTTTGGGCAATATCGTAATAAAAATGATAGCAGAAAACAAAAGTGGGGTTTTCCCTCATCCCCCCCCCCCCCCCAGAGAACAAAATTCAGAGCATTTTCTGTTTGTGTTTGTTAAGTTCAAATTGTTTTCTGCAACTAAAACAATAGTGCAGTTATTAATCTAGTTTAAATCTTTACATTATAATTTTAGGAATTTACAATTGTTTATCTCTTGACCATGATAATCATGTATCAAGTAGACAGTTGACAATGGCCATTACTGATCATGCCACTTAATTGTGTATTAAATTCTGCACATTACCATAATCATATGACATTATATGTGTTAATAGTCTTTGGTTTGTTTTATGTGCGGGGTGGGGGAGAGGGGAGAGGGGAGAGGGGAGAGGAAAACTTTTTTTTAATCTCTTACCTTGCCGGAGATGCAATCGTTTTCTGGATGGTATCTCCGGTCGCTCTGTGGCCTAACATCATGGAGCTGGAGGCCTTGCTCGAGACTGACTTTGAGCTCCACCGCGGGGCTGTGGAATTAACATCGGAGCCTGCGATCCCTTGCCTGGGATCTATGCTCCAACCGCGGCCTGCGGATTTCACCACCGAGGAGCTCGCAGTCTCGGGTAGAGACTGATGTCAGGAAGCTTCAAAGACGCAAGAGGTTCGACTAGCCCCAACCCGGAGTCCGATCACCCGGTGCGGGGAGCTGAGAACCCCCCCCCGATGCGGGAGCTTGATAGCCCCGATGCGGGGAGCCTGACCGCCGGTTGCGGGAGCCAAGATCGTCTCGTCAACGGAAGGCTCGAGGCCCCCGACAAAGGACAAAGAAGGGAAGAGATTGAACTTTTTTTTCGCCGTCCATCAGTGAGGAATGTGGAGGAGTCACTGTGGTGGATGTTTATGTTAAAATGTATATTGTGTGTTTTGTTGCTTTTTAGTGGTATGACTGTATGGCAAATCAAACTCCTCATATGTTGGCTAATAAAGTATGATTATGATGCACTTTTGGGACCAGAAATGGCAATTAAGCAAGTGGCCCAACACATTGCTTTGTAACATCATAAAATGTTGTAATTCTGGCCATCTGATAAAGAAAGGCATGAATATTGCACATTCAAACATATTACAAATATGCATGCATGGGAAGACCAGAATGTGTGTATTAATATGGGACAGCCAGGCAGTCTGATTGGGATATTTGTGTACAAAGTCAGCCCTCATAACACTAACGTTGGGTGCCTAGGTTCTATATCCTCAGAAGCTTCCATGTCAACTACTTTGACCCAGCAAGGGTGTTTGAACATTCAGGTATTTTGGCAGTCATTGTGCTCCCATTGCAAATAAGTAATTCAGAAGAACCATTTATATTGAAATAAACAATCATTGTAATTATTTACATTGTATTAAAATCACCTTGTTACTTTTGTTCTTTATGAGCAGGGGTCGGCAACCTACGGCCCACAACCCAAAATCATCCTGCCCACAATTTCAATTAGTTTTCGCGACCTGGGAACTGTAGCCAGTCCCAGGGACACGAGCTGATCTGGGAACTGCAGCTAGATCCGGAGCACGCAGGTGACCTGGGCGCTACAGCCAGTCCCCGGGGAGGCGAGCCGACCTGGGAACTGCAGCCAGTCCTGGAGACGCGAGCTGATCTGGGAACTGCAGCTAGTCCCGGGGCACGTAGGCAACCTGGGCGCTACAGCCAGTCCCGGGGCAGGCGAGCCGACCTGAGCAGCCAGTCCTAGGGCACGAGACGGACCTGGGAACTGCAGAAAACTCATTGAAAAACACATGAAAACTAATGTGAAAAACACCACCAAGTTTCACACTATGACGATAGATGTGACCCGCCATCCGCTCACAGACATGGGTCCTGGCCCCCTATGCAGAACAAGGTTGCCGACTCCTGTTTAAGAGTATACAAAAAATGTACTTTGAGTTCCAAGAGATTCTACTGAGAGCCTGCAAAAGAAGGTCTGCTTATCATGAAAAATACAGATGCTCCATATCCACCAGCTTTAATCTTCGAGTGTCTCAGTTCACCAGTCAACTTATCCACTTATTAGGAATAGCTATATTTTAAAAGTATTAAAGTGTAGTTGTTGAAGAACTTTATATTTACTTACTTGCCATCTGAAACTCTGAAAATGCAACCCGCTCTAACTGAACTCGTAGAAGCTCACAAGGTGCATCTTTCAGCAAATGAAACAGCTTTACAGCCTTGTTGTAATGGAGATCAGCCAAACTGCGGTACTGCTTACGGAAATGATCATCACCAACCTGTTTATAAAAAAAACTGATTGTACATCTTTCATGTTAAAACCTATGTTCTCTTGCTGCTTTGTTAGGATATGAGCTGAACCAATAAGAATCTTTTTTGCCAGATTCTTTACGTGTCAAAATGTAGAATTATTGTATTAATAATACGTTACCATTCAAATTGACTTCTTTAAAATTATCCAAATCACTTGACCAGAGCTAGCTGACAAATTTCAAATTTTAATAATCACCAGTGTGATTTCCATAATGTGAAAGACGCTTCATTTAATCAACATCTCGACGGTGCTCTTTTATGTAACGTTGAGAAACAGGATAGTCACATTGTGTTTCCTGTGATTTTGTGCAAATGACAAAGCTAGGTGCAATCATATGATGGTTTCACTGCAAATTTGGCTAGATTGTCAGAGTGTAGCAAATTAAAAAAGAAACATTAGCTATGCTCCAGTCTTCTAGCGTCTCATATGTGCCTAATGAAGTTGCAAAGATTTGTTGGGAGCTCAGCTCTCTTTTCCCCATAGCATTCTGCAGTAGATCGCATCGAGAATGTATTCACCCTTCGATTTGCCTTTGTCAAATCTGAATTACAGGTTTAAAAATTATCTGGAAATACTTAAGGAAATAATTAATTTTTGAGATTATACAAACTAAATCTTGCTATGCAAATGTCAGATGTGCACTTTAAACAATTTATGCAAACTTGATTTAAAATCGCCATTTACCTGGTTTCTAAGAGAATTATGATACATCGAAGCAAGTCTATGATGAATGGTTGCAGCCCGATATTGACACAATGGTTGTCTTGCAGATTCTGTGTGTGTATCACAATACTTAAGGGATTTCATCATGAAATCGGCGACTTCCCTCTCAATCTGAAAAATCGTAAGAAATCTCATATTACTTAACATCCTATCTATAAACCTTCTATAATCCCAACTTCAAGTGACTGCCGATGCAGTAATAACAGGGAAAGTTACATGGAATACATGTTCTCCCCCACCCCACCGCAATTCTTCCTCTATACTTCACCGCTGAATGTTAATTTAGCACGCTTTGAGATTTAAAGATATTAGTAGGCTATCATAATCTTATTCAAATGTATTACACATCACTGTCAGAATACCAATCAACTACAAAAAGTATTTTCACTTGGCTGTCTGAATAATACAGAATGATGATTAGGCAAATAAGATGAGGTATTGAAATACTTAACATTTCCTCATATTCATCATTAATCTAAGATTGAAAGACAATCTGGTGCAGACAATACCACTTGGTTTGTGAACCATATCCGCAAACAACAATCACATTTAGCTTGAAAACAGTTATTTAATTCTTGATTTTTGTTCTTAGTTGTTCATGGGTACCAAAATAATTTGCTATTTTGTAAAGAATCTGCATGATTATAGTATAGGGCGAATAAAAAAAAGCAGTCTTGTTTTTTTTCCCCCAAAAAGTGTTAATATATTCAGAATCTGTTTAAAAGGACACAAAGTGCTGGAGTAACCCAGCGGGTCAGGCAGCGTGTTTGGAGAACATGGACAGGTGACGTTTTGAGGTGGAACCCTTTTTCATTCTCCACCGGATCCACCCGGATTTCAGAAACTGCTTCTTGTTCTAAATTATAACCATATAACATATAACCATATAACAATTACAGCACGGAAACAGGCCCTCTCGGCCCTTCCAGTCCGTGCCGACCATTTGTTTTCCCCTAGTCCCATCTACCTGCACTCAGACCATACCCCTCCATTCCCTTCACGTCCATATACCTATCCACTTTACTCTTAAATGTTAAAATCGATCCTGCCTCCACCACTTCTGCTGGAAGCTCATTCCACACAGCCACCACCCTCTGAGTAAAGAAGTTCCCCCTCACGTTACCCCTAAACTTCTGTCCCTTAATTCTCATGTCATGCCCTCTTGTTTGAATCTTCCCTACCCTCAATGGGAAAAACGTATCCATGTCAACTCTGTCTATCCCTTTCATCATTTTAAAGACCTCAATCAAGTCCCCCCTTAACCTTCTGCGCTCCAAAGAATAAAGACCTAACTTGTTCAACCTTTCTCTGTAACATAGTTGCTGGAACCCTGGCAACATTCTAGTAAATCTCCTCTGTACTCTCTCTATTTTGTTGACATCCTTCCTATAACTAGGCGACCAAAAATTGTTACATCTGCATTTTTGTGACATTATCCCGATAACTTGTTACAGCAGAGAATTAAAAAAAATATTAATTTAATTAATTTCTTCCTTCACGTTTAAATAAATAACTTTGCATTGGAAATTGATGAAAGTGCAACTGATAAAAAAGTCCCATGAGGAGATTTGGGGACTTTGGTGGATGGCAATATATGATGGGTGTTAGCAGATGGGATCTCCCTGTTCTCTCACCATAGCAGTGTGGGGACAGTATTGTTACTGGTTGTCATCTTGTAGTCAAATAATTTGAAGATATTTATCATAAAATGTAAAACATGGCTACATGGGCAACTAAATGAAAGACTTCCATCAATCATTGAAAGATATCAAAGCACATGAATATTAATATTATATGGTAAATAAATCACTAATCCGATTGATAAAGTGAAACAATATATTACAAAGTAACAAACTTCATTTTTCAATACCTGTTCCTGAGCTTTTCTCGACAATGGAGCATAATCCTGTTCTAGTGTTGCCATTGTAAAGTAGGTTGTTGACAGCTCCCATTTCACAGAATCCCAAACAGCTGGATGCTTCTCCCATCTAGTGAGTGATCGCATTGCTCTTAGATAATAGTCCACAGCCTAAAAGTAAAGTAAAGATTTTTCAGGCTTCAGGAATAGTCTAATTCAAATCTGATGTACCAGACCCTTTCCAGTGTACAATGTCCTACTTATGTCAACCCATACATATGAATGGATATTTGGGAGATTGGCAGAATGGATCTGCTTGCTGCTGTGGGTTGCAGGTATCTTCTGCAGTGTGGGAACTCAATCCACTTCTGCATTTCTGACTTACAAATTGTGTAGGTTATGAACATTCAGAAATAGAACCCTATTGTAATCTGGGGAGGAATTATCTACATTTTGGAGCATTTTCATGCCATTTTATTTCTATGGTAGGAAATGCTTCCAGGTCCAGCCAGCCAATTCCCGATTTCCATTTTAAAACAATTGAATGTAACAGGAAAAACACCTACAACTTTCTCATTCATTTTTCAAAATCCAAGCTGTTAAAAATGTATGCAGCATATTTTGTGATATTTGGATTAGAACTTCTAATAAACAATGAACATGTGAGAAAATTAACTTTATACACAAGTAACGATTGGAAAAAAACTACTCCTCCCATCATGTAAGTGAGAATGACTTTAGGATTTCTTCATAAGCATATTTAGAGAGCAATTGTAGCAAAGGATGTTACATGGCCCATTGAGTACTTTTGAACACAGACCTACAAGCTCAAAAACAAGACACAATGCAGGTTACCTATGGAGGGAGCTCATCTGAAGACTCGGCACCAATTTTGACAAGGCATAAGGAATGCTTTTTGATTTTTATGAATATTGTTTAAGTTTTTCCAAAAACTGAATATTTTTAGCCTATTATACCATTTTGATTATACTTGTAACTTGACTTCCCCCCACTCCTCCTCAAACATGGTGTGCCTTTAAAAATAAAACAAAAATACTGGAGTAATTCATTAGGCTGGGCAGCATCTCTGGAGAGCATTGATATGGATAGGTGACGTTTCAGCTTGGGGGTCCTTCTTTAAACTTCAATGGCCACACAAGACCATGATGAAGGAGATACTGCAGAAACATCTCAAAGTGTTTGTTAACATTTATGGTGGACCGATAGATGAATAAAGCTTTTCAAAAACGGAAATCAGAGCTTGCAATGAGTACTTTCCGTTATATTGAATTTAAAAAAGTATCTTACAAGTACTAGACTTATGCACATTGTACTTAATGCAGAATGTAATCAAGTCATCGTATGTATATTGAATATATCTGGAATATTAAGATTGTTTACTTTGTTCATACATATTTCATCCAGATTTAACTGCCGAGTAACGCTGAAAATATAATTCAATACTTTGACAATGCAAGGAAAGTAAGCCATAAAATACATGCCTTGTTATAATACAAGGCTTCCTCAGGTGAAAATTCCCCTCGTTTCAAATTGGCTCCAGTAGTAGCATGTGCCTGCGCACAAAGTCTCATCAGTCTGCCAGTATTACAAAGCAATAAGGCCGCATTGGTTTCATCCTCTATGGTCTCAAAGTCTTGAATTCCCTTTTCGAAGTAGGAAAAGCTTTTCTTCCAAAGTTCTTGTTCTAATGCTGTGATGCCCTTGCTTCCTGCATTGGATAAAACATTAAGTGAATTTAGATTTAACTCATTGCAATTATATTTAATACTTTTTCCGATGCATTAATTATTAAGAAATTTTTAACTATATTTTCCAATATCTGAAATCAGCAAAATGGCTTTAGACAGTTTTCAGTTCACTATAAAACTACACACTGCAATTGTATATCTAACAATAAATTAATTGAAAAAGTCTTTACCTGTTCCCTCTGTTTGCATAGCGGCAGATTGATTCATGTAGAAAACTCCAACCTCATTTCTGCTATTGCCTAATCTTTTTAACACTTGCGTATGGTGCTCCACAACATTAACTTTCCGTTCACAGGAACGCAGCAACTCATTTGCTGCCTCATAGCATTTGCAGCTAACTGAAAGTTGGTATTCGAGATCCAAATAAAGCTCTGTAGCCCAGCTTAAAGCTAGAATAATAAGACTATTACAAATTAAATTGGTGAAGTAAAATAATAAAAAATTAGCAGTGGAAATCGTCACTCATCATTTACAGTGCTTTAAATACACTGGGTCAGAATTTAATTGCTATTTACATTAACGTGGAAAGTACAGATTTACTGGTGTAAACTTATCCTCTAGTTATTTAAATGTACAACAGCAGCTTCATGGAAACAAGGTAGATGAGATCTTTAAGTAATTATTTTTAATTAAATGGTTATCATTTGTGTGTTTTGTTTATAAAGTTTTCAAAAAGTCCATTATTGTGTTTTAATCACAAACATTTAATCAGCTTATTCCCAACCACATATTCTTATCAAGTGGAAGGTTAGTTCGCATGGGACTACCTGGATACAGAATTGGCTTCATGGAGGAGGGAGGAGGGAGGGGGCAGGAGGGCATTTATCACACTGAGGGCCTGTGACTGATGATTTGCCTTAGGGATCACTGCTGGGCGCAATGCTGTTTGTGCTTTATATCAACAGTTTTTATGTAATTGTAGTCAAGATTCAAGTGTTTTATTGTCATATGTCCCAGATGGAAGGGTGAAATTCTTGCTTGCTGCAGCACAGCAGAACAGGTATAGATAGTACATAAACGAAAGAGAAATGAAAAGGGTCAGTGTATCTATATACACATACTCAAAAAACAAACGATTATAGTGCAATAATAATAGCCTGTTGTAGTTCAGAACTTATTTGCTGTCGCCTGATGGCTGTGGGGAAGAAGCTGTTCCTGAACCGGGACATTACAGTTTTCAGCTGTAATTCGTCCAACAACAGTGGTGTCATCAGCAAACTCGATGATGGAGTTCGCACTATGTCCAGCTACACAGTCATGATTGTAGAGTGAGTAAAGCAGGGGGCTGAGCACGCAGCCTTGAGGTGCTCCCTTACTGATTATTAATGAGGATGAAGTATTTCTGCCAATTCGAACAGACTATGGTCTGTGGATGAGGAAGTCGAGGATCCAATTGCAGAGGGATGCGTAGAGACCCAGTTCCATGAACTTGGTAACCACCTATCAAAGCACTTCATCACCACAGACGTTAGTGCACTGGTCGGTAGTCGTTGAGGCACATCACCTTACTCTTCTTGGATACCGGTATTATTGACGCTCTTTTAAAGCAGGTGGGAACTTCAGACCTCAGTAGTAAGAGGCTGAAAATGTCCGCATAAATGCCAGCCAGTTGGTCTGCACAGGTTTTGAGAACACAACCGGGTATACCATCCGGTCCATGCGCTTTCCGAGGGTTCACCACCCCCCCCCCCCCAAATGATCTTCTGACATCGGCCTCTGTGACTGTAACACCATCAGGGCGTATAGGGGCTCGGGAAGGCACGTCAGTGCTCTCCCTATATAAGCGTGCGTAGAACGCATTGAGCTAGTCAAGGAGTGATGCTTCGCTGTCGTTTGAGCTGCCTCCTGATTTTGCCTTGTAGGAGGTCATGGCATTCATGCCCTGCCAGTTGCCAAACATCCACCCCATACTTCAGAAGTCCCTTTTGGCCTTTTTTAATGGCCTTGACAAGGTCATCTCTGGACTTCTTATAGACCTCTGTATCACCAGGCCTGAATGCCTGGGATCTGATCTTCAGAAGAATGCAGACCTCCTGGTTCATCCGAAGCTTCTGTTTAGGAAACACTCGGAAGGTTTTTGTTGGAACACAGTCCTCCACACATTTCCCTATGAAGTCTGTAACGACTGTGGTGTATTCATTCAGGTCTGTTGCTGAGTCCTTAAACTTTGCCCAGTCTACTGACTCCAAGCAGTCCTGTAGTTGTTCCTCTGCCTCCCCAGAGCTCTGTGCAGTCCCCACCCCTGGGAATGATTAATAAATTTGGCACTAAGGTAGGTGGTATCGTAGACAGTGAAGATGGTTATAAAAAATTCCAGCCGGCTCGTGATCAGCTGGACAAATACGCAGAGAAATGGCGAATGGAGTTTAATGCAGATAAATGCAAGCTGTTGCAATTTTGGGAAGACAAACCAGTGCAGGGCCTTCACAGTGAATGGTGGGGACCTGGGGAGTGTTGTTGTAAGAGGGATCTAGGAGTATAAGTATATAGTTCCCTGAAAATGGCATCACAGGTAGATAGGGTGGTAAAGAAAGCTTTTGGTACATTGGCCTTCATGAATCAGGGTATTGAGTATAGATGTTTGGGATGTTATGTTACAGTTATACAAGATGTTGGTGAGACCTCATCAGGAGCAATGTGTCACACTGCTAAAGGAAGGATGTCATTAACCCGGAAAGTGCAGAGATTTATGAGGATGTTGCGAGGACTTGAGGGACAGCTGTAGGGAGCGGTTGGGCATTCAAGGACTTTATTCCTTGGAATGAAAGAGACTGAGGGGTGATCTTATAGTTGTATAAACACATGAGGGAAATAGATAGGGTGAATGCGCAGTCTTTTACTCAGGGCATGGGGAATCAAAGAACAGAGGACAGGTATAAGGCGAGGGGGCAAGATTTAACAGCAACCGTTTCACTCAGACATTGGTGGGTATATAGAACAAGCTGCCAGGCAAGATATTTAAAAGACACTTGGACTGGTACATTGAAAGGAAATGTTTAGAGGGATATGTGACAAATGAGACTAGCTTCAATGGGGCAGCATGGATGACATTGACAAGTTCGGCTGAAGGGCCAGCTTATGTGCTGCGACTAAGTGTGATGTGCATATTCTGATCTGTTTAGAAACTTTTAATTGTTTAAATTCAGAAGCTGCCAGATGTCCTAAGATTAACCTTCAAAACAAAATATTCAATAAAAGTAAATAAAAACATTAATTCAAGTATAATTACACAAACAAAAAAAGATTTATAGCAACTTTCTTTCAAAGCTGTGTGTCTTCATTCAAACGAGCTCCTGATATCTTACTAGGTCTAAACCAGTGCAGCAAAAACAGATAAAAACAAGAAACATTTGTGGGACTGATGGCAACAAGAAATTTGATGTTTCAAATCAATATCCCATAAGAATCCAACGCAGTTCTGTGATCAGATTTTCCTGAGGAAATACCTCAACTTCACATTGTACTGCTGCTATTGAAGGGGAATTTAATGCCAGTAGTCAGGAAATGATTGGCAAGGAGAAATCTGAATGTATGGGATTTGCACACAAGTACATAACAGCCAAATTCAATTACACCAACATAGATTATTGGATAAAAATCAGAGATCATTCTATACCCAGAACATAACAGTGGTATCGGCATTGCTTTCAGAGGTTCAGGAAAGAAAAGTGCAAGGACATAAAGTCCAAGTCCATATTAAGGTCCAGCTCTGTCCATATTTGACTCCCAACCACAAATATTGATTGCAACAAAATGCTGAAGTATAATGCCTTCCAGTTAAAGAAAAATGCCTACATTGATCCGTCAATCGCTCGTAGACAAAAATGCTGGAGAAACTCAACGGTTGAGGCAGCATCTATGGAGCGAAGGAATAGGTGACGTTTCAGGTTAAGACCCTTCTTCAGACTGATGTGGGGGTGAGCGGGGGGGGGGGGGGGGGGGGGGGGGGGGGGGGGGGGGGGGGGGGGGGAGAAGAAAGGAAGTGGCAGAGACAGTAGGCTGTGGGAGAGCTGGGAAGGGGAGGGGATGGAGGGAGAAAGTAAGGACGACCTGAAAATGGAGAAGTCAATCTTCATACCGCTGGGGTGCAAACTACCCAAGCGAAATATGATGTGCTGCTCCTCCAATTTGCGGTGGGACCCACTCTGGCCATGGAGGAGGCCCAGGACAGAAAGGTCGGGTTCAAAATGGGAGGTGTAGTTGAAGTGCTGAGCCACCGGGAGAACAAGTTGGTTAATGCGAACTGAGCGGAGGTGTTGGGCGAAGAGCTCGCCAAGCCTGCGCTTGGTCTCTCCGATGTAGAGCAGTTCGCCCAAATGTATGGAGTTATCTTAATCAATCAGCTTCAGTCTATAATTTTGTGTAAATAATAAAAAAAAAGATGAAAACCAACCTTGGCAACTAGATTCCCTGTGGAGACTATGTAAAATTTCTTGATCCTCTCTGGATTGGTAGCTATATTCCTCCTGGTAAGCTGCTCGATTACTAGCATTTTGTGCTAACATTAACTGAATGTCACCATTAAGTGTCAAGCACTGACTGAGAAAGAATAAGACTTCAGGTGACAAATTATTAATAAGGCAGCAATAGGCATCTATCAAAAGAAAAAAGTACAAATTAATACATTATGCTTCAAGATTAGATGTTATATATTGCATGGTTCTGTGACTACACTCAAATATTTCAGCACCGTTTATTTATCTTAATACAGATGGAAACAGGCCATTCGGCCCATCGAGTTCATGCCACCCACTGATCACACTAGTTCTATTTTATCTCACTTGCACATCCACACACTACAACGAGGCACAATTTAGTCTAATGTACAAAATTGCAGTTCTTTTGTGATGCGAGTAAAAACCAGAGCAAACCCATACAGCCACAGGTACAATGTGCAAACTTCACACAGACAATACCCGAGGTCAGGATTGAATTCAGGTCTGAATCGCTGTGAGGCAGCAGGTCTACCAGTTGCGCCATTCTGCCACAACTGCATACTGCTGTATCGAAGTTTATTTTTCATTTACCTCGGTTACTGCTACATTATAATATTCTCACCGTTGTATACTTACATGTTCTTTGATATTAATATTAAATAAAGACTTAAATCATTTGACCAGGACTTGGATACCTGGCAAACAAAGCTACCTTCCCTCAGCACAACTTCCTTCTTAGCTTCAAGATCCCAATTTTCTATAAGAAAGCTTCTGATAGTGGGGTTGCAGCTAAAGATATAATATTGTTGCAGTAAAAGGCTTACCCTATTGTTGAATGTCCACTGCCTATCATAAATGGACTAGCTGCCACTGCCCGATGGATGACCTTAGGAATCACCCATGAACCTGCTAAGCTACTTAAAATCATAGTTGAGCTATGACAGAACTGCATACACTCACCATATTTCAAATCCATTAATATACGGCAAACATGGATTTGAAGGTAACAATAATTCTAGTAGTTTAGTTCTGTTCAGAGATACAGTGTGGACACAGGTCTTTCGGCCCACCAAGTCCACGCCGACCCAGAATCACCTGTACACTAGTTCTATCCAACACTCTAGGAACGCTTTTATAGAAGCCATTTAACCTACAAACCTGCACGTCTTTGGAATGTGGGAGGAAACTGGAGCACCCTGAGGAAACCCACATGGTCACAGGAAAAATGTACAAACTCCGTACAGATAGGACCTGTAGTCAGGATTGAACCTGGGTCTCTGGCACAGTGAGACAGCAACTCTATCGCTGCGCAACTGTGCCACCCTAAATGTTTTTTATAAAGCCTAGTGACCTATTCTATGAATAGTGAGGCATTAACTCAATGTTATAAAATTAGCAGCTTTGAGAAAAATAATTTGAAAATTCTAATTTCATTTTCCGAGGTTAACTACGTCATATCTGCATTCAATTAAAACTGAAATCAAGTAATAACTGGTAAAAATTTATGATCCAAAAATAATGTAATAATTTTCTAACAATAATTAATACCCCTCCATAAAACTTGCCAGAAAGATGGACTTCAAAACCACGAGTCATTACACTAATATTTTAAATCCATATTTAACCTCGTAACAGAGCATTTGCGACATTAATTATATAGTCACTTACCAAGAGACTGTAAAGCAAGTTTAACGTATCTCAAAGCTCTACCATACTTTTGCAGAGCATTAGCTGCATCGGATAGAACAAAGTAAGCCCTTGAAGCTTTAAAGATGAGGTTTAGTTTCATTTGATATTGCCACGTGTTTGGTATCATTCCAGACTGACTGGGAAGTTTAATTGTTGCATGAACTGGACCGACTGCGAAAAAAAGTATTTGAAATTAAAATAAAATTATATACATATATTTGGGTACTACTACATCTGTAACATTTGCATTTGCTTGGAAGTTAAAGAAAACATCATATATTGAAATGATTACATGCTAAAATATTAAATTTACTTTGTCCGATAGCTTAGTATTTTAAAAGCAAATAACAATTAGCAGCTTTTGTGAATGTACCATTAAACTACAAAATATGAAACAATTAGAAAGTCTAATTTTGCAAAATAAGGTATTGTATGAAATGTTTAGGTTGAATATTTCTTACCTTTGTCTAAAAACAGAGCAATTTGTTTCTGAAGAACTTCGTGACCTGTGCATTCAGATTCATCTGCATACTTCAGCGGGATTGGAATACTAGGATCAGCAGCTGGGAGATCACTTTCCTTTTTAATACTGCCATCAACAGCTTTCAATCCCTGAAATAAATATTGGCATAATTAAGATCAGCAAAACATTTTTACAGTGAAGATAAATCAAATTACAGTATGTCATTTCTGCATGGATTCTAATGTAATAGTAAGTTGTAGTACATAACATTTCACAGGTGTTTGAATTGTTTAGGATTGTAATTAAAATTTAGCATTCACATAATCAAGTAAAACTCAACTGCCAGTTATAAAAGGCAATTACCAAGAGAAAATATTAATTTTTGAAAACGAAAGCAGTAAAACTTTCAACTGGTAAAATTCAAAAAGAAATTCTGAAAATCATACCAAGTAGAGCAGGTCAAACACACACATATATATACACACACACACATATATACATTTTTTTTGGCACATTGCAATTATGTGAAATGTGCAAAATTGTAAAGCATAATCATGAAAGCATGCAAGCATTTGCAGAACATGATTGTTAAAAGGAAAACACTGCAAGCTAGTAAATTACCTCCAGAACGTAATTGAGAACAACTCTACATCGTTCCTCTGTGTCACGACAAACCGGGAAGGCACAGCTGGGCTTAAAAATAAAATACTGTGTAAGGTATCCTGATTTTATTAATCTAATTGGTTTCAAAACCAAAGTATTTAGGATTATATAATTTGCTCCTACTTTAAATTAATCTATTTCAAGAGAACCTAGACAATAATATAAATTTAATTACAAGATAAAACATGAATTAATTTGATAACGTTTTAATTAGCAATTCGGTCATTTGGAATATGCATTTCCTTGCAACAAAAATAAACAATTTGCTTATACTCATACCCTTATCTGATGTGTTGATTTATACTTTTCCGGTACGGACAACTCGCCAACAGATCGAATGACAGCAATGGCTTTGTTATCATCTGAAGGATCAGAACCATTGCTGAATGAACCATTATCATCACTGTCCTCTGGAAGATCCTCATCTTCACTATAACTATCATCAGAATTTTCATTCAAGGTTGATCCATTTTCATCTTGTTTTGGGGGCTCATTCAGTTGGAAAAGTTCTGAGATCATGTAATTGGCTGATGCAATAAACTGCACAAACTGAAATTTTAGTTGAAATAACAATTAGATAAGTGCATCATTTAAAGTGTAAAATTTTGAATAGATGATAAATGTTAGAACTTGCGAAATATTAATTTCGATTAACAAAATTATTACAGCAATCATCTCTGAAAAGCTCCAAACTATAGTCAGACATTTAATCACCCTTAAATTTTGGTATGCAAGATTTTTTGTTTTTTCTGATATCAGATCTTTCAGTTATCAAACACCATTGACACCACACCTTCCGCCTGTATGCCCCAGGGGGGGTGAACTCCTGGCCAGCCAATCCAGAGGCATTTCCAGTTACAAGTGGCCAGCCTGTCCCATAGCAGCTTTTAGCCAAAAGTCTCACCTGCCATGCAAATGTTTTTGTCGATCAATTCCCACCAAGCTCTCTCATTTACTCTCATAAACAATGGAACCCCCAACTAGCTTTTAGAATTGCATCAAAAAATCATCAATTTTAATGTCCCCTGAAAAATATCTGGACAGTTAACATTGCATCAATATTGACACAATGCTATTTTTTATAAACCACTAGGCCAAGGGGGACCCGTTGGGTCCCGTCCCCTCAATGCGCAGTTGCGGGGGGGCCTGCGGCGTCACACAAACACTAACCACCCCCCCACAACACAAAAAATAGGGGGGGGGGGGGTCGCGAGGGGAGAGTGGGAGGAGAGTGGGAGGAGATGTGTTTTTCAGGTGTACTACTGGCCATCAAAATAAAACTGTGGGTTTCTCCAGAGCTGCCTTTCTACAAGTCCCTGAAGATCAAAGCAGCTGCTAACAACAATTATTGCTTAAAAAATTGCAATAGCAAAATGGCAAAGAACCAGAAACTAGTCTGGTTCTTTGCTACAACGTCATGATGGTAATTAAACAAAGTGTGCTTAAGTGAGAATAATGGCATTTATGACTGTTTTAAAATGTCAGAATGCTAATTATTTTCATGACAAAATGTAAAAAAATTCAGTCAACATTGTCCAATCAGACAAAACAATATAGTTTGTACCTGAGGATGCCTTTCTTTGTCCAGTAATTTAATGCAATTTAACAAGAGCATTCTTATGATACCGTAATGTTTTCTGTTCTGAACTTTCTTCATCATCATGTTGCTAGCAACCCTGTAAACCACAATGTATGTTAATCCAAATTTTGGTGAATGTACATTTAACTGATTTGCAAAGCGGAACAACTATTCAACAACAAACAAATTTCAAACAGTACTGCACTGTGTGTAATAAATTAATGTTATGTCTGGCCTTGTCTTAATGCTTCTTCCCCATCTCCTTCCTTCATATTTATTTCAATTTACTTGTCTGGTTTTAATCCATCTTGTGGAGGAGGTGGTGGGTAGCATGGACAGATTACAGAAATAGAGCCAATAGACAATAGGTGCAGGAGTAGGCCATTCGGCCCTTCGAGCCAGCACCATCATTCAATGTGATCATGGCTGATCATCCCTAATCAGTACCCTGTTCCTGCCTTCTCCCCATATCCCCTGACTCCGCTATCATTAAGCGCCCTATCAAGCTCTCTCTTGAAAGTATCCAGAGAACCGGCCTCCACTGCCCTCTGAGGCAGAGAATTACAGACTCACAACTCTGTGTGAAAAAGTGTTTCCTTGTCTCTGTTCTAAATGCCTTACCCCTTATTCTTAAACTGTGGCTTCTTGTTCTGGACTCCCGAAACATTGGGAACATGTTTCCTGCCTCTAGCGTGTCCAATCCCTTAATAATCTTATATGTTTCAATAAGATCCCCTCTCATCCTTCTAAATTCCAGAGTATACAAGCCCAGCCGCTCCATTCTCTCAGCATATGACAGTCCCACCGCCCCGGGAATTAACCTTGTGAACCTACGCTGCACTCCCTCAATAGCAAGAATGTCCTTCCTCAAATTAGGGGACCAAAAGTGCACACAATACTTCCACAAACTACAAACAACAATTTTAACTTATCTTAACAGCTTTGATCTCTAGAAGACAATGAATGAATTAATGAATAGTTTATTTCGGTCATACATTAAAAATAACAAAACTTTACAATCTGTGTGAATATGAACCAACACTGTATCCATTTCACACAACGTTCACATAATCAATGACCGAAAAAGGGATAGGCTGAAGCCACAAAGTTTATTTTTGTCTATCCTATACAATCCATAAGATAACCCAGAATATCAGCATTACAAAGGAAAGAAAAGTACTCTAAATTGTAATCCTTACTTATTTTACATTGTAAGCATTTTACATTATAATCGTTAATTATTTTACATTTTAAGGCTTTTTTGAAACTCAACAGAGAGCTACAAAATTTCAACTCATCACTAAGCCCGTTCCATAATTTGACTCCCAAAACTGAGACACATCTATATTTTACATTGGTTCTCACTTTACGCGTTTCAAAAATACACAACCCTCTTAAATTATAATGTCCTTCTCTTAACTAAAAATTTTTTTGAATACTAACTGGAAGGCTTTTATTCCTAACTCGGAAGAGTATTTCTAATGTCTTAACATGCACATCATCCACACATTTTAAGGTACCGGACTTTATGAATAATGGATTTGTAGTTTCATGGTAAGAAGCTTTATGTATTATTCTAATAGCTCTTTTCTGGAGTTTAATTATAGGGTCTATATTTGTTTTATATACATTTCCTCAAACTTCAACACAATATGACATATATGGCATTATAAGTGAGCAATACAATATATATATAAACACTTCTTATTCAACAGATCCTTTGTTTTGTAAAGAATATCAATGGATGTAGATTAATTGTCCATTTTGATTATTCTACATGTAGCTTCCATTAAAGTTATGATCTATAACACTCCCAGGAATTTTGTTTTGATATACTCTTTCAATTTCAACGCCATTTAAAACCAATTTTATTTTATCACAATTAATCCTGTCACCACCAAACACCATAAATTTTGTTTTATTTTCAATTTAGGGATAATTTATTAATATCAAACCCATTTTTTAGCACTATCAATTCTCTTTCTGCTGTTTTCAATAGTTATTTTGTATAATTCCCTGAACAAAATCTTTTATCATCCACAAACGTAACAAACTTCAACGTATTGATACTTTACAAATATCATTTAAATAAAGTATAAATAACTTGGTCCCAGTACCAAACTGTTAATTTTTACATACTGAAACCTATTACTTAAATAACTTCCCAACCAATTTTGTGTACAACCTCTCTATACTATAACTTCCCAATTTCTGCAAAGAATGATCAATTGTATCAAATGCTTTACGTAAATCAATAAATACACCCACAGTGTGTAGTTTCTTATCTTTCGCTGTTGCTATATTTTCTACAAAACCCATCACCGTTAAAGATGTCGATTACTCCTAAAACCATATTGAATGAACTCGCATAACTCCATATTATGCTCAATGAAGTCTTCAAGTCTATTCACAAATAGCTTTTCAAGTATTTTTGAAAATTGAGGTAGCAAAGACACAGGTTTGTCGCCATTTTTATAGATTGGAACCACCTTAGCCATTTTCATTTTATTGGGAAAAACACCTTTTAGAAAGGATTTATTACATATATGGGTAAAGGGCTTGAGGATACAATCAATTACTTCTTTTATAAGTGACATATCAATAGTGTTACCATCAGTTGATTTTTATCCTTAAACTTTCTGACTACTTCTAACACATTACTCTCACAAACTCCAACAAGGAACATTGAATTGCTGTTGTTAAATTCAAAATCAAATCAGAAGCTGTTTAGTACCACTTATCTTAGAAAAATAAACTCAGATGAGGGAAAACATTCTAGTAAACATGCTTTTTGAAGTATATACAAACTCAAATTAATTGAAACAATTTGCTGTCACAAAGCGAACATAAAGCTAACAATTTTTACTAGAAACATAGAAAAATAGGTGCAGGAGTAGGCTATTTGGCCTTCGAGCTAGCACATCCATTCAATATGATCATGTAAATTCAGTACCCTGTTCCAGCTTTTTCACCATGTCCCTTGATTCCTATAGCCCCAAGAGCTAAATCTAACTCTCTCTTGAAAACATCCAGTGAATTGGCCTCCACTGCCTTCTGCAGCAGAGAATTCCACAGATTCACAACTCTCTTGGTGATAAAGTTTTTTCTCATCTCAGTACTAAATTACCTACCCCTTATTCTTAAAATGTGACCCCCTGTTCTGGACCCCCCCAACATCAGGAACATTTTTCCTGCATCTATCCTGTCCAATCCTCTAAGAATGTTATATGTTTCTATAAGATTCCCGCTCATCCTTCACAATTCCAGTGAATACAAGCCCAGTCGACCCATTCCTTCATCACATGTCAGTCCTGTCATCACGAGAATTAACCAGGGGAACCTATGCTGCACTACATTCTTCACTGCATGCTGACTTGCAGTGACCAATGTACAAGCACATCCAGGACTCGTTGCACCTCCCCTTTTCTTAATCTGACACCATGCACCAAAGTGGATAACCGCACATTTATCCACATTGGACTGCACCTGCCATGCATCTGCCCACTCACCCAACCTTATCCAAGTCACCCTGCAGCCTCATTGCATCCTCCTCACAGCTCACACTGCCACCCAGCTTTGTCATCTGCAAACTTGGAGATGCAACATTTAATCCCTAGTCTAAATCGTTAATATATATTGTAAATAATTGGGGTCCCAGCACCGAGTCTTGTGGCACCCCACATGTCACTGCCTGCGATTCTGGCAGTTCTCTATCCATGTCAATAACCTACCCCAATACCATGTGCTCCAATTTTGCACACTAATCACTTGTAAGGGACCTTGTCAAAGGCTTTTTGAAAGTCCAGATACACCACATCCACTGGCTCTCCCTTATCCATTTTACTTGTTACATCCTCAAAAAATTCCAGAAGATTAGTCAAGCATTATTTCCTCATCATAAATCCATGCTGACTTTGACCAATCCTGACACTGCTTTCCAAACGTGCTGCTATTACATCTTTAAGAATCAACTCAAGCATCTTCCCCACTACCGATATAAGGCAAACCGCTCTATAATTCCCCATTTTCTCTCTCCCTCCTTTCTTAAAAATTGGAAAATGATCACTAATGCATCCACGATTTCTAGGGTCTCCTTGAGTACTCTGGTATGCAGACCATCAGGCCCTGGGGATTAATCTGCCTTCAGTCCCAACAGTTTACCTAACACCATTTCCTGACTAATGTGGATTCTCTTCAGTTCCTCCCTACCACTAGATCCTCTGCCCCCTAGTATTTCTGGGAGATTGGTTCTGTCTTCGCTAAGGAAGACATAAACAAAGTATTCATATAGCTGATCTGCCATTTCCTTGTTCTCCATTATAAATTCACATCTCTGATTGTAAGGGACCTACATTAATCTTTTCCTTTTCACATTTCTAAAGAAGCTTTTACAGTCAGTTTTTATATTCTCCGCAAGCTTTCTTTCATGCTCTTTTTTCTCCCTCTTAATTAACCCTTTTGTCGTCCTCTGTTGAATTCTAAATTTCCCTCAGTCCTCCGTTTGCTGCTTTCTAATAATAATATATTTTATTGTCATTGCACAGAGATACAACAAGATTTGGTATGGCGCTCCCATCCGATGTAATAACTTAATTAGCTAAAAATTTAGACACCCAGAGAAACAAGATTTAAAAAAAACAGTTAAAGCAGTATAAAGTGCAAATAGGTCTGTGCCGGGTCGATGTGCGACGTGACCATCCAAGGGAGACATTTCATGGGGGGGGGGTGCACTCAGCAGGGCCGGTTCAGTGCAGCTATAGCTGGGGATGAAGCTGTTCCTACGTCTGGAGGTGCAGGCGTAGAAAGCCTTGTAATGTCTTCCGGATGGTAGAAGTTCGAACAGACTATTGCAAGGGTGTGAGGAGTCTTTATGAATGCTGATGGCCTTCCTGAGGCACTGTGTATTGTAGATGCTCTCCAAGGCTGGTAGCTGTGTCCCAATTATCTTCTGCGCTCTGTGGACGACCCGCTGAAGAGCTCTCCTCTCTGAGATACCACACAGAGATGCCATATGTTAGGATGCTCTCTGTGGTGCAGCGGTAGAAGGTTGTCAGCAGCTGTTGGGGCAGACCAGTCTTTTTTAGTGTTCTCAGGAAGAACAGTCATTGCTGTGCTCTTGACCAGCACAGCGGTGTTGATGGACTACGTGAGGTCCTCCGAAATGTGTGTGCCCAGAAACCTAAAGCTGGACACTCTCTCCACACTGTCCCCGTTGATACAGATTGGAGCGTATTCCCCATTATGTGACCTTAGGCAGAGCTGTAGTCTATGAAAAGCATCCTCACGTACGTGCCCTGTCTTTCCAGGTGAGTCAGGACAGTGTGAAGAGCCTGAGAGATGGCATCCTCTGTGGATCTATTTGTCCTGTGTGCAAATTGATGTGAGTCCAGTGAGGCAGGGATGCTGGATTTGATGTGTGAGAGGACCAACCTTTCTTTTTTATTAATTTTTTAATATTTTTATTTATTAGAGGTACAGTAAATTACATCAGTGTACGTCCCGTATATATTATTACGATCATTGTACCCCTTAATTTTTAAGGCTATTAAAGAAAAAGAATAGAAACAAAGAAAGTAGAGAAAGTGAGAGAAGTTGTGAAAGTGAAGAAGCGTGACGAAGGGAAAGAAGAGCGAGCCCTTGGTCGAAGAGTTAGAGAAAGGAGATTAAGAGAGACCCAAGGGAAAAAAAAAGAAAGAAAAAAGGAAAAGCCAGTTACTTTATTATAAACATCACGCAAAAGGAATTTACCAACTCGGCAGTTTTTCATCCCCAGGGACCAGCCTTTTAAAGCACTATATGGTTATTGGTGTTAAGGCAACCGGACGGTAGTCATTCCGGTTGGTGAACTTTGTCTTTTTCGGCACCGGCACTATGGTAGCTGACTTCAGGCACTTGGGGACCGTTGCCAGAGATCGAGACAGGTTAAAGATCCTCGTGAATACCTCAGCCAGCTGTACAGCACAGTCCTTAAGTACCCTTCCTTGGACTCCGTCCGGGCCTGCAGCCTTGCGTGGATTGACCCTTCGCAGAGCGCACTGTACGTCCAGTGTGCTCAATGTTAAGACCTGTCCCTCCGCCATGGCTGGGGTTATTCCACTCCTGGTGGTGTTGCCAGTTTCGAAGCGGGCAAAGAAGGTGTTAAGCTCATTGGCCAGTGTGATATCACTGTGGGGGCAGGCTGGGCTGCTCTTGTAGTCAGTGATGTCCCTGACACCCTGCCACATGCTTGTGGTGTCTACGGTATTGAAGTGGTCTTCCACCCTTTGCCTGTGAATGTCTTTGGCCCTTTTTATTCCCTTATTTAGGTTTGACCTGGCAGCATTGTATGCTGGAGTGTCACCGGATTTAAAGGCATTGTTGCATGCCCTTAGCAGATTCTGTACCTCCTTGTTCATCCACGGTTTCCAGTTTGGGAACATCTTTATTTCCTTGTCCACTGTGACAAACTCCACACAGCAGTTGATGTAGGAGAGCACAGTGGATGTGTACTCCTCCAAGTCTACCTCTGTACCACTGGGTAGCCTGTTGTGCAAACAGGTCCCATTCGGTGCAATCAAAGCAGTCCTGGAGTTGTAGGGTGGCGTCCTCGGGCCATATTTTGACTGTCTTTATTGCAGGTTTGGTCTTGCGGATGAAGGGTTTGTATGCAGGCAGTAGAAACAGTGAGAGGTGATCGGATTGTCCCAGGGGTGAGCAGGGGAGAGCTCTGTATGCTTCCTTGATGTTGATGTTCACTTTATCCAGTATGTTCTCTGGCCAATTTATATGCCTCTTCCTTGGATTTAACACTATCCTTGATTTCCATCGTTAGCCACGGTTGAGCCGCCTTCCCATTTAAATTTTTTCTCCAGACAGTGATGAACAATTTTTGGAGTTCATCCATGCGATGTTTAAATCTTTGCCAATGCATCTCCACCCTCAACCCTTTAAGTATAATTTGCCCGTCTACCCTAGCCAATTCTCATCTCATACCTTCAAAGACTCCTTTCTTTAAGTTCAGGACCCTAATCCATGAATTAACTGGGTCACATTCCATCCCAATGCAGAATTCCACAATATTACGGTCACTGTTGCCCATGGGGCTTTGCACAAGATCGTTAACAGATCCTTCCTCATTACACCACACCTCCACTTCCTTTCTGTCTATCCTTTCTGAATATTGAATACCCCTGCATGTTTAGCTCCCAGCTTTGGTCACCCTGGAGCCAAACAGTAGCCTGGAGATAGGGTGCAAGTTTCATCAGGAGTTAAAATTAGCATGTAACAAAGGTAATGCCATGGTGGTTATGGGAGATTTCAACATGCAGGTAGACTGGGAAAATCAAGTTGGTACTGGACCCCAAGAAAGGGAGTTTGTAGAGTGTCTCCGAGATGGATTCTTAGAGCAGCCTATACTGGAGCCTACCAGGGAGAAGGCAATTCTGGATTTAGTGCTGTGTAATGAACCAGATTTGATAAGGGAATTCAACGTAAAGGAACCATTAGGAGGTAGGAAGGCAGATTATCCTAATAATGTCAGGTTAGGAAAATGGGAAGTACAACGAGACCTGGGTGTCCTAGTACATCAGTCACTGAAAGCAAGCATGCAGATACAACAGGCAGTGATGAAAGCTAATGGCATGTTGGCCTTCATAACGAGAGAGGTTGAGTACAGGAGCAAAGAGGTCCTTCTGCAGTTGTACAGGACCCTGGTGAGACCACACCTGGAGTATTGTGTGCAGTTTTGGTCTCCTAATTTGAGGAAGGACATTCTTGCTACTGAGGGAGTGCAGCGTAGGTTAAGTCCCGGGATGGCGGGACTGTCATATGATGAAAGAATGGAGCGACTGGGCTTGTTTTCACTGGAATTTAGAAGGATGAGAGGGGATCTTATAGAAACATAAAATTATTAAGGGATTAGACACTAGATGCAGGAAACATGTTCCTGGTGTTGGGGTAGTCCAGAACCAGGGGCTAAAATTTAAGAATAAGGGATAGGCCATTTAGAACTGAGATGAGGAAAAACCTTTTCCACATGGTTGCGAATTTGTGGAATTCTCTGCCTCAGAAAGAAAGCAGTGGAGGCCGATTCACTGGATGCATTGAAAATAGAGTTAGATAGAGCTTTTAGGGATAGTGGAATCAAGGGGTATGGGGAGAAGGCAGGAACGGGGTACTGATTGTGGATGAACAGCCATGATCATATTGAATGGTGCTGGTGCTGGCTCAAAGGACTACTCCTGCACCTATTGTCTGTGTATCCACAGCTATCTTAAACCTAATAGAGCAGTAGTCACTGGTCCCAAAATGTTAATCCACAAGCCCCTCTTAATTTCCTAAGATGAGATCAAGTATTGCCTCCTCCCGTGTAGGGCCCTCTACATAATTGCCCGAGGAAACTTTCCTGAACACATTTGACAAATTCTGCCCCATTTATACCTTTTGCACTATGACATTCCCAGTCAATATTGGGAAAGTTTAAATCCCCTACTGCGACAAACTTATTATTCATGCAGCTACCTGCAATCTCCTGGCATATTGGCTCTTCTAATTTCCGTTGGCAATACCCCCCTCCTCTTTTAGCCCCCACCTCCCCCTGAAGCATATGCAGCCTGGAACATTAACCTGCCAGTCCTACCGCTTTCTTAACCAGGTTTCTGTAATGGCTAAAATATCTCAGTCACATGTAACTATGCACAGCCCGAGTTCATCTGCCTTAGCTGCCAGGCCTCAAGACTAAAATAAGTACAATTCAGCCAATAGTCCTTCCTTGCTCCCTGCCTTTCTCTTGAATTATTATTTTGTCCACTATATTTTCTTGCATCACCATTTTTAACGATTTCCAAACTCTCACCTGCCTCAGTCCTACGTAGGATCCCGTATTAAACCCACCTGTGTAGCACCAGTGGACCTGTAGCACTAGTTAACCTGCCTGCCAGGATATAGGCTCCCCTCTTTAATTGTTCTCCTCCGTGTTACAGACCACTTTCAGTTAAGCCTCAGACAGTAATGGCCCTGTCTCACTGTGCGAGTTGACCCACAGGTACCCCGAGTGACAGACTCGTGGCTGTGCACGAGGACTGCAAGTTTATGATCAGTGTGTAACCGAGTTCCTTCGGGTATGTCATTGCTGCGATGTTCCAAGTTCCTCTCCCGAGTACCAAGTTTCCTCTCCCGGTATCTTGAGCCAACCGTGAATGAAGGTATTGTTTAATAAAGCAACAATGTTAAAATACAATCTCCATTCCCTGTGGTTTTGAGTTATTTCAGCGCGGCGGCATCTTTTGATATGACCTACAATGGGGAAAATGCGCATCCTCCAGTAACAAGATTTCTTGTTGTTTTATGTTTTTAAATACTTTTTTGCAATGGATCTCTATTTTAAATAATTTTAAAAAGGAAGCAGCTCGGGTGACTGACATTGAGCGGCCGCCGGGAACCCGACAGCAGACACACACACACAGAGAGATACACACAGACAGCAGCTGGCCGCCACTTCAGAGGAAGGAAGCAGCTCGGGTGACTTGAGCGGCCGCCGGGACCCGACATCAGACAGAACACACACAGATACAAACAGATAGACAGAGAGGGAGAGACACACACACACACACACACACACACACACACACACACACACACACACACACACACACACACACACACACACACACACACACACACACACACACACACACAACACACACACACACACACACACACACACACACACACACACACACACACACACACACACACACACACACACACACACACACACACACACACAGAGCGAGGGACTGGCCACCACTTCAGAGGAAGAAGCAGCTCGGGTGACTTTGAGCGGCCGCCGGGACCCGACAGCAGACACACACACAGATACAAAAGATAGACAGAGAGGGAGAGAGAGACACACACACACACACACACACACACACATAGAGAGAGAGATACACACAGACAGCAGCTGGCCACCACTTCAGAGGAAGGAAGCAGCTCGGGTGACTTTGAGCGGCCGCCGGACCGACAGCACACACACACACAGATAGACGAGAGGGAGAGAGAGAGAGACATACACACACACACACACACAGATAGACAGAGAGGGAGAGAGAGGACACACACACACACACACACACACACAACACACACACACACACAGATAGCAGGACTGGCCGCCACTTCAGGCAGGAAGGAAGCAGCTCGGGTGACTGACATTTGAGCGGCCGCCGGACCCGACAGCAGACACACACCTCCAGATAACACACACACAAACACACACACACACACACACACACACACAGAGAGGCAAACATTGAACGTGTTGAAAAACTCGTCATGATCTTTTATTCACACACTATAAAAATCGTCCGTTGGTTAAATTGGCTATTGGTAACATGTCTGCAACAAGGCAATTTGAGAGCATGGGTGTTGCTGGTTTTTGTTCAAGCGCTATATGCAGCAGCCCAAAACTGATGCAACTACGCTTGTTAAATGACAGAAGGGAGAGATAAGAGTAAAGAGGAAAATTAAGAAGAGGTCTCAGTGGTGAAGCCCCTCTTTGAAAGGGGGGGAGATCTCGCTTTGGACAATATGAAAAGCTGCTTAAAGTGCTGTGCCAAGAGACAAATCAGCATTTAAAAATTTCCTCCGAATTTCACCTGAGCCTTTAATGAGCTGAGACTAGCTGGGACCTCGGCTGATGAAGATCATTCTCTGCGGATGGTTTAGCGCGGGAGACATGTGTAGGAGAGGAGTGCTGACCTGCAGGCAGACACTTTGGTAGTGATTGCCCACCAGCCTCAAAAGCCGCTGTGTTTCCCTGTCCCTATGATAGCAGGGGGCATTCAAGCAGCACAATAGCCCCCTCCCCCTCCACGCCAACACAAGGGCAACGATCCCAAGCTTTAGGGCAGAAACGGAAGGCAGACGCAACAAGCTGGCGTAACGCGGCCAGGTAACATCTCTGGAGAAGGTGACGTTTTGGATAAGGGCTCGTCTTCTGAGAAGGATCTCGACCCGAAAAGTCACCTATTCCTTCTCTCCAGAGTTGCTGCCTGACCCGCTGAGTTACTCCAGCTTTTTCGTTGAATGGTGACGTTTCGGGTCGAGACCCATCTTCGGACTGAAAATAAAACTTGCCTCGCTTGAAGCAGCTTGTAAATTAAAACATAAAATCAAAAAATATTAAGTCGACTCATTTTATGTGCTGTATTCATTCACCTGGCCTATGCTGTCCTCCCTCGTCCACCGTGAGCGCTGGACAACTCACCGGGTGCAAACCTCCGCTGCATCCCGGGCGGAGGGCGATGATCACCGGACTGACCGGCAAGTAGAGGCGGCGGGTCGGCCAAGCGGGCTCCCCGTCACGGGATAGACACCAACTACTGGAGTAAACTCAGCGGGATCTCTGGAGAAGTCTTAAGTAAGGTCTCGACCCGAAATCTCACCCATCCATCTCTCCAGAGATGCTGCCTGTTCCCTCGGATTACTCCAGCATTGTGTGGTGTCTATCTCCGGTGTGAACCAGCATCTGCAGTTCCTTCCCAATCCCACACTCTCGGCCCCGGGGGGGGGGGTGGATGGAGCATCACACGTGGACACATCCCACCCACCACCCCAGACTTGCCCCTTCGGCAGGTCTTTAACCGTGTCCTAAGCCGTTCATTGAGACAGAGTGAAGCCACCGGGGCAGGCGCCTCAGTAATAAAGGAACAAGTGGCAGAAAAGGCCGAAGATAGACACAAAATGCTGGAGTAACTCGCGACAGGCCGCATCTCTGGAGAGAAGGAATGGGTGGCATTTCGGGTAAGTCTGAAGAAGGGTCTCGACTCTATTCCTTCTCTCCAGAGATGCTGCCTGGTCCGCTGAGTTACTCCAGCATTTTGTGTCTATCTTTGGTTCAGTCTTTACTCGAGCAAAAGAACAGATTATTAAAGTTCCCACGGTAGACTCACGAGACACTAAGAGATAAACGCACGGGGCCACTACGTTATTACAACGAGTTTAAATGTTTCCATTTTTAACTTGAACAGTTAATTTGAACTCGTGGAAAAAATCAAACATGTTTTGATTTTTTTTCACGAGTTAACAAGTTTCCCGAGTACCTGCCGTTAGCGCCACGAGTCGATAAGTTGGCTCGGCGAGTTCCGACGTTCCCGCTACGTGATCACCACGAGTGAAAACTCGGGTCACTCGTGGGCCAACTCGCACAGTGAGACAGGGGTTTTAGAAGGAATCAAAAACTTACTTGTACAGTAAGACTGCCACAGGCATTGTAAAAGGATTTTGATATTTGTCTTCGGATGTTTCTTCACAAAGTGTTGTCAGATCATAAAGTTTTACAATATCACTTCCGCTTGCTAGAAGAAGCAAAAGCATCAACAATGGTAAACATTCACTTTCCCGAAAGCCAATTATCATATAAATCTCTCAACAGACACAAACACGTACCGAAATTTGTATTAAAATGTCATGATAAATTTGGCATGACTAATCATATCTACAAAGACGGTGTTTGACTCACATCATGGAAAGATTACAGTAAGCAAAAAAATCAAATCAAAATAGCATCTACCTCGTCTCAATGTAAAATGTCAAAATTCTTAGCCCATAGCCTAAACATATAAAATACATCAAAGTAATATTAAAAGTAATATGTGTATGAAGGAACTGCAGATGCTGGTTTACACCAAAGATAGACACAAAATGCTGGAGTAACTCAGCAGGTCAGGCAGCATCTCTGGAGAAAAGGAATTGGTGACGTTTTGGGTGGAAACCCTTCATCAGACTGTGTCAGGGAGGGGAACAGTGGAGATATGGGAAGGTACAGAACAAAGCTGAACCTGCATTAATCATTCAGGAAAGGTGCAGCCCATAATGGTCCATAGTTGGCTTGGGATACGTTTATAATGAAGGAATACAAACGGTGAAATTAGCAAGAGGACTAGGGTGGGGGAGGGATGGAGAGGGAGAGAATGCATGGGTTACTTAAAGTTAGAGAAATCAATATCATGATTTTAAGCAGCCCAAGCGAAATATCAGGTGCCCTCCAATTGTGCTAATAAGGTATACTTGTTAACCTAACGCACTGCAATTGTGTTGATACATGTCACTTGTAATTTCAACTGCCACTATTACTTATAATATCACAAAGTGGACTGTTGACTCTTATTTTGCCAATATCATATAATAAAAATAGGTCAAAGGTTGGTATATGTTTATTAGTGGTCGCCATCGTCAATAACTAATGACTATATTTCTGCCTGGCTTTATATTTCTCCTTGCTTTAGGGTACCCTAGGGTAAGGTATCAAGTTCAAGTCAAGTTCAAGTTACATTTATTATCACATGCACCAATTGGTACAGTGAGATTTGAATTACCATACAAATAAAAAGATCACAACACACGATAGAATTTAACATGAACATCCCCACACAGCAGAATCAACGTTTCCCACTGTGAGGGAAGGCAATAAAGTTCAGCCATTTTCAAATGCTCTGTTATGAGCATTTAAAAAACTTGTAAAGCTAAAACAACAAATCAAAGCTAGTTAGGCAAACATAGGTACAACGTTTTGCCTTCTCACTCACTATTAAGAACAAAAGTATAATGATTTCACACATAATAACAATGGGTAAGAGATATGCAAATTAAATAAGTCATTACAGAATTATGTAATGCAGGATACAAAAAATGAAAATCTATAACATTGCTAGAAAATGATAAGCAGCTAAATAAAAGCTATCTCTAAATTAATAATAACACAAAAACAGATAGTCAGCATAATATTGTTTAAAAAGATCCTGCTTTGAATATAATTGTAAAAACTAACCTTTAAAAAGCCAATATGTATGTCCTTCTTTAGTACAATTTGCCTTCAGAAACGATAGGATATTCTGAGCAATGTCCTTAACTACTTTTGTGGAGAAGCTGGAATTATCCAAATTGGGGATATCTTCTGTCTTTATCATTTCATATCGCTGTGTAAAAAAAGAGACAAATTAAAAATTAGGATAGTAACAAAGAGTAATGTCCTGAATACACAACTTGAAGAAAATTAAAAACATAAAACACTTTAAACAGAAAGACATTTAAACTTCTCATCAATTTCTGAAGCAAAACGTACACTGAGGAAGGCTCAAAAGGAAGAATCAAGCCAAGAGAAGATTCTTAAGTCATAGACCAAGTATGATTGATCCTTGAAGTAGAAGCATGCCTCCATAATCTCAAGGACTACTTTTGTGCAAGTGCTCAAATTAATTCTCCAAATGATGCAAAACATGCTTTGCACACTGACATAATGACAGATGATATTTCAGAAAAGCTAGGACAGGCGCACAAATAACTGTCACAAATTGAATTTTAGATTAAGTTATTTTGTGCAGTGAATAAAAACTTTCCAAAATATTTATATTATGATTTGGGTGATGCGGAGGAAAATGGAAAAGTACCAATATAAATTAAGCATAGTAGGCAAAAGTGAAAAGACTGAGAATGATTGAAAATGAGATGCAGAAAAATGCCAAAATGATCTGGGTGAAAGCAACTGCCGCAGCAGATGGTGAAAGTGGGAGGGCCATGCCAAAATGAATACAGAAGATGTCATGAATGGTTGCCATTATGTTTTAAGGCAAATATTGGGAGCAGACTGTACTCAAAATAGATCTATAAAATCAATTCATAAAGCTGATCAGTTTTTGTTCAAGATCCTGCATCATTACATGCGTAAAATGATTTATGAGTTAGTGTAACCAGCCTGTTTTAGAAGTAAAGTTTATCCCCATCTTTGTAATAAAGATAATTGAGTTAAGTGTAAGTAAGTAAGTTTATTGGCCAAAGTATTCACATATAAGGAATTTGCCTTGGTGCTCCGCCCACAAGTAACAACATGACATAGTGACAGTTACGAATGACTCAGAAAACACCAAACATTTATTAATAATAATAAAACATGAATGATAAAATACCATTGATCAAGTATGTGAACCAACAAAATACCAGATCAAAGGGAGGCTACAGATTTTTGGCTGTTGAGTAGAGCAACTACTCGTGGATAACTACTGCTGAGGATCAATGGGTCACAAATATATTTTTTCTCCCCGTTATCTAAATTTCCTGTCATGAAAAAAATGAATCAAGAGGGGGTGGCAGAAGTAATGTTGTGTCATCTGCAATATTGTATTAATTCCCAAATGCCAAAAAGACCATAGAAGTGATATTTATGATAGAAAGCGCAACACCTGTATTCTTAGCATTCTTGTCACATCACAAGTACTCAACATTTTGGATCCTCATTTCTGGAGAACGATGAAAATGTTTTAATCCATGCCAAAGTTGTAATTGAAAACATCCGAAATGATAAATGTATTGCAACCATGAAGAAAATGTTCTTACCTGTACAATCCCATTAACATGAAAGCACATGACCAGTTCTGGAACATTGCACATTAGATTATCTAGCCAATAGTCGATCCCCGTCAATATATTAATTGGTTTGTTGCTATCTCTAAATTAAAATAAAAGTAAAGCATCAGAGACAATTTATGAAAACTTTTATAACGGCATCTTCTCCGGTACAATCACATCCTTGCTAAATTGTGGTGACCACAACTGCACACAATAACAAGTGTGGCCTAACTAATGTTTTCTAAAGTTGCAAACAATACACCATCTCTTGTATTCTACGCCATGGCTGATGAAGCCAGGCATTCATACATCTTGTTCATCACATATTCCACCTGTGTTGCCACTTTCAGGTACCCATGGACTTGTACCCCAAGGGCCCTCTGTTCATTAATATTCCCCAGAGCCATATCATTTAGTGTTTATGTTCTGCCCTTATCCACCCTTCCACAATGGATCAGCTCACAATGTCAAGATTAAATTCCATCTGCCATTGCCATACCAAACTTTCCAACGGATCTGTTCTACTGCAGCCTTGGGCAACCTTACTTGTTATCCATTACAAAAGTTTTATGACATTTGTAACAATCATACTTATTCACATCCAAATAATTAATGGATAAAATATTTTATCAGTTTCTACATGACTGAATCCACATTTTTAACTGGAAGAATTTCTACAACTAGATTTAAAAAAATAATTAAATCATTCACAATTTAAGACATTACTCCTTTCTACATATATAATATCTTTTCATGTATTTTTATAAATACATATATATGGTCATGTAGATTAGATCTTTTGGGAGTCGAAACTTAGTATCATATTGCAGCTCCTTAAGAATCTCGAAACAGTATTTTGTAAATGTGAGTAAAAGTTTGTTTCAAACTGTTGACATTTGTGGACACAATTGAACAAACTATTTTGTTTGCAAACTTAAACTTCAGAGAATGGAAATGAGCACAATAACAAGGAGACAAGAGATTGCAGATGCTTGATTATGGAGCAACAACAAAATATTGGAGGAACTCAATGTTTCAGTTCAAAATCGAAAAGACAGACAGGTGGGCAGAGGGGGTGGGGTTGCCCTGCTGGTGAGATTGAAACAGGAGATGTGAAGTCAGTATGGATAGAACTAAGGAATTTTAAAGGTAAAGGTAAAAAGACCCTGGTGGGACTAATCTACAGGCCCCCATACGGTAGCCTGGAAATAGGGCGCAAATTGAATCAGGAGTTAAAATTGGCATGTAGCAAAAGTAATGCTGTGATTCTTATGGGAGATTTCAACATGCAGGTAGACTGGGAAAATCAGGTTGGTACTGGACCCCAAGAAAGGGGCTCTACAGAGTGCCTTTGTGATGGATTCTTAGAACAGCTCATATTGGAGCCCACCAGGGAGAAGACAATTCTAGAATTAGTGTTATGTAATGAACCGGATTTGAAAAAAGGAGCTCGAGGTTATTGAGCCATTACATGCAAAACATGGTCCGGTTTCATCTACAATTGGAGAGGGAGAAGAGTAGATCGGAGGTGTCAGTGTTGCAGTTGAATAAAGGGGACTATGGGGCCATGAGGGAGGAGCTGGCCAAAGTTGACTGGAAAGATACACTAGCAGGGATGACAGTAGAACAAAAATGGCAGGTGTTTCTAGCAATAATACAGAAGATACAGGATCAGTTTGTGAGGGATAAAGTGATTAAACCCTATTAAAGAAAGGAGTTTTAAAGAGAATTCAAACAGAGAGGGGCTGGAGAGGAGATTCTGACAGCAGTGTCTGAAAATTGCCAGACCCATCCTTGAGGCCTTGAGTTAGAAGAGATTCATTGTGTAGCTAGAGAAGGGGGTGATGTAGAGAGATCCCTATCAGTGGAAAGGAGTGATGGATGGGACCCTAGTCACTATAGCTTAGCTTTAGTGCTGATATAGGAAAACTGAAAGGGGTTCACTAGGAGGTGAGGGAAAGTGGGCCAGGTCATGAGCAATTGAGCATGCTTAATAGAAAAAATGAATATTACAACACACCCCTGGTCAAGAAATTGCTCATTACCATGAACATGCAATGTATGATGTGGGAGGTCCGAGGGGATGTACGGTGGGTTGTGCCTACAGATTGTGTACCTCCGACCCTGATTGGAGAGAGGTCCGGAGGAGAAATTGAATGTAAGATTTTGTGTATAAAGGGGGATGATCTCCCTGGCTTCAGTGTGTCTCAGGTTGGAGAGGCACCCGGTCTGCAGACTCGTAAAATAAAGAAATCTCTTGCTTCCAGGATTTAGTCTTTGAGTATTTATGGTGAGCATAAAGGGTATCTCACAAATTGGGGCTCGTCCGGGATCGCCACTCCGGCTGCTTGGTGGAGGCAAGGAAGGAGGAGAAGGTGCACCCTGCTGATTTCAGCAGTCTCTGATCTCCTTGCTTGCCATCAGCAGTTTGAGCGAGTGATATCCGCTGGAAAAGACTCGGAAGCAAGAGGGGTGTAAGGTAAATACGTACGGGACGTCGAGTGATTCTTGTGCACAGGACCCAGGTAAGAAAACGACTATTAAGTATTGCCTGGGCGATCGGATTTGTCGGACGGGAATAGTCCGACAAGGTAATGGGAAACCGGAATGGTAAGGAGTAAGGGTCCGGGGACCGGGATGAGGCTCATACTGATATGGAGCCTAACATTCCGCCCGATAGTCCGTTGGGGCGAATGTTGGATGGGGTGAAGGGAACACCCGGGGTAAGAGTAGAGAAACTATGATAAAGTTTTGTTATTTGAGTGGCCAAGGAGCCTATTCGAGGAACGCAGTTGTGGTGGCCGCGGTTGGGTTAAATGAGGACTGGGTGAGTCAGGCGTTGAATGTTTTTGTGAATGAGAGACAAACGCTGAATCAAATAGAAAAGGAATATGCCCAGTGCTGGAAACCCAATAATGGGATGTTTCCGTTAAAGACGGAAAAAGAGCAGGTTGAACCTGACTGGCCACCAATGGTGATGATCACCTACGGAGACTGCCCCCGCCATATGAATCCCAGCCCCCAAATATATACCCCCATCAGCGCCGGCTGCATCTGCCCAGGAGGTCCCACTAAGCCAGAGTCAGGCAGGCGCACTAAGCCAGGCAGTAAACCTGTCCGCTTCTGTCTCAGAGGAGACGGAGCATAGAGAATTACGGAAGGTACAAGATGAAGAAGAGAGCAGTCAGATAAGGAAGAGAGAATAAAAAGTGAGGACGAGGATGAGACAGTGCCCCAGGCAGTCATCGGAGGACGCAATCTCAAACGAGGGCAGAGGCACAGGGATTAGGCAGTCCTGTTCGAATGAAGCCCTTAGGGGGTCCCGTTAGGGGGAAATGTCGGGGTATGGGATTTGTAAATGTGCCTCTCACCAGTATGGAGGTGAGAAAACTTTAAAAGGGAGATGAAAAGATTTATTGGACGACCCCTTGGGCACTGGCTGAACAAATAGATCAGTTTCCTAGGGCCCAAATGTTTTAATGAAAAAATATTAAGTTGTTTCAAACAATCTCATTGAAGTAAGAATGGAACTAATGTAAAAACCGGTTTTGTATGAATGAGGAAGTTTTGTATATGTGATAGGTTTGTTTGCTGTGGGCCATGTTTGTAAGGGTGTCTGTGTGTGTTCCTTTAAGGAATTGTAAGCAATGGGGGAGGTTATTGTAAGGTAACGGACAATGCTTGAATCATCGCAACTTAAAAAGGGGAAGTTGGAAATGTAGGTTGCTTGGCTTCTATAGATTTCTTTTCAGTAAAGTTAATTTGGCAAATTGGTTAGTCGTATGTATTTGTAGGGGGAATGGTTTGAACAAAATTAGAAATAAGTTAATTGCTGAACAACAAGCAGCTTTTTGGTTTGTTTAGATAAACATTCTGGTTGGAGAAGGTAATAAATTAATGGGGCCAGAGAGAGAAAAAAAGGAGGTTGGCAGACAATGATGTCGATACTGGAAGTTTGTTTACTTCAGAGAAAGACAGATGGTCAGACAGGCAGGAGAAGGGGTTGCAGGCTGATGCGCCGACTTGAAGTAACCAAACAGAAGAAGTGTGAGAGATCTCAGGGAGATAATAATCAAGGGAATTAGAGAAGCCGTTCCCAGGGACAGAATTTCGAACGGGCTTTTGAAAATCAGCAGAACAAGGACGAACTTCCGACAGTGTTTTTACAGAGATTAAGGAGGAACGTCCAGCAGTATTCGGGGATAGACCCTGATACGGCCGCAGGTCAGCAGTTGTTGAAGGTTAATTTTGTGACAAAATCAGCCAGATATAGAAAGAAATTGGAAAAATTGGAAGATTGGAATGAAAAACCATTGAATCAGTTTGTTAACAGAGGCTCAAAAGGTATATGTAAGACGGGATGAGGAGAAACAGAAGGGAAAGGCAAAAATGATGTTGCAAAGCGAGTGCAGCAAGTAGCACAGAAGGGGGGAATTGAAGGTGATAGAAAGCCGGTGCTCATGGATGACGGGGAAGGGAAAGCGGTTAGTATTTGAGGATGAGGAAGAGGTGAATGGAGACCGAAGTTGGGGTCCCCGGAAAACAAGGAACAAGGATCAGGAGGGTGGTACACGGGCCATCCTAGTGTTATTATTGTAAAGAGGAGGGTCATTTCAAGAGGGAATGTCCTAAGCGACGACGGAGGTGCAGTTGTACGCACTCATGGAGGAAGAATAGGGGAATCAGGGTTCCGCTCCCTGGGGTGTATGGGGATACACAGGTAACCTCTGGTAAACTTGAGATTAGGACCCCAGGGAGAGGATATGATATTTATGGTAGATTCGGAGCAGCAGGAGATCAAGTGTAACTAAGGTACCAGAAGGAATGAGATTGGGTAAAAAAAAACAAGTTAGAATCTCAGGGGTAGAAGGGAAAGTGATGACATTACCCGAGGTAGAAGAGGTGTGTGATAAATATTATGAGGATCGAGAAGTCAGTGGAAGATTTTAAAAGGAAGGTGAATAATTGCAATGGAGGATAAACTATCTGAGAAGTAAGACATTGAGTTTTTAGAATGAGAAAAGAAGGCAGATCAGAAAGGATTAAAGTGGAAAGCAGAGGGATGAATTGATGAGACTGCTTTAGAAGGAAAGAGCGTGAAAAAGGAAAGACAATGTTGTCAGTAACAACAGACCTGGTTGAAGTCCTGGAATAAGTGATGGCACCGACACACAGTGAGTCCTATGACAGAGCCAAAACAGGGGCCAGAGATTCCATGCCAATAATAAATGTATTTGGGAGAGTGTTTTCTCAAATGCCCTATCGGAGTGAAATAAATCTGAAATCTAAGCCCAGACAAGGCTAGTAAGGAGATAGGTAATGGATAAGTGTGTTGGGATGTGAACAGGTACGATAATCAGGAAAATAATAATAATATAATAATAATAATAATAATGATCTTAATAATAATATTAAGATAATGGTGAACATAACTATGATAAGAACATTAGAAACGTATTAAATACACCTAGGCTAGGATTGCGGCAGCGTTTTTAAAATACTAGCGGCGTGTTTTTAAATCAGATGTTGTAGGGCAGATTTGGAAGGTGTTGATATAGTATTGTGGATGATTTGGTGTTTGTTCCACAAGTGAGGAGCATGTGAGAAAGAGACATTGTAATTATCTTGGAAAAGATGGCACAGGAGGTCATTGATGTATCAAGGAGAAGTTTTTGTTTTGTCAGCAGCAGGTAGAATATTTGGACGAGTAATATCTAAAGAAGTAAAAGCTATAGCGCAGGATCAAATTGGAAGCTCGCCTGCAATCTTGCTTAGCTCAATTGGCAGAAATTAAGGCTTTAAGAGCAGCATATGTACATGGAGTCTGGCACATGTTTTGGAGCAGTAGGGAAACAAAAAGGCTTTGAGAAAAAGCAAACGGAGACCCCATGCAAAGTTAGCAGCGTCCCCCTATGAAATGTTTGTTTGGGTTACCTTATTTGGGAAAGATAGAAGAATACCCACCATAGAGGGCAGTGATGTATTCTCAAGGAACTATTTACTGGCTGTATCTCGTTCCCTTACAGAATTAAAAGCGAAAGGATTATTGGCTCAAAGCCCACCACTTGACTTTCCAATACATGCTGTAAAGGCCGGCGACTGGGTACTGGTTAAAAATTGGAAGGAGGAGAAACTCCAGCCCAGGTGGACTGGACCGTACCTAGTATTACTGACAACCGAGACAGCAATACGAACAAAAGAGAAAGGGTGGACCCACGCGATCCGGGTTTAAAGGACCCGTCGATCCACCCGTTCCTGAGGAGGAGGAAACAGTGGACGGTGAAGCCGGGAAGTAAACCCCTAACAGTAATTTTAAAAAAGAAAAGCATTGAATGTATAACTGACAGTAATGAAAGGAGCAGTCGTGGTATTGTTTGCTTTTGTATGTAATTGTTGTAAAAGGTATTAATAATTGTGATAAATGTTATCATCCTATTCAATACAGAGGGGTAATAACCACATCATTTACCTATCATTCCCATGTGAACAAAGCATGCCATGACCGAAAGAATAGAATCATTTGTAAAGAGGGGGGAAAGGAGTATTTGATGGCAGGAAATAGGGGGTATATAGGGAAGTTTGGGGCCGTTACCTGCCCAAGGGAGAGAGATGGTTTTGTGTACAGTTAGTTTTTCCCTTCTCAGATCATAAAAAGGGGCAATAGCTAAGACGATGGAGGAAGTAGTGAAAGAGATTACTAAGGTAGTAGTCACGAAGCCTCCCCCTCCCCACATACTCAGCCTCAAGTGCACCAGACACTGTACGAAGAAATCAAGAAGCAGATCGAAATCCCTGAAGGAGAAAAAAAACCTGTTTGTGGACCTTGGCCACCCGGATAGCTGGGACCCTGAATGTGACTAACTGTTGGGTCTGCGGAGGACCGATGATGAATTCACGTTGGCCGTGGAGAGGATCCATTGTTGAAATAATGGGACCTTGATGGGGTGGAACCTGACAATTGGACAAGACCGAGATCCCCAGGTATGGGTCCCTGACAGATGCTCCGGTCGGGACTGAGTGGTATCGCTAGGCCCGGGCAAAAGGATGCCGTCCTAGTAGGCAGCAGCCCTGCCAGCGCATCGTCACCCAGTGGCCAAATCAGTCCCGAGTGTGGTGGCCAGAGGAGCCTAAATGGTATCTAACTATGAAATATGGGAAAAAACTGCGCGCTATCCGGATGGAGATTGATGGAGTGGAATCAGCCGGACTATGGAAACTGCACCGGGAATAACCCTTATCAGGGGATCCCAGTATTGCGAAAATATATGGAACAAGGTTGCCTCTAGTGGACCGGCCCCTGAAGGACTGTTATGGATATGCGGATACAAGGCATACTCGGTGGTTACCGATGAATTGGAGTGGGACTTGTTTTTAATTGGACTGGTAACAACCTGGATTATTCCTGTTAAACCCCAAAGAAGGCCAGTCCATTAGGAACACCTGTATTTGATGACCTATATCGGAAAAAGAGGAAAATAGACATTGCGAATGGGAAGATGATGAGTGGCCACCAGCGAGAATCATCTCAATACTACGGACCAGCCACTTGGGCACAAGATGGATCCTGGGGCTACCGAACAGCCAGTATATATGTTAAACCGGATCCTAAGGCTACAGGCAGTACTGGAGGTAATTACCAACCAAACTGCGTGGGCGCTGGAGATGCTGGCAAAGCAGCAGACGCAGATGAGAGCAGCGATATACCAGAACAGGTTAGCCCTGGATTACCTCCTGGCAGAAGAAGGAGGGTAATGCGGGAAATTCAACCTCTCTAATTGCTGTTTGAACATCGATGATAATGGACAGGCAGTGATGGACATATCAGAAGGGATCCGGAAGTTGGCGCATGTTCCAATACAAAAGTGGAATTCGATTATGGGAACCCAATGAGTGGGATTCTATCCTCGGAGGAACATGGATGAGAAACGGTGGGGGACTTGTGTTTCTATTGTGTAGTGGCTGACTGATCTTTATCCCCTGTTTGTATCCCTTGTTTTAGGGAACTTATTACCAGAAAGTATAAGTCAGATGCAGGCTGTAGTCATGACTATGGGAGAGAAAGGGGAAATACAGAAAATAATGATAATGCGGCCAGGGAAGTTTATGATTTACAGGAGGAAAGGTTTTAGGACGATGTTACGTCAGTTCGAATTGAAGGAACTTAAAATGAGGTTTAATCAGTGTATGCGTAGCAAAAGAAAAAGGGAGGATTGTGAGGGATAAAGTGATTAAACCCTATTAAAGAAAGGAAGTTTTAAAAGAGAATTCAAACAGAGAGGGGCTGGAGAGGAGATTCTGACAGCAGTGTCTGAAAATTGCCAGACCCATCCTTGAGGCCTTGAGTTAGAAGAATTCATTGTGTAGCTAGAGAAGGGGTGATGTTAGAGAGATCCCTATCAGTGGAAAGGAGTGATGGATGGGACCCCTAGTCACTATAGCTTAGCTTTAGTGCTGATATAGGAAAACTGAAAGGGGTTCACTAGGAGTGAGGGAAAGTGGGCCAGGTCATGAGCAATTGAGCATGCTTAATAGAAAAAATGAATATTACAACACACCCCTGGTCAAGAAATTGCTCATTACCATGAACATGCAATGTATGATGTGGAGGGTCCCGAGGGATGTACGGTTGGGTTGTGCCTACAGATTTGTGTACCTCCTCCGACCCTGATTGGAGAGAGGTCCGGAGGAGAGAATTTGAATGTAAGATTTTTGTGTATAAAGGGGGATGATCTCCCTGGCTTCAGTGTGTCTCAAGGTTGGAGAGGCACCCGGTCCTGCGACTCGTAAAATAAAGAAATCTCTTGCTTCCAGGATTTAGTCTTTGAGTATTTATTGTGAGCATAAAGGGTATCTCACAAGTTCATTCCTAGGAGAAGAAAGATTCCCAAGGGGAGAAAGGGACGACCATGGCTGACAAGGGACGTCAGGACAGTATAAAAATTAAAGCGAAGAAGTACAACGTAGCAGAGATGAAGCAGGAAGAACGAGGATTGGGTAATGTTTAAAGAACAACAGAAGAATAACCAAAAAGACAATAACAGGGAGAAAAGATGAGGTACGAAGGTAAACTAGCCAAGAATAATAAAGCAGGATAGTAAAAGCTTCTTTAGGTATGTGAAGAGGAAAAAATTAGTTAAGACCAAAAGTGGACCCTTGAAGACCGAAAAAGCTGAATTTATTATGGAGAACAAGGAAATGGCAGATGAGTTGAACAGGTACTTTGGATCCGTCTTCACTAAGGAGGACACAAACAATCTTCCTGATATAGTAGTGGCCAGAGCAGGCTCTCGCTTAACTTTTTTTCCCTATTGCCAGCAGGGCAACTTTGGCAGCTTTTTATGTTGCCAAAATGAGAGTTTAGTGGTCATTTAAGATGGCTTGCATGACACGTGCGATAATGTGCTCGGACGAAGTGCGTAGTTACCAGTCGGAGTTATGCTCAATGAAGCATTCACATATTATTTCTGCTTCAAATAAAGTCACAAACTAAACATATTCACGAATCAAGACATGATATATACCACAATGACATGCCGCAAAATTATAATACAGTATCTCAACTCTTTTTACACATTACAATTAATGCAATTCCTATTATTTATTTCCACTTCCAAACAAAAATGTGGTTGGATTATTCAGCGTATGATAAATCATAAATTTAGGACCATGATAACATGTATGCTTAACCATGCACACTACAGATTGATGCATGTTTTCTGTGAAGGACCGAAAATTATCATGACATGGCCATAGCATGGGTCCTTATTGCTACTGGTACAGAAACACTCTCGCTTCCCACATCATTTATCCACAACAAAATATACAGGTTGCAAGGAATTTTCTAAAGGCATTTTATGATAATAGCTGTTAAAACTGACTATACCCATCTGACAGGTTAAACATTACACTAACTAACAAGAGATGGCCAAAGGACATAAATGCAGCAAATGTTCTTTTGGTAATATATTTAAAGGTGTCAAGACGCCACATTACCGGGTATTCAGATTAGATGTATGTGTTGTGAACAGTAATGAAGATACCCAGTTTGTAAACACCAAATTAAAAAAAAAAATTGTTGATAAACGCTTTTTCCATCATTCCAACTTCAGAATTAATGTTAAAATGTCAACTGAAATATCTCCTGACCAAATTTGTGATGTATATGACCGACCGTAGAAGTAAAACCTGGATAAATCAAACGTGTAGTTGTGAATGTTGCTCATCAAAATAACAGTACTGATACTCCATATTAAGAGCATTGATTTGCCGTTAAAATGAATTCTGTAATAACGTGTCAACGTGACAATCGAACACGTTTTAATGTTTCACGTGTTTACAATTTAATTAATCCATCTTTTTGGATTAAAACAAATAATAACATTTGGAATTAAAACATATTTGATTGCATTCTGTTATCAAACGGTCATTGTTCGCTCTGAAGACATTTCCAGCACAATAGGGTCGGGAGGGGCTGTGTGAATCAGTGGAAGATGGATAGATGGCGGTTGAGGGGGGGGTGTGGGTTGAGAAGGCAATCGGTGCGGAATGGATGGATTGCAGCAGGGGAATTAGTGTGTTTTGGTTGGAGTAGGTAAAATTGTGAGGGGAGAGCGTGGGGGATGACAGTGGGGTTTGATGGGGGGATCTTTGCAGGATGGATGGGGGGGTCAGTACAGGATGAAGGGGAGGAGCAGTGCAGGATGGATGGGGAGTGACAGGAGATTCAATGCTGGGTGGATTGGGAGATCAGTGCAGGATGAATAGACGAGCGGTGCAGATGCTTCAGACGGCGGAAGGAGGCCGGCCTCCCGGCCTCCCTCCCCGCCTCAGCGTGCGAGAGGGTTTGTTCTGAAAGCGCCGTTGGCGGAGAGGCAGGCAGCAGCTGCTATCAGGACGGGCAGGGGCCGGGAGGAGGAGGAGATGGAGCCGCCACCGCCGCAGATGCTGTGTGGGGCCTGTCATTCACTCCGACCCTCCGTCACGCCACACTTAGCATCTTTCCCACGCATTACAGCCGTCGCCGACACAAAATGTCACCTTCCTTTTCTCCAGAGATGCTGCCTTACCCACTGATTTACTCCAGTTTTTTGTGACTATCTTCAGTATAAACCAGTATCTGCGAGTCAAGCCGGGCAAAATGACTCTCCTTTTAGGTTACCCGGCGGCACTTTGGGCACCCGGGCAACCGCTAATTTTGAGCCCTGCAGAGGATCTGGGGTGATGGAGGAACTGAAGGAAATCCACATTAGGCAGGAAATGGTGTTGGATAACTGATGGGACTGAAGGCTGACAAATCCCCAGGGCCAGATGGTCTGCATCCCAGGGTACTTAAGGAAGTGGCTCTATCGTGGATGCATTGGTGATAATTTTCCAATTCTCTATAAGCTCAAGATCAGTTTCTGTGGATTGGAGGGTAGCTAATGTTATCCCACTTTTTAAGAAAGGCTGGAGAGAGAAAACAGGGAATTATAGACCAGTCAGCCTGACATCGGTGGTGGGGAAGATGCTGGAGTCAATTATAAAAGATGAGATAGCCGAACATTTGGATAGCAGTAACAGGATCGGTCCGAGTCAGCATAGATTTAAGAAGGGGAAATCATGCTTAACTAATCTTCTGGAATTTTTTGAAGATGTAACTAGGAAAATGGACAAAGGAGAGCCAGTGGATGTAGTATACCTGGACTTTCAGAATAAGGTCCCACATAGGAGATTAGTGGGCAAAATTAGGGCACATGGTATTGGGGGTAGAGTGCTGACATGGGTAGAGAAGTGGTTGGCAGGCAGGAAACAAACAGTAGGGATTAACAGGTCCCTTTCAGATTGGCAGGCAGTGACTAGTGGAGTACCGCAAGGCTCGGTTCTGGGGCCGCAGCTATTTACAATATACACCAATGATTTGGATGAAGGGATTCAAAGTAACATTAGCAAATTTGCAGATGACACAAAGCTGGGTGGCAGTGTGAACTGTGAGGAGGATGCTATGAGAATACATAGTGACTTGGACAGGTTGGGGGATTGGGCAGATGCATGGCAGATTAAGTTTAATGCGGATAAATGTGAGTTTATCCACTTTGGTAGCAAATACAGGAAGGCAGATTACTATCCAAATGGCGTCAAGGTGGGAAAAGGGGATGTACAACGGGATCTGGGGGTCCTTGTACATCAGTCTATGAAAATAAGTATGCAGCTACAGCAGGCAGTGAAGAAAGCGAATGGCATGTTGACCTTTATAACAAGAGGAATCGAATATAGGAGCAAAGAGGTCCTTCTGCAGTTGTACGGAGCCCTAGTGAGACCACACCTGGAGTATTGTGTGCAGTTTTGGTCCCCTAATTTGAGAAAGGATATTCTTGCTATTGAGGGAGTGCAGCGTAGATTTACAAGGTTAATTCCCGGGATGGCGGGATTGTCATATGATGAGAGAATGGAGCAGCTCGGCTTGTACACTCTGGAATTTAGAAGGATGAGAGGATATCTCACTGAAACATATAAGATTATTAAGGGTTTGGACACGCTAGAGGCAGGAAACATGTTCCCGATGTTGGAGGAGTCCATAACCAGGGGCCACAGTTTAAGAATAAGGAGTAAGCCATTTAGAACGGAGACGAGGAAACACTTTTTCTCACAGAGAGTGGTGAGTCTGTGGAATTCTCTGCCTCAGAGGGCTGTGGAGGCAGGTTCTCTGGATGCTTTCAAGAGAGCTAGATAGGACTCTTAAAAATAGTGTCAGGGGATATGGGGAGAAGGCAGGAACGGGGTACTGATTGGGGATGATCAGCCATGATCACATGGCTCGAAGGGCCGAATGGCCTACTCCTGCAACTATTGTCTATAAACCTTGCATCAGATTGAAGTTTTGCATTATGATTATTTGATTATTTTAAAGTGCTGTCTTGTTATATAATAAGGCACAATAGGGCATTTTATTCTTTATTATAACCATGAAAATGTTGTTAACTATTTCTAACTATTTATTGTTATTTGAAGTTCTAGTTGAGGCACTGTAATTTACCTCAGCTTAGAAGCTCAGGTGTGAAAATACATCAGGGTTTGTAATTCGTCAACATCCACCATATAAAGAGAACCTAGATGAGTTTCTTTTCACGTGTGTGTTTTTGTGAATTGTTTTCAGATATCTTCAATGCTTTCTGGGGTGGGAAAATAGAATTTTCATGAAAAGAAGCACTTTCCATAATTGAGATTTACCTGAGTCTTAAGCTGACAGCTGGATATTTTCCACCACCAAAAATAGGCATATTTGAACCCACAAGCATATGAATATCTTCAAATGTCCATAGAATATTCCTCACAAAATCATTTTTCAGCCCCTTTATGAATAAGAAAAACATCATTAATATTTGTAAGTTTTTAAATATAGCAGTGAATAAAGGACATACAAAAGCAGTTAAAATGGTAAAGCTAACAAATATAACAGTACCAATTTGATCTATTAAAATTGCCAATCAGGACCTATTATACAAGTTCCTTTAGTTTAGGGAATTTATTGGAAATGGTCATCTTCACCATACCTGACTGTTTTCCCCTTCATTCAAAAAAGTAATCAGGTTTTGTTCGTTCGGGGTAGAGGCCACCTGCTCTAATACATATGTGGCTCCCAGAGGAACATTCCCCTGCAAAAAGTGCAAGCATGGATATTTTTACCCAATACACACACTATTTTATAATTTGAAAAGAATGTTAAAATATTAATACAGTAGAGCCTATATAAGATCAGGTTCACAAGACACTTTCCATCACTTCCCAGTTAGATTTGCTGAAACAGTCCTCATTTCAGATTAAAATTTGAACAGTGCTTTCAAGCAAAAATCAATTTCCCATTTTAAAATTCAATTCCCTCTAAATGTTTAGCTTTGGAAATTTAAATGTCTTCCTACCAATATCTGACCAGCACGGGAATATACAGAAAGTAATCAGTGCTACAGTAATTAAACACAATCTATAACAAAACCACCAAAACTGATCTTTAATGCATTACTATAAACTTAACCTAATGAAATAACCTCAGAAACATAGTTCAATAGATATTGGAGTATTATATTTCATTTCAAATAAGGATGCCTTCGTACATGTATCAGAATAATTTTGAAGTACTTTAACAAAAATAGTATTTAACTGCTAAATCTGTACTGTTAAAATGTGATGCAATCATAATAAATGCCAACTTTCTAAGAAACTATGCTTGACTCACAATGTGCAGAAGTAGATTTAGAACTTGTATTTTTTTATTCCATTTCAATTATGCAACGTGCAATGCTGTGCAAAGGAATACAAATGTTTATCCAAAATATCATACTTGGAGAGGGAAACTGCCCACATAATTGTAATAGAAAATATAACTGAAAAACATTTTATACTGGATTCAAGAATTTTACAATAGAAATAAACATCAGTTCAATACCAGATATCAATGGCCTTTCCTGTATGTTACCTGGTGATTAAACTTCCAACTGAACTTTTAAAGAAATCCACCAAAAGTCTTTATAAATTTAGGTTGCAAATATTTGCAACACATGGCACATGGGCAGATCAGATGACTTATTCTCTCTTAACCTGAATAAATAATTAATAACATTTTTTTTAATCATTATTAAATATTTTCATTTAATTTCATCTAAAGAAACCGAGAAATGTATTCAAAGATGAAATAACTACCTGTTCTTGAGGATTTCCATCTTCAGGGACAGAAGCAGGGGTTCTCAGAGGTGCAGGCCACGATTCCTCTACTTCTATTTGATTTTCCTCAGGCTGTACTATAGGAGTTGGAACGGCTTCAGCTGCACAATCCCCATTGATGCTAGAATTTTTTAAATAGTAAATTTTAAGTTGATAACATTTTAGATAGTTTGAAAAACAAGCTGTAAGAAAATAATCTGCCATTCAGAAAAAGATCAATGAGTGCAATTTGAACTTTAATCATTAAACAAACGGAAATAAGGGGTAAAGCATGGGGCAGATTGAACTGACTTAAAGTTGGTGGTCTCGCCGCAGCAGCTCATAATTTAAAACTCCTAAGTAATCTCATCAAATGTCACCATAACTTCTGTTCTGCTTCTGGACTCAATATGGAGTCCAACGAGCCCTGAACGAAAAGCAAAAATGCAGCTGTAGGCCAGGACTGGCAGGTGTATAAATGGCAGTTCCATGCATTTGATTGGAACACCAACCATGTGGAGATAAGTGCAGGGAAGTATTTTATGTCAGTGTTTTTAAGTATTTGTTAGCATTTTAAGGTGCCTTAATTTTTTTTAAATCTCAGTAATTATTAAATTATTCACAGCTGCTTCAGCACTTAAAAGTGATTAACATTAGATCAAAAGCCTAATACATCAATTAAGGTGCAGTCGGAGCAATCCAGGGCAAGGGTCTTTGGATACATTGCTTGGAATGCTAGTTATCAAAACTACTCCACTATGCTGATGCTGTTGGGTGCACTGGATCAAGTGTTCAGTCTTCCACATCATAAAAAGGCAAGCCCTGGCACATGGGCAGATCAGATGACATATCCTTGTAATAAATTGTGTCCAGCATGATCTGGCACATTATTCATACAAAAGAATGGAACGTTTATTAAAGGAACATTTATTACTGAAGGGCAAACTCTTAAGTTGTGCGCAATAAAATGATGAAATTGCTAATTGAAGATTGTGCTGCACTGTATATTGGAAATATTCCTCCACGTCTCAAATAGTTCAACGTTAAAATAATACCAATGTATGTTTAGTATAGTAAATCAATAAATGAATCAAACATGCAAGTTATCTTTCAACTTGTTTTTTAATTAAACCAATTAATTTCTTGAAGTATTGTACGAATGCTTTCAGGCTTCTTCTACGGGTATCGTACTATATTGTTTCAACAAGGCTTTTTAAATGCATCAACATGAAACCATGGGTTATTACCCATAATAATTGGCAATCCTTTAATAATTGAAAAAAATGTTGACCTTTGGCAGAAAGTGCCACAAACTGTATAATTGTAATTATAATCAGCTTAAGATGTAAATTTAATGTTTTTCTCTACTCTCATATTTTCTTTAAATTATTTTAACATGCCTGGATTTCAACCTGTGAAATGTTGGGACACACAGATTTCACTTTGGCTTCAGTAATAAATTGCAATAACAAATGTTTGATGCTAACATAAGAATTGATTGCAATGCAACTACGCCACATGTTGGTCGAAACTGATTCATCTGGTGTCTTGGATAGATCATATTTTTGTGGCACTCACAGCCTTTCTACATACCACCAACATCACTTGGTTCTCAAACAAGTTGTGATGCAACCCAACTAGCATAAAACAATTTTTTTAGACTGATTAAAGAATCAAGCTAAATGAAGATATGAGAAAGAGATTATCTGATGAGAATGAGGAAAAAAGTGAATCTTTCTTTTCTACTGAGCCATTAAGGCAGAGCTGGATATATTTTTGGATATAAAGTGGATCAGAGTATGTAGAGTAAGAGCAGGAAAGAGTGGCTGAGGTAAAAGTTCAACCTTAATCTTAATAAATGACAGAACAGGTAAGAGGGGGACTGAACAATTTTTACCTGTTTTCATAGTTCTGAGTTGTAGAAATGATTTTATCAGCAGTAAAAGCATCTTCATTGATCTGTCTGACTTTAAAATATTTAAATATGAAAGACTCCCCAGACCAGACTTCTAAATTTAGCCAATGCCCCAAGTCCAGCAATGACAACAAAAATAAACTCTTAAATAACAAGAAATGTTGGTACAGATATATATAACAAGATTTATATTTTAACTATTGTTAAAATGCATACTCACCTATAATAGAGAAATTTGGAAAGAATAGCTTTCTGATAAAAATGTTCTCTGCTCTTTTTTTTCCTCTGCCATTTTGGATCCACGAGCCTTTGATATAATTCTTTTAACCAATTCCAATCTCCTGTCTAAAAAGAAAGTAAATGTTGTTAATTTCAAAAAAAAAGGAAGTTATCTGAACAAAAAAATCCAAATAACCACGGTTTATAATAAAGGGTTAAGAAAGTTGGCTCAGCATCTTTCTGATGGAGCAGTATTTCTCAATGTCTATAAAATTCACAAAATATCACTGCAAGGATTTCATTATGAAATAAAACCTGATAATTTGCATCAGTGATATGATCAATGCAGTTTTTCCACAGAATTACTGTTTGCCCCAAGGAAAAAAGTAATATGCTGAGCTCTGGTATACATTTTATGTTAAAATTTAATTATTTTAGAATATCCCCTCACACATCATTGAATACGGGCAAGAAAAACATCACATTAGGAAAGTGTGAAGGATGTAAAATGTCTGTGAATGAGTAAGAAAGTTGCATTAAATGTTTCAGGTGTGAACCCAAACTGACCCTAGCTCTTGTTCTTCAGGCAGATCCTTCATTTTACTTCAGAGTCAAGTGAGTGACTATGTGAAGAAGCCCAGCCTGGCACATGATCGGCATTACGTTGACGCTGTCGGTGGGCAAAGAGCTGCAGAGCGCAGCTCCACCAGCGGTAAGGAACAGGCCCGCAGGTAAGTGGATTGAATTACTTACAGGGCATGTTTCAAACTCCGTGGTGCTGGCGTGCAGAGCCAGCAGGAGTTGAAAGTTAAATGGGAAAAAACTTGGAGGAAAAATAGACGGGTTAAAATGCGTCCCGGGTAGAAGCACAGCGATCGGTAAAGCAGATTAGTGCAGAGCCCGTTTCGATACCGGTGGCCGTTAAAATTAACTGTAGGGAGCCTTTAGTCGCTCCACAAACCAAAAGCCACGGGAAGAATCTCCAGTGGGGAGGAAAATAAAGAAAGTCTGAGAGGCCATGGTTTTAGATAATTCTAATAAGGAAAGGCCTCCAGACAAGAAAGCCTTATGGCTCAGAATGAATTAAATGGAGAAATACTCCAGATTATTTTTCAACCAAGGGTCCAAATAACCCAGAATATTCCCAGGCAGGCCCTGAGCGGTTTCCATATCAAGTATATGGTGCTTTACCACTGTGGGAATATGAACCTCGGATTGGGCTGGAGGTAGTCTCCTTGAGCAAGTCTCAGGAGTACCAGGGCAGTAAGAAACTGACCCTGAAAGTGGTGTTTTTGGTCATAGAAGTACCCACCACAGCACAAGTATAAATCCAGGTGTACTTAATGGGTACAAAGTACGATACCTGAAGGAAGCGGTGAGGCTATGGAAGGTAACCACGGTGGCCAACATTAATTGGTTTCTCACCAGCTTCAGGAGGCTGTAATGGTTGAAACAGCAGATTTATATGAAAACACTTGTGCTTTACTAGGGTGCCAACGGTGAATCTGATTAGGGCACCCATGTCTTCAATAATGCGGAGGCACAGGGAATGATTCCAAAGAATTTCAAAAAGACGTTGTCATTGTTTTATAGCTCATATGTTGAGATCAACGGTATGAGAGCAAATTGCCATTCGGACCATTTTGCACTTTAGATTTGCAGGTCAATACAGATCAAGCTATGTCAAACTCCTGGTTATTTAAGGAGTAAACCTGCCTAAAACAAATAAAAAATGTTGATGAAGAGGCAAAGACTATCAGCCTCATAAAACCTTTGCAAAATTGGCTGGTCCAATGTGAAGGGGATTTGATATATGGATCAAACAGAGGCAGGAGTATGGTGAGGAAGTATTTTCATCCAGCACAGACTTATGTAAACCCATATTGTTGGGCAAAGAAGACCACCATGTGCATTTGGAGAGGTACAAATACTTTATTCTATCACAGAGGAAGCTTTTGATGAACCTCCTTGAACGGTAGATTACAGGTGTGTTATGATAAATTATATTGCATAACAGCAGATCGGTTTATATTAGATACTGTGTTCTTTTATGTTCCCCATTATGTCTGATTAGGCAATGTCTGATGAAAATATAGCATGACTCTGCCACGGGCAGTTTGGTGGCCCAAATCGGACACAGTCATGGTTCTCATTGATGTTTAGAATGATAATTGAACCATTTATGACGATTTCTAGCTGCAGTAATTTGTTGCAGAAATTCATCCATGGCATGATCATATGAATTTGTTAATCTGCAGGTTCTGACCAGACCATTACAAGAGTTTGTACTGTCGGATAGGACCATGAATGTTATAACTGCAGCTTGGAGAAATAGCATTAAAAACAATATTTTGTTTATATAAAGAAATTGGAAGTCTTTGGTAGACAGTCAAAGATATTTTATCATACTGCTAGCATATCAGATAATTTGGAGTTCCTTGCTGGATTGCATTTTAATCAGCACCTAAGCGATAGGGCTCATAGTGCTTTATCGTCCTATTTAGGACAAATTGCTGACCATGAATCTATCGGGTCTCATCCGTTACTATCCCGATATGTGAAAGGAATATATATATAAAAATCTGCCCAAAGTAGAAATACAGAAGTTTGGGAGGTCAGCATAGTTCTTACTTTGCTTAGGCAATGGGCTCCAATTCTATCACTGTTTCGGAAGTTAACATTTGAAGTAATAATGCTCATGGCATTAGTATCAGCACAAAGAGTGCAAACGTTACGTTAGACTAAATGCATGTGGCTACAGATAACATTGTCTTTGATGTTTATGACTTAACCAAACAAAGCAGACCAGGAGGAGCTGGAACTAAGGTAAATTTTAAAGCATATCCTGTCGACCAAAAATTGTGTGTGGTTAAGCATTGACTCAATATGTTGAAATAGCCAAGAGTCTCTGTGGTGGTGAGACAGCGCTACTTATTATACACAAAAAAAAACACATAAAAGTATCAGTACAAACTGATGGTTCTAGATAGTTACATTCTAGATGGTTAAAACAGGTTTTGGGACTCAGCAGTAGACATTGAGATGTTAAAAATCACTAGACCAGGGAGGTAGATACATCCACGGCAAAGGCACAGGACGTGCCACTCGATCAAAAATTAGAGGCCGTAGGATGATATAAAATAAACTTTTCAAAGTTACGAGAAACCTGTTCATACGGTGTCAGGGTTGGACACGCAGTGTTGGGTTCTCATTGATTGTTGCTTTGTTTTATATTATCGATTTATATCTTTGGTTATAAATCTTCCCCTACGATAGAAGGGTTGTTACTTTCGTTCTTTTATAATTAAAAGACTTATTACATAAACTGAAGCAATGTTTTAAAAGATGTATTATTTACTCACTACTGTGTTGACTGATCCAGAGTGTCGTATGGAATGAATCTACGACATAAAAAACAGAGCTACAAAATCTTCACGTAGTCACTCACGTGACTCCGAAGTAAAATAGTAAGATTAAACGAGAACTTACCAAGTTTGATCGTTATTTTATGAGGAGTTACGATGAGGGATTACATGCCCTCCACTCCCAACCCTCATAAAATAAATGATCATCTGGTAGTTCTAGTCTATGTTGAGCCTTACTATCTTACTCCGGCTATTGGTTCTGTATTTTTCATGCCGCTGCTTTGAAGTATGCCGATCATGCGCCAGGCGGGGCTTCTTCACGTAATCCCTCATCGTAACTCATCATAAAATAACAAAATAACTTCAAACTTGGTAAGTTCTCGTTTAATCTTACTATTACATGTGCATCATTTTTTACCTGTTCCATTCTCAACGCTGGCTAGCTTGGCTACCCAATCCCTTCAGGAAACCTTCCAGCTGAATCAGTGGCAAGAGGGCAACTAGGAGGACAGTGGAAACATGAACTCTACCTTTTATGTCACTCCTCATGGATCTGGATGAGCATGACTACAGGTCCTCTCCTCCCCAACACCATCCACTTGCTTCCCAATCTACCCTGTTGACATCCAAATGATCGGACCACATACCAACAAATCCCAAACCAAATTTACATCCAGTCTCACTTTCATAAGGCTGCACTGATCTTCGTGCTAACTTTGGCTTGGTAAATTAACTCCAGCCCTACTTGATTCCTCACCCTCTATTCATGGCAGTGGCTTATTTGTATTGGACTTCCTGCAGGGGTGGGCAAATGGAATGGGAAATGGTGAAAATAATTCCATATTTCAATTCCAGGAGGGAAGAGTGTGAGTATGTGTGAGAGTGTCTGTGTGTGTGTCGCTGTGCGTGTGTCTGTGCGTTTGCGTGTGCGTGTGTATGTTGGGGTGGGGGGGGGTTAGAGGGAGGGAACTGTGAACTGAAATTATGGAATATCTGCTGCATTGCAAACCACTGAGAAGCAGAAGCAGAAGCAGATCAGCAAGTGAGCCAGATATATTAACAGCTTATCAAAAACAGCAATGGGTTTTAATGGAATAAACTCTTGATTTTACTTCAGAGTCACGTGAGTGACTACGTGAAGAAGCCCCGCCAGGCGCATGCGCGTCATTACGTCCGCGCATGTCGCACTGAACGGGCTGGAGGGCGCAGCTCCACCATCGGTAAGTAGAACTTGCAGGTAAGTGTTTTAAACAGCTTTCCCTGCAGAGTATTTAACTCCGTAAAGCTGGCTCGAGTAGTCAGTTGGAGTTTTAGAGATGGATAGGTCCGGACGGAGGGTTCGCTCAATGCGTGGGTCCAGCGGCGACTCGCACTTTCAATCGGGTCGGGAGATAAGCGCGGCAACTCCGGTTCCGATACCGGGTGCCGTTTCACCGGCAGCTGAAGTCACTAGCGAATCCTCTAGGATAGTTCCTCAAACTGAGCAGGCTGAGCCTGCTGAGAGCCACAGGAAGGCTAAACGAAAATTAAACAGGCCAGTATTATCAGACGAGTCTGATCAAGCTGGTGACTCTCCCCCAGGTAATAAATAACTGTGGGGCATCATGCAGCACATGGAGAATGTGCTCCAGATTCTGATACACCAAGGGGCTAAGGCCCCAGTACTTCCCCAGGCTGCTAAGCAGCAAGGCCCTTATGAAGGGGACTATATGCAATGCCGCCAAGGGGCAGCACCTGGTATAGGACTAGGGGATGTCTCCCTGGATTATCAATTGGGAGATGTGGGGCAGGATGCAGCTGACCCCGAGTCTGGTGTCCCTGCTTATGTGCAAACACCAGAGCACAAGAGCCACGCTCCGGGTGTCCCGGACATAGCGATGATCTTCTATTCCGGAGGGAACTGGTGAGGCAATGGCGGTGTACCTTACAAATAACATTAATTATTTAGTTTCTCACCAGCTACAGCTATCGGTCATCCAAGAGGCCAGTAATAAATACAAAATACCTGTCAACTGTGCGTCGTTAAAAGTGCCTACAGTGAACCCAGCAATATGGGCACCTATGACTCCTATGAGGGGTCAGGAGGTACGTTACCAACACGTCCTCAAACTGGTGGTGGCTACGATCTCTGCATTTGGCACCATGGTCCGAGGGACTGTGTTAACTCAATTACAAAAAGACATGTTGGCTATGATGTGCAACGCTTTCTTTGAGGTTAATTGTATTCGAAAAATCGCCATCGGGCCGACCATCTGGCCGACCCTGAATCAAAAGTTTGCTGCATTCTGTAAGGCGACCAATGTCCAAACGCCTGACCTCCTCTTTGGTAATGATCTTGTGAAACAAATTTGGGATATTGATGAGGAGGCAAAAACCATAGAGTCCGGGTGCTGGGCCCTGCAGGGGGAGACCAGGGTGGCAACGACGATATCCACCACGGCAGTTTGCCTACAACCCCAATATGGCCAGACAACAGCCTTACAAGCCACCTGGAGAGGTACAGGGACTTTGTGTTCAGGTTAAGAATTCTGGTGTGCAACCTCCTATTGGAGGTAGATTACAATTGTTTTATACTGAATGGTGCTGTATAAACGTCTGATATGTTTATACTAAATGCTGTGTCCGGTTCTACCATTGAGTTTATCTCAGGGATAGATCCACCTCACCAGCACAAGCCTAGTAAAATGTTGGTGTTTTCTGCTCCAGAGACTGAGCAGGTAAATGTGGAGATTGAGCATTATCCCGAAAAGGTGTGATTGAAAAAGCCATTCATCATCCTCAACAATTTGTGTCTGAAATTTTTCCCAGCCCAACAAAAGATGGTGGTTGTAGAGTAATTCTGCACCTCACTCAATTAAATGCTTCAGTTCTCTATAGGCATTTTAAAATGGACACATTCGTTACTGCAAAGCAGCTGATGTCACAGGGTTGTTATATGGCCACCACTGATTTCCAAGATGCCTGTTATTCGGTGCCAATTCATGCTCATTATCGCAGGTACTTGAAATTTAATTGGATGGGACAGCTGTGGCAATATAAAGCATTGCCTAATGGATGCCTAAGTTCAGCACCTAGGCTATTTACTAAATTGGTCAAACCTGTGCTGGGGCTATTGAGGGCCCACAATCGCATTGTCATGGCTTATTTAGATGATATCTTAATTGTCAGCAACACTACAGAGTCAGCTGAGGAATCGGTTGCAGCAACCAAAAATGTGTTTGAATCATTGGAGTTTTTGGTCCATCCAACTAAGTCCAAGTTACAGCCAACCCAACAAATTGAGTATTTGGGTTTTCTTATTGATTCAGTTCATATGACAGTCACATTACCAACAGCCAAGGTAGTCGATATTGTTAATGTCTCTATTTGCCTTACACAAAACCTTTATCCCTCCATCCGAGACGTTGCCAAGGTCATTGGGAAATTGGTAGCAGCCTTTCCTGCAGTACGGTTCGGACCTTTGCATTATCAACATTTGCAAAGAGCAAGAGAACAAGCATTGAACTGAAATGCAGGCCATCTTGATCGGGTTATGCAGTTACCAACCACGGCTCTAGCAGAATTGCAGTGGTGGATTGTTAATGTTTACTCATATGGGAAGAGCTAGATCAGTGTTATGTGATAACTTGGCTAATGTTATCTGACATTGGTGTATTTCAAGGAACATCTGGGTTTCAGCCATCTATCTACCAGGTATAGACAATGTGGTAGCAGACCTTAGGTCGAGAAAGTTTACTGACAATATAGACTGGATGTTGAATGCTAAAATATTTCAAACGATTGTTACTCGATTTCGATTGCCAGATATTGATCTCTTCGCATCCTGGCTGAATCACCAGTTGCCTAAATATGTCTCCTGGGAGCCAGATCCAGGTGCAGTAGCTGTGGATGTGTTCTTGTTACATTGGGGACACTCATTCTTTTATGCATTTCCTCCATTCTGCCTGATCGCGAAATGTCTCACCAAAATAGAGCGTGACTCCGCCACCGGCGTTTAGGTGGTCCCAGATTGGTCAACACAACCATGGTTCGCATTGGTATTGAGAATGATGGCACATCCATTTATGATGATTCCCAGCTGCAGTAATTTGTTGGTGCTTCCGGTTACAGGAGAAAGTCACCCATTACATGACCGTATCAATTTGTTGGTCTGCAGGTTCTGACCAGAACATTCCAAAGGCTTGGATTATCGAACAGGACCATGGAGGTTATCACTGCAGGCTGGAGAAATAGCACTAAAAACCAATACATGATGCACATAAAGAAATGGGAGATGTTCTGTGTACAATCCAATATATCTTATGATACTGCTAGCATATGTGATGTGTTGGAGTTCCTTGCTAATTTGCATTTTGATGAGCACCTCAGTTACAGTGCTATTAACACTGCTCCCAGTGCTTTGTCCTCTTAGTTAGGGCAGTCTTCAGAACAACAACCTATTGGGTCTCATCCATTAGTATCCCGGGTTATGAGAGGAATTTTTAACAAAAACCCTCTTCGGCCCAGATACACAGCAATCTGGGATATCAGTATAGTTCTCACACTGCTTCAGCAATGGGCTCCAATTACGTCATTATCTTTGCAAAAATTAACTATTAAAGTGGTTATGCTAATGGCGCTGGTTTCAGCACAACGTGTACAACCATTACACTTGTTAAGAATAGATTGTATGCATTTCTCTCTCGATGACATTACATTTTATGTCTGTGATTTAATCAAACAAAGCAGACCAGGAATGTCAGGAACCAAAGTGACGTTTAAAACATATCCTGTTGACCAAATGCTATGTGTAGTTAAACATTTAACCCAATATATTGCGTTAACAAGGAGTCTCAGAGGTTCTGAGACGGGACTGCTCCTTAGTCACAAAAAGCTATATAAACAAGTGTCAGTACAAACTATTTCTAGATGGTTGAAACAGGTTCTCAATTATGCTGGAGTCGACATGGATGTGTTTAAATCTCACTTCACCAGGGCGGCGTCTACATCCGCGGCGAAGGCTCAGGACGTGCTGCTAGACCAAATCCTCGCGGCCGCAGGATGGTCTAGAGAGTCAACTTTTTCTCGTTTTTATGACAAACCTGTTCAGACAGTGCCACGGTTTGGGCCTGCTGTTTTGGGTTCCATTTAATTTGTTTATATCGATTATTGTTTGTAATTTCCCCCTGGGACAGAGGGATTATTACTATTTTTTGTTATAATTCTTAAAATAGTTATTGAATAATTCATGCAATGTTCAATACATTATTTACTACTGTGTTAACCGAAGCAGATTGTCGTATGGAGTGCATCTACGGCATGGAAACACAGAGCTTTGAAATCTTCACGTAGTCACTCACGTGACTCCGAAGTAAAATAGTAAGATTAAACGGGAACTTACCAGTTTGAAGTTTGATCCTTATTTTATGAGGAGTGACGTTGAGGGATTACGTGAAGAAGCCCCGCCAGGCGCATGCGCATCATACTTCAAAGCAGCGGCGTGAAAACACAGAAAACAAATAGCCGAAGTAACATAGTAAGGCTGTAAGAAGACTAGAACTACCAGATGATCTCTTAGATTATGAGGGTGGGAGCGGAGGGCACGTAATCCCTCAACGTCACTCCTCATAAAATAAGGATCAAACTTCGAACTGGTAAGTTCACGTTTAATCTTACTATTCTTGATGGCACTTTTAACAGGAGAATATTTTTTCAGGCTTAAATGAAACCATTGAAATAACTTAGAATATAGCAGATAACCCTAATTCGTTTCAGCCTTTCTCATTTTCCAAACAATATGTTGACCCGTACATTATGACACCAATAGAACAAGACACATTTATAGTTACAATAATAAGCACTTTGTTAATTTTCAGTTACCTGAGATGAGGTGACAAAGAGTTCCTGAAGATCTAATTCATCAAGCAGGAGGGTCCTTCCAATGCGGTGAACACCCATGCTGACATGTGATTTGCTATATGGAATCTTCAGCAACTTTTTAATGTTCTAATTTTAATAAAGAGTGGCATTACAATGATTGTCACAAATTATTTTTTCTATAAAATCGAATTAAAAAATATCCTCACAATTTAAGTGAGCATTCATAGATTGCAGTGACTTATCACTACTTAATATCCAAAATATATTGTCAACTTTATCATACTAGACACACTGACATAAGCAACAATTATTCAATGACACAAAATTAAACAAGCATTGTACTTCCACATTAAATTCTTTAGAATATTCTTTGCGTCAGTTTTAACTTAATTCTTTAAAAATTAAGAGTTACATTTTCTTTTAAATGAATAATGGTTCATGTGCTTTAAATAACATGATTTACATTGGACACTAGATTCAAAAATAGACATTTGGTTTCTAATTTAATTTGTAAAGTAGAACCCTCAACTGGTTTATATCCATGTAAATATGTACACAAATTAAAAATGCAATATAAACAGATAAACAGATGGCAAAGTTGTATCAAAATATTCAATTTATCTCAAATAGAGCATCCAATCTATCAACCAGCAAAATATAGCTTGTCATGCAATTACATTAATAAATAACTGGGCAACAGTAAACACAGGGACAATGAAGAATCGCTGCACTTGCTCCTGATCAGATTTTCACAAGCTTTCTTGGAACAAATAAATAAATAATGCCTTCAAGGTAGAAATGCTTAAGATTCGATTGAGTTTTCAGATATTAGAAAGGAGTTGGACAGGGTAGGGAAAGGTGTCGCCAAACATATACACATAATCTGTCAAGATTCCCACGTTTTCTCATTATATTGCCAGATTATTTTCAGTAAGGATTGCAGATTATAGCAGGATCAAGTATGAAATATCCATCATTGCATTTTTACACAGGGTCAGGACTTTTCCATGGAACAGTGACTGAGACAACATTATCATTGGCGGTCCATTTAAAACACGCGCTTGAATCACCAATGCACAGAAGACAATGGACAAAATATGATTAAATAGAATTAGTATAGATAAGTACAATTGTCAGCATTGACGGTGGGCCGGAGGACCCCTTTCTGTGCTGTACAACTTTATGACTCTAATGAATCATAAACAGGTTTGACTCATCATACTTGACATCAAATGAAATGGAGGGATTTTTGTTTCAATAGAGGGGGCGGATCATGGATCTATTACCAAAACGTTGTAAAAATATCCAAATAGTGATTTTATCGGAATTCTGTTATGTTAACACTAGAAAGAACTACAGTGAAAATTAAGATTCTACCTATATTTCAGTGGAAAAATAAGAAATTGTACCAGGGTTATGTTGTGGTTTACATTCAACCAAAAACCTAACAGTTTAAGTAACAGTTAACCAGGATACTTCAGAAAATATATTTTTTTTTACACCTCCAATCAAATGGATCAGAAACTTTTCCAAACAGGTTTACTAAAACTTTTGGTGATATCAATTTAAGTATATCTTTGAAACATATTTTAAGAGTTTTTAAATATACTCTTTCATGTTATTTGAAAACTTAATACATAAACATTAATAATTAAAATTAATACATTACCTCTGAATCAGACACAACATCAACATCATTGCCGATGCAGTCAATAAAGTCATATGCCATTCCAAAGCTTGGGGAAAAATAAACTGCTTAATAAACCTGATAATTTCTCGAAATAAATTCCACAAATTAAAAACAAGGATAATTGTGATGAACGGAAATTCATGTCCAGTATTTTATTTTAAAAATCGGTTTTATATTTGGCTACTAGTAAAACGTGGTACGTTAAATATACTTACGGTTCCTCATCATAAATTACTTAATCTTTTGAAAAGGTGCATGAGCAGGTGCAGTTAAACAGTTTTGAATGTCTTTTAGTTTAGAGATACTGCATGGAAACAGGCCCTTCGGCCCACCGTCCGTGCTGACCAGTGATCTCCATAACACTAGCACACACTACACACTAGGGACAATTTATAAGTTACCGAGGCCAATTAACCTACACACCTCTACGTCTAAGGAGTGTAGGAGCACCCAGAGAAAAACTCATGCAATTATGGAGAGAATGTGCAAACTCTGTACAGGCAGTACCCATAGACATGATTGAACCTGGGTCCCTAGTGCTGTAAGGCAGCAACTCCACTGCTGCTGCCTTCAATACTTTGGATTTACAGTCAGACTAGCTAACACTTAACAATTAACAGTCAGACTAGCTAACACTTTTAGATGGGGCAAGTGGTGCTCCCTACAAGATTACTTTTAAGTAACACATTTCTAAGATCTCCAAATTATTAAACCATACAATTCTGTTGAAAGCCATGTGAAATTCAGTGTTCCTGCATCTCAAAATTAACCTAGAGCTGAGCAGGTAAAGCAAACAGCACCTCCCAATAGTTATTGACTTCCCTCTGAACAGCTGGCATCCTTCCAACTCCATTTTTTAAGTAAAATGTACACAAATCCCATTGTAGGACATGAAACTTGGGTCAGCTGTGACTTTCATTTCTCTAATTTACACCAGCTGCTACTCCACCATCCCTTCGGCCTAACCTATCACCATCATAATTAGTGAAAATAATTCATCAGAAACAGTACAGGATACTTAAAAATCATATGGAATTGAAAGAATAATGATTCAAAGTAACTTTCAAATATATATACCTGGAAGTTACTAGGACATTTGCTGTAGCCAATTTCCAATTTTGCTTGAAATGGTTTTATTAAAGCATCCATGTGCAATTATTATTCCGCTCATGAAAAGTCAGTACATTGCAAATCATTGAATCCTTATGTGTAAAATTAATCCTTTAATGTCAAATTTGATATATTTATAAAATAAGAAATTATATTTTTATAAAATACAATTGAGATTCCGTTTTGAAACAAGCATAAATTATTCACGAATATATATGCAGTTCTTAACAGTTATAATTTGAAAATTAGTCACCTGGAAAATGGCTTGCTTTTTTTGCTTGTACCAAGCGAGGTTGCACCAGTTTGTCCAAGCTGACTAATTCCACGTAACCAATTTGCAGGCGGCAGTTTAAGGTCGGTTTTTTCTTGAAGTCGAGCATAAGCAGCTGGAGGTGGGACAGCAGAATATTTTACCACTGCTGTACTCTTCACTTCATTGTCACCGAGAATGCATTCCTATTGTAAAATGAAGCATTTAATCCATGAAGACAGAACTATAAAATCATGACATGCATTCTATACTTTGCAGAATTATTCTGGCCATTCAGCGCATTACATTTAGACAGCTTCACAAGCCAATCCCATGACATACCTGGCTGTGTCATTCAGCCTGAGGGCTTTTCCCTTCCTTGGATGGACCGTAAGCCTTCTTTGGGCAATGTTAGAAGCGGTGGGGTATGCATCTAATCAATATCTTGGCGTGCTCAGATGTGGCTGTCCTGGCGAGCTGATGCTTCTCAGACATGAAATATCTGACTGTGAAGTGCCGACCCTACTAGCTGCCACTATCCTGAGAGCAGTCCACATCCCTCCCCAGGTCGATGTCAAACTTGCTCTGAATGAACTGTACTCCACTATCAGCAGCCTTGAGACAAAATACCCCTAAGCCTTTGTTGTTGTGGTCGGGGACTTCAATCAAGCCAACCTCAGGGGCGTACTACCAACATGTCTCTTATCTCACCTGAGGCCTGAACACCCTTGATCACAGCTACACATCAATAAAACATGCTTACAGCTTTATCCCTTGGCCATATTTCGGGAAATCTGATCACCTTGCTGTGCTTCTACTCCCCCCGGCTACAACAAATACTGAAGTAGAAGGATCTGGTAGAGAGTTGTTCAAAGCTGGTCCGCAGACACAGATGACTGCTTTGAGCTAGTGCACTGGTCCATATTCATGGATTTTGCGCCAACCTGAATGAGTACGCCAATGCTGTGACTGACTTAATTAGCAAGGGCTTATTAGTGCGTGCCGAAGAAGACAATCTGAATATTCCCCAACAGGAAAACCATGGAAGAACTGTGAGGTACATTCACAATGAAAGCTAAGACGGTTGTGTACAAGTCAAATGATCCCAAGCAATACAAGACATTTTTGCAAAGCTATCAAGGATGTCAAGAGACAATGCGAGGATAAACTTGAGTCCCCGTATAATCATTCGGACATGCGCAGGATGTGGCAAGATATGAATACTATAAATGGCTACAAAATGAAGTCGGGCAACATCACTGGTGATAGTGCGGTCCTACCTGATGAAGTTAATGCTTTCTATGGTAGACAAAATGGCTGGAGAAACTCAGCAGGTGAGGCAGCATCTATGCTTAACTTCATTTTGAGCGGGTGAGGCAGCAACTCATAGATGCTGCCCCACCGGCTGAGTTTCTCCAGCATTTTAGACTACCTTTGATTTTTCCAGCATCTGCAGTTCTTTCTTAAACTTAATGCTTTCTATGTTCGTTTTAAGCAGAAGAACCAATGGGGCGATGACATCCATCCCTTCAGACACAAGTGTGCCTCTTCCCAGGGTCACTGTTGAAGAAGATTGGCCTTCCTGAGGGTGAACCCACAGAAAGCAACTGGCCTAGCGAGAGTTTTCACAGACATCTTTAATCTCTCTCTACTCCATTCCGAGGTACCCATCTGCTTCAAGAAGACCACTACCATCCTGGTGCCGAAGAATAGCAAGATCTCATGCCTTAAGGACTACTGTCCAGTGGCCTTGACATCCTCCATCATTAAATGCTTTAAAAGTCTAGTTATGGAACGCATTAAATCCAATCCACCAAGCAACCTTGACCCTCTGCAGTTCGCCTACCGCCACAACAAGTCCATGGCTGATACCATGTCCCTAGCCCTACACTCATCCCTGGCTCACCTGGATAAGAGAGACACCAACATCAGACTCCTATTCACGGACTACAGCTCTGCTTTTAAAACTATTATCCCGTTCAAGCTCATCGCCAAACTTGTGGAACTTGGAGTCAGCACTCATCTGCTACTGGATCCTTGACGTCCTGACCAACAGATCCCAATCAGTGAGGACAGGGGACAAATTATCCTCATTGATAATCCTCAACACTGGTGTTCCGCAAGAATGCGTTCTCAGCCCCCTTATATACTCCTTGTACACCTGAGGATTCAAGCCATTTTCATCGGTTGTTGCGACAATAATCGTCCAGACCACTGGGTTTCCAAAAACGTACGTTTTATCGAGCAAGAGTCTCATCAGTTACTCGGACGCAGACCAGGTAACACTGCAAAGAGTCGCTACTCCTCTTCTTCTGGCATTACCTTATATACCTTTTTTAAACAAAGCTTTCCTTCCCCCTTCTTATCCAATTACATTTCTTCCACATAGTCCTTTACATCAGTCATCCATTAGCATGATGTCATCGGTCCTCTTCAAATAGGGGGTTGTTTTTCACCCTTTGTTTGAGGTTGGTTATCGACAAAATTGCTTAAAGTTGATCACCTCCAATTATGAAGTTGTTTGTTTTTCATTCTTTACTAAAATCAGTTCTCTGCGGTTAGTCATTCTGCATGTCTGCAAGTTGTACAAGGGTAGTGGGTCTGCTATTTGTGTTAGTAGGTTTTTTGCACATGCAAGCTCAAACCTTAAGGCTAGTCATTTAATAGAATTAGCGGCATTGGTTGTCTCACATTTAATAGAATTAGTGGCATTGGTTGTCTCAATCTTTCCATAGCAGGATTTAACTCCTCACACCCATGTCGGTGCAGGCAAGTACAAATCCAATTCAATTTACAAATTTGTGGATGACACCATCATTGTGTCAAATAATGATGAGACCGAGTACAGGAGATTAAAAACCTCGTGACCTAGTGTCTGGACAACAAACTATCTCTCAATATCAGCAAGACAAAGGAGATAGTGATAAACCTCAGGAAGCGAAGCTGTACATTCACAGCGCCAAAGTGGAGATGGCTGAAAGTTTCACATCCCGAGGAGTAAATGTCACTAACAACTTGTCCTGGACCATCCATATTGAAGCACAACACCTCTACTCCCTTAGAAGCCTCAGGAAGTTCGGCATGTCCCAACAACTCTCAGCAACTTCTACAGATGCACCATAGAAAGCATTTTATCAGGGTGCATCACAGCATTGTTTGGGAACAGCGCCATCCAAGACCGCAAGAAATTGCAGAGAATTGTGAACGTAGCCCAGATCAATACACAAACCAACCTCACTTCCCTTGACTCCATTTACACCTCATGCTGCCTCGACAAGGCTACCAGCATAATCAAGGACAAGTCACCTAGGTTACTCCATCTTCTCCCCTTTCCCATCAAGCAAAGATGTATGGGAGTGTGAAAACACACACCTCCAGATTCAGGGACAGTTTCTTCCCAGCTGTTTGTTATCAGGCAACTGAACCAGTCTGTCAACAACTGTAGAGCGGTCCTGAGCCACTATCTACCTCATTGGTGACCCTTGAACTATCTTTAATATGACTTTATTTTGTACTATTCCCTTTATCATGTATCTGCACACTGTGGATGGCTCGATTGTAATCATTTATTGTAATCATGTTGACTGGTTGGCACGCAACAAAAGCTTTTCATTGTACCTCGATAAGCATGACAATAAACCAAATTAACTAAACATTGACTTATTTCCCTGTAGCCTATTTTCTCTCACATGGTATCAAATTTCCCCACAAACAATTCTCAGACCTCTCACTTAAATGAGTAGTAATTGACAATAGTGTTTAACACTTGGGCATGTAGGAGGGAACTGGAGCACGCGGAGAAACCTACACAATCAGAGAACAAGCAACTTCATACCACACCCAAGGTGCATTTTGAAACTGGGACATTGAGTCACAAAGCAGCTCTACCTGCTTCTTCACTATGCGATCTAAATCAGCTCAGTTTAGATAATAGTTATGAAAATCTGATGCCAACTTATTTTCTCCTTAGCAAAATATTATAAATGTAGTTCACGGAATATAAGACAGAAATTCTAGATAAATCTTAAATATATTTTCTCTAATTGATGACATCTTTGGTTTGCAGTAATTGTGTCTAGAAGTACACCCATTTGCCTTCATCAGATTTGTAAATTGTATAAAAATTAATAAATTTTGGACGGAAATTTATAAGATAATTTCGGAAGTTGTCAACATCCAATTGGACCCCGACTCAAAACTGATAATATTAGGAATATTAGAATAAAATCAAATATTTACAACAAACCAAAGAAACTTTATCAACTACAGTATAATAATCGGGGAAAAAACTAATATTAAAATTTTGGAAAGGTCCTATAACCCCCACAATTAAAATGTGGATTATGGAAATGTTGGAGACGCTACATTTGGAAAGAATAAGATTTGTCTTAATGGACAAACAAGAACTTTTTATCAGAATATGGTCCCCATTTATTGGCTATTTGAAGGGGCAAACTGGTTCGGTACGAGACCCCAACTGAAACCCGAATTAAAGATTAGATGAAGAGTTACATTTTATAATTCACGAACATATCTCCAATGATGTATAATTAGTTAATTATCCATTCTCTTTCATGATACCTTCTGGTTTTTTTGGGGTTTTTTTCTCTCTCTCTTTCTTTATTATTTTCTATTTATATAAAAAATAAAAAATATATAGTACAACTAAATAATTGATAATATTGACAATATTAATAATGTATGACCGCCATAAACAAAATGTTTTACATAGAAACATAGAAACATAGAAATTAGGTGCAGGAGTAGGCCATTCAGCCCTTCGAGCCTGCACCGCCATTCAATATGATCATGGCTGATCATCCAACTCAGTATCCCGTACCTGCCTTCTCTCCATACCCTCTGATCCCCTTAGCCACAAGGGCCACATCCAACTCACTCTTAAATATATCTTAAATATAAAGTTTTTTATTATGTACTTCTAATAAAAAACAATTACAACAAAAAAATAAATTCTAAAATAATGCTAGTCATCCTATCCATTTATCCTGTCAGAGGGTGCTGAGGGTGCTGATCCAAACATAGGTTGAAATAAAATATTCTGGATCAGAATGTCTGAAGCATGATATGTTGTTTTGTTGGTTACTGAGGTAATAGTTGCAGTATCATCCATCTGTATGCAAAATCACCTGTGACCAACCTGCATCATATCTTTGCATAGTTTCTTTTAGCGCACAATAATATTTAACATCTAGTGCATTGATACAAGTGTCAAACACTTTGGTGCAAATAAAGATCAGATGGGAACTATTTTTATTGGTATCTCAAAATTGAGAGTGGAAGATTAACACAGTATGTGAACCATAGAAAAGAATGGGTCAATTTACAAATTAACATACATAAAATTCAACGCAGATAGAACTATTGCAAAATGCCTGAATCACATCTTCCCTTGCATTTTTTACTTTGGGAAATTGATCTACGATTGAGCCATTGAATTGAATGAGTCTGAACCGGAATAATTAGGACATGCTCTATTGCTGCACAGGACAAAAGTTTTCAATCAAAAGCATCTCTGGATAACTGGACAGTATGTCACAAAGGTGCAAGGAATTAATTTAAAATGAAGAGCATATTGCTTATCAACTGTTTCTGTCGTTAGATATCATCTTCTTCCAATCAGCAGCTCTAGGCAGATCGGCGGGGGCAATAATTAAAGATAATTGGGAGAAGGATTAGCTGAACTTGAGTAAAAATATTTTCACACAGAATTTGTCAGGAATCCAAAATTCATTGCCTAAAAAGGCGATCTGTGGAAGTATTTGATCCATTTGAAAGGCACTGAGTAGTTGCTAATGCTACAACCTACAAAGCCGGAACTGGGATTCATCTGAGGTAGTACTGTTTTTGTTCAGCATAGATGGGCTGGATCTGTTTGTTTCTGCAATTTACATACAACTTCATTATTAAGTCGTTAACCATTCAAATTACAAAAGAACCCAGATAAGAAACAGTGATGTTACTGAACACTAAAGGAAGCCGCATTTTAAACTACATTAAGCCTTTCATTTAAAAAAAAACAATTAGTTTCCTCTGTTCCAGCCGACAGTGGGTAGACACTATTTATGAAATCTACAATTATATAATTCTGACAATATCCTCTTCTCTCTGTAGTTCTCACATCCACTTTTAATCATGGTTATCAAGACTGCACACAGTACTATAATCACCTTTTCTACATTCATGGATTTAAGGGCATGTATTCCATAAAGCCTTCTTTACAATTCTCACTATTGACCGAGTTATTTGCACACTATTGTCTTGTTTGCCTCTCCAAATCAATTACCTCCACCGATCCAATGGAATTCTACCATCACTCTTCTGCATAGCTGATCAGTTCATTGACATTTTCCTGTTGTCCAGTTTTCTTCCTACCTGTTAACTATGGACAAGTGTGTGTGGTTGACCAAGTAGAAAGCAGCTTGTTTCATGACCCTTTGAGATATATTAGGCTTCTAAATTCTGAATGTAGTAATTCTGTTGCCATTATATAAGTTTACAAAGATGGCACCGTGCATTGATGAAGCAAATACACTGTCAAAAAAGCATCAAGAAGCATCTTAATAATCAGTCCGAAAGTTGATCTACCAGTCAAAAACAGACCTTTCCCGATTATGTCCACCAGTAATTTCTTTGTAACCTGGTTCCTAGAGCCAAACACAATTATACAAGTATAACTGCTCTCCTGTCAGCAATAGCAGAGCCTATATTATTGACAGTAGTTTGGCCTGACGTATTCCACTGGGAACATCGCTCACTCATGACTGGATTCATTTCAAGAATAAAGAAACAAAAAGGTTCTAGATGGGAGCATTTTCTCGGAATTAATGGCTTAACTAGGATGACTTGATCCTTGCTTCCCAAAGCTCAGTCATTCAACGAAAAAGAGAGAATCAATGTTTTATAGGAACCAACATTTCAGACGACAATAGTGATCACATTGGAATCCATAACCATAGATACTCATTCCGGCAATATTTATGCTGTCAATTCTTTTATTTGGATTACTTGTATTTTTATCTTGTCAGAATGGTGCAAGTGGCAAATGTATTGGGCCACATTAGTTTAATAAACTGAGTAGCTAATCATATCAGGAAAATTAAAATTTCATTATTGAAACTAATAAAGATTAGTAAAACTGAAATTTGATGGGGTAAAAAAAAAAGTAACACAATTGGAAATACAGATCGGGCGATGCCCGAAGCATACAGTAGATCAAACACCATCTGTACAACATCTCCGTGCGATTTCCCCAGGAGATGGGAATCCCACAAGAGGTGGACGGAAGCAAAGGTAAACTAAACAGGAGCCATGTGCGAGTCACTTCCGTGTTATGATTGCAGGCCAACAGCACAACGGCTCGACGTGTTTTTACATTTGTTAACAGCTGGGTTGTTTTGTTAAATTATTTGGAGGAGCCCAGCTCATCAGAGAGAGTTTCACCGCCCGCCGTGTGCTTTGGAAATAAGAGCTGGGGACGGAAAGGGATCCTAAACGCGGAAGGTTACATAGACCGAGGAGAGACCGAGCATCGTGTGTCCCGGGCGGTTTCAATCGCGGGTTAGACTGGAGCGGACGTGCCACTGAGCGGCGGCATGAGCATGTCCGCAGCCCTCCCGCCGGTTCCACCTCAACCAGCCGCGGGCTTCAAAAGTTTGAGGGCGGGCAGAGGAGACGTTTATACCTGCTTGAAGTCACCGTCCCGCATGTCGGCGGCGGTCCGAGGGGGAGAGCCGCCGGTCGCCGCCGCAGCAGCAGCTGCCGCCGCCGCCGCCGCCGTACATTCCCGGGGCTCACTGGCCTCCATCCCGCCCTTGGCTCTGCGGAGAAAGAGCCGACTTCCTGGAGAGAACCATCGAGCTGTTCCGGAACCTTCTAGAAAATAACCGTGGGCACGCGGATCAACGGAAGGTGTCGAAGCCGCGGCTCACAAGGCGGCGAGGGCGGGCCGTCCGCCCGGTGCTCGGAGCCGAAGATCATGGAGCTCGATGATTACTCGGCTCGGCTCGGCTCGGCTCGGCAGCAGCGAGCGCGCAGCCGCGTACCGGAACGCCGAGCTGTCACCAGAAACTTCTGGTTGCTTCTGGCGCACGGGCCGGCCGGCGGCGCGTCACTTCCGGCAGGAGCCGGTGAGCGTCGCAGCGGCGGGAGGGTCCTCCGTCATCCCCCCTCCCTCCCCTCTCCCCTCTGCTTCAACCCGCTCCATCATCGCCCCCTCTGCTTCAACCTGCTCCTCCATCACCTCCCCTCTGCTTCAACCCGCTCCTCCATCATCTCCCCTCCCCTCTCCCCTCTGCTTCAACCCGCTCCTCCATCATCTCTCTCTCTCCCCCCTCCCCTCTGCTTCAACCCGCTCCTCCATCATCTCCCCCCCCTCTCCCCTCTGCTTCAACCCGCTCCTCCATCATCTCCCCCCCCCTCTCCCCTCTGCTTCAACCCGCTCCTCCATCATCCCCCCCTCCCCTCTCCCCTCTGCCTCAACCCGCTCCTCCATCATCTCTCTCTCTCCCCCTCCCCTCTGCTTCAACCCGCTCCTCCATCATCTCCCCCCCCTCTCCCCTCTGCTTCAACCCGCTCCTCCATCATCTCCCCCCCCCTCTCCCCTCTGCTTCAACCCGCTCCTCCATCATCCCCCCCTCCCCTCTCCCCTCTGCCTCAACCCGCTCCTCCATCATCTCTCTCTCTCCCCCTCCCCTCTGCTCAACCCGCTCCTCCATCATCTCTCTCTCTCCCCCTCCCCTCTGCCTCAACCCGCTCCTCCATCATCTCCCCCCCCTCCCCTCTGCTTCAACCCGCTCCTCCATCATCTCTCCCCCCCCTCCCCTCTGCTTCAACCGCTCCTCCATCATCTCTCTCTCTCCCCCTCCCCTCTGCCTCAACCCGCTCCTCCATCATCCTCTCCCCTCTGCCTCAACCCGCTCCTCCATCATCCCCCCCCCTCTCTCCTCTGCTTCAACCCGCTCCTCCATCACCTCCCCCCCCTACTCTGCTTCAACCCGCTCCTCCATCATTCCCCTCTCCCCTCTGCTTCAACCCGCTCCATCATCGCCCCCTCTGCTTCAACCCGCTCCTCCATCATCTCCCCCCCTTCTACCCTCTGCTTCAACCCGCTCCTCCATCATCTCCCCCCCTTCTACCCTCTGCTTCAACCCGCTCCTCCATCATCACCCCCCCTTCTCCCCTCTGCTTCAACCCGCTCCTCCATCATCTCTCCCCCCCTTCTCCCCTCTGCTTCAACCCGCTCCTCCATCATCCCCCCCCCCCCCCTGCTTCAACCCGCTCTCCATCCATCCTGCTCGCCCCCACCCACCATCAACACGCGGAAATATTGGCCGCCTTACGGGGGGGGGGGGGAATTTGTTTTGCTCTCCATGGATGCTCATCATTTCCAGCAGCTGCAGTTTAATTCTGGCTTTCACGTCTCAGCGTGGTCGCTGAACAAGTGTAGTTACTGCTGTGGGAGATGCAGCAGCCAGTTTGCATGCAGCAAGATCCGACCACTGGGATGTGTTAAAGACAGAATAATCTTCCTTTTGGTCAAAGTGGTTGGATAAGGGTTGGGGGTGGTTTGTTTGCAGTAGCATGATGGGTTCTTTCCACATCTGTCTGAGAGGTGCCGCTGAAGGTCAGCTTTGATTTCCTGCAAAATAGACCAAAAAACAGGCAGCATCTCCGAATAGAAGGAATGGGTGACGTTTTGGGTCGAGTCCCGTCAGACTGTGAGTCAGGGGAGAGGGAGACCAGAGATATGGAACGGTAAGGTGTGAAAACGAGGCATCAAAGGAGATAGAGGTCAAGGAAAATGTAGAATAGATCATTGTTAGATCGGAGGTGACAACAAGCATACAAAGATCAAATTTAATCAGCGGGATAGTCAGACTGGTGGGGTGGGAGATTGCAACCTTCACGTGGTCCACCCTGTTTCAACCAATGCAATCAACCCGACGTGCACAAACAAGATCACATAGAGCATGTTGACCTACAACTTTAGGCTGTGCACACCATACGCAAGAAGAAGTCAGACTGGGCAGAGAACTAGACAGGAGTGCTGGAGATAGATGGAAAGCAAGTAAGGTCTCAGCAACCGGGAGATCAGATAGGTTTAGATGGACTGAGCAGAGGTGTGCAGAGAAATGATCGTCGAGCTGGAGCTTGGTCTCGCCGATGTATAGGAGTCCGCATCTGGAACAGCGGATACAGTAGATGAGGTTGGAGGAGGTGCAAGTGAACCTCTGCTTCACCTGAAAAGACAGTGGGGGTCCTTGGACGGAGACAAGGAAGGAGGTATAGAGACCTATATGCATCTCCTGCGGTTGCAGGGGAAGGTAGCTGGGGAGGGGGTGGTTTGGGTGGGAAGGGACGAGTTAACCAGGGAGTTGCAGAGGGAATGGTCTCTGTGGAAGGGGTGGAAATGGGAAGATGTGGCTAGTAGAAAGGTGGCAAAATTATTAGAGGATTATGTGCTGTATGCGACGGCTGATGGGGTGAAAGGTGAGGACTAGGGGGACTGGTCAAGAGTGGAGTTGCTGGATATCGAGTAGATTTCCTGCATATGTCTGGGTATGAAACTTTCAGCCTTCCTATTAAAGTGATGTGCCAAAACGCAGCTGATGGAGACTTTATTTTTCCCTATGTAATCCTCACTTTCCTCACCTTGTCCATGAGGCTAGACAGTCAGTGGAAGGTTATGACCACAGGCAAATCACGGCACACCTTTTCACCCTTTGTCAGAATTAAATTTGAAGCTGGAGGTAAAATCTTAACAGATGTTCTTGTTAACTTGCACCAAGAGGATTAAGTGTAATGGCATTTCTACCGCTGCTTTGTCTGATCAGTTGATTACATAAAATAAATAATATAGGAACATGACATTTGGCTCTACTGGTCTCTGAGTCATACATATAATATGGATACAGGCCTTTGTCTCATTAAGTCCATGCTGACCGTCAACCACCCATTTGCAATAATGTTCCATTAATCCCATTTTTTAATTTAAATTTCTCCTCCCCATATTCTCATCAACTCCACCAATATTCTACCACCCACCTACAAACTGAGGACAAATTCCAATTGCTAATCACAGTTATAGCCACCAACGTGAGGCTCTTTGAGAGCGTTTGCAGGGGAATTGACCACTGTAAACACTACAAAGGCAGCATCCAAGGTCAGGATTGAACCCAATCTTTGCCACTGCTGCCCAATGAGAGGTGATCTTGCTGAAACATCAATTATTTGTAGGGAGCTTGACAGGTGAATGCTAAGAAGATATTTCTATCATAGGAAATGGTATGATCTTTCGAGTCAAAGAGATGATTTGATATTTTACTTTAATAGTTATGTTCATGAGTAGCTACCTACCCTATTTCTTTCTCAACTTTTCTAGCTTTTCCTTCAATGCATATAAATCCAATTCCAACTGCTGTCAAGCTTCACAATCAAATCTCAATGAATCCAATAATGACTGTCCTATATTTACAGATGTTAGTTTGCAATTCTTGCATACAAACAGACATCTGTTTTGTTTCTTCCATCAAATCTCTTAAAAATGGATGTACTTCCATTAGGTCAGCCTTCAGATTCTTTAGAATGTAGTCTGTTTATACTTTCCTTAAAAGTTATCATTGCTCAGTTTGTGCATCAAAATTGTAAAGCATTTTTGCATCTTCAATTTCTCAAAAATCAGAACTGTATAGATGTCTGAATTTGTCAAATGAACTAACAAATCCAGTGTAGGCAAAAATGCTGGACAAACTCAGCAGGTGAGGCAGCATCTATGGAGTGAAGGAAATAGGCGACGTTTTGGGTCGAGACCCTTCGTCAGACAAATCCAGTAGTGATACAAGAAACTGCAGATGCTGGTTTACAAAAAAAGGCACAAATGCTAGAGTAACATAGTGGTTCATGCAGCATCTCTGGATAGCACGGATAGATAATGTTTTAGGTCAGGATCCTTCTTCAGACCAACATTTTGTTTTCTACATTTCAGTTAAATTTCTTAAGAACTATGGCGCAGTAGAGCTGCTGCCTGACAGCACCAGAGACCCGGGAAACTAGCACCCCGACTACGGGTGCTGTCTGTATGGAGTTTGTACGTACTCTCTGTGACAGCATGGGTTTTCTCAGAGTGCCCAGTTTCCTCCCACATTCCAAGGACTTGCAGGTTTATAGGTTAATTGGCTTTTGTAAATTTGTCCCAAGGGTGTTGAACAGAACTAATGCACAGGTAATCGCGGGTTGGGGCAGACTCGGTGTGCCAAAGGGCCTATTTGCACACTGTATTTCTAAATTAAACTAAACACTAATTTCATTGGCAAATTAGCTTGCATCCTTACAGTTAAATTTTAAAATTGTTACTTTTAATGAAGTGATTCAGTAACTCGTGATTCCTTTGGTCCTCCAATGCATTTAGTCTATTATTTTGCCAAGAATAGATGACCTCCATTAGTTTTGTTTCAAAATGAAAATTCCATCACTTTTCTACAATGAAATTCAATTGCCAAGGATTAATTATGAGATGTGAAACCTATTGCTTTACAATGTGGCCTCTCAATACCATTTCAATTTCTGAAATGAAATTTGAGAAAGATCAATTTCTCATTTCCAAAATTGTGATTTCAGATTAACTATGCTCAATAGCTGACGATTCACTGGCCTCTGAGGTAGAAATATTCAAAGATGCACAATCCATACTTTACTCCTTTATTTCTTATCCCTGCATCTGACTCCTATTTATTGACTATAACTTTGCCTCAACACCACAATCCCAATCTAACTCCTTGACCTAGGAGTCAGTACTCCCTCTGAACTGGAACGTTGACATCCTGACCCATAGACCACAACAGAGAGGCTATGCGGCAAAACACCATCCATGATAAATCTCAACATCTTTTCCCTGCAAGGATGCAATGTCAGCCCTTTATTATGCTCCTTGTAACATAACAACTGTGCAGCTAAATTCTGCTCTAATTCCATTTACAAGTTTGTAGATGATTCTATTGTACTGAGCCAGATCTTGAACAATGATGAGATGAAGTACAGGAAGTAAAGAAAGAACTTGGTGACATCATATCAGACAACAATCTCTCACTCAATGTCAGCAAGATGAAGAAACTAGTTAAATAACTTCAAGAAGCGAGGTGATGCACAACTCAGTTAGCATCAATGGTGCTATAGTGGAGATGGTGGAGAGCTTCAAGTTTCTAGGTGCAAATATCACCAACAATTTGTTCTGGACCTACTGCATTGACGCTAGGACCAACAAAGCACATAAATATCTACTTCCTCAGAAGACTAAGAAAGTTTGCCACATATCTAAGGACCAATACCAACTTCTACAGATGCACCATAGAAAGCATTCTATTGGGATGCATCAAAGCTTGGTAGCACAACAGCTGTACCATGAATGCAAGAAATTGCAGAGAATTTGGATGCAACCCCAGTCTATCACACAAACCAGCCTTTCTCTCACCCCCATTGACTCCATTCACACTGCTGCCTCAGGAAAGCAAACAATATAACCAAGGGTCACTATCTACCTCTTTGATGATGCTCGGACTATCCTTGATCGGACTTGGCTGGCTTTACCTTGTACTAAATGTTATTCCCTTATGTAACTACACACTGTAAATGGATTGATCATGTATTGTCTTTCTGCTGACTGGTTAGCATGCAACAAAAGCTTTTCACTATACCTTGGTACATGTGACAATAAACTAAATTGAAACATTTTCACCCTGGTTATTCTTTCTTCTCCCATTTCCCATCAGGCGGCCATTTCCATTATCTGTTATCATTGAGTATGGGTCTGAAGCTTGATGTATTATTTGATTGAATAGCATCCAAACAAAGCTTTTCACTATATTACAATATAATTGTATCATTCTAGGTTCCCCAACCAAATGAAACTAGCTCTTGGCTACTTTGCAAAGCAGCTTCAGTATCTTCTATGATATAATGAAGTCACCTCTCATTCTTTTAAAACTCAGAGAATGTAGGCTATTTCTACTCAATATTTCTGTTTACCTGTGCTAGGTGCCAATCAATTATATGTAAGGCAGAGTCTCAAAAATAAGTATAAAGAAACCCAACTCTAATAGAATTTAGGCATGGTCTCATCAAAACCCTGTGCAATTGTCACAAATTATCAGAACATCAAAATTTTAGTTATTTTCGAAATTTAAAAAAAATCTTACTAGTCTTCTGAATATCTTCTTGCTTTTAGCTTCACATATCATTTTGCAATTTTTTTGCTGTGCTTGTATCACACCGAGCCTTTGATCATTAGCAATTGATCCTTTCATTTAAGTATTTAATGTAAATTGGGTCAATCAACGTGTTGTCACATCTCACTAGTTACATACAGTCAACACAGAAATTGCTTCTATTTCTGTACTTTGTTTTCTGTCAAGTTACTGGATGCTCTTTACATATCAATGTATTTACTCCAAATGGATTGCGGGACACTACCTTATTAAATGCTACACAATTAAAAAATCAATGTCATTTGGAGTAAATTGTGAAAACATGTCTAAATTCTGAGAACCATGTAGTTGGATGCATCGACCTACCTCTTCCAGTCGCAATGGTCACATCAGCAGACATGAGACGTTTCAGACAAAAAGTATATAGTACTACCATTCATCATACAAACTCCATTTACAGTTGCCGGGAAAGTTGTGTTAAGTTTACCTGGTTTAGACAAATTGATGTTCACTTACTGGGAAGCACACATATAACATTTCATTTATTGTATCCGTGTGATTTATAAGGTACATTCAACGCTACAAACTGCTGCGGGGCAGTTTTGAAAATTGGCTGCGATTAGTGGTTGCAACTTTGATCATTGTCATTTCAAATATATTCCTCCTTTGCCATGAATACTTCAATGGTGATCTTGCTGAATGCCCTACTCTAAAACAGCGAGACGGAATTTTGGAGGCAGGCCAACTGGGTAGTCAAAAAGCCTACTACTGCCGATGAAGGGCGAGGATGGATGCAGAACTTTGGAGAAAAAAAATCACCGAGGAACATTATTTTTAGATTGGAGGTAGCCTCCAATATTAAACCATACAGCGAAAATCAACTGGCAACGTTAACTCTGATATTTTTGCCACAAATTATTTCCAGCATTCTCTTGTTTTTGGATCGGGTTATTGTTTGCTGTGAAGGGCGTGTTTTGTGTTCCTATGGTTTCTGTAAACTTAGCTCACCACCGCGGATCTGACTCACGGGCAGGACTGTGCAGAGTGAGCCCTGGAACACTAGTTCCGACATTACATTTTACTATTTATTTTCGTATATCTCGTCTAATATTTACCTACAATTGTTTGATGTGTTTGTTATTAGCAGCAAGGAAGCATTCTGAATCCTTCCACTTCCTCTGGATAGGATGCCTAAAGGAAAGCATTGCAACCCGTGCACGCGAAACGATGGTCAATGGGTAGGGAAAAAATAGAAACAACATTTATCAAAACATTTCTATTGCGCAATTTTATTAAACAATGGAAGAAAATGTTAAGTAATGGTCCGGTTTGTTTGAGTTCGCATTAATTATTTTACCAATAATAAATTACAAATGAACTTTTATTTAACAAGTAACATTTAATTTTTAGGGTTTATTTTTTTGAAAATTCTAAATAAAGTTGAAAAGAAAATCCAAAATGGCATTACAATTTTTGTTCGTTAATAATATCTTGTAATTGGAGCATCTCTCTTAACACCATGATTTTACTTAACCTTTGGAGCCATTCATTTCATGCTAACTCATTTCTTTTAACAAAGGATTTTTTAAAAATATTTTGTGTGACTGATGCTGTCAATTACAACACTTCATCTAAGGAGCAGGGTCAAAAACTAAAGGCTTTAAAGTAAATTAACTACAATGGAGTGGATCTAGTTTTTTGTCATTGATATAGATATGTTAATATAAACAATTTAACTGCGTTATTGTTTCAACACTTGGCAGAAAAATGTGCACGCATCTATATAAATTAAGGCATTTCATATTCATCGTACAAGAGAATGACTTTAATAATGATAATGTATCATTTGATATTTGCATAAGCCTCTCACAAAGGCATACATTTTCTTATAAGCTTCTGTATTCCTTCTTTTGAAGCTTTATTTACCCTTTACCTAACCTAATGGAGGGACAAAGTATGTCAACAACAATGAGACATATTTGTATCATGGAACAATTTTCCCCCTCTTATGGTGCTGAATTACTTCTAAATTCAGAATAGTAATTTATGAATATTTTATTAATTGCCTAAGCATACGCTTTATATATATGGGTCAGGTCCTTACCCCTCCACCAAGGTTTTGTAATTGCAGCACTAATTTGCAGCGACTCTTATAACCTTCCAATTTAAATGTAATCAAGATAAACCCATGACCATGACCTCATTAGTGCAAGTGGCTGATCTTTTATCAGCATAATTGTTCCTCCGTATTCTGTTTAAACAGCATTGAACTGGTTTAATCCTTTGGGACAATGTTTTTTTACTTGCCACAGCTTGACCCATTTTAATTAATTTCAAGCACCTGTAATTATTGATTAACAATTTGTTAATAGCAAACTGTATTTCCATGTTCTAGATGTTTCCATTTTAATAAATGTTTCTTTACACTGTGAAAGTGTATATAAAATGATGTTTTGTATGGTTTATACCATCAAATTCTTTACACTGAGGTAATTTTATATATTATATATGTACGTACCCCTTCTTTATTGGAGTTACTTTTGAGTGCAAACCTAAAATCAATTTTTAAGGTTTTCTTATACAGGTGAACCAATTCCTTCCTTAGTTATATTAAATTAACGATCATAATACACCTGTAATCCCCCACAATTGGAGATTTCATGAAACTTATTTTGTAACAAGATGTTTGCACCTCTTCAAACGTACTTCAAGCCTTCTTTTCCCCAATTATATGGGTTTGGATAAGGCTATGTTGGATTATACCACTTCTGCCTTTGTTTTGATCCATTAATCAAATCTTTCATTGGATCATAGTTTTTCTCCCAAGTTTAAAGATCTTTGCCTTTGTTTTGATCCATTATCAAATCTTTCATTGGATCATAGTTTTTTCCCCCCAAAGTTTAAAGATCAGTAGTCTGTTCTTTTGTAATCAATATCTTTGATTTATCATAAGGCAGGTTTATTCCATAATAATCAGGGAGTTTAACATAACCTGATTTATATTGATCTGCGAATCTAGAGTGCAGATTTGGTAAATTATATATATTTCTTCCCATTGAGCTCCACAAACTGATGGCAATTTATTTTATTTTAAAAGTATTAGTTATTTGCACAACATTTTATTTTATTTTATTTTTCTTTTTGAATAGTAATGCCATGCACCAGTTTTGAAATACTTTGAAATTGTATTTCTTTATATCTCATATAATTTGAGACATGGATAGCATAAAACGGATTCACCATTGATTATCTTTATAAAACATAAAAGTTTTATCATATTCTGCTGTTTCAATCATTACAGCTTTGGTGAGTTTTTAGTTTCCATGTTTACTTTTCATGGCCTCACTCATCATTAGTTCTGCTGTTTTAACCATAACAGCTTTTAGTGAGAGACCAACTAATTTTGGTTTCCATGGTAATTTTCCATGGCCTCACTTCTTATTCAGGTGTTGTGCATACACCTGTGTATATATATATATATATATATATATATATATATATATATATATATATATATATATATATATTGGTGCTGTGGTGGGTACTTCATGACCAGCCACCACTATCAGTGCATTTTTAGGGTCAGTTTTTCCATTTTATTTTTTCACTGCCCTTGTTTTCTCCTGAGTTTTTTCCCCCTCAAGGAGACTACCTTCAGAAATATCTGAGGTAGATATTCCCACCATATTTCATCATATTTTTTCCTTTTTAATATGTGAAACCCCCTTAAGAAGGTTAGGGAATATTTCCATTATTTTCCGTCTGAAGGCCTTTATTAACTTTTTACATTATGGCCTTTCTGACTTATTTAAAATTCCCCCCCCACCCTGCCAAAGTTTGTGGAGCATCTAAACCTCCCTAACGTTTTTTAAACGGTCACCAGTTATCGGAAACCGGGCTCCGTAATTAATCTCCCGTCCCGATCGCTGGGTATTCCCCCGGGACGTTCTTTTTTAAACTCCGTTGTATTATACAGAGTATTTTTGTTTCTATTTTACTCTTTTATTTTATTTTTTGTTTTCAAATCCTGGTTCAATACACCAGGCACGGAGTTTTCCAGACCCTAAAAGTTTTTCAACTGCACTTACCTGCCGGTTCCGTACCTACCGCTGTCGACGAGCTAGCCTCTGCAGCTCTTCCTTCTGCCGTCAGCGTCGACGTAATGCCGTTCCAGCGCCAGACGGGGTTCTTCACGTAGTCACTCACGTGACTCCGAAGTAAAATGACCAAACTATGTCATCCACAGCAGATTTTGTAATATCATCTGGTTATTCACATTCCTGAGGCAAAGTATGGTCTTCCTCAACTTTTGTTAAGGTCACAGAAAATACGGGGAATGAGGGATTAACCTTTTGCAGTTGGAATGTTAAAGGTATCAATGAACCAATAAAAAGAGGAAAAATATTGACACACTTAAAGGCAATTAAAGCTGATGTAATTTATATTCAAGAAACTCACCTAAAGAAAGACGCTGAAAATAGGCTGAAAGCTAAATGGATAGACAAAATATATCACTCCTCCTTTACGCATAAATCAAGAGGCGTAGCAATATTATTTCGTAAAGGTACTTTATTTAAGCATACATCTACTATATCTGATAAAGATGGCAGATATTTATTGTGATAGGAGAAATAAACAGGGAAAAAAAATTGATTTTCGTTAATATCTATGGACCAAATTTTGACAGTCCTTTATTTTTTAAGAAAGTACTCAATATATTCGGAATTAACACATTATTAATTTGATAATTGGAGGAGATTTTAATTGTACATTAGACCCTTATTTAGATAGATTCTTCAAATCAAAGAAAAAATTAAAATCACATTACTAGTGATTTATTAAATGCATATATCCAAACGACTAACATTAAAGATGTTTGGAGAACAGAAAATCCTATGGTCGAGAATATTCCTTTTACTCGCCAGTACATAAAACTTACTCAAGAATAGATTACTTTCTGGTAGATGCAAAGCTTATTTCACTTACTTACGAATCTTAAATATCATAATATTATAATTTCAGATCATGCCCCATTAACATTTAAAATTAAAATAAATGGTAAAACAGAAAATCTAGGACAATGGAAACTTAACCCACAAATTTTAAAAAATAAAGCCACTCAGGAATATATTATTAACTCAGATTAAGATGTTTTTTGAAATAAATGATCAACCAGAAATATCTCGCTCTTTATTATGGGAAACATTTAAAGCATATCTTCGAGGAATTATGATTTCTTCACAAGCATTCCATAATAAAAAGATTCGGAAGGAACAACAGGACTTAGAAAGGGAGATTAAACAATTAGATATACAGAATGCAACAAAATCAGATATAATAATACATAATAAAATTGTAGCATTGAAGTATAAATTAAACAAAATATACACTGATCAAGTTTTAAAATATTACCAACATACTAAACAATTGCTGTTTGAATTCGGAGACAAACCCCAAAAATTATTGGCTCGACAATTAAGGAAAATTGAAGCTGAAAAAATTATACATAGGATTAAATCACAAAACGGTGAATTATTAATACAACCCAAAGATATTAATGAAAGATTTATGCAATATTATAAAAATCTGTATACTGCTAAAGCGACAGTAAATAAAACAGAAATAGATGCCTTTTTAAGTATATGTAACTTAAAAGAATTAGATTTACAAAATAGAGAACTATTAAATGCTGATATTTCAATAAAAGAAATACAAGAATCTATTAAATCATTAAAAAATGGTAAAACTCCAGGACCGGATGGTATAGGTTCGGAATTTTATAAATTTTTCATGATCAAATGGTCCCATATTTAAAATCATTATATGAACAGATATATACACAAGAGAAATTACCAGATACATTGAACGAATCTATTATAACACTTATACCTAAAATAAATAAAGATTTGGATGACTCAGGATCATATAGAGCAATTGCTTTATTAAATACGGATCAAAAAATTTTAACAAAGATACTAGCACAAAGATTAAGCAAAGTTGTTAACGAATTAATTCATCCTGATCAAACAGGATTTATACCTAAAAGATATTCTTCATATAATCTAAGACGGTTATTTAATATCATATATTCGAAAAGAAGTGATAAAAAAGACTTAGTAGTTATCTCGCTGGATGCAGAAAAAGCTTTTGACCAGGTGGAATGGCCTTATTTATTTTCGGTGATGGAAGCTTTTAAGCTTGGTGATAAGTTTACTACTTGGATTAAATTATTATATGCAAACCCAACAGCTAGAATAACAACAAACCATATGTTATCAACTAAATTTAGTTTATCTCGAGGTTGTAGACAAGGCTGTCCTTTATCACCTTTACTGTTTGCGTTAGCAATCGAACCTCTTGCCCAAAGGGTAGATTGCACCCAGAAATATATGGATATGATACTAAAGATACTAAGAATAAAATCTCGTTATATGCGGACGATGTATTACTTTATATCACTAAACCGGAAATAAGTATCCGTAATTTGTTAAAACTAATAACGGAATTTGGTTTAATTTCAGGATACAGTATTAATTGGAATAAAAGTGAACTTATGCCAATAACCATGAATAACTTACAGATATTACAACAATTTCCTTTTAAATAACAAATGAAAATATTAATATCTTGGTATTTTTTGTTACAAAAAGATTTGACTCTCTATTTAAGTCTAATTTCCCATTATTACTGAATAAATTAAATAAAAATATCTTATACTGGAAAAGTTTACCTATTTCAATGTTAGGTAAAATAACGCAATAAAAAATGATTTTTCTCCACAATTATTATATTTATTTCAATCAATCCCGATATATCTCTCTAAACATTTTTTTAAAAAGTAGACTCTATAGTCACTAACTTTATCTGGATTATAAGAACCATAGAATAAATAAAAAACACTTATGTAAAGCTAAAATAAACGGGGGTTTAGCATTACCAAATTTTATGTTTTATTATTGGGCAGTTAATATTAAAAATATGAATTTCTGGTTAGAAGAAACAGATAATAACCAAACTGGTTAAAAATGGAAAGAGAAGACTGTTTTCCATTTGAAATTAGCTCTATAATATTTGCTAATTTAATGTACCTAAGAAAATTTATAGTGAAAACTCGATAATAGAAGTGGAATACGTATTTGGAAACAAATAAAGAAAACATTAAAACTAAAATTTATACCGTTAGGTCTTACTATTGCCAACAATTTTACGTTTAAAACCCTCAACGATGGATAAGGCTTTTATACAATGGAAAAATAAAGGAATTTTAAATATAGGGGATCTTTATAAGGAAAATTTTTTTCTTTCATTTCAAGAATTACAACAAGCTTACGGGCTTCATAATAATGAATATTTCAGATACTTACAATCAGAAACTATATCTCTGCAAATACACAAGAATTCAGAAATAGAAAGAGTGAAATTTTAGATGAATGCTTGAATAAACATCCAAATACAGAAAAAATGATATCATACATTTACAATATTTTGTTCGAAAGTGATATTCCATCATCGGAAATACACAGACAGCGTTGGGAAAATGAATTAGGTCAAATAATAAGCCAGAAATATGGGAAGAAAGCTTACAAACACATACATACTGCTCGTTAAATGCTAAACATGCTCTTATACAGTTTAAAATTTTACATAGATTACATTACTCCAAATCTAAATTACATAATATATTTCCAAAATTATCGCCTATATGTGATAAATGTCAAATCTTAGAAGCAAATTGTCACATTCATTTACTAATTGTACGAAGATTGTAGAATATTGGAACGAAATATTTAAGATAATCTCGAATGTTGTTAATATTACTATGATTCCTGATCCAAAGTTAATAATACTTGGGAATACGGAAACGGAACAAATAATTACAAGGAATCAAAGAACTTTTATCGACTATTCTCTAATAATTGGGAAAAAATTAATATTAAAATTTTGGAAAGGCCCTGCATCCCCAACAATTAAAATGTGGAATACAGAAATGTCGGAGACACTTCACTTGGAGAGATTGAGACTTGTCCTTATGGATAGGTTAGATCTCTTCAAAGGGATTTGGTCTCCATACATTAAATATTTACAGGGGTCATAATGGTTCGGCGCAGGGACTTGACTGAGGCCTGATATCTGATGGATGAAGAAATACATATAATAAATCATGAATGTATCTCCTAGAATGGATTATTTAGTAATATTTTAATCTCATCAAAACTTTTCACATTTTCTTTTCTATTTTCTACTTTCTTTCTCTATCTTTCTATCTTTAACTAGGAAAAAAAAGTATAGAAACATATTACATATATTCTTAATATTAGTATGAATACACCTATTATTAGTTGTATGAAAATATTATAGATGTCTTAAATGTGTAATTATATAAATTGTGCATTTTAACTATATAATAATCTTGAAATATAATGTTAATAATAATACAAACACTCTTATATTATGAAAATATCATGAATATTATAGAAGTTTGGTTAAGATTGGGTATTATGTAGTTATATTAGGGGGATTTGTATTTGGTAATTAGAAGAAATATGTGTGGTATGAGAAGTGTGAGTATATTGCTTATTTTAGGAATATACTACATACACTCCCAATTATACAAAATTAATAACCAGGAAATGTATAATGGATAATAATATAATTAACACAAACAGTATCAATTGATAATCAATATTATATAATTTTGTATATTATATAATTTTCAATGCCGTATAAGAGTGTACTCGGTATATATTGTTTCTATAATAAAAAAAATTATTAAAAAAAAAAAAAAAAAAGTCACAGAAAAGTCCCAGTACAGGTTACCTTGATATATTGTCTGAGATGGATTCAGTTTAAACTTCATCTCTCCTTGGGATAAAATACAATGATTTCACCAGGCTGATGTCGGCAAGTAGAATATATGAAAACACTATTCCAGGAAATGTCAGAAAACTATTGGTCAATAGTTGGACTAGTGATCTATCAGATTATTGGTCAATAACTGTTGCAGGGCACATGTTTCTAGCAATATAAAGATCCCTTCCTTCCATTGCATTGGGATTTTCCCAAAAGTTCTAACCAAAACAGGTAAAAAATTGCAGCAGGTTCTTGATTGGTTGGGCAAGTGGGCTGAGGAATGGTTGATGGAATTTAATACAGAGAATTATGAGGTATTGCATTTTGGGAGCACTAACATGGGCAGAAATAAAGTGAACGGTAGGGCTCTGGGGAGTGTTACAGTGCAGAGGGATTCATGAGTACAGGTACATAGTTCGCTGAAAGTGGCATCACAGGTAGATTGGGTGATCAAAATGGCTTTTGGCTCATTGGCCTGCATCAGTCAGAGTATTGAGTAAAGAAGTTGGGAGGTCATGTTGCAGTTGTATATGACGTTGATGAGACCGCATTTAGAGTATTGTGTTCAGTTTTGAGCACCATGTTATAGGAAAGATGTTGTCAAGCTGTAAAGGGTGCAGAGAAGATTTACGAGGATGTTGCTAGGACTCGAGAGCCTGAACTATAGGGAGCGATTGAACAAGCTGGGACTTTATTCCTGGGAGCACAGGAGGATGAGAGGTGACCTTATAGAGGCTTACAAAATCTTGAGAGGAATAGAGGTAGAAACACACAGTCTCTTGTCCAGAGTTGGGGAATTTAAGGTGTTTAAGGTGATGTGGGAAAGATTTAATAGGAATGCGAGGGCTAACATTTCCATGCAAAGGATGTTAGGTGTATGAAATGAGCTGTCGGAGAAGGTAGTCGAGGTAAGTAATTGCAACGTTTAAGAAACATTTAGAAAGGTAAATGGATGGTACAGGTTCAGAGGGATATGGGCCAAATGCAGACTAGTGGAACTAGTGTAGAATGGACATGTTGGCCGGTGTGGGCAAGTTGGACCAAAGGGTCTGTTTCCACTCTATAATTCTATAGGTCATGTGGTACTGAGCTACTGTAACAACCCAAAACTTCTGAAATGCAAAAAAAAAGGTTTGATCCAAAAAACATCCAACTTGGTTGGCTTCTGCCTCACCTCACGAAACACCATGCCAGCAAAGTATTGGGTTTAATCGGTGGTTTATCAGCAATGTGTGTTCAAACATAGGGGCAGCAGTTGTTCTCTGGCTAATGTCTGGCATTTATGATTTCAACCAGATCTTGACATTTTATATGTAGATCAGGGCATCCTTTGGTCCATTTGAAAGGAACTCCCTTTGGACAATTTCACCTAACATTAGCATCTCACAATGCTAATTCAAAATTGTTATAATATTGCAAGAAAATGAATCCTACTGGGGAATTACAAGTATAATAGAAAGAAAGACCTGTATTCCTATAACATCTTTAACTTAACATTGAAGTACTTGACAGTCTTTCAACTCCTTTTGAGATATAGTCATTGTAATGTAGGAATCATTCATCCATTTGCACACAGCGAAATACCAAAAACAGTGATGAAGCAATTGACTTGATGTTTGTCTTTTGTGATGCAAGCTGAAATAACTATCTGTAGGACATGAGATAATACCCTACTTGCCATCGCAATAGTGCAAGTGATCTTTAATAATCACTTGAAAGAATCACAAGGCATCTTTCCATTTTGTAAACAAGGTATCGATGAATCGACAGGTATCGAGGTAACGACAGGAACCATCTTGTTTGATTTTGTTATGCCTGTTTGATATTGATCCATTACATCCCGGTGGCCTGAACATTGAAACTGGAGGAGCAGCACCTCATATTCCGCTTGGGCAGTCTGTATCCCGGTGGACTGAACATTGACCTCCAATTTCCGGTAGCCCTTGCTGTCTCCTCCCCTTCTCAGCTCTCCCTCAGCCCTCTGGCTCCCCCTCTTCCTTTCTTCTTCCCGCCCCCCCCCCCACCCTGCATCAGTCTGAAGAAGGGTTTCGGCCCGAAACGTTGCCTATTTCCTTCGCTCCATAGATGCTGCCGCACCCGCTGAGTTTCTCCAGCAATTTTGTCTACCTTCGATTTTCCAGCATCTGCAGTTCCTTCTTGAACATCCATTAGAACTCATTCGTTGTGCAGAAAAACACATTTGACATAGATGGTGCTTAAGACCTTTGATGTCTAAACACAATCGCTATTCATTTGCTTCCTTTGGCCAAAGTGTAAGATCCACTGAGCTATGCTTTGTGGTGAATTTGTGATAAAAATAAAAGGAGAAACTGTTAGATGGAGGTCTATACATATTTGAAGCTGAATTTTCAGTGACTCTATACTGAAGGTTTTCATCAGAACGTCTGGGTTAGGAAATTTGCAATGAACATCCCAGACTAATGCCGTTAACCAGCTACTTAAAGGTGCCCATCACTCCATAAGCAGTTTTCTTTATATTCTTTAGCAAAGATGCCATCAAATTTCTATTGAGGTACTCTGAAATGTTAAATAATAGTTGTTAGAAAGTGTTACCTATAAAATTTGATATCCATGGGCACTTTGGAATCTGTCCTGCAGCAGAAAGTGGACCTGGCAGGTTTACAATACTCCAGGACCTATGTGGTGGCTGATCTATTGTCATGTCTCATTAATGTAATGTGGAAAGTTAGTGTACATGAGAGGCTGTATTAATCTTAATTGAAAATGTGTGAGTGACTGCATTAATGGTGAAGATGGTGTTGCTAAGCATGTTTACTGCGTTAGATTGAATGGTGATTATGGTCAAGCACCAACAGATTTGAGGTCTCTGTCATCCAGTTACCCCGATACACCTGTAAGTAATGGACCTTATGGACATTGTTGTATACCTCATACATAAATAATAAGAAACTTGCCTGCATAAATTACTGAAGTTACAATAGAAACCCTTAGATTTAGTGATGCATTCCCATCAACATCAGAAATCCCCCCAACTAAAAGAAAACAGCAAACTGATAAACAAAATAAAAATATTCTATGTTGTGTGGTAGATTCTAATAATAGAGCATCAGTTTTCTTAATTTATCCGAATGTTGACTAAAGTTAGAATACTGTGGAAACATTTTCATCGTTCTATTACTGATATGCCATCAACAGGCCTTGCCTTCCCCAGCCCAACAATTCATGGGAAGTTATCATGAAAAGCAATTGATGTAAAATGTCAATTCTGTTCATGTCTTCAATGATGCTGCACAAATTGTTGAATAATATTTTCAGCACAATCAACTGACTATCATGATATGTAACAATAGGAGACATGTATAGACAATGCAAACTCCACATATATTCTTCATATGGGTCTTGAATCAGAAGAGTGATCCATTAGGGGTCTGTAAATAATTTTGAGCTGATTTTGAAAGCTTATTAAGCATTGCAATGACCCACATCCATTTGTTTCATAGTTTGCATCCTAATGATATAGTGCTATTGTCAGAAGAGTTCATAAATGTTCTGTTGTTTTAGTTTCCCCATCTAGATGTGCAAGAACCCACATTCACTGCTGTTTTGAAACCTACCAAAGGCAAATGTATTGCAATGCAAGAAAATAGTTTTTCTTCAATCCAGTTAAATGATAGATTACCATTATTGTTCAAAGTGCGTGAGAAGGTAAGAGGGTAAGCTTATTATTGAATGTGATATTTTTACCTCCAAGGCTAAGCCTTACATAAGAATGTTTTCTTTTGGGATAATATAACTAATTTATATTCCCGAACATTTCTCTGTATCTATTTGTGCTCACTGTTTTAAAAAGACCATTTTCAAAAACATTTGCCCAGTTATTATTTGTTCTGCCAAAATTAATACTTTGACACCTAATGCAAAGGGGGAAGTATTCCAAGTATTCTGATTGAGTTTTCAATGTAAATCTGATGATTAATTTAATACTTACAATTCACAATATTTCCCGTTTAGTTATGCTGTAATCCAATAAATGTGCTATTTCTTGATACCCCCATTGTATTTTATGTCATAACAGCTGGTGTCAAAATAGAGAATTCTTCTATTTCCTTATAAGACTGGATTAGGTTGTTCAATGATTTGGCTTTGACCATTAATATTAATGTCAAAGTTCATACTTTCTGCAGCTTGGTTAATACACAACAATGGCTGATTTGATAAATTGTGACAAAGGGAGGTACAGACTCAAAACAGATTCTCTATTTCCAAAAATAGAGAGTTGGTTGATAGGATTTGAAGTCCTTCAAAAAATGACATTTATTGTTTTCTCTTCTGTTTGCTATTATACTTTAAACATTCTTGATAAAGTTTTTGCCATTCATGTTATGTTATGGGATATTGATTGTCCACCCAAATAGACGGCTAGGACCTCAGTTTTGTATTGCATCTGAAGATATTAAGTCCAATTGCCTCAGGAGTGCATTGAAGTCCATGAGTTGGCTCAAACACTGACCTCCTGTGTGAATAAAACTGCATTGTTCCCATCACTGTAGATTGATGGTAAATCTTATGTACTCCTGAAACATGTATTTTGTTAGTATCCATTACAGGGGGATTTTCCATTTTCAGCACTTGATAACAAATACAGTTTGAGACACACAGGCGATCATCTTGACTTAGTAAGTATTTGACTTTTTTGAAGCTTTACAAACCATTCCATTTAATATATATTCATCATGTTTGGAATATAATTTTACTGACAGTATCGGTGCATTATTGAAATTACTTTCAACCTTTATAAAAAAGACTGACATTTATTTGAAATTCCAAACTTGTTTTTGGTTGAAGTTTGTGAAATTCTACGGGTCTTTTCTCCTCAAAGGTTCAAGCTTTCCTGCACCATAATTTTGTTGTATTGGCAGAGAACAGATAAAATTGAGTTAATGATGGAACTTAAAGCAGTCAAATTAAGTTCAAACTGGATCTGAAATTATTGGGGATTTTCTTTTAGAATTTGAGTCATACAGCATGGAAATAGGCCCTTCGGCTCAACTCCATGCTGAGCCAGATGCCCCATCTAAGCTCGTCTTATTTGCCATTGTATGGCCCATATCCCTCCAAACCATTCATCCATGTACCAGTTCAAGTGTCTTTTAAATGCTGATACAATGTTTGTCTTAACTCTGGCAGTTTGTCCCATATACTCACCACCCTCTGATTGAAAACCTTGGCCCACAGGTTATTAGTAAATCTTGCCCCTCTCACTTTAAACATATGTCCTCTTGTTTTTGATTCTCCTACTCTGGGTATTCACACTATCTATTTCCCTTCATGATTTTATACACCTCTATAAGATCAACCTTCAGCCTACTGCATTGCAAGGATTAAAATACTAGACTGCCAAACCTCTCCATATAACTCACCCACTCAAGTCCTGGCAACATCCTCATAAATCTACTTTGCACTCTTTCCAGTTTAATGACATCCTTTCTATAGCAGGGTGACCAAAACAGAACATAATAATCTAAGTGTGATCTCACCAATGTCTTGAGCAATCGTAACATAACAACCCAACTTCTATACTCAATACCCTGACTGATGAACACCAGTGTACCAAAAGCCTCCTTGACCACCCTATCTACCTGTGACGCCACTTTCATGGAACTATGTACCTGTATTACTAGATCCCACTGCTCTACCACACACCCCACAGCCTACCTTGGTTTGACTTCCCAATATGCAACACCTTGCACTTATCTGCATTAAACTCTATTAGCCATTTCTCAGCCCACTTGCTCCGTTGAGCTAGAGCCTTGTTGATATTAAGCTATTTAAAGCCTTGTTTGAAACAAAATAAACTCTGTTAACATTGCCTTCTTGTCATTTACTGCTCTTCAACATCACTCCTCTTCTCATTACCATTTGGACACCATTGTCCAAAACTATATATTTGTCTCCCATTGGGAGAGATAAAGCATGGAAACACACCATTTGCCCACTGAGTTCCTGAGACCATCAATCACTCATTTACACTATTACTACAATCCCATTTTCATCACTTCTCACAGATTCTCCAACTCATCCACACAGTAGAGGAACGTTAAAGTGTACACTTAAGCTATCAATCCTCACATCTTTGGAACAGGGAGGAACTGTTTACCCCAGGCTTAATCCACACAGTTACAGGAGAACATGCAAACTCTACGAAGATAACTCCCAAGATCAGGATCAAACCTGTGGTTCAGATGCTGTGAGCATCCAACCAAATATATTAGAAGATCTATCTCAATTTCTGTAACATTTTCTATCTCAGCCCTTGCCTGAGTTATGAACAGATAAAATTATCATTAAAAACCCTTATAACCCTAGACTATTCCAATGCACTCCTGGACAGTCACCATTTTCAATAAATATTACATCATGCAAAATTCTGTTGCTCTTGTCCCTCACATTAAGTGCCAATCAGCTAAATGCCTTGGTCAATGACAAACCCAGTCTCCTTATATGAGATGACAACTGTGATTTAAAACAAACTTGTCCTTGTTTTCAAATGGTGCCATAGTCTTGATGCATTTCTCCAGTAATACAAGTCTCAGAGATATCTGTCCTCCTCCAGTTCTGATTTCACACCTCCCTGATTTTAATTGCTCCACGATAGACATCTGTACATTCAGACTCAAGCCGCAGGCTCTGAAATGTCATCCCTAAACCTCCCTGCCTCTTTACCCATTTCGCCTTATTCCTTTAAGATCTATTTCTTTCATAAAGCTTGATGTTTAATATTTTCCTTTCAGGCTTGGTGTCACGTTGTTAATATTCACATGAAGTATAATATGCTATTATATGATACCATTTGTATAGCATAATGGGTTTCTTATACTACATCAGAGGTGCTACATAACTGGAACTCATTGCTCTCCTTGTAAAGTAACTTGGGCCATTGCCATGCATTATATAAATATACAGTCCATTCAGAAAGTATTCAGACCCCTTCACTTTTTCTACATTTTGTTATGTTACAGCCTTATTTTAAAATGGATTAAATTATATATTTTTTTCATCAATCGACACACAATACCCCATAATAAAAAAGTGAAAACAGGTGTTTAGACATTTTTACAAAGTAATGAAAAAGAAAAAAACTGAAATATCACATTTACATTAGTTTTCAGACCCTTTACTCAGTACTTTGTTGAGGCCCTTTGGCAGCGATTACAGCCTCAAGTCTTCTTGGGTATGACGCTACCCAAGGGTAGGGTATTTGGGTAATTTTTCCCATTCTTCTCTGCAGATCCTCTCAAACTCTGTCAGGTTGGATGGGGAACGTCAATGCACAACTATTTTCAGTTCCTTCCAAAGATGTTCAATCGGGTTCCAGTCCGGGCTCTGGCTTGGCCACTCAAGGACATTCGCAGCCTGGTCACAAAGCCACTCCTGCATTGTCTTGGCTGTGTGCTTAGGGTCGTTGTCCTGTTGGAAGGTGAACCTCCGCCCCAGTCTGAGGTCCAGAATGTTCTGGAACAGGTTTTCTTCAAGGATCGCTCTGTACTCTGTCAATCTTTCCCTTGACCCTGACTAGTCTCCCAGTTCCTGCCACTGAAAAACATCCCCACAGCATGATGCTGCCACCACCATGCTTCACCGTAGGTATGGTAGTGGCCAGGTGATGAGCGGTGCCTGGTTTCCTCCAGACGTGACGCTTGGCATTCAGGCCAAAGAGTTCAATCTTGGTTTCATCAGACTAGAGAAACTTGTTTATCATGCCTTTTGGCAAACTGCAAGCGGGCTGTCATGTGCCTTTTACCAGAGAGTGCCTTACGTCTGGCCACTCTACCATAAAGGACTGATTGGTGGACTGCTGCAGATGTAGTTGACCTTCTGGAAGGAACTCTGGAGCTCTGTCAGAGTGACCATCGAGTTCTTGGTCACCTCCCTGACCAAGGCCCTTCTCCCCCGAAAGGTCAGTTTGGCCAGGCGGCCAGCTCTAAAAAGAGTCCTGGTGGTTCCAAAGTTCTTCCATTTAAGATTATGGAGGCCACTGTGCTCTTCGGGACCTGCAATGCTGCAGAAATTGTTTTATACCCTCACCAGATCTTTGTCTCGACACAATCCTGTCTCGGGGGTCTAAGGACAATTCTTTCATCTTCGTGGCTTGGATTTTGCTCTGGCATGTACTGTCAACTGTGGGATCTTATATAGACAGGTGTGTGCCTTTCCAAATCATGTCGAATCAATTTAATTTACCACTGGTGAACTCCAATGAAGTTCAATAAATCCGCAGAGGCAGATGGTCTGCGTCCCACGGTACTTAAGGAAGTGGCTCTAGAAATCGTGGACGCAATGGGGATCATTTTCCAATGTTCTGTAGATTCAGGATCAGTTCCTATGGATTGGAGGGTAGCTAATGTTATCCCACTTTTTAAGAAAGGTGGGAGAGAGAAAACAGGGAATTATAGACCAGTTAGCCTGACATCGGTGCTGGGGAAGATGCTGGAGTCAATTATAAAAGATGAAATAGCCGAACATTTGGATAGCAGTAACAGGATTGGTCCGAGTCAGCATGGATTTACGAAGGTGAAATCATGCTTGACTAATCTTCTGGAATTTTTTGAGGATGTAACTAGGAAAATGGACTAGGGAAAGCCAGTGGATGTAGTGTACCGGGATTTCAGAAAGCATTTGATAAGGTCCCACATAGGAAATTAGTGGACAAAATTAGTGCACATGGTATTGGGGGGGGGTAGGGTATTGACATGGAGAGAAAATTGGTTGGCAGACAGGAAAAAAAGAGTAGGGATTAACAGGTCCCTTTCAGAATGGCAGACAGTAACTAGTGGGGTGCCGCAAGGCTCGGTGTTGGGACTGCAGCTATTTACAATATATATGAATGATTTAGATAAAGGAATTAAAAGTAACATTTGCAAATTTGCAGATGACACAAAGCTGGGTGACAGTGTGAACTGTGAGGAGGATGCTATGAGAATGCAGGATCACTTAGACAAGTTGGGTGAGTGGGCAGATGCATGGCAGATGTAGTTTAATGTGAATAAATGTGAGGTTATCCACTTTGGTAGCAAAAACAGGAAGGCAGATTATTATCTAAATGGCATTGTTGGGAAGAGGGGAAGTACAACAGGATCTGGGGTCCTTGTTCATCAGTCAATTAAAGTAAGCATGTAGGTACAGCAGGCAGTGAAGAAATCGAATGGCATGTTAGTCTTCATAACAAGAGGAATTGAGTATAGGAGCAACGAGTTCCTTCTGCAGTCGTATAGGGCCCTAGTGAGACCACACTTGGAGTATTGTGTGCAGTTTTGATCCCCTAATTTGAGGAAGGACATTCTTTCTATTGAGGGAGTGCAGCGTAGGTTTACAAGGTTAATTCCCGGGATATGCTGAGAGAATGGAGCGGCTGGGCTTGTATACCCTGGTGTTCAGAAGGATGAGAGGATATCTTATTGAAACATATGATTATCAAGGGTTTGGACATGTTAGAGGCAGGAAACATGTTCCTGATGTTGGGGGAGTCCAGAACCAGGGGCCACAGTGTATAAATAAGGGGTATGCCATTTAGAACAGAGACGAGGAAACACTTCTTCAATGTGATATTTCAGTTATTTCTTTTTAATTACTTTGCAAACATTTCTAAACACCCGGTTTTGCTTCTTCATTCTGGGGTATTGTGTGTAGATTGATGATAAAAAAAATGAATTTGATCCGTTTTAAAATAAGGCTGTAATGTGACAAAATGTGGAAAAAGTGAAGGGTCTTAAGACTTTTTGAATGCACTGTATATAGTGTTTTCAGTTGATTTGCATACAATATTCAAATTCTGACATATACACATGCCAACAATATACTGTTTTCTCCTGTAAGATGGCTGTAACCCTTTCCTCAATGTCCACTATTGCCTTCTTTCAATAGCTATGGAACAGCATAAAGTTAAACATTCCTAAATATTAAGTTTAAAATTCCTAAATATTACTTGGTGTTGTTATTTTTTTTTTAATGCCATTATTTTTGTTTTTTATTACAATAAGATTTATAAGAAGTTAAGCTATGCTACTACAATTTTGCCATAATATTATTTCCCCAAGGTGCTGATTTGCTTCGTGTACCAGTTGAGTAATCAATAATTTATAATAACTAACTCTTCATGTGAAGTGACATCTTTTCCCAATTGTTTTGATTCCTTTGAACATAAACTTCTGTTGCGGCTATTTTGAACATAATGCTCATTGAAACAGTACAACATTCTCTGTACTATTATATTAAAATCACATACTTTGATTGCCTCATATCATATTTCATCATGATTTTTTCACGTTTCCTGTTAAGAAAACAGCAAGACATTATGTCAGCATTCCCCACGTGTGAATCAGGCAGAGTTTCAGTTGTGATTTAAAGATCAAAGATTACAGTCTTTTGCATTTGGGGTAGGCAGCTCTGGAAGGATGATTGCATGGGATCCAGCGAGTGGAAGTCATAGAGTGATACAGTGAGGAAACAGGCCCTTCGGCCCAACTTGCCCCCACCAGCCAACATGTCCCAGCTACATTAATCGTACCTGCCTGTGTTTGGTGCATATCCCTCCAAACCTGTCTATCCATGTACTTGTCAAACTATTTCTTAAATGTTGGGATAGTCCATGCCTCAACTACCTCCTCTGGCAGCTTGTTACATACACCCACCACCCTTTGTGTGAAAAAATGATCCCTCAGATTCCTATTAAATTTCTTCCAATCATCTTAAACCTATGTCATCTAGTCGTCAATTCTTTAGCCCTATTCTGGGCCAAAGAATCTGTACATCTACCCGATCTATTCCTCTCATGATTTTATACACCTCAATAAGATCACCCATTCTCCTGCGTAATTGTTTTGATTAGTTTAGAGATACAGTGTGGAAACGGATCTTTCTTCCCACTGAGTCCATGCCAACTAGCGATTATCTGTACACTAGCTCTATCCTACTCACTGGGAACAGTTTACGGAAGCCAATTAACCTACAAACCTGAAACAGGCACAAAGTGCTGGAGTAACTTAGTGGGTCAGGCAGCATCTCTAGTGATGTTTCGGGTCGGGATCTTCAGACAAAGTAAGGGGAGGGAACCGGAGACAAGTGGAGGTAACTGCATTTGGAATGTGGGAGCATGGGGAATGTGAAACCAGAGCACCCTGAGAAAAAGTACACGTTCACAGGGAGAATGTACAGACAGCACTCGTAGTCAGGATCAAATCCAGTTGTCTGGCACTAAGGCAGCAACTTTACCACTGCGCTACTGTGCCATTTTAAATTGGTGCTTTTGTTATGTTCAGCAGCAGCTCCAAAAAAAAATAGCTGCAATCAAAGGGAAATGGCCCATACCTGCACATTTTTCTCATTATTAGTGACCGTGACAGTCACTGTTAAATTCTTCTGATTAAGTCAAATATAGAATTTTATAAATACAGACTTAATAGTAAATTTTACTTCGGAATCACGTGAGTGACTACGTGAAGAAGCCCCGCCAGGCGCATGCGCGTCATTGCGTCGACGCATGTCGCACCGACCTGCTGGAGAGCGCAGCTCCACCAGCAGGTAAGTGGTAACCCGCAGGTAAATCAATATTCTGCCTTTCCTGTGAGTGTTTTCTAAACTCTGTAAGTCTGGCTCGCAGAGCCAGCCAGAGTTGCTAAATATATATTGTTAAATTGCGGTAATGGAGTGGAACGCGCGGGGACCGCGGTTACCGCTTTTAGATTGGGTCGGCAGATAACGGCTGCTCTAAAGCCGACTCCCGCTATTACCGCTATTTAGATCTGGTTTGGAGATAACGGCTGCGCTAAATACCCGCTACTGTTTTACTGCAGCTGAAATGAAATTTTAAAAAAATGAAAAAATGAAATGCTAACTTTATTCTCAACTATCTCCATCAATTTCCAGTGCTTCAAGGCACTCAGAAATATCAAACTAAAGTACTCTCAGGCTCATTTGTCTCATGAGTCTGTTGATATGCAAGACTCCCTCTTAATTTAAAGGTTGGGGAAAATGCTCCAAATTTAAAGAGCCATGGAAAATTTCAATTGGGGTTGAATGCCCTAGGATTCCCACACAGCCTCTCGCAGAGGTCCATACAGCAAAGAAGAAAACATCGCTTATGGATAACAGTGGGAATCATCCTCTCCAGCACCTTGTTTAGGGCTGGATGAGACCTCCCTAGAGCAGGACTCAGGAGAAGCAGGGCAGAAGGAGTCTGACCCTGAAGCTGGTGTCACTGCTTATGTGCACACACCAGCGCATACGAGCCATGCTCCAGGTGTCCCGGACGTAGCGTTAAACTTCGCTAAACCCGGAAGGGACTGGTGAGGCTATCGAGAAAACTCTAGCCGCCAATGTAAATTACATGGGTTCTCACCAGCTCCAGGATACGTTCATGGAAGACTGCCACACGTTATAAAACACCTGTAAAGTGTGCTTCACTCAAAATGCCCACCGTGAACTCGGAAAGGGCACAAATGAGTGCAACGATGCGGGGACAAGAAGTGAGATTTCAACGCGTCCTCAAGTTGTTGGCAGCAGGCATTTGGGTAAGGTCCAGGGGGCACCGATATCTATTACTCAACAAGATATGCTGGCCTGTTCTGCAACGCCTACATTGAACCCGAAGTTGTGGCTCTATGCAGGTCCACCAATATCCAAGCCCAGATTATTTATTTGGGGTGGACCTCCTCGAACAAGTCAAGGACCTGGAGGAACATGCCAAAACAATCCGTCTCACGAAGACATACGTGTTGCATCCAGGCTAAATCACCAATTGCTTAAATATGTTTCATGGGAACCGGGTCCAGGAGCAGTAGGGGTGGATGCATTCTCGCTACATTGGGGACGTACTTCGTTTATGCTTTCCCCATTCCCTGATTAGGCAGTGTCTCACCAAAATAGAGCAGGACTCCACCTCAGGCGTTTTGGTGGTTCCGGACTGGACTACAGAGCCATGGTTCCCATTGGTGCTCAGAATGATGACTCAGCCATTCATGACTGTCCCCAACTGCAGTAATTCGTTGGTACATCCAGTAACAGAAGAAAGTCATCCGTTACATGATCATATTAATTTGTTGATCTGCAGCTTCTGACCAGACCGTTCCAAGGCTTTGGACTGTCGAATAGGACCATGGATGTCATAACTGCAGCTTGGAGAGATAGCACTAAGAAACTATATGTGTCTCATATTAAGAAATGGGAGATGTTTACAGTCAGATATATTTGATCATACTGCAAGCATACCGGATGTATTGGAGTTCCTTGCTATGTTGCATTTTTGATGAACACTTAACTTATAGTGCCATTAATAGTACTCAGAGTGTTTTGTCCTCCTATTTAGGGCAGTTTCAGAACAACAACCTATTGGGTCTCATCCATTAGTGTCCCGATTCATGAGGGGAATTTTGTAACACAAATCCTCATAAACCTAGATATACAGAAATCTGGGATATCAGTATAGAACTCACACTGCTTCGGCAATGGGCTCCAATTACGTCATTGTCTTTATAGAAGTTAACACTTAAAGTCATTAAGCTCATGGTGCAAGTATTAGCAAGTATCAAAGAGTGCAAACATTGCAAAGTTACGACTAGATAGCATGTATTCTTCTGCAGATAAAATTGCGTTTTATGTGTATGATTTAATCTAACAAAGCAGGCCAGGAATGGCCGGAACCAAAGTAAGTTTAAAGCATACCCTGTTGACCAAAGGTTATGTGTAGTTAAGCACCTGAGTCAATATATCGAGGTAACTTAGAGTCTCAGAGGCTCTGAGACAGCAATGCTCATCAGTCACAAAAAACGTCATAAGAGGTGTCAGTATAAACTATTTCTAGACGGTAAAACAGGTTTTGGATTCCGCTGGAGTAGACACTCATGTGTTTAAATCTCACTCCACCAGGGCAGCATCAACATCCGCAGCAAAGCTACAGGAAGGCCTAAGGAATCAACTTTTCTAAAATTATGATAAACCTGTCCTGACAGTGCCAGGGTTTGGGCATGCTGTTTTGGTTGATTTGATTTGCTTTGTCTTCATAAATTTCATTTGTAATTTCCCTTGGAATAGAGGGGTTATGAGGACTTCTGGTGGTGCCATCGAGTGAGTGGAACTCGCGCCATTCAGCTCCGCTAAAAATTGTATAAAAAACGGGGGTAAAAAGGGTTAACTGAAACTACTCGCCAGAGGAGAACGGGTGTGAACGGTTCCGGTAGCGATAAAAAGGTGCGTGACGTCATCAGGCGCGCGACTTTACTAAGAAAATGTCGATGCATCGGTCCCTCCCCACCAAGTGAAAAAGCTTGTGAAAAAGGAAGTAGGCCTCACTGGAGCCGCGGGCTCGAGTTCGAGTGCCTCCCAGGAAGATATTTTAAAGATGGATGATCTCAAAAAAAATATTATGGGTGAGCTAAAAATGCATAAGGATATGAAAAAAGAATATAAAGAGGAAATAAAGACTTTACATAGATACATAGAAATTAGGTGCAGGAGTAGGCCATTCAGCCCTTCGAGCCTGCACCGCCATTCAATATGATCATGGCTGATCATCCAACTCAGTATCCCGTACCTGCCTTCTCTCCATACCCTCTGATCCCCTTAGCCACAAGGGCCACGTCCAACTCACTCTTAAATATAGCCAATGAACTGGCCTCAACTACCCTCTGTGGCAGAGAGTTCCAGAGACTCACCACTCTCTGTGTGAAAAAAGTCTTTCTCATCTCGGTCTTAAAGGATTTCCCCCTTATCCTTAAGCTGTGACCCCTTGTCCTGGACTTCCCCAACATCGGGAACAATCTTCCTGCATCTAGCCTGTCCAACCCCTTAAGAGCTTTAAGAGCTGAGATTTTGGTGTATCATGAAAATTTGAAAGAAGAGTTCAAAAAAGAAGTTATAGCCATTGTAAAGACTATGATGGACGAATGGAAAGATAAAGCGGGTACTGATTTGCAACAACAGTTGGATGACGTAAACCGTAAAACTGGTGAGATGGAGTTGCTGCTGGATACCAAGTTAGAACCTATTAAAACCTCACTTAACCAACAAAATGACGTAATAAAAGAATTGACTGAATCAGCGGAGAAGCGTCTTGCCGAGAACAAGCGTTTATCAGAATTATTACAGATAGATCATCAATGAAAAGGAAAACCACTTCTAAGTCAAGTACACTTATAAATTATTTTATTAACACAGCATATGTTAAGGATATCTGGAGAACAGATAACCCATCTGGTCGAGAATATTCATTTTTTTCCCCTGTATTCGGAACCTATTCAAGGATAGACTGTTTTTTAATAGATTCAAAACTAATCCCATTTACATATGACTCAAAATATAATATTATTATCTCAGATCATGCTCCATTAACATTTAAGATAAAATTAAAAGATATAACTATTAAAACCTCTAACTGGAGACTCAACCCCCAAATATTAAATGATAAGGCTTGTTATGATTACTTGATAAAACAGATTAAATTATTTTTTGAAACTAATGACAAACCTGGAATTTCACCATAACTGCTTTGGGATAATATCAGCACACGCATACTTTAGTAAGGAAAATCGAAAGACTCAACAAAAGTTGGAAAATGGAATAAAAGAATTAGATATTGAAAATGCAATATCCCCTTCAAATGGGCTAAGTAATAAAATTGCATCATTAAAATATAAGCTAAATAAAATATATTCAAATCAGATTATTAAACTTTTTCAACGGACTAAACAAGTACACTTTGAATTTGGGGATAAACCACAAAAATTATTGGCACGCCAGCTTAGAAATTTACATGAGGAGAAAATTTACATAAAATTAGATCTGAACAAGGAGAAATATTGACTTTACCAAAAGATATCAATCATACATTTTTACAATATTATCAAAATCTTTACTCATCTAAACTAGCAGGACAATCAGATGGAATGGAAACATTCCTACAAGAATGTCATATTAATAATTTGGATCAGGAGGTAGAGACTTGTTAAATGCTGATATATCAGTAAAAGATATTGAAGAATCTTTTTTCTTGTGAGAGGCCCACAGGACCCGTTGGAAGAGAAGGAGGGGAGGAGCGACACCCGACCGGTAAGGTTTAAAATCAAGCGCGGGGCTTGTTTTCCTCAGAGGCCCACAGGAGCCGTTGGAAGAGAAGGAGGGGGAGGAGCGACACCCGACCGGTAAGGTTAAAAATCCAGCGCGGGGCTTGTTTTTACCTAAATCCATAACGTTCCATTCGGAGAAGTGATTTTTTTGAGGAAGCCGCTGATTGGTGGGAAGTGGACTAGGGTAAGCAGCTGATTGGTGGGAAGTGGACTAGGGTAAGCAGCTGATTGGCGATCAGATTTCAGCAGTTTGTAGTGTACTTTGTATTATGTTGATATTGTATCCTGTGTAAGGGGGGAGTATGAAGGCCAGGGTAGTGTACTGTTCTGGATGTCAGATGTGGGAGGTCAGGGAATCTGATAGCCCTCCAGACATCCACATCTGCGCCAGGTGTGTTGAGATGGGGCTCCTAAAGGACTGTGTTAGGAACCTGGAGCAACAGCTCGATGACCTCCGTCTGGTCAGGGAGAGTGAGGAGGTCATAGAGAGGACCAACAGGGAGGCAGTCACTCCCAGACCACAGGAGGCAGACAAGTGGGTCACAGTTAGGAAGGGCAAGGGGCAGAGGCAGGGGGTAGAGAGCAGGGGGTAGAGGTAGGGGACAGCCTACCTGGGGGCAGCAACAGCGGCCGGGTCTCCGACACAGAGACCGGCCCTGATGCTCAGAAGGGTAGCAAAAAGAGGAGGGCAATTGTAATAGGGGACTCTATAGTTAGGGGGTCGGATGGGCGATTCTGTGGACACAGTCAGGAGACCCGGATGGTAGTTTGCCTCCCTGGTGCCAGGGTCTCGCATGTGTCGGAATGTGTCCAAAAGATTCTGAAAAGGGAGGGAGAGGAGCCTGATGTTTTGGTACACGTAGGTACCAATGACATAGGCAGAAAAGGAGACGAGGTCCTGAAGGGAGAATTTAGGGAGTTGGGGGGAAAGTTAAGGAGAACGACCAAAAGGGTAACGATTTCAGGATTACTGCCTGTGCCGCGTGACAGTGAGCGTAGGAATGAAATGAGGTGGAGGATAAATGCGTGGCTGAGGGACTGGTGCAGTGGGCAGGGATTCAAGTTTCTTGATCGCTGGGACCTCTTTTGGGGAAGGCATGATCTGTACAAAAAGGATGGGTTGCACTTGAACCCGAGGGGGACCAATATCCTGGCAGGGAGATTTGCAAAGGCTACTGGGGAGACTTTGAACTAGAAAGGCTGGGGGGAGGGAATCGGGTAGAGGGGGCTAGGGGACAGGGTGTGGGGGCAAGAGGCAGAGAAGGGAAGCACTCGGACCCAAAATATAGTGGAGAAAGAGGAAAAAGATAATAGACAGAGAATAAGGGATGGTGGGTTTCTAAAATGTGTATATTTTAATGCTAGGAGCATTGTAAGAAAGGTGGATGAACTTAGAGCCTGGATTGACACCTGGAAATATGATGTTGTGGCAATCAGTGAAATATGGTTGCAGGAGGGCTGTGATTGGAAACTAAATATTCCAGGATTTCGTTGCTTCAGGTGTGATAGAATTGGAGGGACCAGAGGTGGAGATGTTGCATTGCTTGTCAGAGAGGATATTACAGCAGTGCTTTGGCAGGATAGATTAGAGGGCTCGTCTAGGGAGGCTATTTGGCTGAGAAGTGGGAACGGTGTAGCAACACTTTTAGGGGTGTATTATAGACCGCCAAATGGGGAGCGAGAATTGGAAGAGCAAATATGTAAGGAGATAGCAGATATTAGTAGTAAGCATAAGGTAGTCATTGTGGGAGATTTCAATTTTCCAAAAATAGACTGGGAAACACATTCTGTAAATGGGCTGGATGGTTTGGAGTTTGTAAAATGTGTGCAGGATAGTTTTTTGCAGCAGTACATAGAGGTATCGACCAGAGAAGGGGCAGTGCTGGACCTCCTGTTAGGAAATGAGGCAGGTCAGGTGACGGAGGTATGCATTGGTGAGCACTTCGGGACCAGTGATCACAATACCATTAGTTTCAATATAATTATGGAGAGAGTCAGAACTGGACCTAGGGTGGAGATTTTTGATTGGAGAAAGGCTAACTTTGAGGGAATGTGTAAGGATTTAAAAGGAGTGAATTGGGACACTTTGTTTTATGGGAAGGATGTAGAAGAGAAATGGAGGACATTTAAAGGGGAAATTGTAAGAGTACAGAATCTTTATGTCCCTGTTAGGTTAAAAGGATATAGTAAAAATTGGAAAGAGCCATGGTTTTCAAGGGAAATTGGACATGTTTCGAAAAAAGAGAGATATCTACAATAATTAAAGGAGGCATGGAGTAAATGAGGTACTAGAGGAGTATAAAGAATGTAAAAAGAATCTTAAGAAAGAAATTAGGAAGGCTAAAAGAAGATATGAGGTTGCTTTGGCAAGAAAGGTGAAAGTAAATCCAAAGGGTTTCTACAGCTATATTAATAGCAAAAGGATAACGAGGGATAAAATTGGACCATTAGAGAGCCAGAATGGACAGCTATCTGCAGAGCCAAAAGAGATGGGGGAGATATTGAACAATTTATTTTCTTCGGTATTCACCAAGGAGAAGGATATTGAACTCTGTGAGGTAAGGGAAAAAAGTAGAGTAGCTATGGAAACTATGAGATTCAAAGAGGAGGAAGTACTGACACTTTTGAAAAATATAAAAGTGGATAAGTCTCCAGGTCCTGACAGGATATTCCCTAGGACATTGAGGGAAGTTAGTGTAGAAATAGCAGGAGCTATGACAGAAATGTTTTAAATGTCATTGGAAACGGGAATAGTGCCGGAGGATTGGCGTACTGCGCATGTTGTTCCATTGTTTAAAAAGGGTTCAAAGAATAAACCTAGCAATTATAGACCTGTTAGTTTGACGTCAGTGGTGGGCAAATTAATGGAAAGGATACTTAGAGATAATATATATAAGCATCTGGATAAACAGGCTCTGATCAGGAACAGTCAACATGGATTTGTGCCTGGAAGATCATGTTTGTTAAACCTTCTTGAATTTTTTGAAGCGGTTACTAGGGAAATTGATGAGGGTAAAGCAGTGGATGTTGTCTATATGGATTTCAGTAAGGCCTTTGACAAGGTTCCCCATGGATGGTTGGTTAAGAAGGTTCAATCTTTGGGTGTTAATGGCGGAGTAGCAAGATGGATTCAACAGTGGCTGAATGGGAGATGTCAGAGAGTAATGGTGGATTGCTGTTTGTCAGGTTGGAAGCCGGTGACCAGTGGGGTGCCTCAGGGATCTGTGTTGGGTCCACTGTTGTTTGTCATGTACATCAATGATCTGGATGATGGGGTGGAAAATTGGATAAGTAAGTATGCAGATGCTACTAAGATAGGTGGTGTTGTGGATAATGAAGTAGATTTTAAATGTCTACAGAGAGATTTGGGCCATTTGGAAAAGTGGGCTGAAAGATGGCAGATGGAGTTTAATGCTGAGAAGTGTGAAGTGCTACATCTTGGCAGGACAAATCAAAATAGGACGTACATGGTAAATGGTAGGGAATTGTTGAACAGAGAGATCTAGGAATAACTGTGCATAGTTCCCTGAAGGTGGAATCGCATGTAGATAGGGTGGTAAAGAAAGCCTTTGGTGTGCTGGCCTTTATAAATCAGAGCATTGAATATAGGAGTAGGGAAGTAATGTTAAAATTGTACAAGGCATTGGTAAGACTAATTCTGAAGTATGGTGTACAATTTTGGTCGCCTAATTATAGGAATGATGTCAACAAAATAGAGAGAGTACAGAGGAGATTTACTAGAATGTTGCCTGGGTTCCAGCAACTATGTTACAGAGAAAGGTTGAACAAGTTCTTTGGAGCGCAGAAGGTTAAGGGGGGACTTGATTGAGGTCTTTAAAATGATGAAAGGGATAGACAGAGTTGACATAGATAAGCTTTTCCCATTGAGGGTAGGGAAGATTCAAACAAGAGAGCATGACATGAGAATTAAGGGACAGAAGTTTAGGGGTAACGCGAGGGGGAACTTCTTTACTCAGAGGGTGGTGGCTGGGTGGAATGAGCTTCCAGCAGAAGTGGTGGAGGCAGGATCGATTTTAACATTTAAAAGTAAAGTGGATAGGTATATGGATGGGAAGGGAATGGAGGGGTAAGGTCTGAGTGCAGGTAGATGGGACTAGGGGAAAACAAATGGTCGGCACGGACTGGAAGGGCCGAGAGGGCCTGTTTCCGTGCTGTAATTGTTATATGGTTATATAATCAATTGGATCATTAAATAATGGAAAAGCCACAGGCCCTGATGGCTTAAGTGATGAATTTTATAAGAAGTTTTATGATCTGATCTCTCCACGTTTACATATAATATATAAATATGCTTATGAACAAGGAAAGTTACCAGAATCATTAAATGAATCTACAATTACACTTATCCCTAAAGCTGATTACGATTTGGAAGACCCTGGGTCATACAGAGCAATAGCTCTTTTAAACACTGATCAAAAAATACTAACTAAAATTTTATCTCGGAGGCTGAGTTTAGAGATTAATAACTTAATACATCATGACCAAACAGGTTTTATCCCAAAACGCTATAATCTATATATATATTCATCTTATAATCTGAAACGTCTATTCAATATCATATACTCAAAAAGAGTGAATGATATTGAACTAGCTGTCATATCCTTAGATGCTGAAAAAGCATTTGACCAGGTTGAATGGCCATATTTATTTAAAATAATGCAGAAATTTCAACTGGGGGATAGATTTTCCAAATGGGTAAAAATCATATACTCGAATCCAACTGCAAGAATATTAACAAATCAAATGTTATCAGCAAAATTTAATCTCTTTAGGGGTTATAGACAAGGATGCCCGTTATCACCATTACTATTTGCTCTGGTAATAGAACCATTAGCCGAAATGATTAGATCAGAACCAGAAATATATGGATATAATACCAAAACTACAACGAATAAAATATCTCTATACGCAGATGACATCTTAATTTATATCACAAAACCGGAGATTAGTATTCCCAATCTACTTAATGTTATAACTAAGTTTGGCACATTTTCTGGGTATAGAATTAACTGGAATAAAATGAAAGTATGCCTATAACTGGAATAAAATTAAATATACTAGAACAATTCCCACTTAAAATAGTCACGGACAAATTTAAATATCTAGGAATTAATGTATCTAAATCCTATAACTTTCTATTTAAATTACCCTCAATTGTTAAATAAACTAAAAAAAAATATTTTATATTGGAAAACACTACCTATTTCAATGATCGGTAGAATAAATGCTATAAAAATGATTTTTTTGCCACAATTGTTATATTTATTTCAAGCCATCCCTTTATATCTCCCTAAAATGTTTTTTAAAAAAATAGATACTTTGGTTAATAGTTTTATTTGGGACTATAAAAATCATCGAAAAAGTAAAAATCATCTATGTAAATCTAAAATAAATGGTGGACTAGCACTACCAAATTTCTTATATTATTTCTGGGCAGTTCAGATTAAGAATATGAATTTTTGGTTGGTAAATTTAGATTATGAGCCAAGCTGGCTAAAGATGGAAAAGGAAGACTTTTGATGTAGGTTCGATTCTTTTTGCACCAAGGGAAGTACAAAAAAAAACGCATGGTGATAACCCTATAATTCATAGCAATAGACATATTTGGAAACAAATAGTTAAGACCCTACATATGGATAATTTGTCACTTTGTTTGCCAATTATGAATAATCCTTTGTTTAAGCCCTCTGTATTGGACAAGGGGTTTAGACACTGGAATGATTTAGGAACTAAAAGGATAGAACACCTTTACAAGAAAGGAAAATGTCTTTCATTTCAAGAGTTACAGGATATCTATGGATTGCAGTCAAATAACGTATTTAGGTAATTACAAATTAGAAACTATATTAAGTCAAATACGCAAGACTATAAAAATAGAAAAACCATGATTATCAGATGAATTGTTTAATAAACGCCCAAATACAGAAACATTAATAGCGTATATATACAATACTATCTTGGATAGGGAAATCCCAACTTCGGAAATATATCGACAAAAATGGGAAAATGAAATAGGTTTATCTATAACGAAGGAAACTTGGGAAGAAAGCCTACAACGTGTACATCGTTGCTCATTAAATGCTAGACATATATTGATACAATTTAAGGTATTACACAGACTACATTATTCAAAAATGAAATTAAATTGAATTTATCCTAACATTTCTTCTATTTGTGATAAATATCAGAACTTGGAAGTTAATTTAACGGATAGTTTTGTAACATGTATAAAACTTAATTATTATTGGACAGAAATCTTTAGAGTTATCTCTGAAGTTCTTAAAATTAAACTGGATCCAGATCCAAAATTAATAATATTAGGAGTTCCGGATTCAAATTTAATATTAACAGTTAACCAAAGAAATTTCTTGGATTACTGTTTGATAATAGGGAAAAAATTAATATTGAAATTTTGGAAGGGAACATTATCCCCCACAATTAAAATGTGGACAGTGGAAATGTTGGAGACGTTGCATTTGGAAAGAATCAGATTTGTCCTAATGGACAAATACGAACTCTTTGAACAGATATGGTCTCCATATACAGAATATTTGAAGGGGTAGCTGTTCTTGGCATCACAACTCAATGGGTACCCGGCAAGATTCGATGAAAATAATTCCTTTTTTTTTTGTTGATTTGTATACATGTCTCTATTGATATCGTCATTTGAAATTGTGTTATTCGCTATTAAGATGTATACTATAATCTTTTATATATATATATATATATATAATACTTTGTTTTAATTGAATATATATAAAACAACATTTTTTTTCTCTCTTTCTTTCCTCTTTCTCTCTCTATATAATCACAATTATTATTTAATCACTATTCTTATTGATTAAAATCTATTCTTTTCTTTTTTCTATTTTCTAAAAAATAGAAGGTTATAAGAATTATTCGTAATATCCGTATGCTTATTAAAATAAGTTGGTTCTGTATTTGAAAAGTTGTTATTCTGTTGTTATGATGGATTACTTCTAATAACAATATTATTAAAAAAAGGGAATAGAGGGGTTATTACTGTATTGTTATTTAAAAAATGATTATTGGATAATTCGAAGCAACGTTCAATATATTATTTATTCACTACTGTGTCAACTGAAGCAGTGTGTCGTATGGAGTGCATCTACGGCATGAAATCACAGAGCTTTGAAATCTTCACGTAGTCACTCACGTGACTCCGAAGTAAAATAGTAAGATTAAACGAGAACTTACCAGTTCGAAGTTTGATCCTTATTTTATGAGGAGTTACGATGAGGGATTACGTGCCCTCCGCTCCCGGCCCTCATAATCTAAAGGATCAACTGGTAGTTTGAGTCTTCTAAAGCCTTACTATGTTACTTCGGCTATTGGTTTCTGTGTTTTCACACCACTGCTTTGAAGTATGACGCGCATGCACCTGGCGGGGCTTCTTCACGTAATCCCTCATCGTAACTCTCATAAAATAAGGATCAAACTTCAAACTGGTAAGTTCTCGTTTTATCTTACTATTTTAGCTCTAAATATCATTTTAGAATTTCTAAATAGAAATATTGATTTGGTTGATAAAACCATGGCAGAATAGAAGAAAATTGATTGCATAGTTCCTGTTCATTATTTGGAATAAGATTAACTAATTTTTGTTATATTCCTTTTAGTTATTTGGTTATAATTAACATTAAGTTCATTATTCTTCCCTGTTATTTCAAATTGAAATAATAGTTATTACTATTATTGTTGGTGGTAGTGGGACAGCAAGTAGAGCTGTTTCTTCATAGCACAAGTAAGCCTTGTTCAATACTGACCTTGGTTACTAATTGTGTGATCTCCCTGCAACTGTGTGGATTTTCACTGGATGCACAATTGCTTCCAAACTCCAAGGTTGGTAGGTTAATTGGCTATTGTAAATTGTCCCTGACGTGGATGAGCTGTGTGAGAGAAGAACGATGTTGATGCATCAGTGAGAGAGAATACATTACAAGGAAATACATAGCTAAATGGGATTGCTCTGGCATAGACTTTGTGGCCTCCAGCCATGTACAGTTTTGAGAAAATCTGAGAAATACGGAATTATTATGTTAGTGCATGCATTGGATTCATCAAAGTCACAACAGATCCCCATCTATATAACACAAAGCATTATCATGGTTGGCCAAGTAAGTTAAATTATTGGCACACAAATTCCAAATACTGTTTAGATGATCTGTTTCCCCAGACATAGATTCACCAAGTGACGAAAATGCAGATCCACTGTGTAAATGATTATGTTACACAGTCTGGAGTTTAAAGTCATCTTTAATTGTAACACACAGTATAGCGGTACAGCAGGTTGTTAGTTGTTAGCTCATCATCACCGCTTCCAGGACTACCGTGTGTAGGAAGTAGGTGTTAATATAAATCATACAGTACGGTGGGGTTAGTGAAGCTACTCTACTATGATTGGTTCACATGCAATAACCAATCTACACACTGTATCCCCAATAGTCATTAAAACATGTACAGAATCAGGCATTACTGTCTCTACTCAAGATTCACGCGACTTCTGCTCCTTTCTAATAATCTATTTGAGTCCAAAATGTGATGAAATGATGAATTTGTTTCTATCTGATTAAATGGATCTCTACTTTTGAATTGTGTGTTATATTTTCAATCGTAGGGACTGGGACGGAAAAAGGTATCTGGAGAAAAGCAGACGGTGCATACCGTTGAGCTGTGGGACCCTGGAAAAGCCTCCATGATGAATAGCAGATTTGGTATTACCATATATCAGACATCTTACCTGGGTAACCAGGATACGGAACATCCTATCTACAGACGTTATCCCAAAATTCCTCGCAAGAGTTCGCAAATGGCACAGTCTCAAAATTCTGCTGATTTAATGTGGTTTGGGAAAAATAATTCCCGATACAGAATTCCGATGGAGGTTTTAGGAATTACTCAACGTTCTCCCCTTCCTGCTGACAAAAAGTTTTATCGCACAAGATTCCTTCCAAAATAACTACTTAAAGATCCCTATTGGTACCTATTTTGATTTTTGTATATTCTTACATTAATAGAAAATAAATACATTGCCAAAATATGCACAGGTGAAATTATGCATTCTCTGGATATTTTGTCGTCATGCAAACACAGATTTGCATCCATTCCTTATCAGTATTTCATGTATAGTATACTGTAAATACCACAATCATTATGTTTCCTGTTGGAAACTCCCACTGTTTTTCCGAGGTGCTTGTTAATTTTGCACAAGGCATTTCATGTCAATATGCACATAACCTGTTTCAATGGAGAGACAGGAGAACAAGTTTTAAGATGTATTTCCCCACTAGAAACGTAACTGCACTATTGCAGTGGCTGCCTAGCCAACAGTCTGTCCTTTCTTCTGTTTTGTTATTTTAAGTATGTGTTAAAAATGATGTTTTAGTGTTCCTTGGTTTGTTTTTTGTGGAGGGGGATTGAGGGAAACTTTTTTTCAATCTCTTACCTCGACGGAGATGCGATTTTTCTCCGTATCGTATCTCCGTCCCCACTGCGGCCTAACATCTTGGAGTTGGCGGCCTTTGCTGGAGACCGACGGGCACTCCAAGCCATGGGAGTCTGCGGGACTTTAACATCACGGAACTTGCGATCCCTTTGCCGGGGATCGAAGCTCCAACTGCTGGGCCTGTGGACTTTAACATCGTGAAGCCCGCGGTCTCTGGTAAGAAGAGGCCGACTCGGGAGCTTCATGCCCTGGAGAGAGTTTCAACCGCCTGATGCGGGAGTTTCGATCACCCCGATGGGGGCTTCGATCGTCGTCTGCGGGACCTTTGATTGCCCCGACTACGGATGGTTTGACTGCCCCGACCAAGGGAGAACAAGAGGAAACAGATTGAACTTTATTGCCTTCCATCACAGTCAGGAATGTGGAATCCACTGTGATGGATGTATATGTTAACTTTTATGTGGTTGTGTGTATTGTTGCTTTTCACTTAGTAAGGCTGTATGGTAACTCAAATTTCACTGTACTTTAATTACATTTGACAATAAACTGACCTTGAAACCTTGAGCTTAGTAAACTAGTAATCTTGAAAGAGGTAGTTGAGAAGTGAGGTTTAAACTGACCTTGAAATATTCAAACCCATTGAAACAGATCTTATCAGAGATACTATTAAAATGAAAGTGTGGTATTGAAATTTTGCTTGACTACCTGCAATGTTATTCAGAATTATGACTTTATATCATTGGAAACTATATCAAACTGCTGAAACAGATACTGTATGGGAGATGAGAGCGAAGCCCTATTTGCTTTCACGAGAAAGGGAGGAAAAGAGCAAAACCTGGAATTAGATCAAATGGGGAGCTGTAATCACAGTTATTTACTTCTGTGATTATAGCTCCCCCTTAATAGGAAGAGTTTTGCTTTAGAAGTAGGGCCTGTCAGCTATGAGGTGACTGCAATTCCATCAGTCAGCACAAGGTACATCTCATCAATTCATCAGTGGATTAAGCCCTCTTAAGATAGAGAAATAGAAAGTAAGGAAAGGATATCATAGTGTCAGCTGTGACATGAAGGTTATTGTAATCTCTCAACTTCAAGCAAATGCAATTTCCTGCAGAATAAGAAATTTGGATTCATTTCTCAAAATATTTGGGGGTAACATTCCATGAGCCCAAGTGCAACAAAACCAGGAAAGAGAATAGAAGTAGGAATTGGCCATTAATCACTTCAAATCTGCTCTACTATTCAATAAGACCACAGATTCATCTGATAGTGGCTTGCCCCCAATTTTCTGTTTCCCACAAAGCTGGAGTTTCTACAGACCATACATTTATCTATCTTGACACCAAGCATATTCAATGTTTCAACTTCTCCAAGTCTCAGTCGTAGAAAGTTCCATAAATTCATGGCACTCTGAGGAAAGCAATTCCACCTGATTGCCATCTTGTAGGAATGATCCCTGGTTTTGAAAATACCCCTTAGTTTTGATTGTTATAAGAGGTGAAACGCCCTCTCAGTATCTACGTTGTCAGGTCTCACCCAATTATTATTTTTGGCAAGTAATCCATACTATCATACAGTCATATAGCAGTATGCTTGCATTCATTTCATACTTTACCCCTTTCTAAAGTCCAGCCTTTGTGCAAAATATTTAATTGAATATCAGGCACAATCCCAAATTTTTTTTTTCTGTTTTCCCTCCATTTTCTTTAGATTATTTCTTAGAAAGAGAGCAGCAGAAATTCTAGCAGATAGAAATATTTTAAATAGACTGTGTAATGTTAACCATATCTTTTCATTTTGTAAGGTTTTCGATGTTTTTCAAAATTATATTTCTACATCCCAAGTTCCTCTTCTTCTTCTTCTTGCGTATGGCGTGCACAGCCTAAAGTTGTAGGACAACCTGTTCTATTTGATCTTATTTGATTATGCACGCCGGGTTAATTGCATTAGTCGAAACAGGGCGGACCACGTGAAGGTTGCAATCTTCCACCCACCCAAGTTCCTCAAGAAACTAAATGAAAAAGTTTATGCAATCTTGGATATTTCCTACATGATGCATGGTACCCGTCTCATAATGACAGTTTTTAACTAATATTTCTTTCCAAAATCAACCCATACTGCTCGGTGATATCATAGATAGATAAAGCTCTTTGGAACACAATTAAACTTGGCATTCTTCATCCATGGGCCCCAGTCATTAATGCCAAAGCAGGAGGGAGTGAGAGGAGGCATTGTTGGCCTCACCCAATCTCCATGTACATGCATCACCAAACACAGGACATTTCTGATGCTGGAATCTTGAGCAAAAAGCAAAGTGCTGGAGGAACTCAGTGGATCAGGTAGCATCTGTGTTCAGTCTGAGGATGGGTCCCAATCCAAAACTTGTCCATCCGTCCCGCCCACAGATATTGCCTGCTTTCTAAGATCCTTCAACACTTTATTTTGCATGAACTGCCAGCAGGAGGCATGATTTAGAAACTCTGAGCAATTTCTGCATATTTACCAGATAATTGCAGCAAACCTTCTCTGACTCCAACCATTTCAACACAAATAAGATGAACCTAAGAATATCTAAATTGTCACGTCTCAGCTACTTGCTCCTTTAATGACCTATGGTATGCATTTAATAATTGTTGTAATGTCATTGCTTTGATTTTACTGCAAAAGTAAAAGATATTTTTGTCCATGATTGGCTCCTCTTTTGCCAGGGTCCCCATTTTGGAGATTGCAATGCCTTTTATCACCTTCATACGGTTGTTCCTGAGGAGGAATTAACATAGTACTATGAATGCTGGAATAATTGCTGTGGGGCTGGATTAGAAATGCCTCTGCACTGTAGATGCAATATTTATCCACTGATAGGATCATCTGCAAAATCAGCTTTTATATTCAAAATGCTCTGGTCCATTAAAGAACCATTACTTTTATGGTCCATTAATTTACTGACAGCTGCATGTTAATATTGTTCATTACTTTGTGCCCACAAAGCTTTGAAGAAGGAAGCAAGCCACATAAGCATTTCCACCTCTCGTAACCTTGATACTCTACATTGTATTATGTACAGCTTTCACTCCAACAATTATTGGCGAGGGATTTTACAACCATTTGCAGAATTGTATCATTCTGTATCTGTATCAATAAAAGTAGTTACATGACCTCCTTTCCAATTCTCGGAACAAAATAATTTTGGTATATCATTCAGTCTGAAGAAGGGTCCTGACCCAAAACATCATCTATTCATGTTCCCCAGGGATGCTGCCTGACCTGCTGAGTTACTTCAACACTTTATGGCTTTTATCAGTACATCATTATTTTGTATAAAACACTATTATGACACATGCATAAGGTACAAGAATTAAAAAAAAGCAAACAGTATATACACAAAGTACTGGAGGAATTCAGCAGATCAGGTGATGTTTCAGGTCATGAAAGGTCTTGACCCATCTGGGAAAGGAATAGACTTTGGATTGAAGAAGGATCCCGACCCAAAACATCGTCTGTTCATTCCCTCCCCAGATGCTGCCTGACTTGCTGATTTCCTCCAGCACTTTGCATTTTGCTCAAGATTCCAGCATCTGAAGTTACTTGTGCTTGCAAAATAAAAAACCTACAATTGAGTAATTGCAACTCAGTTTGTGATCAAATATTCAATATATGCAGAGATGAGTTATAACTGCAACAGCACTTGGGGAGCTCAGCACTGTACTGGCAAGTAAAAGTGACATGATTGATACCCAGAACTGGTTGCAACATCCACCCTTCCATCAGTTGTGCAGTTGACTGTGATATGTAACATTTGGAGAATTCACTCCATGAAGGTTATATTGACAGCATCTCCTTCACTATCATTTTTACTATCCAGAAACACAAAAGAAGTAAAATGAAAGGATTTTCCACAGCTCCAATTTGCCACAAAGAATCCATTTCTTCTGATGTACAAATGGTCTTTCCTTTACCATCGAGTTAGTATTCTAGAATTCTCTTTTTCATACCACCACAATGAGGGATGGTAAAAGCTCACATCTCCTTCTGGGAACAACAATAATTGCATGTCTGTATATATTGGGGGGGAAAAAAAAAAATCACTTCCCATTGACAAGACATTCCTGACCTTCACTCTGCCTAATAAAACCTAACGACTCCTATCTTAAACCTCAAGGTCATTCTTAGATGAGACATAATCCTTACTAATATTCTCTTTGGCAAATTTCCTAGTGTTAAATTTCACATGCCATTTCGTTTCAGTCACAAACCATATGGAAAACCAACTTTCTCCACAGTTTTTGAATGTCGCAGTGAAGGATTTGGAGGAATAGGTGCAAAGTGGGAGAAATGTTCTACAACCACGTCCCATAAATATATTCTTAGTGGGCAATGGAAACAAATGACCATGGTAGGTATCATACCCAGAGGGCATGGTGCACTTCTGCAGACATTTCATTTTTGTGGTCAAGATCCATATGTACATACCTTATGTTATTAGCTGCACTACTTATCTCTGATGATACTCAATTTACCAAACACTTCACCCACCTACAACAAAAAAAAAGCTTCCAATTAAATAGCATCTTTAACATAAGAAATGAACCAAAGCATTTAATGGGAACAAACACAAAACTGACATTCTGTGCAAAAGCCTCGAGGTAATTAGAAAGTTCTGTTGTTGCCATTATTTTGTTCCTTGTGGTCTTATGTAACATGGAACAATAAAAGGAGATAACGTGGATCGATGATAACCATGGGTACTATAATAGTGTTGATTGTAGTCCTTATATTAGCAGTGGCCTTACACCAAGATCAGGATATATATAGACTTTATTGGTTACAAAGCAATACAACTTCTCTCTTCAAGGGCCTGTCCCACTTATGTGTCCTTGCCACGCAAATTAAGCGACCTCGTGGTCGCTTTGAGCCGCGGCGGTCCCCCGAAGGTCGCGCGCGACTTCATTCGACCGCACAGCCGTCTGGAGTGCATGACGTCATTTGAAGACGGACACAAAATGCCGGAATAACTCAGCGGGACCGGCAGCATCTCTGGAGAGAAGGGTGTGTGATGTTTCGTGTCGAGACCTTTCTTCAGTCTGAAAGAAGGGTCTCGACCCGAAACGTCACCCTTTGCTTCTCTCCAGACATGCTGCCAGTCCCGCTGAGTTACTCCTGCATTTTGTGTCCATCTTCAATTTTCTTGGCCCCGCTCTGGGAGTAGAAGTGCGGGCGGATTCAGATCTGCAAAGGCCGTGAGCCCCAGGCTGAGTTCGGCGATCGTTTGCCTGCTTCTGCTGCTGTTGAAGGTGAGACGTTGCGTCGCGCCAGGGTCTTGGGCCTGTCTCACTTCGGCTGCCAGTTACAGGCCGTTGGCGGGCGAAGATTTTGTTCGCTACAAACATTTCGAAGCCCCGCGTGATGTCACGCACAACTACATATCCCTCCGCGCTTCTCAGTGGGACCGGCCCCGTGCAGCCATACGATGACCGTGCGCCTCAACGCGACCACGAGATCATGTAATTTCATGCTAAGGACACGCAAGTGGGACAGGCCCTTAAGAGTTCCACTTTAAACTAAAGGAATGCAGCAGACCGCGTTGCTAACAATCTAGTGGGTGTAATTACAAATGCATGACTCATAACATGAGTCACTAATCTACATCCACCCTCTTAAAAAATCAATAGCAATATAGACCCATAACTAAGCACAGCAAGTATCACAACCGATGACAGACTGGTGGAAAGTCAAACATAGTCCGGATACTTCACGACCGGCCTGCAAACATGGCCGGCACGTATACGATAGAGGACATCTCCATTCTTTTTCTCCGGGGAAGGAGCAGGCAACTTCACTGCCGAGGGCAAGTGGACCAACGTCCCAGGAGACTGTGGCGCAGGCGAGGATGGGACAGACAGGAACTGTCGCAGGCATGGATTGTTGTGCTGGCAAGAGCATTCGAGGGTCACTAGATGCAGATTGAAATGAACTTGTATGATCGGATAATATGGAGGAGGGACTGGCTCGTTCACAGGCAGAAGATGTTGCCTGTTGCGTCCATAGGTGCCGCCATCGGCTCTAACAATGTACGAGCGTGCCTCCGAAGCAAGACCAGAAACTACCCCAATACGGTCGTGGTCTTTGTCAGTCTGTAAACGGACCACCTGTCCCTTGGTCAATGGTGGCAGTGGCCTACTCGCCTTGTCGAACCATTTCTTTTGAATTTCACGCTTTTGTTGCAACCTGGATTGAACCTCCTTAGGCGGAAAAAACTTGTGGGATCTGCTACGGCCAGTGTGGTACGGGTCTGCCTTGAGCAGGAGAACCCATGGCAGGGTCATGGGAAATGTTGCGTAAATTGAGTAAATTCAGGAATATGTCAGATTTAGCTCTATGAATCCACGTGATGTCACGTAGTTCCACGAGCTGTTTTGCACTTCTGACAGCCCGTTCTGCCAGTCCGTTAGACTGTGGATATATTGAGGGCTGCTGGTGATGTGGTGAAAACTCCAGAGTTTAATGGTCACTAATCTACAAATAGTTGACCAAAAAAAATTGGTGAATGAGTTTGGATGTATGGAACATCTCAATAGATGAAAGAAGGGGAAAGGAATAGGGAAGAGGAGGAATTCAGCGATGGAATTGTATAGCTTAGGGTCTTTGGAGTTAAAGGCACATCTACCAAATGAAACACAGCTCTATTTGATCTCAATATGGCAAAATGGTGAAATGTTACAAATATCTCCATTTTAGACTGAGAAAAAGCAGGACATGGCGAAGTTCATTTCAACAGTCACTTTGGGCAACATTTGCAATGTCATTCCTGAGATTACACTTGTGCCTGGGACAAGTGGCATGTCATTGAGCATGCCACTTGTCCCAGTATGTCATTTCATACATACTGCAGTTTCTCACTGATGTTCGAAAGTATGCTCCCTCAACACCATGGTCATAAGTGGCCATTTCTGACAGCTAATCTAATTCCACCCTCCCTCTGCTAATATCTTATCCTGCTCTAAATTCTATACAATATTATTATTTCATTAATGAATACACACATACCTGCAAGTGTCTGAATTGTGCAAAAGCTGTGAAGTATTCAAAAGTTTAGTGGTTGTCATTACTTTGTTCCTTGCGATCTTACGTAAAATGGAAACATTTTAGGAAATAATGTGGAATCATGGTAATCATGGTTAGAACTCAATAAGCGACCGACTGAGAAATAGTGGATTGTTACTTGATAGAGAATAGGTGGTCAATCCTTCATTTTGTGTGAGGTTAAGACAAGGTACTAGAACCACCGACCCTTATAATGGATGCACAGGCATCAAATCCTTTCTCTAACAAGAATTTATTCATCTCAGTTTTGAAAGTATCAGTTGATTTAACCTTTGCATGAAAGAAGGAATACAAGTATCTTGGAATTTACCTGGACAGTACACTGGACTGGTCCAGGAACGGCGAGGCACTGTATAAGAAGAGACACAGCCCAGAGCCACCTGTACAGCCCGACTCCCCCTTCCCCCCCCCCCCCCCCCCCCCAAAGTATAGGATTTTGGTGTGTGAGCTTTATCATAATTCCTCACAATGCTATGTACAACAGTGATCGCAACATCTACTGAAGTGTGGATGGCCGTTGGCTCGCTAGATGCTCATCTGCCCTTTGACAGGTCTTGTTTTTGGTCCTGCTGGGGGTCCGCAGCCCCCTCCTCACCTGGAAAACCAGGTGGGGGAGACGGTTTAGTCGCCGACTATCTGACCACGGAGCAGATAGCACGGGATTACATGGTACCCGTGGCGGTGGGAAATCCCCAGTTCCTTGCAACTTTCCCTTCTAACACCTTAATCATCATAAACCTCTATTTGTCCTGCGAAACAAATAAATACTGTATACAAAATGAAAAATAAGAGATTCAAAATATAAATGTACTAAAATATAAATTAAAATTTGCAGCATTTGAGGAGCGATCCACTAGATGGCAGCACACACCAATACATTTTAAAGGGAAAGAACAAACAGGATTCTTAGTTTGGTGATAACATACACGGCAGATTCCTGTTGTTCAGATCCATGATACAATAAGTAAAGAAAATCTAATAACCAACAATGTGTTAATCAATCCAGTACACTGCAAACATGTGTTTTTTTATACATTATGTTTGCACATCAATCTTGCTTATAGTGACTGAAAACCCAATATCGAACCCTAACCATCAGTGAATGGCTCCTTGCATTATTTTGTCAGCTATGCAGCATCATCAGGAAAAAACATCTGCCATATATTTTTCACATTCTTCATGGTTGTTGCTGTCTCTCTGAGGAATTGATGTGAAAACAAGGTGATGGTGGTGGCACAATGGCAGAGTTGGTTCTCCCTCTGACCACATGGGTTTTCTCCAGATGTTCCAGCTTGCTCCCGCATCCTAAGGATGTGTAAGATGCTAGGTTAACTGGTCATTGTAAATTCCCCTGAGATATAAGAGGATTGAAGAATTGATGGGAATGTGTGGAAAAAAGGTTATAGCGAAAATTAATAGGGAAATGGGATTGCTCTGTGAGCCATCATAGACCGGGCAGGCCAAATGGTTTTCTCTATGTCATAGGAAAATATGAAAATGTTTTGAAATCTAATTTCACAGTACTGACCAGCAATGTTCAAAACATTAGCACCTGTCACACACCATCTGGATCAGTCCCTGCGGATTGGAGGGTAGCTAATGCTATCCCACTTTTCAAGAAAGGAAAAGAGGGAATTATAGACCAGTTAGCCTGACCGATGGTGGGGAAGATGCTGGAGTTGATTATCAAAGATGTAATTTGGATAGTATTTGCATAGCAGGAACAGGATGGATTTACGAAGAGGAAATCATGCTTGACAAATCTTCTAGAATTTTTTGATATAACAAGTAAAATGGACAAGGGAGAGCCAGTGGATGTAGTGTACCTGGACTTTCAGAAAGACTTTGATAAGGTCCAACACAGGAGATTAGTGGGCAAAATTAGAGCACATGGTAATGGGGGTAGGGTATTGACATGGATAGAAAATTGGTTGGCAGAGAGGAGACAAAGAGTAGGGATTAACGGGTCCCTTTCAGAATGGCAGGCAGTGACTAGTGGGGTACCGCAAGGCTCGGTGCTGGGACCGCAGCTATTTACAATAAACATTAATGATTTGGATGAAGGAATTAAAAGTAACATTTGCAAATTTGCAAATGGCACAAAGCTGGGTAGCAGTGTGAACTGTGAAGAGGATGCTATGAGGATGCAGAGTGAGTTAGACTGGTTGGGTGAGTGGACAGATGCATGTCAGGTGCAGTATAATGTTGATAGATGTGAGGATATCCACTTTGGAGGCAAGAATGGGATGGCAGATTATTATCTGAATGGTGTCAAGTTAGGAAAATGGGAAGTACAACGATTCCTGGGTGTCCTGAAAGTAGCATACAGGTCCAACAGGTAGTGAAGAAAGCTAATGGCATGTTGGCCTTCAAAAAAGAGGAGTCGAGTATAGGAGCAAAAAGATCCTTCTGCAATTATACAGAGCCCTGGTGATACTGCACCTGGAGTATTGTGTGCAGCTTTGGTCTCCTAATTTGAGGAAGGACATTCTTGCTATTGAGGCAGAGCAGCGTAGGTTCACCAGGTTAATTCCCGGGATGGCAGGACTGTCATATGATGAAAGAATGGAGCGAATGGGCTTGTATTCACTGGAATTTAGGAGGATGAGAGGGGATCTTATAGAAACATATTGTAGAGCCACCTGGTGGTCAGGCCACTTACTGGTCGAACACTCATCATCAGAACGGGGACTGTCACATGACAGGCTTTGGCGGGAACATGACGTCATGAGTCAAGGGGAGTGTCCTGCCACATGAGCAGAAGCTTACCTCGAGATCATTAGTCAACAGACGTGCCTCGCAGCAGCAACAATTACTTTTGTGTTAGAGTACCAAACATGCATGTATACCTAACCTATAATGCCTGAATAAAGAAACTGTTTATTCACAACGTTTGGTGTCTCTACAATATAAAATTATTAAGGACACGCTAGATGCAGGAAACATGTTCCCGATGTTGGAGGAGTCCAGAACCAGTGGCCACCGTTTAAGAATAAAGGGTAGGCCATTTAGAACTGAGATGAGGAAAAACCTTTCGACACAGAGAGTTGTGAAGTTGTGGAATTCTCTACCTCAGAAGGCAGTGGCCGATTACTGGATGCATTCAAAAGAGAGTTAGATAGAGCTCTTAGGGCTAGCGGCATCAAGGGGTATGGGGAGAAGGCAGGTACGGGGTACTGATTGTGGATGATCAGCCATGATCACATTGAATGGTGCTGGTGCTGGCTTGAAGGGCCGAAGGGCCTACTCCTGCACCTATTGTCTATGTATCTATGTACCATTACAACTTTATTAATAAGAATGTTTTGGATAAGTAGGATAACATAATTAATAATCATAACTCATTAGTGCTCTAAAGGAACTTCAAAATCACAAAGAAATTTAGAGCCATCTGCTCTGAGAGCTTGTTTCTTTCCTGTGGGTCATTAAGAAAATACCAAAATATAAATCAGTTGTCAGCAGTCTGGTTTTCCACAGCTTGTCTGATGTGGGGGCTGTATTCATTGATGTTGTTTAGCTTTTGCCGAGTTTGCAACATCAGCACAATAACTGAAATCACTAACACACCTCCAGCTCCAATTCTCTCCCAACAATGACTCTACAATAAGCAACAACTTGTGACCTTAAGTGGATTGGAAAACATATCTTCTTGCAATGTCACTGTGTTAAATTGATAGAAGATGTGATCAAAGATAGACACAAAATGCTGGAGTAACTCAGAGGGTCAGGCAGCATCTCTGGAGAAAAGGAATAGATGACATTTCGGAACGAGACCTTTCTTCAGATGGGTCAAGACTCGAGACCCTTCACAACCCAAAACCTTTTCTCTAGAGATGCTGCCTGACCCACAGAGTTTCTCCAACATTTTGTGTCGATCTTCGATACGAACCAGCATCTACAGTTCCTTCCAACAGAATACATGATCACTCTGTTAATTATAGTTTTTAAGAAGTCATTACTTGATAAATTATAATTTTAGATTATAGTGTAATTTACATTATAGTTTAACTTTTGGGATCAAATTAAGTTAAACAAAAAAAAATGCTGAAAATATTCACCAGGCCAGGCAGTGTCTGTAGAAAGAGAAGCAGTACTGTCTCAGGTTGGACATGCTTTTTATTTTTTATTACAAGCAAATGCATTTTTTTAACTTTTAAGTTAAGTATAGTTGCTTGACATACCTTTTTTTAAAGAAATAACCTCAATTTGAGAATGTTTCAACCAAGCCTCACCCCCTCCAGCTTTTATTAACTTCTGATGATTCACATATGTCACCATGTTCTTTCATTGTTTCATTACAGAAGAAACCTCACAGCACATCTAGTCCTATTTTTCTCAGCACAAATAAATGAGTTGCTTCTAGATCTTAAGTTACAGAAGTCTGAAAAGGTTCTTTTTATGTGTAAATATTTTGCCTGATTATACTTAAGCTTTCAACTATTAATCAATTTAAGTGACAGGTGGTAATATTTGCCTCTGCTCCCTTATATAAAAACAGTAACAAACATGACAAACCCTTTAATGGATTTAAAAGGTAATCCATCTGTAATGAGCACTTGGTATAAAATAATAATCTGGTTTATGAAAACCATCTACTTATAAAGGCACATTGAGTTTTAAAACCTGCCTTGTAAACAAAACATCTTGAATACAAGTAATATTGAATTGGGCTGTATAAACATTGTGTGGGGAACAACTATGGAAATTATTAGCTTGACCATGCTCTGGACAGATTAATACTAGCCCTTGGCTCGATGTAAACGTGAACAAAAGAGGAAAATAATCAACAAACTGATAATAAAACATTGAACTTCTATCTAATAAGGTCAAAGTTGGCCTACTGAGATAGTAAGAATAATGAATGTTAAAATACTCTCCACTAGTAGAACACGTTTATAACATCCTTCACAACCCAGTTCCCATCCTTATCGAGAAGGCAGCCTTGCGACACCTCTCTTAGTTTTCTAGTTTCCACAGGATAGTGAAAGTATTAAGGAATACAGTCCCCAAACACCAGAATAAATTTGATGAAATAAAACCAGAACTGTGTTACAGTCACCGAAGGCCCATATTATGGGGGAAAAAATCATTACTTTGCATTTTTATTATATGTATTAATCTCCAATAAGTCGAGGAATGCAACCTTCAGAATAGGGATAAAAATCTTTGAATTCCATGCTATAAAAATAAAAAATGAGATTAGAATTCAATTCCCTTATACATTGGCTCTGAGGATAATTCTTCTGCAGCCAAGTATTGGAAAAGTGGATGTTGTTGGCAAAGATAAGCATATTCCAGTTAAATCCCACAGATATAGATAGATAAATATTTTAAAGTTTTCGTTGGGTTAACTTTGGAGATCTTGTATTATCTATGTGGAACTTAGATCTGAGATCTGAGTAACCTTGATTATAGTAACCTTGAGTGCCGTTATTAATTCTGAACATTAGTTCCACTTCTGTGGGCGCTTTATTGGAGGTGTGGTACAACATTGTGGCATGAAGGATTGAGAAAGGTGCTGGGGAATGATCACAGCTTTGTTTGATGCTGGTCTCCACTGCGATAAAGGATTTAGTAAAGAGCTCACAATATTGCTCTCTTTGCTCAACGCGGATAATTGCTTTGAGGAAGTGACAATTGAAATGGGTTGTCCTCGATCATAAAAAAAATTAGAGTTTGCACTTCTGTGGGCAGTTCGTTGGAGGATCATAGGATGAAGCTCAAAACACTGAACATTCAAAGCTAAATTTAGACAGGTAAAAGAGACTGCTTTGGGAGTACAAACTAGTGAGAATAGGCAGGCACATGTTGTGGTTAGGGAGTGTTCTGGGCTGAACTACCTATCATGACAATAAATATCTCATTATCCCAAGTTGAGTTAGACATTAGTAGTAGCACAATAGTTTTTACATTGCAACAGACAAGGTTTAAAACAACTGAAATAAGATATTATGTTTCACACATGGTAACAGTTACCAGATTCAAATAGGTTCTTTGTTTCTCATACAATGGTGCTTTGCACTTCTGATCTGCAGTGTTTTATGCTAAGGGAATACATTGGCAATTAAGACCAACCATACAACATTCATTAAAATGAATGGGTAGAAAAATATGAGGATCTTACAAAATTTATAATGTGATCTCTATACACAGAAATGTCATCTCCATGTAAACATACAATGTCACCCCAAAGCCTTAATAGTCATCATTTTTTTACCTAATTTACTCATAATGCTGAGATCAAGTATATACTTACAACTCACAATCTAAACATACTGTGGAGGCTTGTAAAGTCTTAATTCCTTCCTGCCCAGATCTCCGGACCTTCAAAATTTCCGCTACTGAAAGCTTCAGAGTATAACTTGTAACAATACAATTCTCTGGCAATTTTATAGAGGTGACTAAGTTAATGAACAGTATTTCCAAAGTCAACTTCCACCTATTCATCCAGTTTAACTATGAAATGGTTGCCCCCCATTTGAACTGCCGTTTCTCACAAACCTCAGCATTCACCTCATTGTAGTGCAATGTAAGCTGCTATTTATTTTCGGTGTTTCCAAAGTAATAGCCGCAGCAAGCATATTCATCACACAAATCTTCTGAACAGCCACAACAGGTAATATTTTTACAAGTGGTTGACTGCCTGCAGCATTACTCACATAATGAGCTCTTACCTCTTCCAGCTGTGGACAAGCAGACCATTAGTGGGACCAAAAATAAAGGTATGAAACCCAACCTCTTCAGACTAGAATAACAAAGTGCCTCCAATTGTGCCAAATGCAACTCGAAACAAAACTTGTGAAGAGTCAAAGGCTGATTAGGAGAGCCAAACTCATGTGGCTATGGTACAAACCATCTATGTGATTATTGAGAAAAAAGAATGTGTATTTACCTACAGTGTTAAAGAAGGAACTGCAGATGCTGGAGAATCGAGGGTACACAAAAGGCTGGGGAAACTCAGCGGGTGCAGCAGCATCTAAGGAGCGAAGGAGATAGGCGACGTTTCGGGTCTAGAGGGCTCTACCCGAAACGTCGCCTATCTCCTTCGCTCCTTAGATGCTGCTGCACCCGCTGAGTTTCTCCAGCCTTTTGTGTACCCTGTATTTACCTACAGTTTTTTTAACGCACAAGTCCAGAACATTCCAGAGTGCTTTCAGAATTAATATAATAATTTCAAAGAGTAGTCACTATTGTATTGCAAGAAACACAACTGCTAATTTGTACTCTGCAAGGTCACAATTACAACAATGAACTAATTAACCAGATAATCTATCTCAGTGTATTGTTGGATAAAAGCTAAATGCAGGCCAGGATGTCAGTTGTACTTGTAGACTCAAATAACTACAGTTGCTGGTTTACCAAAAATAAGACACAAAGTGCTGGAGAATTCATCAGGTCAGGCCGCATCTCTGGAGAAAATGGATTGGCGCATTTCGGGTTGGGATGCTGCCCGTCCCGCTGCGTGTTTGCGTTGTTGACAGTTGTTCTAGTTTGCTCTTCTTCAAAAAACAATGATGGATCTTTCATGTGCATATGGGTCACATTTTAAACTTTCCATCTAAAAGGTAGATCCTCTGACAATGCAGCTCTTGGTCCGAACTGGAATATTTGTCCAGATATGTTTTCAAATCGCTGGAATGGGGATTGAAGAGCACTAGACAAACTTATGTTGAATTATGAACAAAACAAACAGTGCTGGAGAAACTCAGCTGGTCAGCCAGCATCTGTGGAGGGAAATGGACAGACGATGTTTCAGGATGGGGCTCTCCGTCAGATACTGAGTTTTGTTGTTCCCTTTAACTCAATCTAGCAACTGATGGCCAGATAGCAAATCTTTACCAGTGACCATTAGTCTTATTGCTGTAAATATTTTTGCTTTGGATCCTTCCAGTCTTCTGGAGGATATGTCAAGCGTGGAAGGGTTCAGAGAAGATTTACGAGGATGTAAACCTCGAGATCTCCAGAGATTTGAGCACATTATCCAGAGTGACACGAGGTTGCCAGGACTAGAGGGTCTGAGCTATCGGGAGAGGTTAAGTAGGCTGGGTCTCTATTCCTTGGAGCACAGGAGGATGAGGGGTGAGGTGTATAAAATCATGAGAGAAGTAAATCGGGTAGATGCACAGAGTCTCTTGCCCAGAGTAGGGGAATCAATGACCAGAGGACATAGGTTCAAGGATAAGGGGAAAAGATTTAATAGGAATCTGAGGGGTATCTTTTTCACAAAAAGGATGGTGGGTGTATGGAACAAGCTGCCAGAGGAGGTAGTTGAGGTGGGACCATCCCAACATTTAAGAAACAGTTAGACAAATACATGGATAGGACATGTTTGGAGGGATATGGACCAAACGCAGGCAGGTGGGACTAGTATAGCTGGGACATGTTGGCTAGTGTGGGCAAGTTGGGCCAAAGGGCCTTTTCCCACACTGTATCACTCTATGACTCTATGACCTATGTTTCGGTAGTGATTTATTACTTCAACAAGTCAACCAAAGCCTATTTTGTGGGCCAAACCATGGACACCAATCTAAAAAACTATGGCTGGTTTACCTCACATTCTGGACGTTACAACTAATGCTGCCTTCATGAATCCAGTTATGGATACAGTAGCTTACTTCAACTACAAGTTCTGTCGCTCCACAGAAATATCATAGCTCAGGAACATATAATGCCAGTGGGACTCCTGAGAACAGCACTACCTACGCTGCTAGCTTTGGAAGAAAAGGTTTAATCGTCTGGATAGGTCGCGATGTCTCCTACAACATGCCACACAAATCATCTGTCAAATTGATTAGTGTGCAATGTGTTCCACAGTGTGGTTGCTTGGTAAAGGCTGCAGTTGGGGAAGATAGAATAACCTAAAGTGTATTTAATGAACAAGGCAGAATCAGACGAAGATGAAGGAGGAGCTTCAGAACAAATATAAGCAACAAACATTTCCTGAAACAGGAGGCTATCTCAAATGTCGTGGAGTGGAAGGCATCAACCCGCGGACAAATACAATGCAATCAGAAAAACTGAAGGAAAGAAATGGTCCTGATGAGAGATAGGGCTGGAGGAGGTTCGATCCTTTGAACTGTGGGAGTCAGCGGGTTTGTGGCAAATGTCACAAAATAGAGTGTGTTCAATGTAGCCAACAAAAAGGCAGGCTCCATGCAATTGCCCACAGCTACGCTTTTGAGTTGTAGAATGGGGGAAGAATCAAAGTTCTACCAGGCAACGGAGAATCTTAATAGATGGGAACTGGTTGGATCTGCGTCTAAAGAGAAACAGAGTGATAAATGTCACTGGATAATTTGTCTCCTGAGATGGGGCAGAGAGTTGCAGAAAGGAAATGGTCCAAATGAACTTTAAGGCTGAGTGAAAATTAATGGCGTAGTTGATGAAATTGACAATTCTACACAGGTGCAGGATGCAGAACAAGCATGAGCTCAGCCAATATTACTCAGAGGCCCCAGGCAATGTGGCCTATTAACCTATTCATTCACATCACTGGAAAGTTTCAGAATCCCTTTGCGCTAATCACCCATAATATCTACATCACCAGTCCCATAATCTCATGGTATAGGATTTAGATAAATATGGAAGAATTACATCATGACATTAATCTTAGAAGCTTCTATGTAAAGACACAAGGTTGGTAGCAGATATACTGAAAACCTTTCATTTAGTAACAAATATTACTTGCCTTGAATGGTTCTCCTGAAAGGATTGTTTAAAAGCCCTTACATAGAAACATAGAAAATAGGTGCAGGAGGAGGCCATTCGGTCCATTCAATATGATCATGGCTGATTGTCCCAAATCAATAACCCATGCCTGCCTTCTCCCCATATCCCTTGATTCCACTAGCCCCTCTCTATCTAACTTAGTCCTTCTGAAAAGACTTCTGCCACTGCTGTTGGATGCATTTGGGAAGTAAGAGTTCAGTGTTCATTCCAAAGAACTGTGTCTAGCACATCACTTCAGTACTATTGCTGAATAGTGAGGCTGGCTTCAGTGTCCATAGTCTTGAAAGCCCTATTGTGTTTAGTTTTTGGAAGGTCACTGAACCTGAGAGCTTTTGGGGCTTGCAATGAATCACGATTGTCATGCCCCATCGCTAATCTCACTTCCCTCCTTTAAGCTGTGGACTGCTTTCTTCGGCAAAAAATACTACCTTCTTCTCCAGAGGATGGGGTGGGAATATCTTGTAGAAAGGAGAGTTCCCATGCATGGAGTGCATGTACTTTGCAAGGTGAGAGGAAGACAATGCAAGAAGTAGAAGAGCACTTGGATCTGAAGAAGGGTCTCACCCCAAAACGTCACCCATTCCTTCTCTCCAGAGATGCTGTCTGTCCTGCTGAGTCACTCCAGCTTTTTGCATCTATCTTTGGATAGGAATGAGTTAGGATAGGCATAGGAATGAGTTCCTAAAGAAATGTATTTTACAATATTAGATTGGAATACTGCGACAAGCCACTATGAAAGGTGGGTGCAAGCTACATATTACATATTACAGGTTTACATATGTGATAGTGCACCCATGTAATGTTTGGATTTGGCATGGAATCAATCAGTGATTAGTAGTAGGAGTCTGTTGCAAGTTCTACTGATCTTGTGAGAGGGGTAACATTTAAAACATTGTGGTTGCTTTTGTGATTCTTTGAAATGCTTGAACTTCAGCCCAGCCACTGATGGTCCTGCAGCGGACAATCGTAAGGCCATGAACTGTCCAATAACTCAACCTGACAAAAAAATCATAAGAGTCATAGAGCTAAATAGCATGGAAACAAGCCCTTCGACCCAACTCATCCATACCGACCAAGGTGGTTAACCGAGCTAATCCCACATGCATGGCTTATATCTCTCCAAACCTTGCCTATCCATAGAGGGTGCAAAAGTTATATGGACAGGGTTTTTCTCCGAGGATTGAAATGTCATAGCTGGCATGAAAGGGAAGGTTTAAAGGAGATTTATGAGGCAATTATTTTGGACAGAGTCGTAAGTGCCTGGAATACGCTGCCTGGGGAGGTAGAAGCAGATACGATGGCAATGTTTAAGAAGTAATTAGACAGGCACATGAACAGGCAGAGAATAGAGGGAAATGGTGAGGGAAATAGAGGGAAAAGACATAGTGGGCTGAGGGCCCATTCCTGTGCTCTACTGTGCTATGTTCACATGCCCTCACCTCCTCAGCTATGAACTCCGGGGAGAATTCTGTTCACTTTCATGTGATACATTCTCCAGTACACAATACAAAAACGTGAAGGAAGTGAATGAATTATACCTTCCAGAGGAACATCTGTGTTTTAAATAGGCCTCCAACGCTTACTTAACAGCACTTGCAATGAACTGGCAAGCTTCCTCTTCCAACATGATCGGGTGGTGAACCAAACAGCTACATTTAAAGGCCGCCTGGGAGTTAAACCATCCCAGACATGCAATCTACCACCCACATCCCAATTACCAATCCCACCTGCTGAAACCCACACTGGCTTAAACTTGCCTCGGGTGCACAGGTAGTTCAGCAAGGCGCCTCCATATCAAAGAGCCAGCTATGATTTGCTTATATAACTTTCAACCACAAAGTACATATACTATTAGACACAAAAGGCAATCACCCCTCCTTTGTGTCATTGGGACACACAGTTCCTGAAGTCAAAGTAGAAAGGAGGACATTTGGATTTCTTTCTTAAACAAATAATACATTTTGTCTATGTTACTCAGTCTTGTTATTAAAAAAACATGAGCATATATTTTCTAATATTTCCTCATACCTAAAATGTTCTAGTCTTTGCAACTCATGATAAATCTCTTCTGCAGCCTCTCCAGTGCAACCTCATCAGTGATATGTACAGTACTGGTGTGATCTATTTGCACTATATATCTTTTCTCAGTTAATAAATACCCACTGACGAAGAGGCATAGTGCCTCTATGCAGCCCTGGACATTCTTGTCTCTGTAAATTAAACATAGTACACAAGTTCACCTTCTGTGCGTGACTGTGTAGTCACTGTCGCACCTGGAATCACCCCCATTCCCACATTATGTAAACCTGAATATTTCCAATTCAACACGCATTCTAGAAAAGTAATTAATGTTTTATTAAGGATGGCTATAAAATTAGGACGCATATATTAGCTTATAATATATGCTTTTTTATGATTTGGTGATTTAATTAAGGGATGGTTTAAACACCAACGTTTTTCAGTTTCAATTAAAAAGTGCAAATTGATACTGTATCTGTTTTAAATTCTACACATATGGTGATAGCTTTCACTTCACAAATTATCTTTAATCCTTTACCCTTTCAGATCCAGGTGGAGTTCCCATTCTGTAGCAAATATGGACGACCATGATAAGGTCATCAAACATTATTGGAAACTTGTAAGTGCTGAGAAACAGAACAGTTTTCATTTTTGACTTCGCACTCACGCAGGTTATATATAACATGGCTTAATATGATCAAAATCTCCTTCAATAATGTACGTTAACCTCAACTTAAGAAGAGCAAGCACTTAATATAGCCCTGTATTTTTTTTTCATTTCCTCGATCAGCCATACTCCTAACCTTTCTGAGTGCAATTGCCAATCTAACTGTCAACTTATGAGGAATTGCAAGCAATTTTGTGCTATTTAGTTGAATTGCAGTAATTTTGTGCAGTTGATCTACATCCTATCTAGAAGGGAGTTGAGATTGTCCAAACCTTCTGGGACCTACCCAAAGGGGAGAGAGGGAACATATTTGATCATTAAGAACTGAATTTGAACAAACCTCTTCTTAGGCACCCCCTCAGGATCTTGAGTGACTTTGCTTCACTCTGGTTTCGTGGCTGCCGATGAGATTAATGTGGGAACCGGGTAAGAGGTACCTAACCAGGAGGCAGATGGATAGTTTGTGAGGTGGTTTGTTCCTTTGTTAATTACTCATGGTTTCTTTGGTGCCCAAAGCATGTCCTTGAAACAAAGAATGCCATTGTGAATGCTCTCTCTCCAATTTGAGTAGTCATAGTCATATAATTATAGAGACTTACAGCATGGAAACAGACCCTTCAGGAGAACTGTGGAGGCCCAGACACTGTGTTTTTCTGTTTGGTTTCATGTTTTAATCAAGGTGCATGATACGGGGGGGGGGATCAATTACAATTAAATGCTTTCTTTCTCAAAATTGTTTGATTTTACAATATAATGTTCCACAACTGTCCAGCATTAGAAAGGTCCCAACACAAAATGTTACCTATCTATGTTGAGTGTGAAGAAGGGTCCCAACCAGAAACATCACCTATCCATGTTCTCCAGAGATGTAGCCAGAGCACGAATTCACAGTTGTTCTGGAACCGTTTTGACCCAGGGATCTTTAAGAATGGATGCAACAACAAAAGAATGGGGGGCACCAATGTTTTCAAACACTATTGGACGATGTATAAATTATGGTTTTGGTTTAGGCTTAGATTTATTATTGTCACATGAACCGAGGTATAGTGAAGAGCTTTGTTTTGTACGCTATCCAATCAAATCAGAAAATATTATTCTATCAAGACAAACTTAAATACAATAGGTAGAACAAAGTTGAAGTTACAGTGCAGTATATAGTTCTCAGCATTGTACCGCAACAGTTCCCAACACAAAGTCCAATTTCCACCCTGAGGTTAAGGCGAATCGATCTGCATCCTAACTTATGGAAGGACCATATTTATAATATAGTTTATTGAGTATTATATGTCATAGCTGCTCTCTCTCTCCCTCTCCCTCATCGTCTGGGTGAGGGAAGCAGGTCGGTGATTGATCACAAGGCCCCTCGGAGACTGCAGCTGATTTGACAAGAGGACCAATTTGTTGATTGGACGGGAATTTTAGGGGAAGCTGGTCGGTGATTGCATGCAACCCCCTTAGAGACAGCGGTTGATTGGCCACCAAATAATCGGGCACAACAAATTGACAAATAGGAAAACAATAAAATCGGATTTAAATCGGAAGAATATCATGCCTGATCTGCAGCAAAGATACCAGTATCCGTTCTAGTATCTTTGATCTGCAGTTCCTTCTTGTTGAAGAAGAACCCTGGCCCGAAACAACTCCTAATCCATTCCCTCCACAGATGCCGCCTAGCCTGCTGAGTTCCTCCAGAACTGTGTTTTTTATTTAACTCTTGAAATTGAAGATAGACATAAAGCTGGAATAACTCAGCGGGACAGGCAGCGACTCTGGAGAGAAGACCCTTCATCAGACCGAACTGAACTGTCGTCGGTGAGGGTACTTGTGATTGTCTGCAGAAGGGTCTCGACCCGAAATGCCACCCACTCCCCAGAGCCGCCGCCTGTCCCGCTGAGCCACCCCAGCCCCCCCTCCCGTGTCCACCTTCAACTCCAGTCAAACAAAAAACACAGAGTGCTGGAGGAACTCAGCAGGCCAGGCGGCACCCGCAGAGGGAACGGACCAAGAGCCGCCACGGGCCAGGGTTCCACCCCCACCCCCCAACAGGAAGGAACCGCAGATGCAGCCATCTCTGCAAAACGGGATGACTGCATCTGATTCAGCAATGATTCCGGGAATGCCGAGGCAAGAGGGTGAGAGAGAGGGAGTGAGAGAGTTCCAAAGGACAGATTCGGATCCCAACTACGCGTCGCTGAGACCCAGGGCCGGCCTTAGGAAGTATGGGGCCCAATTGGGAACAATTTTGATGAGCCCCAGATTCCTAGACAAGGACTGTAGAATCGAAGAAATATAAATGAAGTCTATTATGGACTTTATATCTCTATGGTCGAATGGAAAGTAATCAAAATGTGTGCTTAAAAAGTGCCTGCGAGTTAATGGACCAAACAGATCTAAGCTATATTTTAATATAAGATTGCATACATGTAAGCCTACAAGTAACAAACAAAATGTGTAGATCACCTCTGAAAAGTACATAGTTACAACACCACATGTTTTAGTGACTGTGAAATGAAAAAAAAGTTATTTCACGTAGATTACCCCATCTTATGGGGGGGGGGGGGTGGGAGGGAGGATTATCTTCTTAGAAAATAGTCTGCATCACAGTACATAATGCAAAACTGCATTAAAAATGCGAGTTGAAAAAAAATTACATCCATTTACCTTTTTGTCACATAAATAGTGAGACTGAATTTTGTTCCCCATCACAAATTTTTGGGTAGTGATTTATGAATTGTGAAAGGGTGAATTTCCATTACTCTACGCTCATAACACTGGGGTCATGACTCTAACACTGCACCTATAACACTGGGGTCATGACTCTAACACTGCACCCATAGCACTGGGTTCATTACGCCCATTACTTTATGCCCATACACTGGGGTCATCTGTTCCTTTTTGGCAGAGGCAAGGAGGCCAGTGGGATTTTTGACAAGAAGTGGTAATAGATGAAAAATCTCTCATCTCGGTCTACTGATTTCTGTTCCAGACATAAAATTCAGCACTGACAACACAAGCTGATTAAATATAGCCGGTACTTTACATAAGGAAAAATATTACATCCCAATAGAAAGTCCTTTAAATGATACTAACTACAAAAAATTGGACAACTGTTCTTATTCCAGTTGTTCCGTTGACCTCCCATATGAGGATAGAAGTTTACTATGAAAACTTGAATTTACTCTTCATCCACTGGACATGTAAAGGTAACTTCATTTATATGGCTTGTAAATTTGATTTTCTTTTCCTTGAAGTTGAAGTTTCGACATAATCCTTTTAACAAAGCTGCAATGATTACGTGAAACATGGGATGGCAGGCATTTATTTATTTTCATAAGTCATTTTGTTTCAGTAGACATGTTTCAATTTCCCAACAATGTCCATTGACACGTAATTGGCAAGTTTTTAGCAGAAGCTTTTTTTGATTAAATCTTGATTATGACAGTAAATTGAATCCAGCAACTTTAAATGGTAATACCTTTCCTAAAGTGTACATAATCTGTTATTGTACAGCCTTTTTTTTTAAGTGGGAGGTTTGACTAATACATTATAGTAGTACATTGTTGCCTTTGACATATTTGTAATGATTTCACTTGCAATTAAATGGTTGTAAGATTGTGTGATGTACTTGACTGGCAGCACAGTCTGGGGGCTTTGTTCCCACACAGTTCCAACGTACAATCACCTCTGACGTTTTTAAGTTATAATTCCCAGTAGACCATTCTCTCAGAACGCAGCATGGGTCCTGAACAATGGGTGGTACGGTAAAGGCAACAGAGACATTGTTTATCTTTGAGGTGTGTTTGAAACAATCATGTAAAAATATAGTTTCCAGATTCATTGACTTTACTTTGTTCTCTGCATCCTGTTGCGTTAGTCAGTGGATTTTAGGCTCCTGCTGATTTCCATCCCACCATTTTAATAAGCCACCACGCAGCATGATTCGGCTACTCTTACCGATATTGTTTACCGCTCAGAGCATCGTGAATCTCAAGTTATTTCCCCCAATATTTTTTAAGATAAGGCTAGCACTCCCCTGACAATCAACTGCTTTAATCCTCTGAAAATTGAAGTGATTCTTGTGCAATAAGCTGTGGATAACTATGTGGGTGGCTGCTCACAGCTGAGATTTACTGCAATTGAAATAATAATAAAACTGTTTTTTTCTGGATACATGAATAGAATGTGAACTGCACTAGACCAGTAATTGGAACCCTAATGATAGCTTTTACTAATAACTGTTCAGCACATAGATATTTTTCAGAGTAAGGGCTTTACTTTCTTACTCCGGTGGCATATACTTAACCTTCGATGAATTTTGTATCCATCCTACCAATTTTTCCTTGGGTTTTGCAAGGACTGACCTTTTAACGAAATGTGCAGGCCAATGTAAATTTGAATAATAAATAGTGACGATTATATAGCTTCCAAGTGGTCCCAGTAAATTGCCCTATTGAAATAAAGGATGCAAGTGACAGGAGAATACATGCATGATGGACAGACTGTCCGTTTAACCATCGGCAATATGTCATTCTCATATATGGACAAAAGACATGTCAATGTTTGAATCTTGAAAAGCAGTGAGTATTCTGTGCTTTCCCTCAGATGCAGAAGGTCTTACCTCTCTTCAAACCATGATGTTTTACACTTCTCTGACCATGACCATGACAGATGAAACTTTAAGTTAATGTCAATAGGAGTACCATGGTCAAGAGAAGGTCCCAACACTGGAGAAATAAGCCAGTTTAACATAAGATCTAACCTAATAACTTCTGGTCAGTTTGGATCAGTGGTGGTGACCGACTTTGGCAGCAAATTCAACAAACAGCCTTCCTCCCTTCCAGAGAAAATTCAATTCAAAGCTTTTGAAACACAATCTACCAGAGTGAAAAAAATGTTTTGGACAGATAGTAAACCCAAACATGAAAGTCTAATCAAATGTCACTATTTCAGCTAATGCAACATTAGGACACTGACATTTGCTCATCACTGCAATTTATTAACAGACAATAGAATAGGAGGAGGAAATATTTAAAACCAATATTATTTACATCAGCTTATTGGATAACAAAATCTTAAAAGTAATGGGGATAACAGATAATAAAAAATTGGATTACGATTTTTCAATTTTTTATGTTCCCGCAGATATGTTACAGTCATTTAATAATATTAGCCACTTCTTCCAGTTCTTCTATATTAGTCATTGCTGGTAAGATCCTCTGAGAATGAAATGGAACCTTATGGGACCACAAGATTGATGGCTGCAAAGTGGATATCTCCTATTATAGAGAATAGGAAAGGCCCTTAGACCCTTTAAGCCTGCCCCCATTGAATATGGTCGTGGTTGATCTATGCTTGCCTTAACTCCACTTCTGTATCATTTCTCCATATCCTTCTATTCCTAGATCCATCAAGTATTTATCATCGCCACTTATAATAACTTACAATACTTATAATGATTCAGTTACCTCCACCCACCAGGGGTAGAAAATTCTTGAGATTCACCGCTCTCTGTGACAAGCAATTTTTACATAGAGCCATAGTCATGGCGTCTTAGAGTGGTACAGCGTGGAAACAGGCCCTTTGTCCCACACTGGCCAACATGACCAATCTACACTAGTCCCACTTGCCTATGTTTGACTCAAATCCCTCTAAACCTGTCCTACCATGTACCTGTCTAAATGTTTCTTAAATGTTGCGACAGTACCTGCCTCAGCTACCTCCTCTAGTAGCTCATCCCATACACCTACTACCCATTTGTGAAAAAGTTACTTCTCAGATTCCTATTAAATCTTTCCTCCTAACCTTAAACCTATGTCCTCTGGTTCTCGATTCCCCAATCTGGGCTAGAGACTCTGAGCGGCTACCCGATCTCGTCCTTTAAAGATTTTATACACCCCAATTTTTGAACTCCGACTTGGTTTCAATGAAGGCTAAAGTGCCATTTGCCTTCATAACTATTTTTTGGATCTCCCTACTGGCTTTTCATGATACTCTCCATGTAGATAGTAATGTATTTTGATTTTTCTTACTGAAGTACATAACCGACCACTTTCCCACATTAAACTCCATTTGACAGTCTTTTGTCTGCTCACTCAATCTATTATATCCAGCTGCAGAATGACAGATTCTTGTTACAACATGAATCACAGTTTTCTTACTGCAACCTATGCTTCCACAATCTATGTTGCATCATTGGCAAATTTGGAAACTTTATTTTATTTTTTTAAATTAAATTTTATTTATTTATATTTTTATTAGAAGCAGTGTCCAAAAGTATAAACCGCGGCATATGACATAATACATCTATTGTACAGCTTCCATTTTAATTTTAGCAAAGATGAAATAGAAAAAGAGAGGAAGAGCAAGAAAGAAAGAAAGTGAAAGAGAAAGTGAACGTGTAAGAATAGAACCCCTAAACTACCAAATGAGTGTAGTCAAAGGGTGAGTAAGTAAAAACTTAAAGAAATAAAAAGACAAAAATGGAAACAAGAAAAAAGAAAAACACAAAAAGTGTTGATATACCTGCTTCATTTCTCTCCCCACCCATCACCCAGTCCGTAAATTGGTTTAATTCCAAAAATGTGTTGCACCTAACTATCCTTGTAATGAATCAATGAAAGGAAACCATATCTTTGAAAATTGCTCTGATTTTCCTGCTAAGACAAGTCTCATATCTTAAAGATGTAGCGTTTCAGACATGTTTGTAATCCACATTTTAAGAGTAGGGGCAGATGTATTTTTCCAAAATTTAAGTATACGTTTTTCGCCATTGTCAGGCCATAATTAAGGAAACGTTTTTAAATTTGGAAACTTTACACGCTGTTCCTTTCAATAGGTCATTAATGCAATTAGTGACCAATTGCGGGCTAACATATGATCCCTGCATTATTCCACAACTTATATTTTTCCAGTCGGAAAAGGACAAATTTATACCAACTCTTTGTTTTCTGTGGGTTAGATAGTTTTTAGTCAATCCTAACACATTTCTGATACCAGGGGCTTTTAATTTAGCCTCCATTATGGTTCCGTCAAATGCCATTTGGAAATCTAAATACACCACATCTATGGGTTCCCTTCTATTGACTCTCACTGTTACATCCTCAAAGAATTCAAGCACATTTGGCAAACATGAGTTACCTTTGTTGAAACCAAATTGACTTGGTTTAATTATATTCAGCTTTTGTAAATAATTAGCAATTTCCTCTTTGATTGAATCACAGCCTGGAGACCAGGTTCAATCCTGACCTCAGGTACAGTCGGTGTAAAGTTTGCACGTTCTCCCTGTGACCGCATGTGTTTCCTTCAGATGCTCCTGTTTCTTCCAACATACCAACATTTTGCAGGTTTGTAGGTTAATTGGCCTCTGTAAATTACCCCTAGTGTGGTGGGAGCTGATTAAAAAGTGGGATAACATAGAATAGTGTGAATGGGTTGTCAATGCTTGGCGTGGGCTCAGTGGGCCAAAGGGCATGTTTCTATGCTTCCACCACACTAAACTAAACTATTGACCCTTGTGATAATAATAGTTGTGAACCTAACTGGCCTGAAGTTCCCTGTCTTCTGCCTTTTTCGAATAAGGGAGTTGCAATGCTAGTTCATAGAATCAAAAAACCTGTAGAACACAAAAACGGAACTTAAGTTGTCCATGACACCCATGATGCCAACCTATACGAATAACAGTTGCCTGCATCAGGTCCACATCGGTCAATCTATTTTCTATCTTCGTGTACATCCAAATGCCTTTCGCATGCTGCAATGCACTTGCCCTCTCTGGCAGCTCAATCCACATAATCTAAAAACATACCCCTCAGATCTCCTTGAAATTTCTCCCTTCTCAAATTAAATAGTGCCCTCTTTTTCTAGACTCCCATGCCATGGGAAAAAAAAATTACTGTGACTATCTATCCTATCTCTGCCCCTCATAATTTTACACATCTCCATAAGATCACCCTCACCTCAATTAGTACAGAAAGTGATAAGCTCTTACCATAAATCAAATGGGAAGTTATTAGAAGTTAACGGTTTGCATATATGCTGATGTAACTCCAGTGCTAATAAAGATTAAGTTGTACTAAACCTTGGTTTAGGATATTTTGCTGCACACATCAGTTGACACCCTATATAGGACATTGAGGGTAGTTAGTGTAGAAATAGCAGGAGCCATGACAGAAATATTTCAAATGTCATTAGAAACGGGAATAGTGCCGGAGGATTGGCGTACTGCGCATGTTGTTCCATTGTTTAAAAAGGGTTCAAAGAATAAACCTAGCAATTATAGACCTGTTAGTTTGACGTCAGTGGTGGGCAAATTAATGGAAAGGATACTTAGAGATAATATATATAAGCATCTGGATAAACAGGCTCTGATCAGGAACAGTCAACATGGATTTGTGCCTGGAAGGTCATGTTTGACAAACCTTCTTGAATTTTTTGAAGCGGTTACTAGGGAAATTGATGAGGGTAAAGCAGTGGATATTGTCTATATGGATTTCAGTAAGGCCTTTGACAAGGTTTCCCATGGAAGGTTGGTTAAGAAGGTTCAATCTTTGGGTGTTAATGGCGGAGTAGCAAGATGGATTCAACAGTGGCTGAATGGGAGATGTCAGAGAGTAATGGTGGATGGCTGTTTGTCAGGTTGGAAGCCGGTGACCAGTGAGGTGCCTCAGGGATCTGTGTTGGGACCACTGTTGTTTGTCATGTACATCAATGATCTGGATGATGGGGTGGAAAATTGGATAAGTAAGTATGCAGATGATACTAAGATAGGTGGTGTTGTGGATAATGAAGTAGATTTTCAAAGTCTACAGAGAGATTTGGGCCATTTGGAAAAGTGGGCTGAAAGATGGCAGATGGAGTTTTTTGCTGAGAAGTGTGAAGTGTTACATCTTGGCAGGACAAATCAAAATAGGACGTACATGGTAAATGGTAGGGAATTGCGGAATGCTGTGGAACAGAGAGATCTAGGAATAACTGTGCATAGTTCCCTGAAGGTGGAATCGCATGTAGATAGGGTAGTAAAGAAAGCCTTGGGTGTGCTGTCCTTTATAAATCAGATCATTGAATATAGGAGCAGGGAAGTAATGTTAAAATTGTACAAGACCAATTCTGGAGTATGGTGTACAATTTTGGTCGCCTAATTATAGGAAGGATGTCAACAAAATAGAGAGAGTACAGAGGAGATTTACTAGAATGTTGCCAGGGTTCCAGCAACTATGTTACAGAGAAAGGTTGAACAAGTTAGGTCTTTATTCGTTGGAGCGCAGAAGGTTAAGGGGGGGACTTGATAGAGGTCTTTAAAATGATGAAAGGGATAGACAGAGTTGACGTGGATAAGCTTTTCCCATTGAGGGTAGGGAAGATTCAAACAAGAGGGCATGACATGAGAATTAAGGGACAGAAGTTTCGGGGTAACGTGAGGGGGAACTTCTTTACTCAGAGGGTGGTGGCTGGGTGGAATGAGCTTCCAGCAGAAGTGGTGGAGGCAGGATCGATTTTAACATTTAAAAGTAAAGTGGATAGGTATATGGACGGGAAGGGAATGGAGGGGTATGGTCTGAGTGCAGGTAGATGGGACTAGGGGAAAACAAATGGTCGGCACGGACTGGAAGGGCCAAGAGGGCCTGTTTCCGTGCGGTAATTGTTATATAGTTATATGGTTAAATTAATAGTGTCAAACGGGCAAAAATAGACGAGGCAAATATTCATTAAAATAATGCGACAATAATTAACATTTAACTATTGGAAAGACATTCTGAGTGGCAGTTAGATGTTAATCTAGATGTCAAAGATCTTTATTTGTCAAACATTAATGCAGAGTTACATTTGGACATAACATGATATTTCTGATATGATACGGGAAAAGCTGAAATTCTCGATACTTTTTTAACTTGCATGTTTTCTTCCATCTGAACATCAAATTGCACATAATTAAATTGCACTTTATTTTTTGACTTTTCAAATTTGTTCTATATTGAGGAAAATGGAGTTTAATGGCAATACAAAAATTCTGTTGGGAATCCATGTTGAATACAAAACCGTATGTTAAACTTACCTAAGTTAAAGTCTCAGGTGGCACTTATTTAGCAACCAAATAATTGCACAAAGCACAAAACAATCTGCTGGAGGAAGTCCATGGGTCAAGCAGCATCTGTGGAGGCTAAGGAATGGTCAATGACAGGTTGAGACCCTGCATCGGGGCTGAGAGTGCAGAGGCAAGATAACCAGGATAAAGAGGAGAGAGGGAGGGGTGAGGTAGGCTGGTAGGTGATACATTGCACAGGTGAAGCCAGATGGGGAAGGGGGAAGAGAGTTTAGAGACTGAGTGTGGTGACAGGTGGAAACAGATAAGGAAAAAAATATTAGGTCGAGTGGGAAGATAGAGACAGAGGCTGGAAAGTTTGTGGATCCAGATAACTGAAAATTCAATGTTCATACTGCTGGGTTGTTGGCTACCTACGTGGAATATTGAGGTGTTGATCTTCTAAAAGATCCTCTTTTAGAAGGTTGAGAGTGGATCTTATGGAAACATAGAAAATTCCTAAGGGATTGGACAGGCTAGATGCGGGAAAAATGTTTCTGATGTTGAGGGAGTCAGAACCAGGGGTCATAGTTTAAGAATAAGGGGTAGGCCATTTAAGGGATTGGACAGGCTAGATGCAGGAATGTTTTTCCTTAAGTTGGGGGAGTCCAGAACCAGGGGTCACAGTTTAAGAATAAGGGGTAGGCCATTTAGGACTGAGATGAGGAACAAACATTTTAGCCGGAGAGTTGTGAATCCGTGGAATTCTCTGCCACAGAAGGCAGTGGAGGTCAATTCAGTGGATATTTTCAACAGAGCGTTAGATTTAGCTCTAAGGGCTGACAGAATCAAGGGGTATGGGGAAAAAGCAGGAACAAGGTACTGATTTTGGATGATCAGCCATGACCATATTGAATGACGGTGCTGGCTCGAAGGGCCTAATGACCTACTCCTACATCTATTTTCTATGTTTCTATGTGTCTAGTTTGCATATTGTCTCCCCATAACAGTGGAGAAGGGTGAGGATAGACAGGATTCTGTGGGAAAGGGAAGGGATGTTGGAATTACGTAATTGGAAGTTCAGGATGGTCATTGTAGACAAAGTGCAAGTGCACTGCAACTTGTTTGCCTAAGTCTATGCTTGGTGATGTAGAGGAGGCTTGATCAAGAGCACTGAATGCAATGGATGAGGTTGAAGTAGGTGCACCTGATGCTCTATCTCACCTGGAAGGCTGTTTAGCTTCCTGGATAGTGGTGAGTGTGTTGGTGGAAGGATTAGTGTTGTATCTTCTGGAGATGGGGAGGGATGAGTGGACCATGATCAAAAACCTGCAAGTGAGAGTTCCATCATCATCTATGTAGAACAGAAGCCACATTTCCTGGAAAAGAAGGACATTTGAAAAGTCCTGAATTGTGTAGCCTCTTCTTGGGAACAGATGCGGCGAGATGGAGAAACTGAAAGATGGGAATGACATTCTTACCGGAGACATGAAGTGAACAAGATGGCTGTGGGCATCAGCAGTTTTGTAATCGATATCATTGCATACCTTGTCTTCTGAAACAGAGAAAGAGAAATCCAGAAAATGGATTTGTGGTCAGAACTAAAACAAGTGAATTTGAGAGCAGAGTAGGAGTTTGGAGCAAAGGTGAACACGCAAGTGCAGGAAGCAACAGTTTAAAATCAAATCGCTGAAGATGTTGGAAATCAGAAATAAAACAAAAAAGGCTAGAAACACTGCATTTCTGTGAAATACGAATCCTTCTGAGCATATTTCAATAGAAATAATTAAATCTTTTTCTCTCTCCACAAATACTGTCTGTCCTACTGAGTGAAAATAAACATTTGCTGTTTTAGATCAAATGACCTTTCCAAAGCATTCTAGGAGACATAATGAAATTTGAGAAAGTGCTATTCTGTGAAAGGTCTTCGACTTGAAATGGGTGTCTGTTTCTCTTCTCACAGAGTGTTACCAGCATTTACTGTTTTCTTTCAGATTATTCATTATTTATTTCCGATTTTGAGCATTCACAATCATCTGTTTTGTTTTATTGATTACTTATTAAAAGATGGTTTATCTATTAAGCAACTAATTTGGTTTATAATATCAGAAAGATCGCACTCTACTTGTATTAATCAGATGATTGATTTCCTTGTTATTGACCGGACTCTGGCTTTGAACCAGTGTATCTTTGCATTCACCATCAAAAATGATTTAGCCAGTTGCACAAAATCTCCTTAGACCCCAGTCAAGGCGTAAGATCTATTTTAATGGTATGTCAACTAGCAAGGAATGGGCAGTTACTGGTGCCTGCTGAGATATATCCTGCAATAATAAAATCAATAAATTGCTCTTTCACCATGGAATAAATCCTGTTCTTTTATACCTTTGACACCTTGCACCATCTTTCCCAATAATGAGATTTGCAGCTGATATACTCTAAAGCCTTTACCAGTGTAGGCTCAGTCTTTCTCCCTTCATGACCTTATTACTCCAGTTTCCCTTTCAACAGTTAGCCAAAACAGAGTCATAATAATTTATCAAATAGCCACTGTACTAATAAAGAGAAGCGAATGGTAATATTACACAAGAAGATAAAGCATAAAACCTACTGGTTACCAAAACAAAATGCACCAACATCAGGGGAATGACAGATAGGTCTCCTATTTAATTTACAATACCCATCATAAAACTTTATTTGAATGGTTCCTAAAATAATCACAGCAGGAAGAAGGCTGTATCTTGATTCAATAAACTTAATTTACAGAGTAGGAAAAGCATGATTTCTCATTGTATTGCAATATCCAGTTTATCAAACAGTGAGGGTAAGTACCTCAATTAGAAGCCGGTCAAAGATGATGAATGGCAGAGCTTAAATTGACTAACCTCATTACTCTTTTTTTCAAAACACTTAAAACTTCTTTTAAAGGGCATAAAGGTACAAACATGCACAGAGCCAGATGGATGAATTACCCAGCGATAACATTTTACTGTTGTAATTTTTCTACGAAGGCAGGAGATCTATGATGCATAGAGGAAAATACCTTGTCATCTGGATTTACCTGCATGTTAGGTATGGAGTTTTGTAAAAGCCAAATTCTGCCAACAATTTACATGTTGTTAATTCTAAAACAAATATACTAATTTGAAGTGTTTAATTTTTTTTTCAGCTAATCTGCTTTTCGCAGCTCATACAAAAGTTACTGGTTTTAATTCCACCAGATCATCTTACAACATTGCACAGAAGCAGAGCTTCCAACAGGGTCACTGCACAGCAGTAAGAAAACAAATGGCAGCAACTTTTGACCCTGTTTCGTGTCACCATTCAGTTGTGAAGTGTGGGTTTCCTACTTCTGTAATAAATTCTATTTCAGAACCCTCGTGACAGGCCATTTCCTTTACTTGCATTCTTAGACAAGTTTTTAAAATCAAATTCTCAGCAGAGAAAGAAAAGCTATCATATTGTAATGTTTCAAGCTCAGTCATTTGTCCTAGAAGTGACATTTTGTGTTATTTTGCATTCCGTATCAAATATTGCCAAGGTGAATGGCATTGCAGAATAACCGAAGTACATAATAAGGGTGACCTCCCAGTAAGTCAGTAGAGTTGTATGGAGATCAGAACCTCTTCACTCTGATGAATCAGCAAATAAACAGCAAATACGCTAACTTTTTAATTAGAACTAGACTAAGTGGGACCCGATGGGTCCCATGTTTACACGGGAGCGCTGGTCCCCCAACGCAATATTCCGCCTCTCCACCAATTCCAATATTGGTGGCCAGTGGGGGGGGGGGGGGGCTTTCTGGAGTGCTGGTATAGGTGTTGTGGGCTGAAGGGACTGGTCTCCAGAGGCCAGTATGGACATGGTGGGCCAAATGGATTCTTGGGGTGGCAGCTCAGTCCCTCAAGGCCACCAAATTCAAGTGCAGTTTCCGACCACTTCAAGCAGGGTGCAAGGCCATCTATTCAAGTGCAGTTTCATACCACTTCAAGCAGGGTGCAAGACCACCAAATTCAAGTGTAGTTTCATACCACTTCAAGCAGGGTGCAAAGCAACCAAATTCACATGCAGTTTCATACCATTTCATGCAGGGTGAAAGGCCACCACATTCAAATGCAGTTTCATACCATTTCATGCAGGGTACAAGGCCACCACATTCAAATGCAGTTTCATACCAATTCAAGCAGGGTGAAACCACCATAAAACCACACAAAACACCACACTCACTGTTCAGTAGACATTCAGTGTGTTCAGTTGATTCACAGCTCAGACAGTCATGACCTCTCCCTCCCCCATCATGCAGAGACTGAGCCACATCCGCACTTCCGGGTTTGATAATCCCTCCCCCCTCCCACCAGAAAAGGTGTGGCCTTCATGGCTTGATTGACACGAGAGAGAGATTTTTTAAACACTAATAACACTTTTATTTTTCATTGATGGGAAGAATCCTCTGCACCTGATGAGTGGAGGGGGACTGAGTAAGATGGCCAAAAATCACAGCCGCAAGTGATAGCGTTTTATCTAAAATCAATATACAGTGTAAACAGGAAGTTGTCAAATTTAGACCACCAATCATTTGCAGTGCTTTTACTTCAACCCAAACCCCCACCCAACCATTTGCAGTGCTTTTACTACAACCCAAACCGCCAACCAACCATTTGCAATGCTTTTACATCAACCCAAACCCACAACCAACCATTTACAGTGCTTTTACTTCAACCCAAACCCCCACCAACCGTTTGCGGTGCTTTTACTTCAACCCAAACCCCCAACCAACCATTTGCAGTGCTTTTACTTCAACACAAACCCACAACCAACGATTTGCGGTGCTTTTACTTCAGCCCAATTCTCCAACCAACCATTTGCGGTGATTTTACTTCAGCCCAAAACTTCAACCAACCATTTGCAGTGCTTTTACTTCAGCCCAAAACCTCAATCAACCATTTGCGGTGCTTTTACTTCAGCCCAAAACCCCACCCAACCACTTGCGGTGCTTTTATTTCAACCCAAAACCCCACCCAACCATTTGCAATGCTTTTACTTCAACCCAAACCCCACCCAATCATTTGCAGTGCTTTTACTACAAACCAACCACATTTTCATTTTCAAACCATATTAAGGGCATTCAAGGTCAGTAAAACCACACTCACAGTTTAGTAAACATGTGTTCAGTGTTATTCACAGCTCAGACTGAGAGACGTGACCCTCTCACTTCCCCCATCTTGCAGAGACTGACTGACGAACAACACTTCCGGGTTTTATAGCAGGGGCAGCAGAGAGAATGTCAACATTTTTTAAACATTAATAGTTATTTTATGTTTAATTGATGGGAAAAATCCTCCTGTCCTGTGCATTGGAGGGGGACTCTGAGTAAGCTGGCCAAAAATCACAGCCCGCAAGTCGCAGCGTTTTTTCTAAAATCATGAAAGAAAAAAGGAAGTGGTCAAGATCTTACTTTTAGTAATATAGACTAGACTAAGTGGGACCCGTTGTGTCCCATATTCACAAGGGAGGGCTGGTCCCCCAACGCAATATTCCATCTCTCCACTAATTCCAATAATGGTGGCCAGTGGGGGGGGGGGGGGTTTCTGGAGCGCTAGTATGAGTATTATGGGCTGAAGAGACTGGTTTCCAGAGGGCTAGTATGGACACTGTGGGCCAAATGGAATCTTGGGGTGGCAGCTCACTCACTCATGACTGATGTGCGGGTAGCTCACTCACGGCTGGTGGGCTAGCAGTTGACTCACTGCTATTCCTTGAAATGCCATTTCAAGTAGGGTGCAAGGCAACCACATTCAAATGCAGTCTCCTACCATTTCAAGCAGGGTGCAAGGCCACCAAATTCAGGTGCAGTTTCCTACCACTTCAAGCAGCGTGCAAGGCCACCAAATTCAAGTGCAGTTTCCTACCACTTCTAGCAGGGTGCAAGACTACCGAATTCAAGTGCAGTTTCCGACCACTTCAAGCAGGGTGCAAGGGCACTGAATTCAAGTGCAATTTCATACCACTTCAAGCAGGGTGCAGGGCCACCAAACTCAAGTGCAGTTTGCTGCCACTTCAAGCAGGGTGCAAGGCCACCAAATTCAAGTGCAGTTTCATACCACTTCAAGCACGGTGCAAGACAATCAAATTGAAGTGCAGTTTCATACCATTTCAAGCAGGGTGCAAGGCAACCAAATTCAAGTGCTGTTTCATACCATTTCATGCAGGGTGCAAGGCCACCAAATTCAAACACAGATTCATACCATTTCATGCAGGGTGCCAGGCCACCACTTTCAAATGCAGTTTCATACCATTTCAAGCAGGGTGAAACCATCGTAAAAGCACTATAAAACCACACAAAACACCACACTCACAGTTCAGTAGACATTCAGTGTGTTCAGTTGATTCACAGGTCAGACAGAGACTGAGCCTCCCCCACCTTGCAGAGACTGAGCCACACCCACACTTCCGGGTTTTATAACCCCTCCCGCCCCCAACCAGAAGCGGTGTCGCCTTCGTGGCGTGCTTGACAGGAGAGAGATTCTCAACGTTTTTTTAAACACTAATAACACTTTTATTTTTCATTGATGGGAAGAATCCCCTGCACCTGATGAGCGGTGGTAGACTGAGTAAGATGGCCAAAAATCACAGAAGTGATAGCGTTTTATCTAAAATCAATATACAGTGCAAATAGGAAGTTGTCAAGTTTCCACCAACAACCATTTTTGCAGTGCAGCATTTCAAAGCAGTTACCACCACCAACAACAACCATTTTTGCAGTGCAGCATTTCAAAGCAGTTACCACCACCAACAACAACCATTTTTGCAGTGCGGCATTTCAAAGCACTTACCACCACCACCAACAACCATTTTTGCAGTGCGACATTTCAAAGCAGTTACCACCACCAAAAACAACCATTTTTGCAGTGCATTTCAAAGCAACCAGATTTTCATTTTCAAACCACATTAAGGGCACTCACAGTTGAGTAAACACCTGTTCAGTTTTATTCACAGCTCAGAGAGACGTGACCCTCTTGCTTCCTCCAAGACTGAGTGAGGCACAACACTTCTGGATTTTATAGTCCCTCCCCCCTCCCACCAGCAGGGGCAGCAGAGAGAATGTCAACGTTTTTTAAACATTAATAACTCTTTTATTTTTCATCGATGGGAAAAATCCTCTTGACTTGCACAGCAGAGGGGGACTCTGAGTAGGATGGCCAAAAATCACAGCTGTAAGTTGCAGCATTTTTTCAAAAATCATGAAACCGGAAACAGGAAGTGGTCAAGATCTTACTTTTAGTAATATAGATAATGTTGCAGCCATTCATCCTTCATGCTTAATATCCCTTTATGACAGTCAATCTTATTTAATTTTTGGTAAGGTCATGTGTTTGCTTTCCTCAAATAAAGTCTCACCAATAACATTTTATATTGCCTCTTACAATTATAATAGGCTTTTAAATTGTTTTCTTACATTATAGAACCAGAAGTCAAAGGATTTTCCTACTATGGAAGGCAGTGGAGGCCAATTCAATGGATGAATTTAAAAGAGAGTTTGATAGTGCTCTTGGGGCTAGGGGTATGGGGAGAAGGCAGGCATGGGTTACTGATTGAGGATAATCACAATGAATGGTGGTGCTGGCTCGAAGGGCCTAATTGCATCCTCCTGCACCTATTGTCTATGTATCTACATTTTAATATTATGTAGATCCTGTGTGGAGTTGGCTCAATAACCTTCATTTGAATGGACAAGAAGGAACAGGCTGGATATATTTGGGTGTTTTCATTGCATTCTCCTGACATGTTAGAATGTCATTGGATGTTGCCTTATTGGTCAAGGCCACCATTTCATTCTCCTATTCATTTTTTTAAATCAAATTGCTAATTCTTTATCTGACATCCTATTGTACTGCACATGTCCACACATCTTTAGAAATATAGAAAATAGACGCATCAGATTCTCTCTTGAATACATCCAGTGAATTGGCCTCCACTGCCTTCTGGGCAGGGAATTCCATAGATTCACATCTCTCTGGCTGAAAAGGATTTCCCTCATCTGTCCTAAATGGCCTATCCCTTATTCTTAAACTGTGACCCCTGGTTCTTTACTCCCCCAACATGGAGAACATTTTTCCTGCATCAAGCCTGTCCAATCCATCAAGAATTTTATATGTTTCTATAAGAATCCCTCCCATCCTTCTAAATTTCAGTGAAAACAAGCCCAGTCGATCCATTCAATTTCAAGAGTTCAAGAGACATTTATTGTCACATGCATCAATTGGTACAGTGAGATTTGAGTTACCATACAGCAATACGAATAAAAAGAACACAACACATGATGGAATTTAACATGAACATCCCCACACGGCAGAATCAATGTTTCCCACTGTGAGGGAAGGCAATAAAGTTCAGTCAACTTCCTCTTTGTTCATCTGTGGTCGGGGCCTTTGAACCCTCCGCAGTTGTCGCTACCGGCGGCCTGATGTACAGGCCCTCTCGCCGGGTTGATCGGAGCTCCGGCGTCGAAACGGAGAACACTCTCAACGGCTTGGATTTTCCAAATCGGCCACTTCCTACCGGAAAACGCAGCTCCCGAAGTCCACAGGCCGAGCTGGGCGCAGATTCAACGCTGGCGACCCCCGGCAAGAGGTCCCAGGACTCCACGATGTTAAAGGCAGCGCCGCTCGCGGCTGGAAGCTCCACAAACCACAGCTCCAGGGTGTTAAACAGCAGTCCCAACACTCCGGAGCTCCGGCGATTCCCAGTAAGGCATCATCCTGCTCCGCGATGGAATCCAGTGCTGCGCCGCTGCTGAAACTCTGGCTGGTCTCCCGCAGGAAAGGCCGCACCAATCCAGATGGGGGAGGGGGTGGGGGGGGGGGGGGGGGGGGCGAAGATGTGACTCGACGAAAAGATGCTTCCTCGACCAGGAAGTGACTGAAAAAACAGGTTCCCCCACCCCCCACATAAAAAAAGATTAAAAGACCTCCAAAAACATAGAAACGTAGAAAATAGGTGCAGGTGTAGGCCATTCAGCCCTTTGAGCCTGCACCGCCATTCAATATGATCATGGCTGATCATCCAACTCAGTATCCTGTACCTGCCTTCTCTCCATACTCCCTGATCCCTTTAGCCGCAAGGGCCACATCTAACTCCCTCTTAAATATGTCCAATGAAATGGCCTCAACTACCTTCTGTGGCAGTTAATTCCAGAGACTCACCACTATCTGTGTGAAAAATGTTTTCCTCATCTCGGTCCTAAAGGAATTCCCCCTTATCCTTAGACTGTGACCCCTTGTTCTGGACCTCCCCAACATCGGGAACAATCTTCCTGCATCTAGCCTATCCAACCCCTTTAGAATTTTGTAAGTTTCTATAAGATCCCCCTTCAGTCTTCTAAATTCTAGCGAGTACAAGCCAATCTATCCAGTCTTTTCTCATATGAAAGTCCTGACATCCAAGGAATCAGTCTGGTGAACCTTCTCTGTACCCCCTCTATGGCAAGAATGTCTTTTCTCAGATTTGGAGACCGAAACTGTATGCAATAATCCAGGTGTGGTCTCACCAAAAACCTGTACAACTGCAGTAGAACCTCCCTGCTCCTATACTCAAATCCTTTTGCAGTGAATGCTAACATACCATTTGCTTTCTTCACTGACTGCTTCACCTGCATGCCTACTTTCAATGATTGGTGTACCATGACACCCAGGTCTCGTTGCATCTCCCCTTTTTCCTAATTTGCCACCATTAAGCCAATAGTCTACCCTCCTGTTTTTGCCACCAAAGTGGATAACCTCACATTTATCCACATTATACTGCATCTGCCATGCATTTGCCCACTCAACCAGCCTATCCAAGTTACCTTGCAGCCTCCTAGCATCCTTCTCACACCTAACACTACCCCACAGCTTAGTGTCATCCGCAAACTTGGAGATGTTGCATTCAATTCCCTCGTTCAAATCATTAATATATATTGTAAATAGCTGGGGTCCCAGCACTGAGCCTTGCAGTATCCCACTAGTCACTGCCTGCCATTCTGAAAAGGACCCATTTACTCCTACCCTTTGCTTCCTGTCTGCCAGCCAGTTCTCTATCCACATCAATACTGAACCCCCAATACCGTGTGCTTTAAGTTTGTATACTAATCTCTTATGAGGGACCTTGTCGAAGGCCTTCTCAAAGTCTAGATATAACACATCCACTGGTTCTCCGTTATCCATTCTGCTAGTTACATCCTCGAAAAATTCTATAAGGTTCGTCAGACATGATTTACCTTTCGTAAATCCATGCTGACTTTGTCTAATGATTTCACCACTTTCCAAATGTACTACTATCCCATCCTTAATAACTGACTCTAGCAGTTTCCCCACTACCGATGTTAGTCTAACTGGTCTGTAATTCCCCGTTTTCTCTCTCCCTCCTTTTTTTTTTTAAAAGTGGGGTTACATTAGCTACCCTCCAATCCTCAGGAACTACTCCAGAATCTAAGGAGTTTTGAAAAATTATCACTAATGCATCCACTATTTCTGTGGCTACTTCCTTGAGTACTCTGGGATGCAGACTATCTGGCCCTGGGGATTTATCGCCTTTTAATTCATTCAATTTACCCAACACCACTTCTCGGCTAACCTGGATTTCACTCAGTTCCTCCACCTTATTTGACCACCGGTCCCCTGCTATTTCCGGCAGATTATTTATGTCTTCCTTAGTGAAGACAGAACCAAAGTAGTTATTCAATTGGTCTGCCATGTCCTTGTTCCCCATTATCAATTCACCTGTTTCTGACTGCAAGAGACCTACATTTGTTTTAACTAATCTCTTTCTCTTCACGTATCTATAAAAACTTTTGCAGTCAGTTTTTATGTTCCCTGCCAGTATTCTTTCATAATCTATTTTCCCTTTCCTAATTAAGCCCTTTGTCCTCCTCTGCTGAACTCTGAATTTCTCCCAGTCCTCTGGTAGGCTGCTTTCTGCCCCTTAGATTTTCGCAGCTCTACCCATATCGATTCCACATCCTCCAAGTTAATGTCCTTCCTTTCTTTTGCATTAATTTCCTCTCTCACCAGCAACACTACCCCACCTCCCTTTCCTTTCTGTCTATCCCTCCTGAATATTGAATATCCCTGGATGTTCAACTCCCAGCCTTGGTCCCCCGGAGCCATGACTCCGTGATCCCAACTGTAGCATAGTCATTAATAGCTATCTGCACATTCAACTCGTCCACCTTATTACGAATACTCCTTGCATTGAGACACAAAGCCTTCAGGCTTGTTTTTACAACACTCTTACTCCTTATACAATTATGTTGACAAGTGGTCCCTTTTGATTTTTGCCCTGGAAACCCACCACCTCTTATTGAGTGGTGAGACCTGTAGCGCCTCCCAGATGGGAGGAGGGTAAACAGTCTGTGGTTGGGGTGAGAGCAGTCCTTGACGATGCTGCGCGCCCTTCGCAGACATCGCTTGCTCTGGACGAACTCAATGGAGGGGAGTGAGGAACTGGTGATGCGTTGGGCAGTTTTCACCACCCTCTGCAGTGCTTTCTGGTCAGAGACAGAGCAGTTGCCATACCATACTGTGATACAGTTAGTAAGGATGCTCTCGATGGCGCAGCGGTAGAAGTTCACCAGAATCTGAGGAGACAGATGGACTTTCTTTAGTCTCCTCAGGAAGAAGAGACGCTGGCGAGCCTTATTAATCAGTGTTGAGGTATTGTGGGTCCAAGAAAAGCCATCAGAGATGTTGACCCCCAGAAACCTGAAACTGGAAACGCGCTCCACCCGTTAATATGGATGGGGGTGTGCGTGCTACCCCTAGACCTTCTGTAGTCCACAATGAGCTCCTTGGTCTTCTTGGTGTTAAGGGCCAGATTGTTGTCAGCGCACCATAGTAAAGTTCCTACATAAATGTAATTTGTTGTTAGATCATTTTTGAAACAGAAATGTGTAAACACCATGCATATATACAAAATCTACACTAATAAAGAAATGTCACAAAAATAAATTATGGTATTTGCAACCAAACACCCCCAAAATAGAAATCTTAATATATTTAAAATCTGTGTAAAAAAGAGACTAATTATATCATTAAATGATAGTTCTAATGAAAGAAATGGTGACATAAGATTAATTACTATGTTCTATTACTTGTTTGTGTTTCAAGAGTATTAAACATTAATATATCATGATTAACAAATAGGTAGAAGACCAAACTAGAGCTTTAATAGTATTATAACTTTGATATTCTGTTTTTGATTTACACATTTAAAAATGTCTGAATGAGAAGGAAAGCGATGTGAGGATTTTATTCAAGTAATAAGAGGAAACGGGCAATCTGAGACAATAATACAGATTGCCCGTTACAGAATTAAAAGGCAACCAACTTAACAGATGTTTTATATTTCTTTAAAACTACAAAACATATTGGGGTTCCTTTGTTTATATTTATTTTTGAAGTATGGATTGGTTAATCTGGTCCTATTTCAACTACAAATTTGATGTTAAAACATTGCTCAGTCTCTGTCCAGCAAATTCCATTGTCAATCAGAAAGATGTAACGAGGCAATGCATGAGGTCATTTTTATCCTTTGGCCTACACATTAGAAATAATTGTAGGCAAATAAATAGTTTTGAAATAATTATCAGGCTGCAAAAAATCACATTGGGCCTACAAGCAGACAAATTCAGACTGTGCATTTTTATCTTGATCCAATGGTTACTACTTATATACTGCATCAGCCTATTTTTTGTAATTATAAAAGTTGGAATACAGAGCTGAGAATGTATTAGACCATTCCTAAAATAATCCTGTATAAACTTTAATGGCAGTAACATATCACTGGGTCCATGCCAAAAACAATTTTCTAAGTCTGGGACAAGAACAGATGGTAATGGTTAACTAGGAATATGTCTAAACAGTCCTTACGTTCAATAAAACATGTATATTTTATTATATACTGAAATATATGCATGCCTGGAGCTTGGGTGGTGCAGTGGTGCAGTGGTGGAGCTACTGTCTCACAGCGCCAGTGATCCGGGTTAGATCCTAACCGCGAGTGTTTTCTGTGCGAGGTTTGTACATTCTCCCTGTGAGCCCTTTTTTCTGGGTGCTCTGTTTCCTCCCACATACCAAAGACATGCAGGTTAATTAGCTTCTGCAAATTGCCCTTAATGGCCTGTCCCACTTGTCCGTCATTTGCGCGCCATTTACGCGACCTGGTTGCATGTGGGTTGCGTGTGGGTAGCATGGGACGGGCGCATGGACTGTCATGGAGGAGTGTGGAGTTGCGCGCGGTATTGCGCAGCGCTCCAGGATTTTGTTCTGCACGAAATTTACGAGCACCACCAGCCTGTCGCATAAATGACAGCCTGGGGCTCACAGCCGTTGCTGATCCGGATCCGCCCCCACTCCTACTCCTACTCCTACTCCCAGAGCGGGGCCAAGACGATTGGAGATAGACACAAAATGCAAGAGTAACTCAGCGGGACCGGCAGCATCTCTGGAGAGAAGCAATGGGTGACGTTTCGGGTCGAGACCCTTCTTCACACTGAGGAAGAGTCTCGACCCGAAGCATCATCCATTACTTCTCTCCAGAGATGCTGCCGGTCCTGCTGAGTTACTCCTGCATTTTGTGTCTATCATTCAAATGACATCACGCACTTCAGACAGCTGTGTGGAAGCATGATGACACGCGTGACCATCGCCTGACTGTCGCGCGTCAGTCACTACCAGCCTGTCGCATAAATGACGTCCTAGTGGGACAGGCCCTTAAGTGTTTAGGATGTGAAAGTCGGATAACATAGAACTAGTGTATGGGTGATCTCACGTGTGGGTCAGCGTGTACTCAGTAGGCCAAAGGACCTGTTCCCTCGCTGTAACTCTAAATAAAACTAATCTAAACCTAAGGTATTGTTGAAACCAGCCATTAGAATTAGCCGGAGCCCAATTAAAGGCATGGTCCCTGCTACTGAGAAGCAATGAAAGTTGGAAAATCACTTCACTGGGATATCATCAAGACCAAATTCCGTTTTATTTACTTCCTTAGAATTAATACTTATACTCCAGAATCAATCAAACTAAAAATAGAAATATAAAGAAGAAAGTGTGTTGCTAAGATATAAGGTGAGAAAGGTCTTCTGTGTGGTGACCTAAATACTGGTTTTATTGCACTGTCAGATTGTCAGAGTGTTTATTAGATTCTGCTCTCAATTAGAAAGGCTCAATTAGACAACTATTGCGGATATTGGGACAAATTAGTTCAGGCAGTATAATTGCATACATTGTGTATTTTAAAGAAATTATATATATATATATATATATAATGATTTTTCACCTGTGATTTTATTTTGGGAGGATATAATTTATATGGATTATGTATAATTTTATCTTGTGATAGATTTGGTTTCGACCGCGCAGTGTAGTTAGCAGGCAATCCTGCCAATGTGTCAAGTCCGTAATACTTTTGGCCATGGCCGAATTATCAACCACACTTAGTTAGGCTGCTCTTACATCTAAAATATTTATTCACCCCCAAATTATCTCCGAGTTTACTTCTGACTGCATTTCACAATCAACCACATGAAGACAGGCATGTCAGAAACAGGACTTTCCGTGATCTTGTACCTCAACATACTGTTGTTGGGAAATAGGAAGATATTATTAGTAAGAACTAGACTAAGTGGGGCCGGTTGGGTCCCAGTCACTACGGGGAGGGGGGGGGGGGTGTGTGGTGGGGGGTAGGAGAGGAAATGTGTACGTGGGCTGGAGGGGTTTGCGATGGGGGATGTGGGGTAGGGTGGGGATGGGGGATGTGGGGGGAGGGGAGGGGGGATGTGGGGGGGGGGGGTGGTTTGGGGAGGGCTGTGTGTGGGTAGGGGAGAGTTGTGGGGGAGGGGTGTGTGGGTGGGTGAGGGGTGTGTAGGGGGGAGGGGGGTTTTGTGAGGGGGAGGGGGTTGTGTGGGGGGAGGGGAGTTGTGGGGGGGGGGAGTTGGGGGGGAGGGGATTGTGGGGGGAGGAGGGGTTGTGGGGGGGAGGGGGGGTTGTGGGGGGAGGGGGGAGGTTGTGGGGGAGGGGGGTTGTGGGGCAGATGGGGGGGTAGTGGTGTGGATGGGGGGGGTTGTGGGGAAGATGGGTGTGTGGGCGGGGGAGTTGTTGGTGGGTGTGTGGGCGAGAGGGTGTGGCATTGCAGGGGTGTGTGGGAGGGAGGAGTGTGTGGGAGAGGGGTATGTGTGGGCATAGGGGTTGGGGGGGTGTATGTGTGGGCACGGGGGTGTGTGTGGCAGGAGGGGGGTTGTGAGGGGTGTGTGGAAGGGAGGAGTGCTTGGTAGGGAGTTGGGGTGTGGGGGCAGGGGAGGGGGAGGGGTGTGGGGACGGGGAGAGAGCTCGGAGAAAAGATGGGGAAGAGCCGGTATGGGGGAGGGGGGCAGGAGCCAGTGAGGGGGACCAGAGGGGCAGGGTTGGGGGTGCAATGGGGACTCACAGCGGGTGCTGGCCGCTTCGCTAGTAGTTCCCCTCCGCCGGGAGTCTCCGCTTTCCATTTGGTGACATTGGCATCATCTCCAACTCTGCGCTGGCGGGGCGGGGCTGGGTCGGGCTATTCAGAGCCTCCCGCAGCTGCAGTAAAGACGCAGGGAGGGGAGAGAGCTCGGGGTGTGTAAATATTGCCTGCATCCTTGCTAGCAAAGACACACCTTTCCTTTAATGTGGTGACCAGAACTGTACACAGTAGTCAAGATACGGCCTAACAAGCATCACATATAGGTTGAACATGAACACTCGGTACATTCATTGCTTCATGTAATAAAAGAGGGCTCCCTATGTACCTTTTTTTAAACTACCTTTTCAACCTGCCCTGCTACCTTTAAGGAGCTATAGATATACAGTCCACAATCTCTTTATTCCTCTCCACCTCTCAGTATCCTTCCCAATTTACTGTGTATTCCTTTCATTTTATATTTCACCAGACATGAAAGCTTAAATAGCCCATCTAGTCCAAGTTGGATCTCAGAGCATACCTTTACGAATATGTCCATGAGTATTCTTGCTCACATGCCCATGAAACTCCCCTGGTCCTCCAAACCCCCGTTTACATCAGAGGTAACTAACAGTTGCCAATTAATCAATGAACCGTCATATCTGTGAGAGGTAGGGAGAAACCAGAACACCGGACAGAAACCCATGGAGTCATGGGAAAACGAGCTAACGCCACACATGCACACTGGAGGTCATGATCGAACATGGTTTGTTGGAGCAGAGCAGCAGCACCACTAACTACTGCACCACTCATTGTCATCCTCACTGCATTTCCCCAAATGAATTACCTGCTCAGTTGCTTATTTACAATTGCAATTTCCCTGTCTAAATGACCAGATCGCTCATGCCTTCCTGCTGCCTAATGCTCTCCTGCTCACTGTCAACAACACACCCATTTTTAGATCACGCACAACCCTTTAGTCCATAGAGTCAAATGGCCCAATTTGTCCATGCCGACCATGATGCCCCAGCAATGGGCTTCGGAGTCCATATCCCTCTAATCCTTTTCTATCCATACACCTGTCCAAATGTCTCATAAACATTGTTATTGTAATTTCCTCAACCACCTTCTCTGGCAGCTCCTTCCATATACACATCACCATCTGTGTGGAAAAAGAGGCCTCTCAGGTTGCTGTTAAATCATTCACTTACCACCTTAAACCCATACCATTTAGTTTTGGAATTCCCTTCCCTGGGAAACAATCTGTGCACATTAGCATTCTACTTTCTGCACCTCGATAAGATCACCGCTCGGTCTCCTTTCCTTCGAGGGATAAAGATTTAGTCTACCCAACATCTCCCTGTAATTCAGGCCCTCGGATCCTGGCAACATTCTTGTAAAGCTTCTTTACACTCCAATTTACAGATGTCTTTGCTATAACAGGGTGAGCAAAGTGACTACATATTACTCCACGTGCAGCCTCATCAACATCTTGTACAACTGCAGCATAAAATCCAAGCTCCTGAACAGAATGCGATGCTACACATTTTCAGGGAAGTGAACAACGTACTTGCAGTCAGAGGTCCCTCTTCTTCAATATTTGACAGGACCCTAACGGTCACAGTGAAAGTCGTATCCAAGTATGGCTTCCCAAAATGCATAGTTCTCACGGTTATCAAAATTTGATACCATGCAATCTAACCCTCAGGACTAGTTTAACATGCAGACCCTTGTCAAATGCCTTGCTAAAATCCAAGCAGCCAATGTCCATTGCCCTGCCCTCGTTAAATTTTAATCTCAATCCCATATATGCACCTATCCAATATCTTTCACACAGACCAGACTCCCCACCATTGACTCCATCAACACTTCACTCTGTCTTGGAAAGTAACCAGCATAATTAATGACCTGTCCCACCTCGTTCATTCCTTCTTCTTCCTGTTTCCATCCGGAAGAGGGTACAGAACCTTGAAAGCATGCAGCACCAGACTCAGAAAAGCTTATTCCCCTTTGTTATCAGGCTTCCGAATAGTCCTTCCATAAACTAGGGTACTGCCCAATTCACCTCTTCTCCATTGCAGACATTGGATTTTGTCTATGGCACTGATGGGCTCCAATGCTTAAGAACATTATTCTGCACTCTGTACTTTCCCCTTTGCTCTATCTATTGTACTTAAGCTGATTTGAATGCATTTATGTATGGCACATCTGATCTGTTTGGATTGCATGCAAATTAAAGCTTTTCAATGTCCTTGGATCACATCACAATAATAAGCCTACACCTAAACCACTGCATTTTGATTAGACGTTTTGAATAGATAAAATTAAAGAAACATGACCAATAAATGTCTTCGGTGAGGTTGACAAAATGTAGAATCATGAGGTGACCACTTAACCAAATGATCTAGATCTTAGGACAGCAACCCTCATTCTGCTGGAAACTCTGTAGGTGAGCAATATATGGGTTTCATGATAAAATCTCCAAGGTGAAAATTTATTATTATGACAATTTTTGCTGTATGATTGGGTAGAAAGGATTTGTATTCAATTCTGATAGACCCGCAAGATAATTCAAGGGCAGTACCAGCAATAGGTGTGATACAATTATAATAGAAATCTTTAAAAATATATTATTACATGAAGTTGAATGCTTCTTATTGGTTTCCTATAATGTGTTCCTTAAGGAACTTTCTAGACTACATCCTTACTCTGAATTATTGCAAGTAATGTAATCAAGCAGCAATTTAGAGACAAAAATGAAACAGTCTTAATCTGATCAATTTAATCGGATATAATCTGCAGCTAATAGAATAATCATTCATTGGTGGAAGACCTTCCCAGCTGAACTCATGAAAATCATTTTTGCTCAGAGCTACCAGGAGCCACTAACAAGGAAACCTTAACCCTACACGCATTGATTCCAATCCCACCACTTTTTACATACTTGATTTTATTCTCTGTCCAGAAGAGCAACTACATTTTATCTGTGATCAAATGTTCTTTTGGGGTCAAGGGCAAAGATTCCTGGAAATATACCAGATTCCTCACCTTTACTTCTCCTAAAAGTTCCAAATCCAAGAAACTAACTTATTTGAATTGTGCAGATGTAATGGGGAATGTTGAGATTCTTCCCAGCTTTCCATGATCATGGAGAGCATTATAGGCCTTTCTCACTCATTCTTGCCTAGTAATGACCCATGTGCGGTTTCCACCGTCACTAGATAATAATGGTTGGCAGTGTTCCTATCCAGGGATCATGGAGATAACTGCTGCACGCTATGAAAATAACTAATATCATAACACAATGTGAGATCAGGTGATTTAAATGAGGTTTTCTTTTACAATGTTTATCATGTGATTGGAGAAGTATGTCAAGGAAAATTCCCACTTCTTAGAAGAACACAAGGAACAAACTTAACACCAGACTTTACAGGGTGTGGACCTTGGGCTGAGCTGATCTCAGCTTGGCTTGACCACTTCAACTTCATGATGTGCATCAGAAGAGAGCTGAACAGAAATGAGGTTGACCTGCAAGTGGCAAATGAGCTGATAGCGCAGTACCAGCTGGGATTGAGGTTGACAATGAGGGGAGAACTGTCTCCATTATGTAACTTGGCTGCATGTAGTTTGGTGCAGATGGCATATCTCGGCAACTGGCACTTTGCAGGCCCACAGGAAGTTAAGGCAGTTGTCCTTATTGGCAGGATGGAGTGTGCATACTGTATGGTCCTATGCCTACTGATCTCCCTGGCATCAACTTTTCGCTTTGTACCACCGATGCATAAAAATGCTTCATTTAAAGCATTTTACAAACAAGTTTACTTTAAAACCAAAATGCCACTCTAAATAAATGATGGATAAAAATAAATTATTAATAAACAATGATATATGATGAACTATGTAATGTTTAAACATGTTTGAAATGGGCTGAATGGTGTCGTTCTGTGCTGTAAAACTCTATGATTGTGCTATAAGCAAAGAAAGCTGTACAAACAATTAGCCATTTTACAAACTTCTGTGCCCATATTTCCATTCTGAACTTGCAGGGCAAAATGATACTAATTGTGAAAGGCAGGAAATGTATCCAATTTTACATATTGCCCCAACACTAATTATGGTAGCAGCATGTGCACATGCAAATATTTTCTCCACACTTGTGCAGCCACAGCTGATATTTCAATGGCTTTGTCAAGCATTATTTGCTTCTGTTCACCATTTAAAGTCATTCTGATGAAGCCAATAATAATCCTTGGCTTGTCTTAACTTGATAATACACAACTGTATAACAACCATTGCCAGTTGAAAAAATCCTTCTGTGTGGGAAGGAACTGCAGATGCTGGTTTAAACCGAAGATAGACACAAAATGCTGGTGTAACTCTGAAGATAGACACAAAATGCTGGAGGGACATGTAGCATCTCTGGAGGGCAGGAATGGGTAACGTTTTAAGTCGAAACCCTTTTTCAAACCTCAAAAATTCTTCTAGTGTGTTCTCATTAGATATAACAATTACAGCACGGAGACAGGCCCTCTCGGCCCTTCCAGTCCATGCCGACCATTTGTTTTCCCCTAGTCCCATCTACCTGCACTCAGACCATACCCCTCCATTCCCTTCACGTCCATATACCTATCCACTTTACTTTTAAATGTTAAAAGTAACATTTTTGTTAGATCTTATGTTTAAAATCCATTATAACTATCATCTTACATATAAAAAACCTGGGTACCCATTGAGATGAATCAATTAATTTACAATGTGTATTTCAGAATTTCAAAATAATTGAGAATGGAATGTCTCAAGAAGTATCAAGCATTTCTAATTAAATTTGCAGTCAATATGTGCAAATTACCAGCATGTAATATAGAGTTGAATCATGTAAGTCTGCAAGTTATTTTATTATAGAAAATCATATCTACAATATTTAGTAGCTTCTGTATCCCCACTACATTGCTCTACAAAATTGGAATACGATACGATAAACTTTATTCATCCCCAGAGGGAAATTAGTCTGCCAACAGTCACACCGCACAAGGTACACAAAACTTGAAATTAAAAGAGAAAACAAAAAGAAAAAGACAAGTGAGTGTTGTCTAGCTGCCGTGTGCACAGCACCTTCACTGGAACAAATGAACAAACAAACAAACGAAGGCAGGCGTATCCCCTGGGCAGAGGATTCTAAACTAGATTGCCCCCACAACCCCAACACCGGGTCCCCCTTTGTTCTCCCACCATCCCTCACGGTGGTCCCCCCATGTCGGGTCCCCATTGTCTTCCCCTTCCCCCCATCTCGTTCATATACCGCGAGGCCCACATTGCCGCCGAGTCTCTCACTGCCACTGCCGCAATCTCCCGCTGCCACCACACAAGGCTCTTGCCTGGCCGCCGCCGCCGAGGCTCCCGCTGGCCGCGCCGCGGAGGCTCCTGCTGCCGCCGCCGCCGAGGCTCCTGCTGGCCGCCCGCCGAGGCTCCCCGCTGTCCGCCGCCGAGGCTCCTGCTGCCGCCGCCGAGGGTCCTGCTGCCGCCGAGGCTCCTGGTTGCCGCCTGCCGAGGCTCCCGCTGCCGCCGCCGAGGCTCCTGCGCTGCCGCTACCGCGAGAGGTCCCGTTGCCGCTAACCGAGGGTCCTGTTGCCGCTGACCGCCGCCGAGGCTCCTGCTGCCGCCGCCGAGGGTCCTGTTGCCGCTACGAGGGTCCTGTTTGCCGCCGCCGAGGCTCCCGTTTGCCGCCGCCGAGGCTCCCGCTGCCGCCGAGGCTCCTGCGCTGCCGCCGAGGCCCTGCTGCAGCCGCGCCCGCCGAGGCTCCCGCTGCCGCCCGCCGCCGCCCAGGAGGCTCCCGCTGTCGCCGCCGAGGCTCCCGCTGCCGCTCGCCTGCCGCGAGGCTCCCCGCTGTCCGCCGCTGGCCGCCGCCCGAGGCTCGCTGCCCGCCGCCGAGGCTCCCGCTGCCGCCGCCGGGCTAGGCCTAGCGCTGTCCGCCGCCGAGGCTAGCCCGCTGCCGCAGAGGCTCCTTGCGCAGCCGCCGAGGCTCCCGCTGCCGCCGCCGAGGCTCCCGCTGCCGCCGCCGAGGCTCCTGCTGCCGCCGCCGAGGCTCCTGCTGCCGCCGCCGAGGCTCCCGCTGCCGCCGCCGAGGCTCCTTCAGCCTGTGGCCGCTGAGGCTCCCGCTCCCGCGGCCGCCGCCAAGGCTCCTTCGGCCCGGACAGGCCTCGCCGTCCAGCTTCACCGCAGTTCTCTGGGAGGCCTGTGGGGTGTTGGGTCTACCGGGGCCTGTTCCGGTCTTCAGTCATCGTTCTGGTCATCGGCGGCGTGGTTGCTCGGCGGGTGAATCGGGCCCGCACGGCTCCTTGGGACATTCCCACTGCACACGCTACTCCCTGGATCAAGAATTTCTGTACAAGATCCTATTCTATACATCTGCAGTTGTTGAGTGGCTCATAGCCTTTGTGTAGGAAAGAACTGCAGATGCTGGTTTAAATCTAAGTTAGACACAAAATGCTGGAGTAACTCAGTGGGACAGGCAACATCTCTGGAGAGAAGGAATGGGTGACGTTTCAGGTCGAGACCCTTCTACAGACTCATGAAGGATCTTGACCCGAAAACGTCACCCATTCCTTTTCTCCAGAAATGTTGCCTGACCCACTGAGTTACTCCTGCATTTTGTGTCTGCCAGCTCAGAGCCTTTAATCACTGTGGTGTCTGAGACACAGGTGATGTCCTCAGTTTGTCTTTTGTGCCTTCCATACAATCCTTAAGACACAATTAAGGTCCATAAATAGTCTTATACATAATCCACTCGATTTCCTTGTTTTTTTGGTGAATGCTACTACAACAAGATCCCATGTGACCACATGGCAGTTATGCCATTGATTACCATTATCTACCTCACACAAGTAACTAATTTCTCAACAACAGGTAATTTGTTGATTACATTAAAAAGGTTCGCCACTGACATTGTTGATTATTTGAAAAAGTTACTATGCAGGAAAGTTATAATCCCATTTTCTGTCAATTGTTTCCTTTTTATCAATGTTACTTCCATGCTGGTTCCTACCTTGTTCTTCTTGCTTATCTCCAATTGAACAATTGCTCATACCCCCTTATCATTGTCAATTTAACAACCACAGAGTTTGGTCTGGCCAGATCTTGCAAAATAACAAATTGAAAATTAACTGTACTAATAATTATTGCTCAGAAAATTTACATAAATAAGGAGATCATCTCAATTCTGCAGCATTTTCCCGTAATTATAAAATCAAAAATTCATAATATAGCTGCACAAATAGTAACACATGTTTGATTTATGTATTAGTTACACAATTATTTAATCTTTAATTTATTTAGACATTGTACTTTGTGATTATAATTTTGCAATTATTCACAAATAAACAATAAAGTATGGTTTATGTGATACGATGGTCTACCAACATAGATATGTGTCATATCTAAGTTATATTATTTGTATTTCGAACAAGATCCATTTACACTTCAAGAAACGTAGAAACATAGAAAATAGTTGCAGGAGTGGGACATTCGGCCCTTCAAGCCATTCAATATGATCATACAAAAACAGTACCCCGTTCTTGCTCTCTCCCCATAACCCTTGATTCCGTTAGCTCGAAGAGCTAAATCTAATTCTCTCTTGAAAACATCCAGTAGTATCCTCAAAGCACCTTAGGGATATTTTACTCCATTAACATGGAGTTTACATCAGCACAACAACATTACACATTTTGCAGTTCGAATTGGCATTGGACGCTGATGGTCATTACTATTATACGTATCTTTCAGATTAATCCTTCTACATAACAGGAAGGAATTACCAGACTAATCAAGAGCAAGACCCTTATGGCTACTAACCGATGGGGGTTAATCCTGATCCACGGATGTTGACCTATTTGTCTCATCTGTTCCTTGTTCTTTCTGTCCTAATACGAGTTCCTTCCTGATCACAACATTATGGCCATTACATTATATAAGATAATTAGTAGTTAATATTTTCCCTCCATCTTACCAAATTACAAATTACTCGCACCAAATTATTCATAACGTAACTTTTAATAATAATGTTGTTCCCAATATTGTAAATATTTCCAACTTGAAGCCACATTATTTCTTATTGATTTCTTGCAATTAATCTTTATCATGTCCAGGTCACATGCTTGTTTCCCAGTTTCCCAATTAACTTCTATAAATAGCATATGCAGACAAATAAAACAATTGCAAAGGCAAACAAATGATTTGTCATTTCTCCATTTTGAATACATACTGTACATTATTTGAGCTAAGATAGACACAAAATGCTGGAGTAATATCTCAATTTCTATACTCAATATCCTGACTGATGAAGGCCAATATGCCAAATGTTTTCTTGACCACCCTATCTACCTGTGACGCCCTTTCAAGGAACCATGTACCTGACACCTACTGGGATGTAGTTGTTCAATTATTTTTAATTCCTGAAATGTTCCAGAAATATTGTAATATATTGCGTAGGAGTCCATATTTTTTATTTGAAAATACAAAGTATAAATATTTTTGCTGACATATTTTGCAGAACAAAACATTTTTGTTTTGCTTCCTAATTAAAAATGCATTCCTTTAAGCAAATTCCTTTAAATCTCCCGAATGTTCTTTTTAGAATCAAGGTTTAATCATTCCTTTACACTTAAAGTGATGTTTTTTACTTGCATTTTGTTTTGTAATAATATTGAATGTGTCAATCCCGAGTCTTTTCAAAAGAAAAGACTTATTTGTCTCCATGTGGCATCATTTGAAATTCACCAATAAATACAGATTTTGAAAAAATAATCTTTTCCTTTGTCTCTTGTTGTCTCAAAGCATCAATGCCATCTGTTTCATTGAAGCAGAGCCTCTCATGACTGAGTGATTCAATTTAGAGCGCAGTGGAACTGCTTAAGAGTACAAGGGGTTAATTTGTCACTGTCAGAGAGTATTTTTTATTTCTTCCTGATAATAATATCATGACCATAACTTTTAATTGTATAATGAAAGAATAAATATTTCCCCTCAACATAGTTTGTGTCATCTAAACTTTTCCCAGAAATGAAAAATTAGTCAGATCTATGAAATCACCTCTATTTTCCAAGATTGCAGCAACGATCTTTGGTTATCATCAACGCAAACTCTGCCCCTCAGTAACTAACTCCATCACTTAAGACATCTGAAACAATCTGAAATTGAAGATTGCTATTTACAACCTGGTGTTATATCTGATGTGAAGGCAAGCTATCTCCAATCGTTGACCACACTTAGAGTATTTAAGCCTTCTTAACATTATACATCTTTACCTCTGCTTCAACACCCCTGCTGCTGAAATCCTAGTGATATAAGAGTTGCCACTAAACGTGACTTTCCAGAACAGGAGTGCAGCGTAGGTTCACGAGTTAATTCCCGGGATGGCGGAACTGTCATATGTTGAGAGAATGGAGCGGCTGGGCTTGTATACTCTGGAATTTAGAAGGATGAGAGGGTATCTTATTGAAATATATATGATTACTGGACTAAGTCAGCATCAGATGGGAGGGCTGGACCCCCAACGCAATTTTTCACCTCTCCACCAATTCCAATATTGGTGGCCAGTGGGGGGGGGGGGGGGGGGGGGGGGGGGGGGGGGGGGGGGGGGGGGGGGGGGCTTTCTGGAACACTAGTATGGGTGTTGTGGGCTGAAGGGACTGGTTGCCAGAGGGCTAGTATGGACATTGCGGGCCAAATGGATTATTGGGCTGACGGCTCAGTCACTCAAGCCCGTTGTACTGGCAGCTCACTCACTCACGGCTGGTGGGCTGGCAGTTGACTCATGGCAATTCCTTGAAACTCCATTTCAAGCAGGGTGCAAGGCCACCAAATTCAAGTGCAGTTTCTTACCACTTCAAGCAGGGTGCAAGGCCACAAATTCAATTGCAGTTTCATACCATTTCAAGCTGGATGCAAGGCCACTAAAGACAGTGAGTCATGACCTCTCCCTCCTCCATCTTGCAGAGACTGAACCATGCCCACACATCTGGGATTTATAATCCCTCCCACCAGAAGGGGTGTGGCCTTCATGGCATGATTGACAGGGGAGAGAATCTCAACATTTTTTAAACACTAATAACTCTTTTATTTTTCATCGATAAGAAAAATCCTCGGCACCTGATGAGCGGAGGGGGAGTAAGATGGCCAAAAATCACAGCCATACTTGGTAGCGTTGTTTCTACAATTAATATAAAGCACAAATAGGAAGTGGTCAAGATTAGACTTATAATTATATACAAGGCAAGGCAACTTTAATTAGGCAAGGCAACTTTAATTAGGCAACACAGTTTTAGCATTTCCAAACCAAAGGCAACACAGCTTTAGCATTTCTAAACCAAAGGCAACACAGCTTTAGCATTTCCAAACTATATTTTCAAACCACATTAAGGGCACTGACAGGTCAGCAAAACCACTCACAGTTTAGTAGACATGTGTTCAGTGTTATTCGCAGCTCAGACTGAGAGACGTGACCCTCTCGCTCCCCCATCTTGCAGAGACTGACTGAGGCACTCAACACTTCTGGGTTTTATAGTTCCTCCGGAAGGGACGTGGCCTTCAGGAGAGAGAATCTCAACATTTTTAAACACTAATAACTCTTTTATTTTTAATCGATGGGAAAAACCCTCTTGTCCTGCGCAGCAGAGGGGGACTCTGAGTAAGATGGCCAAAAATCACAGCCGTAAGTGGCAGCGTTTTTCTAAAATTAATATACAGAACAACAGGAAGTGGTCAAGATCAGATTTTTAGTAATATAGACAAAGAAATTAAACTCCAGAATTTCTTCTGCAATTTCTACCTCTATTCTCCTTTAAGATGCTCCTTACAATCTGTCCCTATGTTCAAGCTTTATGATATTTGTCCCAAAGTTCCCCGAACTGTCTCATTGCCAAATTTTGGATGATATGCTGTGAAATGCTTTGAAACATTTTGTTTTGTTAGAGGTACAATATTAATGCATACTGTTGGAAAATTCTAGAAAGGCTCATTTTGTCCTGACTTGGCCAAAATAACATATTGAATTGTGATGTAATCACAGCCACACTGTTCCAAAACTTGTGTGGATTTGAGCTTTGATTCTGTAATAAGCTGGATGAGCTAATTATTTTAGGTTCAGTTTAATTAACCTGGTCATGTTTAGATTGCATTGGTTTTGACACAATAGAGCATCATTTACTTTATCCTTAACATTCAGGCGCATTTCCAAATTGTAACCTCAACGATAGCTTACAATTGGCCTAGGTCCACTTTACTTGCACTGAATGCAAGTCAGTAATCTGGAGTGACACTGACAGAATGCTCAGGCTACACTGATGTTTAGTTTAATAAAATACGTTTAACTGTACAATTAAGGCACTTTTGGTTCAGTAGCCAGTGGCTTGAGGGTATATGTAGTTGCCACCGGGTTGCGCTGTGATGGCAGCCCCGCCAACAGTCTGTCTGTCTTTTCATCTTTTTTTTGTTATTTTTAGTGTGTTTTAAAAGTATGTGTTAATGTTCTCTGGTTTGTTTTATGTGGGGGTGGAGGAGGGGGTTAGGGAAAACTTTTTTCCAATCTCTTACCTTGCCAGAGATGGCATATTGTGTTCCGGATCATTTCTCCTGGGGGCTCGCTCTGCAGCCTAACCCCTTCATCATGGAGCTGGCGGCCTTGCTCGGGACTGACTTTGAGCCCCACCGCGAGGACGTGGACTTACCATCGGAACAGATCCCTTGCCTGGGATCGACGCTCCAATCCGCGGGCTGTGGATTTCACCATCGAGGAGCTCGCAGTCTCGGGTAGAGACCGATGTCGGGAGTTCCAAACGACGCAGAAGGTTTCGACCAGCCCCGACCTGGGGTCAGATCGTCTGGCGCTGGGAGCTGAGAATCCCCCCTGATGCAGGTGCTTGATCGCCCCAACGCGAGGGCCCAAACGCCACCGGCTATGGGAGCCAAGATCGCCCCATCAACGGAAGGCTCGAGGCCCCCGACTGCAGGAGAACAAAGAAGGGAAGAGATTGAACTTTTTTGCGCCTTCCATCACAGTCTGAGGAATGTGGAGGAGTCACTGTGGTGGATGTTCATGTTAAAATGTACTTTGTGAGTCTTGTTGCTTTTTATTAGTATGACTGTATGGCCAATCAAATTCTTTGTATGTTGCAAAGCATACATGGCTAATAAATTATGATTATAATTATTATGATTATGATGAATCCAAATGCTGCTTAATGCACATTTTATATAACACATGCACATACTAAATTAACTAAGTTTCACTGTTTTCCTAAAATACATAAAAACTTAATATGCATTGAATAATCCCAATAATAGCTTTAGATTTAATGGAAGTGTGCTGTACAGCCATGCTTTCACATGTAAATTTGTTTTTATGTTAAGAAATCAAAATGTATCTTTATTGTTGTCAGAAAGGATCTGCCCTTCAAATAACCCAGTCAATACTCTGATGCCAAATGCATTTCACATAGCTTCATAAATTCAAATGTCCCCAAGCGCAGGTAAAAATAATAAAATATTGTCAAATCAATGATGTGTAGTAGCGATGAAGTCACTTAATTTTTTTTTTCCCAATGTAATGCATTCAGCTTATATAAGTTCTTATACATGACATTTGCATCCATCTAATCCCTGCTCTATAACTCTCATTTATCTATTTAGCTTCTCATTGTAATGCTCCTTCAGCCAGCCATGGAGAGTTATGTGACTGTAAACTTCTCCTGGGCATCTGTTCTTGCCAGTTTCAATTTTGCTGATGAGATGGGAACATGAAGTGTGGCAAGGCAACACATGCCAGTTTTTCTCTTTCCAAACAGATGAGCATCACATCCCATCGTGCTGACCCACTCACCAGGTCAGTCAATAACATATCTTGTCATCTTTAAGTCTATTGCAGACAGCATAAATCTCAAATCAATACCAATTTAGACACTGCAAATGCTAATTTCTGCATCGCACTGGCCCATAATAACAACTTAGGCAATGTTCAAACTGCTGTTTTCAGGAGTTCACAAATTCAGATTCTGCAGTCACTGTACTCGTTATTATTCTCAAAATGTCATTGAATAAATAGAATCTCCCAATGGCCCCTGGCTAAATTGCAACAACTGAAGTATTAATTAGGTCACAAATTCCAGACTGTCACAGTTTCGGTTCTTGATCCATGTTATGTTGATGGATCTTGGCCAATGGTTCAATTGGTCTCGGTGTCCCTGTGCAGGGATACATAGAAATTAGGTAGGGTCCTTGCTCTCTGATGGAATGTTTGTATAATTTGCAATGAGATTATTAATCACTTTAGCTACAGACTACTCCATGTACAATGGCCTGCCTATACATGGTATTAAAGAGCTAATTGCTTCATGGAATTATATCTTGAATTAGAGGAAGGGGAGGCTGGGATTTATTTTTGCCAAGTAAGGCAAAACTCCTGTAATATTGTTTTGAGAAATCTCCATTGCTTCCCTGCCATTTACCTGTGGATTAGTAATTAAATAGTAAGTGGAATTAAATATTTTATCACGTCTATTCATTTCTAAGTGAAATTGATATAATGAAGTCCTTAACTTCATATTAATTCATGAGAAATTCATGGGAAACATATAGTTAAGATAAATAGTGACAACCATTCTATTGGAGAAAGATTGGCACTGGTGTATTCCCGCGGGGGGGGGGGGGGGGGGGGGGGGGGGGGGGGGGGGGGTTTGGGGGTAGATTGTCTTTTCATGGGCAATCAGGAGAACTGTTAAATATCTCACAACATAACAGGCTAGTAGTAAGAACAAATATATAAAGAACAAAGATGTTGGAACATTGAGTAAGACACAAGGTGATGGAGTAACTCAGCAGGTCTGGCTGGACAAAATGTCACCTGTCCATTCTCTCCACAGGTGCTGCCTCACCTGCTGAGTTACTCCAGCACTTTGTGTTTTGCTGTAATAAAAAGAGCAAGCAGGTTGATAATCGTGATAATATAGTTGGGAAGAAAAATCAATGTGTTTATAAAATTAGTGGAAATGCACTGAAGGTGTGAGTGAACAGAGGCGTTGTTTCAAATATGTAGTTCCATGTTAATGCTGGTAGAGAAATACATAAAGAAACAAAAATGTTCTTGCTTCTCTTTAAACAATGGTAGGAAGTACTAGGATAAATATGTGGGCAATAAAATAAACAAGTATTAAAATACTGCCTATGGCACTGAATGCCAGGTGGAGGAAGTAGATAACATTTAGGTCTCTCAGGAGTAAGTGGAAGAAATGGGCATGGGGATTGGGAATCAAATACTGGGCTCTGAAAGATTAAAACTGAAAATGCTGGAGAGAGAAACAAAGTTAACATTTCAGGTTGCTGACCTCTCTCTCTCTCTCTCTCTCTCTCTGTCTGGCCGTCTCTCTCCTTACTTGCTGCATTGAGCTACTGAATATTTCTGGCATTTTTAATTTTATATTTAAGATTTACGACATCTATTGTTCAATGCTTTTTAATATGAGTCGACTAGTAGATTTAAGTAGGTAGAGTGATAGAGGAAGTCTGGCACAGATGAAAATTGGTCAAATGTTCTCCTTAATTCTATCTATTTAAAAATGAAAATGCAAGTTGCTAGAAATTGTTGTTTGTTGTGTCAGTTGCTGCTTACAGGTATGCTTGTTTTGCAGCATACCTGGTCTTTAGTGAATCGCCACTACATATATCCTTTGCATGCTTTATAATAATTAAGAAAATTACAGAGATCAAAAGCAAGGTTGGATCCTGGGTGTTTGGAGGATGTGGGCTGATGGCTGAGAGTGGCCACTCAGAGGGACCTGGGGACTATGCAACCAAATGGAGGCCTGGTGAGGATGGGTGTTGCAGGCATTGAAAACAATAATTGGGACTTGAGGTGTGATGGGAAAATTCAGCTGACTGGACATTAGTACCTCCCCGTGAGAGATGTATGGTGGGACCTTGATCAGAGAGTCTGGTGGATCATCTATCAGAAAAGGATGGGCTAGTTAAAAAACAAAGAATTAGGGTTGTCAGTGAGTTCAAAGAGTTAAACATTTGAGGCTCGGAAAATGGAGTTAGCAAGCATACAAAGGATAAGGATTGGAATTTCCTCGTGGGGTCCTAATATGAAGTTTCTTGCTCTTACTTAACCCTCAGACCGAGTGAAAGTTAAATAGTCAGTGTCACAATTGTTGTTCCTTGCGAACGGAGCACAAAGACAAATTCCTTGTATGTGTAAATACTTGGCCAATGAACTTATTAATTAATTAATTGATTGATTGATTAATTAATTCATTCATTCTTGTGGAGAAGTTTGAGGAGCAGACGCAGAAACCTTTAAAGAAGGGGGCCTATTGTTGATTGAGAAAGTGACAGAGCTACTTCAGGTGCTACGGAACAAGAACAATGCACACCTAAACATCAAGGATGCCAAAACTACACACCTGTACAGCTGTGAGGGGAACGAGCAAGTCTGCAATAATCACAGAGGAATATCTATACTCTCAGCTGCCGACCAGAGTCCCGTTAAACAAACTGATCACTCACCTTGACGGAGGCCTGCTTCCAAAACAGCCATTGTGTAGGGGTTGCAAAAGTAGACATGGTTTCCAGCAAAATAAGTGCACGAGAAGTGCCAAGAATGAAACTACACTTGTTCACCGCCTTTATCGCTCTCATTAAATCTTTTGACAATGTTCACCGTGAGTGCCTTTGGAAGATCCTGGCAAGTATGGCTGCCCGAAAAACGTTGTTGGCAATTCTCTGATAACTGCACAGTGGCGCCGTGGTAAGGTTGCTGCTTTACAGCGCCAGAGACCCATGGTCAATCCTGACAATGGGTGCTGTCTGTATGGAGTATGCACATTCTCCCTGTGACCTCATGGGTTTTCTCTATGTACTCCAGTTTCCTCCCACTTTCCAACGACGTGCAGGTTTGTAAGTTAATTGGCTTGTGTAAATTGTCCCTAGAGTGCACGATAGAACTAGTGTACAGGTGATCGATGGTTGGCGCGGATTCGGTGGGCCAAATGGCCTGTTTCCACGCTGTATCTCTTAAAATAAAATACACGACAGAATAATAGCTAGAATAATGGATAATGGAGAATCCTCAGACACATTTCTGGTCACCAATGGTGTGTAACAAAGCTATTTGCTTGCTCCTGCACCGGTCAGTCAGATATTCTCTATAATGCTGTTTGATGTCTACTCTGATTTTTTTTAAAGGTTTGTTGACATTGAGGTTGTTGGTTTGACAGGAACATTTTAACTGAGAACATTTTAGAAGATCACCATAAATATCATAAACCGGGTAAATATCATAAACTGGGTATTCAAATGACGTCACGTACTGCAGATAGCTGTGCGGACGCATGATGACGGGCGCGACTCTCGCGCGTCAGTCACTACTGGCCTGTCGCGTAAATGACAGCCAAGTGGGACAGGCCCTTTAGCAGTTTCAAATTTCTGGGCTTTAACATCTGAGGCCTATCATAGAGGTGTAATCATGTAGACATGCACCATTGCCCCAACTTTCTTAGATGGTTAAATAGATTTGATATGTCACCAAATACTCTATACACACACACACACACACACACACACACACACACACACACACACACACACACACACACACACACACACACACACACACACACACACACACACACACACACACCCACACACACTGTAGACAGGATGAGCAAATTCAGGGACAGATACTTTCCTCCACCCATCAGGTTCCTGAAAAGGTCTGTACAATCCTAATCCCATTTTGGTAACGGAACACCAAGGACCACCTCTTGCACTACCATGGACGTATCTTCATTTTGTTTTTTTTAATTTCTAAATGTTCTGTTTTGCCACAGTTCTTTTGCTTTTCATTGTCCAGTATAATTTATGTTTTGTGTATGGTCCATGGTGAATCTGTGGAATTAATTGCCACAGGATGCTATGGAGGCCAAGACAATGGATATTTCTAAGGCAGAGATAGATAGATTCTTGATTAGTACGGGTGTCAAGGGTTATAGGGAGAAGGCAGGTGATTGGGGTTGAGGGGGAGATAGATCAGCCATGATTGAATGATGGGCCGAATGGCCTAATTCCGCTCCTATCACTTATGAACACGAATTCATGTGCTTGTGATGGTGCTGCAAGCAAGAATTCCATTGTACCTGCACCTCACCATTCTCATGCATATGACAATAGACTCAACCCGACAAAGCACCTACGTTACAGAGACCTGGTTGAGGACAAGCAATCACATGATGGACTGAGGAAGAGATTCGAGGATTATCTTAGAACAGCCCTGAAGAGTTTCAACATTGACACATACTACTGGGAATAGCAAGTATTGAATAATCCTGTTGGCAACCCTGAGTGAAAAATGGTTTGTGCACAAATGAGGAAGCTCAAATGGAGGGGGGAAAGAGGAAAAGGGAATCTCAAAAATCACTGATGTTACAGCATCCCTATTCCTCTGTTGCCCATGTGAAAGAAACTTTGAAGCCCAGAATAGTCTAATCAGCCACCTCCATTAACATTGCAATACTGTAAACATAATGTCATTGGCTTACTTGAGCACAAGTAATGAACAACACCACTCGGATGTAGCAGTAATAAAGCCTAAATGGTCACTCCTTGAAACAACGTGAATTCATTTCCCTAGAAACACGCAAATAATACGTTGTTGTGCAGCAGCATGTTTTGTGCCAAGATGTGTGCTATCAAATATCCAGAACAATGCAAAATGGCCCAGAAATGTTCAAATCATACTTCACTCTGGGAAAAGTCCATTTTCAATAGCTTTGAAGTAAACAATGCTGCAAGATCACTGACAACAAATCTATTGAAATTACCTCCTAGCATAATTTAAAGATTTCTGTTCCTTCTAATCATCTCACTAGCCTTGCCTCTGCTGTCTAACAATATGATGAGGTTGAATTCTATCTTCTACACACGTTAATGGATACATTTAAAAGGAAACAATTATGTAGGTAATGAAATGTACAACTTTTCACGAGAGCTGGACTACCAACGTGTTTGATGCTACAGTTACATAATGTTCCAATTAGAGTCGACCAGGCACTGCATCACAGGAAAGATCAACAGTCTTTGAAAGGCTGCAACATTGTTCCAGAGAACGACGTTAGGACTAAAAGGGTACCAGGATCTAAAAGTATCAGCACCTGAGAGACTATAAAAATACTGTCAGGAGTTTCAGCAAAATTGTATTCTTCAGAAGTAAATTTAGCAAAGATCTCTTAGCAGGACAATTGGCAGTGTAACATCAAAGCTGAGCTTAACCTGAGCTTCTTCCTTAAATTTACATTGCAGCACATGTCACTCAATAATGATCATGAACTGTAACTGTGGCCAGCTTTGTTTTCCATTCGAGCGCTCATTGGAGGTGAATTGTGGAAGCTTGTTGTCACAGCCCAGGAATCGATTCCTGAACCTGATGAGATTGTTCACCAGCTAGAACCTCAGCGTTGAAAAGCAGAGGAAGCAGAATGGAGCAAGGACCCCCAACTCAGTTTATTAACATAAGTCTAGACTGGAAACAGTGTATCGAGGTGGCATGGAAGGAGACCAACTTATGGTAGTAGTAAAGGAACTAAAAGAAGAGCAGTGCAGTGTAGCAAGCAAAAAAGACTGGCTCACATGAACACAGGGAAAGACACCAGCTATTCAGAGGATTCAGGTGAGCACATCAATATAATTAGAACATTTTAAAAAATCGATTGCATGAACTAAGTGATAAATATTCTATTAAAAAACAACACAAAAGGGGGATGTGACCCATTGGGCTGATACTAATTGTTGATTAGTACAGGTGTCAGGGCTTATGGGGAGGAGACGGAGGAATGGGATTGAGAGGCAAAGATTGATTAATCATGATTGAATGACGAGTAGACTTGATGGGCCGAATGGCCTAATTTTTCTCCTATAACATGAATTTATGATACTAATTGAAAAAAATCCAGCTTAATTTCTCCTTCCAACATCTAAGCGTTTAAAAAGATGGGGTTTCTGCCTTCACCACAGTTTCCAGCTGAGAGTTTCAGATCGCTACTACATTCTGTGTGAGAAAGCTTTTCATCATCTCCCCTCAAATTCTAACTTGAATCCCCCCCAAAAGCTATGCATCCTCATATTGGACCCCTCTGTTACAGGGAAAGGGCTTATTCTTTTCTAGGCCCTTCATAATTTTATATGGCCCAATTAAGTCTCTCCTCAGCCTCCCCTTTGTCCCTCAGCAAACAATCTCACCCTATTCAATACAATAATAATAAATCTCCTCTGCATGCTCTCCAGTGTGTGACCTGAACTGTATGCAATGTGCAAGCTGTGGCCTGACTACTGCCGTGTACTGTTTTACTGTTACTTTCCTATTTTTATATTCTTTGCCGCACCTAATAAAGCATAGCATCCCATATGCCAATTTAGCCTTTTTATGGCTTTTTCCTGCTGCCTTTAACAATCTGTGCACACACACCAACATCCCTTTGTTCCTCAGCTGCATTCACTACCCTCCCATTTATGGTATATTCCCTTGTCCAGTTGCATCTTGCTAAATGCATTTGTTCTGAATCAAATTCCATCTGCTCAATTTACCAGATAATCTATACCTTCTTGCACTATCATGCTTTCCTTCATTGTCAGCTACATGGATTGGCCTGCATGGACAACTCGGGCCAAAAGGCCTTTTACCATGTGTAGGAAGGAACTGCTGATGCTGGTTTAAACCAAAGATAAACACAAAATGCTGGCGTAACTCAACGGGACAGGCAGCATCTCTGGAGAAAAGGAATGGGTGATATTATGGGTCGAGAAGAAGGGCCTCAACCCGAAACGTCACCCATTCCTTCTCTCCAGGGATGCTGCCTGTCCCGCTGGGTTCAACATTTGGTGTCTATCTTAGGCCTGTTACCATGTTGCATTGCTCTATATATTTTATTTAAATCATTTGTAAATCCTTTCATCATGTTATTAGCATTTCGTGTAAATTATTAATATATATTACAATGGAAGGGACCACATAGAGAGCTATAGCAGCTATGTAAGCACTTGTCAACTCTAAAATGTTGCCTCCTGCCAATTTTGGTCCAATTTGCTTGTCTCCTTTGGATCCCACAGGCCTTTTTTTTTAAAGAGCTAAGTGGGACTTTGTCAATGCCTTGCAAATATCCATGTCCACTGCATTAAACTGCTTCCCTCATCTGCTCTCCTGATTATCTCTTCAATAATTTAATTGAATTAGTGAGATACAAGCATCCATAAATTAATCAATATTGCCCAATTAATCTGTGCCACTTTCCCTTCGAACGGATTCCACCAAAGTTTAACCTAACTAGTTTGCAATTACATCGTTTATTCCTACTTCTTTCGTTTAACGTGGTTAGCTAGGATCAGTTCCACTAATTCCACTTTTATAGGTAAAGAGAATTGAAAAAGTAAAATCAGACATGCTATTATTTCCTCTTTTGTTTCTTTTGGTAATTTGGGATTTATTTCATCCAAACCTTGCACTTTACCAATTTTCAAAGAAAATAAGGCCTTTAATATAAAATGTTTTACTGAGTTTATCCCATCCAATATATCATTATCTTTTGCCTTTAACTATAAGCTTGATTTCACCTTCACCTTTTGAGAAGGCAGTCATAAACATTAAGAATATAGTCCACAACTTGCCCATCCACATGTAGATTGGTTGTTTGATTATTAATAGCCCCACTCTTTCCTCTTGCTCCAAATGTATACGTTTAGATTTTCATAAATTTGACTTCCCAAGTACTTTTCGTGCCTTCAGCATGTTTTCCTAGTGTGCTGTTAAACCTCATTTCTCAACTACCTCTTTCAAGATTACGTTTATTAAGCTCTTGATCGCTAACCTGCCAGTTAATGCTTCTATTGCAGACTTTGGACACTTCATTATGTAAATAAGAGGTGCAGTAACATTACAATAATTTAACACACTTGCGAGGTTGGTGGTGCCAATCATACATTTTTTCCAGACTATTGGATGTTACTCCTATTAATACTATTTCATGTTTTTTACACCTTATGCAGTAGCATAATAAATTTTAAAGTGAACCTGGTGAGTGTAATGGGAGTGGGAAATATACTCGTCCCCTAGACCCTGGCTCTATCTGCTAATCTACCCATCTAAACCTTTGCTCTACCTGTTGTATACATGTCTGGCTTGATTGTATTCATGTATAGTATTATCTGATTTGATTGAATAGCATGCAAGCAACAGCATTTCATTGTGCCTCGGTACATATGACAATAATAAATCTAAACCTAAACCAATGATCCTATGAAGGAAAGAACTGCAGATGCTGGTTTAAATCGTAGATAGACACACAATGCTGGAGTAATTCAGCGGGATCGGCAGCATCTCTGGAGAAAAGGAATGGGCGGCATTTTGGGTCGAGAAAAAGGGTCTCGACTCGAAACGTCACCTATTCCTTCTCTGTAGTGTCCTGGATCCCAACTCTAATACCGGCCCCACACTTAACCCACTGCCAGGCCCCTAGCCCCAAATCCCTGGCTCTGCACCCGTGATCACATTCCATGCCAATGAGTGAGCCAGATGTTGCACCTTCAGCATTTCTGAACAGTTAGATGCCAGGACATCGGTGTCTTCAGCTAGAATCAGTGTACAGGCACCTCATGTTTTACGCGGGGGTTACGTGCTTGAAAAGCAATGCGCAAGTCAAAAACGTGTAAATGTAGGCACAGAAACATATAGATTGTATTTTGTGTAGGAAGGAACTGCAGATGCTGGTTTAAAGCAAAGGTAGATACAGAAAGCTGGAGTAACTCTGCGGGTCTGACAGCATCTCTGGAGAAAAGGAATAGGCGTTTCGGGTCGAGACCCTTCTTTATCTTTGACTATCTCAAACTATATCTGTACATCAGTAGCACACATCCAAATTCTGAAATAAATCACTTCACCTAACTGGCACGTTGACATGTCATGGAAGTACTCAAAGAGATTGTTAGCAAAGCAGAATTTATTGTCAAAATATGAGAAAGCAAAAGAGAAAGGAATGCAAACCATGTTTTGTGCAGAGGAGCCAAGTGGCAGATGGAAGGAAATGTACACAGTGTCAATTTGTAACTCTGCATGTGCTGACAAGCGCCACTTTACATCATGACAGTTGATGGAACTGACCCTTGCCTTTTGAACTCCAGGGCATATAAAAGGCTTTAGAAAAATCCTCGCACACGTACTGTCAAAGTAACAGACAGCTGCTTCAGAGATGTAATTTACATGCATATTTACAGAAATTTCTTCAGGGAAGGTGCCTGCATTTCAAGAAAGGATGCATCTTCAGGTCAAGCCGCTGTAATTTTATTCCACTGTTCGTGGCACAAAGGAATGGATCATAAAATGGATAATGCCAACAAAAATACTTTACTAAATGCAAGTAAAACAAAAGAACATGTTAAACCTGAGAAAGCAATTCATGAACATTACAAAATTCAGCAAGCAAGGAGGATCTAAAGCTAATTGGCAGAAGAGAACAAAGGGTATAATAATAAATGGGGAGCATTTAATTGTAAGATAAATGAAGGAGAGAGATACAGGCATGCTGATGTATTGTTCTATATAAGTTTTTCAGCTTAATTAAATCATCCCAATGAATATATGACACAGCTCCATGGAATGGAAATGTTAATTCATCATTTGAAATAGTTAATATTTGGCATTTAATATTCAAATTAAATAAATTCTTCATATGTTTAATTAAAAACATTCTATTAGAAGTACATTATTGATGGACACACACAGGGAGCTTAAACAATTCATAGGTATTCAAACAAAACAGTCTCATTCACAGAAATTAGGGCACAAATAATTAATAAATGTTAGGTTGAATATCTATCACAGTGCATCATTTGGGATGAATTTCCTCTGAAACCAACAGGTAAAAATCTTTCTCACGTTGTCAATAGAAAGCAAGTCATCGGTAATAATACTCAAGCTCTTCCTTAAAACAGTGCCAGTGAAAATTTCAAAGAATAGTAAGATTAAACGAGAACTTACCAGTTTTGAAGTTTGATCTTGATTTTATGAGGCGTTACGTTGGTGATTACGTGAAGAAGACCCACCAGGCCGCAAGCGCACCAAAAGCAGCGGTATGAAATCACAAATAACAACACCGAAGTTACATAGTAAGATGCGTGACTCGAGAACTACCAGATGATCCTTTATGAGAGGGGTTTGGTGTGGCGGGCACGTAATCACCAATGTAACTCCTCATAAAATCAAGATCAAACTTCAAACTGGTATGTTCACGTTTAATCTTACTATTTTACTTCGGAGTCACGCGAGTGATTCCGTGAAGAGTTCAAAGCTTTATGATTTCATGCCGCAGATTACAAATCTCGGCATCCCACTGCTTGATTGACTCGAATGAGAAATTAATGCATTAGTAGTAACATTGCATTTAATGCAGTAATAAAGTTTATTTTAAAAATATAAACAAACAACAGTACCCATCTTATCCCAGGGCACTTTAAACAGAACTTAAAATATTCATTTGCAAACAGCCCTGGATCTGGCAATCGGCCGATGATAGAAATTCTGAAACATCAGCTCATCTGCCCATCCGGCGCCACCAAAATATTTGTAGTACGGGCACGTCCCTCGCCTTGGCCGCCGACGGAAGCTGCTGCCCCTAGTGGAATGAGATGTAAACACACTATCTAAAGATACGCTGACGTTGATGCTGACCTGGTGGAATGAGATATACACTCGTCAGTGTTAATACCTGTGTAACCCAGAACCTGCTGCAGCCACCTTGAAATAGTCTGAACTGACCTTCCTTTGTGTAGTTGTTTGTTGACCAATAAACAATGCTGATTCCATACTTCTTAGGATTCTGGTGGTCCTTGATAACATTGGACGCGAGACCGTGGGGTATCCAAGATCTTAAATTCATGCCACCCCCTAGTCTACTCTGCTTGTGTAGACCAGTGTAAAATGTAATGGCACCTGCAGCCAATTCCATCCTATCTAGCCACAGCGTTTTGCAATGTTTGCCATCGTTGTGCTGATATTAGTGTCTTAAACTAAGGATGTAGCTGGAACCCCTTGGTGAAGTAATGTTCACACATTTTCAATAACCAATTGCATAATCTTGTAATGGGAGAAACTTGGGTCAGATCTTTTAACAACTCGTATATCCCGGGTTGAACCCGACAGAGTTCCCTTAGTTGCAGCTGTAGTGTCTCTATAACTGAATTATTGTTAATACCATAAAATGAACTGGGTGAAAATGTCTAGTAATCCGTACCAGATTAAATGTAACATTAACATTTAACAAAAAACACTTCTGATCCCCCTCAATAGGGAATGTATGCTTTTTTTGGGTGCTATCCCTGCACACACTGAAGTGAGCACCTTCATTGGCTTGAGTGACAACTGGGGAATAGGTCAATCCATAGCAAAAGATGTGTAAGTCAATAATTGTTTTACTGTGCAATGGCTGGTCTCCTGAACCACAGTTTGAAACAGCAAGTTCTTGTTTTTTGGAACAGCCGTATACCATTGTGCCATAATGCCTGATGTTTCAGAACAGTCCGACAGTACAAACTTTTAACCTGTTTGTACTGTCGGACTGGCCAACATGGATGCTTGGCCAGTCCGACAGTACAAACCCAAGCGAGGTCTTGCTGACTGTTTTAAGACCCGGCTAATGAGGCAAAAATGAGGAAGACATAAAAGACCTTTCCTCCTATTGAAGCGAGAATGTATTTCTCAGCACTGTTGTGCCACATATTTTTGCAATAAACATGCACCAACATGTCGATATTCGATGTAGCATTGAACCATACTTTCATCATACTTTGAAATCCAACACTTATTCTGTGTAATCATCGATCTGAACTGGATGATACACCAGTGGCAAAGGAGATTTAGGTAATTTATTATACCGAAACTACTTTTTAACTGATTACCATGTGACTAACTTATGTCACCCATCGTAGATGCGCAAACTTGAAAAATTTGGCATGTAGTAGAATAGGGAATATGTATATTCGCTCAATAGCCCCATTACACCATGATGTGCATCAGTGTATATATATTTAGTTTGATACAAACAATTGAAGAAGATTTGGTAGACTCATGCAAGCTCCAATAATACCTCAAATAGGGTGATGGTAAGGTTTGGACTTCTTCATCTTATGGTCCTAGCATCAGTTTGTAATAACTGAATTCGACCGACACACACACCACTGTAGCGAGTATCAAGTTCAAGTTCAAATGAGTTATTGTTCAGATGCTGGATACTGTTACTTCATCATTGTGACTGAAGTAGCTTCAGCTGACAATAGCATAAGGTTGTTTACATTGGTCTAATTGCTACTTACACAATAATCAGTTCCTTGATATTGATGCTTCGGCTGAAACACAGCTGCTATATTGCCAAACTACTCTTGATGGAAAAAAAAACTTCAGTTTTTATACAGATTGCTATAACTCCATTCTCTTGCCACATGGCAGAGTCAAGATATTATTATAATCAAGGTAAATCTCAATGACCCAACAGTTTATCCATGCCACCAAACTTACTGTTATAGTACAGTATATTGTATTTTATAACCTCTGTAATGAAGGATTTGCTTAGCTTATGGATCTCTGACCCTTATGAATCTGTTGATAGTTCAGGAAAAAGTTTACTTTATTCGGAAAGTTCATTACCCGACACTCGCCCCTTTATTCTGCATAATAACATTCCTCTCCTCATACTTGACCTTCCTACCTTTAGTCCATGGGTGTTTGTTTTGTCATGAGAAACTTACCCATTTCCGAATCTTAATCTTTTTAAAAATAACCCTGGCCATATCCAAAACATTGCTTGGGTATTGCTCAGCCTGTTGCCTACCCCTTCAACAGATATAATAAAACCCTATTGTGGTATGGATACAAAAAAACATAATGTAAAACAATTTGTGAATGGTGCATCTACCCTAGTTTTGGAATGCTACACCCATGTGGCAGTAGGATTGGTAAGGCTGCATGGAAATATTCTGAGCTATCATGCTGCCCCGCCCCAGCTCCAGTGAAACCGCTTACTGCCACTAGATGAGCGCCGATGGGGGAGTTCTGAAACGTTTTCTGGCGTGTGGCCTAATTCAGTCTCCAAGCTTTCGTCCCCTGTTGAATAGGCCTACTCACTGAATAACAGGATTCACGCGCTGGCTAATACATCCCCTGTTGGCGCTATTCATGCCGTGTTTAAGTATGTTCTATTGATACTTCTTTAGACGCCAGGAGTCAGTTATTTCTTGACTTTTTGTATTCCTCCTCGAGAGATGGTGATGTAGGCACCTACTACAGCGCTCCGCAGGCCGCAGGATATAAAAATACTGATACGAACCCATTGGCCTTAACCCCAAATAGAATATTCTGCGGGATGGCTAACTTTGTTGTCAGGAGGAAAAGAGAATAACTCTGACACATGCGCATCATCCCTTGGGGTATGGCCCAGGGGAACATACCAATTTTATTATAAGGAAAAAAAACCCCTTTGTTTTGAGCCCGGGAGAACTCACCTGTGTCAAATAGTTGCAGATGAATACCCCGCTATTTAATTTCCTTGCCTGGGGACCAACATTCAACAGTGTGAGCCAACATGACTCTCACTGCCAGTGACTTAGCTTTAACTTCCCTTGCCGTTCCAACGGCATAATTATCCCAACCGCCCCCCCCCACATGCTGAGAGCCGCTGACTGCTGCCTGTCGTGATCTCTGGCGTGGAATTTCCTTATGCTTCAGCGTTCTACCGGCTATTTCCCGCAGGCTGGGAGCCGCTGATGGTCACTGTCATGAGACTCTGGCTTGGAATTTTACTTGCCGTTTTACGGCATCCCTCGCGGGCTTGCTGCTAGCCACTGACTGCTGCCTCTCTGTTGATTAGGGCTCCCTCGCAACCTGATCTACTTTGCCGGTTATTCCGCTTCTGCGGCGTGCCGGACTGGGTTACCCCACAGTCCATAACCGGCAAACTAGGGGCTGAAAACTGGCAGGAGGAAACCTCTTGTGAAAAGAGGGGCTCCTGCCTGAAAAGCCCTGGTATAAGTAAAAAATGAAGATTCTTACCCTTCTCTTTAGGGTTAACTTACCGCTGTCAGGTGCTCTGTTCACTGCAGTCCTGTCCAGCTTGTCACGTGACTCAAGAGAGTAAAAATGAATACAATCTATATTATATATTATATGTTGGGATGGAGACACCCTAGTACAAGTCCGTAATGTCATTAAGTCTATAAACCCACATAATATATTTTGAGATCATATTTTTTAAACTGGAAACGTAGTTTTGTCAGAGATGTCAGGCCATGATGGTCATATTATTCTTTATTGCAATGGGGATTTGGGAATCAGATATGATCTCACATGATTCCAAATGGCAAGGGTTCGGTGTCCTATACAGGTGATTGTTAGCTGCAAGCAAGAACATAAGGAGGGAGTATTTTAGAACCGATGATGCAGAAAATAATTCCATTTCAGACATATTCCATAAAGTTATGGGGAAGCTTGGGAGGTGCATGCTGCTTTATCATTCAGTGCCTACTGAGGATTTAGTTGGTCTACCAGCCCACAGAGATCACTCTATTCATTGATTATCTCCATCCTGTGAAGAGGCTTTTCAAGTTTATGACAGTGATTAATTGTTTTTTAAAAAAAATCATGTGCGTTGTATAACTTTGTTATACAGCCTTTGTTGTATCAAGGGCAGCTGGAAACTTTTCAACGCTGTGCAATTAAGTCCCAACCAAAATTGGAATGATCTTAATATTGAGGTAAATATTTTGCTTTGCCTTTGTTTAGGAAATATGAATACAAATAACAGAAAACATTCAACAGCTTTTTTTCCTAACTGTGTCACCCATTGGCAGTGCAGTGAGTATTTGGTCAAAGAAGTCAATGTGCTCTTCATTGAACAATTGGATGAACCCAGAAGTGAACAAGTTTGGTTTGATTACATTTCTAGATGTATTAGTGTTCCGGGGTGGGAGATTGCAACCTTCACGTGGACCGCCCTGTTTCAACTAATGCAGTCAACCCGGCGTGCACAATCAAATAAGATCAAATAGAACAAGTTGTCCTACAACTTTAGGATGTGTACACCATACGCAAGAAGAAGAAGTAGTGTTCCGCCAGGAAATTCAATTTCTGACATTTCAGCAGGATTTTATATTCTCTAGAGCAACATTTTCTCTCACAGTTTAATTTCCCAAAATGATATGCGGAGAGAAGAATGTCAGTCTCATTGATCTGATAAGCCACAGTTTCCATTTACCCACCAAACAGTTGAGTTTTGAGAACCCCGTATCATCTGAAACTTTGTTTCAACAGTCAATATTCAACTGCTTCCTTCCTCCTCTCTGAGATTTGTGACATTCACACAGCTGATGTTTTGGGTTTATCACTTTACCTAACTGGCCATGGTGGTCATGGCCTCAGTTACACTCAAATTTCTTTTCTCAGGATTATTCTTGGTTGCTGCTGATCTCTGCCAAATGTCATAGCTTGCTGCTGGATATCCATAAAGGAAGTGAGCCAAACTTCAAGATCGAGGAGAGGAAACTTCTTCAACTTTACCTGCACGCCACGGGAACCAGCATAGGGGTCTGCTTGCATTACTGCCATCTATAAAATGCATGCATTCAGCATTTACAGATATCTCATTGGCAACCTCCTGCCAGCAACACTTTCATGTAGTCTTTTTGGGGTCTTTGTGACTTGCCTTGCACAAAGAATATGCCATGTCCTGGCACTCTTAGCATAGCTTAGAAATGCAGCATGGAACCAGGCCCTTCGGCCCACCGAGTCCGCGCTGACCCATGATCCCCAGCCAATTATTCAACCGAAGACAATGAACCTACAAATCTGTAGATCTCTGGAGTGTGGGAGGGAACGGGAGCACCCGGTGAAAACACACGCAGGTGACGGGGAGAACATACAAATTCTGTACAAACAGCACCCATAGTCAGGATCGAACCCGGGCCTCTGGTGCTGTAAAGCAGCAACTCTACCACTGTGCAACTCTTCATCAACAAAGTCCCACTAACCCCTTTTGAGCACACTTCCATCTTGAATCATCTATTCAGTCATTGATAATACTCGTCAATAGCCGAAGAGTATTGCTTGCATTGTGTTCCTTTCAAAGCTAGTTTCAGAGATTTCAGCTGTTGAGATGTACAGCACACAATAGGGACATGGTGTGATGAAATAACAATGTCAGCAGCTTGGTATTGCACAACAGAACCTGACAACACTATTAAACCTCCCAATTTAATATTTATGAAACTTTTCACAAACAATATTAGGGTGACCCACTCCATGTTTTCCTCTCCATTAAAAGGTCGTAAAGCAATTCTGTTTGTTACAAAAATGAAAGAAATTGTATCAGAATACTTATACAGCTGAGTGAGTTTAATTTTATGGATGGGAATTGTGTTCAACCAATTGATGACTTCTTTGACAAAGTAACTAGCATGTTAAATAACAAGGAAGCCAATGAATGTAGCAAATTTTGTTATCCATAATTTGGTCTGTGAAGTGCCCCATAAAGGATTACTGCATTAGATAAGCACCTGTGGACTTGAACGTAATAGGTTAAGTTCAGGGGGTCAGATATGGGGCTTTATGTGTGGGCCTAGATGCTTTGATGGGGGTTAATATTGTCAGTGCAAAGCAGGCACGTGCCATGAGTAATTACTCAGGGTAGGCACTCAGTCAGGTTTAAAAACAAATTAAAACCGCGCATGCGCAGATTGTTCACTCCGTAAAAATAAAAAATAAAAATAAAAACAGTAACAATTCAATTTTTTTCCCCCCAAGGCTTCATTAGTCCTCCTTTATTCTTAATTTTACTGGAATGGGTGGGGTGGTGAAAGGGTTATTGGCATGGTGGAGAGATGTGGAAAAAACGTTAGCAGCGAAAGTTGAGGATCAGTTGTCATCTATTCAATGACAACTCTTGCTCAAGGGACCAATTGGGGGGAGTGTTCCTTTCACAGCGTCTGTGCCAGGGGTAAAGTGCGGGGAGGGCAGGAGTGTTGAGAAGGAGGGAGTCGGTTAGCAGTAACTCACTCAACTCACCGCTTGCCGCAGCTCTTTTAGGACGCAAAGCCACGTATTGTTTAGCGGGGATAGAAACAGCCCGGGTAGCTGGGCGAGCGGCCCGCCGGGAGCTGACAGCAGAACTGGCTACCACTTCAGCGCCTTCTGCCGGCCCTCACCTCTGGCAGTGCTCTCCGTCTGAACACGCTGTTGGAATTTCAGGATTTGCGTGACATGAGTGAGGCCGGTGAGCAGCAAGAGAAGTTTTTAGACGGAGAGCTGTCAGAGGTGAGCGGGGGGCCGAGCAGAAGGCTCTGAGGTGGCGGGCCGGTTCCGCTGTTCCGGGACTGCCGCTCAAAGCCACCCGAGCTGCTTCTTTACCCCATCGTCAATGGAGTGGCACCGTGCAAGGAGCATCGCAAGTGGCATTGCTTCCCCCCCCCCCCTCCCTCCCCCCCCTCCCCCGATCCCCTCCTTCACAACATTCATGCCCCCCCTGCAAATTTACTCCCGGGCCAACTCCCAAACCCTATGAAAGGAACTCTCCCTCCACTTGCCCACACCCCGGGGCCACGGGGGCGGGCAATACGGTAATTATTTTAACAAAAACAGCAAGAAATGTACTTGCCACTTTATTGGTACACAAATTCCATTTTTCTCTCTCTGTTTCCTAAGATACACTTAAAATAATGACAATCCATATTTAACATGAAACAGCCCAATGCTCCCCATTCCCAATTACTTTTACATTGAAGTGATTGAAATCCAAATGAAGTTTAAATGGCATCATAAAAATAAAACCTCCAGAATGGATGATATTCATTACGTGGTTGGTTGGGGTCAGTATCAGCACAATTACTATATTAAACTTTGAATTTTCAGATGTCCTGGTTCAAGCTAAAACTAAAGACAAAAAACAATCTCCTCACACATTCCCCTGCAAGTATCTGCTTTAAAATATGACCTTTCTTTGAACACGCTCTTAAATATTGCATCTGAATCAGTTTCCATCAGATTACACTCCTTGAGGATGTTCATCTACGTGTTCACAATAAAAACAACGAGATTGGGGACATTTCTTAATCAATCTGTCAAAGGAAAATAGGGGGGGGGGAGGGTTAGAAATATCAGTGAGTAGAACATTTTTTTTTTTTTTTAATAATTGGATGGCAAATTGCCAATTAGAGTCTACCTTCCCAATATTTAACTGAAGGACAGGACAGTAATGTTCCCCATTTTTAGGTTAGAATTTAGGAAATATTTTTGAATATTTTTAGAAAATAGTCGGGGCTCATTAATGTATGTTGTGACAGACAGCCTTACAACCTGACAATGTCATTTAATATTACACTTATCCCATCCCCTGGGATATTCCAGATTAATAAAATTAAGGTTTTGTCAACTAATTACAAATCAGGCTAATTACAAAATCAATAACATCAGCAATCTCCGAAACATGAAAGCGCTGAGCTTGGGATCCAGACATCACGGACAACTGGCCTCAGTTCCCCGCTCACATCTGCCAGTGCTCTCCGTCTGAACCAGGGGCTGCGGAGCGTTTTCGAAAGTGGGGAGGCTGAGCGATCACTGATCACTGGCCTTAGGGGTACCCGGTGAGGGAGTGGAGCAACCGAGTGGGGAGAGGGTTTCGAAGAAGGGTGTCCCCCCTCCCAGGGTAGGAACTTTTTGAAATTTGATGTATTAAAATCATGTTTTAGTGCATTGTAGAAGAATGATTTCAATCTTTCGTATGAAGTATTTTTAAGAGGTAACTTTTTAAGGGGTAGCTTTATACACACAAAGGGTGGTGGGTGTATGGAACAAGAGGCAGGGACCATCCCAACATTTAAGAAACAGTTAGACTGATACATGGATAGGACAGGTTTGGAGGTATGGACCAAAAGCAGGTAGCGTAGCTGGGACATGTTGTCCGGTGTGGACAGGTTGCGCCGAAGGGCCTGTTTTCACACTGTATCACTCTATGACTACATTGTACCTCCACCATGCATGAATACTTCAAAATCGAGTTTTATTGCCATATACTCAAGCATAGAAACATAGAAAATAGGTGCAGGAATAGGCCATCGGCCCTTCGAGCCAGCACTGCCATTCAATATGTTCATGGCTATTCATCTAAAATCAGTACTTCTTTCCTGTTTTTTTCCCCATATCTCTTGATTTCGTTAGCCCCAAGAAAACTAATGTAACTCTCTGCTTGAAAACATCCAGTGATTGACCTGCACTGCCTTCTGTGGCAGAGAATTCCACAGATTCACAACTCTCTGCGTGAAGAATGTTTGTCCTCATCTCAGTCCTACCTGGCCCCCCCTTTATTCTTAAACTGTGACCCCTGGTTTTGAACTCCCCAACATCGGGAACATTTTTCCTGCAGTTACAGTAAGTGAAAATCCAGCAGGCAAGTAGGATGCTTTCTCCAACCACCCCCATTTGAAGTCCACTATCTTCCACTGTTTCTACCCAGTGCTTGGTACTTACTTCCAGCAGCCACTGGTTGTCCTCCAGGATGAGCCGCAGCCTGATCCATGCCGGTCACCTGGGCGCATTTGGCACAGAGACTCTCACGGCAGCGGCGCAACGCTTCCAACGCCTCCGACGGCCCGGGACTCTTGTACTGAGGCTGCTTCATGGCCGGACACACAGTGAGCGACTCGCCAGCCCGGCAAACACTCGCCAGCCCCGCTCCCCATCCGCATCTGTCCCCGTCGCTGCTTCTGTTTCCATCACCCATGGCCCATGCAGTTGATATGAGTTTTTAAATTTTTATTGATATCAGAATTTCTCACGACAGAGCATGGGAAATCTGTGATCAGCGTGAGAATTTAGCGAAATGCGTGATTCTCACGCTCAATGCTTGGATTGGCAGCCTCTGCTGTACTCTTAATCTATTCCCCTCTCTCTCTCTCTCCCCCTCTTGTCACCTGTCCCCCATATCTGGGCTCTCTTCCCCTCTCTCCCTCCCTGCTCTCTTCCAATAATCTCGTCTCCCGCCAAACACGAGAAAGACCGGCACTCCCCTCGATTTCTTTCCCATCACCGCTCTATCTCTGGTCATCTCTCTCCTCTGAGTGGAAATGAAAAAGAGAGGGCGCTAACCCCCCCCCTAAAAAGAAAGAAAGGGAGAGGAGGAAACTCGGTCCCTGGACCTCTCCTCTCTCCTCACCTGCTCTTTTTCTCTCTCCCTCTCTCCCCTCTCCCCCCCCCCTCTCTCTCCCTCCTCTTCTCTTCCCATCTCTCTCGACTCTCTTCTCTCTCCCCTCTCCCCCCCCCTCTCTTCTAGCGCCCCTCGCTCGTCTCCGACCTCTTCCCCCTCTCATATCTCTCGAGAAACCCTTCCCTCTTCTTTTCTTTCTTCTCTCTTCCCCTCCTCTTCCCTCTCCTACTCTCCTGCTTCTCCCTTCCATTCCTCTCCCGGGGAGTCTCTTTCTCTGTCCTTCTCTCCCCCTTTCTCCCACCTCACTCTCCCCCTTTTCTCCTATCACCATCTCTCTCCTGTCTGTTCCCCCATTTCTGGGAGCTTTCCTCCTGTCTCTGTTACACACCCTCACTTCACTCCTCCCTCTCGATCGAGTACCCTCACTCTTCCCCCCTTCTCCCATTCCCTTCCTACCCTCTCCACCTCTCTCTTCCCAATCTCCCTCCCCTCTCTATTTCCTCCCTCACCCCTCTCTCTCCCTCCCTCCACTTCACTCGCGCTCTCTCCCTCTCTCCCCCTCTCCCTCACTCGTCTCTCTTCCCCTCTCCCCTTTCCCCTGTCTCTCTGTTTCCTTCCTCCCTCTCTCTCTCCCCCTCCCTCGCCCCGGGACTCTTGCACTGAAGCTACTCCATGGCCGGAGCTGCAGGGAGCAACTCGCTAGCCCCGCAAACATTCGCAAGCCCCGTTCCCGGCATCCGTTCCCGGCAAACACTCCCCAGCCCAGCAAACACTCCCCAGCCCGGCAAATACTCGCCAGCCCCGGATCCCCGTCCGTATCTGTCTCCGCTGCTGCTTGTGCTTCCATCCCTCCCTCAGCCCCGGCTCTCCAACATCCGCGGACCATGCAGTTTATCTAAGTTTTGAAATTTTCTTTGATCACAGAATTTCTCACCACAGAGCGCGAGAAATTTCTGATCAGCGTGAGGGGGTGAGAATTTGTTAAAATGCGTGATTCTCATGCTCAAAGCATGAGAGTTGCCAGTCCTGAAAATATATTGTAAAGAGTCAAAAGTAAGTGTGTTTTATTGTCACATGTACTGAAATGGAACAATGAAATTCATACTTGCGGCAACGGCGCAACAGATTTGTAAACACAATAATCAATTATTTTTTAATGATATAGTGCAAAAGCAAAATGAAGCCTAAGTCCCTAATGCAATGAAGGCAGTCTGTGGATCGGTTTAGTTGGGTGGTGCTCAATTTTGTTAAGTTTAAAGTATGTTCTTTAGGGGTTTTTTTTGGTGTTTTATGTTGGGGGAAGAGAGTGGGGTAAGGGGGAAACCGTTCTTCAGTCACTTCCTGGCGAGGATGCGACTATTGTCCAAGTCGCACCCTCGCCCCCCTCCTCACGGCCTACCAACTGAATTGGCGCGGCCTTTCCTGCCAGGGCGGAAAAACCGTGTGCCTCAGCAGCAGCGGCAGCGCTGGTGGTATATCGCGGAGCGGGCGACGCCCTCACACCTGGGTATCGCCGCGTTTTGGAGCCTGAGTGTGGGATGTGCATCGTCAATCGAGGAGCTGCGGTTCGCGAAGCTCCCAACGCAGGCGGCGCTGAACAACATTGTGGAGTCCTGCGACCCTTTGTCGGGGGTCGCCAGCGTGAATCTCTGCCCGGCTCGGCCTGTAGACTTCGGGAGCCTTGGACTCCGGTGGGAGATGGCCGATTCAGAAGTCCAGGAAGCTGAGAATGTCTTATCTTTCGACGTTTGGGTTCATCGTTCCCGGCAGAGGGCCTGTGAACATCGGGCCGCTAGCGGCTGCGGGGGGCTGGGAGGCCACGACCACGCGTGAACCTCATTGGGGAACATCGGCGAGGAGGTTGACTGGACTTTGGTTCCTGCCCTCACAGTGGGGAACTTGGTGCCGCTGCGGGGATGTTTGTGTTGTAGACTACTGTGTTCTGTGTTTTGTGTTTTTTTAATTTGTATTACTGTAGGAAAATAGTATTGTGTTGTCTCTTAATTGAAGACAATGACAATAAATGTAATCCAAATCCAAATCCAAATCCAAGAGCCCAATCGATGTACAGTTTTCAGATTCCTATATCTTTTTCCCGAAGTCAGGAGTGAAATGAAAGCATATCCGGGTGGTATTGGTCCTTGTTAATGCTGACTGGCTTTTCGAAACAGCGCCTCTTAAAGATCCTTTTGATTCCCATCATGGACCATTCAGGATTCACCACTTTTTTGTAATATCCTTTGCTTCTGGGCGTTCAAGTTGCTGAACCAGGCCATCATGCAAACAGCCCATTACCTTCTCTGCCATACATCTGTAGAAATGCATGGGAGTATTCATCGACATACCAAATCTCTTCCATCTTCTAAGGAAGTAGGGGCTTTCTTTATAATTGCATCAATCTGCTGTGTCCAGGACAGAACTTCAGAGATATGCATACCCAGGAATTTGAAGTTGTTGATTCCCCACTACTACTACCTATCTAGTCCATTGATGAACAGAGGTTTGTGAATCAACAGCCTTCCTCTAAAAGTCAACAAACTTTAGAAGTCAACAATCAGTTCCTTGGTTTTACTGATGTTGAGAGCAAGGTTATTGTTCTGGCACTATTCAATAAGATCTCCCTACTATTCTCTGAGTCATCCTTATCCATAATTCATTTGTTGTGTTAGCAGCAAATTTAAAGGTGGAGTTAGAACTGTGTCTGGCAAAATAGTTATGGGTATAAAGTGAGTGGAGAGGGGGGTTGAGCACACAGCCTTGAGCAACCCTGTGCTGATGGTTATAGAGGAGAAAGTGTTGTTGCCAATTTGTTGCATTCTGTTGATGAGAAAGTCAATGATCCATTTGCAATGGGATGGGCAGAGATCCAGTTCCCTGAGTTTGGCAATGGCGATGGTGTTGAATGCGGAGCTGTAGACGATGAACAATAGCCTGAAGTGTGTATTTTTGTTCTCCCAGTGGTCCAGTGCAGAGTGGAGAGCAGCAAGATTGCATCCTGCGTCAGATTGTGGCGGGAGGCAAGTTGTAGTGGGTGCAGGTTCTTGCTGACCTAGGAGTTGATATGTGCCATAAAACCAACCTACTCATATCACTACATCGACGTTAGGGCCACTGGTTGGTTGTTATTGAGGAACATCACCTTATTCTTCTTGGGCACTGTAGATCAGCGTCACTCATGTTATGCGTCATACTTTGTAGCTATGGCCATTAGCTTAACAGTAAGCTTCCCTGCCTTGTTCCCACACTTTTAGAGAAACGTGCTAGTAGGAAGTTACCGATGCTGTAACATAATAAAGTCTTTGAACCTTTTATCATACGTGTAAGACTTCAGTTATTTAGACAGCAGAATCACAACATGGTATCAGAGTATACGGACTCACTCCTTGCTTAATTGTACTGTTTTTTTATGTAGTTTGTTTGTTTTTTATTCTAGCAGTGTATTGCATGGGCTCCTGTCAATCTCAGCTCTCAAGAACCAAGATCCTGGTATTTGATGAGGATCTTGCAGAACGGTGGCATGTATTTGAAGACGATTTCTCAATCTACTGAAGCAGCTCACCTACTGCTACTCCTGGTGTTCGAGGGTCAATTCTTCTTAATCTGGCAGGCACAGAAGCTGCTTGTTCATGCCAGAGATTTCACTATGATACCGGTAGATTTGACACGCGTTCCAGATCGCACCTTCCTGCTGAATCTATTCAAGACCCTGACTGGCCTACATGCGCAAATTCGACAGTTATGGGAGTACATATCCAACTTAGTCATGGGGCGGCATCTGTTCTTTTCACGATGCCAGAGACAGGAGACCTGTGGAAATGTATGTCAGTGCACTGAAGCACTTTTGCCAGTCGATGTGATTCGGAATATAGATAGCCTTGTCTGTGACCGTTTGGTTCATGGCGCCCGCATGATCACCAACACGCGACGAGTCTGCGGGATGTGACCTTACTCTAGAGGGGACTGCCGAATCCACTGTCATTGCTGAAATGGCTGACGCTCCTACCAATGTCTTGGGACACACACTGCTGGTTGTGAAATTAAATGGCGGTATTGTCTTATCAAATTCTCTCTGTTTCCTCAAGTGCCTGGTACCAAGAGTTGAGACTGATAGACAATTGCTTTAAATGTGGGTTCACATGCTAAGTTTGAGGACCATTGGCCCGCGATGGTAAAATAATTATGTCGATTTTGCAACAAAAAATAATTTTTTTTAAAATGCTGTCGTTCATCCGTTGCTAACAGAGTTCAACAAGACAATCTGGTAGTAATTTGCTTGGCCGTGAAAGGTCACTCTCAGAATTTTCACAACCAGCTCCCACGGATTTACAGGCTGCTGGCAAAAGTTTTGACGTCGATGTACATGCCTTATCTGATTTAATGCATAAACAACTAGACCCCAAGGTCGCTTTGCTGGTTAATGGCAAGACTTTTTATCTGAAGAGGGGCCAGGTGCAACATCATTTGCCTGGCTGTGTTTAAAAAGTTACGAAAAACAGACATTGTTTCTCCAACAGCTGTCTCCCTTGTTCCATTTGCAGGAGGTCGAGTGCACCCGATCGGTCAAGTTGAGTTACACTGCTGTCTTAACTCATGTGTCCACAACCTGAATTTAGATGTGGTTCGTGAAAATGTGCCATCTCTGCCGGCTGTCAACGCATGTCAAGACATGGGTCTGATTTCTTTCAGCCCTTCTGTTTGTCATCTGACTATAGCCTGTGATTTTAGCCAACAAATCCTGACACAATACAAGATTTTGTTTGACGATAAGCTGGGAAGGTTGCCTGTCAGGTATACGATTACCATTGTCCCTGAGGCAATTCCAATTGTTGGTCCAGCTCATAAGATTCCTCATGCTATGCGGGACTGCATTCAAAGTGAACTTAATCCATCTATTAATTCTGTGTATTAGGTGTGTTGAGATACACCCGTCGCTGACCCTCGGATTGCGTCTCCACCAATGGTCGCGTGGCTACCATTCGGATAAAGACTAGATACGGATTCGCATCAACCCTCAAGGGCTTAAACACAGCATAAATGACACGCTCAATACCCCATGCGCACTGTGGACGAAATCGCACTGGACCAGATGGTGAGGCAACGTACAGCTAGATGCCAAGAGTTCATTCTGGCAGATTTTGCTGGATCACAACTCCTCCAAGTTTCACTAACCACTTTCAGCATCTGTTCAGGCATTTAATTCTCCGCACACCTTTGGAATAGGTTCTGCTAGTGAAAAAGCTATTGGAGTGTTTTGCAGGCTACCCATTCTCCATCATAGTGGATACATTCGTTGCGGGATAGACTGTCGAAGTACACAATGCTAATCTGTGAAGGTCTTGGATGCCAGGCCACCAAAAATGCAAATTCAAGGTAAATGAGTGATTAATAACATAGGCCATGTGTTTCTAAAGACGGCCTAAGAGCTGATTCTGGCAAAATATTAATGTATCAATGAGCTCCAGCACCACATATAATGCTGAAGTGTGCAAGAGGATTCCTTGGCATGGTTAACTACTCGAGCATTCCCGGGTTTCAGCGAAATATATCAGCCCCCATTGTACGAACTGACCAACAATGACAAACTCTGCTTGGGAACCTGGCACACGGAGCAAACAGACAGATGGCGCTCGACACTCTTAAGCACTATGTCTTTGGGGCTTATCTCGCTTACATTGAATCCCCAAAATGACCAGTCACACTGACGTGTGACGCCTCACAACATGGACTGGGCGCAGCATGTCTTCAAAATGATGGTAACGGCTATAAGCCTGTTGCCTATGCCTCGCAAACTATGACTGACACCCAAATTGAGAAAGAGCTGTTGATGGTTGTTTTCGCCTGCAAGAAATTTAACGATTTTATCTTCGGACAAACGGTAACGATTGAAACTGACCACAAACCTCTGATCAGCATTTTTAACAAACCGATCCATGCCTCTCCAGCACACCTACAGCGGATGCTGCTGCAACTTCACAAATATGACATTGTTCTGATCCACAAATGCGGTAAGGAAATGCACATTATGCTGACACTCCCTGAGCACTAGAAGGACTCCTGTGAGGATCGCCTCGCAGATGATTACTTTATTGTAATGGCCTGTGTCTTTTCCCCTCATCCTGTATGGAGGAGGATTTGGTTGCTCTCTCTTAGGCTTGAGTACATTAGTCGTTTACCTCCGTCATTAAACGCGGTTGGCCAGACAAATACACAACCGCCCTACCCCTGTCAGTCTGCCTTTCTTTGGCCGTCCGTGGTGAGGCCAGTGGCTGCAGGATGGCATTGTTTTAAAAGGACCACAAGGCTGTGTGGTCCCTGCTTCATTGCACACAAGTATTTTTAACACTGTGTCAATGCAGGGTACCCAGGTGCTGAAAAGCATGTTACTGGCCTGGCATGGCCAAATATAGCACAGAGAATGTGGCGCCTGTGCAGTGTGCAACCGCTTGGCACCTCACCACAAAAGGGAGAATTTAGGGAGTTGGGGGGGAAATTTAAAGAGAAGGGACCAAAAGGGTAACGCTTTCAGGATTACTGCCTGTGCCGCGTGGACAGTGAGAGTGTAGGAATGAAATGAATAAGGTGGAGGCTAAATGCGTGGCTGAGGGACTGGTGCAGTGTGCAGCGATTCAAGTTGTTCTTGATCACTGGACCTCTTTTGGGTGGAAGGCATGATCTGTATACGCAGAGACACGGGTTGCACTTGAGCCGAGGAGGTTGGGGACCAATATCCTTGGCGCAGATTTGCAAAGGCCTACTGGGGAGACTTTAAATAGAAAGGCTGGGGGGAGGGACTCGGGTAGAGGGTGTCTAGGGGACAGGGTGTGAGGCAAGAGGCAGAAGGGAAGCACTCGGACCCAAAATGTAGAAAGAGAGAAAGTGAGATGAAAAAGATAATAGTACAGCCCCCCCCGAAGAGAAAAGGATGGTGGGTTTATAAAATGTGCATAATTTAAATGCTAGGAGGCATTGTAAGTAAGGTGGATGAACTTAGATGCCCATGGATTTTGACACTGGAAATATGATGTTGTGGCTATTCAGTGAAACATGTTGCAGGAGGGCTGTGATTGGAAAAACTATAATATTCCAGGATTTCGTTGCTTTAGGTGATAATTGGGACCAGAGGGGAGGTGTTGCATTGCTTGTCAGAGAGGAATTAAGCAGTGCTTTGGGAGGATAGATTAGAGGGTTGTCTAGGGAGGCTATTTGGGTGGAACGAGAAGAAGTGGGAACGGTATATGTCGCAACACTTTTTAGGGGACTTACAAAGACCGCCACATGGGAGCTGAGAATTTGCAGTGCAACTATGTAAGGAGATAGCAGATATTAGTAGTAAGCACAAGGTAAGTGATTGTGGAGATTTCAATTTCCAAAAACTAGTGGGAAACACATTCTGTAAATGTGCTGTAGATGGTTTGGAGTTTGTAAAATGTGTGCAGGATAGTTTTTCAGTGCCGGCATATTGATGAAATAGATTGGAAGCTGCCATTGTACCGACCGAAGGGGCACGTGTGACCTCCGTGTTTAGGAAATGAGGCAGGACAGGTGGATCGGAGCCCGCCCCCCCCCCCCGCCGCCTATGGCGTTGGTGGAGAATCTTCGGGACCAGTGATGGGCCACAATACCATTAGTTGATCGAATATATGGGAGCCGAGTCCAGAACAGGCAAGGTTCTAGATGGAGGAGAGTTTTGATGTAGATGAAGGTGTATGGACTTTGAGATAGGGAATCATGCGTGAGGATGGGTAAAGGATGAATTGGGTACACTTTGTTTCATGGCAAGCAAGATGTAGCCATGAACAAATGGTAGGAACCATTGTAAAGGGTTGTAAGAGTACAGAATCTCATGTTATGTCCTGTTAGGTTGTTGAAAAGGAAGCGAATGAAAAATTGGAACGATCATAGCTCGTTTTTCAAGGGAAAATTAGACAGCTTTTCGAAAAACCAAGAGATTTATCTACTCACAAGGCCAGGCAATGTGCGAGGCATGGAGTAATGCGTCAAGAGTGACTACAGTTTACAGAAGGTAACAAAGAGTCTTAAAGTAGAGAGGGAAGGCTAAAAGAAGATAAGGTTGCTTGGCAAGAAAGGTGAAAGTAGATCCAGTTAACGGGCGTACTACAGCTATAAGCTTTATAGCAGTGATAACGAGGGATAAAAATTGGCCATTAGAGAATCAGAATGGACAGCTATCTGCAGAGCCAAATTAGAGATGGGGAGGATCATGAACAATTTCTTTTCTTCGGTATTCACCAAGGAGAGGATATTGAACTCGTGAGGAAAGGGAAAAAAAGTAGAGTAGCTATGTCTATGGAAACTATGAGATTCAAAGAGGAGGAAGTTATCTGACACTTTTGAAAAAATAATGGGGATAAGTCTCCAGGTCCCTCATGACAGGATATTCCCTAGGACATTGAGGATAGTTAGTGTAGATAATAGCAGGAGCAATGACAGAAATTTTCAAAGTCATTAGAAGGAATAGTGCCGGAGGATTTGGGTACTGGCATGTTGTTCCATTGTTTAAAAAGGGTTCAAAGAATAACTAGCAATTATAGACCATTAGTTTTGGACGTCAGTGGAGTGTGCAAATTATGGAAAAGGATACTTAGAGATAATTTATATAAAGCATCTGGATAGAAATCAGGGCTGATCAGGAAAGTCAACAATGGATTTGTGCGCGGAAGGTCATGGTTTGGACAAACCTTCTTGAATTTTTTGAAGCGGTAATAACTAGGGAAATTGATGAGGGTAAAGCAGTGGATGTTGTCTATATGGATTTCAGTAAGGCCTTTGACAAGGTTCCCTTGAAGGTTGGTTAAGGTTCAATCTTTGGGGTTAATGGCGGAGTAGCAAGATGGATTCAACTTAGTGGCTGAATGGGAGATGTCAGAAGTGAGTGTATGGTGGATGGCTGTTTCAGGTTGGAAGGCGTGTGACCAGTGTGGGTGCCTCTGGGGATGGTTGGGGTCCACTGTTTGTGTCATGGCATCAATGATCTGGATGATGGGGTGAATAAAAATTGCGTATAAGTAAGTATGCAGGATGATACAGACCTCCCAACTATCCCGCTTTTGGCGGGATATTCCCGCTTTTTTAGGTTTCCCTTCCCGCCATTCCGATTTGTAACCTAATTATCCCGCCCGCTAAATTATGACATTTCGATACCATATGCAGAGAGATGCCAAGTGTCCCGGATTCGCCGCATTTTTGATGTCCGGCGCGAAATTACCTTTTTACGGTTTACCGGCAGCCAAAACATGCTGTTACGGAACACCGCCGCGGAGTGTTCCTCCCGTGGTGATCGCGGCGCCATGTGCCCTGGTTTGCTAGCCCGCAGCACTCGCAGCCACTCTCGGCCCTAGTGCCGCGCCCTGCGCAGTTGGGGAGGGTTGCGCGGCCCCAGTGGTGCGCGCGGGCTCCTCCACGTGCGCCCCCCCCGTGCTGGTCTGCAGGAGTGGGGGAGGGTTGCCGGGCCCGCTAGTTAGGCCGCGGCTGTGCGCAGTGGGGAGAGGGGTTGCCGGCCCAGTGCGCTGTGCGCGCAGTGGGGGAGGGTTGCGGGGCGTGGCGCACATTTCGAGCCACGCCCGGCCCAGAGCAACTCGGGCGGCGCCGGCCCGCGCGATATTTCAGCGGCCACTTTCTTGCCGCCAGCGACCGCCGCTCGCACAGCCCCATCACCGGGCCCCCCACCACAGTGCGCAGGCGCAGACCCACCGGCAACCTTGCCAACGTGCGCAAGTGTAGCGCGCACCCGCCGCCGGCAGCCCGCTGATCTATGCACCAGTGCGCAGGCGCAGACCCGCCGGCAACCTTGCCAAGTGAGCATGTGGGGAAATATTATGAATTTTGACAATTCAATGTTGGGAGGTCTCTTGTACTAAGATAGGTGGTATTGTGGGATAATGAAGTAGATTCTCAAAGTCTACAGAGAGACGATTTGGGCATTTGGAAAAGTGGGCTGAAAGATGCAGATGGAGTTTAATGTGATAAGTGTGAAGTGCTACATCTTGGCAGGACAAATCAAAATAGGACGTACATGGTAACTGGTAGGGGAATTGAGGAATGCGTGTGGGGTATGTGACAGAGGGATCTAGGGAATAACTGTGCATAGTTCCCTGAGGTGGAATCGCATGTAGATGAGGGTGGTAAAGAAAGCCTTTGGTGTGATGGCTTTATAAATCAGGGATTGATATTAGGATCGTAGGGATTGTAATGTTAAAATTGTACAAGGCATTGGTATAGACCAGATTCTGGGTATTTGTGTACAATTTTGGTCGCCTAGTTTATAGGAAGGATGTCAACAAAATAGAGAGAGTACAGAGGAGATTTACTAGAATGTTGCCAGGGTTCAGCAAACTATGTTACAGAAAAGGTTGAGACAAGTTAGGTCTTTATTCTTTGGAGCGCAGAAGGTTAAGGGGTGACTTGATTGAGGTTAGCTTTAAATGATGAAAGGGATAGACAGAGTTGACGTGGATAAGCTTTTCCCATCAGATGAGGGTAGGGAAGATTTCAAAACAAGAGGGCATGACATGAGAATTAAGGGACAGAAGTTTAGGAGGTAACGTGAGGGGGGGGGGAAGTTCTTTACTCAGAGGGTGGTGGCTGTGTGGAATGGCTTCCAGCAGAGTGGTGGAGGATGGCAGGATCGATTTTAACATTTAAGAGTAAAGTGGATAGTTATATGGACGTGAAGGGAATGGAGGGGTATGGTCTGAGTGCAGGTAGATGGGACTAGGGGAAAACAAATGGTCGGCACGGACTGGAAGGGCCGAGAGGGCCTGTCTCCGTGCTGTAATTGTTATATGGTTATATGGTTATAAAAGCAACCACTTCTTCCACCTCCGCTTCCTGCACCCCGTGGTCTAAAGTGGCAACTGACATATTTGAGTGGCATAGCAAGCAGTACCCGGTACTTGTCGATTCATATTCAGGATGGTTTGACATTGATTTTCTCAGCAGCCCCACTTCTCGGGGGGGTGGTTTCGAAGCTATCGCACCATTTTTCAGTCCATGGATCTCCGGGTTTACTGTTATCTGACAACGTCAGTCAATTTACCAACCAACACTTCAGGGAGTTTGCTACATGTTGGAAATTTTGCCACATTACCAGCAGCCCTGAATATCCACAGTTGAATGGACTGGCTGAGCGGGCTGTCAAGAGTGCCAAACAGCTCATGGAACATTCGCACAGAGCTAATTCCCACGTGTTCCTGGATCTACTCAACTTACGCAACATCTCTCATGACCCCATTTTGGGTTCACCTGCTCAACGCTTATTGTCGAGGTAGCCCCGTGCCACGGTGCCTGGGGCGGATCAGACATTGATCCCTCAGGTGGTTCCACCTGAGGAGGTTCAGTCCAAGTTACAACAAAAGCGTAACATTCAAAAACAATGGTACGACAATACAAGTAGGCCACTGCCACCATTAACCAAGGGGCAGGTGGTTCGTTTGCAGACTGACAAAGGCCATGACCGCATTGGTGTAATTTCTGGAACTGCTTCTGAGCCATGCTCGTATCTGGTCAGTGCCGATGGCGGCACCTACAGGCGTAACAGACAACATATCCTGCCTGTGAACGAGCCAGTTCCACCTACGTATTATCCAGACCATACAAGTGTACTTCCGTCTGTGTCTAGCGGCACTCCTCCACCTATACCAGCACAACAGCCCATGTCTGCAACGGCTGGTTTGCCAGTGGCGACTTCGCCTGTGTCACAGTCTCCTGTTTCATCTCCGGGAATGCTGGTTCCGTCTCCCTCACCTGTGAAGCCACCAGCTCTCTCCCCGGGGGGAAAGAACTGAGATGGTCTTTCCCGTACACGTGCTGGTCGTGTTTGCAAGCCCACCGTGAAGTACCTGGGCAGTGTTTGACTTTCCTCTAGTTTATTATGAATTAATATGCATGCCCTACTTAGTTAATAGTTTTGTACTGATGTCTAATTCTGTAAGAGAGAGAATGTAGAACTGTGTCACTCATGTTACGAGTCATATTTTGTAGCTACGCCCACTAGCTTAACAGTAAGCTTCCCTGCCTTGTTCCCACACTTTTAGAGAAACGTGCTAGTATGAAGTTGCGTTATAAACTGTATAACTGTATATAATAACTAATAACTGTAATGTTAATAAAGCCTTTAGATCTTTATCACGGTGTAAGACTTCTGTTATTTAAACAGCAGAATCACAACAGCCACCTGTATTACTGATGGTACTTTAAAACTGGTGGAAAGCTCAGAGCTCAGTAATGAGGTAGAAAATGTCCTCAAAAACTCCAGCCAGTTGCTCTACACAGCTTCTGAGAACACGACTAGATACACCATCAGGTCTCCAGATGTTTTCGTAAGGGATGTTTAGGAACGTCCAGAAGATCTTCTGACGTTGGCCTCAGTGTCTGAGATTACATTGTATTGGGGGCGAGATGGCCTGAAGGCACATCAGTGTTTTCCAGCAATAAAAAATGTGTAGAATGCTCCAAGCTTTCCAAGATGGCTGAGCTGAACTTGATTATCAATTCTAGAGCCATGCAGTAGGGTCAGCAAACCCTTGTGGCCCAACTCATCCATACCAACCAAGATGTCCTTGTCTAAGCTAGTCACATTGCACCTTTCTTGCTCATATCACTCTAAACTTTATTTATGTATCTGTCCAAGAGAGTTTTTAAATGCTGTTATAGTCCCCTACACTGCCTCCACTACCACCTGGATGATGTTCCTTTGCCCACCACAAGTGGGGAAAAAGATGTTCTGACGTTCTCTGAATGATAATTTTCTGTAGGAATTCTTCACATTTACCAACATGCCTATCATGAGTGGACTGACCATTCAATTGTGAGCTATCATGAAAATCAGTTCAATTCTGGGCCTACGTCCATCTGCTTGATTACATATTGCGTACTGGATGAATCTATTTTTTTTTATTTTTTTTTTTTTTTTATTATTGTAGAAACAGTATAATACCAAGTACAACTCTTATACGACATTGAGAGATACAATGGTTGTAAAATTATAAGTATTTGATTATTATTAGTACTATTTATGGAATAATTGTAGTATTATCCATTATAACATTCCGGTATTATTTATTTTATATATTGGGAGTATTGTAGTATATTCCTAATATAAGTAATACACTTAGATTTCTCAAATCATAGATATTCTTCTAAATTAACCAAATAGATAATCCCCGCTAATTTAACTACGTAGTATCACAATCTTAAACAACATTTTTAATATTCAATGTGGGGGCTATCAAAATATTAATAAGTTTGTATTATTGTTAAATTTATATATTTCATAGTTATGGATTATTAATGTACATAGTTTTAATATAATTACAAAGTTTAAGACATCTATAATCTTTTTCACATACAAACAGATAATAGTTGTACATAATAAAATTTAAATATAGTATGTTTCTATAATTTTTTTCTTTATTTAAAGATAGAGAGATAGAAAAAGGAATAGAAAATAGAAAAAGTAGTGTGAAAGTTTGATGGAGATTGAAGTATTACTAAGTAATACCATCTTGGAGATATCACTCATGATTTGTTATGTATGATTTCCATTCCTCTCATGATATCAGGCCTTCAGTCAAGTCACCTGCCGCCGACGTTGTTGACCCTTGTAGATTTTAAATATATGGGAGACCATATCTCCTTGAAGAGATCTAAACCTGCATGTGACAATCTCAATCTCTCCAAGTTAGTGTCTACTCATTTCTGTATTCACACATTTTAATTTTGGGGATACAGGGCCTTTCCAAAAATTTTAATATATTTTTTTTCACCATTATTAAAGAATAAGTCGAATAAAAGTTCTATGATTCCTTGTAATATTGTTCCTTTCCGGTATTCCAATATGATTAACTTTGGTCATAAATCATAGTAATATAAGAACTTTCCGAGATTATTTTGAATTTCATTCAATATTGTAAAAATTCTGTACAATTAGTAAATGAGTGTGGGACAGAGTTGCTTCCATGATTTGACATTTATCCACATATAGGTGATAGTTTTGGAAATATATTATGTAGTTTAGATTTAGAATATGTAATCTAATGTAAGATTTTAAACTGTATAAGGTGCAATGTTTAGCGTTAAAGAGCAGCATAATGTATAGTTGTAGGGCTTTTCTTCCATATTTCTGACCTATTTATTGACTATTCATTTTCCCAGCGCTGTCTATGTATTCCGAATGATGGGATATCACTTTCACAAAATTATAAATGTATGATTTCATTTTTTCTGTTTTTGGGTGTTTGTCAAGCATCATCTAATATTCCACTCCTTTCTATTCTAAGTTCTTGTGAATTGCGAAATATAGTTTCTTCTGATTTGTAAATATCTGAAATATCTATTATGAAGCCCGTAAGTGTGTTGTAATTCTTGAAATGAAAGAAATGCATTAATCCTTATAGAGATCCCCTATTTAGAAATCCTTTATTTTTTCCATTTATAAAAAGCTTTATCCTCATTGACGACGTTTAAACGTAAAATTATTTGGCATTTGTAAGAGCTAGCGGTATAAAAATTTTAGTTTTAATGTCTCTTATTTGTTTCCACATACGTATTTCCTTTCTATTATCAGAATTTTCACTATACGTGTTCTCTTACGTACATAATAATTAGCACAAATATATATATAGAGCTAATTTCAAAGAAAACAGTCTTCTCTTTCCATTTTTAAACCAATTTTGGGTTAATTTATTATCTATTTCTCCTAACCAAAAATTCATATTTCTAATATTAACTGCCCCAATAATAGAACATAATTTGGTTAGCTAAGCTAAAGTAAGCCACCCGTTTATTTAGCTTTACATAAATGTTTTGTTATTTATTCTATGATTTTTGTAGTCCAATATAGTTAAGTGACTATTGAGTCTACTTTTTTTAAAGAAAATTTTTAGAAAGAGAAATCGGGATTGATTGAGATAAAATATAATAATTTGTGGAGGAAATCATTTTTATTGGTTTATTTTACCTAACATTGAGATAGGTTATGCTTTTCCAAAGATAAAGATATTTTTATTTAATATATTCAATAATAAGGGAAAATTAGATTAAATAAAAGTCAAATCTTTTTGTACACAAAAATACCAAAGGATATTTAATATTTTTTGTTATCTTGAAAAGGAAAATTGTTGTAATATCTTGTAAATTAGTCATGGTTATTGGCATAAGTTCTCTTTTATTCCGAATTGATGCTATATCCCTGAAATTAAACCAAATTCCGTTATTAGTTTTAAACAAATTACAGACTACTTTTTTCCGGTTTTGTAATATAAGTAATATATCGTTCCGCAATACGAGATTTTATTGTATCTTTAGTATCGTATCATATATTTCCTGTATGTAGTCTACCCTTTGAGCAAGGGGTTCGTTTGCTAACGCAAAACAGTATAGGTGCGAAAGGACACCTTGTCCTACAACCTCGAGATAAACAACTTAGTTGAGACACATATTTTGTTATATTTTGCTGTTGGATTTGCGTATAATAATTTAATCCAAGATCGTAAACTTATCACCAAGCTAAAGGCTTATCATCACCGAAAAGATAGGCCATTACATGGTCCAAAAGCTTTTTCTGCATCCAACGAGATGATACTAAGTCTTTTTTATCACTTCTTTTCGAATATATATAAAATTAAACCGTCTTAAATTTATGAAGAATATCTTTGTAGGTATAAATCCTGTTGATCAGGATGAATTAATTCATTAAACATTTGCTTAGTCTTGTGCAAGAATTTTTGTTAAAATTTTTGGATCGGTATCTAAATAAAGCAATTGCTCTATACGATCCTGGATTAATCATAATCTTTATTTATTTTGGGTATAAGTGTGATCAAGAATTCGTTCATGTGTGCTGGTAATTTTTCTTTATTATATCTATGTTCATTCATATAATGATTTAAATTATTGGGACCATTTGGGCAGAAAATTTTATAAAATCCGAGCCTATACCATCTGTCCTGGAGTTTTTTACACTTTTTTAAAGATTAATAGAGTCTTGGATTTTTTATTGAAAATATCGGCATTTAAAAATTCTCTATTTTGTAATCTTAATTCTTTTAAGTTTTAACCATACATATAAGAAAGGCATCTTCTTTTTTATTTACTGTTGTGTGACCTATACAATATTTTTATAATATTGCTAAAATCTTTTTTAATATCCTTGGGTTGTATTAATAATAATCAACGTTTGTTGATTTTAATCCTGTATAATTTTTTCCGCTTCAATTATTTCCTATTGTCGAGCCAATAGTTTTTTGTGGTTTGTCCTCCAAATTCAAACAACAATTGTTTAGTATGTTGGTAGTATTTTAAAACGTGATCCCATATAAGTATTATTTAATTTTAATACTTCAATGTTAACAATTTTATATGTATTATTATATCTGATTTTGTTGCATCTGGTTCTCTAATTGTTTGTGATCTCCCTTTCTAGTCATGTGTTCCTTCCGAATCTACTTATTATGGGAATGCTTGTGAGAAAAATCATAATCCCTCGAAGATATGCTTTAAATGTTTCCCTATAATAATAGAGGCGAGATATTTCTGGTTGATCATTATTTCAAAAACAACATCTAATCTGAGTTATGATGTATTCCTGAGTTGTTTTTATTTTTTAAAATTTGTGGATAAGTTTCATTGTCCCTAGATTTCCTGTTTTCCATTTGATTTTAATTTTAAATGTTATATGCGTGATCTGAAAATTATATATAGATGATATTTGGATCGTAATGTAAGGTTAGAGTAAGCTTTGCAATCTACTAGGAAATAATCTATCTTGAATAGGTTTTATGTACTGGCAGTAAAGGAATATTTCGACCAGTAGGATTTTCTGTTCTCCAAACATCTTTAATGTTAGACTTTGAATGTATGCGTTTAAGATAATCACTAAGAGTGCGATTTAGTTTTTCCCTTTAGTTTTGAAGATTCAATCTAAATAAGGGTCTAAATGTACAATTAAAAATCTCCTCCAATTATCAAAATTGTAGTGGTGTTAATTCTGGAATATATTAAGTACTTTCATAAAGTAATAAGGACTATCAAAAATTGGACCAGAGATGTAACAAAAATCAGTTTTTTCCCTATTTATTTTCTACCTATTACTATAATGTATCTGCCATCTTTATCAAATGCTAGATAATTCTTAAATAAAGTACTTTACGAAATAATATGCTACGCCTCTTGATTAGTGTGTAGAGGAAGAGTGGTATATTTTTTCTATCAATTTTATCTTTCAAGCCTATTTCAGCGTCTTTCTTTAGTGAGTTTTTGAATGTGAAGTACTCAGCTTTCTTGCCTTTATGTGTGTCAATATTTCCTCTTTTTATTGGTTCAATGATACCCTTTAACATTCCAACTGCAAAAGTTAATCCCTCGTCCCAATTTCTTTAAATCCTTCATTTTAAGATTGTGGGAACAGAATAGGGTCCAAGGGTCCGCGCAGTAGACTTAACCTTACACGCCGAACACCGAGTAGATGAATTTTGATCTCTCTAATGTGCTTCACGAGTGTATCTCCATTGTTACAGTATATTGCTCCATTCAAACTGAAAGAATATAGTAAACGATAAAAACATAATGAGAAGTGAATGAATCAGCTTAGACGGTGTATAGAATAGAAGAACTACAAATAAAAATTTATTTGTATTTTTGAAAGCCAAGTTGTGTTGGCCATTAATCTAAAGGCTTCCGGCATTGATGTATTAATTTAGCCATCTCCTAATTTTAAGGAATTATTATTCCATAGTAATATTTTTAACGGGAATATAGTAATTAAATGAAATGAAAAGAGTGATATTAAAACAACATAAAAAGTATATATATATTAAGGTTTTAAAAAAAAATCCCATTATTAAAGGACGCAGTTAAATGAAAATTTTTTTTTAAATACAAAAAATAGAAGTCATTAAAAAAGAAATATATTGAGGGAGGGATATCCCCATATGTAACAGGACATAAGATATTAATTATTTAGTAGTATTAGTTAGCGATGGTGCAGAGTCTTGGTTTAATAACAGTCATAGTTTTATAATAAAACCGCGTTATAATTTTAGTAGGTGTGTTATTTGTTTATGTTAGTTGTATATTATGAATAATTGTCAATGTTCGGTGAGCTTCTTCCAATCCGGGAAAACATTTCGTTCCATACGACATTGTCCATTCCTTCCTGATTTCTTCTAATTCCATGTTGTCGTATAAAGTTTCATAAAATGTTAAGAGACGTACTAGGTCTTTAAAAAATAGAAAAAGGCAGTATATTTGCTTGTAGATGGTTTTCAAGTGTCAAACTGCTTTGCAAATTCCATTGCTTCTGTTGGAGTCTTGAAAAAGTGTTCACGTTGTTATAAGTAACTCTTAAGATGGCGGGGTAATTCAGACCGTATCTCAAGTTTTCTACACCCCTCATAAGGTTTTTTGGCTTCGTTAAACGCTTTTCGTTTTCTGGCAACCTCTGGGGGATAGTCTCGATAGATTACTGATTCTTTGTCCTTGAAACATCAGATTCTTTGTTCTCGAGGCTCTTCGCATAATGTCCTCGAGGGGAAATCATATTGTAACTTGACAATGTACTGGATGAATCTGCTTGATTTGGCACACACATACAGACGGAGCTGGGAAACTGAATTGTCTGCATGTGATAGCAAAGCTAGCAGCAGTGTGTTGAATGGTGCTCATGACTGAGGGTCAGTTCATGGACAAAGAATCACCAAGAATGAACAATACCTCCCTGGTCTGTACAACGGAGTGCAGCTTTGGGTTTTACTCCCAGAAGTCTCGTTCAAATGGAGCACAAAACACTTCACAGATCAGTCGCTTTTTAAATAAAAATGTATAAAATGAAGTAACATTAATCCAAATGAAAAAAAAAGCTTTTAAATTAAGTTTTCCAGACTGATTCCTGGGATGTCAGGACTGTCTTATGAAGAAAGACTGGATAGACTCGGTTTATACTCTCTGGAATTTAGGGGATTGAGAGGGGATCTTATAGAAACTTACAAAATTCTTAAGGGGTTGGACAGGCTAGATGCAGGAAGATTGTTCCCGATGTTGGGGAAGTCCAGGACAAGGGGTCACAGCTTAAGGATAAGGGGGAAATCCTTTAAGACCGAGATGAGAAAGACTTTTTTCACACAGAGAGTGGTAAGTCTCTGGAACTCTCTGCCACAGAGGGTAGTTGAGGCCAGTTCATTGGCTATATTTAAGAGTGAGTTGGATGTGGCCCTTGTGGCTAAGGGGATCAGAGGGTATGGAGAGAAGGCAGGTACGGGATACTGAGTTGGATGATCAGCCATGATCATATTGAATGGCGGTGCAGGCTCGAAGGGCTGAATGGCCTACTCCTGCACCTAATTTCTATGTTTCTATGTTTCTAAGTTGTCAGGATTTCGGCATCACAAGCAATGGTCACAGTCAGAACGTGAGATTTTAGCACATTAATGGAGAAATATTTGAGCACATCTCTCCTTTGATTATTAAGTCAAATATCGTTGATGAAGTAATGGCATCATCAATAGTTTCACTGGAGCTGCCTCTGAATAAATGAAGACAAGTGTGATGGCCTCATTGTCATTGATATGTATTGTTGCTAGAGTGCAAATGGGACTAGCTTAGATGGGATATCGTGGTTGGTATGGATGAGATGGGCTCAAGGGCTAGAAATTATGGGAACTATCAGCATTGAAGAGATTAACTAAAAGGAAAGCATATAAATGGCTCATTGGAAATTTGATGAGGCTCCATGAATACACAACAATTTAAACAGTCACAAAACATTCAATTCAGAAAAGGAGAGCCAGAGGCTTCAGTACAGAAGCACTGTATTCGAAAAGATGTAACTTCAGGGTGAAGTTACAACACACTTACGGAAGAATAAAATTTAAATGTTTAACAAGTGGTACATGTAAATCTTGTGCAACTTCTCACAAATACATGATCATTAAATACAATCTGAAAGTAGTTCGCCCCATCATTTTATCGCAAAGTAAAGAACACTGACGTTACAGCAGTAAACAGATTGCCAGATGTAAACACAAATTTCTAGTCAGCCAAGCTGTGATTTATGTGATCTATGAGTATCACAGTTAACTATGGTTAAATCAATGGTAGACAAAAATGCTGGAGAAACTCAGTGGGTGAGGCAGCATCTATGGAGCAAAGGAAATAGGCAACGTTTCGGGCCAAAACACTTCTTCAGACTGCCTCACCCGCTGAGTTTCTCCAGCATTTTTGTCTACCTTCGATTTTCCACCATCTGCAGTTCCTTCTTAAACAGTGGTTAAATCAATTATTGCTTTATCAACTCCCAATGTTTTCATTTCCCCCTTCCAGCACTTGAGCATTCCAAGAATTGGGTTGGAATACACCATCAGTAATTGTGTCTATTCACACAAATGATTATAATTTCATAGCACTTAAACTTGAAAGCAAACGTGAAGATAAACAAATTGTGAAAGGCAGCCCTTTCAGAAGGTCAGAGACAAGCCTACACAACACAATGGCATTAACATTCTAGCCTGACAATCCATGGAATGTTTCTGAATGAAAACCATCTGTAACAAGCATCATCAGCTAGGTAAAACCGTCAGATTTTAGGGCAGGAACCATCTGAGCTGCTTACTACAGTCTGTGTCTGACATGACACAGACTGACAGTTACAGTCCTGTGTGGTGTACATCACTTTGAGCAAATAGTTCCCCAGGGCACAAATGAAAGCTTAATTTACCTCAAATCCCCTGAATCTCTGAAGCCATAACATCTGTTCAAATTCTTTATGTAAAACAAAAGATGCTGTTTACAAACTTTTGTTTAATCAAAAATCCTGAGAGAAATCAAACACCTTGCTTCATTACCTTTTTAAAAAATAATTATCCTTCATAATTAACACATTTTCTTCCCCACCTCCATTCTACTCTATTAAGGATTACTCGGCTCAATTTCTTCTCCTCCGGTTAACCGAGTAGCCAAATAGGTTAAGGGCTTCTGTATAGTCAAAAGCATTCACTTCATTCACTGTGTGATAATCACTTGTGTGTTTGTGCAGCCATGTGTGTGTGCGTGTGTGCGTGTGCGCATGCATGTGTGTGCGTGTGCCTGTGTGAGTGTGGCACAGCTGATCCACTATTGTCACTTGAAATATCCCTGCACATGAAGCAAGAGGTAAGAATATTACCTTACAATAACATGGTCATCACTTCCAAAGTTTACATGAGAAAATATAAAATAAGTGATCTGCTAATATCATAGAATGTACAATTGGTACATCACATCAAATGGGTGTTTATCATCCCTGAGATAATATTTTTGTTGCAGCCAGAAAGATGGAATGCTCTGAGTAATGCAATCTTCCTGAATTTCAACATAACAATCAATTTTCCCACAACGAGTGCATGTATATATCAGAACAATCTGAAATTAATTCTGCTGCCCATTCTGCTCGTCTGATTCCTTATTTTTCAACGTTCAATCATTTGTGAACTTTATTGTTAAATTCAGCGATTCTGCGTCATCCACTGCCAGTGGCAAAGCAATCAATAGTCCAACAGTTCTTCCTAACAAGTTATTTTTCTCATCTCTCTTATTATCCACTTCATATTAATGACTCTACAAAAATAATTCTCAACCACAGAATAATTCTTAATATATTTTTCAAATTGTGGTTGAATCTTATTTTCCTTACCACTTCACCGGAAAAACAATTCCAGTAGAAACGTGGACCTGCAATACACATGGACCTTGCTCACACAGAAAGACACAAAGTACTGGAGTAACTAAGTGGTGTCAGAGATACAGCAATCTTGGAGAACATGGGAGCCCAACGTGAATGAAGTTGTTGTAATAATGCAATGCATTTCTGTGGGCGCGGATGGGAAAATGATCCTCCAGTATTTATCCTTGTTGTTTTTATGTTTTTAAATCAGACAATTCCAGTGGCCATTCTGAAAAGTACACCATCATCAATTACATTACTTTTACACACAGATTAGACAATATTTTGGGTACTGTTTTGGTTTAGTTGACTTTAGCGGCCACGGGACCCGACATTTAGAGATTACAGGAGCCATCTTCGGCAGCCACATCATGTCTGCACCACTCAGACCAGCAATCCCTCCCTAGGATCATTAACCACACCCATTCCTACCTACTACACAAGAGGAGATGCAACCTACAGCTTACACTCGGTATCCAATTAACCAAACTAACTGAACACGTCATTGAGTGTTTCCATTTTTACACTTGGGAGTGAAAAAATTCTGATAACGAACTGTTTTATTTAAGCGCAATCTTGGAGAAAACCACTCGCGGTCACGTGGAACGGAACAGTACAACTGGGCGCCATCATTATTACAGATTCTAAATATTTACATTTTTTTTCTAGCAAATATTTTTGTTTGCGCTGTAAAGCTGCAGCAAACACATCCTACAACACAAGTACCCTGTCTTGCTCCCACACGCGGTGTGGGGACGTACACGTGCGCTGCCAAGTTCAGAGGTGAATTTGTGAACTGTATTTGTGAACTAGTATTGCAGAGAATAATTTTCAATGCCGGTCCGAGAGTGCCAGAGTGCAATCACGTGAATGTGGAAAATGCAACTTCTTAAGTTGTATTTGAGTCAGTAGAACATACCTTTTTCCTTGTAAGAAACTGCAGATCCATTGTAATCTCGTGATAAAAAGGGACAGACTTGCTTGTGGACACTGGACTACCTTGAATTAGCTTAACATGTGACCCGATCTCCTGACACCTTTTAGAAATCTAGATATGACAAGCAGTCGAATCAAGGAGCTGCAGAGGCTGTTTGACAAGAAAAGACACAAAATGCTGGAGTCGCTCAGCAAGTCAGGCTGCATACCTGGAGAACCTGGATATTTGAAGGTAGACAAAATTGCTGGAGAAACTCAGCGGGTGCGGCAGCATCTATGGAGCGAAGGAAATAGGCAACGTTTCGGGCCGAAACATCACCTATCCATATTCACCAGGGATGCTGCCTGACCTGCTGAGTTACTCCAACACTATTTGTCTTTTTTAGATATGTTAAGTATTATTCTATCAGAGTTCCTGTTTGATGGGATATAAAATGTTGATGCTCCTACGAATCAAAAGAATCTTCATTCAGGTAGGATCACACATAGTTTATCTTCAAACTGAAATTGTCTTCTTTCATTTGCTTTTTTGCAACTTTGGAATAATATGCTTTGTAAATGCCACAATTAAATTAGTAATTTCATTGATGAACATTAACAAAAGTACAGAATGAAATTCTAGGCTTTATGCTCATTTAAAAAAATTCCACTAACATTGGAAGAAATTTCATATCATGAGCACCTTTGTTCATTGGCTTGAAATACTTTAATGTGTAGCCTCTGGTCCATTGCATACCCGCGATCCATAAACTGTGCTTCATCATACAAATGATGTCTCTTTCTTTAATTCCACAAATTGAAGATTTGTCAAATGTCATCATCTAGGCTAGTTTGTGGACAAATCCGAAATCGAAAACAAGCACTAGGCACCTGTGACTCAAGATGTTGCATAAAATCATATAGTTATAGAAACTTGTGGTACAGAAGGAGACCATTTGGACCATTCTGCCTACAACAGTTAAAAGAAGAACTATTTCAGTCCCCCCACCCTTCCTGGTTCTCTGCCCGAGGCTCTTCTGTGAGGCAAGATACAAGATGGAAGAGAAGAAGTTGAGGATTTCATTTCTTCTGGAAAGGGAAGGCAGCTGGAGACTGAATAGCCTGTGGCTGGAAACAAGCTTATCAACCAATTGACTTTGTGGCATTCTTTTGCCAGAAGCTTTGCCTCAAAACTATCTGACAATCAGCAGGCTAACACCCCATTACTCAATGCCGATGAAGATCTCAGGAACCATCATTCTACAAACTGTATCCCTAAAGAGGTATAGATCATTCTTCTTGGTGAAATCAACACCATATGCGAGTGCATGTTCGATCATTGTACAAGGAAGAAAGGGATAAGAAAGTGCATCTCCATTGGGCGTTCGCTTTCACTTTGAGTCATTTTCATTAGGACTCCATTCTTCTCTAGCTTGTCTACTTCTTCTTTCACTTGATATTTTTGAGAAAATAGCAATAGGTGAAGTTTACACTATATTGGTGTGGCATCAGACAATATGTGCCTTGTAGCCAGTATAAGTATACCTGCAACCCAATGGGCATGAACATTGAATTATCCAGTTTTAGATAACTAACCAACAAACACCCCATCCCCCTTTACCCACCGAACCTCCCCCCCTCCCCCCCGCCCCTCTCTTCCCTGTGTACCACCTGCATACAAACCAATTTCTCCCATAATCCCACCACCTTTCCCCTTCCTCTATCTTCCCCTTTACTATTTATCCATCATCTAATTTCACACATTTTATTTCCTTACCTCACAGCCTCCTGGCTTTTCATCTCTGGCCTTTGTCCAACACCTGTGGTAGCCTATCATTTCCCTGTTCTTCTTTCACCTCTCTTCCATCTTTCTCCCCCCCCCCCACCCCACTTACAATGGTCTTCAAAAATGTTGATTTCCAACCATTTTTTTGTTCTGCAGAGTTTATAGTTTCTGTATAGCCCAGTACATTACAGTCCAATCATTGACTCCCTGCATATTCCTCCAATTTCAGCACAGAATGAATTTTATTCCTACATCATAATGTCTTGACTTTATTTACTATTCTTCTCACCAAATGTATTGAATTTGTGCACAACTTTTGTTGAGCTGATGATTAATGTATTAGATAAATTCTCGGAGACACTAACAATTTCAGAACATGCGCTAACACTTCATGAAGATGAAAACTAGTATCTGTGCTCAGATCACACATATGGTTACATTATCATAGGTACATATCATTCATTTACATATTACACACAGACCTAATGCACCCTGATGCCACGATCTTTCAATCTGAATATGGCTTCATGCCTCTAAAGGGAAATGAAGCCATTCACATTCAATTTCTTAGAGAATAAGAGCCAACTATAATACTTTTAAATCTGTCTGTTGAAGCCATAAAACAACCTTTAGCCAACCTCTCTACCACTAAAGAAAAAGTTTTAGCCTTACAGCAGTTCAAGAGCAAAGATGGGTGACCAATGCAATCCTGTTGTAAGGCTGGAGGTCATGTACTGATAAACAAAAATCTCCACAAGCTTATTCAAATATGGAACAATTATGAAATTCCAAAGAATTTGAAGAATACTTCAAGAACTTAGGTAAGTCAATGTGTGAAAATTATTGAGGCATTTCTCTCCCCATCGCAGCCCTATCAAAGAGGCCCTGCTGCATATCTCACTTTAGATTTGGATATTCTTGTGGGCAACTGGCTTGATCTTGATTGCCAAGCAGATCTCAGAAGTGAGTGAGAACAACAAAACGTGTACATTATTAAATAGACAAAGAGGAATACAAAAACATTTTGAAATAACTACAATGGTTGAAAGTAACCCATTCATTGTCTAAATTGGGATCAAGCAAGGATGTGTCATTGTTCCACCTGGCTCTAACAGAGTCATAGAATCAGACAGCATGAAAACAGGCCCTTCGGCTCAACTTTCCCATGCCAACCATTGTGGCCCATCTCCACTAGTCCAGCAAGCCTGTGTTTTGCCCATATCCCTCTAAACCTATCCTATCTCATCCAATGCATCTTATACGTAGTGATAGTACTTGCCTCAACTACCTCCCTCGACAGCTTGTTCCATGTACTCACAACCCTTTGTGTAAAAAGTTACCCCTCAGGTTCCTATTAAATCTTTCCACTTCCGGTAGGTGGCAGAGCATGGTGGCTGATTAGACAGAGAGCTCGGATAAATAAACCTCCCCTAAATTCAAAGTAAGCTAGTATTTAAGTTTTAATGAGTACAGTATGAGTGGGGGAGTCAAAACAAAGAGCAGAAAGTTGCAAGAAAAGATGCTAGAAAAGCAAGAAACAGAAGGACAGGCTCGAAGCGACACAGACAAAGACAAAAACAAACAGGCTGGTGGAGACGATGCAACAGAGGCCCTCCATGAGAGATTAAAAAGCATAAGTACACAACTCAGCAACTTGAGAAGAGAATTAAAAGCGGACTTCACATCATTCAAAGACGATATCAAGCACGATATGAGAGAAGAGCTGGCCGAACTTAAGCATGAAATGAATCTTCAGATGGCAGCGAATGCGCAACTAATAAAAGACCAAAAAAAAACGGAAGAAGCCGCCACCCGAATGGAGGAGCTGGAAACGTGGAGTGTCGCTGCAAACACCATACTCCAAGAAACACTGAAGGACCAGAAGTTACTTGTCGACAAATTGAACGATCTGGAGTCCAGGTCCCGAAGAAATAATCTGTGGATATACGGTGCGCCAGAGGGTGCGGAAGGTAGCTCAGTACTTCAGTTTGTGGAGAATCTGCTCAGAAGTGAAATGTCAATCCCTGAAATGACAGATTTACAGATTCAATGAGCACACCGATCCCTGGCACAGAAACCAAGCCCCAGCTCCCCTCCGAGATCCATAATTGTCCACTTTCTCCAGTTTAAAGTTAAAGAGATGGTTCTCAAACAGGCATGGCAAAAGAAGATCCAACTTGGAGAACGAATACTGTCTTTTGACCATGACTAAACTACCGCTGTAGTACATCAACGTAAGGCATACAAACATGTTAAAAGCATCCTAAAAGAGGAAGGAATCCGCTTTCAGACACCGTTTTCCAAGATACGTATTCACTGGGAAAGTGGACACCAAACCTACAACAACGCAAGGGAAGCCGTGCGAGAGATACAACGGAGAGGCTATAAAGTGGAAGAGCTGCGGGGAGACACGGACATGCCGCCACTGCGTGAACAACTCCGCCAAACGGCGCGGTGGCAACTCGTCGAGAGACACGGAGAATCAGAAACAGTCAGACGGGCATGGGAGCACCTTCAAGTATTCCAACAAAAGACTCATGCTTGAAATGAGATATGATTATGAAGGTACGCACAGACATGGATAACACAGTGTCTTCCGCCACAATATGTTAGAATACTGAGTTCTTATGGAATCCTAAGTTTACAAATATGTGTATAGATATGTATATTCACAGACAAATCTGTTTATAAGCCTGGTTCTAAAAATATCACCAAGCATCACAGATCTCATGTGAGTGTAATTAATGTTGATTTAATACAACTTTCTGTATTAGATAAATCCGACTGTTAGGGAGATTAGCGAAGTATTAGAGCTAGAATGAATGGAGGGATCCATAGAGGGTTACCCCCCTTATCTAGGAGAGGGCCCTTTCTTGGTGTTATGCTTCCCCCCTCAATTTACAAAGGGATTCGGGATCTTTGGAGGAGAGAGAATACCCTTTTGTGGGAGTCCATATATGTTTGTTTTGTTTTGCCAGGTAAAACACCTTTGTTTGTTCATATGTTTTGGTTTGTTGTTCAGAATGGTTCCGGTGTTGAGTTGAGGGGATGCAGTGAAATCAATCACACTAAGTGTAATGAAGCAATGTCAAGGACTTAAGTTGATGTCTCTAAATGTTAATGGTTTGGGTAATCCAATTAAGAGGGCTAAAGTCATGACTAAATTGAAAAAAGTGAAGATGCATATTATTTTCTTACAAGAAACCCATTTATCACGACAAGAGCATGAGAAGCTGAAAAGATTTGGATATAAAAACACATATTATAGCTCACATACTTGTAGTCATAAAAGAGAAGTGGCAATCTTGATATCAAACTCAGTTAAATTCAAAATGTTTAAAGAAATAAAAGACAAAGAAGGGAGGTATATCATAATAAAGGACAAAGTTGATAATTAGATCCTGACACTGGTGAATATCTATGCTCCCCCAGATAGTGATAATCATTTTTTCAAATCCCTATTTGATATTATTGCAATGGAAGCAGAAGGAATTTGTATATGTGGGGGGGATCTGAATGTTGTACTGAATCGTAGGCTTGATACGACAAGTAAAAAGAAGAATAAGAACCAGTTAACAAAATTACTAAACACTACCTGTGAAGAATTTGGTTTTCTTGATGTCTGGAGGAATTGTCATCCTCTAGAACAGTGGTTCTCAACCTTGTTTGCCCCATGCACCCCTTTCACCATATGTCAGAATGTCATACCCCTCCTCCTTTCCAAGATTGTCTGCCTCAAAAAGTGCATTCCAAACAATATGCATATAATACTGAAAATCCTTTATTTCTAACAGTTTGAGTTTGCTAATCTGTGGTCCCAATTGCCCCCCTGAAAACCTGAAATCCCCCCCTGGGGGGAATTCCCCCCTGGTTGAGAACCCCTGCTCTAGAAAGAGACTATACACGTTACTCATTACCGTACTCAGCTTACTCCAGAATAGACTATTTCTTAATGCAGAAAGAAGACTGTTATAGGGTAACGGATTGCAGAATTGGTGTGACAGACATAATGCCATATACTTAACAATTCAAATGGACAGTAGAAGGAAAAACACAGTGTGGCGATTAAATGTTGGAATACTGAATGATAAAACAACTATTAATTATATTAAATTGGAAATCAAAACTTATCTAGAGGAGAATGACAATGGGGAGGCGGACCCATCCATTCTATGGGACTCATTGAAGGCTGTAATACGAGGTAGGTTAATAGCGAGGGCATCACATATTTAAAAGGCCAGAATGAAAACATATAATAAGTTGATATCAGACCTGAAGGATTTAGAACAGAAGTACAAAAATAATAAGGATCAGAGAACTTATAAGCAAATAGAAGATGTGAGGGGGCAAATGAATGGAATATTGGGTCAAGAGGTGGAGAAAAAAGCAAGATTTGTAAAACAGGCACATTATGAGCTTGGCCCTAAATCCACTAAAATACTTGCCCGAAGGCTACGCAAACAACAGGCTGACAACACCATACACAAAATTAAGGACCCCTGTACACAGAATTTAAAGTGTGATCCAAAAGAAATAGAACATATCTTCCAGGAATATTATAAAGAATTATATACACAAACCTCTACAGTAGATGGGGAATCAATGAGGACTTTTTTTAAGTACAATAGATCTGCCCTGTTTTGGAGAGACACAAAATAAAATAATCACAGCAGAAATATCACTGGAGGAGATAGAGAAGACAATTGGTAGGATGAAAACAAACAAGGCCCCAGGCAGCGACGTTTCCCTATAGAATGGTATAAAATATTTCGGAATGAGCTGAACCCACTTCTTCTGAGAACCTTTAACTGGATTATCAAAGAAGGCAAGACACCCCCGTCATGGAAGGAGGCAATTATAACATTAATCCCCAAAGAGAATAAAGACAAGGAAAATTGTACCAACTACAGACCAATATCAATTCTGAATGTGGACTATAAATTATATTCTTCAATTATCTCCAAACGATTTGAAAAGTTCATGCCAGATTTAATTGATGAAGACCAGACAGGCAGACAAACACTGTCTATAATAGGCAGACAAACACAGGACAGTATTAGAAGAACCCTACATATAATACACAAGATTCAAAAGGAAAGTACGCGTGCTGTCCTGATAAGCCTAGATGCGAAAAAGGCTTTTGATAGGGTTAATTGGGAATTCTTATATCAAACACTAGAAAGATTTGGTTTTACCAAAGATTCAATTCAAGTTATTAAAGCAATTTACCAGCAAGAGCAAAGGTGAATAGGTCCTTAACTGAGAGATTTATGTTAGGAAGAGGAACGAGACAGGGATGGTCTTAGCCCTACCCTGTTTGCTATATATATTGAACCATTGGCTCAAGCGATTCGTCAAGATAGGGAACTGAGGGGCGTAACTATAAGAGACAGAGAACATAAAATTGGCCTTTTTGCAGATGACGTAATGATGTATCTCACAGAAGTAAACACCTCCTTTCCAAGGATGATGGGGATCATAGAGAAATTTAATTTTTATGCAGGATATAAAGTGAATATTTCAAAAACTCAAACTCTCCTATTTAATTGTCCTCCACCAGAAGAAATCAAACAAAAGTATAATATTAAATGGGATTCAAAATCAATCAAATACCTAGGGGTACATATAACAAAAAATATATCAATGTTGTATGGGGCCAATTATATTCACATCAACCAAAACATAAGAAAGGATATAGAAAGATGGTCCACCTACCCAATGGATTTTAGTAGTAAGATAAATGTGGTGAAAATGAATATTTTGCCAAGGCTATTGTACTTGTTTCAATCTCTGCCAATAGAGGTACCATTAAAACAATTCACGGAATGGGATAAATTAATATCTAGATTTATTTGGGGAGGAAAGAAGGCCAGAATTCGACACACTACACTCCAGTTGCCAAAGGATAAAGGCGGAATGGCACTTCCAAATTTTAGGATATATTTCTATGCAGCCCAACTTCGACCACTAATTAATTGGTGTGAGGACAGCTATATAGCTAGGTGGAAAGAGATTGAGACAGATATCCCTGACTTCCACATCCAAACACTCTTTGGAGAAAAAGCACTTCCTGGACATATCAGGAGTATGATCGATCCAATAACGATATTTACTTTAGAAACATGGTTCACTCTTACCAGACAACTTAAACTGAATAAACGACAAAAAGTTTTAAGATGGATAGCTTTGGATAATGAATTTAAACCAGGGATGATTAAATGACTCAACATTTAAAGAGTGGTTGAAGAAAGGAATGACTGCATTTTCTACTTTTATTGAAAATGGAGACCTAAGAAGTTTTCACGATTTGAAGGATTGATTTGCATTTCGGAACCAAGACTTGTTTAGATACCTCCAACTGAGAGATTATTACAATAAAAAAGTAAAAAGGGAGGCACTAGAAGAAACAAATCCAGTGATAAAAGTGATAGTTAATGCGTATCATCAAAAAACATTAAGGATTATTTCTAAACTTTATCATAGTTTAATGGAATGTCAAGCTAAAACTACATTTTATGTAAAATTTAAGTGGGAAAAGAAATTGAACATTACAATCTCAGAAGAAGAATGGCATCATATGTGTGTAACACTACAGACATCCACTAATTACAAAAAATGGAGAGAATTTAATTGGAAACATTTGATTTGTTTCTTTATTACGCCTAACATAAAATAAGCAAGCAAATTCTAAGGCAGCAAACATGCTGGAGGCAATGTGGCCAAACAGACGCAAATCATGCACATATCTTCTGGAGTTGCCCAAAAATAGAACCATCTTGGGACAGAGTGAATTCAGAATTAAAGGAGGTATTAGGATATATAGTCTCCAAGAAGTTCCATTTTATACCTTGGTAATAGAACTACCAAGTATATGTTTCGTTGTTATATTTGCGTATACAAAAAAACCAATAAAGACTACAGTGAAAAAAAAAAATCTTTCCACTCACACCTTACACCTACCTATGTCCTCTGGTTCACGATTCCTCTACTCTGAGCAAAAGACAGTGCGTTTACCTGAGCTATTCTTCTCATGATTTTGTACACCTCCAGAAGATCATCCCTCATCCTCCTGTGCTCCAAGGAATAAAGTCCGAGCCTCTCCCTATAGCTCAGGCCCTCGAGTCCTGGCAACAGCCTCATAAGTCTTCTCTCTACTCATCAGTCTGAAGAAAGGCCTCGAACCGGAACAACACCCATTCCTTCACTCCAGAGATGCTGCCTGTCCCGCTGAGTTACTCCAGCATTTTGTGTCTACCTTCGATTTAAACCAGCATCTGCAGTTCTTTCCTACACATTCTCTCTACCCTTTCCAGCTTGACAACATCTTTCCTCTAACAATGGGAACAAAACTGAACACAATATTCTAAATGTGGTCACCAACGTCATCTATTACTGCAACATGTCCTCCCAACTCCTATACTCAATACTCTGACAGATGAAGGCCAATGTACCAAAGGCCTTTTTGATCATCCTATCTACCTTTGACACCATTTCTTAGCGGTCACAAAAGACTGCCTTCCTGGTGGAATCAACATCAAATGGAAGGAGTGGCCCTCAGTTTTCAAACTCTCACTTTCAATTTTTGACCTATTAAAATCATAATTGTAACAAGTATATGTACACATGCAATTAACAGAACAAAATTTATTTCATATCATCATAAATAACATTGGCAGCAGCATCAAAAATCTAGTTTTCTCTAGCTAAAAATTTTGCAGTAAAACCTGATGGATCAAGAAACTCTTCGCAATAGTGATGTTATTTCTGTTGTCTACAAAAATACATATTTGAATGAGAAGATTCTGCTGGATGGGAAATGCAGCCTAACATTTTATTGGAGCAGTGAAATCACAATAACACAATGACATGGATTTGACCTTGTATTTCAAGTTCTCAGCTTCAGCTGCATTACTAGCAGGAAACTCAAAACCGAGGGATAACGGCGGAAGAAGATCATAAGGGCACTATTCCACTGATGCATCTTGTATAACAATATTTAGTGAGTTTGGAGATGCACTAGTGGAAAAATTGAAAGCAGATTAACACAACTTCCCAGCCATCGTTGTTGTTTAGAAGACAAATTTGTGATATTTGGTTTAATCCTGAAATAAAACATTCCTCCTTATTACGCCAACATACAACAACAAGGCAATCAAATATGCTTGAAGTAAGTAATAAGCAATGGATTAAGTATGGAGAACCTTATTGCTGTAAGCATTCTTCAATATCTGCAACCAGATAAATCCTTCCTGCATTTCCTGTCAATTATTACAAATCCAGGCCCCTTCTTACAATGTTTTTTTTGCAACTGACAAGCTTAATGGCTTCAAATCTGCTCTATGAACAATGAAATTCTTTCCTGGTGTTTCCACTATGGCAAACATAAGAAAATAATTGAATTGCCTGTCATCAAAAGTCTGCTTCTATTCCTATTGCAGTGACTCTTTCAATCAGATTGTTTGTCATTTAATTTACTATTGCGTATTACAATAAAGTCTGAGTCTCTGAATTTATGCTGGGACAATGTTCTCGGAGCTTTCAAATCACAAATGAGCTACCATCAGCCTATCTTGTTTCGGGATCATTAAGGTGAAATCTTGAATGAAATCCTGTACCAATTTTATCATGCTAAATTATTCCTTGAGAATAAAGACCTTAAAAACAGCCTCTAAGAGTATGTTCTCACAGTAGACGACAAGTCCCTCAACTTCCTTTACATTGTTAGTGGATGAATAGTCAAGTTCACCATTAATAACTGAGAAACTGACAGCAATTTGAGAATGTTCAATTAAGTGTAGGTCAATGCTGGAATCTCAAAAATGTATTTTCTGTATTTCTGCAAACTTCTGCAGCCTGTGTGAACTGCTTTCATATAACAAGTACTTTTCCCCCTAAGGTCAGAGGCAAGTCGCCGTGCTCTGCTGCTGACTGCAAGTGTTGGAATCATCCCTAATAAAAGTATCTGTGAAACATTTTCTCCACAAATGGTTTATTATTTAAAATATCCAAAGTGCATTTTGCCATTATTTTGCTTAACATAAAATTGTCACTCCCTCCGCGTATACTTCAGGTTATTTTGTTTACAATTCAGAAAAAGACAGAGAAGATGTTGTAAATGTAATTATTTTACACTTTCAACAAGTGGGGGAAAGCAAACGAGCTATTAGTGTCAGCAGACTTTACAGGTTCTGGTTAGATAGAAACATAGAAATTAGGTGCAGGAGTAGGCCATTCGGCCCTTCGAGCCTGCAACGCCATTCAATATGATCATGGCTGATCATCCAACTCAGTACCCCGTACCTGCCTTCTCTCCATACCCCCTGATCCCCTTAGCCACAAGGGCCACATCTAACTCCCTCAGTGACAGTGAACAGGATTAGAGGGAGAAAAACTGAGCTGGATTCATGGCATTTACAATTATTTAGAAATTTGAGAGCATTCAGATTGGCCAAAATCATATTTAATTCCTCCTACCAAATAATGGCACAGTAGCTTTTATACTGCTTAATGCAACAAAGTGAATCCAGAGCTTCTCTAATCTATTCAACGTCTCAGATGTTTGAAACACCTTTCAGCTAAGTATTGCCAACAGTTTCAATTAATTTGGATAGAAGGAATGGGTGACGTTTCAGGTCGAGACCCTTGTCTGAAGAAGGGTCTTGACCCGAAATGTCACCTATTCCTTCTATCCAGAGATGCTGCCTGTCCTGCTGGGTTACTCCAACATTTTGTGTCTATCTTCAATGTAAATCAGCATCTGCAGTTCCTTCATACACACTTTCAGTTAATTGTTCTGCAGATCCTTTGCTCTTAGTTTTCTGAGGGGGATCATGACAGAAGCCTCCTCGTGGCGATCCCTGGAAACGACGACACAATGCACTATATGACATGTCGGGCGACCAATTCTGTCAACATGTTGGACGACGACAGAAACCAACAGTGAGCTATACGTCGTCTGATGCATGAGTGAAGTTTGCCAAGTGTTTCTGTTGTTCAATCTAGCAAACTCTGAGTTCATATAATAGAAGATATATTATAAGTACATGACTCTGTTTTGAAAGCAACACACAGTGCAGTTTCTCCTGCCCTTACAGAGGTTGCAGAATCCAGTATAGTTCGTTATAATGTCAGATCGTGCAGGAGCAGTGAGTCATAATTTGTGAGTGGTTCCGAGAAAGTAGTTGTTATCATGAATTCACTTCCAATAATCTTCCAAGTTCAATGCACATTAGATTATGTATTTTTTTAACAAATGTTCTTAATTCCATGCCTGCCTTCTGATTATGGATTCATTGACTATGTTTAATAAACAATTGCACTTTTGAACTTATAAATGTTAATTCACTCAGAGAAAAATATATTTTCTGGACTGCGATTTTCCCTCCTTATATTATCAACTTGATTAGAGAGAAATAATGAATGTTGGACACATATTTAGACCTTTGATATTTACCGAAGACATCAGTTAGAAAACGAACGTACAAATCACTTTGAATTTCAGATTGTTATTTTCCTTAAATATTCCTAATTAATGCATTTTGCATTCAAACAAGCTAGAATGCTGACATTTAAGGTCAAAATAAGTCTGTGATTTATGCATAAGTGTGATTATTAAATCCAACATAGGAATATTTCCTTCTGCAAATGTTTAATTTTAATGCTATTGATTTTCTGCAATTTTCTCATCAAAAAGCTTGTCACTACAAATGATTGTTCAGTATTTCAGTGACTATTATGGTCTAATCATAATAGTTTGGCTAATTTTATGAATATTAATAAGACCTAAGGGATTTAAATAACAGCAATTTAGCATATGCAATAGTCATGCAATTGAGCCAGCAGCTCTCCAACCCCCAATCAATTGTGATTCCAGACGTATATATGAAAAATAACAATAAACACTGTAATAAAGAACCACAGTTCACTGTTACAAAGGTTTATGTCATTGAAATGTGTATTTAAAAATACTGCAAAAATCCCAACTATTGTCATTGAAAGCTTAAGAAGATAATTTTATTCCCATTTCAGTTGCCAGAATTTTTCAGGTACCCATTTCTCGTTCTTTAGCAATCATACCCCTCGGTATTTTTTTTTTAAATTTAAATGAATTTGATAGACATAATGGAGGATGCAGAAATATTTCTTACTTCCAAATTGTGGTAAGGAATGAGAATTGAGCAGTAAATCCTGGACGAGAGTGAGTTCACAACGTTTTGGACAATGCCTCGTCCAGATGATAAGCCAAGAGCTGATTCACTGTGATTGAAAGACGGCTGACACCTGCTCAGATCTCCATAATCTGTTTCCATGGTGAGCAAGAGAATGAGCACTTGTCCACTTACTTCAGGAACCTCATTAAATTCGGCAGCAGGAGAGCAGCTGTGGTCTCAATGTGTTCCACTCACAGCATTCAACTCATTTTACAATGCTCAGGTGATCTTCAGCCCTGCCTGCACCAAACTATTCAAAATGTTGAGAGAGGGACAGATGGTACAATAAATGCAGGAATTGCTGTCATGTCCAAAATAAACACACGCCTCAAAAACGAGAGAAATCCCGTTTCTGGTCAGATTTAGATTGCAAAAACATGTTTTCTTTTTTAAAATTACACAAGTGTGACCACAACTAGTCTCTGAAAAGCAATCGGAATGAAAACATTACTACTTTAATAACGTCAGATTTGTTTCTAAATGCTAAATAGGTTGTGATCGCTTTACAAATCCTGCAGTTCTGCTTGGAGAACAGCAACAAGCAATTATTACCCAACTGATTTATATCCAGTCTTAATTTTAATAAGCACAACGACCTTGCAAGACATTTAATGTGTATGAAGCCAGTGATATCTGCTATAACTACTGATGTTAGTCAATAAATTGAATATTAACCTTTGGATTTCTTGTCTCTTTCCCACCTAAAATATCAAAATTGAAATGCAGTAAATAATATAAGGTTGATAATGCAATTATCTTACTCTATTCCCTGGTTAGAATTACTGAATTAAACTAATAAATAGCAAATGTTGAAATCTTAATACCAGCATGTTGGATTGGTTTCACCAGTAATCTGGTGGAGCCGGTGAGCTGCTGTAAAAGAGACAACTGAAGAACTAAGCATCTCTCCCTACTCACCAATACAATATAATGATGTTTAATTTCTACAAGAAACTTCTTATTTTGGTTCTAGAAGTTTTTCTCTCCCATTCTCCATGAGATTACCCTGTTACAAGGATGAAAGAGTAATATGTTATCAGGATTTGGCAATTCTAGTCAGCTAGGCAGAAAGAGATTCACCAAAGCTATTGAAACAATATATCCAACGCACCCAAAGGAAACCATAACCCTCCGCCGCTCTCTCCAATAACTGCTCACTGTCGCAAACGCTTCATTTCAGTTTTCAACCAACCCTCTATTGTGCAGATACTGAACACTGCATGTCTATTTGAAATGATTTAAAAGACACTAGATTTTATAATCAAATTTTATGCATTTAGCAGCCGTTTGCTCCAAGTATGAAAACTAAATTTAATACATTGCAGTAAATAATAACCTTGTTATATCCTTCCATTTCCTCACATGACCATTTCATCTGCATCAATTTTTGTTTCCATCAGGTCATAAAATTGCTATTTTCCTTCACAGTTTGATGCACTCCATCTCTACTAGCCTGTGTGATTCAATAAATGTTCAGGGGATGGGAATCAGATGCAAATGATTGTGATGATGTTTCACACTGCCCATTCGTGAAATAAATCAGGAAACACTGAAACAGAAAAGGAGACGTTGGAGAGGATGTTTTAAGGACGAAGGTGATCCCAACACATTAATATTATTCTGTAAAAATTGAGAAAAGGAAATGTGGGATAGATTACTTGCCTCATTTTGACCCAGCCTGCAATACTTGAGGAGTGATTTGCATCATCAGACCCCAATAGTTTAGTCGATGAATCTTCACTAATTTAATTCTAATTTTGAAAAGGAGAGCTTGACAAGTCAATTTAATCAACCCCAAGTGACCCATTCTGAGATATATCTATTCAGGCCTCAAGGGAGGTAGATAAAAAGGCCTACATGGAGATCATCTTCAATTATAGTGGAAGAAAATCAATTTGAAAAGAAATTGTGAGGAAAGACTTGGCTTGTAACATTCACATTTATTTTTAAGCATTTTTTTTGGCTCTGCAATTCTAATGCTTCGTTATAGATTATCTCCAAAAAGCTGGATCTTAATAATCAATAATGTAATGAAAAATAAAACATAGCCAAACATGAGAACTAGAAGGAGAAGTAAGCCGAAGGAAATGACTCAAGTGCTGCAGTAACTCAACTGGTCAGGCAGCATCTCTGATGGACCATGGATAGGTATGTTTCAGGTTGGAACTCATCTTCTGATGGATTGTAGTGAGGGTGGGGAGAAAGCTGGAAGAGAGGAAGGACAGGTCAAAGCCTGGCAAGTAATAGGGAAGAGGGGGGACGAGGGGGAATGGGGGTGGGGGAGTGGTTGTTAATAGTCAAATGATTGGACAAAGGCCAGAGGTGAAAAGACAAAAGGTATAACACAAAAGGATTGAAGGGTCCTAACCCAAAAAGTCACCTATCCAGATTCTACAGAGATGCTGCCTGACCCGCTGTGTTACTCCAGCAATTTGTGTCCATTTTGTAACCCAGCATCTGCAGTTCCTTGTTTCTACTGTAGAAATAGGCTGTTTGGCCCCCTATGCTTGTTACAAGATTCAGGAAGATAATGCCTGATCTTTAATGTAAGAAATCCTAAGATCATAGGGATATCCTTTTGCCTTCCATCACAGTGAGGAGATGTTGGAGATTCACTGTGATGGATGTCTGTGTAAAGTGTGTTAAGTGTGGGTCTTAGGTTTTTTTGTAATTGTTAAGACTGTAGAAAATGCAATTTTGTTCAAACCAAGCTGTTTGAATGACAATAAAAGGCATTCTGTTTATTATATTCTATATGGGATAGTGCTGAAAAATGGAGCTGAAGTAAATGATCAGTCATGATCTTGATGTCTAGTGGAGCAAAGTCAAATGACAGATAACTAACGCTTGCTTTTAATTCTGCTGTTATATTATGTCAACAACATGTTCCTCTAACTCCACATCCCTACAACGAAGGATCTATCTTTGACTTGTTTTGAATGTGCTCAGCAACTGAGATTTCATAACCATCTCGAAAGACAATTCGCAAGGTTTACAATCCTCTCAGTGAAGGAACATTTTCTAATCTCCATCTTCAATGTTCATTATTTTGACTCTGTGACTTGTTTCTGGATTCTCCAGCCACGGGAAGCATTATTTCTCCATCTATCTGTGGGCGGTCACGGTGGCACACTTGCCTTACAGCGCTTGCAGCGCAGGAGACCCGCGTTCTATCCCGACTACGGGACTAAGGGTGCTGTCTGTGCAGAGATTGTACCGCGTGGGTTTTCCCCAAGATCTTCGGTTTCCTCCAAAGACATGCAGGTATGTAGGTTAATTGGCTTGGTATATGTGTAAATTGTCCCTAGTGTGTGTAGTGTTAATCTGCGGGAATTGCTGGTCGGTGCGGCCTCGGAGGGCCAAAGGGCCTGTTTCCGCGCTATATTTCTAAACTAATCTATCCGGACAAGCTGAAAATAAATTTGTATGTTTCAATACCTCTGGAGTGTGTAGTCCAATCTACTTAATCCCCCCCCCCCCCCCCCCCCCCCTTCTCATGAAATTCGCCCATTCGAGTAATCAATTGGGTGGAGCATTGGTCCAATCCCCATATCACAAATCCATCCATCTTTCGATGGGGAGACCAGAAGTGTACAATGTATTCTGAACACCAACTACTTGCAAGCCCACTCTATTTACAAATAACCCAGCTTACTGAAATCTACAGTATGCCTTTACATTTTTCCACTTTATTTGCATCTTCCATACCCTTGTCTGACTCCAATGCCATAGAAAACTTGATAAACACATCTGAAAATTATCTGTATATTCTTACTCTCTTTTTACAGTCCATTAAGCAATGTTAAAATCATATTAGTATATTTCTTCAATATTGTGCGCTCTAATTTTGCATAATGATCTATCTTGTGACTTTACTGAAGTCCTTCAAATACATTTACACCATTTCACTGATACGCTCTTATCTATACTTCTAGTTATCGATTTGTCAAACATAATTTCCTTTTCATTAATCCATGTAACTGCCAATAATTGCCCAATCCATTATCATTTTCTAAGTGTCCTGCTACCAAATTTATAATAATAGCTTCCAAATTTTTACCTACTTCTGGCATCAGGCTAACTGTTGTATCAGTTCTGCCTACTCTATTTTTCACCAATCCAAAATATGTCCTTTCTGTTAAATTCCTAAATAAAACAATGAACAAGTTGGGAATTATGCCTTATCCCATTTTAATGCATGTTTCTTTGTGTAAACCATAAATATCAAGCCCTTTAGTATAAAAGCAGGTAGGGGATGGTCATTGCAGATTTACCAGGCCTGATTCCAGGCTGTATCTCTATATGACTCTTAAGTTCAAAGCAAATATTTGCAATTACGTTAGCAATAAGATGCACCGCCTCCGATATTGAGTTTGAGGTGTGCTGTGAATTATGGCAGGATTTGCAAACAACAGTCTGTATAATAGTAAACAAATTCAGCTCAGAAATAGATAAAACATCTAAAAATTAAATCCAGCCATTTAGAGCTTATTTTTGGGATATGTACACAATCATCATCACTCTCATTCTAGAGAGGTGTAGTGGCATTCTGCTGAAAAATATAGTCTAGTCTCGTTTAGTCTAGTTTAGTTTAGTTTAGAAGTTTTGTTTAGCCATACAGCATGGAAACAGGCCCTTCGGCCTACCAGGTCCAGGCTGACCATGATTACCTGTACACTAGCTTTGTGCACGAGGTACAATTTACAGATGCCAATTAGTCTACAAACCCACACGTCTTTGGAATGTGATGTGAAGCTGGAGCACCTGGAAAAAACCCACAGAGAGAACATGCAAATTCCATACATACAGCACCCGTAGTCAGGATCGAACCTGGGTCTCTGGCACTAAAAGGCAGCGACTCTACCGCTGCGCCACTGTGCCGCCCTAAATTACAGAAGCCACTTGTTGGCCCATGCTCCATCTGGAAGAAATGGGCCCGGGGCGATGAATCAGATCCACTCTGTGGCCGGGTGTCAACCCGGGACATCCTTTGCTCTGCCACGGGACGCAGGGCCCAGCCGGGGCTAATGTATTTATTTATTGCAAATGAATGAAATGAATATCATGACCTCATTCTGCTGTCATGTGGTAGCATAATGGGCAGATAGACAAAGATTACGACAAGATCCGACACACTCATTCTATGCATGAGATTGACACATTTGGCATCAGGTGCTACACGTATGTAATATTAATTAATTTTCCATTAGGAAAATAATTTGATTCCCCCAAGCTGTACAGAATGCCACGTGCCAACATGTCTTAGTCAATGAAGAATGGAGCATTGGCTAAAGTTTTGTGTTTATTCTTGCTGTTTTTAATTACTGGAATGATAACAGCTGTGTCATTAGTAACCTGATTCCAAACATTTATGAAGCTGTTTAACTTATTCATGAGGAATCTCTAATGTCGAGTCAAAAATAACCAATTGCCCAGAAGATGATAGCTGATATCAAACTTCACAGCCACAGGGAAGGATATAAGAATGCTGTCATTTTAAATTTCACCAGATCAGAAGTGATTTGGTTTTTTAATCAATGTTGAACCATCCTTGCATCAAAACTAGGAGAAATTTCCTATCCTATAATTAATACAATGAATTTCACAAAATGGGCTTCAATTATAAGCCTTCGATTGCCATTTTTAACGTGGGATTTTCTTCCACCTTCCTAAGTCAATTCTCTCTTCGTCCTTCCTTTTGTTCACACCATCCCTTGAGTTACTCCAGAACATTTGTTCTGCCATAGATTTGCTGTCTGATCACCTTTTGTTTTTAACTGGCAGCCTCAGGGGGGATATTTCACTTCAGTTTGAATTTTCTCAGATATCATGGCTGTGAATAGCAGTGAACCTATATGCCATAACTCAGTGTTAAAGAAGGAACTGCAGATGCTGGAGAATCGAAGGTACACAAAAGGCTGGAGAAACTCAGCGGGTGCAGCAGCATCTAAGGAGCGAAGGAGATTTTTTTAAAATTTCAAAATATACTTTATTCAAATGATAAATATATACAATACATTAACCTTGCGGAAAATCCATCCGACATTTTCGGGGGCTGTACAAATTGATCAATACAGTTTAGACATTTCTTTTCCCCAAATTTTCACAAATCAGTCCCCCACTCGTGCCACTCATGTGGCACAGTGGCGTGGGATACCTTCCCTTATATTGAGGGGCGTCTCCACCATACCGTACCCCCCATGTCCAGCAGCGGAAGGGCCTTAGACTGTGGCCCTCCCCCACCGAGCCTTGGCGTTGGCTGCACCGAGCTTCAGTGCGTCCCTCAGCACGTACTCCTGCAGTCTGCAGCGGGCCAGTCGGCAACATTCCCTGACGGACATCTCGCTCTGCTGGGTGGTGAACAATGCTCGGGCAGACCAAATGGCGTCTTTTACCGAGTTGATGACCCTCCAGCAGCACTCGATGTCAGCCTCTGAATGTGTCCCGGGAACAGTCCGTAAATCACCGAGTCCTCTGTGACGGAGCTGTTCGGGATAAAGCGACCAGGCCCTTGCATTTTTCTCCAGACTCTTTTAGCAAACCCACACTCTGTGAAAGAGGTGGGCAACCGTCTCCTCGCCATAGCAGCCATCCCGAGGGCAGCGTGCGCTGGCAGTGAGGTTCCGACGGTGCAGGAAGGATCTGACTGGGAGGGCTCCCCTCACCGCCAGCCAAGCCAAGTCTTGGTGCTTGTTGGTGAGTTCTGGCGATGAGGCATTTTGCCAGACAAGCTGGGCAGTCTGCTCAGGGAACCACGCCACCGGGTCCATAGAGTCCTTTCCCTGCAGTGCCTGCAGGACCTTCTGTGCTGACCACTGCCCGATGGACATGTGGTCAAAGGTGTTGGTCCGGAAGAACCCTTCCACCGTCGACAGATGGGGCGGCAATGTCCAGCTGACTAGCACATTGCGTGGCACCTGCACCAGGCCCATCCTTCTCAACACCGGGGACAGGTAGAACCTCAGGCAGGTAGTGACACTTGGTGCCCACGTGCCTTGGCTCTACACTCCGCCTGATGCAGCCACACACAAAGGTGGCCATCAGAATGAGGGCGACGTTGGGCACGCTTTTACCCCCGTTGTCTGCCGACTTGTACATTGTGGCCCGTCGCACCCGGTCCATCCTCGACCCCCAGATTGAACTGGAAGATGGCCCGGGTGATCCCTGTGGCGTAGGAGGGAGGGACAGGCCACACTTGTGCCAAGTACAGCAGCCCCGAGAGCACCTCACACCTGATGACCAAATTTTTTCCCGTTATGGAGAGGGAGCGTTGCCTCCGCAGCTCCAGCTTCCTCCCCACCCTGGCTATCTGCTCCAGCCAATTTTTTGTTACATGCCTCAGCCCCCCCGAACCAGATCCCCAGCACCTTCAAGAAGTCAGGCTTGATGGTGAAGGGGACGGTAGATCTGTCGGGCCAGTTGCCAAAGAGCATGGCCTCGCTCTTCCTGCGGTTCACCCTGGCTCCCGTGGCCGACTCAAACTGGTCGCAGATACTAATCAGTCTGCGACCGACCCTGGATCCGAGCAGAAGACAGCGACATCGTCCATGTACAGGGAGGTCTTTACTTGAATGCCCCCCTGCCTGGCAATGTCACTCCTCTTATGCCGCATCCTTCCTGATGGATTCAGCAAAAGGTTCAATACAGCAGACAAACAAGACAGGAGAGAGAGGGCAACCCTGCCTAACTCCAGACCTTACAGGGAAACTGTCTGATTCCCACCCATTGATTTGGACTGCACTACGGATGTTGGTGTAGAGCAGTTTGATCCAATTCCTGATTCCCTCCCCAAAAACCCATTTTGGAGAGCACATCCCTCATGTACGTGTGCGAAATCCTGTCGAAGGCCTTATCCTGGTCCAAGCTGACTAGGCAGGCATCCACCCGTCTGTCCTGCACGTAGGCGATGGTATCTCTCAGCAGCGCTAGGCTGTCTGAGATTTTCCTGCCAGGTACAGCACAGGTTTGGTCCGGGTGGATCACCTGTCCCAGAGCAGACTTGACCCGGTTGACGATGGCCTTAGACAGGATCTTGTAGTCTACATTCAAGTGTTATGGGTCTCCAATTCTTTATGTCCTTCATTTCCCCCTTCTGCTTGTAGATTAGGGTGATGTTGCTCTTCCTCATGGAGTCTGACATGCTGCCAGCTAGAAGCATGTCGTTGTACACTTCTAGCAGGTCCGGGCCCATCCAGTCCCACAGAGCCAAATACAACTCGGCCGGTAAGCCATCGCTTCCGGGAGTTTTATTTGAGTCAAAGGAACGGATGGAGCCAGTCAGCTCCTCTAGGGTCAGTGGTTGGTCCAGACTCTCCCGCTTGCTGTCCTCCAAGACCTCCGTGATTGAGGACAGGAAGTTCTGGGAGGAGGTACTGTCTGTGGTCTTTTGGTCATACAAATCTGTGTAAAAGGATTTGCAGATCCTCAGCACGTCTGTCTGTGAGGATGCTACCGTGTCGTCCTCCTCCCTAAGGCTGTTCATCACAGAGCTCCCCCTGTGAACCTTATGGAAGAAGAAACGTGAGCACGTCTCATCCTGCTCCACATGGCGGACCCTGGATCGGAAGATGATCTTGGAGGATTCAGAGGTGAAGAGCCGAGCTTGCCGGTCCTTCAACTCTCTAAGTTCCTCCCTCACATCCACCCCCGCTCGACTGCAGGAGGAGCAGTTGTTGCAAATCTGTCTGGAGTTGGCACAATTCCCGCTGACTCTGTCTTGCTCTCTGAACCCCTTTAATTATGAAGAACCTCTTAATGTTCTCCTTGGTTGCTTCCCACCAGAGTGTGGGGGAGTCAAAGAGGGGCCTCACCGTTCTCCAACATGCGTAGTCCCTCTTTAGCTCCTCGACATTCTCTGGGGTCAACAGTTTCGTGTTTAACTTCCACGTCCCTCTGCCTGCCTTCCGGTCCTCCCGTAGGTGACAGGAAGCCTGAAGGAGGCAGTGGTCGGAGAAGAACACTGGCGTGAGGTCAGTGTGTCTCACCGTGACGGCCTTCGTCGTGAAGACAAAGTTTATCCGAGATCGGGATAAACCATCCGATCTCGACCAGGTGAACCGCAGCTGGGACCCGCCTGCAGGGTCGCTGAAGGCGTCGCGCAGCTTTGCGTCTTTTACCATCTCCATCAGGAACTTGGACGTGCTGTCCAGTCTGCTGTCGGCACTGCCGGATCGTCCAGCTGCATCAATGATGCAGTTGAAGTCACCGGCCAGAACGAGCTGCCGGGACGTGGCCAGCAGCACTGGGAGCTGCTGGAGAACGGCCAGCCGCTCGCTCTGCGAGGGTGAGGCATACACATTTATCAGCCGGAGTGGAGAGCCACGGTATGTAACATCCACTACGAGGAGACGCCCTCCAACCACTTCCCTGACCTCAGTGATGGCGAAGTTCCCACCCCGCAGCAAAATCCCCAGGCCGGAAGCACGACAGTCATTTCCCCCTGACCACACCGACAGTCCGTGGGGCCACCATCGCGACCACCTCCGATAGCCCGAGGCGATCGGCGACGTTTTGGGTCGAGACCCTTCTTCAGACTGGTCAGGGATCAGGGAAACCAGAGATATAGACGGTGATGTGGAGAGAAAAAGAACAATGAATGAAAGATATGCAAAAAAGTATCGATGATAAAGGGAACAAGCCATTGTAAGCTGTTTGTAGTGTGAAAATGAGAAGCTAGTGCGACTAGGGTGGGGGAGGGAGATAGAGAGAGAGGGAATGCCAGGGCCTGAGGGCTGAGGGAGAGGTGGGAAGGGTTAACAGAATTGAGAAAATTCAATGTTCAAGCCCAGAGGATGCAGACTCCCCAAGCGGAATAAGAGGTGCTGTTCCTCCAACTTGCGGTGTTGCTCACTCTGGCCGTGGAGGTGCAGGACCGAGAGGTCGGATACGGAATGGGAGGGGGAGTTGAAGTGCCCGGGGAAGGGATAGAGCGGGAGGGAAGGGAAGAATTGACAAGGGAGTTGTGGAGGGAGCGGTCTTTGCGGAAGGCAGACAGGGGGGGAGATGGGAAGATGTGGCGAGTGGCGGGGTCTCGTTGGAGGAGGCGAAACTGGCGGAGGACTATGTGTTGTACATCTTCCCATCTCCCTTGCACTTTCCCTTGCAACTGCAAGAAATGCTACACTTGTCCCTTCACCTCCCCCCTCCACTCCTTTCAGGGACCCAAGCAGTCCTTCCAGGTCCGACAGAGGTTCACCTGCACCTCCTCCAACCTCATCTACTGCATCCGCTGCTCCAGATACCAGATGATCTATATCGGTGAGACCAAGCGGAGGCTTGGCGATCGTTTCGCCGAACACCTCCGCTCGGTCCGCATTAACCAACCCAACCTCCCGGTGCTGTTCAACTCCAACTTGCGACACCGCAAGTTGGAGGAACAGCACCTCATATTCCGCTTGGGGAGTCTGCATCCTCTGGGCTTGAACATTGAATTTTCTCAATTCTGTTAACCCTTGCTGTCTCCTCCCCTTCCCACCTCTCCCTCAGCCCTCGGGCCCTGGCATTCCCTCTCTCTCTCCCCCACCCTAGTTGCACTAGCTTCTCATTTTCACACTACAAACAGCTTACAATGGCTTGTTCCTTTTATCATCAATACTTTTTTGCATATCTTTCATTCATTGTTCTTTATCTCTCCACATCACCGTCTATTTCATCTCGTTTCCCTGATCCCTGACCAGTCTGAAGAAGGGTCTCGACCCGAAACGTCGCCTATCTCCTTCGCTCCTTAGATGCTGCTGCACCCGCTGAGTTTCTCCAGCCTTTTGTGTACCCTGCCATAACTCAGTGCTCAATCACACTAATACACAGTACTTCCAATTACTGTTAGGTTGTCTTGTTTGCTTTCTCATGTGCCTGTAGTATTATGATAAGCTATGATTTGTTTAATTAATGCTAGAGCTTAATAGTAAATGGCCAGGAAATAAAATACTTTGAGGAACATTGTTAATAAAACAAAATCACCACATGAATTTACTCATTGATTTGAATCACATTGAGTGTTATTATTACTATAGGGACAAAATGTTAAGAAAGAACTCTGTTCCATGGAAGCTACACTGCATGTAATATTTCTCAAAAAACTGAGTGGAATAATATTGGTTTCCTTATTTATGGCTTTTGAGAAAAGCAATTTAAATAATTTCTCACATTTTGCTTGATTGCATTACTGTTTTAAATATTTTTATGTAGTGATAACATTTAAAGGATGGACCCAAAGGTTACATATGGAATCAGAGTCAGACGTGGAGGATTCAAATCATGCCAGTGAAACAATGAATGCACTTAAGGGGCCAGACTTTGCAGATGATGGCTGCTATTCTCAGTGGCCTTTCACAACCATTATTAGCATAGTCTGGATACAGAGGAGCCACATTGCTGAGCCAAAATGCCCCAGATTGCGATGGCTGGGCCTTTAACAATGAAATGGAAACAGGTCAGAGGGCATGAATCCTGTGACAATTGAACAACCTCAAGATAGAACATGGAACATAGAACCACATGACAGAGGTCTGTGCCAAACATAATGCCAAGTTCAACTGATCTCATTTGCCTGTACAAGATCCATATTCCTCTATTGCTTGCACTCCCATGTGCCTATCTGAACACCTCTTAAACACCACAATCCTACCTGCCTCCAACACCAACCCTGGCAGTGTGTTCCAGGCCTCCAGCACAAGTGTGTAAAACACTTGCCCTAAACCCGCCATTAAACCTTTCCCTTCGCACCTTATGACTATTATGCCTTCTAATATTGGGACATTTTCAGCCTGGTAAAAAGGTTCTGACTGCCCACACTATCTATGTCTCGCATAATTTTACGTAATTCTATCGTCTCCCCTCAACTCATGATGTTCCAGAGAAAACATTCCAAGTCTATCTAACCTCTTCTTGTAGCTCGAACCCTCTAATCCGGGCAGTATTCTGGTAAACCTCCTCTGCACCCTCTCCAAAGCCTCCACATTTACCCTTTAATGGGACGACCAGAACTGCACACAATACTCATAAAGTGGCCTAACCAAAGTCCTATAAAGCTGCATGATTGCTTCAAAAATACCAAAGCATTTCCATCATCATCAAGGCACAAAACACATGCAGGATGGAATCCAGCTTGTTTATTTGAATGAATGCAGTATCAATCTTAAAGACACTTAACTCTATCAAAAACAAATCAACCCACTTGGCTGCACTCCATCCAATGCCCAAACATACATTCCCTTTATTCTTAGTGCAGTGTTGTGGTATAGACCATCTACAAGATGCACTGCTCTTACTGGGCCAGGATAAGCCCATAGCAGCTCCCAGGAAGGATGAGGGCAGCAGCTGCATGAGCAAACCCCACCTGCAGGTTGTTCCAGACTTTGAGGTACACCACTGATGTTCTCCATTACTGTGCCTAATGCTGGAACTCCCTCCCATAAGCACTTTGGGAATACCTTCACCAGAAGGACTGTGGTCTCAAAAAGGCAGTTCACCTCCACCTTCTCAAGCATAATTATGCTTGATCAATAATGCTGGCCTATCAACAATTTCCATATTTAATACACAAAGATTAAATTAATTAAAACCAAGTTAGCAAGGTTTAGCCCTGTGTATTACGTTGGTCCAAAATGTAAATTTTAGTGAAGCAGCATTTTGTTTAATTCCTACAGACATTTGCGACTATACTACTTTCTTTGTTTAGAGATACAGCACGGAAACAAGGCCTTCGGACCAGCAATCCCTGAACACTAGCACTATCCTACACGCTAGGGAACAATTTCACAATTTTTATCGAAGCCAATTAACCTACAGACCTGTACATCTTTGGAATGTGGGAGAAAACCTACGCGGGTCACGGGGAGAACATGTACAAACTCCGCACAGACAGCACCCATAGTCAGGATCGAACCGGGTCTCTGGCGCTGTAAGGCAGCAACTGTACCGCTGCACCATTGTGCCCCCCCTTGTGTATTGTGACTGAATTACAAGAAATACTGACAGGTTAAAATAAGTGAAATGCTTACATTTTCTCACCTACCGCACTTCCAAAAGCAATTCTAGTTGCAATTTTGGACTCAATTTCCAGGCAATGTGAAAGAACATTTATAATGACTAACATCCTCGGTTCCTGTTCTGAATTTTTCCATCCCAATAGGAATATTCCTGCTTTAAACTTCCAACTTCTACCCGCACGGAAAAAATAAATTAAGAACTAAAATCTTCCTAATTAAATTAGAATCTGCATTATACTTTCAAGTGCAATATCAAGCAAAACGGTATTTGGTTTAGCAACTTGCCCAAGCCGGATTTACTTCATAGTCAGTGGTGCATGAACATTTATTATTCATCTTAATAGGATCATAGTCAATGCAGTATTTTCAAGGGTGATGGGCACAACTATGCATGCAGTCCAATTTAAGTAAGGCTGAGGAGTCAATTTTGTGGTATAGGTCACTTCCATCATTAATTCTACATCTCATATTCATACCTGCTACAGCTGTAACTTTTTTTTTTGTCCGCATAACACCTTTGTCATCTTTCCTTTGATCTGCTGAGTTTCTCCAGCATTTTTGTCTACCTTCCTTTGACACGGACTGGCCATCATTTACATCCACCACAGCAGTCACGGTGGCGCAGCGGTAGAGTTGCTGCCTTACAGCGAATGCAGTGCCGAAGACCCGGATTCCATCCCTACTACAGTTGCTGTCTGTACGGAGTTTGTATGTTCCCCCTGTGATCTGCGTGGGTTTTCTCCGAGATCTGCGGTTTCTTCCCACACTCGAAAGACGTACAGGTTTGTAGGTTTATTGGCTTGGTTGATGTGTACTAGCGGGTGTAGGATAGTGTTAATGTGCAGGGATCGCTGGTCGGCGCGGACCCGGTGGGCCGAAGGGCCTGTTTCCGCGCTGTATCTCTAAACTAAACTAAATAGATCAGCAGGGGAAATTATGTCACTGTACCTCCACTCTTCACTGGACCACTTGGACTATAAGAACACATACCTCAGGCTGTTGTTCAGTATTCAACACCATCAGCCCATCCAGACTTCTTATCGAACTCAGGGAATTGGGTCTCTGCTCATCCTCATGCAACTAAATCCTCAACTTCCTGATCGGCAGACCACACTCAATAAGAATTGACAACAACACTTCCTGTATCACAGTTTCAAAACACAGTCTCGAAAAGTTGCCAACAACACCACCGTTGTTCAAGGAAATACAGGTAATTACGAGTCAGAGTCAGAGGGAGATCAAAATGCTGATTGAAGGTGCCAGAACAACAATCTTGATCTCAATGTCAGCAATGCCAAGGAGTTGATCGTTGACTTTAGAAGGGGAAAGATCTCGATCCGGTCTTCATCGACTGGGCATCGGTGGAGAGTGTCAACCACTTCAATTTCACGTTCCTGGGCATGAATATCCATGACCATCCTCCCCGGGTGCCAGCATACTGATGCAATCATAACAAAAGCCCATCAATGCCTCCATTTCCTTAGAAGATTGTTGGGATTCGCTACATCAACTGATACTCTGTACAAAAAATACCGTACAGTTATAGAAATTCTAGTGAGTATTTGATGACATAGCAAATCCCCTCTTGAACTTCTATAGGTATATGGTGGAGAACATAATGACTGGTTGCATCAAGGCATGACATTCGGTAACCCAAATGCCCAGGAACGAAGGAAATTACAAAAAATGGTGAACACTGCCAGCCAATCGCAGGTATTGACCCCACAACCATCGGAGGGAGACTTGAAAATACGTATCAGCTGTTTCAGGAACAGCTTCTTCCCTGCTGTTAGCAGCGTACCGAAATGATGCCATCAGCTAGGGAGCAGTCCTGATCTCCCATCCTTCCTCATTGCAGACCTTGTACTATTTTAACTCTGTATTCTTTAACTGTAATGCTATTACGCTGTAGCAATGCACTCTGGTATTTTTCTCTTAGCACCACTATTTTTTCTTTGTACTTGTGTATGACTTCATTGTACTCATGCACAGTATGATTTCCTCCTCCGCGTTTGTCACCTTGTCGTGGTGGAGAAGCTTGTGTGGTCCTGAGATTCTGAGAGCGATGCCGTCTGGAGCTATGCTCCTGGTAGGGCCACCCGTGGCGGTAAGGTCGAGGGGGAGGTCCCTGACAAAGAGCAATCCAACCAAGACCTCAAGGGTGGAACAGGCGGAGGATGATGGCTGACTTTAGTGGAGCGTCACAGCGGCTGGGAAGGCGGATGAAGGCTGCGGGAGAAAAGGGTCCCCGGTCGTCTTGGACTCCATGCCACTGGATCCTGACCCAGATCTGTCAAGGGCCGTGTGGTGGATGTCTGTGCACCATTTTCCCCATGTTAAACAAAGTCACGCACAGGCGTCCTCTCCTGAGGACAACCATACTCGTTTTGCGTGACCGCTGATGACATCACGATTTAACTGGTTAACACATTACCAACATTTTTCACTATATCTCAGTACACATGACAACCATAACCCCAATATCGAACAACTGATAACAAAAGAGAAATGGACATTGATATTACTGAAATCAAATCTGAGAAAAAAAGGACCAAATTCCTCCAATTTGCACTAATGCAAGCAAAAAAGAACAAAAATATTGTTGAAAGAAACTTACAAGGTATATCAAAGCCCAGGTAAATAATTATTACAAATATATTAGAAAATAGAATGTTCAGGAGCAATGTGGCCATATGAAATTACTGAATTATGATATTATAAACGGAAATAAGGAAATGACAGATTACATAATTATACAGTGTTAGTACTTAATGCGACTCAAGAGTTGTTACTGATCATATGTACCGCTACCAGAAAAATCAAATTCTTAAGGGCCTGTCCCACTGTACGAGCTAATTCAAGAGTTCTCCCGAGTTTCCCCTGATTCGAACTCGGAGAATTACGGTAATAGCCGCTCGTAGGTTCTCGTGGACATTTTTTTGCAACATGTTGAAAAATCTTCACGAGTCTTCACGAGCTTACCGCGTTTCCCGAGTACCTGCCATTAGCGTTATGAACCGCTACGAGATGTCCCGAGCTCCGACGTACCCGCTACGTACATTCTACGTGCTTACCACAAGTTTGATTTTTTTTTAAACTCGGGAGAGCTCTTGAATTACCTCGTACAGTGGGACAGCCCCTTTACTTGCTGCGGCTTTACAGGCCAGTAAACACTATAACACAAAGATAAATACATAATGGGCAAGAATACCATACATTAATAACATAGCACTAGATAACCATAATAGTGCCAAAACTAAAGCCAGTATGTAACCAAAGACACCGTCCATCGAAGATCACAGTTGCTGTGGTTAGTGTTGTAAATTGTAAATTGTTGTAAATTGTTGTAAATGTGTTGTAAATTGTTGTAAATTGTTCAAGGGTCTGATGGTTGCTGGGGAGAAGTTGTTCTTCAATGTGATTGAAGACAGATCTTCAGAGATATGCACGATGAGAAACATGTAGTTGTTGGCTCTCCACCATTGTTCCGTCAATGAAGACCTGATGGTGGATCTCTGGCTTTCCCCTCATGTCAGACAACCTGAAGCAAGGATGGAGATTCACCAGAATTAATGAAAAAATATTAGTCATGGCAAAGGAGGGTCACAAATCCTCAGCACCAGTTATTTTCCCTCATAATTTTAATGTAGGTGAAAATATCATGAATAATCTTCCAAAGCCTATTTGTGTAGAAGCTATAATATTTATGCAATGGCCCTGGACGTTTCCAGTGAAGAATGTTGATGGTGCAGGAATTAACAATGGTAATGCTGTTGAATGTCAATAGTAGCTGGCTGACAAGGTCTTGTTGGAGGTGGGCATCGACTGACTATCTTGCCTGCCACCTCTAGTTGTTTGAATTTTGTTCATATTTTCCTCATGCAGGAACACAGCTCCACATTTTAAAGAGCTACAAAAGTATATTGGGAAATCATTATTAAAAATCCCCGAAGGAATGTAAAGCAGGCAAATATGGTTGAGCCTTGAGCATAGATACTCGCAGGCTTAGCTGATTGATCTTCAGGAGACAAAATCATCTTCTGCATGAGAGGACAGTTGTTCCTTTGATTCCCATTGACTTCACCTTTATTCTTATTATAGAAGCATAGAAAATAGGTGCAGGAGTGGGCCATTCGGCTCTTTCAATATGATCATGGCTGATCATCCAAAATCAGTATCCCGTTCCTGTTTTTTCCACATATCCCTTGATTCCATCAGCCCGAAGAGCTAAATCTAACTCTCTCTTGAAAACGTTCTGTGAATTGGCCTCCGCTGCCTTCTGTGGCAGAGAATTCCACTGATTCACAACACTTTGTCATACTTGATCAAATCTCACCTCACTTCAGGTGGGATTCAAGTTGGTTGCCCAGAACTATCAACAGTGTTGGAGTATTGGTATGCAACAGGGGTGGAGTGATCCAAGGATTACTGAAGTCTTCTGTTTAAATATTCACTGACTATGATCATGGGGTCTGGGATGTTGAATGAAAGGATAGTTCAGCTGAGTATTGACAAAAGCCTCTGGATTTCTGCGCATTTCTCATTTAACATTGGCTTGCCAAGTTTCCAATAGCCGGTCAGTGACTTTCCACAGGCGGCACGGCTGAAGTTTCAAATACTGACATTAACAGTGGCTTCAACATGGGCTAATAATAGTAAGATTAAATGAGAACTTACCAGTTTGAAGTTTGATCTTTATTTTACGAGGAGTTGCGATGAGGGATTTCGTGAAGACCCCGCCAGGCACGCATGCGCGCCATTCTTCAAAGCAACGGTGTGGAATCACAGAACTACCTAGAAACGAACTAATATAGTAAGATTGAAGAGACTCTAATTACCAGCTGACCTTATAGTAGAGGGTTGAGAGCAGAGGGCACGGAATTCCTCATCGCAACTCCTCATAAAATAAAGATCAAACTTCAAACTGGTAAGTTCTCATTTAATCTTACTATTTCATTTCGGAAAATAATTACATTATTGTTAATTCAACAATAAACCCCTGAACTCGGGGACAAACTTTTAGGGAACAGCACTTAAAACTGACTCCGCAACGTTGCGGGAGCGGCCACAGGTTAGTTATGAAACCGTTGAAATGTGGCTTCACTGGCCCAGCCCGCTATTGCGAGGACATGATCCATGAACACCTCCATGGTCCTCGCCGCTGATGTGGATGCAGCCCTGGTAGAATGACATTTTAAAATGTTTAGTGTCTTACCTGCTGCACCGAATACCACCTTGAGCCATCTGGAGATAGTCTGCACCATCACCCTGTGACGTGGGTTTCCATGGCTGATAACAGATCCGCCTCCATATTCCTGATGGCCATTTTCAGACTACATTTCTGTGTAGTTTAAGCAACTCTTTTATAAAGAAGTTACTTTATTATGGGTCGATCATTCTATCCAGGTTTAATTCCTGTAGAGTCTGGACCCGTTGTGCTGTGTTCAGTGCCATTACCATCACCACTTAAAAAGTGAGTAAGTCCAGTGGTAAATCCGTCATAGGCGACCAGCTCCTGAGTAGGGTCATCACCACCCTTATATCTCAGGTAATATAATATCGTGGTCGGGGAGGGATGGATAGAACATATCCCTCATAGTTTGGATACCAGCTGGTGAGATCCCACTCCAATGTTGAGATAGGATGACAGTGCACTCCTGGCACTGTATACAGCACTGTAACTGAGGGACTCATCATAATGAAGACCCGTGAGGATGCCAGCACATAGGAGATCGTAGCGGATATGTAGGTGGTCTTGGTCCGACTACAGAAACCTCCCATATCCTTATGTAGGTGAGGTACTGCTTCCTAGTGGACTCTCTCTGCACGATGCTGTATGACGTCCATGGTCCTTTATGTTGCAGAATCTGGTTGCGTTTTCTGCAACACCTGACTGATGAAGCAGAAAGGGGAAAGCATAGAAATCCATTTCCCCCCAATGTAGCGAGAACCCGTCCATCGTCACTGCCCCAGGATCTGGTTCTCAAGAGACACATATTGGTATCTAATGGGTCAACCCTGGACGCAAGGAGGTCGATATCTGGTGTTCCATATTAGGCTATAATTTTAGCAAATATTTGGAGGTTCAACATCCACTAGGTGTCGTTATTAACCCTCCTGGTCCACGGGCTTGCCCGACTTCTGGGTAGTGTTACCGTCAGCCCGTGGTGACCCTGCGGGCTGTGGTGTAGATTCGGGCTGCCGCTCTGCCGTCACTGCCTGCGAACGGCGAGTGTGAGCCCGGACCCTACCGGGTCAACGAGCTGCCCAACCTGCCCGGTGTAGAAATAAAGTTGGGGCAACGGCGTAAGTAAAACCGTCAGCCCACAGATTCCTTGCGGGCTGCGGTGTAAAGTCGGGGCTGCCCCTATGCCGTCGCCTGCAAGCCCCATTGCCTTTTAATACAGACAGCCCGCAATATCCCTGCGGGCTGTGGAGTAGTGTTGGGGCTGCTGCTCTGCCGTCGCTCACTCCGAACGGCGAGCCCGCAAGCCCCACTCCTTCGTGCATGCCGCCAGCCCGCGGTGTCCTGCGGGCTGCGGTGTAGAGTCAGGCTGCCTCTGCCATGCTCCGCCAGCGAGTGTGTGAGCCCGGACGCTCCTGGCAACGGGCTCTTCCCGACTCCAGTCTGTTGGTGCCGCTGCTGACTGCCCGCGGCAGTCAGATTCGAGGCGGCCTGGAGACCCTGTGAACAGAGTCATCTGAAATGAAAAAAGGACCGCAGGTTAGTTTTTCTCACCTGCAGGTCCCTGCGGTAGAGGAGCAACGCTCCTCCCTGCCTGTCGCTCGCATGCGGTCGACGATATGTCGCGCATGCGTGCCTGGCAGGGTCTTCACGAAGTCTCTCACGTGACTCCGAAATGAAATTCACTGTCAATGGAATTCACTCACCATTCGGTTTTAGACCAGATGCGAGGAGGAACACGAAGACCATATTCTTATATTAGAAAACAAATTAGATGATGGAAACTCACAAAGAAAAGGTGTCAAATGTTAAATAATGCAATAGTTTAAAAAATACATTGAAATCTTTCCACTGTGTAACGGTTCATTAATTTAAGATTGCATTTCAACAATTTTCCATGTTTGTGTCCTTTTTACATTTTAATGACTTTCACGTTTAATTCATTGGTGCCTATAATAAGTTTTTCTATTTTTTCACATAATTAAAAACTTCTTAAAGAAGGACCTTCCGAGACGGGGGGGAGGATGCCTTTTCAACTGTGGCCCTTCTTCTTCTGTTGTGTGTCTTGTAGACCTGCAGCTCCGTTGAGGCGAGCCAGGCCAACGTGTCATCGTCCAGGTCAATCAGACCTCGTTCACCATTCGGAGGCTGGTGTTTGGGGCAACTGGTGACTATGTGCTCCACTGTCTGTGTTGGGTCCCCACACTCGCAGGGGGCGCTGTCCACGAGGCCCCACCTCTTCATCGCTACTCCAAAGCGTCCGACGCCTGTCCTCAAGCGGTTGGGGCAAAACTGTGGCCTCAATTTTGTATAGTTTGTGCTCTATGAGAGAGCAGAGCGTGAATGCGAATTTAGAAGGATGAGAGGGGATCTTATACAAAATTCTTAAGGGATTGGACAGGCTAGATGCAGGAAAAATGTTCCCGATGTTGGGGGAGTCCAGTACCAGGGGTCACAGTTTAAGAATAAGGGATAGGCTATTTAGGACTGAGATGAGGAAACAATTTTTCACCCAGTTGTGAATCAGTGGAATTCTCTGCCACAGCAGGCAGTGGAGGCCAATTCACTGAATGTTTTCAAGAGAGAGTTAGATATAGCACTTGGGGCTAACGGAATAAAGGGAGATGGGGAGAAAGCAGGAATAGGGTACTGATTTTGGATGATCAAGCCATGATCATGTTGAATGGCGGTGCTGGCTCAAAGGGCCGAATGGCCTACTCCTGCACCTATTTTCTATGTTTCTATGATTCTATGAATAACAAAGAAGAGCACCATGTCTGAAGGCTGATTAGGAGGAGCGTTCATAGATACATGAGAGTGCCCGGGCTGCTTTAGCAGGTGATGGCCGCGCTGCTTTACGTGAGAGGGCTACAATTTGCTGCCTTTTGTGACATGTATAAACAACCACAATCCGAGTCTCACACTGCTGTGTCCGTGGTTACGGAATAACTACATTACTCCATTTTTTTTGCATGAGGATGATTTCAGTCAGGCGCCAGTAACACGTGCAACGTTGCCCAGTAACAATGCAGTTACAAGTCAGATCTGCTGCCTTTTCTCCAAGATTTTACTCTGAAGATTACACATGGCAGCTCTGTTCAAGGTTGCAAGCTGCAAACTTCAAAATGCAGGCTATTGTGTTTCGTTGTAACTGCTCATATACTGAGTGATCTGTTAAATAGATTCTGAATGATAACCATTTTCTCTGGGCTGGGAGTAATAAATAGGCCAGCCATTTAATAACAGAAAGTTCTCTTCCAGTAGGAATTAGCCAGGTTTACTTTGCAATCCAATATGTGTGGCACAGTGGCGCAGTGTTAGAGTTGCTGCCTTACAGCGCCAGAGACCCGGGTTCAATCCTGACTACGGGTGCTGTCTGTACAAGAATTTGTATGTTCTCCCAGTGACCATGTGGGTTTTCTCCTGGTGCTCTGCTTTCCTCCCACATTCTTAAGACGTGTAGGTTGGAGGTTAATTGGCTTCTATAAATTGTCCCTAGTCTGTAGAACTAGTGTGGTTGTTGGTCAGCCCGCACTCGGAGTGGCCGAATGTCCTGTTTCGAAGTTGTTTCTTTAAACTGAACTTTAAGGTAATAATTACAGATTATTAGCTTTTCATTGTGTGTTTGGGAAGTGTGGATTTTCACCCTGGTGCTCTGGTTTCCTCCCACTCTCCAAAGACATACAGATTTGTAGGTTAATTGGCTTTGGTAAAGATTGCAAATTGTTCCTAGTTTAGGATAGTGCTGATGTATGGGGAATTGCTGGCTGCTGCAGACCCGGTGGGCTGAGGGGCCTGTTTCTGCATTGTATCTCTGAACTAATCTTGCAGTCACTAGGAACTAACTATCATCGGTCTGAAGAAGAGTCTTGACCCGAAACGTCGCCTATTCCTTCGCTCCATAGATGCTGCCTCACCCGCTGAGTTTCTCCACCATTTTTATCTACCTCCGATTTTTCCAGCAGCTCCAGTTCTTTCTTAAACTAAGCTAGTTATATGTTATCCCATTTTCACATCCCACAGACTAGTGGCTATTTACAGAAGCCATTTCACCTACAAACCTGCTTATCTTTGGAATGTGGAGGAAACTGGAGCAGGTGGAGGAAACCCATGGAGAACGTACTAGCTCTGCACAGACAGCATCTATAGTCAGGATTAAACCCGGGTCTCTGACGCTGTGAGGCTGCAACTCTACCGTTACGCCACAGTCCCAGTTGATAGGTTAATTTGCCCGGATCGTGTGGGCAAGTGGGTGGAATCTGGCAGGAATTGGTGGGAATGAGGGGGGTTTAGTTTTCAGGAGAATTAATGGGGAAATGGGATCGCTCTGTGAGCAGGGATAGACTTGATGGCCTGAATAACCTCCCTCTGCAGTAATGAAATATGTGAAATATGAGGAGGCCATCAAAAATATTACTTACTTAAAATGAAAGAATTTATTAAAAGACATATACTCACTTAAAGATAAGTAGCTATATTAAAATAAAATAAAATCCATTCTTCCTAAAAACAAATGCCTTCTTCATTCTTGCTCACACCGAGAATCCCTGATGACAGGATCCCGTGCTGAAGATTCTGCTGCTGGGCGCCACTTGGCGAATTAGTGGCAGATGTGACGGCATCTGCTGCTTGGTAAAACCCTGGACTCACTGAGAGTCTGTGCAAATCTGAGACCTACTTTGGTGTGAATGGCTGAATGCCAGTAATTCCCTCCGTAATCGAGGACACAGCCAGCAAAATTCTGCCCTTAGCTGCAACCTCTGGCAACACCGGTAGATATTTCCCATTCCAACGTAGCCGCAGCCCCTATCAAACCTGCTCATTTAGTGAGGACGATCAAGAAATAATGGATGTTTATTTTACATAATCTTGCAGTCACTAGGAATTAATTTAAACTTCTTGAACTCATTCCATTTAATATCCTTGCAGTCAACAGAAAAGAAGGCATCCAGCCGACCCCTCTAGGCTGGATTGGATCACCAGCTCCAACAACCCACTGCAATTTTTAATGCACCCTTTGCATGTTTCTGTCACTTACTAGAAAACATAACACTGCAAAATATTTGAACTGACTGGCTTATATTAAATTAGAACTCCAGGAAGGTGGCACCACAGTACATTTGTTGACTAAAAAAATGCAAGTATGTTTAACTTGTCTGTGGAAGTGTTACCATTACCCTCAATTGTCTGCTTCACTCTCAGTATGACAACCATGTACATCAAATAGTTCTAATGCAAAATGAAATGGGAAAGGGAATGTCCCATCTTTGTTTCTCTGTGACTTGGTGCAGTTGAAAAGCAACAGAAGTGCCTTATGTAATTAGAAAGTGAGTCAGATTCTCTCTGCTTGATGGAAGACATGTGGCGACTGGGTTGGATATGCTAAAGGTCACAGAATGATTTTGTCATTTTTTTTAAATCTTCAAGTTTTTAATTGCACAAGGGAACCTTCAAAGACCACATCAAGTTCTTAAAAAAATATTCAACAGATTGACAAACAAACAACTGCCTGAATCAGTACCTACACAATTATTGCAAACTGGCTCATCAAAGAACTTTGCAGGTGCTAAATCTCTCACTTCAGTTTCTAACTATGAATAAAGAAGGTACACAAAAGGCTGGAGAAACTCAGCGGGTGCAGCAGCATCTAAGGAGCGAAGGAGATAGGCGATGTTTCGGGTGAATAAAGAAGCTCGGGTTTCCAAAAAGCATTGTTTAATGTTGAATATTTCCTACTGTATTTTATTGCTCATATTAAATTACTGATGTTTGCAAAATACACATTCATAAAGAAATAGCAATAATTATTATATCAATCATTTATTCTGTGAACCCAAGACAAGTTCAAACCTATCACTGTGGGAAATTTTAATGTGGTTAACAAACTTTGAAATGAAAATGTAGTATCATGCACAGTTGTGGAGATAAAGGCATGTCTTGACACTGAGGACACCTTTAATTGGGTGTTATATGGTGTCAATGTGTCAAATGCTATCAATTCAATCAGATGTGGCTGCTCAGGGACAGGCATTCACGAGGTGCCTTGGGGCATCAGTGTCCAATCAGATTATATTCCACCCCAATCTGTAGCCTGATAAACTTGCATGGCCCTCCCTCTATTATCATCTAGTCATGGGACCAACATGGACAAGAGAATGACAGGAGCAGCATCAAGTGTAGCAGATCTTACCATGATTCACCTCAAAGCTCCACTGCCATTCAATATTCAGTTCTGAATAATGGTGCATAATTGAATGATAATGGTGGACAATCCAATGATGGCTAACCAGAACATTACATGAACCCAGTGGTAGCTGAAAGATATGGCCCCTCATGTCTGCCTTTTCTTTCAGTACATCCATAGCTGACCCTGGAACTGGTTTACTATCATGCATGATCCCAGATCATTTATTTCCCTCAGGATGGACCGGGGAGAAAGCCAGCTGCTAGTGAACAGGCCCAACAACCTAGGATAGGTCGGCGAGGAAAATATGGCTGGGGCTTGAGGTGATATGGTGATCCTCAAGAATGACTTTGGACAAGCAACTGTGATTTTTCACCAATAACCACAGCTAGAGGGTGTGATTATTCACTAACAATTGGGTGTAGGTAAGGGGATTTTCACTGAAGATTGGAGTCAAGAGAGGAGGCGACCTTCACTGAGGTAAGAAATTAAGATGGGAGTCAGGACTGGGCTCTGGCACAAGGAGTGCAGTCTGGGATCAGGACTGTTGGTCATTGAGATGACTAGTGATGCTGGTGGAGATCAGGTTGTCCACCAGGAGACTCTGGGCATCAATGACATTAGTGCGGGATCAGTTAGTCAGGGAAGAGAACAGTTGTTGGAGTGATAAGGTCATACTCTGGAAGTGATGTAAATTTCATGGACCATCCTTGGAGGGTTGGAGTGTTGAGGGGTCAGTGAGCTTGGGGTTGCTTTGGTCCAAACATACAGTAAGGAGTTGGCTCCAGAGATGAGGTGAGAATGACTACCTTTCAGTGTGACATGACAGATAGTCAGAAAAACTGAAAAAAATGCAGATTGGAAAAAAATCCCCATCAGCCAGATTCATATCCAGCTCAAAGGAAGATTGTTATGATTGTCATGGTTCTTGAAAACCAATTATCTCATCCTAATGAGCCTGTCCCACTGAGGCGATTTTTCAGGCGTCTGCCGGCGACTGTCAAGTTCCCGGCAGTCGCCTGAAAAACCGGCAACTGGAACGGCGACTGTCAGAGTGGAACACACACACACACACACACAAACACATCACAAACGCAGGGGCCAGTGCAAGCGGGGGAGGAGCAATGTCTTAAATTCACATGGTGCAAAGCCAAGGTGATACAGACACACACCGAGATGAACAGGAAGGTTGGCGCTGTAATTAAGACGGCTAGCATAGTGTACGGTGAGTCCTTTAAAAGAGGGGGGGGGGGTGGGGGGAAATGGGGGTAAAGGAGGGAGAAGGAGGGAGAAGGAGTGGAGACAACTGTTAAGAAGCCAGACAACATTTAAGAAGCCAGAGAAGTTCGGCGGACATTTAACATTACCGGTCGGTTATCCTTGGTTCTGAAAACTACTACTTACGTTTTTTTTCCACAATGAGCCAATGAAATTCACCAGGCAGCACCGGCTACAACCTACGAGAACCTAAGAGAACCTTCAACCTCCTGGCAACCTATTAGGACCTCCACGCGACCCGCCTACGGCTCGAGAATTCTCGCTACTCTCCATGGCAGCTTCGTTCTAGTCGCCGCTAATTTTTCAACATGTTCAAAAATTCTCGGCGACCATAATGAGTCCGCGACTAGTTCCCAGAATGCGGGAACTCCTCGCGACCATGAAGGCGACTCCCCGGCAACCACCCACGAACATGTGGCGACCATGTGGCGACTGCATAGTCTCCTGCAGTCGCCTAAAAAGTCCCCTAAGTGTGACAGGCCCATAAGGATATTACTGGAGGAATGCAGCAGTGCTTTAAGTTCCAACTACCTTCAGCTGATTCATCACTATCAAACCCCAAGTGTGAGACCAAACACTGGGCTGTCCACTGATCATTGTTCAATATTCAATCCTCTTCACAACATCTCCTCACATTTTGCTTTGTGTTGATAAATGGTCCAGGTTCCAGGTTCCAGGAAAAGGCCATCAGCAATAATGAAGGACAAATGTAACACCAATCGCCTCCTCTAAGATCAGCTGGCAGATCACACTGGAGTCATTGTCCTTTATGCACAATAATTATTGTGATTCATTGCCATAATTCACGTAATCAGGCAGAAACACAAATACTATCAATATGGACTCAAGGTAAGAACACCATTAGAACATAGAACAATTAGAAGCTAATTTAACGCATTCATTCACAAAATGTATAAAAATTACTAATTTTTGGATAGAATTTTTTAAGATAATCTCAATTGTAGTTAATGCAAATTTAATTCCAGACTCAAAATTAATCATATTGGGAATACTAGAAAAGAATCAGATATTAACAACACAACAAATAATTTTTATTGGTTATAGTTTAATAATTGGTAAAAAATTAATACTAAGATTTTGGAAAGGTCCCATATCCCCTACAATTAAAATGTGGATTACAGAAATGTCGGAGACACTTCACCTGGAACGATTAAGACTTGTCCTGATGGACAGGTTGGATCAATTCAGAGGAATATGGTCTCCATTTATTGAATATTTAAAGGGTCAAGATGGTCCGGTTCGAGGCCCTGACTGAAGCCTGAATGAATGAATAGATGAAGAATTATATACAATAGACCACGAATATATCTCCAATGAAGAATATCTTGTTTAATACTCCACTCATTTAATTTATCTCTTTTTTATTTCTTTTTCTCTTTATTACCTATCTCTATTTCCTACTGTTATAAAATAAAACAAATATAGAAGTATAAATAAGATTGACTGTAAATTTTAAAAATATTTAATATGTGACGATAATATTTTTTTTTCTTTGATCTTATATTATCTCTTCTTAATATGTAATTACTTCTAATGAAAATATTTTACAAAAAAAAAGAACATAGAACAGAGTACCGTACAGCAAGGGAACTGGTCCTTTGGCACGCAATGACCATGCCAAGCATGATGCCAAGTTAAACTAATCTCCACTGCCTGCATATCTGATGTCTATCTGAAAGCTTCTTAAATGCCATACTTGCTTCCACCACTAGCGCTTTTAATTTAAGAAGGAACTGCAGATGCTGGAAAATCAAAGGTAGACAAAAATGCTGGAGAAACTCAGCAGGTGAGGCAGCATCTATGGAGCGAAGGAATAGGTGACGTTTTGGGTCGAGACCCTTCTTCAGACTGTTAGCCACTTGTTTTTCTTCACCACTAGCGTTGGCAGTGCATTCCATGCGCCCACCACTCTCCGTGTAAAAAACTTGCTCTGCACATCTCGTTTAAACTTTGTCCCTGTCACCATAAAGCTATGCCTTCTAGTCTTTGAGATTACTGCCCTGGGAAAATTGTTCTGACTGTCTACCCATTACCTCACCATCATCATTCCACAGGACACCATTGAAAATAAACTTAACTGAACCGTCGCATGAGCACATAATCTCACAGCCTGTGCAGTTACCGGTGAGTAATTCACCTCTTAATTACCTAATGCCTTTTCATCATCTGGAAGGCACAAGAGTATGTTGGAATCGTTTTCCATCTGCCTGGAATAGCATAGCTCCAGTAACAGGCTCAGCACCATCCAGGCCAAATCAGTCTTCTTGACCCAGACCGCAACCAATGACATAAATATTTAGGAACAAAGAATCTGTGAGGACTAAGTAGATCAGAATACATCCGCAGAGGGAAATGGACAGACAATGGTTTGGGTCAGGATCTTTCTTCGAGCTTGTAGTTTGTATTTTTTCTCATGGTTCCATCATCTGCAGTCTTGTGCGTCTCCAACATAAATGTTTGCTCCAGTCATCATCGGCACACAGTGCTGCAATGCGCATTCTCTCTAGGATGCATAACAGCTGCTTGCTTGATCTTCTTCACCAACACCTCCCATTCCATCACCACAAAAACCTTGCAGCAATTGCGATAAACACCACATTAAAAGTTCCTGGTGGTCACACAACATCCTATCTCACAAATATATTCCTGCCCATTATTATATTGAGCAAAATCTTGGAACTCACATCTTAACAATGTTGAAGGCAGCTCACCAACATCTTTTATAGGATCAGCCTCTCCTGTGGTTCCCACATTTCGTGAACAATAGCAATAGACAATAGACAATAGGTGCAGGAGTAGGCCATTCGGCCCTTTGAGCCAGCACCGCCATTCAATGTGATCATGGCTGATCATCCACAATCAGTACCCCATTCCTGCCTTCTCCCCATATCCCCTGATTCCGCTATCTTTAAGAACCCTGTCCAGCTCTCTCTTGAAAGCATCCAGAGAACCTGCCTCCACCGCCCTCTGAGGCAGAATTATTAAGGAAGTATTTTAACTAGGAAGCCAATATAGGCTCTAAATGAAAAAGAGTTCATGAGGAGGTCAAGTGTAAACCCAAGCGCCTCCTCCAGCATCAGTCAGCATATCACACTTGAGTCATTGTCCTTCGAGCACAATAATTGTTGTGATTCATCACTGGACATTATGTAAACCAAGCAGAAATGCAAATACAGCAGATCTACACCCAAAAGGAGAGCTCACGAATGTGACCTGCAATTAATTCAACACCATGAAATCTATCAAATGCTGATTGTGGAAACAGTAAATCAAATATACAATATCCTCACTGCTGAACTATGCATGAAAGCTGATTTCCGGTTGTTTCCAAATTGCTGCTATTTGTATATATTCCAAAATTAACAAGCCACACATCAGTGTCTGTGCAAAATACTTCATTGGTCAGTTTGAATTTTTACAGCAGTGCTTTTAGAGATAGTCCATTAAATTTTCACCATTAAATTTGTCTACGGGCACAATTAATTTTATATTGTCAGCCAAGCAAGCAAGCCACTTTTTGCCCTTTCTCTATACGGATTATTTAAGACCCTATTAATGCATCACCAAAGTGACCCTGTCCTTCTTTGTGTGAATCTCCCTTGGGTAACATTGTAATTTCTCGGTACATGGTTAATAACATTTGGCTGCAAGTTAAATCAACAGAAGTAAAATAGTCAAAGCTTTAATTGTCAGCAAACCAAGCTTAGAAATAGAAATACAAAAAATAATCTCTGTTTTACAGTATTATAAGCATTTGCAATGTAGTGTGTACAAAGAAGCCATTATCTGTTTTTGCTGTGTATGGTATACACAGTTCTTTTTAATTTGCTGAAGCTTTATGTCATTGATGCAGACAACTAGAACAAACCAGAGTGATCTCAGATCAGCTCATTTTCCTTGTTCATCAGTTTATTCTCTGCATGTGCAATTCCCCATTGAAAAAGCCTTTGAACACTGACATCTTGGTTTCAATGGAGCAAAATGGAATCATACTCCTGAGGTACTTGCACTTTGTAATCGCTGGGAACTATTTATAACAATCCAGAAGTGTCTTGTGAACCCAAGGGATAGCTAAAATCATCAGCTGCAAGAACATAAGAACTCAAAACTCAAGAGGGATAACTGGGTACAAAGGGAAATGCTTGAAGATTATACAATCCCTGGTTGGGGCTGGGGGGGGGGGGGGGGGGGGGGGGGGGGGGGGGAATTGTGATGTCATTTTGATCATCTGATCATAACTCAGAAGCACTACCACAATAGCACTTCAAATTAATCTAATGCAAAATCTTTTTGCGAATGTTATCTTTAATCCATTAATATTGAGTAGTTTATTAGAATGTGCTCCTAGTAATTGTGCAGTTCATCACCAGGGTGATAGTAGACATTATCAGACAGGTTTTCAGAATGACATCTATAAACATTAAACTGAGTCTGAGAAAATAATTGGGATCATTGGAAATTTGACACTAAACCAGAAAATGCTGAAACGACCAACAGGTTAGTCAATCAATTGAAACCAAAAAAATAATTCAGATTTCCATTCATCCTAATTCTGATTATATTAGTGTTTACATCCAAAACGTTAACCTATCTTTCAATTGCCCTCTTATCAGCAATTTCCAGCAGCGACTGTTAATATTTAGTCGTTAATAAAAGAGTGGGGGATTTCGGCTCCAAACATAATTATGGATGAAAGACGGGTATTTTTCTTTTTAAGTCCCCCATTCTCCTTTTGTCAAACACCATTTCAATTTTTTTTTGTCACAGCTTAAAGACAGAGGAGAAGGGTATACGGAGACCCTGTTGCTGCGTTTACTGATTTTTCATTTGGTCACAGACATACTGGCTGTAAAATTACCAAATAAAACAGAATTTTATCTCAACTGCAATGATCAATATTATCACAATGATTATTAAAACCAAAACAGATATGCATAAACATGAGGCCAAGAATATTGCCAATGGGATGATTCTGAAGTGGGTAACAGAATTTAGTAGTTTGTTAACAGATAGTGCTTGTAACAAAGTTGTACATAATTGTGGGCCACAGAGTCATAGAGCATTGAAACAGGCCCGTTTGGCTCAGGGAAACTCCTGATCACCACAACCCATTTCAATTAATCCCATGTTTATCCAAGTTTATTCTACCCATATTCCCATCAACTCGTCCAAGATTCTACTACTCATAAGGATGTGCGGGATGCAAATCAAAAGTGAGCCACAAGATCATATTTGGAACTGATATTAAACACCTGAGGTGCAAAGATGTCTTTTAGTTTAAGAAGGAACTGCAGATGCTGGAAAATCAAAGGTAGACAAAAATGCTGGAGAAACTCAGCAGGTGAGGCAGCATCTATGGAGCGAAGGAAATAGCAACGTTTCAGGTCGAGATCCTTCTTCAGACCCTTCTTGTCTTTTAGTTTGGTTTAGTTTAGTTTACTTTAGAGATACTGTGTGGGAACAGGCCCTTCGGCCCATCGGGTCCGCGCCGACCAGCGACTCCCGCACATTAACACTATCCTACACTCACTAGGGACAATTTTTACATTTACCAAGCCAATTAACCTACAAACCTGCACGTCTTTGGAATGTGGGAGGAAACTGAAGATCTCGGAGAAAACCCACGCGGGTCACGTGGAGAACGTACAAACTCTGTACAGACAACACCTGTAGTCGGGATCGAACCTGGGTCTTCAGGGCGCAGCATTCGCTGTAAGGCAGCAACTCTACCGCTGTGCCACCGTGACTGCCTTCTTGCAGAGGGTGGTGAAACTCTGGAATTCTCTGTCCCAGTAGGTGGCGGAAGTTGGATCATCAGAAGAATTTAAAGGGGAGATGGATAAATATTTTATATATTAAAGAATAGAGCAGAGTGGAGAAATGGCACAGGAAAGTAGTTGAAGCCAGCATAGACCGGCCATGAACAAAGGCAATCATGGGGGAGGCTTGAAGGGCCTGATGACCTGCTCCGATTTTCTGGTGCGATTGTGTTCTAGTATTAATGCGCTTCAGAAGTGTTTTGAGGTATCCTGAGGTTACAAAAGGAGATAGATAAAAAATGTATTCCCTATACATTTAATTATTCATACCAACAATCTTAAGGCGCACATAAATATGAATCAACATGTTGGCCCCAAAAATATGCCATTGCACATTTCCCAGGAGAGCAAGTAGTCCTTTTACTCTCATGTAATTGTTTGCCTTTGTAGAGAACGATAGTCAACTGCTTGCTATTGCTCTCTGCAAATGGTCTTCTCAGCTAATGATACAGGGTAACCTGATTCATTTTCTTACTTAAAAAGTCCATATAAAATGCCATGGGCTTATCAGAACACATCGATTTGGGTATATTAAAGCTACAAGACAAATTATCAGGCACTTCTGCACTCTCAGTTTATGTGCAAACAGCCTTGTTTATCATATATTGTAGATCTTAAATTATACAACTTGGATGGCACTGGTCCGTTGAGCACCCAGCCAATGTGACAATACTGAACAACGTTAACGATTTTGCATGTTTTGAGCTGTACAATTCCTAGTTCATTGCTTTCCTTTGATAACCCATTATCTATTTCTTATCTTTCCTTTCTATGTTCTAGGTTTTGCCTTAAATATAAAACAACGATTTGGCACTTAGAAGTTCCTTTATTGTGCAATACAGCAATTCTTAAAAGCCCACCTTTGAAACTTCATCTCGAGCAATGTACTTGACAACGCTTGGCATTCTTTCATCTAACACACAGATGGTTTGCAGTGTCTCGTGTGACTCAATAGTCCAATCCAAGATTTACAAGATCTACAGTTGGGGTTGCAAGTGTTTTTTTTAATCGTAATTAGTGAGTTTGGCAATGAATTGCTTCTCACAAGCTATTTCCTTTCAAGCTTTTGGAGCCAATTCTTATCATGAACTTTGATGCTTTGCTGGAGGAAATTCTGCCACCAGTTCCAATCATTTACTACAATTTCCTACTGGTCACGAACAATTGTAAGTGCATTCAAAACTCAATTGCATTCATCATTATCGCAAAGCTTGGGACATCCTGCTACTCTTGTCCTTTCTATCATTTCCCTGTCAAGCCAGTCCTTGGATATACAACCACTCGCCAATCTGGTCAGATGACAACTAGCATAATTGACTCTGAGCAGGACTAACATTCTTGGTAAAGTTACCCTTTGGAGGACATCTGTAACAGAGACGAGCATGCCATTTAACACTGAGCACACGGTGTAGGCATACGGTGTAGGAAGCTGTTTAGCCTTTTCTATTCTTTTAGTGTGTTTCAAAAAGTCTATTTAAATTTGCACTTCGACTGTTGGCTCTCCTGCAGTAATATTCCTGCCCTATCAAGTTGCTCATTTCACTTTATGAAGCTTTGATCTGAACTCCATTGGCAGCTTGCAAGAGTTGAGTGTGTGTTCAGGTACTCTGTGATGTTCAGCCAACCTCTTTGTCAATGACCACTTTCGTCTGATGTATTGCCGAGCCAAGAATACCATGTCAAAATGCAATTCAGCACAACCTTGGTGAGCGATGTGGGCTTTCCAATGTGCTGATAAATGATCATTCTAATGCTTTTCATAATCCCTGGATGGATGTACTAAATGGTCATTCTTTACCCCACTTACCTGCCACATGAACTCTCTGTTAAGAGTAAGAGAAACAAAATACAAAAGATCAACTTGCCTTCAATTGTTTTGACCAAAAAATTATCTTGAAGTATTGATGATGGCAAACATCACACTCGCATGCTTTTTGTTCAGAGATCCTTAAAATCTAAAAAAAAAACATATTCATCCTTTTTTCTTAAAAAATATATAAAATGTTGGTCAACTTGTATCCTCTACTCTTCCCATTGATACTTCATTCAATGGTTGGCACAGTCCTCATGCAAAGAATAAGCCCCAAACCATTAGTCCATGGTGAACTCAAAGTGGTTTTGGTGTGAGGTTGTTGCCAGGACTTGAGTGCCTAAGCTATAAAGGGCCTGTCCCACTGTACGAGGTAATTCAAGAGTTCTCCCGGGTTTTCCCCTGATTCGAACTGGGAGAATATCTGTAGTGGGCCCGTAGGAGTTCGTGGATGTCTCGTAGCGGCTCGTACGAGTAACGGTAAGTACTCGGGAAATCCGGTAAACTCGTGATGTGTGAAAATTGTCCACGGATAAAAAAATACTCCTGATGAAAAAAATTGTTACTTTTTACTCGTACGAGCCGCTACGAGACATCCACGAACTCCTACGGACCCGCTACGGACATTCTCCGAGTTTGAATCAGGGGAAAACTCGGGAGAACTCTTGAATTACCTCGTACAATGGGACAGGCCCTTAAGGATAGTTTGGGCAGGCTAAGACTGTGTTCCTTGGAACATAGGAGGATAAGAGGTGATATCATAAAGGTGTATAAGATCACAAGGGGAATAGATAGGGTAGATACACAGAGTCTTTTACCCAGAGTATGGGAATCAAGAACCAGAGGACACAGGCTTAAGGTGAGGTGGGAACAATTTAATGGGAATCTGAGGAGCAACTTTCTCGCATATGGAATGAGCTGCCAGAGGAGGTTGTTGAAGCAGGAACAATAACACCATTTAAAATACATTTGGACAGGTGCATGGATAGGAAAGGTTTAGAGGGATATGGGCCAAATGTGGGCAGGTGGGGGTAGTGTAGTTGGGGTATCTTGGTTGGCATGAGAAAGATGGGTCAAAGGTCCTGCTTCCATACTGTATGACTCTATAACTATGATTCTGTCTACAGGATACATTGCGAGTCCTCCCTCTTCTGCCACTTTTCCTGGTGCACTTGTTCCGCCTGCTCAGGTACGGGTTTTGTTATTCCTTGCTGCTGCGCCCATCGAAACAGCTGAGCGGCTCTGCTTGGTGCTTGCTGCCCCTTTGCTCGATCACTGTGGCTCCCTCCTCTCCCTGAATTCATTCGAGCATCATTAACAGAATGTGTGATCAAAGCCAAGCCTAATTAATTTAGTGCAAATTCAGTTAATTGATGTTCAACATGCACAAAAGAACTGTTAAGGCCGGTACTGCCCATTAATGCGCACAACACCTGAACGCTCCCAGCAGCTACGTTAGAATTGTTGCGGAAATATAGGCAGTCGTTTATGAAAGCCATTGGAAACAGCCTGATTTTTTTAATGAACATTTAGCAAGAACTATGAAAAGGAAGCATGGAAAGAGATAGTTTTTGATCCTATATTAGAAATGTCAACACAAACAGTTTTTGATCCAATATCAGGAGATGCATTGACCCTTGAACAATGATAATAGTGTACTGTGAATGCAAAAGAAAGAAGTGGTGGACATGTTGAATGATTGCTTTACTTTATTTTTTCTAAAACGGGAAGAGGAAAGTATGTCAACTTGTAATTAACTAATGTTATACCAGGGAAGTAGATTGCCAGAACTAATGCAAATAGAATTAATGAGGGAAATAACGTTTATCTTCAATCTGCTTCAGGCAGTGTCTGACAAACCAACGCAACTCACCATATGATGGGCTTCACTACCGAGCAGAACCAGGGCCTGTTTGAAGACAGTAACCAGAACATGGAGGATTTAATTGACTGCAAACAGCTAATGTGGTCCAGGCGGTACAGTGCTGCAGCTCAGTGATGCAGCTGATAGAGCTGGTGCCTCACAACCCAGAGTCCCGGGTTCGATCCTGACCTCGGGTGTTGCTTGTGTCGTGTTTGCGTGCTCTCCCTGTGACTGTGTAGGTTTCCTCCAGGTGCATTGATTTCCTCCTACAATCCAAGGGTTTGTTGGTTAATTGGCCTCTGTAATTTGCCCCCAGTGTGTAGGGAGTGGGTGAAAAAGTGGGATAACATAGAACTAGTCTGAATGGGTGATCGATGGTCGGCGAATGGCCTGCTTCCATGCTCCAACTATCAATGATTCAATGACATGGAGGTCCTGAACTGAAACTTTCACCATTCCTAATTTATACAGGAACCTGCAGCAGAAAACCCACGACCTAAAGAAAGGATGGTGGTAAAGATAGAAAAAGAGGCTCAGCTACTCAGTAAAACAATTTAAAGGAAACTACAGCCCTGAAATGCTTGAGTCATTCAGCGCTGTAAAGGCCAAGGCATACAAGGTTCCAACTCAATGAGAGGCAAGGTACAGTGACGCTGCGGTAGAGTTGCTGCCTTACAGCGCCAGAGACCCAGTTTCAATCCTGATTACGGGAGCTGTCTGCACGGAGTTTGTACGTTCTCCCCGTGACTGTGTGGATTTTCTCCGGGTGCTTCAGTTTCCTCCCACACTCCAAAGACATACAGGTTTCAAGGTTAAAACAGGCAGTATTTTTCCTGCCGATATGGGGTTTAAATTCACCGCAACCGCAACGTTCCAATCGATCGCATTCCACATTTAAATGGCCATTAATTTACGGGAATTAAACACTAAATTCCTTCCATTTGGCCTATAAATTCATGACAATGAGATTGAAAAATCACGTTATATTGTGAATTCTTGTGTGAATGTTATTTGGACACTTAAGCGTTTTAAAAATGTTAACCTTTTCTTAAGAAATGGATAGATGTTTAGATCTAGTAATTGAATTTTGTAATTAGCTACGATTAGGTAACTAACTAATTATATGCTTTAATTTCGGGTCATCCAAGTAAGATTGTTTCATATTTGTTTCAGACTGCTTCAATCTATAATAACTCAAAATTTCATTCAGCTGTCTTAATTTTTAAGAAAGGCTTTTGACTGTCCTAGATCACAGCTTTTGTGTTAATTCAATGGAAAAGCAATAGGGAACAAGATGCTAATTTCCGAGTATGAAAATGACCATACCCTTTTTAATACTGAAGATATGAAACTGAATTAGGTGTCAAATTAAACTTATTTTTATGCTTTATCTGATGGGATAAATTGCAGACTTGATTTTTAAAATCTCAAAATTTTGTAACATTGCAACTAGTGTGTATAGGATAGTGTAAGTGTGCAGGGATCGCTGGTCGGCATGGACTCAGTGGGCCAAAGGGCCTGTTTCCGTGCTGTATCTCTAAACTAAACTAAAAGAAAGGGGGTAAACTCTTCAAGGCAGTCAGTGGCCGCAGAAAGAGGCACATTCAGATCCAATAAATTGTGACTGTCCTTGATATGAGCAACTTGGCTCCATCCCACAGTATTCCATATGGCCAGCATTGCTGCCACTCTTTAACAACAAGCGGTTGAGAAGGACATATTCCAATTCAGGAATAAATAGCATGGAAGCAGATGCTATCCTGCTGAAATCCTAAAAAATCTGGCAGTCAAGAACTTCAGTAGCCAATCCATGGCTCGTTGACACATATGGGTCCTCAGAAACACTGCAATCATAATTAGCTACATTCAAGGAGACAAACCTGACTTGTTGACATCAGAGGGGCCTCCCTGCTGTCTACCACCGGTAAAGCCATTGCCAGGGTCCTCTTCTACCTCCTCATCCCAGTGGCTCCATGGTGTGGACTCCATCCATCGACAGCACAATGGACATGATCTTCCCTGAACAACACCTCCATGTGAAAATTACATGGAGCAGTTTGACACTATAAGTTGCCTTTGTAAACCTTGCCAAAGCCTTTGACTCTATGAACCATGTTTATTTGGACCTTATTGGACCAATGTTATATCTTTGCACTAAATGTTTAGATTTTACTTTAGAGATACAGCACAGAAACAGGCCCTTCAGCCCACTATCAAGTCTACTCATGACTGATCTATCTCCCCCTTGTAACCCCATTCTCCTGCCTTCTCCCCATAACTCCTGACACCCTCCATTCTCTGCATGGACTATCTGCTGCAGGCAAGTACTGTAAAATACCATCAATGCAGCCTCTGCATACTCTTCCAAATTCACCGGAAGAATAAGCAAACACATATCCGTGTCCTTTCTCAGACCAACATCCCCAGTGATGTGATCCTAGTTACACTCACTCAGCTGCACTGGGGCGGTTCATGTCTCTCATCTGCCCAACACCACACTCCTGACACAGGCATCCTGTTCTGAGCTCAGTTATTGGAAGAGATTACTAGGTGCACAGAGGAAACAATTCAAGGATGTGCTCAAAGTCTCCTTATTTATTCGATCAAAATTGTTTACGCTTCTGAACAGCTCAAACACATTTGAAAATGTTCTCTGCCCTCAGGAGAATATGCTCATTTTATTTGCTCCCATGATACTGAACTCTCTCATGTCAAATATAGCTCTCAGAATTCTTTATGCCTCCTCTCTTGACGCCCTTCACAAAGTGTGGAATGCAAAGTTGAACCTTATATCCTATCTTGGGTTGGACCAATAGAACAGTTGAAGATAGCTTTCTTGGTGTGTCGGAGGAAACTGCAGATACTGGTTGAACCTGAAGATAGACACAAGAAGCTGGAGTAGCTCAGCGGGTCAGACAGCATCTTTGGAGAGAAGGAATAGGTGATGTTTCGGGTTGAGACCCTTCTTCAGACTTTCTATATTTTGTGTTCTGTTCTGCTATTGCACTGAAATTATTATATTCCACATCTGCTGTAATCCCAGGACCCAAGTTATAGACCATAATTAATATATTTCCAGTTGCTAAACCAACCTTCACAACATATCTTGCATGTGTACAGATCCATACCAATCTATTTGTTCCTACAGCTCTTTATAGTTGTATCATTTGGTTCAAATAGGCCTTTCTCATATTTCATCTCTTGTTTTTGTTTGCCCGTGTCACCACTAGAACTCCCTGGGGTGTAATACCCGCATCAGCACTCTTTAATTTATTTTTGATTGCCATATCATGAGTTAAGCAACATACTCACTTAAGGGTTAAATACACTATATGGCTGTGTTGCTCTGATTGAGCCTGTTTGCAATAGGAACACTTAGCCACCACTCCAGGATTAGAAGCAGTCTTCACAACCCTCATCGGTCTTTTCCTCATCCAACTCAAAGCCAAAGCTGACCTCCAAGCAGGGAATGAATAGGGGTCAAAGATACAGACACAAGTTCTAGGAAGCACCTGCTTCCAGGTGTTTATCCCTTTGGTCAGAGCAGCTCACATCAGTAAATACCTAGCCATTGTTCAATTGGATAATGGCACTTTATGGAATAAAACCTCACTAGGAAAATAGTTAAATCCTTTTGCTTTTTAGGTATCTTCTGCTTGAAATGTCCCTTAAAACCCAGAGACCAAAGTAGTGGGTCTACTGAAAGATCTGTAAATATTTATAGTTTAAACTCACTGACACAACCTGCTGACAATCGACACCACACTAATCTATCTAATTTTTAGTTTGTCTGGAGCCCAATGTCACATTTACCAAATATTAGTTCTCCAACAAATATTTGCAGGCTAATTTGAGTTAAGGAGAGTCGCTATCATGAACCTTACTTTCTAGAATTTCCACCTCACCAAGGAACAATATAAGTAAGCACATGTTATGAATATGGCAACAATGTTGTTAAGAGAAATAACATTGGAAATAGTCAAGACAGAATTCAATAGGAAAACAATATCAACTGATCTTACCAATTACAGAAATAAGGAATGATTTCTCCATTGTCCAGATGGCCAGTGGTCCGTTTTGCTTTTTGCACACACATGATGCCTGTATTAGCCATTTTCCCAGAGACATGCTTCACACCATTGATGGGCATCCTACCAAATGAATTCTGAGTAACCTCAAGTTGGTCACAAAACCTTGAAAGGCATTCATCTGCAACAACCTACTTAACTTAAACCTACTACAAAACTGTAGTAGAAAGCGAGCAAAAACACTGATCCTGGTAATAAAAACTGACGTTGTCAACGATGCGTTTGCCTCTGTGGAAAGTGAAACAGGGTGAGCATTTCTAGTTAATGACTTTTTATGGGAACCACAGTGGAATCATGGTATTATAGTCTCACTATACGTGGGATAACATTAGCTACCCTCCAATCTACAGGAACTGATCCTGAATCAATAGAACATTGGAAAATGATCACCAATGCGTCTACAATTTCTAGAGTCACCTCCTTGAGTACCCTGGGATGCAGACCATCAGGCCCTGGGGATTCATCAGCCTTCAGTCCCATCAGTCTACTTGTGTTTATTGGAAATGGTTGCTAGTGTGTACGCAAGTAATATAATCTGGATCAGTGGTGGGGGGAGAATAAAAATAAGATTAATGTAGGAGTAATGTAAAATTATAGTTGATGGCCCAAAGAACTCAGTGGGCTGAAAGACTCTGTATCTTTCATGCAGACTTCTCTATCTACAGACTCTTTCATGATGTCTCCCTCTGTGACTCTATCTAAAAGCAATAGGTTGGTGGACAGGCAGTTCATAAACATTCTTATAGGACATTCATAATATTAATTTGTCTGTAGATTGCAAGAGCATTGGGTTGCATTAGAGATTGCTGCCGCTGTCTCAGGCCCGCATGCAATACACAGGACCCACTCCCTAATGCACTTCAGTGTATTGGGCACTGAACATTTTATTTTCTGTCCTCGAGTCTCTTACTGCCTTGAAATCTGCTTGCAACAAACAGGCATGATTATCAAGAGAGAGTTAGAAATAACTCTTAGGGCTAACAGAATCAAGGGATATGGGGAGAATGCAGGAATGGGGTACTGATTTAGGATGATCAGCCTGAATGATCATATTGAATGGTGGTGCTGGCTTGAAGGGCCGAATAGCCTACACCAGCACCTATGGTAATGTTTCCTTCATGGCCCTTGTATTTAAAAATTGCTTTCTGTTTTTTTGGAAAATGGATTTGTGGAGTTCTTTGAATGTTTAATTAGATCCAGAATATTTAAGTTTCATTACAATTAGATTACCTCTTAGCATTTAGTACTTCTGCCAACAAATCCAGTTTTCTTTCTTTAAGCATTTGAGGACATATCTATTGGCTGGAAAGTCCTGCCGAGGAATCGTAAAAAACGTGTATTTCAACAGATTTCTATGCATGTGAAGCAATCTGCATTAGATAAGACTGCTCTGCAAAAGAATCATTTTCACCCATCACTCCTTTTCATGCTCTGTAAATGCTGAATTGCTTCTGGCTGTAATTTGTACATTATTTAATATCTATCTCCCAAGATACGATACATACAAAGTTTTATTAAAAAAAAGGGCAATTGGTTAAGATTAACCCAATCTTTAAGCATTATTCTAATGTCAGAGCTAAATTTCTTTCAGTGTACTATTGCTATTGTAAAATTCCTATCACGGCTTCAGTTATCTTCTCATTAAAATACTGGACTGTAGAAATTGCTTTCAAATTGCTATAATTTCTTTCACAATAAAAAAAAATATCATATTTTTAAAGCATTATGTAGTACTTCAGGAAATAGCCCTTGGATAGTTTAATGGTGAATTAAATGGGATTATATTTCTCCATTCTAGAAGCGACACCTCAGTGGCTATGAAGAGTTTCCAACTCATGGTATTGATGTGATGCAGAGCATACATTAAGGATAAACAAGTCAAAAGAAAAATCAGCACAATAGCACAAATTAAACACACAGTCTGTGGGGCTGAATTTCTTCAGACAGATGGAGAATTGTATTTGCAAATTGTGAAATGATGTTCTATCCTTACTGCCAAGAAAATGTTGGTAACAATGTGAAAACCGACAAAATCTTTCTAATGATGGTTCTAAAAGTAAAAGAAACAAAGTGAATAAGAACCATCTTCTTTTATTCTTGGAACTTAAACAAGATCAATTAGAAGAAGCAAGATCATTGTTCAGTCAGAGCATTAATATATTTATATGCCCCAAATAAATTGTATAGGCCCCACACCATATATGTAAGGTGTTTATTATTCATGAAACCATATTCTCTGTTCCAAAAAAACTTTGAAAATAAGCCAAGCATCCACTTGAAAATGCACAAAGTAAATTAATATTAAAAGCACAATAAAATATCCTTGTACTGACAAGTAACCAAAAAAGCTTTGTAATTTGATTTTTTTTATCTCATCTTTGCAAAACAGAAAAACTCATTTGTATTTGTAATTAAACCTTTCATCATAAAAACAGTTACCATCAGAGACTATCCCTGTGCAATGAACCCAAACAACAAAGTTAATTCATTTGAATACTTAGGGATCATTATTACAATGTATTTCTGATTTCTTTTTAAAAGATTTTCAAACCATTTAACTGAACAGGTATTTGATCCAAAATATTGGAAGCAAAAATGAAAAAAGTATTGATTGTGGTATGTGTATAGAATAGTCAAATTATATTTGAATCATATTTTGCAATGGTTCACTGATTATTCATGGATTAAATTTATAGCCTTGTTAAATAAAATGCTTGTTCCATCTTCAGTTCAAGATAAAATTCAGATCTTGAAATTCTGATTTTGTTTATGTACGATTACAATTTTCCTTTGAAATTCAGCATGGCTTATTTCTACATTTTTAATCTTGCAGTGGCTTTTATCTGTTGTGCATGTTTGTGCATAAAAATAATATTTGAGCAATGACACACAAAAGGCATGGTCATTTATGCTCGCAATCGTAGGAACAATCTACCCACAGTATCTGAAAACATGCCTGAAGATATAAATGTTAAATTCAAAATATTAATAGTAAGTAACAACATTATTTCTTGTCCAACTAAAAGAAGGCTTTTAATAAAACATGTTCAATAATTCATACTGCATTACATTGGCATGTTCAGGTTTTAATAAAGCTCTTTAGCATTTCAAAATTAAATTCTCGCAACCACGGGGCTGCAGACCATCCATGACACATCTTTTAAAGCTGCAGCCCACGTCAATAAGTTTGGTTTGGTTTAGTTTAGTTTCGAGATACAGCAGGGAAACAGGCCACTCAGCCCACTGAGTCCGCACCGAACAGCGATCCCTGCACACTAACACCACCCTACACACATTAGGGACAATTTTACAATTATACCAAACCAATTAACCTACAAACATGAACGTCTTTGGAGTGTGGGAGGAAACTGAAGATATCGGAGAAAACCCACACAGGTCAGGGAGAGAGCGTCCAAACACCGTACAGACAAGCACCCGTGGTCAGAATCTAACCCGGGTCTCTGGCGCTGTAAGCCAGTAGCTTTACCGCTACGCCACCGTGCTGCCCCTTGTTTTACCATTTGTTATAAAATGATTGACAATATTACCTCAACACATTGAATTTTCAGTACTAGACTAAATTTCAGATTGAAGAATTCTACTGTTGTCAAAATAGGTTGTTAACTGACATAAATTATTTATTCTTTCCCTTCATTAGTATCTTCTAAAGATAGTAAGTGGAGCTCAAAGAGCACCGGTCATCCTCCAGCAACTATTCATCAATGAATGTTGACAAAATATTACTCCAGAAGAGACAACCCATCTAATTCAAAAGGTTTTGAAATTAGATGGGTTGTCTTTCTGTGTCAACATTCATTGACAGGATAGTAGACAATAGACAATAGGTGCAGGGGTAGACCATTTGGCCATTCGAGCCAGCACCGCCATTCAATGTGATCATGGCTGATCATCCCAAATGAAATCAAAATCAAATCAAACAAACTTCATTGTCATTTAGAAATATATCGATATATGGAATCAGTCCCCCGTTTCTGCCTTCTCCCCATATCCCCTGACTCCGCTATTTTTAAGAGCCCTATCTAGCTCTCTCTTGAAAGCATCGAGAGAACCTGCCACCGCCCTCTGAGGCAATGTAAAATTCATTTTCTAACAGCTTGCCAACTATCGTAAATTAAATCATGAGAACTGGAGAAAGATTTTCACCTGGAATTCCAACAAAATTTCTCTTTCCCCCAACTTCCACCTGCCTCCATCCAACCCAGCTGTGGACATTTCTATCCCTACCAGCACACGCCCCCCCCCATCTCCTGACATTTTTCCCTGCAGCCACAGGTGATGCTACACTCGTCTCTACACCTCCTCCTCCTCCATCACCATCCCAGGGCCTGCACAGCCCTTCCAGGTCAGGCAAAGATTCTCATGCATCTCCTCCAAACCCGTCTACTGCCTTTGGTGCTCCCGATTCAGCCATTGCACTGACAAGACCAAGCACAGACTGGGTGATTATTTTGTGGCCATCTTGAGCTTCTGGTTGTGAGCCACTTCAACTCTCCTTCTCATTCCCACACAGAGATGTCTATCCTTGGCCTTCTCCACTGCCAGGGTGAAGCCAAACACAAACTAGAAGAACTACACTTCATAGCCCTCCTGTGTAGTTTACAGCCAATGGCATGAACATTGGATTTTCTAACTTCAAGTAACCCACACTCCTTCTTTCTCTTTCTGATCCACCCAGCTTCTCCCCTCCCCCCATGTGCTTCATGCCACCCAAACTGGGTCTCCTTCCCCTCTTTTAAATTACTCCATCTGCACATCGTTTCTCCCTCATCTGGTTCCATATATCACCTTCCTCATTTATCAAATTCCAGCATCTGCTGCCTCGTGTCTCTGCATATCACTTTCCAGCTTCTGTCTCCACCTCTAACCTCCCATCCCCCATCTGCCTTTATTTTCCCCCTTTCTTTCTCTCGTTCTTTCTCCCTACCTCACGCTGCAGTCTCACAACACCATCCCTCCCTCTCTCTGACCTAGCTCCAGAAGTCCATCATTCCCCTCCTAACTTGATTCCACCTCTCACCTGCCTGCTCGGCTCACCCACCTGACACTGGCCATCGTCCCCCTCTGTCCTGATGCAGATTCTTGATCCAAATTATTGACTAACCTTTTCCCTCCTCAGATGCTGTCTGACATAGAAATCTCCCAGCAGTTTGCTTTTTAGACAATAGACAATAGGTGCAGGAGTAGGCCATTTGGCCCTTCGAGCCAGCACCGCCATTCAATATGATCATGGCTGATCATCCCCAATCAGTACCCCATTCCTGCCTTCTCCCCATATCCCCTGACCGCTATTTTTAAGAGCCCTATCTAGCTCTCTCTTGAAAGCATCCAGGGAACCTTCCTCCACCGCCCTCTGAGGCAGAGAATTCCACAGACTCACCACTCTCTGTGAGAAAAAGTGTTTCCTTGTCTCCATTCTAAATGGCTTACTCCTGATTCTTAAACTGTGGCCGCTGGTTCTGGACTCCCCCAACATCCGGAACATGTTTCCTGCCTCTAGTGTGTCCAAGCCCTTAACAAACTTATATGTTTCAATGAGATGCCCTCTCATCCTTCTAAACTCCAGAGTGCACAAGCCCAGCTGCTCCATTCTGTCAGCATACGACAGTCCCGCCATCCCGGGAATTAACCTTGTAAACCTACGCTGCACGCCCTCAATAGCAAGAATGTCCTTCCTCAAATTAGGGGAACAAAACTGCACACAATACTCCAGGTATGGTCTCACTAGGGGTCTGTGCAACTGCAGAAGGACCTCTTTGCTCCTATATTCGATTCCTCTTGTTATAAAGGCCAACATGCCATTCGCTTTCTTCACTGCCTGCTGTACGTGCAAGCTTACTTTCATAGACTGATGTACAAGGACCCCCAGATCCCATTGTACTTCCCCTTTTCCCAACTTGACGCCATTGAGATAGTAATCTGCCTTCTTGTTTTTGCTACCAAAGTGGATAACCTCACATTTATCCACATTAAACTTCATCTGCCATGCATCTGCCCACTCCCCCAACCTGTCCAAGTCACCCTGCATTCTCATAGCATCCTCCTCGCAGTTCACACTGCCACCCAGCTTTGTGTCATCTGCAAATATTTATATAAATTTGATTTTATATTTTATATAAATTTATAAATTATATAAATGTTATATAAATTTATATACATTTTTATAATGATATTTTATCCAGATATCTTCGGACATGTTTTCTAATGCCCATACTACACATTTTGAACGTATCTTGCATCCTAATTATCTCCTTCTTCACTTCAGAAATACCCAGTGTCTTACCACGTCACCCACATTCTGCAGGGGACCTGCACCAAATGAGCCTGGTCTGATCACTACCTCCATTCCCTCAGCAGACAATCCCCAAACTGTGCAAAGGACTGCATGCAATCAAGGAAAGTGCATTTGCATACGATACAATACGATATGATAGAACTTTATTTATCTCAGGAGGGAAATTGATCTGCCCACAGTCATAAAAGCACAAAATACATGAAATTAAAGTGATGAGTGGAAACGGTTGGAGATGTACATGGAGATTCTCATTGACATGAGAATTAAGGGACAGAAGTTTAGGGGTAACGTGAGGGGGAACTTCTTTACTCAGAGGGTGGTGGCTGTGTGGAATGAGCTTCCAGCAGAGGTGGTGGAGGCAGGATCGATTTTAACATTTAAAAGTAAAGTGGATAGGTATATGGACGTGAAGGGAATGGAGGGGTATGGTCTGAGTGCAGGTAGATGGGACTAGGGGAAAACAAATGGTCGGCACGGACTGGAAGGGCCGAGAGGGCCTGTCTCCGTGCTGTAATTGTTATATGGTTATGGTTATATGGTTATATGGTTATATGTACAAAGATTGGGGAGGGAGTCAGTCTCAGTCTCAGTCTACCCCCCGACAGAAGGCTAAGGAGTTGTACAGTTTGATAGCCACAGGGAAGAAGGATCTCCTGTGGCATTCTGTCCTACATCAGTCTTTGTTTATTATTGTATGTGTACCAAGGTAGAGTAAAGCATTTGCATGCTATCCAGTCACACTCATCCCATACACGAGTGCAATTAAACCATACAAGAGTGCTACAGGTAATGCAGAGAGACAAATACACAGAGTGCAGAACATCGTGTTACTGCTTCAGAGAAAGTACAGATAGCAAAAAAAAAGTGCAAGCGGTGCAACGAGGTAGATCGGATGATCAGCACCACACCCTGAGAGATCCGTTCAATAGTCTGATAAAAGAAGGGAAGAAGCTGTTCCTGAATCTAGTGGTATGTGCATTCAAACTTTTGTATCTTCTGCCTGACAAGTGAGGGAAGAAAAAGGAATGACCAGGGTAGAAGTTGTCCTTGATGATGTTCGCTGCTTTTCTTAGGCAGCATGAAGTGTAGATGAAGTTGATGGGGAGGGAGGCTGATTTGCGTGATGGATTGGGTTGCATCCACAACCCTCTGCAGGTTTTTAGGGTCTTGAGCAGAGCAGTTGCCAAACCAAGTTGTGCTGCATCCCAATCAGATGCTTTCTACGGGGCCTCTGTAGAAATTGATAAGTGTCATTGGAGACGTGCCGAAGTTCCTTTGTCTTCCAAGGTCGAAGGCTGATTCAACTGCCAAAAATGGATGCAACACCAGATTTTTGTGTGAAAATTCACACATAAAATCAAATTTGTACAAATGTCTCCACTTATTTCTGGTTAAACTACCCCAGAGAGAAATTAGACGAAGGACTTCCAAACACATTTCCTTTGACAATCTTGTCAGTTTCCAGCATTATCCGCATATGCAGTGCTTTCATCACATACGCAACATTCATCTCTGCCTTACTGGTAGCGCAATGTGACCAATGCATTTCAACTTGTATTTATCCTTCATTGTAGGTCCAGGAGCAAGCCCCATAGTGGGTATGAATTAAAGTGGCATTTCTGAAATATCGATATTTTGTCCTCAGCATGTGGCTGACTTCTGCTCAGTGCTTTGCGAAAGTCATTGCTTGGTTTTGCAGTGTTTAATGAAAGAGAACCACACCGCCGATACATGCTGTGTCTCTGCAGGCTTAAGACTGTGTTCATTGCAATGCTATGGGATCTGATCATACCTACGAGTACTTGGTTGGATGAAGATATGCTAAAGGTAGCACAGCATGTCCTCCATCCCCCCTCCACCCTCAATGCTTTCCTCATTTTACCTTCCCTGACGGCAGCCTAATAACACTATTGTGGCTGCCATGAAACAGCAGGAACTGACAAGGCAGCTATGCATACTGTTGGAATCAGGAAGCATCAGGGCAGAGTTTTAATACAGCAAATAGGAGATAAACAATGTCCATTAAAAAGATAACATGAAGAATGTCCGGTCCCCTGGTTTACATCTCTTTCTGGCCACCCCAAAATCTGTAATGTATTGGTTGACATACACTTGCTAGAATTCTTACATCTCATTGAATACTCACCTTAACACGATCCAGACTTAACAATGATATATATTGTACCCAGTCATGAATGAATTTATTAGTAGTTGCAATAGTAGCAACAGCTTGAAAAATGCTTAAAATATCTATGGGGGAAATTGTGCAAAGGCTCGTTGCTGTAATGCAGGTGATTCATCACCCAGGTGCCTCTATATTTTGTTCAGTTGGTGCTCAGAATTACTGCAGAAGATTTAGAAACTGCAGCACCTCATCCAACTCACTGAATGTCTCAGAAATAGGAGAGAAATACATTTTTTAAAACAAATCCACACCTTACATCTATTCGACGTTGCATAAAAAATTAATGGACTCAACGAAAATTCACAGCACAATAACGCCTCTCATTTGGCAGTCACTTTCCTAATCAACTCTGCCTTCAACATTGTGGTACATCAGGCGATCACATGAATCAGTGGAATATGACATTTCCGAACATCACTTCTGAATTGTTTGAATTGCATTGGCATGTCTTAAATTGTTCCCAAATCACTTTAGCTTCGAACAGGAGACATTATTAGATGTAAAGAGCTGAGAGGTTGTATTCTCCAGAACTGTTAAATTATTATCATAGTAGTGTGAAAGCTACATGCTGGATCAAAATGTACCCATTTCACTCAGCATGAAATATAAATACAGTACTCAATGGATTAATGGCAGAACATTACCTTTGCATTAGAGGAAATAATGCAAATTTACACTGCACATGAGCAATACTTGATCACACTTTAAAGTCCTTGTGCAAATCAGCATGGAAATATTGCAAAAGAATATATGGGTAATGAGGCAGAATGTGCAGCATTTGGAAGCTTATGTTTTACATGAAAACATTCTGTTTTCTAATAGCTTCCATATCAGGTAATAACTAATGTCTGGCTGGAATGTCACAATGATGACCACTGATGATTTGTACAACATCAGCAAACATCAATAAGGAGAAGAACATGTAAGTTAGCATCTTTATCCATTCCCCCATTGTAAAGAGCACTCACAATTCACCATGTAAAGAGAACACTTGAGCGAGATCTAATGGTTGCATGTTAAGATGGGCCTCGGATTTCTTTATATTGAGCCAGATAGGTGAATTCCAATTTGGCTCTATTTCTCACAATGTAACATTAGACAGAAACCCACTAAAATAATAATAGGCTGTCTAACTCTAAGAGGCAGGCTATTGACCAACGTCAAAGGAAAGTGCAGGTGCAACCGCAAAGCTTCATTATATGTTTCTTAAAACAAATATAAAAAGCTTAATGAATTGGAAAAAAATAACACAATGCTTTTAATAAATGTAATAAATTGCAAATAATGACTAATGAATATTGAAATAATTTAGACACTGCTTTGAAATTAATTATGCTTTGATTATTCAATGCTCAGCAGCTGAAGACTAAAAACTGCAGCTTTTTGTTCACAATGATTTATATTTAGTTGATTCTTTAATGCAAAAGAACAGAAAGGTTTTGCACCTGCAAAGTGAAATGCTTTGAACAGTCTATATCAACTACAAAACATCTCTCAGACTCTTCATCACATATTTCAGTTGTCAGTCTCATCCAGCCTTGATGATATCTTTGTGTGCCTTTGACTTCCTTTGATTAATAAATGCAAACAACTTTCAATGCGAAAACCCTACAGCGACCTTTGCATAACAATCAGGCACAACCTCTGGCGAAATGATGCACAAAATAGCACCCACTGTTTCCTCCTCCAGCTCTTAACCAAATTAAATCCGTATCATATAATCAGCCCAATTTGGAGATAGACTGCTACCAGGCTTCATCTTCTATGCTGAATTTATTTTAAAAGTATGAAAGTTGTAAATACCACATTTCATTCATTTCCAATTAATTAAAGGTACAAGTGAAAACATTGTCACCATGGTGATGATTTTGTGAATTCACGATACATAATAAGATTCTTCACTGTTTATAGTGAAGAGAGAATAGCTGATTTTTTTTAAATCTCTCTCTCTCTGAGCCTTCATTGTCACTGGAGTTATTTGAATGTCAAGTCGTGTTACTCATTCTGTTTGCCTGCGGTGAGGCTGTGCTTGTGTTACTGAAATAGTCTGTTTTCTTTGAGTGGCCAACCAGCTTGGAAATCCCCCTATCTTATATTTTTATTGCTACTGTAGATTCATGAATTACTAATTCAGCACTGCCATTTTGACATGAATTAAACCTTCACAGGCACATACACACCACAAAATGACTTAATTCTCAAGCTGTTTAGATTTTGTGTGCTATGAATTACCAACAGATCTACTGTATTTTAATTTAATTGGCTAAAGCTGAATAGTTTTATCATCATTGGTGTATGTTTTCATCAATATTTATTTTGTCTTGCATTGGTATGAATATAGTAGGATATACAGTACAATTTTCAAGGCACACTCTGAGCAGCCATTACCCAAATCCAAATTGAACTACCTGTCCCATAATATTTTGGTGCAATGTAATAGTAGTCTTTTATTCTCTCCATAAGAAGTATTTTTCAAGTCTACTCTGTGACAGATATGCTTTTAGTTAGTTCCAATATAATTGCTGATATAAATTGATGAATTGAATCTATGTTTAAAGGTAAAGTGGTGAGTCTCTGGAACTCTCTGCCACAGAGGGTAGTTGAGGCCAGTTCATTGGCTATATTTAAGAGTGAGTTGGATGTGGCCCTTGTGGCTAAGGGGATCAGAGGGTATGGAGAGAAGGCAGGTACGGGATACTGAGTTGGATGATCAGCCATGATCATATTGAATGGCGGTGCAGGCTCGAAGGGCTGAATGGCCTACTCCTGCACCTAATTTCTATGTTTCTATGTTTCTATGTCATGTTTTATGTAAATCTGAATTATAAATCCATTCTATGGTCAATCCAGTTTCAGAATCTTCAGCCGGGATGGGATGAATAGATTTGGCGCTTTTCACTTTCCCTCATCTTCAGAACTAAAGGAGGTAAAGCTTTTCCAAAAGTACAATTTATCTCCATTTATGTCATATCTTGCTCTCTCCTCAGTGTGTGTGTTGAGACCTAACAATTAAAGTGTGTTTGATAGTTAATTGTGAAGTACCTCAACTGGCTTGAAGCAAGATACAAAAGATTCATCTTCGCTACATGAACAAACATGGCAATTTGCATGGCCTCCAAACCTGCCATTGTAAAATTATCCAGACATTGATCAGGTTTCTTTAATATAGAAAGTATCAAAGCAAAGACATCAAACACAATTTTAATTGTTTTTTAATGGAATGGTAATCCCAAAAACTGCAATGCTTCCTTTCCTTAGAATAAGCAATATAAAATCTATCGCCTCTTTTGCTGGCATACTCAGTTTTTGTTTTGTAAAACACTGTAGATTTGTATTGCAATTATACTCACAATGCGTATGCCATGAGAGTCTTAACAACATTACGTTTCACAGTACTTTACTCTTTTATTTAAAAAGCACAGTGCCTTGGTTTTTATGGCTTTTAAAAGGGAGAAGAGTAACATTGATTTACTGCTGATAACTGTGGTTAAGAACATGGAGCAGAAGTGCTACAGCACTTTGCTGATGGTTCAGCTTCTGAGGTCAATAGTGAGTGGAACTAAACTGATTCAGCTTTCTGCAACTCGAGTGGATTTTTATGATTAAACAACAGCTCCTGGATATTCATAAGATCATAAGGTCATAAGAGACAGGAGGAGAATTGGGCCATTCGGCCCATCACATCTCCTCCGCCATTCAATCATGGCTGCTCTATCTTTCCCTCCTAACCCCATTCTCCTGACTTCTCCCCATAACCTCTGACACCCATACTAATCAAGAATCTATCTATCTCTGCCTTAAAAATATCCACTGACTTGGCCTCCACAGCCTTCGTGGCAAAGAATTCCACAGATTCCCCACCCTGCATATTCTGCAAGATCACCCTCACAAGCCTACTAACTTACAATTATTATGCAATTAAAATTCTTTTTTGATTCCTTTATTTTATCTTATACCAAACACTATGGTAGAAAACCACGTCAATCCATGTTGGATGGGTGCTATCATATATTTTTACTGCTGATCCTTCCAAGCCATTATAAGCAACAGCAGGGGAGTAGAATTTTTTTATGGCACATGTTGAAGGTGCCTGACATTTTCACAACTTTTAAGCTTCTATCTGCTATGATAGTTTGAACAAGCTTTGCAACTAATATATTTATTCATACTTTATATGGTTTGGGTTTTTGAATTTATCCCTTCCTATTATGTAAACCTGGCAATGGTGGCATTTGTTATCCATCCATATTTGCCTGTGAATTGAGGAGGTAATTTAGAACTAAGATTGGGCCTGGCCAACAATTGATGAACCTGATGTGTTTTTACAATAATTTGGTGACGTTGCAGTCGCCATTACGCTCGGCCTTTGGAAACTCCTGCTTTATTTATTTGAACTTGAATTGCCCAGTTGATGTGGTGGGACTTAAAAGTGACGTCTCTGGATCACAGGTACGATCCATTGGATTCTGATCCAGTAAATCAAGCACAATGCCACGGCCCCCCCCCCCCCCCCCCCCCCCCCCCCCCCCCCCCCCCCCCCCCCCCCCCCCGCTGTCAGAAACAAAGCAGGACGGGACCCAAGAGACTGCAGATGCTGGAATCTGGAGCGAAAAAAAGTGTCTGGAGCAGGTGAGATGCTCCAAGATTGTTATTTGCTCCATTACATTGTGTCTGTTGCAGGAATATTCCAGAACCACCTGCAGCATTCCTCCTTTTACATCCTACATCCTACATAATACATTTTATAATTTAACTCACTTTTGTAGTTATTTATTAAGCCATATCTATGGGACAGGAAAAGGTTTTCAAATACTGCATGCATTTATTTGGCTTAATGACTAATTTAGATGGCTCTTAGGGTGGTCAGAAAATTATGTATACCAGGGGATCAGACATTCCTAATGTTTCCTTTATAGTGTTGGAGATAACCTTGTAATGTTATTCTTCTGACCGTTATTTCTGCATGTACATGAGTGCCAACAAAGCCCAATTTCTAACCCCAATGCTTTTAAGAGCAGTGGAAGGGAGATTGTTACTGAACAAAGCTGCAGTACTTGTATTAATATGCAGCATGGTAAAATGGAAAAGCAAGTTTAGGCACATCATGGAGGTATATACATATGAGAAAAGAAAGATACTGCAATAGGTTGATCAAAGATTTGATCGAGGTAAGTAGCGTTAAGAAGGACAGTGATGTGGAGATGCAGATGTTCAGAGATGGAACATTGAAAATGTATATGAAGGAACAGCAGATGCTGGTTTAAATTACACAAAAAAAAGGAATTTACAGGTGAGTGCCCCCCTAGGACATTTATTTATTGGGGGTGGTGGTTGAGGCAAACACGATAGTGGCATTTAAGACCTTTGGATAAGCATTTGCAGGGAATGGAAGGATATGGATTACTGTATGTGGAGACAGATAAGATTTGATCTTGGAATCATATTATGCACAGTTATCATGGCCTTAGGGTCAGTTCCAGTGCTGAACTAACTGTTCCATGTTCTGTGTTCTCTTGACTGGGATGGGAATTTTAAAATGGAAGCATAAAGAGATTATGAGCGGATGTAGCCAAGTAAGGAGGGGAGTGATTGACGATTGGGTCTTGGCACTGGAATAGTCCAGTCGGATGTAACTAAAGCTACATTTGAAGGCAGACACAAAAAGCTGGAGTAACTCAGCGGGACAGGCAACACCTCTGGAGAGAAGGAATGGGTAACGTTTTGGATCAACACTCTTCTTCAGACTGGGGTTACATCAAAGCCACATGGTCATTGTCATGGCTCTCCATATGCGTATTAGAGACTAAACTGGATTATTATTATATCAGTCCACCAAAGATGTTAAAACATACTTTTGTGAACAAACATTTTAAAGAGAACTAGCATCCACTGACACTAAGCTTCACCTTCATAACATATGAATGTAAGGCATGAGAGCACATGGATCCACAACAGCTTGAATCAAAGGGTAACAAAAATAATCTTCACTCTGAGAAGAGGCCGAGCACAACTAATGCCTCATAGAATTTGCACCAGCCATCGGCAAAAATGACAGGAATTATCCATTCTTGTCAGAAAGCCATACTTGGCCAACTGTTCCCACTGCCACCCCTCCAGCTGGTCCAAAAATATCGCTGAACAAGGGGTGAGAGAATGATATTTCAGAAAGTAATAATCACCAGTGTAGAATAAAATTGTCACTGTTTCAGAATTAAAAGGTAATCGGGATAGAATACCATCAGAACATACACACACACACATACGGCATGGAATTGTCAAGATGATACAATGAACAGTCACTGGCAGACAATAGAATTACTCTCGTGGAATTACAGTTGTCCCCAGTATCAAACACTATTGTTACCAGCACTGGGATGAGTAAAGGTTGAAGTAGAATGCAATAGCCACTAGTGTAGAATGTCAGCCAAGTAAAATGCAATGGTGACTAGTGTTGAATGGAGTTTTCACTGGAGTAGAATACAGTTATCACCCATACAGAATAAAGTTGTTACCATCGTTGATAGCAGTTGTCACAAACGTGGAATGTCACCACAAGTGTGGTCATTAGTTTGTCACCAATGTTGCATTCAGGTGTCGCCAGTATTGTACACATGGAGCAGGAGTCGGGCAGCTGGTTCCCCAAACCTGCACCCAGTCTGGGAAAGATCAGCCCCACCGTGGCCCAACACTTCTGTGCCCTATCACCCTCTATCTTTCAAATCATATTACATTTTTTTGTAAAGCAATCAGGAAATCCATATCGATGGGAATACATTTTTAAATACTTCTGGCGTTCACAACTTTCTGAGACAGAGAACTCTCGAGATTCATCCCCATCTGTAAGAAGAAATGTCCACATACTTCAATGTTAAATGTCCAGCCCCTTATCTTGAAGCTATGCTCCCTCATCCCAAACTTTCCCATATATCTTGCCAAGCCCCATAAGTATCTTACACGTTTCAGTAAAGTCTATTCTAATTTTTCTAAACTGCAATGAAAACAGACCCAATCTGTGCAGTCTCTTTTGATAGTGTAATCCTCTCATTCCAGCAATTAGCAAAATTAATATCTTTTGGACTGTCTCTAATGCCACATGATCCTTTCTTAGATAGGATGATGAAAACTGCAGAGTACTCTAGGTGTCACCTCATTAACACATAACTTCCCTATTCTAAACTCCAACTCCCATGTAATAAGGCCAATAAGTAATTTGCCTTTTTGACTACTCGTTGCACCTGTTTGCTATTTATTTGTGGCTCTTGCACGAGTATCTAACTGCATCTGAACTACACTCATTTGCACACTTTCCCACGATTGCTCTATTTGCTGAGTTTTCATCCATTCACTTCATCTATCAATATCTGTTTGCAGAGTCATAAATATCCTCATTGCACATCACCTTTCCACCTATTTTGTGATATGAATGTAAAGAAGACCAGTCTGAAATGCAGTTGTCATCACCTTGGATGTAAAAGTAACCACCAAATTACCCCAGCACTACTTCCACCATATTTAACTAATATCGGGTTCCAATGTGAAGTGTTGTCTGTCCATTCCCATAACAGATGATGTCTGACCCAGTTCCTCCAGTACTTTATCTTTTGCTCACGATTCTAGCATCTACAATTTCTTGTGTCTCCTGAAAGCCTACTTCATGGGAATATTTTTTTCATTTCCATATATCGGTCATATTGTAGGTTTAATGGAAAGTTTTAATCCGATCTTTATTTATAATGAAATTAAATATTCAATTTTTTTAAAGATTTAATGCTTCAATGATGCAGACGTCTATCAGCCTTGTTTATAGTGTGACAAAAAAAATATAGAATTACTGTTGCTGACTTTGCTGGATGAATGCTTTATTCCATGCAACAGCAAAGGTTTAAAGTGTTCAAAATAAACGCCTGTGTCAAAAGTTGTGTGGGAATGTCTTACATACACATCAAATATTCATAAGATAGACACAAAAAGCTTAAGTAACTCAGTGGGACAGGCAGCATCTCTGGAGAGAAGGAATGGGTGACCCTTCTCCAGATCTTCTTCAAATATTCTTCAAATACTCATAAACTCAGTCTGACAGACAGTACTTCTAAAATTGTGCAGAGGGAAATGGCTTCTTTAAACTTGAAATCTAAAATGTATCCTGTTGCTAGCAAACAATAATCCTTTCTATCCTGGGGACCAAGTGAGTCAAACCAATAATACTTCATCGCTTCCTGAATGAAATAACTACAGGTATGCGTAATATTTTTCAGCAGCTTGTGGCAGAGGCCAGTGAATATGGATGGTGCCACAGTATCCAACAGTCAGGTACCGACTAGCTTAGATTTCCCTGCTTTACACTGAGGGATTGCCACTTGGAGCCTGAGTCAAGTCTAACCTGGTACAAGAACTAAGGCCCACTTATTTCATTGGGGACCTCATCCTATTAAATCTTTGCTCGCTCACCTAAACCTTTGTTCTCAGGTTCTTGTTTCCCCAACTCTGGGTAAAAGTCTCGCCCTCTCTAAGATCACCCCTTATCCTGCTGCTGTCAAAGGAATAAAGTCATTTCTGCTCAGATCCAGCCTTAGAGTCCCTGCTGCACTCTTTTCAGCTTAGCAACATCCTTCCTATGGGAGGGTGACCAAAAATTATACAATGCACCAAATGCGACCTCACCAATGTCTTATACAACTGCAATATAACATCCAAACTTCTATACTCAATGCCCTACCAAAAGCCTTCTTAACCATCCCATCTACATATTTCAAGTAACTATGTACCTGCACTCCTAGATTCTTCTGCTCTACAACACTCCTCAGAGCCTTGCCTTTCACTGTGTAGGTGCTGCTCTGGTTTGACAATAAATAGACAATAGGTGCAGGAGAGGGCCATTCGGCCCTTCGAGCCAGCACCATCATTCAATGTGATCATGGCTGATCATTCCCAATCAGTACCCCCCGTTCCTGCCTTCTCCCCATATCCCCTGACTCCGCTATCTTTAAGAGCCCTGTCTAGCACTCTCTTGAAAGTATCCAGAGAACCGACCTCCACTGCCCTCTGGGGCAGAGAATTCTACATTCACAACTCTCTGTGAGAAAAAGTCTCTGTTTGACTTCCCAAAATGCAACACCTCGCACTTGTCTGCATTAAATGCCATGAAGCATTCCTCAGCCCAATCGCACAAATTGTCAAGATCGTGCTGCGATTTTTGATAACCATCTTGTCATCTGAGATGCGACTTATCAGATGAAGATAATCATCTTTGCTATCTGCGATACCACCCACTTTAATGTCATCTGCAAATGTACTAATTATTCTTTCTGCATTCTCACCAAATGGTTGATGTAAACATGGATATAAACACGAAGGGCAGTTAAAATCAAAGTGGAGAAAGGCAGTTGGAGTAGATAAGGTGCAGAACATCTAGAGAATGGAAGGAGTAGGAAGTCTATTGCAGTGAGGGAACTGACCATTGCAACATTACTCTCTGGCTGCTTTAGAACACAATGTCTGGGTTGAACATGATGTCAAGTTAAAGTGATCTCCTTCATCTGCACATAATGGGTGTGAGATGAGGAAGTGGAAACCAAAGCAGCAGATGGATGACTCAACTACATTATTTGACTTCCAACTTCTCTGTCATCGATTTTGATATCAGTGCCAATACTCTGTGTGGGCTCTTGTGGTCACGATGTGCGTGATGGTGATAATATTTGATAGCGAATGGAAACTGCGATTAACTGCACTCCCTTTACTTTTCTGTGTTGATTTTTTCTTGTTAGCTGAAAGTCAGTTAAAAACTCCTAACATACAGTATCTACCTCCACCACCACCCTGGCAGTGAGTTCCAGGCACCCCCCTTTTGTGAAAAGCTTGGCCTTCATATCTCCTTTAAACTTTTCCCGTTTCACTTTAAAGCTACACCATTTAGTCTTTGTTACTTCCAACCTGGGAAAAAATATTCTGACTGTCTACCCTATGTTGGCCTCTGATAATTTTATATACTTCTATCAGGTCTCTCCCCTCAGCCTCTAAACCTTCAGAGAAAACCATCCACGTTTGTCCAACTTCTCCTTACAGCTAATATCCTCTAATCCAGGCAGCTTTCTATTAAAACACAAAGTGCTGAAGTAACTCATCAGATCAGACAACATCTGTGGAGAGAATGGAAAGGCCAATCTATCCTGGTTTCAGCATTCGGGGAAACCTCTTCTGCACCCTCTCCAAAACCCCCATATCCTTGTAATGGTCTAAAGCTCAACTCTTCCTGAGAAGATGCCAAGTTTGGAGGAGCACTGGTGATCACTAATCACTAATAGAGGTTTACAAGACAATGGCTAACTTTGGTGACCATCTACAGAACTGACTAGTTTGGAATACAATGAGAATCCTACATACATAGACCAGAACACATAACAATGGTGTAGGAAGGAACAGCAGATGATGGTTTGATCCGAAGATAGACACAAAATGCTGGAGTAACTCAGCGGGGCAGGCAGCATCTCTAGAGAGAAGGAATGTGTGACATTTCAGGTCGAGACCCTTCTTCAAAACAATGGCATTGGGGCATGATTTTTGCAATAATTGAGGGTTTCTCAGTTTTCTTTGCACAACCATGTTCACATCTGCAAATTATTTATAGAACCAATGATAGATCACTGCTTGTGTACACCAACATTCACTGTTTATTAGTGCCTTCCTCCTTCCAGTGATAACCTATTGGTCAGATTTTACTATCCCTCCCTATTGAACAATTCTCGATGTGAAGGGAACTTTAGCATTCACATTATCTGGAAGTATATTGAATTCCAGCAAGCTCACTAAAAAGTTATCTCTTATATAAAGCAGTGTAACAAATAGAGTATCATGTGTGGGAAGGAACTGCAGATGCTGGTTGACACCAAAGGTGGACAAAATTGCTGGAGTAACTCAGCGGGACAGGCAGCATCTCTGGCGAGAGGGAATGCATGATGGTTCGGGTCGTGGCCCTGCTTCAGCCAGAGAGTCAGGGGAGTGGGAAACTGGAGACATTGATGGATACAGAGAATGTCAGGAGCGAAAATGACAGATCACGGATTAAGGAAATGTAGAATGGTTCATTGTTGGCTGAGAGAAAGATGACAACAAGGCGCACAAACGGTAAGATTAATCAAGAGGGCTGTGAAACTAGTCGGAGAACTAGGGTGGGGGAGGAACGGAGAGAAAGTGAAAGCAAGGGTTACTTGAAGGTAAAGAAATCAATATTCATACCACTGGGTTGTAGGCTGCCCCAGTGAAATATGGGGCGCTGGTTCTTGGTCACTCACTGAAGTCAAAGACGTCTGGTGAAGTGGCGCACTAAAGAAGCCGTGTGCCCATTTTGCACCAGGTGCAGCTCCTAAACTTAGTACCTTTCAGGTTAACTCTTCGTATTCTATAGAAATGCTGAATGTTAATGCATAAGAACTGGGAAATTGTTATATGTAGGCAGGAACTGCAGTTGCAGGTTTACACCAAAGATAGACACAAAATGCTGGAATTACTCTGCGAGTCAAGCAGCATCTCTGGAGAAAAGGGGTTGGTGATGTTTCAGGTTGGAACTAAACTAGAGATGGGGGGGGGGGGGATAAACTGGAGGCAAGAGGAGGTTTGAACAAATCAGGGCGGCAACAGATGACCTCAGGGAGGGTGGTGTCCATAATGGCCCATGATCTCTGGGAAAGTTGTGATACCAAGAGGGATACAAGGATACAAACAATGGAACTGGTAGGACTAGGGTGAGGTAGGACGGAGGAAGGGGAGGCGAGGAAATGTAGGGGTTTCTTGATATTAGAGCAATCAATATTCATACCACTGGGTTGTAAGCTGCCCAAGTGAAATATGAGGTACTGTTCCTTCAATTTGCATGTGGCCTCACTTTGACAGTGGAGGAGGCCCAGGTCAGAAAGGACAGTGTGGGAATGGGAAGGGGAGTTAAAATGTTTGGCAACCGGGAGATCGAGGTGGACTGAGTGTAAGTGTTCAGTGAAACAAGTGTTTGGAAAATAGTTATGTTGTCGTTTTTTAAGGAGGCCACAATTCTTTGAATACCCTTTGCCCGATTCACCAAGAAACAGGCACAGTTCCCACTTCATATCAGAGAAGGTTATCTGCTCCTGTGTTGCAGCAGTTATGCCACCAATGGAGGCCAAGTTCTTACTAGTTCTACAAGATTTCTGGATCCTTGTTCAATGTAGTTGGCTCCAGCTTTTCCCTGAGTATGCTGCCGCCAGAGATTACAGGAACTTGGAGCCTCCAAGGCATCACTATCAGGAGATACGCTCCTGCTGTGCTTACCATCTGCATGCTCAACACTCTCACAGCAGATGCCACTGATGTTGCCATGTGCTCAACGGCAGAGAGCAATTCAGGGTTGTCATAGCAGTATTTTGGTCAGAGAAAGCAGAACAATTCTAGATGATGAAAAACAAAGCTTATTTTCCAAAGAAGAATGCTTGACTTTCTACTTGCTGATAATGTGCACCCTGAAGTGTTTAGGTCCAGTTGTGATGTTACACCAACACCCTTTTTCCTTTTAATAGTGAATACACTGGAAACCACAATACCCGAAGGAAGAATAACATTCTCTGGAGCCTGAGGAAGTGATTACAACCTCGCTCATTGCTCTATCTCCCTCATTATGTATATACCTTTCTTTGGTTTATCTACATTCTCTCATCATGCTGAATGTGATAAAATAAGGAACCAAGTGAGGTAAGATTCGGCTTGTACTCGCTAGAATGTAAAAGATTGAGGGGCGATCTTATAGAAACGTACAAAATTCTTAAGGGGTTGGACAGGCTAGATGCAGGAAGATTGTTCCCGATGTTGGGGAAGTCCAGAACAAGGGGTCACAGTTTAAGGATAAGGGGGAAGTATTTTAGGACCGATATGAGAAAGAGTGTGGTGAATCCCTTGAATTCTCTTCCACAGAATGTAGTTGAGGCCAGTTCGTTGGCTATATTTAAGAGGGAGTTAGATGTGGCCCGTGTGGCTAAGGGGATCAGGGGGTATGGAGAGAAGGCAGGTACAGGATACCGAGTTGGATGATCAGCCATGATCATATTGAATGGCGGTGCAGGCTCGAAGGGTCAAATGGCCTACTCCTGCACCTATTTTCTATATTTTCTATGTTTCTAAGATGATAATGAAAGATATGGAACAGAACAATTCAGTACAGAACTTAATCCAAAATGTTACTATTATTCCTATTATCTTCTTTTTCTTCTTGCGTATGTCGTGTACAGCCTAAAGTTGTAAGATAACTTGTTCTGTTTGATCTTCTGTTTGTGCACGCCAGGTTGATTACATTCGTCGAAACAGGGTGGACCACATGAAGGTTGCAATCTCCCACTCCACTATCATCTTGATTGTCTCCATCATCGACATTACCTTACCTTTTCATTATCTTAACACAACAAACATCTGCAGACTGCCAGATGGTTCTTCAGTAAAAATGATTTTAATGCCTATTGCATCCTCTGGATAATTTTAGTTTTTTCAGTTTAGAGATACAGTATGGAAACATGCCCTTTGGCCCTCGACTCCATGCCAACCATTGATCTCCCATTCATGCTAGCTCTATGTTATCCCATTTTCTCAACCATTTGCCTTACATTAGGGACCAAAAGGCCAATAAACCTATAGTCCTGCACATCTTTGGGATGTGGGAAAAACCGGAGCACCCAGTGGAATGAGTGACTGAGAGAATGTGCCAACTCCACACAGACAGCACCCGAGGTCAGGATTGACCCCGCATCTCTGGCTCTGTAAGGCACCAGCTGTGCCACTGTGTTGCCCTTGAGTTCTTGGGAGCTGTGTCACTTCAACCTCATTACTTTATCACTGAAGGAGACACTACTTTCCTTCCCCTTCTGATTGATAAGTGTATTTCACACGGGAAGTTAAAAGAAACTGTTTGTTTCATATGTCATAATTCATAGAATGCATCAATGTGTGCATAGAGACCTCTTCATCAGCAATCCAACTGAAGCCAATGGTGCAGCCATTTGTTTCTTGATCACAGTACTCATGGTGTGTTCCTGTACTAGTGTTATAAAGACGACTAGAAAAAGAAACACTAATGCATAAAGAACTTCACTCCAACTGACAGTGGTATGAACGGAAATGGCACAATCAATAAAGATTTACAGTATACATTAACAGTGGAACATTGTTCCATTAGTGTCATCGGCAGTAATCACATATGGTAAGCAGTGTTAAGGAGGTGTAATAGGAAGTCATTCTAAAACTCCCCCAGAAGATCTTGATGGAAACCGATTATTGCATACACCATTCTGTGTTTAATGATTAAATCTGATTGAAAAGCTAATTTCAGCAGTATGCAGACCGACAATGACTGAAAGCTCTGTGAACACGGATGGTCTGTAAAGAAACTGAGTTAGTAAATCTATAGTAAATCTATATGCTGTTTGAAGCTGTGCTGAACTACTGCACTACCTGCTACGTCAATTCCTTCCAAGAGGTGCTCCTGTAGTCTAATTGAAGATTTTTTTTTAAACATCCATCAGAAATGTTATTTCACCAGTTACATGATATGCATGGGTGGATGTTGCCAACGTTCTTCCCTAGATAATTCAGCCAGCACAGAATTCAGGGAAACAGGGAGGAGACCAGAAGTCTGACCATAGGATTTTTCAGGATTTCCACGGCTTTACTATGGTGAGTAATTTGATTTTTTTGGAGTGTGTAATGTAATTTGAGTTTCGGCTCTAAGGAGAGGTTGATCAGACTTGGAATGTTTTCTCTGGGGTACCAGGGCTAGAGGTGAAACCTGATAGAAGTATATAAAATGATGAAAGGCATAGATGGGGTAAACGGTCAGGATCTTTTTCCCAGAGTGGAAATGTACCCTGCCAGTGATAGTGTTGGAGATGGTGGCCTGGTGCTCGTCTGTGGGGTCATGGTCCAAGGATAAGTAGGAGGAGGTGTCCGAGAGTTGGCGCGTGGCCTCAACCTTGTAGAGATCAGCGCGCCAGACTACCACGGCACCTCCCTTGTTGGCAGGTTTGATCACCCAGTCGGGGTTGTTACAGAGTGAGTGGAGGGCTGTACGCTCAGGGGGGGAGAGGTTAGAGTGAGAAAGGGGAGTGGGGAAGTTGAGGCGGTTGATGTCCCGACGGCAGTTTTGGATAAAAAGGTCTAAAGCCGCTAGATGGCCATAGGGGGGGGGGGGGGGGTCCAAGAGGGGGGGGGGGGTCCAAGAGGAGGGGGTCCGTTGGAGATGGGAGACGGGGTCATCACCGGGGGGTTAGGACTGCTTCCCATGGGACAACGCTTGGATGCGGAGGCGACGGAAGAAGAGCTCCACATCGTGGCAGACGCGTAACTCATTGAGGTGGGGGTGAAGGGGAACAAAGGTGAGGCCTCTACTGTGGACAGACCGTTCGGTATCAGAGAGGGGGAGGTCAGGGGGGATGGTGAACACACGGCAGGGATGGGGGTTGGGGCCGGAGGAAGGCAGTGCATGAACTGAGGCCGAGGCAATGTCTGGTGGGTGGGTGGAGGGTGGTCAGGGTGGAGGGGGTTATGAGGACTATAGTGCGAAGAGTAGGAGGTCCCGATCAGCGGATGGTCGGTGAGGCGGTGAGGTTCGGCTGCCACGTTTTGGTGGTGATAGTCGGAGGAATCGGGGAGGTAGTGAGGGTCGGCGTTATCTGTGAGGCGGTGATAGTCTGAGTTACCGATGAGGCAGCGAGGATCGGCGTCATCGGTGGGTGGTTGGAGGTCCGTGGCAGCATCCACGTGGAGGTCGGCCACGGCGGCGTCTTCGGTGGTCCGGGCCTGAGATCGGTCAGGGAGACGGTGAGTGCTGGTGCTGCTCCTCATGGCCAAGATGGCGTTGCGGGACTCAGCCTGGCGGCGTTCGGGCCAGGCCGCGCGGGCCAGTGTTGGTGCCTGGGGTCAGCAAGCGGTCGAGTCATGGGGTGTCGGTAGCAGGAGCGGCCTGGACACGGTCAAATTTAAGGCCCTTGGTGGAGTCTAGGTGTCAGCTGCTGTAGATGTCAGTTGCTCTACATCGGTGAGACCAAGCGTAAGCTTGGCGATCGCTTCACCCAACACCTCCGCTGGGTTCGCATTAACCTACCTGATCTCCCGGTGGCTCAGCACTTCAACTCCCCCTCCCATTCTGAATCCGACCTTTCTGTCCTGGGCCTCCTCCATGGCCAGAGTGAGGACCACCATGAATTGGAGGAGCAGCACCACATATTTTGTTTGGGCAGTTTACACCCCAGCGGTATGAACATTGACCTCCTGCTTTCTCCTCCACTTCTCAGCTCTCCCTCAGCAAACTGTTTCCACCTCTTCCTTTCTTATTCCTGCCACCCCCACCCCCCCCACATCAGTCTGAAAAAGGGTCTCGACCCGAAACCTTGCCTATTTCCTTTTCTCCATAGATGCTTCCTCACCCGCTGAGTTTCTCCAGCATTTTTGTCTACCAGTAGTAGCATTTAAGATTATTTTAGACAGGTGCGTGCATTGACACCAAATGTTGGGATAGGGATCACATGCAGGCAGAGGAAACGGGTTTAACTTGGCATCATGTTCGACAGTCATTGCGGGCCAAAGAGACTGTTCCAGTGCTATGTTCTACATTCTAACTCCATCTGCAGTAAACATGTAGTGAGGTGGCAAACATTGCAAGCAATGCTGCTGAAGAAGGGTCTCGACCCGATAAGTCACCCATTCCTTCTCTCTAGGGATGCTGCCTCTCCCGCTCAGTTAATCCAACTTTTTGTGTCTATCTTCGGTTTAAACTAGCATCTGCAGTTCCTTCCCGCACATTTCGTCTGCTGTGGTTTATTTCAGGACTCACAATTCACAATGTATTTTCCTGGTTGTAAATATCTCAGACAATTAGCAATCAACCTGGCTTCCTTTCCTTTCATTAACGCAGCACTTCTATAAACGTACACCTTTTATAAATGGAAAGACGGCAGCTTCTGTTGGTGGTAAAGTCACTCTGCAAATTCACTTTCTTTCCCCACTATGATAAGTACAATGTCAGGAGCATGTTTGAGATGGTTAAAAATGTTTACATTTTTGTTCGCAAATGCTGACATGTGTTGAGCTGCAGTAAACAGCGAGTTGAATGCGTAACTCCATGAAGACTTAACTCCAGAGGCCAAGCATGCTCCTGAACTCAGATGCTTCCTGTGTGGGGTTTGCATGTTCACCCCAGGAACATATGGTTTCTGCTGGCACTCTTGTGCCCTCCCACACCTCAGAGATGTTCTGGCAGGTTCATTGTTTGCTGTAAACTTTCCTTTAGTGTAAATGGATGAAAGAAGAACATGTGAGAGAGAATAAATTGCTTGGCTTTGGGGGAAAATAAGGGAAATGCAACAAAGGCAATTGCTCTGCTGGGAGCTGGCCTGGATCTGACGGGCTAAATAGCCTCTTGTGTTATGTTAAGCAAGGTAATACTATAACTTAGCAAAGGTGACAAAATGGTAATGTCAGCACAGAATGCAGTAGCTAAGCTTAACCTGTTTGTCATCGTAAGGCCAAATGGGGTTGGGGAAGTGCAGAGAAATAACTACCACATCTCACCTTTGGTATTTCTACAACAGTCTCAGAATTGACAACAGATTATGATTTGTGAGCTCTGCATTTTAAATGGGTCAATTATACTTAATCATTAATGGCTGCCAGACAATCATATTAAAACATAAAAACAATCATTATTAGAACAATAATGCAACTCTCTATCCATCTCTATTAAAAATAAAATAATGATGACAATGTGCTTGATATTTTATTTTGATGTTCAGATATTTATCATTGGGTATCCTGAGAAAATCTCAGTGAACTGTTGTGCTCCAAAACATACTGCGGTTAACCATATTGCTGAGGATATACAGCATCAAATGCTACAGAGTTTTAAGATTGAAAAACATTTCTTCAATTATATTAGTTTGTGGCACTCTGTTGCTGGTCAGTAATGATCTGCTGTTGAATTGAGTGCCTTTCCTTTCATGTAAATGATTACAAAAGATGGGGAAGGGAGCAGATGTGGCCATGTGGATGCAGTCTATAATTCCCTATTTGAAATTCCTGACAAAAACTGCACCAGCAATTAATGTTTTTACTGATTGTCAATAAAGAATGAAATAATATCACTTGTTCTAGCAAAGAGGATTGCTTAATGCATTAATGCATTGTTGATTGTGTACTGCAAGCAATGCTGCTGTGGTGGGCTGGAATAACCCAGCAGCAGACATTTAGTTGTGATCTTCATTATTGGGTGAATGCATCATAACGTTGTTCTATTTATTTTATGAGGAACAGGATCATCCACCATTATCGTAATATAAATACCTCTGCTTCCCAGTTGCCTGCCTGTAGTTCCACTGTCGTGAAAGAGGGCAAAGTCAAGGAGGTTGTTGTACCAAATGAAACCCTTTTTGTCTTTTCAAAGAGGATGGGGTAGGAATAGGAATAGGAGGAATAGGAATACTTTATTGTCACATGTGACTAAGCAATGAGATTCTTTGCTTGCATATGCAATGTAAGCAAATTGCAGCCGCCTACGGCGTTGACAAAGTTACAAAGTACGCCGGCTCCCCCTTTTGTCCCCCCTCCCCCCCCCACCACAGCATTTCCGCCACTCCAGGCCCCCATTGGCCCCCAACCCATATTGTCCATTTTTCTTGCCCTCCCCCCTCACGGAGGTCCTCCACACTCTCATCGACCATCAACTGCGGGTCGACCCGCGAGGCATTGCCACCACGAGGCTTCACCACCGCCGCTGCCGAGGCCTCACCATTGTCGACGCCCCACTTCACGCCTCTGTGGTGCCGACCTGGGCTCCAGCCCCGGGCTCCGTCGGCCAATTCGCCCGACCCAGGCTTCTACCCACGAGGCCCAGGCCGCGGCCCATCGGGAAGCCTTGGGAAGTTGAGCAAAAGGCTCATGGAGCTGCATTATAGGCATCCTTGGCATATACTATTACAGATTTAATGTATTCCTGCAGGGAAATCTCAGGTGCAAAGGCATCTGTGCAACTCCTTGCAGAGTTTTAGCACTATCCTTCAGCGGATATTTTTAAGGCAGAGATAGGTAGATTCTTGATTAGTGCTAGTGTCAGAGATTATGGGGAGAAGGCATGAGAAGGGGGTTGGGGCGGGAGAGATAGATCAGCCATGATTTAATGGCGTAGAAGACTTGATGTGCCGAACAGCCTAATTCTACTCCTATCACTTATAACCTTATGATCCTGAACCTCATTTGACTGTGACATTGAGTGAAATACTCAGAGAACACAGTGAGACCTGGAGGTAAATTGTGTGCGGTGCTGCATGCAAGCTGCCTCTGGTGGAATGGGAGGGAAGGAGATAGAATCTGGGAAGAGGGCGGCAAGTAAGCTGATCAAGCAAATCAGATATAACTTCTTTTCAATCTTATAACACAACCCCAGGAAAAGGCAAATTCAATATTTTTTGCTCCACTGAACTAAACATGAAAAGAAATGACGGCCCGTCCAACTGCAGAGGCTGAAATTACCCTGGCACCGAATGAATGGAGAGAATTGTGTTCATGTTCTCATTTGTGGTGATATACATTAGAAATGTTACAATAAACCACAGGAGTTGATGTGGGAAGCTTCCAGCATTGTCACTCATGCGTCGGGAGATATTTCAGCCCAGGAAACAATTTGTAAACTCAACCAGTTTTGACTTTTCTCAGAGATTTTCATTGAAGAGAAACCTAATGCGAAAGTAACACTAAACCTCAAATTCTTCGACAATGTTCCATTTTCTTTTTTTTAATGTCAGAGGTTATTTGTTAGTAAGGACTCTAAATGCTCAGGCCTAATCCTTTTTCTTTTATCTTTGCCAGGCACTGCGGATTTTTCCAGATTGCTGTTCCTGAAATTATTTACCACCAGTCTGATACAACGTCAAGCAGCAGAGAACACAAGAGATTATATAACCACTTTATGCTTTTCATGCTCGGAGATGTAAATTAATTTTGTATTTGGTTGACATGTGTTTATTTTTGCAGGTGGATCTGTAATGTTTCAATTACTTGTAGTGCTCTTGAATGCAGCCACTTCACATTGAAGCAAGCTCGCATAAGGACATCCTGTCACCATGATTTCTCAGAACAGTACAAAGTACAGCAATCTCTTCCATGAGCGGTCCCATTCCTTTCCAATTTCAAATCAGAGTTTTCCTCGTGCATGTCAAAAAAGGACACATCAGCACCAAAACGGCACAATGTTTTAACGTGTAAATATGACTTTGATTTTACCATTTAAGTTTAACAACAGCAAATTTAGCTGAGTTAAAACAACACTTTGTGTTCTATGGAGATGTATCTATCGCCAACAATTATATTCAGGAGGAATCTCTCAATATATCAGAGGGAGCATTAAGTGAGTGAGCTCTTTTCAATGTGAATCCAAAGATCCATCTGCACACTTGCCTGTCTGTACTGGTCTAGGTAAAATCAGGCTTAAAATCAGTGACTCCCTTAACTCAATCATTGCATTGCCACACCACTTGTGGGCCAGATAGGTGTTCAGCATTCTTCAGATCCAAAAGAATCTCTTGCTGGAGATTATGGAGAATACCCTCAACAGATTATGGTCCTGATGAAACTTGGTGACAGCTTTCATATTTAACTTAATCAGGGGAGCTCCTCAGCAAATAAAGCAGCCCACACCTTGCAAGCAGCAACGCCCATATAACATTCAAGCAGGGGTTGATAAATGATATATTGTAGCGGCACCTGCTGGTGCCTTGGGGTAGTCAAACCCTTGGATTGGCTGCCTGAGTCACGTGGGCGCGAGGAGCGTTATTCACGCGCTTTTGCCGAGTTCATTCATTGTAGCGCCACACTCGTGGATGCAACATCGTTTAATTGGCTGTCTAGTTGAATTAACTCACAGTCTCGACTCGTCAAACTGGTGACCCCGACGCGTCCAATCGTATTTTGGACGCCAAAAATGTAAGCCGTCGCCGGTCCCGATGCTCAGCAGAATGCCGTTGGCCTCAAGCTACCAGCGTTCTGGGCCGAGCAGCCACAGGTTTGGTTCACCCACGTGGAAGCGCAATTCCACCTGCGTAACATCATGGTGGACGACATCAAGCACTTCTATGTCGTCGGCGCGCTCACGCGGGACTGCCCTTCCTGCAAGAGCTGCCGGCACTCGCTAAATACCAAGGCCTCAAAGCCCTCCTTCTTCGCACGTTCGGGCTCAGCCGCAGAGACTGCGCCGCCTGCCTATTACACGTGGACAGGTTGGACGATTGCAAGCCGTCCACGCTCATGGCTGAAATGCTCGCCCTGATGGATGGCCACCGCCCGTGTCTGCTCTTTGAACAGACGTTCTTAGGGCAGATAACTGACGACATCCGCCTCATGCTCGCCGACCGGACACGACACCCATGCTGGTAAGCGAGGTCCGGTGCTCACGGCTGTTAATGGGAGTCCCGTTTGCACTTATGGCACGCGGTCCCTCTCGCTCTCTTTCGACTCCCGCACATATGAGTGGACGTTCATCGTCGCTGACATTGCACAGCCGCTCCTGGGTGCCGACTTCCTGCCGGCTTTCTCCCTCTTAGCCCATGTGCGGGGCAGGCGCATGATTCCGCAGTCGGCCTTCGGCCCCGCGGCCCTCGCCCCCACCCAGCCCGCAGCTCAGCGCCGTCGCCGAGGTCGATGACCCCAATGCCCCCCTCCTCACCAAGTTCCCTGAGCTCCTCACGCCCCGTTTCAACGCAGCAACCCCTACACACGGGGTCATACATCGCATCCCCACCGTGGGCCTTCTGATGCACACCCGGGTGCGCCGCCTTCCACCGGACAAGCTGCCCAGCGCACGGGAGGAGTTCCAGCTAATGGAGGATATGGGGATCGTCCGCCGCTCAGACAGCCCATGGGCATCCCCGCTGCACATGGTCCCCAAGGCATCAGGGGGGTGGAGACCATGTGGGGACTATTGGCATCTGAACGCCATGACAACCGCAGACCGCTACCCGGTGTCCCACATCCAAGACATTTCTGCCCACCTCAAGGGTGCTGCTTTCTTCTCGAAAGTTGACCTTGTCTGGGGCTATAATCAGATCCCCGGATGTCGTCCCCAAAACCACAACGATCACCCCATTCGGGTTGTTCGAGTGGCTGCGTATGCCTTTTGGATTAAACAACGACGCGCAGGCATTCCAAAGGCTTATGACAGGGTCAGGAGGGGTCTGCTGTTTGTGTTCATCTACCTCGATGATATCCTGGTAGCAAGCCCCACCCAGTATGAGCACATCGTGCGTGCACCTGCGGACCTTTTTCCAGCACCTCCTCGACCACGGCCTCATAATCAACCCCGCCAGGTGCCAGACTTGGCCTCCGTTCCATCACCTTTCTGGGGCTCAGCATCACACCTCAAGGTGCTGCCCCACTACTCTCAAAGGTGGAGGCCATTCGGCAGTTTCCCCGGCCACGCACGGTAAAGGAGTTGCAGGAATTTGTCGGCGCTTCGTGCCGGCAGCTGCCAACATCATGCGCCCCCTTTTCCAGTGCCTCGCGGGCAAGGCACGGGAGCTCGAATGGTCCTCGGAGGCGGACGCGGCATTCGAGGGTGCCAAGGCGGCCCTGGCCAACGCAACCATGTTGGTCCACCCGCGGGCCTCAGCCTCAACAGCCCTCGCTGTGGACGCCTCGGTCTCGACTGTGGCGGCGACCTGGAGCTGGCAGCCGCTGGCCTTTTTCAGCCGTCAGCTGCGAGCTCCCGAGCGCAACTACAGCACTTGCGACAGAGAGCTCCTGGCGTTGTACCTGGCCATCAGGCACTTCCGCTATTTTCTCGAAGGTCGCATTTTCACTGCCTTCACTGACCACAAACCCCTTACCTTTGCCTTGGGTAAAGTCTCCGACCCATGGTCCGCCCGCCAGCAGCGACACCTTGCTTACATCTGAGTTCAGCACGTCGCGGGCAAGCTCAACACAGTCGCTGACGCTCTGTTCCGCCCCGCCCTCCCTCCATTTCGGCCGTAGACCGTGGTGTGGACTACAACGAGCTGGCTGTGGCTCAGCGTGCGGACGCTAGGATGGTGGACTATCGCACTGCTGTTTCTGGCCTCCAGTTGGCCGATGTCCCGTGTGGTCCTCTGCAATATCTCCATGGGTCGCCCTCGCCCCATCAGTTGGCGTCGCCGGATCTTTGACTCCATTCACAGTGTGGCCCACCCGTCGATACGGGCGAACTCTGTGTTTGACACGGTCTCCGCAAGCAGGTGGCAGCCTGGGCCTGTGCCTGCCTCCCCTGTCAGATGTCCAAGGTCCAGCCGCACGTGCGGCCTCCGGGACAGCATTTCAACGTCCCCGTGGGCTGGTTCCAACTTATCCACGTTGACCTGGTGGGCCCGTTGCCAACATCCCGCGGCGCCACTCATTTACTCACCGCCGTGGACAGTTTCACAAGGTGGCTGGAGGCTATCCCGCTCTCGGACATCTCCACCGCAGCCTGCGCTCGGGCCCTGGTGGCCAACGGAATTGCCCGGTTCTGGGTCCCGTCGGATATCCCCAGTGCTCTGGGGGCCCAATTCACTTCCACCTTATGGTCTTCCCCCACACAGCTCTACGGGGCGCGGTTACACCACACCACCGCCTACCACCCACAGGCCAACGGGCTCATTGAACGTTTTCATCGCCACCTCAAGTCGCCGTTGAAGGCTCGGCACGCGGGTCCTGACTGGGTGGATCAGTTACCGTGGGCGCTACTTGGGATCCTCACTGTCCCCAAAGAGGACTTGGCAGCATCCTCCGCCGAGCTGCTGTCCGTGGTCGGGTGGACTCTGCTCCGGCATTGCTGGCGACCCTCCGGTAGCGGGTGAGCGGGCTAGCTCCAGTTCCCACTTCGCGGCACGGTTTGCCGGCGGTGCATGTTCCGTCGGTCCTGCAGCATTGTGCCTATGTTTCCGTTTGCAGGGACGCTCACAGATCCCCCTTGCAGCGAGTCAGTGAGGGCCTGTTCCAGGTGTTGCGGTCTGACGTCGGCACCTTCACCTTGGACATGGGAGGCCGGGAAGAGTTTGTCTCCGTCGGCCGACTCAAGCCTGCCCACTTCGATGTGGACAGCCTGGTGGTGGTCGCGCTGCCCCAACGTAGAGGTCGTCCGTCGTCCGATCCAGCTGCACCAGCCTGTTTCCCTCGACCCGGTTGTGCCTGTTCCTTCCGTCCCGTTGCGGTCACCTGGTCCTGTTCGGTGAGTCCCCCTTGTTACGCCCGCCCCCTTACGGTTCCCTGGCCCTGTTCGGCCTGTTCTTCTTGTTACACCCGCCCCGCCTCCGCAGACCACGCGTTCTGGTCGCTGTGTCCGGGTCCCTGCACGGTTCCGTACCTCAGGTTCTGGGGGGGGTCCTGGAGCAGCATCTGCTGGTTCCTTGGGGTAGTCAAACCGTCGGATTGGCTGCCCCAGTCACGTGGGCGCGGGGAGCATAATTTGCATGCTTTTGCCGAGTTCATTCATTCTAGCGTCACACTCGTGGATGCAACATCGCTTAATTGGCTCTCATCGACTCGTGTTTATTCACTGTTTTACCATTCATAATAAAGCTTGTTAAATTAACTCACAGTCTCAACTCACCAAAGTGTCAAATTCACAGCGGAAAAGTACCTGAAAATACCTGTTGACAACTTATTAGAATAAAACAGAGCAAAACAAAGCAACATCACAAACCCCAGAGCAACAACTCCCATTCAAAGGTCAGAGGTCAGATATGATATGCTGAGACTCGCCTCCTGACATGACAAATTATTTTTTCATGTACAAGGCACAGGTCAGGAATGTGATGGGATACACTCCATTTGCAGCTACAACAACACTAGTGTGACAATATCCCTGTAATTTATGCATATGAGCTGTGTTCATTCTCGCACGTGCTCAGTAAATCAGTCAGTGACCTTTGACTTGGAAGTAAATCATTCCTGTTTTAGACTCCAACATGAGTGTGTGTGTAGCCATCTTTCTCTGTACATTATGTACCAGTTTACTTATTTTATAAGCAGACAGATATCAAAACATGGTGGCAGTGGTGAAAGTGAACATTTATGAATCAAATAATGTAGATATCTATGATAATTAGAAAAAATGCTTTGAAAAGCTTTCAGGAATCAATGTTGCAACGCTCAGCGACCGGACTGACTGCATGCATGAGTGAATGCAGGTCAGTGAACACACAAAGCTGAGACGCTGTGTGTAAATCAGCGCTGTGGGAGTCGAAGTTTAAAACAACGTGCTGTGAGAGTCTGCTTAAAGATAAAATAAGCCGGTAAGAGCGAGGGAATACTCTGATATTTCTAAATGGCGTAGATCAGTCCATCTTTCCACGTGGCTCCACCACCCAATGTAAAGCTCAAAGAGAATAGGATGGAAGAATGGAAAATGTGTAAACAAATGTATGAAAATTATGCAGTGATAACAGAATCAAAAAGCAGTATTCCTGCATACTGTTGGACCTGAGGGCGTGCAAATCTACGATACCCTGACGTTCGAGACGGTAGCAGATGAAACAGATGTGAAAGTCATCATTGACAAGATGTCTACCATCATCATAGGAGAGACGAATGAAACCTATGAAAGATTCGTTTTCAATAAACGAGACCAGAAATCAGGGGAAAGCATTGAATTGTGTGTTGTAGAGCTGAAGGAGCTTGCTAAAACATGCAACTTCTGTGAGTGCCTGAGAGAAAGCCTTGTTCGAGATCGCATCATCATTGGTATTGCAGACCGGTCAACTAGGAGGACACTACTTCAATAGAGGAATCTGACACTGCAGGGGACTGTGGACACAAGTAGATCCTCGCGGTAACAGCGGCAAGAATGCAGGTCATCGGCGAAGAGCCGACAATACACAAGGTGGAATGATTCAAACTAAGGGCAAAGATGGTTGATTTTCCTTCGCAGAGGAAGAATCAGGGACCAGTAATGTGCGAGTTCTGCGCAAGGACGCACAAGTGTAGGCACGCATGGAAATTTCTATTAAAACATGGGGGAGACCGGGGGTACACAATTTCTTGGCGGCCGCGCGCGCATGTGCACACTCACACTTACATGTGAGGCTTCAGAGGCTTCAGCCGTGGGTCCTGTGGGGACCCACTGTCAAAATAAACTTAAGCGAGAGAGGTGGTGGAGCGAGCACTCGGTCTGTTCAGCGTCAAGGGTGATATCCTCACCAGACAAGACTCGCTACAGACAGCACCCGGAGTCAAGACCTAAACCTGTGTTCCTGGCGCTGTGAAGCAGCAGCAACACGCGGGCCGAGTGGCCGCTCTCACTCTCTCTCTCTCTGTACCTGCCAGCAGGCGCAGCAGACCCTCCGCCTTCCAGATAGAGAACTGCATCCCTGGCGGTGATCCGGCCCCGGTTCCCTCTGCTCATCGGGCGGCAACTCCACGCTGTAACGAATCACCCTCGAGTCAAGCGGCGCGTTGGGCTGGAGGAGAGAGCGAGATGCATGCGAGGCTTCAGCCGTGGGCTTGAATTGGCCCGTTCACGGGTTCTTTCATCGGCCGGCGGAGACTTCAACATCGGGAGCCTCAAGGCAGCAGTTTGATTTTAAGCCGCGACTGGTGCTGAAAGGCCCCGCGAACGGGCCAATTCAGCCCTTAGAAAGCGGCTGATAAAGTCCGGATGACAAAACATGGGGGGGATTGTCCCCGCGTCTCAAAGCATGGGGGGGACGTGTTCCCCCTGTACCCCCCCAGGATTTCCGCCCCTGTAGGAAGAAGGAATGCCCAGCGTATGGGAAGGACTGCAACAGATGCGGACGACAAAACCACTTTGCCTGCTGCTGCAAGCAGAGGAAGGAGAGCATGCAGAAACGGGGTCTGCACAAGCTCGTAGAGACATCTGACACAGCGTCCATTTCTCATCACGGTTCGCTACGAGAACTTCAAGAGCCTGAATGCTGTTAGCGAGGCCGGCTCATTACTCAAGAAATACAAAGATGTCTTTGACGATGAAAGACCTGGGAGACTGCCTGGCATCAAGGATGTGACTTCATCACAGTGTTCTGCAAAGCCGGAACCTGTAGCCGTGAAAGAAAAGGTCATGAATGGTCTCATGAAGCTGGTCGAGCGGAACATATTGACTAAAGCCGAAGAACCAACTGAATGGTGTCGCAGGCTGGTCGTTGCGGAGAAAAAGGACAGCACAGAGTTGAGGTTCTGCATAGATCCTAAATCCTCAACGGAGTCTTGAAAAGGGAAAGCCACAGACTACCAGTCATAGAGGATGTACTCCCTGAGCTGTCCAAGGCGAAGATTTTCTCCAAATTTGATCTGAAGTCAGGATATCTCCACTGCGAACTAGATGAGGAGAGCAGTTTCCTAACAACAATAAACACACCCTTTTGGGAGATATCGCTGGAAGAGGTTACCATTTGGACTGAACGTAAGTGCAGAGATCTTCCAGAAGAAGCTACAACAAGCCCTAGAAGGATTAAAGGGAGTGGAATGTGTTGCAGATGACATCATCCTATTCAGAGTGGGGGACACCAGAGAAGATGCAGAAAGAAATCACGATGCAAGACTGCAAGATCTTCTTCAGCGATGCAGAAACAGAGGCATCAAAGCTGAACCGGAAGAAGTCGGTTGTGAAAACTACGTGTATCACATTTATAAACATATAATTACAGATTGTGGCCTGAAACCGGATCCGAAGAAGATCCAAGATCCAACCCTACCAATCCAACAGAAATCCAAAGATTACAAGGCAGTGTAAACTACTTGGCTAGATTCCTTCCAAGGTTGTCGGACACATTCAAGCCTTTGAGGAGATTGACCCGCAAAGACGTAGAGTGGGAATGGTCATCAGAACATGACATGACAATGTCAAAGATCAAGGAGCTGTTGACAACGACACCTATCCTGGCATACTACACACCAGACAAACAGCTGACCATACAATGTGATGCAAGCAAGGCAGGTCTAGGTGCAACACTTATGGAGAAGGGCCAACTACTGTCCTATGTTTGTCGAGCATTGATGCCAAGCAAGCAGGGATATGCTCAGATTGAAAAGGAGGCATCAACGAGCGCTTCCATCAGTACACCTATGGACAGAGAGTGATCGTTGACAGTGACCACAAGCCATTGGAAGTCATTGTCAAAAAGCCTCTGCATAGAGCACCAAGACGTCTCCATGATGACAAGGATGCTACACTACGACATCGAGCTCCAATGGGTAAAGGGAAAAGACATGCATCTAGCAGATATGCTCTCCTGAGCATAGCTCCCTGACACCACAGGATCAACCAGATTCATTGATGTCAATGTAGTTGAGTCTTTGAGCATGGGAGAGGACAAGGTCAAACTCGTCCAGGTCCACACCAGGTAAGACGAAACAGTTAAGAGATAATCCAAAATGGATGGCCAGATCACAAGGCAGAAGTTCCAGAGGCAGCACAACCGTACTTCAACGTCAGAGACGAGTTGAGTGTGCAAGACGGCCTAGTATTCAGAGGAGAGAGAGTTGTAATCCCTGTCACCCTACGTAGATATATGAAGGAGACACTCCACACCTCTCACCTGGGAAGGAACCCTCAGACGTGCTGGAGAATGTGTTTTCTGGCCCGGAATGAACTCTGATGTGAAACAGTTCATTTCAAACTGAAGCCTGCAGGACGAACGAACAACAGAATCAGAATAAAACTCTGATGCCCCATGACCTCCCTGATCAACCATGTGCAAAACCGATATGTTTGAACTTGAGGGAAAGCACTATTTAATCACAGTGGACTATCTATCTAATTTCTGGGAAATGGACAGACTGTATGACCTGAGCAGCAGGACAATCATTGTAAAACTCAAGAGCCACTTTGCAAGATATGGAATTCCCAGCACTGTGGTAATCGACAACGGGTCACAGTTCTCATCAGAGCAGTTCGCCAAATTTGCCAGGAAATGGGCATTTGACCACTACGCAATTTCTCCAAGACATAGCCAAGCTAACGGAAAGGTGGAATTGGCAGTCAAGGCAGCTAAGCGAGTGCTGAAGAAAACGAATCACTCCAAGACAGATGTTTACTTGGCAATACTGGAATTGTGCAACACCCCTGCGCAAGGATTGAACAGTGGTCCTGCACAAAAGCTACATGGAAGGAGAACAAGAACGACACTTCCAACTACATCAAACCTCCTCAAACCACGTGGTGCTGACATACTCACAGAAGAGAGGAAAAAGATGAAGAATTTGCAAGGAAAACAGTCAAATATCTACAACCGACATGCCAAGGATCTGCCAATCCTGGAAGAAGGTGATGTCGTAAGACTCAAACCCTAAAAACTAGGAGACACCAAATGGCAGAGAGCAACAGTTCAGAGATGACTGGATGAGAGATCATACGAAGTCGAGACAGTCAGGACTTCTAACCCGGCATAACCGAGTGGATCTGAAGAAGACCGGAGAACTACCTCCACACATAACTCCAGAGAAACCACTAGACGTGGAGAAGACCGGGACACCTTTGCAACCTCAGCTGACATGGAAAAGACCAACACAACATGCATCACTGGAAAAAGATGCAACTCGTGAAACTCTTAACACAGAGAAATCTAAACAAAAACAAAGTGACACAAGAGAAGACACTAGAAGTGATGCACAGAATGTACACACGGAAAAGAAAGACATTTCTGAAAGAAACACCATCACAAAGACTAGGGCAGGTAGACCTGTCAGACCGCCGGAAAGGTACGGTGAGTATGTCATGAAGTAATGTGTTTTGCTGCGATGGACCTCCTTGCTTATGAGAAGAAAGCACGTGAGCATTAGTTTATGTTATCGAAATGTCACAAGTGTGACTATGATTGAAATTGTGAAATAAGACAGAACAGTTGCTTTACTCTGTTAAGTTCAACCATATCACTACGGTGTAATATTATGAAAAGTTTTTAAGTTCACTTTGTTTTGGGATCATCGGAAATATAATCCCAAAATGTCAAAAAGGAAAGGATGTGACAATATCCCTGTAATTTATGCATATGAGCTGTGCTCATTCTCGCACATGCTCAGTAAATCAGTCAGTGACCTTTGACTTGGAAATAAATCATTCCGGTTTTAGACTCCAACATGAGTGTGTGTGTAGCCATCTTTCTCTGTACATTGTGTACTAGTTTACTTATTGTATAAGCAGACAGATATCAAAACAACTAGTCTGAAGAAGGGACTCGACCCAAAACGTCACCCATTCCTTCTTTCCAGAGATGCTGAGTTACTCCAGCATTTTGTGTCTATCTTTGGTTGAAACCAGCATCTGCAGTTCCTTCCTACTCAAGACGGTCCACTGTGTCTGTAGCGTTGAGGTTCTTGAGTGGCGTTGTAGACAAAACAGCCCACTTGATTGGGAACTAATCTACCCCATCTAAACTTTCAGTCCACTGTACCACAGGCACACATGGCTGCATCATACACTGTCCATAAAATGCCTTGCCTGCTCTTGCCTTAGTAGCTGCTGAATCCTCAGCCCTACACCACACTGACTTCCATTGACAGGACAAAAAGCCTGGTTTGGTCCTGCATCAAAAATTGCATTTTTAGATTGTCAGTCTCTGGCTCGAAAGCATTTAAAAAATATTAAATCTGCTGTAAACAATTTTAAGAATATCAATATCATTGAACATCTTTTAAAAATATAAAAGTCAATAGAATTCATTAAAATCACATGAAAACACTAATGTTAAAATACATTAATAAGTAAAACAGAGCAACCTGCCCTCTCCCTGACATTATCCAGGGCAGGGATTCCCACTCATATGTATGTAGTCTCTCTTTCTACAGCAGGACTGGCTGGCTGAGGATGGGATGGGCCTTGTCAGAGTGGCTGGGCTCCACCATCATTCACATGGAGTGAAGTCCAGCAACAAAACACAGTGACAGATGAGCTGCAGATGGTGCAGTGGGCGCCAGACCTACAGCAGGTGTTTATAATACCAAGATTCACATACCTGGGGACAGCTCTACACCAGCTCTGCATTGTGGGTCACAACCAACATGATCAATACACTCTTTAGTTTAGTTTAGTTTAGAGATACAGTGCGGAAACAGGCCCCTTGGCCCTCTGGGTCCGCGTTGACCACCACTAACACTGTCCTACACACCAGGGGCAATTTACAATTTTGGCCAAGCCAATTAGTCTACAAATGTCTGGAGTGTGGGAGGAAACCGGAGCTCCCGGAGAAAATCAACACAGGTCACCGGGAGAACGTACAAACTCCGTACAGACAGTACCTGCAGTCAGGATTGAACCCGGGGTCCCTGACGCTGTAAGTCAGCAACTCTACTGCTGCGCCACTCTGCAGTGTGGAAAATATGTATTTTTCTTCTCTCCTGTCCCGCCCCCTCTTTCCTGATCCCAGTCTCCACCTATTCTTCCACCATGCCACCCCTCTATATCCACCAACCCCCCTGTACAATTCCACCTATATCCCTCCCTCTGGCTTTATATTTCACTCCTCTTCTCTCGTTATCGACATCCTTTTGTCCTCTTCTTGTCTCTTTTAGTCCCCTTTTTGTCACCCTTTGTCTTCCTTTGTCATTTTTATCTCTAGCCTTTGTCAACCCATATGCCAAAGACCTCCCTAGCCAATATCCATCCACCTGCAGCATTTTAAACCTGGAAAACTGGGAAATCGTTGGCACCGATTTCACTCCCAATGGCAGCATGATTCACTCACATGGTCATGTGTACATGCTAACTCTCAGATAGGTCTGTTCCTTTTAAGTATTATCAACCATGCATAGGCAGGTAACAGCTGCAATTTGGTCCATCACTTTGTCCCTGCTAGTTCTGAATGGAGATCCATTGAGGTTGGGAGCAAACACGCCAAATGTACGTCCAAAAGCTAACTGGAAACCGAGGAGAGAGATCGTTCAGGATTCTCAAGAAAGTACCGGCACAATAATGACCACAATTGCAAGCAAGACACGAGTACATGGTCGAGGTTGTTCGTCCGTAGTCCTTTCACATACCTAGTACAAATTGAGGCAAAAATAGATATGTGCAGGTAGGCCAAATGGTATCTGCACTGGATGCAATAGAGATCAATTCTCAAAACAGAGAACTTTGCAGATGTAGACTTAGAACATAGAAACATAGAAAATAGGTGCAGCACTGCACTTCTGGCATAGAGAAACAGCTGCAAGACAACCATAACCAAGGTGAGATATTGCCAGCAGAACCAGTGTAAATACGCTCTTCTAAAGCTTACCCCCCTTGTCTAGTTCAGTAAAAACCATTGACTCAAGCACTGGACCAACTAAACTTTATTTTTAGAATGAACAGCAAATTCCCCAATACGATACCGCAGGTTCAATCCTTTTCTCTGCCTGGTCAAGCCCTTTAGCCTTGTGCAAACAGACACACTCCAAAAGGTTACGCAGTCCCAAGCGTCCAGAAGATTGACCGATCTAAGATGGAGCCACCTTTTATAGGACCATGAACCTTGAGGGGCCGAACTAAGGGGTGGTCTCTTTACAGTCCAATCAAACATATTAATTACATCAATACATTATTGACAGTTCCCCAAACCAATTACAAAGTCTTCCATACAATGTTTCTTGCAGAAGCCTCTGCAAGGAAGCTGACCAACTGAATAATGCAACATTTACCCTGGAACTCAAAACAATCCTGCCAGGGCTTAACACTTTGGTCAAGCAATAAACAGCAGGGTTAACTGTGTTAACGAAGAAACTGCAGATGCTGGAGAATCGAGGGTTACACAAAAAGCTGGAGAAACTCAGCGGGTGCAGCAGCATCTAAGGAGCGAAGGAGATAGGCGACGTTTCGGGTCGAGACCCTTCTTCAGACGGGTTAACTGTCTTGCAACATTATTTACATTATCTCTCTCCCCCACCCTAGTCGCGCTAGCTTCTCATTTTCACACCACAAACTGCTTACAATGGCTTGTTCCCTTTATCAACGATACTTTTTTGCATATCTTTCATTCATTGTTCTTTATCTCTCCACATCACCGTCTATATCTCTTGTTTCCCTGATCCCTGACCAGTCTGAAGAAGGGTCTCGACCCGAAACGTCGCCCATCTCCTTCGCTCCTTAGATGCTGCTGCACCCGCTGAGTTTCTCCAGCCTTTTGTGTACCCTTACATTATTTACAATTCTTTTGCAGCAATCCAATCAAATTCATGCATTTACAATACTTTGAAGGTCCTCTGCAAGGATCTAATTCATACTGACAATTGAAGAGATACTTATACATTGCTTATCTGCAACATTGATCTGAGACCTAGACTTCCTGGCACCACCCAGCAGCTTGTGGTTCTTCTGCAGAATTGACCAGCGGGCCTTGTGAATGCATGGATTCTGTACTTTATTTTGGCCCTATTTTGGCTCTATTTTGGCCAGGATTTACACCAGCACGCCCAATAAAATCAAGAACATCGTAGTGACTGAAGAAATCTGTTAATAATGTACATTTGTAACAGGTCTCTTTAGGCGGATGCGGCAAGTAGAGATGGAGATGAGGTGGGGGATAACAACACCTTTAAGAGAGGGAAACTAGCGGTGCATTTACCAGTCTTACACTATGCCAAAGATAGACACAAAAAGTTGGAGTAACTCAGCGGGACAGGCAGCATCTCTGGAGAGAAGGAATGGGTGACGTTTTGGGTCGAGATCTTTCTTTATACTGGTTAGGGATAAAGGAAATGAGAGATATCGATGGTGATGTGGAGGGATTAAAAAACAATGAATGAAAGATAAGCAAAAAAGTAACGATAAAAAAAGGAAACAGGCCATTGTAAGCTTTTTGTAGGGTGTAAATGAGAAGCTAGTGTGACTTAGGTGTGTACAGATATATTGGCATATTGGAGTGTGGAGAGAGGGAATGCTGGGGCTACCTGAAGTGAGAGAAATCAATATTCATACCACTGGGCTGTAAGCTGTCCAAGAGAAAAATGAGATGCTGTTCCTCCAATTTGCGTTTAGCCTCATTCTGACAATGGAGGAGACCGAGGACAGAAAGGTCTGTGTGGGAATGGGAAGGAGAATTAAAGTGTCCAGTAACCGGGAGATCAGGTTGGTTCACGCGGGCTGAGCGCAAATGTTCCGCGAAACGGTCGCCCAGTCTGTGTTTGGTCTCGCCGATGTTTAAGAGTCCACATCTTGAACAATGGATACAGTAGATGAGGTTGGAGGAAGTTCAAGTGAACCTCTGCCTAACATGAAAGGACTGTCGAGGTCCCTGGACAGTCGAGGGAGGAGGTATAGCAACAGGTGTTGCATCTTCTGCGGTTGCATGGAGGAGGTGGTTTGGGGAGGAGGTGGTTTGGGTGGGAAGGGATGCATTAACCAGGAAGTTGCAGAGGGAACGATCTCTGCGGAAGGAGGAAAGGTGTGGAGATGGGAAAATGTGGCTAGTGGTGGGATCCCTTTGGAGGTGGTGGAAATTTTGGAGGATTATGTGTTGTATGCGACGGCTGATGGAGTGGAAGGTAAGGACTAGGAGGACTTTGTCTCTGTTGCGACTAGGAGGAGAAGGAGCAAAGGCAAAGCTGTGGGTTACCAAGGAGACATGAGTGAGGGCCTCATCTATGATGGGAGAGTGGAACCCATGTTCCCTAAAGAATGAGGACATCTTGGATGAATTGGTATGGAAGACCTCATCTTGGGCGTAGATGCGGCATAGACGGAGGAATAAGAAGTAGGGGTTAGAGTCTTTGCAGGAAGCAGGGTGGGAAGAAGTGAAGTCGAGATAGTTATGGGAGTCAATATGCCAATATATCTGTACAACACATACAGCATTACAGTTCCTTGTGGGCACATGGTGTAAGTGAATCAGTTTCTTATTAAACTATGGCTGATTATTTGAATTATTCTGGTAGTTTGAATGCATTCCAGGTGTGGGAGATTGCAACCTTCACATGGTCCGCCCTGTTTCGACGAATGCAATCAACCTCGTGCGCACAACCAAATAAGATCAAGTAGAACAAGTTATCCTTCAACTTTAGGCTGCGCATGCCATACGCAAGAAGAAGAATACATTCCAGAGGTGTGCGGCAAGACAATTAAAGGAACACCCAGTACACAAAGAAGTAGGTCCAGACACTTAATTAAGCCATCATATGACAAATGAGGGGTTTGCATAGATAACAATCAATTGTTAATGCCCAATATAGTTACTTAACTGGTGTTTAAGATGAGCATTTCTTTAATTAACTTTGTTCCTAATTTCATCAACCATCCCAGTCAGCCTCCCATCCATTAAAAACTCCCAAGTTGTTCAAAAGATAGCGGTCAGTATTCTCAAGTTTGATGGTCTAAATCACCTTGACATTCCTTCAAATGTCATTGTTAAAATTATCATCTCCCTTTTATAGGGTTACACAAAAGGCTGGAGAAACTCAGCGGGTGCAGCAGCATCTAAGGAGCGAAGGAGATAGGCGACGTTTCGGGTCAAGACCCTTCTTCAGACCCTTCTTCAGGTTTATAAACACAATACCTCTTCTTCTGCTTCTTCTTGCGTATGGCGTGGCAGCCTAAAGTTGTAGGACAACTGATTCTATTTGATCTTATTTGATTGTGCACACTGGGTTGATTGCATTCGTCGAAACAGGGCGGACCACGTGAAGGTTGCAATCTTCCACCCCAACACAATACTTAATAGATAATATAATAAACAAACATATAGGAATGTGCAATAAATCATTTTTTAAATCCCCAAGCCTCCAGGTCCCTAGTGCAATGAAGGCAGCTCATCATTTAGAGTTTAGTTGGAGCTCATGGCATTCAATAGCCTGGTGGTAGTTGGGAAGAAGTTGTTCCTGAACCTTTACAGTTACAGTTTTCAGGCTCCGTTATCTTCTTCCTGATGGCCCTGATGGGACCCTGATGATGCTGGCTGCCATTCTGAGGCAGCACCTCTTGTAGATCCCTTCAATTCAATTCAATTCAATTCAATTCAAATTTAATGTCATTGCACAGATACAAGTATGGGTACAACGAAATGCAGTTTACTGTCAGTACGTAGTGATAGCAATGTTTAGATAAATACAGATAAATAAATACAGATGTGGGAATCTATCGGCGGGACTCCGAGTTCAGCAGTGCGATGGTGTTATTGTAGAAGCTACTCCTCATCCTGCTGGTGCGGGACCTGAGGCTCCTGTACCGCCTCCCCGATGGTAGGAGGGCAAACAGTCCATGGTTAGGGTGGGAGGGGTCCTTGATGATCTTCCCAGCCCGTCTCAGACACCGTTTTTTGGTGGAGGGCATCCAAAGCAGGGAGCGGGGCACCGATGATGTGCTGGGCGGTTTTTCACCACCCGTTGTAGTGCCTTCCTGTCTACTACGGTGCAACTGCTGTACCATACCGTAAAGCAGGTGGTCAGGATGCTTTCGATGGTACAGCGGTAGAAGTTGGTCAGGATCAGGGGGGACAGGTGGGCTTTTTTGAGCCTCCTCAGGAAGTAAAGGCGCTGCTGTGCCTTTTTGACCAGCTTGGAGGTGTTGAGGGACCAGGACAGATCCTCCGAGATGTGTACCCCGAGGAATTTGTAGTTGGAGACCCGCTCCACCTCAGTCCCGTTTATATGGATGGGGGTGTGTCTGCCCCCTCTGTTCTTCCTGAAGTCGACAATAATCTCCTTCGTCTTTTGGGAGTTGAGGACGAGGTTGTTATTGGCACACCAGGTTGTGAGGGATAAAGTGATTAAACCCCATTAAAGTAAGGAGTTTTAAAGAGAATTCGAACTGAGAGGGGCTGGAGAGAGGATTCTGACACAGCTGTGTCTGAAGGTTGCCAGACCCATCCTTGAGTCCTTGAGTAAGAAGTAATAGCATTGTATAGCAGTAGAAGGGAGTGATGTAGAGAGATCCATATCAGTGGAAGGGAGTGATAGATGGGACCCTTGTCACTATAGCTTAGCTTTAGTACTGATATAGGAGAACTGAGAGGGTTCACTAGGAGGTGAGTAAAACTAGGGTAGGTCATGAGCAACTGAGCATGCTTAATAGAATAAATGAATATTACAACACACCCCTGGTCAAGAAATTGCTCATTACCATGAACATGTTTGAACATGCAATGTATGATACGGGAGGTGCGAGGGGATGTACGGTGGGATGTACCTACAGATTGTGCACCTCCGACCCTGATTGGAGAAGGGTCCGGAGGGGAGGTTGAATGTAAGATTCTGTGTATAAAGGGGGATGACTTCTTTGGCTTCGGGGTGTCTCGATTTGGAGAGGCACCCGGGTCTGCTGCAGAGTCGAGAGGAATAAAGAACTCTTGCTTCCAAGATTTAGTCTTTGAGCATTAATTGTGAGCACAAAGCGCATCTCACCAGGTGGTCAGGTGCTGGACCTCCTCCCTGTAGGCTGACTCGTCGTTATCGCTGATCAGTCCTACCACCGTGGTGTCGTCGGCAAATTTTATGATGGCGTTGGAGCTAAACTTAGGGATGCAGTCATGGGTGAAGAGAGAGTGGAGGAGAGGACTGAGCACACAGCCCTGTGGCACGCCAGTGTTCAGTGTTATAGTGGAGGAGGTGAGGTTGTTGATCCTAACAGACTGAGGTCTGTTAGTGAGGAAATCCAGTGTCCAATTGCAGAGGGAAGTGGAGATGCCAAGACCGCTGAGTTTGGTGATCAAGCTAGCGGGTATGACAGTATTAAAGGCGGAACTGAAGTCGATGAACAGCAGCCTGATGTAGGTGTTATTTGCTGTCCAGGTGGGTCAGGGCAGAGTGTAGGGCCGCCGATATGGCGTCTTCTGTTGACCTATTGGTCCGGTAGGCAAACTGATGGGGGTCCAGTGTGGGGGGGAGGCTGGCTTTGAGGTGAGCCAAGATCAGCCGCTCGAAGCACTTGGCGATGACAGGGGTGAGTGCCACTGGCCGGAAATCGTTGAGACTCCCTGTCGCTGATTGTTTGGGCACTGGCACAATGGTAGATGTCTTGAGGCAAGTGGGGACGACACCCTGGGCCAGTGACAGATTGAAGATGTCAGTGAGGACCAGGGATAGTTGTCCAGCGCATGCCCTGAGCACCCGCCCGGGGATGCCATCGGGGCCGGCAGCTTTGTGCTCATTCACCTTGCTCAGTGCATCTTGTACAGCAGAGGCGGAGAGACTGAGGGGTTGTTCATGCGGGGGTGGAGCAACTTTGATGGCTGGAGTTTTGTTGTCCCGGTCGAAGCGGGCGTAGAAATAGTTGTGGAGGTCAGTACCCGTGATGGACTGGGAATTGTCCACCACTTTTTACTATCTCCTTCATTCTTGTGCGTTCGAGTTGCTGAACCAGCCAGGCCATGATGCAACCAGTCAATATGCTCTCTACCGTACACATGTAGAAATTCAAGAGAGTTTTCATCGGCAGACAGTACCTCCTCAATCTTTGAAGGAAGTAGAGGCATTGATAGGCATTCTTTATGATTGTCCATTCTGATTTGCTCCAAAGATCTTATTCTGTTGTTATGTGCATTTTTTCTCGGCTCAGCTGCCATTGGGTGTAACGTTTTCAGCTGCATCGGTCATATTTACTAAAAATCATCATATTCAATAACTGCATAATTCCAATTTTTAAACAAAGCACCCAGTCACCAATCCCAACTCTTCAAATTCAGTTGCTTGGTCATTCATTTATTGCTTTCATTTACATTTTGTCTCCTCGTCCACTTTGAATTCTCCAAAATCCTCTGGACAATTTTTATACTAAAGATGCTTTTTAGGCACATTGCTTTTCTGTGATGTATTTCAGTAATGCGCTTTTTTTCACAATTAATTCTTATTGCCAGCCTGAGGCAAATTTTAAGAAGTGTTAAATTGAATATTCGTGCAAATTATCTTATAAGCGATAAGACATAAGACACTCACATTTATATTTTTGCCGTCAAAATGCCTCAAAACACTATAATCAATGAAAAGTATTTTAAGTTTGTTTACTGTTATATTGCAATTAATGTTCAAGCCAATTTGCAAAGGAAATTTGTAGTGTATACAGTATCTATATAAATACTTTTCAGAACTATGTCTACCATGAGGGTATAACATTGATACATTATTGTCTATGCCAATGCAGTTAATTGGATGCTGTTTACCATTGAAAAGGATGTTTGGCTAGAAGCTTTATCCCAATTTGACTTGCTAAATTTAGGAAAGAAGCCAGAAATTTCTCAGAGACACTAGTGAAATAAATGATCAGATCGGATAATGATGGCAGGACATCAGGAGGAATTCTTCTTTGAACAATGTTGTGGGATATTTAACTTCCATGTGCGAAGGCAGGTGAGGGTAGTCAAAAATCTGATCTTAGAGATTGCAGCCCAAATGGTTCAGCCCTGTAATGGTTCAGTTCTGCACTGAATTGCCAGCCTAGTTTATATCTGTTGGACTTGTTGTCCACAACCTCGACAATCAGAGATGAAAGTGCAATGATTGAACCAAGGCTGTCTAGCAAAGTGGTATTATTAGTAATCAGTTTGATCATTGAAATGATTAGGTGTAGTCAGGCTAGGAATTCATTTTGTAAAGGCCCGTAATATACAAACGTGATCATAGAATAAATAGTTTCTTTATTGTCATTGTAACATGAACCATGTACAACAACATTTAAAAAATGTCAGCCCGTCAGTGCACCATTCAAACATTTCTAAAAGCTAACGATACATACAAGGTAAAATATTAAAAAAGATAAACAACTAAAATAAATGTGAAAAAAGCACGCATAAACACCCAACCCTACATCCTGTCAATTTCACAGTGTACCAACCACAGTCCCTTAGTCCCTGCGTTCCTTGGCGTTCCTTAAGTCCTTAAGTTTGTCCTTGTCCTTGTAGATCTGTACCGTCTGCCTGACGGCAACAGTTCAAACAGGGAGTGTCCGGGGTGGGAAATGTCCTTTATAATATTCTGGGATCATTCTGCACTCACTGGTTTGAAAAAGAAATTTAACCCATGACCTTTCATCTACTGTTGGGAATTTGATTATTTAAACTTCAGAGACCCATCTGTCTTCAGACAGAAGGATCCTCTTGAATGAATGAATGAATGAATAAGTTTATTGGCCAAGTATTCACATACAAGGAATTTGCCGGTGCTCCGCCCGCAAGTGACGACATGACATTAGGAATGACACTTAAAACATTAAACATTAATAATAAAACATTATTAATTAAACAGGTGAATGAAGTAAAATGCCAGAGCAAAAGGCGGCTACAGATTTTTGGTTCTTGAGTTGAGCTACCACTAGTGGAAAAAAAACTGTTTTTATGTCTGGCTGTGGCAGCTTCAACAGTGCGGAGTCGCCTTCCAGAGGGAAGTGATTCAAAGAGTTTGTGGCCAGGGTGAGAGGGGTCAGAGATGATCTTACCCGCTCGCTTCCTGGCCCTTGCAGTGTACAGTTCGTCAATGGAGGGAAGGTTGCAGCCAATAACCTTCTCAGCTGATCGGACGATTCGCTGCAGCCTCCGGATGTCGTGCTTGGTGGCTGAGCCAAACCAGACCATGATGGAGAAAGAGAGGACAGACTCTATGATGGCCGTGTAGAATTGGACCATCATTGCCTGTGGCAGATTGTGCTTCCTCAGCTGCCGCAGGAAGTACATCCTCTGTTGTGCCTTTTTGACTGTGGTGTCGATGGTAGCCCCCCACTTAAGTTCCTTGGAGATGATGGTTCCCTGGAACTTAAAAGACTCCACAGATGTGACTGTGGTGTTGTTGATGGTGAGTGGAGTGAGGGGGAGCTCTCCTGAAGTCTACAATCAATTCCACTGCCTTAAGAGCATTGAGCTCCAGGTTGTTGCGATGGCACCAGGACACCAGCTGTGACACATCCTGTCTGAAGGCAGATTCCTCCCCATCCTGGATCAGAGTTGTGTCATCCGCAAACTTGAGAAGCTTGACAGAGGAGTCAGTGGAGGTGCAGTCATTGTTGTAGAGAGATTAGAGGAGAGGGGAGAGTATGCAGCCTTGTGGTGCTCCTATGGTGAGGGTATGCGGGTCAGAGATGTGCTTTCCCAGCCTCACATGCTGCTTCCTGTCTGTCAGGAAGCTGGTGATTCACCGACAGAGGGGTTCAGGCACAGACAACTCGGAAAGTTGGTTTTCATCTGGCACTGGGCTGAACTCGAGGTAAAAATAATTCCCTCTGGTGGTAACTCCAGTGTTTCATTTCTACATGCATGATATAGTCAGTACAGCATAATTGTAAATCTAAAATATAGCCTTATGAACCAGTTTGACAGACATTTTTCATTAAATATTAGGTATTTCTTTAAATCACATTTATGTCTCTAGAAAGCAAATCATCTTAAATAAACCTTTCAAAAGAAAAGGTCAAGCCTTTGTATAAGATCAGGTTTCTGCAAAAGGAACATTAGGATAATTTTATGCCATTTTGCTAAGCAGCCCATGTAAGGTGCACATTTTTTTCTGCTGCTTTTCAATTAATTAACTTGCATGGAAAGCAAGTCTGAATCAAGGATCTGATAAGAAACTTGAAATGTCACGCTGCAAAGGTCCCAGCTTTCTCATCTTTCTCAAAAACACATCCCCGTGTGAGAAAGTACATTTTGACATGCACCCTTGTTAGGCTGAAACCGCTATTAGTATATGGTGAATTGCAAAATAAAACCAAAGGCAGCAAGGCAAAGGAGTACAAAGGCTTGTTGTCTACAATGTGCCAGCATGCGTATTGTGCGGTCATCTTTCTTGGAACTGAACCAAACGAATGCTGAGAGGGTTGCTTGTGCAGTCTGTTCTGAGCAGGGACGATCACCCTTTATCTGAATCCAGCGTAGATTGTGCTGACTCTTTGTAGTTTTATCTGGCTACTTGCTTCCAGAAGAGTAAGATGATGACAGATAATGTCCTGGGATCTTTATAAAGAGCAGAAAACTGAACTTTATAAAACTAAACAGTGTGCCACTGTACCCCATGAGCAGATTTAAGGGGCTGTCCCACTGCGGCGACATAATTGGCGAGTTTAGAAGATTTTGCCCTTGACTCATACTGGCAGCTTGGTCAACACGAGGTCCTAGGAGGTCTTTGTAACTCTCCTTCATGCTCGAGATTAGTCCCCGTGTAATCGAGGCCTCAGCTAGGTCGCGGCGTTTTTTTCAACATGCTGAAAAATGCCCGCGAGTAAAAAAAGGTTGCCATGGAATAAATCAATATTTTTTTACTCGTGGGTTTAGTCGAGGTAGGTCGTAGTAGGTCATAATGCTATTTGCAGGTAGTCAAAGTCAATCGAAGTTAATCGAAGGTAGTCGAAGGTAAAGCTCGTTGAGAAAAGAAGATAAGTAACCCGACCGGTAATGTTAAATGCCCGATAAATGTTAAATGCCCGCTAAACTTTATTAAACGTTGTCTGGCTTCTTAAAAGTGGCTCCACTCCTTCCACCCCCCCATCCTCTCCGCGCTCTCTAAAGGACTTACCGTTACTGTGCCAGCCGTCTTTTACCTTCCTGTTCATCGTGGGTGTGAATTTCAGACAGCGCTCCCCCGCTTTCCCTGACCCCCACCTTTGCGATGTGTTTGCGTGTGTGTGTGTGTGTGTGTGTGTGTATGCAGACGGTGGATCCGGCTCACGGTTTCATCGCTGATGGTCGATCCAGCTCGAGGTTTTTCAGGCGAGTGCCCTCGAGCTTGAAGACAGTCGCTGAAAGGTTGCGTCAGTGGGACAGGCCGTTTAGGCTTATTCCTTGTGCTTTATGCCATTTTAGTTTAGAGATACAGCATGGAAACAGGCACTTTGGCCCACCCAGTCCACACGACCATCGATCACCCATTCACACTAGTTCCATGTTATCCCACTTTCTCACCCACTCCCTACACACTAGGGGCAATTTACAGAGGCCAATTAACTTGCATACCCACATGTCTTTTGGGATGGCAGGACTTTCATATGAAGAAAGACTGGATAGACTCGGCTTGTACTCACTAGAATTTAAAAGATTGAGGGGGGATCTTATAGAAACTTACAAAATTCTTAAGGGTTGGACAGGCTAGATGCATTTTAAACATTTAACATTTTTCACACAGAGTGGTGAATCTGTGGAATTCTCTGCCACAGAAGATAGTTGAGGCCATTTCATTGGCTATATTTAAGAGGGAGTTAGATGTGGCCCTTGTGGCTAAAGGGATCAGGGGGTATGGAGAGAAGGCAGGTACAGGATACTGAGTTGGATGATCAGCCATGATCATATTGAATGGCGGTGCAGGCTCGAAGGGCCGAATGGCCTACTCCCACACCTATTTTCAATATTTCTATGTTTCTATGTTTCTATGTGCGAGGAAACTGGAGCACTGGGTAGAAACCTAAGCAGTTACAGGGATAACATGTAAACCCCACACAGATGTCTGAGATCAGAAACAAACCTGGGTCTCTGGCACCCAAATTCTACAATAGTTTACTTTTAATTTTTATCAGCAACCAAACAATGAAAGATATTCTCATTAGAGAATAGAAAAGATCCCAAAGTAATATGATCAATTTAACTTTATTTTTCTTGATTAAAATAGCAAATGTCTGTCAGTATTTTTGAATATTGTGCTTCAGCCGAAAATCAGGAATCTGTCAAAACCCATTCTCTTAGTTCGTCAGAACAGTCTGTCTGCCTTGTAATTCTGCCGCCCACAATACAGAAACCTACTTAAAATAAATGTTGTTTGTACACACAGTTAAAGAATGTTGTTACATATGCACATTGTTGATTCCAAGCTCAAGTCTCATTTGGCCGTGTAGATTATATCCTCCACAGTTTAATCATCAACATTATACTATCGTCACAATACGTCCTGTCAATTGACCAGAATCAAATACACAGGACTAGATGTTAAGAAGTCCCTTGTGCCAGTAGGTGGGGAGCATTTCACGACATTCATTGATTACTGAGAGTGGTCGACGCTCAACATCAGGAGGCGGGGGCGGGGGGGGGGGGGGGGGGGGGGGGTACGTATACGTATATCTTGGCCTGGGTAACCTTCAGGACAGTTGGGCACAGGACACATCATCAGTAGTGTACCCTTGCATCACTGGGTGTTTCGGCCTTTTAACACTATACACCCTCCACAAGGGCGGCCCGCTGCAGGATGATCAGCCCTCAGCGCGTGTCCCGTGTCAAACTGCCTCAAAGATTCACCATGACGCATTTGGGGCCCAGCATGGGTCTTTCCGCTTGAGCCAAATCCAACAGCTGCTACTTTCAGCTGCGCTTCTGAGAGTGATCTTATGGTCTTCCGCAGAGCCTGACCTTGGATTCCAAGCTCCTTCAGCAGTCTGATGGTAGATGATGCAACAAATCCTCTGCATCCCACTTCAACTGGATAAATGTTGATGTTCCAGCCACGCTGCGTTGCCTCTTCTGCAAGCTCTGTGTAGCGCAGCTTCTTACGCTCATAGGCCTCCACAACAGAGTTCTCCCATGGAACTGTGAGCTCTATGATGTAAGCAGTCTTCTGTGAAAGGGACCAGAACACCAGAATCTGGCCTGAGGTTGGTTGAAGCAATTTCAGGTGGAAAGATTAGTGGTCGGCCGATGTCCGCCAGCATCCTCCAGTCACGGGCCCTGCATAGGTTTCCTTCTTCTGATCTAGTGGAAGGATGTTTAGGTGTTTTCTGTCCTTCTCGGACAAAGGTTGTCGCCCTTAAGTGGGAGGGGTTGCTTCCTCTCGGAGGCAAGGAGTTGGTCGCACACAGCCTGTTCTCAAGGGCTGTTGCCAGGCTTTTTAATACCTGATTATGCCGCCAAGTGTATCTCCCTTGCGTGAGGCTGGTCTTGCAGCCTACCATGATGTGTTTGAGGGTCGCTGGAGTTGGGCAGAGGGCACAGGTTGGATCCTCGCCGTACCACTGATTGAGGTTCTTTGGTGATGGAAGGACGTCGTATGTCGCTCTGATGATGAAGCTGATCTTGCTTGATTCCATTTCCCATAGTTCTTTCCAGCTGATCTTCCTCCGCTCCACACCTTCCCACTGCATCCATTGCCCCTGTTTGGCAAGAGAGACCGCCTTTGCACTTCTTGCGGCCTCCTCCTGTCGCCGCACCTCCTCAACCACCAATGTCCTCCGCTCTGATGTTGTGGCCTTTCGCCAAGTTGGTTTACTTGTCGTAAGGCCAAAGCCTCCTCTTCCCTGCTGCACTTGCCCCACGACGTCTTTGTGCCTCAGGGCTGATGAAGCTTGCTGTACTGCATCAGATGGTGTCCACTTCCGGCTGGTTACTAGGGGCGGCGCAACAGCACTGATGGTCTTGTCTCTAGAGTCCCTCAGTGTCATCTGGAGTCTTACTTTGGAACACTTGTATTCCTCTGTTAGACTAGTGAGAGGTAGTTCCAGGACCCCTTTGCCATAGAGACCGATGTTAGTTAGACATCGTGGGACACCGAGCCATTTCTTCGCGTATGAAGTTATGGTTCGCTCCATCTTCTCCACAGTTGTTAATGGAGCTTCATAAACGGTCAGTGGCCAGATTGTCCGAGGAAGGAGTCCAAACTGTAGGCACCAGAGCTTCAGTTTCCCAGGCAGTAGGGTCTGATTGATGATCTCTGATTGACAATTTCTTGCCTTAGTTGTTGCACCTGCTCTTTGTCCTTGAGACTTGCGTTGTACCATCTGCCCAGGCTTTTTACTGGCTGCTCAGACACTGTTGGTATTAGATCGTCACCGATGCAGAACCTTGTGTCTCTAAGCACCCCCTTAACTATGGAGATGCTTCGAGACTTACTTGGTTTGATTTTCATTTGGGCCCACTTGATGTTCTCCTGCAGCTTTCCAAGTAGCCGCTTGGTGCATGCTGCAGTAGTGGTTATTGTTGTCATATCGTCCATGTATGCCCTGATGGGTGGCAGACGGAGCCCAGCACTGGTTCATTCACCGCCCACCACCCATTTTGAGGCCCTGATGATGACTTCCATGGCCATTGTAAAGGCCAAGGGTGAGACTGTGCAGCCTGCCATGATGCCTACTTCCAAACGCTGCCATGTTGTACTGAATTCAGCTGTTGTGAAGCACAGCTGCAGGTCTTGGAAATAGTTCTTGTGTGGTGGTGATGAGCTCTGGTACATGGAAAAAGGCAAAAGATTCCCAAAGGAGTTCATGTGGAACTGAACCAAATGCATTGGCCAGATCGAGGAAGATCACATGTAGGTCTCTCTTGTCCTTCTTAGCTGCTTGGATTTGGTGCCAGATCATGCTTGTATGCTCCAAGCAGCCCGAAAAACCTGGAATTCCTGCTTTCTGTACAGATGTATCAATGTACTTGTTTGTTACCAGATAGGTGGATAGCCTTTGTGATACAATGCTGAAAAAGATTTTTCCCTCGACGTTGAGGAGACATATTGGCCGCAATTGGCTGATGTCTGATGCATCCTTTTCTTTAGGTATTAGTACACCGCCGGCCCTTCGCCACACCTTAGGTATTGTTTGCTTCTTCCACACCACCCTCATGAGCTTCCATAGAAAGCGTAAACACATCCGGTGCATTCTTGTAGAGCTTGTATGGTACTCCGTTTGGCCCCGGAGCTGATGCTGCTCTTGCTCGCCGGACAGTGTTCTCTACCTCTTTCCATTTCGGAGGGCTGGTGTCCAGGTTGAATTCAGGTGGTTGAATAGGCGGGATGTCATGTGGGATGACTAACTGCTCATGCCTTTTCGTGTCTTGGTGGGCCTTTTCCAGGTGTTCCTCCAATTCTTGTTTTGATGTTTTCAAAGTTCCACTTTTTCCCTTTGCGAAGAGGTCTTTGATGAACTTGAAAGGGTCTTTGTAGAACCGTGTTCTTGTGTGTTCTTTATTCTTGTGAAGTTTCCTCTGTGGAATAGATGTCCTCTTGGAGTAGCATGAGACCTTCTCTCTCTGCGTCAGTTGCTTTTTTCCATTGCTTTTTCAACTGTCTCCTCTCTCTGATTAGCCTCTCGATCTCCTGCTGCCTCCTGGACTTGATTGGTGTTGGTAACTTCTTTCCACCTCTCCCTTTACTTACCCAAACCGTTTCTTCTCCATAGCTGTAGATTATGTTGCCCATCCTTTCAAGCTTTTCCACTGCTGTGCCCACTTGTTGCTCCAAGATATGTATAAGGTCACTGTTGACCGTCTCCCACTCTTTCTTTTCAACAGCTTATGGGCCACTTCACTCCAGGTTTGTGCCCTTTGATCTTTCCCTCCAATGGAGGTCTTTGTAGTTGTTGCGTGGGCTCCTCCACCGGCATTTCTGTGCTTGTATCACCCTCTTCAGTGACATGGGTGCTGATGTCTGCGACCTTTGGTTTGTGTCCCGTCGCTGTGCTTCATTCGACTGATTTGACTGGTTGCTTCGTAAGAAGTACTGGTCAATGCGAGGCCCATGTCTCTGCTCTCTCAAGCACTTTTTCCTCCCTTGGTGGATCTTCAAGCCCATCATTGATGTTCTTTTCTCCCAACCACAGATGCACACCTGAAGTTTGTGTCCCGCAGCTGTTGTGGATGTCTCATGTGCCATGCTCTCCTTGTCCGTGGTCGTTTCCGTTCCTGGGTCTGTAACCGTGTTATCAATCGGTGAGCCATCTTGCGCCCCCGCTCTCGCAGGCTCTAGGGGTATTTCCTTTTAATTTACTTTTTGTAGCATTTAGCGGGTGTCTCCAACTAGCTGAAACAGCGTTGGAGACTGCTGTCATGGGGAGCTAGCCCATGACGGCCCCATTGGGGTCTGTTCCCTCCTGTCAGCTGTCTCTCCAAGCTGTCACATGGACTTTCCCATGTTGTCAGCTGTCCTTTCACTGCAGTCACTGGATAAGTCCAGATTTTCAGAATCAAATACACAGGACTAGATGTTAAGAAGTCAACTTGTGCCAGTAGGTGGGGAGCATTTCACGACATTCATTGATTACTGAGAGTGGTGGACGCTCAACATCGGGGGGGGGGGGGGGGGGGGGGGGGGGGGGGGGGGGGGGGGGGTACATATACGTATATCTTGGCCTGGGTAACCTTCAGGGCACATTATAGCAAAGTACTTACCATTCACAGGCAGACTTCAGGATAATAAAGGAATCAAAGATAATGGTATATGAAGTAGAAGATCACCCATGTTGGAAGGCAGTGTCAGGGTGAAATGGCAAATAACCTATTCTAGGTCATTTCCCAATCCTGGTGGTGGCAGCAGGGAATGTAACGTTATGTGGCATGATTTTCCTTGTGCATTGCCATCGTGGGGGAAGGTGGCAAAAAGTGCAAGTGATTACTTTTTTATGAGATTCTGCCTTGGGTTCCGCGATTATTTCCTTCTGAGGTAGTAGACGAGGCCAATGCAGGACCCACGTTTAGTTTAGTTTAGAGATGCAGCGCAGAAACAGGCCCTCCGGCTCACACTGGCCAGCGATCCCCGCACATTAGCACTATCCGCACACACTGGGGACAATTTACATTTACACCAAGCCAATTAACCTACAAACCTGTACGTCTTTGGAGCGTGCGAGGAAACCGAAGATATCAGAGAAAATCCTCGCCATCACGGGGAGAACGGACAAACTCCGTGCAGACAGCAACCGTAGTCGGGGCCGGACCCGGGCCTCCGGCGCTGCAAGCGCTGTAAGGCGGCAACTTTACCGCTGCACCACCGTGCCGCCACGTGGAGTGCGAAGGTGGGTAATTTGGATGGCGTTGCTCCTGCATCCATTTGTGCAGGGCTTCTGGATGCTCCTGATAGATGCACAAAATGACAGGGCATCCATAACATAACATAACATAACATAACAACTACTTTATTAATCCCCTTATTCAGGGGAAATTCAGATGTCCTTGCAGCACACTAATAAAAAATACAACATAGCATTAAAGAAATTTAACATTAAAACATAAAAACATCCATCCACAATGGTTCCCACTGTGGGGGAAGGCCCAAAGTCCAGTCCCCATCCCCATGTCCACCCAAAGTAGTCGGGCCTATTAAGGCCTCCACAATCGCCGCTACGGAGGCCCGATGTTCCTGGCTGTTCTCACCGGTACTCCGGTGTCGTAGACCCTCTCAGCGGCTTGGGGTGCCAGGAACAGCCGCCTCCTTACCGGAGACCGCGGCTTCCACGCCAACAGGCCGTGCTGGACGGAGCTCCACACACTGGCGATCTCGGCGAGAGATCCCAGGCTCCGCAAATGTAAAGTTCAGCGCCGCCACCCGCTGCTGGCCGCTCCACAGACCCGAGGCTCTGCGATCTGTTTTTTTTATCGGCGGTTCCAGCGCGTCAACCGAGGCAAGGATCCGCGATAGCGCTCCAGCGCTGCGCCACCTCCGAAGCCAAGGTTCTGGCCAGGTCTCCTCAGGAAAACGTCGCTCCAGACCCTACTGCGAGGACGGGTCGAAGTTGCTGCTCGAGGAAAGCCGCCTCTCCGACCAGGTAGGGACTTGAGAAAACAGTTCCCCCTTCCCCCCCCCACCACCTCCCACACACATAAAAAGATTAGACCCCCAACTAACACATTTAACGTACTAAAAATAAACAAAAGAAGTGAAAAAAACGGACTGGCAGCCGTACAGGACAGCGCCCCTTCTCCTCTCGATCCATGATCAAAGAGTCAGTGGGAATGTTATATATTTTTCTCAGAGGTCTTAAGAATCTCCTTGTACCTTTGCCTCACTCCACATGGTAATCTGACCCCAGAAGATAGAGCTTGGAATAAAGTCCTCGCTTCAGGAAACAGGTTTGAAACAGAAAAGAATTGATAAATATATTATCAAAGAACATCGAATGAACATGGAATTAAATCTATGCTGGTCAAAGGGAATTGAAAACATTCACCAAAAACGTCAAGGATGTGGGGGGAGCATTCTGCTTCATGGTCTTCAAAGATCTCTAACCATGGAGGATGCCCCTGACAAGGAGAACACTACAAATGTGCAGATTTACATATGAAAGGGAAATTATTTGTGACAAGGTTAGAGACACCAACAGCACTTTGATGTGACTGAATAAACCAGCCTGCCTTCACAGCAATTCTTTCAAGCTTCAGGAGTACATGTGTGGTTATCCTTGTAGAACATTGAGTGCGGCAGTGAACAAAAATCAGGGAAAGCTGGCAATTGGCAATTTAGAGGTCGGTTACGGACATCCAAATGTCAGTCATCTTGATGGCCTCCCAATGATGGATTTGAGCAGCTTGGATGCTAACTAAACTAACATAATGAATCTTACAAGCATTTAAAATTAAAATGTGCTATAAAAGAATTTTATAAGTAATGTGATAGATTATTTTATTATCCATTCATATCTTGGAATTGTTTCTTTTGCCAGTCTTCCAGAAAAATATATGAAATGTAATTTTTGGAAGAGTTATTAATCTCCTAAATGGGATGAATTTGAACAATTTCTCAAACATAAAATGTCTCATTATTTGACACTAATAGTTTTTTTTACTTAGTCACCACATGGAACCAGATAAGGGTGATAAATGGAAGGGTAACATTGGTTTGAGGCAGCTGCAGATTCATTCAAGATTACACTATACTTTTTGAAAGGAAGATAAGATTTTTCTAAATGTTCTGTAAAGCTTGATTTTGGCAATAATTGCAGCAAGGTCCAGAGCATTTAGAGTACAATAAATATTGGCTTCAAAGAGGTATATGGTTCACTCTGTGTGATTAACCTGTGCACTCTGAGTAGCACCCATATGGATATGGCTGTACTGACTGAAGACTTTCCTACAGGTCTCTATTCCCACAGAGAGTTAGTGCTGGTCATCATTTTTGCTCCTTGTCAACAATGAAGACAGTGGCGCTCCCACACTCAGTCCTGATTCTCATATTCCAGATCCCTCTCAAATACACGATCTTATGATTTGCAAATTTCTAAATGGAGTGTGCCTGCACCTCTTATTTCACTCTCTACTTCACATCATGATCTTAACTTCGGACTTTTTTTAAATTCAAATGCCCAAAGAACTGCAATCTGGAAAGTTAATGAAGGAAAAGGAGAGTGTGGAGAGATGATGGAGACTTAACGCCATTCAATCTCATACCTGCTCAGATATTGTTGCTATGCATAACTTGGCGATCAGCATGGAGGAGGGATCTGCCAGAGACTGAGGTGACGCACACTAACTGCCCAACAGAGGATTCAATTGATGAATTCAATGGGACTGTCTTCAGCAGAAGCCCGATGAAAATCTATGGCCAAATATCTGGTGCAATGGAATGGTTTCTAGACATTCTATGTGAGATGTCATGGAGCAGGGAAAGGCTCAGCACCAACCCGCCAAAGGGCTTTAAGTTGAGCATGTTATTTCCGGCGTGAAATTGAAGGCTTACAGAATGTACATGACTGTGAATACAATTATGTTGCCGTGTTTGGTGGCTGACATTTCGGCTCCCTTACAGTGCCCGCATCAGGCAACGGACATCTGTGCTTTGCCGTCGAAGCTGGAAAGCACTGCCTTCAAAGTTGCGAACTGCAATGTGCAAAGAGGCCAGCAGAGTCCACCAATCTGTCATCAACATATTACTGGCCTGCAGAGGCAGGGAGTGGTAATAGTTCTCTACTGGCATTCTGCTGGCCTTCCTCAGAACAACAGCATTCAATCTTCCATCTCTGTCACTCTGGCAGTGCCCCTGATGTCGCCTTTTTGTCAGCAACATGGACCCCAGTCGCTCATGCCTAGATGGTCACAGGCTGGGCCTTAATGATACAGAGGTGCTTGAGGTCCTTCAAAAACCCTTTAGTTCCTCTTCCATAGTATATCTGGTGGCTTCCACTCGCCTTCTTGCAACCTTTGCGAGATCTTCGACAGCTGCAGGCAGACAGAAGCCATTTTAAGGGAATGCACCAACAAATTAATTAAATAGTTGAATTATTTAATTTCTAAACTTGTTTTGAACGTTTATTTTGAGGTGGATTTTAGTTTTGCAAAGTGGTCAATCGAACCCAGTCATTGGTGAGCTGTAGGATTCATGGAGAAAGGGAACTTGGGTTTGAGTTACTGAAATCCCATGGTGGATGAGTATTATGTTGCCCCTTATCTTCTTCACAAACCTCAGCTGCTTGCCATACAACTGCTAGCACGTTGTGAGATCTCATAGTGTCAGGGTGCAGCGATCCAGCATGAATCTTGTGATCATAAGGCCATATGTGATAGGAATAGAATGAGGCCATTCGGCCTATCAAGTTTACTCCACCATTCAATCATGGCTGATCTCTACCTCCCTCCGAACCCCATTCTCATGCCTTCTCCTTATAACCTCTGACACCTGTACTAATCAAGAATCTATCTATCTCTGCCTTAAAAATATCCACCAAATTGGCCTCCACGGCCCTCTGTGGCAAAGAATTCCACATTTACCACCCTCTGACTAAAGATAATTCTCCTCATCTCCTTCCTAAAAGAACGTCCTATAATTCTGAGGCTATGACCTCTAGTCCTAGACTCTCCCACTAGTGAAAATATCCTCTCCACATCCACTCTGTCCAAGCCTTTCACTATTCTGTGTGTTTCAATGAGGTATCACCTCATTCTTCTGAACTCCAGCCAGTGGTTGGGGGACTATTGTTTCAGCACAATAGTTGTCTATCTTATCGCAATCTATGTGGCAGCACTGCTTCCATTTTAATGCTAACCGTGCATTTATGCAGTAGTTGCACATTTGATTCAAGTTATCAAGTCCAGTCATTTGAGCCGACAAATGTAGCCCTATGCTCTTGATTCGGCGATGGCTAAAGTGTTACAGGTACTGTGGACAGGTACAAAATGAAGTCATTGTGACTGCAGCTCTGATGCCTGATGTTGATTGCCTGCCAGTGGTCACACACTGGCTGTAACAATGAGTGAGCTAAATCATTGTTGATGATGTTAGAAGGCAGCAATGGCATATGGAGACTGTAATGCGATGTACTTACACTCAAGAGTAACCTGAACTATGAGAAAGCCTGTTATCTGAACAAAACCATGTGCTTTCTGCCTGCAGAAATCCCGATGTGAGAATGAAATACGGCGTTCTTTCCTTGAACAGAGAGTGTCGCCACCTTCGATTACTGGTGAAGGTTAAGCTACAAGTTGATGCAATTATCTGGAAATAAAGAATGGCATGTGGTTAATACACAAAAAAGACAAAATATGTAGGAGTAAAACCCTGTCCCACGGTACGAGTTCATTCCAAGAGTTCTCCCGAGTTTGCCCTGATTCTAACTCGGAGCTTTACGGTAATGGCCACTCGTCGTTACTCGGGGCTCTCGTGGACATTTTTCATTATGTTGACAAATCTTCACGAGTCTTCCCGTGCTTACCTGCCATTAGCGAGTCTTCCCGAGTACCTGCCATTAACACTAAGAGTCGTCCCTGAGCTCCGACGTACCCGCTACGCTCATTCTCCGTGCTTAGCACGAGTTTGATTTTTTTTTAAACTCGGGAGAGCTCTTGGAATGAACTCCTACCATGGGACAGGGCTATAGCTCAGCAAGTCAGGCAGCATCTCTGAAGAACACGGATAAGTGATGGTTTGGGTCAAGACCCTTCTTCAGACCGATGAACGGTCTCAACCCAAAACATCACCTATTCATGTTCTCCCTGACCTGCTGAGTTACTCCAGCATTCTGTGTCCTATCGATGCAATTATTTCCATCTTCAGCTCGGAAGAAACCACACACATGAGTTGGAGTCATAAAAGACTGCGGGTGCTGGACTCTTGAGCACAAAACAAACTGTTAAAGGAACTCAGCAGGTCAGGCAGCATCTGTGGAGGAAAATGGACCGATGACGTTTCAGGTCAAGTCTTTCCACAGACGTTGCTTGACCTGCAGAATGCCTCCAGCAGTTTGTTTTCAGACATTTATTGCTTCAGTCCTCTTAACTGACAATGGCAAGGTGGTCCCTGTTTTGAAGCATTGTTGTAGATGCAGTTGACAGCAAATCTCAGTGTGGTCATCCTTATGAAAACAAAAATGTTCTTACAAATTGTTCCTGGCTGAAGCTCAGGAACAGGAATTATTCCCTGAACATTCTGATCCCATAAGTAAGCTACAGGGTTAGTCCACAGAAGTTGTGCTTGTTCTCATTGCAGCAAAGAAAGTTAAGTGCAGGTGTGCTAGAGAGATGCAAGTTTGTGACAGACTCACATATTGTAGGGAGAAGCTATTCCAAATAGTAGATGGTTCGAGATCCAAAATGAGCAACAAAGTTGAATTGGTCGGGGGGGGGGGGGGGGCAGGTTGGGTGGGGAACGGTGTTAATGTGATGAAAAACTTCATGCAGAGTATTTGTGCTCTACTGCCTGCCTGCGGTGGTGTTAGAAATAGAGATATTGCTTTCAGAAATGGGCAGTAGCGTGAAAGTAACATTATTAGTTCATTATTATTATTAGTACTTTATTATTATTGTAACATGCACTAAAGTACAGTAATAAGCTTTCAGTTTGATACTATCCAGTCAGCGAAAAGATTATACACGATTTCAATTCAGTTATGACAGTGTACAGATCTTTAATCGGACTTTACTGAACTTTATCTTGCACTAAAGGTTATGTGGTTTATCTTCATCTGCACACTGTGGACAGCATGATTGTAATCATGTATAGTCTATTTGCTGATTGGACATCACTCAGCAAAAACTTTTTCTCTATATCCATGCTGTGATGCATTGCAATAAAATGTTTTCTAATGGTATTGACATGTACAGTGGCTTGCAAAAGTTTTCATACCCCTTGAACTTTTCCACATTTTGTCACGTTACAACCGCAAACGTAAATGTATTTTATTGGGATTTTATGTGATAGACCAACACAAAGTGGCGCATAATTGTGAAGTGGAAGGAAAATGATACATGGTTTTCAAATTTTTTTACAAATAAAAAACTGAAAAGTGTGGCGTGCAAAAGTATTCAGCCCCCTTTACTCTGATACCCCTAAATAAAATCCAGTGCAACCAATTGCCTTCAGAAGTCACCTAATTAGTAAATAGAGTCCACTTGTGTGTAATCTAATCTCAGTATAAATACGAACATTGTACAAATAATCTCAGTATAAATATGAACATTGAATTTTCTCAATTCTGTTTGAACATTGAATTTTCTCAATTCTGTTAACCCTTGCTGTCTCCTCCCCTTCCCACCTCTCCCTCAGCCCTCGGGCCCTGGCATTCCCTCTCTCTCTATCTCCCTCCCCCACCCTAGTCGCACTAGCTTCTCATTTTCACACCACAAACATCTTACAATGGCTTGTTCCCTTTATCATCGATACTTTTTTGCATATCTTTCATTCATTGTTCTTTATCTCTCCACATCACCGTCTATATCTCTCGTTTCCCTGATCCCTGACCAGTCTGAAGAAGGGTCTCGACCCGAAACGTCGCCTATCTCCTTCGCTCCTTAGATGCTGCTGCACCCGCTGAGTTTCTCCAGCCTTTTGTGTACCCTCAGTATAAATACAGCTGTTCTGTGAAGGCTTCAGAGGTTTGTTAGAGAACATTAGTGAACAAACAGCATCATGAAGCCCAAGGAACACACCAGGCAGGTCAGGGATAAAGTTGTGGAGAAGTTTAAAGCAGGGTTAGGTAATAAAAAAATATCCCAAGCTTTGAACATCTCACGGAGCACTGTTCAATCCATCATCCGAAAATGGAAAGAGTATGGCACAACTGCAAACCTACCAAGACATGGCCGTCCACCTAAACTGACAGGCCAGGCAAGGAGAGCATTGATCAGAGAAGCAGCCAAGAGGCCCATGGTAACTCTGGAGGAGCTGCAGAGATCCACAGCTCAGGTGGGAGAATCTGTCCACAGGACAACTATTATTTGTGCACTCCACAAATCGGGCCTTTATGGAAGAGTGGCAAGAAGAAAGCCATTGTTGAAACAAAGCCATAAGAAGTCCCTTTTGCAGTTTGCCATAAGCCATGTGGGGGGACAGCAAACATGTGGAGGAAGGTGCTCTGGTCTGATGAGGCCAAAATTGAAGTTTTTGGCCTAAATGCAAAACGCTATATGTGGCGGAAAACTAACACTGCACATCACCTGAACACACCATCCCCACTGTGAAACATGGTGGTGGCAGCATCATGCTGTGGGGATGCTTTTCTTCAGCAGGGACAGGGAAGCTGGTCAAGGTTGATGGGAAGATGGATGGAGCCAAATACAGGGCAATCTTGGAAGAAAACCTGTTAGAGTCTGCAAAAGACCTGAGACTGGGGCGGAGGTTCACCTTCCAGCAGGACAACGACCCTAAACATACAGCCAGAGCTACAATGGAATGGATTAGATCAAAGCATATTCATGTGTTAGAATGGCCCAGTCAAAGTCCAGACCTAAATCCAATTGAGAATCTCTGGCAAGACTTGAAAATTGCTGTTCACAGATGCTCTCCATCCAATCTGACTGAGCTTGAGCTATTTTTGCAAAGAAGAATGAGCAAAAATTTCAGTCTCCAGGTGTGCAAAGCTGGTAGAGACATACCCCAAAAGACTTGCAGCTGTAATTGCAGCGAAAGGTGGTTCTACAAAGTATCGACTCAGGGGGGCTGAATACTTTTGCACGCCACACTTTTCAGTTTTTTATTTGTAATAAAATTTGGAAACCATGTATCATTTTCCTTCCACTTCACAATTATGCGCCACTTTGTGTTGGTCTATCACATAAAATCCCAACAAAATACATTTATGTTTGTGGTTGTAACGTGACAAAATGTGGAAAAGTTCAAAGGGTATGAAAACTTTTGCAAGCCACTGTACATGTCTTCTTAGTTTGGTCACTCTTTGTCCAGTATGCCATAGTGACCTACATACACTCACTTTCACTTGTTATACAGGAACTTGAGCAAACAAAAAAATCAGGACCATGAGAGAGCAATACCAACTGCTTTGCTCTGCCAGGACACAGTATATACTCAATGGGCCGAATAGCCTCTTTGCCATAGTGATCCGTATCCTTGCAGTTCTGTGGACTCCTGTCTTTATTTTTCTTCCTCTCCTTCACTTCCATGGTTGTTCTGCTCTGCATGCCCTTTGCTCATTTTCCTTTCGTGATCTCTCGCAAGGGGAATTACATTTAATATGCCCTTGTCCAAGAAGAGCTATTGTGCGCAGAGGCTTCAAGTCAGCAAAATATTCTTCAGCACCTGCCACAACACACTCTGTGGACCAGGGCAATTTGAAACCTCTGAAAAAAAAATGCAGGCATTTGCAGAATCATGGGCTCGGGGAGTTGGGGTCGAACTTGACGAGTCATGAATAGGAGACTGATGAAAGAACTATAAGTCAATCATTTGCAGGCTGGCAACTTTCACTTGTGGGTCAGTGCCAGTAACCCAGTGTGAACAATTTATATTAATCTATCAGATCTGCTCTTTAATAATGGAGGGGTTCCTGCTCCAGTTTCCCACAAATATCTCTGAGTAGATAATGGATATGGCAAAGAGTGAGGGTGTGTTTATTGTCTGGCCTATGCTTGCCTCACTTAGCCAGTGGTATTTTGACCAATAGCACTGCTCATTGTGCAGCCTGCAAGAAACAGGTTACATTGGATAGGAAGGAGTGTGTACTGTAGCTCCCAATAATATTTCCTGCAGGAATAGTTTGTAGAATCCACAGTATTTCAGGGAGTGCAATTACTCTGAACAAGAGGCAGGCATGTAATCTGCAAAATCTGAATAGAAGGAATGGCAGGAGACATTATCGGTGGGGGGGGGGGGGAGATTTAAAATTGAGTCAATGAGATAAAGCTACGGGGGAGAATGAGAGAAAAAGCAGAGAAGAAAAGAGAGAGAACAAAAGGGACCAAGGATAAGTGAGAGGTTGGAAAAAAAGAATGAGATGAAGAAATTGAGGGAGAGAGGAAGGGTGTGCAGGAAAGGGGTAAGGGCAAGATGGGTCTGTGAGATGGAGGGTCTGGGGGATGGGTGCTATGGAAGAGATAGGTAAGACTGTGCATGCACGCCTGTGTGTGACAGGAACACATACACCACCATAATGGCGGAACCGTGGCATAGCAGTGGAGCTGCTGCCTTACAGCGCCAGGTTCGATCCTGCCTATGGGTGCTGCCTGTTCGGAGTTCTCCAGGTGCTCAGGTTTCCTCTCACACCCCACAAGACGTACAGGTTTGTAGGTTAATTGGCTTCGATAAAATTGTAAATTGTTAATTGGCTTCGATAAAATGTATGTTGTCCCTAATGTGTAGGGTAATGTTAGTGTATGGAGTGATCGCTGGCTGGTGGGGACTTGGTGGGTCAAATGGCCTGTTTCCACGCAGCTCTTTACAGTCTAGAGTCTATCGTTCAATGTTTTTCCATTTTTATTTTCATAGGGCCAGTCCTGTCCAGCTGATTCAGTGATTTTTAGCTTTCCATTCAGACAGGATTCCCACAGATTAAATTAAACTCAAATTGTAATTATCTCCAATAACTGAATCACAAAAAGTAGCTGAAATGTTTAATAATCAATCACTTTATGGATGCAAATATAATACTCAAAATTTGTGGACACAATAGATCATCATAAGGTCATAAGTGATAGGAGCAGAATTAGGCTATTCTGCACCGCCATTCAATCATGTCTGATCTATCTCTCCCTCCTAACCCAATTCTCCTGCCTTCTCCCCATAACCTCTGACGCCCGTACTAATCAAGAATCTATCTATCTCTGCCTTAAGTATATCCACTAACTTTGCTTCCACAGCCTTCTGTGGCAACAATAAGTTACCAGGAACCTATTTTTGTTGGGTACTGATGTAGAAACATTACCACACCTTTAGTCTTGGACAAAGTGATTGAGTGTAATATGCCCCCAGTTGATATACCAAGCTGGGAAGTAAAGGAAGAAAATAGAAAGAAAATGTTGGATTAACTCAGCGGGACAGGCAGCATCTCTGGATAGAAGGAATGGGTGATGTTTCGGGTCGAGACCCTCCTTCAGACTGAGAGTAAGGGGGGAGGGAGACACAACAGAACTCTCATCGGAGAGAGGAGAACATCTTCAAAGTAGGCATACCTTGTGGAGATTTCGCAGGGGAGCAGACAAAATGTGTAGGAAGGAAACTGCAGATGCCTGTTTACACCAAAGATAGACATAAAATGCTGAGGTAACTCAGCGAGACAGGCAGCATATCTGGATAGAAGGAATGGGTGACGTCCAGCATTTTGTGTCTATCTTCGTTGTAGACTAGCAAGTAAAGTAAGACATGGGATTTAAAATGATAGTCTCTGTGTACAGAGCAGAAGGTCTGTGTACAGGAGAGAATTAATTTGTGCTTTGTTAAAGATTTTTCTCCAGAAAGAAAAGCAACCCTTTATTTTTTAACAAGGTGAGGAATTAATAAATGTTCTGAGACGTCTGACTGTCCTTACACCTGAAACAGCAACGATACTAATTTACATTACAATGGGAGGCCAGAAGGGTCAACCTGTCTGAGTTGGTCAATAAAGCTGTTCAACCAATTTCCTGCTCTTGTTCTGCAGCCTCTAAGTTAATGGCACTTGAAATCCATCAAACTGCAGACAGCAAATAATTAGGAAGGCAAATGGTACAGTACATTGACCTTTATTTCAAGGAGGTTGGAGTACAAGAGTAAAGATAACTTACTGCAATTATACAGGGCTTTTGTGAGATGCCATCTAGAGTGCAGATTTGACCTCCTTACCTAAACAGAGATATAATTGTACTGGTGGATTCACTGGATTGATCGATAGTTAGAGGTTATTCTGTGAGCAGAGACTGAGGAAGATTGGATCGCCCTTTACTCATTCTTGGGAATGGAGATCATTTTGAAATATGAGATTCTTAGAGAGTGATTTAACAAGTGAATGCTGAAATACTGCAAAAAAAAAAAAAACAGAAAGTGCTGGGAAAAGCTCAGGTAGCATCTGTGGCAAGAGAAACAGTCACCATTGTACAGTATGTCGAAAACACTTCACCAGAACTGTGCAGCAGAGAAAGAAAGTTTATTATCCTTTATGGATTTTCAATGCTGAAATAGAAGACACTTACGAAATGCAGTTTACTTTCTTCAGTGAAGGTAAATAGTAATTTCTGTAGACTGTACTTATCATTCCTTTTGAGAATTGACGGACCATTTGAAAATGAGAAGAAAATGTATTAAACTGCAATTCCTTTAAGCATCAATGGTGAAATGGTATAAAGCATATGAATAAATTACTGTCTTCTGCAGAAGGCATTTTTTGCCTGCCCCATAATAAAAATAATTAATGATGCAATAATATTAAACAAAACTAACCAGAGAATATTTTGTACACATTCTTATCTTTATGATGGACTGTTGAACAGTTCAACAGACCTCATTTTTTATTGAAGTAAAAACCTGCCCTTTCAGTTAATCGACCGCTATCTGTCATTGCTGACATTTAATCGAGCAGAGACTGCAGGAAAAGGAAAAAGGTTATGCAGACAGATGCATTTTTAAAGCAACATTTTTTCCATGATAAAACTAGCAAAGTGTAACATTTCAAGTATCTTTAAGCAGGCATTGTATTATACCACCACAACAACTGCCAACAAATACACTGTTTACAAGCCTGACATTGCAGTGTACACAACACACTGATGTACTGAGCTTTTTTTATTTGTATTCTTTTGATAAGATAGACCTGTATGATCATCAGGAAAGCAATACTGTTATCACTCGAAGAGTTGTTTTGTAAAATTCAATATCAATTCTATAGTACCGCAGTAGCAATACAAGATAAATATCAGTCCTGGAAATCAGCAATTAACTGTTCAGCTAATAAAACAAAACAAAATTTTGATGTAGAAACAATGAACTGCAGATGCTGGATTATTCCAAAGATAAACAAATAGCTCTGAAATAACTCAGCGGGTCAGGCAGCATCTCTGGAGTAAAAAGGATGGGAGATATTTTGTATCAGTACCCTTCTTCGGATTGAATGTAGAGGGTGGGCAAGGGGGGGTGAAGAGCTGGAGGTGGGAAAAGACCAGAACCAATCTGGGCCAACAACAAATGACCTCAGGCAGGGCAAAGCCTGGTAAGCCCATTGTTGGCTAGGAAAGGTGTGATCGCAAGAGGAAAATAATAGAACTGCGGAACTGATAAAAATGAGTAGGGTGGAGGAGGGGGGCAAGGGGAGGGACGGGGACGGAGGGGAGTAAGAGTAGAAGTTACTTAAAATGAGAACATTCAATGTTCATACTGCCACCCAAGTGAATTATGAAGTGCTGTCCCTCCAATTTGTGTGTGGCGTCACTCTGTCAATGGAGGAGGCCCAGGAAGCGGAAGCCATCCCGCTGCTGAAAACACGTTAATGCTGCATCAGTTCATGAGTACAAATCGAGCTATTTTAAAATGATGGAATATTTTCCATATTGATATCTGCAGGTTCATTCTCAGCTTCTGGTATAAGGCAAAGGACGGGAGAGAAAGGAAATCAATGCTCTCCATGACTACATTGTCTAATTAATTCAATTTTTATGAATGTGTGTTCAGCTAATGCAGAACACTTCACGTACTAATAATTTGCAAGAAGGTAGTTACAGATCTGATATAACAAACAATTGCACATTGGACCATGCAACCCCTAACATTGTGTTGCCTCATCGCAATGCCTCAAAATGTTCCAGCAGACATTAGCAATGAAGGCTGTTTACATTTTTTTGTGTAGCTGGTGAGCCTTTCAACTTTATTATCCTCCTGTTCTATTTCGCTCACGTCTGCAACAGGCAAGGTACAACTCGAGAAGCTACTTTCATCTTGAAAGCTCTCAATGAAAACCATGTTAAGCTGATTTTGTGAAAGGAAAAGCCTTTTAGTGCTCAACAGAAAATGTTGCTCGCATGAAAGTTACTCCATCCAGAAATGAATCTAATCAACATAGCAACGGTAAGTAGCCATAAATTGCTTTTCCAAGTATAACAAAATTATACAGCTGCTCAGCTCAGCAGATCAGTGTCTTGGTGTTGCCACTGGATGGTGTCAAAGGTTTTTTCAAAGGTCTTTTCTTGTCATGTGTACCAATTAAGGTACAGTGATATTCAATTTACTATACAGCCATACTAAACAAAAAGCAACAAGACACACATAAAAGTTAACATAAACATCCACCACAGTGGATTCCCCACATTCCTCACTGTGATGGAAGGCAATAAAGTCCAATAGTCCTCAGTAATGAGTGCCTTTGTGAAAAGGGACTGCTTCATTTTGTTGGTTACTTGGACAATATTGTTTTTTCTCCCTGCCTCTGGGAGTCTTCCCAACGGGATTTCAACATCAAACTTCAGCAAGCGTCAGCATATATTTCTGTTGGTGTCAGTGCGGTCTCTTCAGAGCTGTTTTCACACTCAGTCATAAAGATTCATATGTGAGGATCAGACTTTTCCAAAATATGGTCCTCAGTCTCCACAGATAAAATATATTTCTCAAATCTGTTCTCGCCGTAAGCTGATCTCAATAAGAAAGTGACTTGTGCTGATGCATGTGTGCTTTTAGTTTCAGAACTCAAAATAGACATAACAGGAAAATTTGGATGTTCAGCTGCAGCAAGATAAAACATCTAACCTCTGCTTCGCAAGTATAAATGCAATGACCCTGCCACAAAGTTGCTTTAAGATACTATCCGTGCACTTAGGCTGTTAGTTCAGAATTGAACTTGCGTGGGCTTCTATTTCTGTGGTGGGTTTTACAGTTGATGCAAAGATGTTTTTCTTTTTTAGTTTAGTCACTAAAATGTCCCCACACCAGCTCTCATTTCTCAAATATACGTACATGACATTACAGGTGCCTCAAAACTTTTGTTGTTCTTCCTTTTATTTTAAAGAAAGCATGTTTTATCAAATATCTTTCGATTGATGGAGTGAGATCAAATTGAATGATATCTTTGGAGCATTCAATAAATAAACTTCACATTTCAGTTTGGCCCCATGTGTCCCAATGGAGCCCATTGATGAGGGGTGGGGAAGACGGTGTGCATGCCTGTGGAAAAAGCTCCCAACTGTTTCATTGGATTCGCTAATCTCCAGCTTGGGGTTATGATTTGGAAGATGAGTGAGCAGTAAACCAAGATGGATGAAACCTATCGGCATCAGTCATAGCCCTTGTGAGGACTACCTTGGGGTATCTAGGTCTGTGATTTTCCTCTTAGTTCTCTGAAGGAAGATTTAAAATTAATCATGATTTCAACTCCTCTCATAAAGAAGACTGATGGTTATTGTGCGATGTATTGAAGAAGGATGCGCAAATCTTGCAGGGATATGTGATCTCTGTTCAAAAAGTGCAAGATCACGATTGAAATCCTTTTTGCACCCAAATATTCTCAGTGAAAACCTCACTTGCCCGCCGGCATTCCACTGGATTTCTCCAGAAATATGTCGGGAAGATGACTGCTACTTATAGTTCACAATAACTTTAAAATGCTGTTAATAAATTAAATGTTAAATATTTCTCTGTTATGAATGATCACAGTAATATTTTGGCACTCTATGGGGTAAAATCTCTGCAACTCACCCAGTCTACCGATAATGCATAAATAAATCGTTTGTAGTGGTAAAGGCATAGGTTCGGTGTCAGCCATGCTACCCAGAGAGGAGTCTCTCCCTGGAGTAGGTGATATCTTGATTCATATCCCATCCCATAGACAGTAGCACTCCAGTGCAGTACGATGACAATGCTGCAATATTGTAGAATTTGTACAAGACACTAAACTGAGGCCCTGATTTATTTTGAGATGGTTAAAAAAGCATCAATAATGCAATTTCCAAATATGCTGCAGGTGAGGATGCCACTGGTGTCCTGTCTATTATTTATACATCAATAATTACTAAAACAAATTATATGGCCATCGTCATATTTCTGTTTGTGGTAAATTATTTTATGTAAACCAGCTGCCACATTCCAAACTTATTAGTAGTAATTTAACTTCAGAAATCACTTTATTGGCTGCATGCACATTGTCATAAGTTTATCATTTGTTGCAGCAGAATTAGGTCATTCGACCCATCAAGTCTACTCCACAGGTAGACAAAAGTGCTGGAGAAACTCAGCGGGTGCAGCAGCATCTATGGTGCGAAGGAAATAGGCAACGTTTCGGGCCAAAACCCTTCTTCAGACTGAAGGACAGACAGACTACTCCACAATTCAATCATGGGTGATCTTTATTTCCCTCTCAACCCCATTCTCCTGCCTTCTCCCCATACACATTGATACCCTTACTAGGCAAGAACCTATTCCTCTTCATCTCCATTCTAAATGTACTTCCTTTTATTCTGAGGCTGTGCCCTCTGGTCTCTCCCATTACTGGAAACTTCTTTTGCACGTCCATTTTTATTATTCTCATTCTTTTTTCTTTTCTGACAAAAAATCTGGAAATTGCTCTTCACCATCTCTGCAGGTGCTGATGATCCACAGAATCTCCACAGAGTCCTTGCAGCTGCTTCATGATGGTGAATACCAGTCTGCTACATGGCACACTGCACGTCACCACGCTGACTCATTATAGACAAACACTGAAGTATGATCATGTGCATAGCTATTATTTCCTTTGCTGCATTCATTCAGAAGCTTTATCTCCCATAAGAGCATTATGTGGTCACTGAAAGGAGGCTTGCTATATTTTCATCCTGCCATTGATTTCTTTCAAGCACTGAATGGAATTGAAACTGGCAGATCCTATAGAAGTGAGCATGATCCATTAGGATATGGATCTTTACTGCCGCTGAAGCAAGAATGTCAGGTGATTTTCATGTCTAATTATGATCAATAGTAAGAGGACTGCCTGTTTGCTTCCGTTTTTAAATGCAAAGCTGCTTTACACCAGGTGGATGGCAGAAGCATTCATTTCTCTGTTTAATTAAATGTGGTACCACTGGCCAAAGTATACATCAATTCTGAAACATATTGTTTTACATTGGTGTGCAAGGAAACTGTAAGTTAAAAAACACCAAAGTCTTGTTGATTTTCTTTCAGTCATAATCAGTACAGTGTTGAATATACGCCCAGCATTGTGCCACAGACACAGGTAGTAAATTCTTGCAACTGAGCTACCATCTGCACTTCATTCTGGGACACAGTCTCCAGGGCTTGTACATATGTTTATGATGCTCTACACGAATCCTTGTTTTAAATACAGATGCATGGAGATTCTGGTGCCAGAATTCCTTGGATGAAGGCAGAGAGAGTACTGTCCAAATGCAAGGGATGAATCTTTAATTGGGTGATGTCAGACTCAATCATAATGCAACCTCTTCCTGTGAAAGTTTTATCTTTTACTTTCTTGTTAAGTTTGGAACAAAGAAACATTTACTGGCAAATAAAAGGAATATGGAAAATGTTAACAATCTGATTGACCATATCTAGCAGGTTGTGAAGGGTCACTTCAGTCACGAAAGGCAAGGAGTTACATGGTGAAGGGTGTTCAGTCACCTAAGGCAAGGAGATACAATGGTGAAAACTCCTTCCTATACACACAATCCCTGACTTACACAATCAACGACTTACATAAATTTGCACTTACGTAAACATTTCAGTACTCAGTCCCGAGTATAAAAGAGGCAGTTTGTAATTTCAACAACTATGATCACTCATGTTTACATTGGACACAAGGTGGCAATGAGAACAATGCTTACCCAGAAGCCGCAGAAAGTGCGATAGAACTGGAGCTGCCAATTGCGGCAGTGCTAACACAGAAGGCCACGCACCTCTGAAGGAGTCCCAGATGCTGCTGAAACACTTAATACTCTCTGTGGGTTATTTTAGGCAGGGAATGGGTATAGTGTCGATACTCAATTTCACCTAGGCCACAGCTAACAATGGCCTGTTTCCTTTATCATTGTTACGTTTTTGGCATCTTTCATTTATTTGTTCTATATCTCTCTACATCATCGTCTATGTCTCTCGTTTCCTTTCCCCTGTCTGAAGAAGCGTCTCGACCCGAAACGTCACTTATTCCTTTTGTCCAGAGATGCTGTCTGACCCGCTGAGTTACTCCAGCTTTTCGTGTTTGTCCAATTTAAATACAATCTGACTTAGGTAAGTTCACAGAATTTAACCCTCGCCTAAGTTAGGAAGTGCCTCTATTTCATTGCTATAATGTCTGGCTATTGCCTTCTACTTTCTTGCCTATTCCTTTATTTCCCACCACAAGGACTTTGTTGATGAGGCCCACATTTATTAACCATCCCCGATCGCCCTTAAGAAGTGGATATTGCGGCACCTTCTCAAATTTCTGAAGGGACTGAGTGTTGTGAGGCAGCATACCAGAATTGTTCAGTGAACAATGATTAATTTCCAGGTCATTTGTCACAAAATACCCAGCCCCGACCTTCTCTTGTAACTTCTTATAATTCTCTTAAGAATTCAACATTTTCAGCAGATTTCAAATTCTGTAGCTGGGATTCAAACTCAGGTCCCTGGATCGTTGGACTACTTTTCCATTTGATTACTAGCTCAGTAATTTACCTGCTGCATCACCCACCATGCTGAGCTTTTTACTTTGTGCCATATAATCCTCATTTTAATAAGCTTTATTTCCCATAGAGATTGCACTACACAATTAAATAATTCATAGTTGAATCAAATGCCTTATTGCAACTCACTAGAAAACTGCATGTCATTTTTGAGCTCACCATTTATTTTTAAAACCTACGTACAACGAAAAGTATTATACAAGAAAGGTACATTTATAGCAAAAAATACTGGAACAAAAATATTCCTTGTTTTCTTACTAACGCAGACAGCATGAAAGCAGACAAGGTTGGCTGTCTGTGGAAAGCCAAAAACAAAAGTCCCTTTGAAATGCCTCTATGCAACAGTATCTGGGTCAGCTCAAAAGATCAAATAAATACACGTCAGTTTGTTCTTCAGATAAATAGAGCAGTTTCATTAATAACTCGTTTTGCTGTTCAACAGGAGGACAACATTTTCCATTACCCATAGCTATCTGAATATCAAGTGGTTTGGTCCTGCCTTCAGCATCTGATCTGTCAAAATTCCACCATTGTTTCCATGTTGATGCAAACTAAGATATTAAAGTCCTTCATTGTCCTGACAAGTCACGTCTTTCAAAAGAGATCTGTGAATATGGGGTTTCTGGCACACAATAGGCTAGACCTGCTTCTTTCTTTGAACATTTTGCTCAGAGATACTGTAGCACTTTAAAATAAAATACCCTCGCTCTATAATTATCAAAATCACACACCAGCAGTGAATCACAAGCATGTCACAGGGAGAAAACAATAAATATTGTATTGTGGAAACTGCTTTCATGTGGCACTTTGTCATTTTCATATCCAATATTTATGATAATAATTTTCCTAATACAATAAAAAGCAATTCATGTCATGCAGGCACATCAACCTTTTTAACCTGTGTTGTCCTTCAGTTTTCTTCATAAGTTTCACAAGGATCATTTGCTTGACTACAGTATTTAAATTATCATGCAACGGTGAATATGTTTATGTATTCTAGATCGCAGAATTAAATTAATCCCTCAATAGCTGATAAATCCATTACTATGTTGGATTTTCAAAGGACACTCTTGTTTAATTTATCTCATTCACAGTGTTGTCCTGCAACTCAGGCTAAAATGTAAATCATTATTTTAATCAACCACTAAGGAGGAAAAGACCATCCTAGTTTCAAGCTGAAATCATAGAGAATTGTTAAATAAATGACTTTCATTGCCTATTCTCAGTTAGAATGTTTAATCTATCAATCAGGAGAACGTAGAGCTATTATTTGTGAGGTGATATTTTTTTATTTAATTTCCTAACACTACCAAGAGTATGTATCATCTGCATTCAAAACAAATTGGCATAAGGAAAGGAAATCAACCAGTCTAATTAATCTCTGCTTATTTACCTTCGAGCATGAAATGACATTCATGGTAGAAGTTTATTTCCATTAATTTTCCCAAGTCATACTACGGGGGGATTTTTCACTTTACTTATGTGAACTGGACAGGCCAGTGGGACTAGTGTAGCAGGGACATGTTGGCCGGTGTGGATGTGTTGGGCCAAAGGGCCTGTTTTTACACTGTATGACTATGCACATTTAGGTAATTCGTTAGGGACATGCAATTTTCCAATATGTTCTTCGTTTCTACATTGCAAATATTGACACACAACATTTTAATTTTTTTGTGATTTAATTCTCTGGATTTCATTTCATACACCGAATATAATTGACAATTGGTTCACGAAAGGGAAATTGTTTTTGACAACTTTTTGGGGGAAGTAATTTCCAGGGTGTACAATGCAGAACCAGTGGCAATCTCAATGACCTCAATGACACTTTATTGTTGCATATACATACAACCCTGTAGATCCATGTTGCAGACTCACAAGGGTCACCATGTTTCGGTGCTGACAGAATTACACAAAGGTTCACTGAGAAGTCCAATCTTCTGCCTGCCACCATACATGGCAGTAGCCCCCCAACTTCCCACCGGGTCCCCTTTGTACTTGGCAGCCTTCCTTGCTCTCCGACGGTCCCCCCCCCCCCCCCGCTCTCCGACGGCTGTAGTATATTTGAATTTTCAAAGGTTATTTGATACGATACCACACGAAAGGTCAATGAACAATTACAGGGGGCATACTATACAGTAATGTTGGCATGGACGGAAACTTAGTTCATTGACAGAAATCAGAGAGTAGGGTGTGAGTGGGTAGCTTTCAAATTTGCAAACTGTAACTGTACCAAGCAGGAAAGTGCAATTAAGGCTCGGCTTAAATCAGTCGATCATGGTATAGATTCGTAGGGCAGGCTTGTGGAGTTGTATGACCTAGTCCAGCTCCAATTTCTTAAGGTTTTATAGTTAGGTAGGATAAACATCCTAGATGATATTCTAATCACCCAGTGTCTTCAATTATTAGTGAGCATTCAGATCCATTTCAAATAATGTTGTCTCATCTAGTTGTGGATCACACGGTGGTGGAGGGTGGAGATATACCACTCCAGCTATCTCACTATGGTGTGTCAATTCAAGAAAGGAAGTACTTCTGTCAGGTGGTAGTTGTATTCCTAAGAAACCTCATATTATAGAAAATGGTGTTATAAAAACAATTGTGTTAAAGGGATAACGGGGGTTGTGGCAAGAGAGTTTCAGGCTCGCACTAACAAAATTATTTCTAGAATTTACTTTAGACCTTAAAGATACAGTATGGCCGTGGAACTCCATGCTGACCAGTGATCATCCTGTACACTAACTAACACATACCAGGAACAGTTTACAATTTTTAAGGAAGCCAATTAACCTACAAACCTGAACATCTTTAGAGTGTGGTAAAAAACCAGAGCATCCAAAGCAAACTCATGCAGTCATAGGGAGTCACAAACTTATGGAGTCACAAACTCCGTACAGACAACATCCGTAGTCAGGATCAAACCCGAGTCTCTGGCGCTGTAAGGCGTCGGCTCTAACTCTGCGCCAGTGCGCCACCCCCTTTTTTGCCTGCAGGGTTTTCAAACATCAAGGTATTTTTAATAACTATACGTTTATTTTTATAAATGCAAGCTAAGAATATTAAAGGCTGTATCTTATATTGTTTCATAGGTTAATATTGGACAAGGGTCAATAGAAGCAACCGCTTGTCAATTTCAATTGGTGCTTGCGGTGAAAGAAATAGCTGTATACTTAAGACACAATGGTGTCTGATAACTGCAGAGAGGCTGCATGGAAACATATTTTTAGTTTCAAAGACAGCTTTATTTTCTCCTTGCCAATTTCCAGAATAACTTTGATATGGTTCTCTAGTTTCCAAATGGAAACTGTTATAATCAAGTTAGGCTTGCATAATGTAAAAAATGCTCCCTAATTCATTGAAGGACACGTGTATAGGTGACATTAGGCATAGGTGACCTAATTCATTGCTCATGCTATATCGAATCTACGTTGTGGAAACATGCGTTCCAGCAGAACTATGTGCTCAATGAGCTACAGTGAGTATTATTTGAAACTAGTAATGCCAGTCACCTGAACGAATAGCCCCAAGACACAACTGAAAATAGCATCTGACAAGCTGGAGAATGTAAATTAAATTAAACTGGAATAAAAACATAGTATTGTTATTCATAATCACGAATCTGCCAAATTGTCATACAAAACAATCTGGCATGTGACACTGGTAAAAGAAGGCTTACCCAGTTGGCTTCTACTTATGAGTAAGAAGGAACTGCAGATGCTGGTTTAAACCGAAGATAGACACAAAAAGCTGGAGTAACTCAGCGGGATAGGCAGCATCTCTGGAGCAAAGGAATGGGTGATGTTTCGGGTCGACACGGGTCTGAAGAAGGGTCTCGACTCGAAACATCACCCATTCCTTCTCTCCAGAGATGCTGCCTGTCCCGCTGAGATACTCCAGCTTTTTGTGTCTATCTTTAGCTTCTATTTATCCTCTGTTGTTCAACAGGGATGTGACTAATCTGGTCCAGATGGAGCACCTAGCATTGATCTCAGCAGTGCATTGAAGCATTACAAACCTCAGTCATTCAGAAAAGTCCCCTTCACTGAAATCTGGGTCATGTTAATATTGAAAACGTTGTCCCCCTTATTAATCAGCTGCAGCTCGATAGTTATACTCACCCAACCTAAACTCTCAGTCAATCTTTTTGACTTTTCCATTACTGTCTCCAGGTATGTTATCCCAAGACACAAGTCAGCAGCATGATGGAATACTCTATATTTGATGAGATAAGTGCAAAACCAATAACACACAATGAGGTCTACACAATCCAGACAAAGCAGCCCATACATCACCTTAACCATCCACTCTATTCTGCACTGACACATCATGTTTGAAGAGTCTCAAAAACACACTGCAATAAGTTACCAATACATCTCTTAAAGGCTAACACCCTTTATACTAGGGCATCAGGCACACAGGAATGAGAAGGTGCACATTGAATCACACACCTTTCTCACTTGGAGATGTATCACAATTTCTTCATCGCTGCTGGGTCAACATCCAGAAACCTCCTCTCTTAACAGCACTGCAAGATTCTTTCCTTTACTATTTCAAACCTAGAAATTAGTTCCCCACAATTATCACAAAGGGGAATTATGTAGGGCTAATGTAGCCGCTTATATGTTTTGCCATGTCAACAGTGCTTATGGAAAATTCAACAGAACCATCCAACAGTCCTGAGGACACAGGTAGCATGCTGGATTTGTTAAGAATTGAATTGGAAGGATTTCTCTGATATATCAGAGTGATCAGAATTCCAATGCACATTGGCATTTGCATGCCTTGATATTACAAAATGTTTCATGATATATATGATCGTACACTTCCTTTATTGAAAGAGACCTGATGCCCTTACTCTCTGCAGGTATATATATATATATATGACTCCAGGCCTACAGCAATGTATGTTGGGTCTAAGCTGCATTCCCTGCAATAGTAGAGAAATCCATACAGTTTCACGGCAAATAAGGATAGACAATAAACCTTGGCCTTGGCAGAGGCTCCCATATCTTATAGCAGTAGATTTGCTGCCTTACAGTGCCAGAGACCCGGGTTCAATGCTGCCTACAGGTGCTGTCCTTACAGAGTTTGTATGTTCTCCCTGCGACCATGTGGGTTTACTTTGGGTGCTCCGGTTTCCTCCCATACTCCAAGGACATTTGGGTTTGTAGATTTAAGAAAGAACTGCAGATGCTGGAAAAATCAAAGGTAGACAAAAATGCTGGAGAAACTCAGCAGGTTTGTAGGTCAATTGGCTTCAGTAAAACATGCAAGTTGGCTCTAGAGTATAGGCTAGTGACAGAGTATGGGGTGATCCCTGGTTGGTGCAGACTTGATGGCCCGAAGGGCTTGTTTCCAGGCTGTATCTCTAAAGTCTAAAGTGTAAATGAATGAGTAAAAATAGGTGAAACAAGAAACTGCAGGTGCTGGTTTACCATAAAAGGACACAATGTGCTTGGGTAACTCACTGGGTCAGGCACCATCCCTGGAGAATATGGATAAGTGACGTTTTGGGTCGGGACCCTTCAGACTGACTAAAATTTGTTCCTTTTGCCCACGAATGCCCATCTTTAGTAAGAACTTTTTTTTCCCTTTTTGATTCTGATCTTCTGGTGCATAAGTTTAAAAAAAAAACAGAGCCCTGAACGCTGCCAACTTTATCTCACATCTCTAGTTAACACACTTAATCACATTAATCTTGCAGTTTATATCCTACAATCTGCAACTCTAACTTCCATGTGGTGAACAATCGCCTCCCTTTCTGAGAACATAAGTTTATTTTTGTCTAGACTTCCCTGCCCTTGCCTAAATTCTTTGAAGTAGACTTGCCTGTGTAGCGATAAGGGCAAGAGCTGTTCTTTGTTGAGTTTAGAAATATAAGTAACCTGAAGTATTAAATCACAAGGAGCCTTTGCAGACTGGAACATCAAAGGAAAATGTTTAATTTATGCCAGGCAAATAGTTATTGACCAAGAACATTTACATAGACTTTGAACATCTTGTAAGTATATTATTTCAATGCAGGCTGTACAGCGTATCACCATTGAACCTTTAGAATATTTTCCATATTGTCCCTCTCTCTCTGTTTTCCTTTTATGAAAGAAATCATTTACATTGCTTTGTAAGCTTTTTTAATTGCCCATTTTTTTTTATGTGTCAAAAACTACAAGGGATATCTTTGGAATTAAATTTTGCATATTCAAGCTGTCAGATTGGAACTGCTACAGGAAGCAAAGGATCAGAAATTTTAAAGTGTTGTGTTTAGGGTGTCATATTAGGTTCCCTTCAAAAAATAACAAGAATTTGAACAAAATAAACCTGATGTTGGGGTGTTTTATATCAAGAATGTATTGGTGAAACGTTACTTGAGTGGTTCCTGACAAAGCCACTCCCAATTGTGAACACTCGTAACCCTTAACTAAAGGCTATTGGTTCTAAAGACACCCTCCCTCTGACAGCCTGATAGCAGCCAATCACGCCATGTGTATAATGGACAAAGAGGCTGCAGGAGAAGAGGGACGGGAATAATAAAGTTTAATTAAAGTTATGAAAGTGAGATTACATGGCATCAAGGAGATCCTATGTGCCAGCAGAGATATAGAGATCCATTAGACATAAAACCATATACAGTGGTCATAGAGCACAGAAACAGACCATGCTTATCCCTGCCAACCCAGATGGCATTCTTGGCTTGTCCCATTTGCTTGTTTTTGCCCCAAATCCCACTTGCCCTTTCCTATATGTGAAATAGACCATGAGCGTTCAATATATTCATGCCCCTCATGTTTCTGTAATCATCAATAAGATCACACCTCCCACTCCTACATTCCAAAGAAAAGACTCCTGCCTCTCCCTATGACTCAAGCCCACAAGTCCCGGTAACATCTTGGTGAATCTCTTCTGCCACCATTTCCAACAATGACATCCTTCCTATAGCTAAGCAATCAGAACTGCACACAGAACTCCAAGCATGGACTCGCCACTAACTTATACAGCATCATAGACACAAAATGCTGGAGTAACTCAGCGGGACAGGCAGCATCTCTGGAGAGCAGGAATGGGTGATGTTATACAGCATCATGACGACCCAACCTTTATACTCTATACTCATTTCTATGACGGCAAGCATGTCAAATGCCCTTTTCACTACCCAGTCCACCTGAATTGCCACTTTCCGGAAACCAATCACCTGTACACTTAGATCTCTCCATTCTACAACACCCTCCAGGGCTCTAACATTTACTGTGAGAGTGTTGCCCTGGTCTGATATACCAAAGTGTAACACCTCACACTTGTCAGAGTTCAATTCCATTTGCCATTCCTTGACCCACCTTCCCACTGAACATGATCCTGTTGTAAACTGAGTTATCCTTCCTCATAGTCCATTATACCACCAATTCTGGTATCATCTGCCAATGTGAACGTCATTATCAACAAATAATTAAAGTAGATAATAAACAACAGTGGACCCAGCACTTAACCCTGTGACACACCGCTCATAATAGGTCTCCAATCAAAACAACAGCCCGCTGCAACTATCCTTTGACTTTCCTTCAAGCTAATTTGGATTCCACCTTGGATTCCATGTGATATGACCTTCCTGACTTGCCTACCATGGAGAACATTGTCCAAACTCCTTACTAAAGTCCATAAAGACTCTGCCTCCTGCCAAGTCTCATCAATCCTCTTTTCAAAAAACTCCATCAAGTCCATTGATAACAACGTTCCATGCACAAAGCAACTTTGACTATTCCTATAATAGTAGTGCCTAATAAAATGCTGGTAGATCTGGTCCATCAGAATTCCCAACAGCAACTTCTCCACCACTGATGTCAGGTTCACCAACCTGTGGTTCCCTGGCATGTCCTTACTCCTTTTCTTAAGTAACGGTGCAAAATTAGCCATCCTCCAGTCTTCCAGAACGTCACCTTAGCTGGGGTCAACATAAGAGTTTGTGCAAATCCACACACAATGCAGAAACTCCGCAACAAACCATACATACATACAAACTGAGCTGCACACCCCTACCCACTCATCAAGATGCATTTATCTCCCAGACTACCTCACTTTTATCAACATATTGCTCATCCTCATGATAAGAGGTATAACATAAAGAATTCCTCTCACTTCTTCAGTAATAGAGACATCTGACCCCTACAGCCTTACTCTCTTAGCTGTTGATCATATACCTGCAAGGATTGTCCGGGCACCGAGTTCAGTGGAGAGGCCTGCTGACTCCGGACACCTGTGCTTCAGGGTTTTGTCAGCTAGATCTGCAGAGTACTGCTGGGACAAGGACACGCGAGGCATGAAGGCAAATTACCTTAGAGATAAAGGTCATCACTTCCTGGTTGCCATTTACTTCAGGAATGGGTGACCCGAAACGTCACCCATGCCTTCTTTCCAGAGATGCTGCCTGGCCCGCTGAGATACTCCAGCATTTCGTATCTATCTTCGATTTCAACCAGCATCTGCAGTTCCTTCCTACACAGAGTAAATGTTTGTTGTTTAATGTTATAGTGTAACAATTCTCCATTCTTTAGACAGATTGGAAATCCACTGCTCTGACATCTTTAATTGTTTCAGAATGTAGTTTCTCACTTGAATCACACTGCTTGCTTCCGATCAGAGCATGTCCATGTGTTATCTTAATTTTCAGGCACAGACTTTAAATTTAATGGTTCCATGAAATCGACTTTTGGCACCATGTATCATTGTCATTTTCAAAGGTGCTAGATGACAGCCATTAAGTTAAACTGACAAAATGCTTTATTAACAAAAGAATTTACAAAAAGACGCATCCTTTTTCTGCTAAGTGTCTAATGCACAAAGACAAGGCGGCAACTTCCTTCAGCAAGAGATTTTTCAGAAGCTTCTTCCCTAACAATGTTACAATATATACATGGAAAATTTGATCATATAAATAATCCTTAAAGGTTACAACCTGATATTATTGAAGTACATCTCTGACAATTGATTGTAAAATAATGTGGTTGTTGTCATGGCTGCAATGTTATTTTGAAGTTGATTTTTAATTCATGATTCTTCGCATCTGTTCAGTCAGCTCTACAGATCATGGCAACTTGCATGAGGAAGACTCTTACAAGAGGCTGACAAATATAAACAGTTGCCCAGTAAGAGGAAACATCTCCTTCATGTGGTATGGTGGTATGCAACTTCATTTGTTACATGTACAGATGTACAGTGAAATTCATTGTTGCTCATTTCCCAAGAGTCCCCTTTCAAGTGGGGGATTAAAAGCTACAGAAACAGGGTGGGAAGATATGAGGCAAATGTGATGAATTGCGCAGGAAACCAAGTAACTGCACCCAACTGTTCCTGCCAGAGTGAAGCATTGTCCATTGTCGAGCGATGGTTTGAGATGGAGCTCACTTGGAATTTCTCTGGAAATATCTCTAAGATGAATAGGTGTGGACTTCATGGACTTGAAATGTCTGCCCTCCGTTTACTTTAATTTAGAGATACAGAACAGAAACAGGCCCTTCGGCCCACCGAGTCCGCACCGCCAGCGATCCCCACACATTAACACTACCTTACACACCAGGGACAATTTACACATACACCAAGCCAATTAACCTGCATACCTGTACATCCCTGGAGTGTGGGAAGAAACCGAAGATTTCGGAGAAAACCCACATGGTCACGGGGAGAACCTACAAAGTCCATACAGATAATACCTGCAGTCAGGATGGATCCAATAGCTGCAGCCAATGTTGAGAAGCAGTCTAAAGGGTTCACATTCTGAAACAATGTTGAAACCAAAAGATCAGAGCTGATCCTAGGGAAGTGCATTTTGTTCCGAAGTCATAGTTGTCAATGTGTCAATTATCAGGAAACGTAGAGATAATGTTGCATTCAATGTATGTAGTTGAATGAATGATGTGGTTGTGTGTAGTGGGAGCTAGGGAAATGTTTTCACCATCTGGTCTCTCCAGACTGATAGTCAGGATGGAATGTTGGTGTTAGGCAATGAAGTTTAGACGGGATCTCTTGGTTTGTATAAGGGTCATGACTGAGCAGGCTCCAATCATCTGCCTATCAAAAAAATCCTCGTCTGTGTTTAGTTATTACCTGCCATGCTTTGCCCTACCACTCTTCCAGCTTTCCAGCCAGATGAAACCTCCCTCCTATGCTCAACGATGATAGATACACAGTGCTGGAGTAACTCTGCGGGACAGGCAGCATCTCTGGAGAGAAGAAATGAGGTTGACGTTTCGGATCAAGACCCTTCTTCAGACTGTCGTCAGGGGGGAGGGAAATGGATAGATAAGGAAAGGTGAAAGAGTGAATCAGGGCAAAGGAAATAGAAAAGAGGAACAGCACCTCATGTTTTGCTTGGGCAGTTTACACCCCAGCAGTATGTACGTTGACTTCTCAAACTTCAAGTAACTATTGCTTTCCCTCTCTCTCCATCCCTCCCTCTTCCCAGTTCTCCGACCAGTCTTACTGTCTTTGACTGCATTTTGTCTCCTCTACTGATTATGCTGTTCATGTCCCTTGGCCTTCATCAAACATCTGCTGGTCTTCAGACACTGCCTCGTGGATCTTAGGCTTCAAATCTGCATGAAGCTCTTATTCTGGCACCATCTCCCATCCGCAGCTGGCAATATTATGAAGCATCCAGCCCATGACATCTCCCCATTACTGGGTGCAGAATATGCAATATCTGAATTTGATAATGTGAACAGAATCTCATCTGTGAGAGACCAATGGTACTCAATTGTACAATGAGCAAAGAGGAAGATACAGAGTGCAGAATATAGCTCTCAGCATTGTAGTGCAACAGGCCCATAGACAAAGCCCAATGATAACACTGGGGTGGTTATTGGCCATTCTCTCTTGGCCTGCCATGTTTTTGCCAAGGCCCTCGGTAATGGAATTTTACCAATATTATCACAACTGAGGAAACCCCTTGAAACCATAGATTGGCTGACGACTGCTGGAAACAACACTAGTTGCAATACATTCTGATGCAGAATTGCAGACCCAAAAATATGTTTGCTTCTCATTCTGCTGACTAGGTGAGTTTTTATAGCATTTTCCATTTTTGTTTCAGATTTCCAATATCTGTTATTTTTATTTTTGCTCTATGCCAATTTTGAAGTTGACAAATGTATTCCATTAAAAAGCAAAATAAACAAGGACACATTATCATGTTTAGGTTTAGGTTCTGGTTTATCATTGTCATGTGTACCTACGTACAGAAAAAAACTTTGTTTTGCATGTTACCGCTCAAATCAGATATACTCAAGTGCAATAAGTAGAGCAAAGGGAACGATAATGTGCTCATAATTCATATGAGAGTGTTCTATAAAGGTTTTACCATGGAGCAATAAGATCAAAATATAGTGGTGTGTGGATGACATGGACAGAAAATCACCAGCGTTACCACAGCCTGTCCCTTTTTATGGTTCCATACTTGGGAACTATAACCAACACAATAGAGAATATAGAACATAAAATAATGCAGGATCAGGCCCTTTGGCCCACAATGTTTATGCTGAACATGATGCCAAGTTAAACTGATCACATCTGCCTCTGCATGCTCCCTAATCCCTCTATTTCCTGCACTTCCACGTACCGATTTAAAAGCCTCTTAAACATCAATCTACATTGGGTTATTGGTTACATTATTTGGATTAAATAATGCTTTAAATACAAATACCATTTGATCCAATTTCCAGGTTCTTAAGTCCAAAAGTTATTGACTTTTGTTCACTTTTTTTTTAAAGAGATGGCCCTTCACTTAAAAACTTTAAACATGAAAATCAACATTCTCACTTGATGGCAGCCTCTGCCTGCAGCCTGTCTGTTTTTTCTATCTTTAATTTTAGTCTGTCTTAACAGTTGTTTTGGAGGTTTCTTTCGCTTTTCCATGTGGGGGAGGAGGGTAGGGTAAAGGGGAAACCGTTTCCCAGTCACTTCCTGGCGAGGATGTGACTATTCTCTGAATCGCGCACTCGCCCCCCTCCTTGCGACCTAGCAACTGGATTGGCGCGGCCTTTCCTGCCGGGGACCGGGGACCGGACCAGAGCTTCGGCAGCAGCGGCGCAGCGCTGGATCCATCGCGGAGCGGGCGATGCCTACCTGGATCACCGTTTGAAGCTCCGGAGTGTTGGGCCTGCTGCTCGACATCACGGGGCTGTGGTTGGTGGGGCATCCAGCGCGGGCGGCGCTGCCTTCGGCCTCGCGGAATCCTGGGATCCCTTTGCCAGGGGCCGCCGGCCTGGGTCTCCGCCCGGCGCGGCCTGTGGACTTCGGGAGCCGCGGACTCCGGTAGGAAGTGGCCGATTCAGAACAACCAAGCCGCTGACGTTGTTCTCCCGGTCCGACGTCGGAGTTCCATCAACCCAGCGAGAGGTCTTGAACATCGGGCCTTCTGTAGCGGCAACTGCGGAGGGCTTGGGAGGCCCCGACCACGGGTGAACATCAAATATCATCAGAGGAAGATGACTGAACTTTTTGTGCCTTCCCTCACAGTGGGAAACTTTGATTCTGCTGTGTGGGGATGTTTTATGTTGGAGTCTATCATGTGTTGTGTTCTTCTTTTATTCATATGGCTGTATTGTGACCACACATTTCACTGTACCAATTGGTACATGAGGCAAATAAATGTATCTTGTATCTTGTAACATCTTTGTAATATAAATCCAAATAAGTTTTCATACCACATTTCTAGTTAGCCTTCAGCAAAAAATAATACAGTTTATACAGTTTGCTCAAAGAGGTGTGCCAACAATAATATTTGACAACATCTAGCAAATTCTTTGCATATTTCACTATCTTTGTTGTATTTATTGCTTGATGTAAAACATATTCCATTTTATTTCTCTGATTCTTGGAACAGTTACATTCCAAAACCCCACCGTTCAAATATTTCAGATTCCATTCATTGAACTATTCTTTGCAGTCTCAACAAATGATTGTCCATGATATCTAGATTTTTGCAGTGTTATCAAGAACTTGTTCACAACCCGAGGAGAAAAGCAAGGATGATGAAGATGAAAAATCAGGCAAGGGAAAATGTATCACGGCAAGTTAAGGGATTCTATCCCCAATCTGTGTCATTCTGCTGCCAATCGTTGAAAAGATTTCACATCTATTGAAAAATTCTCCTTAAAGAAATTTCTGAACAGAACATAAGCTAGAAAGATTAACGACCAAAACATAAAAAAATATTACCCACAATGGATAGATAGCAACACATCTAAAAGAGAAGGAAAATGGGCATTTGCTTTATTATATTGGATGTTTGTTTTATTATATGTCACACTGAATGATACAGTTTGGTAGCCCCAGAAGTACAGTAAAAAGGCAATGTCACATGATATGAAGCGCTGTTACCACACACAGATGCCAGAGCAGGTCGATGAAAACCATTAATGCAATGTAGCTTTGGGATACCAGCAGAAGACCTCCACTGCTTGTGTGAAATGTTTGTGTGGAATCCACATGAGTATGCAATTCACAGTTTTTTTTATTAGATAATGTGTTTCCTTAATATTCAATAGCTGGACATCCATAATATGATTAAAAATGAATTGAAGACATCTATAAAAAAGTTTCCCATTACTTACTTCTTTTTGAATTTTGAACATCCTTAAATTAAAAAACAGAGCTTATTTTTAATTAAATTGCTGTTAGTTTTTTGGGTTTTATTATATTGAATTAAGTAATATTTGTTATCTTTATAATTGTTCAATAATATTTCATAGAAACATAAAAAAACAGCCTGAGAAGGCCATTCGGCCCTTCGAGCCAGCACTGCCATTCAATATGATCATGGCTGATCCGTATCCTGTTCCTGATTTTTCCCCATATCACTTGATTCATTTCATTAAATAATATCAATTATCTTTGTGAGCTATATACCACTGAAGCACAAAAAAGTCAATGCTGTACAGTGGTATAATTATGATTTAGCTTTTCCTTTCACTTTTTTTATCAGTATAAAGCTGCTCTTTATTCCTAGTTTATTATGTGTGACCTTCCTTTACTGCAATTCATTTTGGAATTTCATGTTGTAACTGCATTATCTTTTCAATCTTACTTTCTTCACATACTTATTAAAGAGACAATCTTTGAAACCTTTCCTACAATGTCCATTCAAATGGCTACATTAACTTTGTTCAATACTAATATTGTTTTTTTAAGTAACTGAAAGAAACAGACGTATTCCAAGGTGAATTTTGTATTTATTGGTAAAACCTTGTCACATATGTGAGGTAATATCAAAGGTTTGAACTGTTATCTTTTAAAAAATTGCAGCTGACAGAGAATCACATAGATTAGTTGGTATTATAATGTTTAATCTGAAATAATTAATTGAATTGGAGATTTTAATTTGTTAGATGTTTATTTAGTGCCAAGTTAAACATTTATTGGAGCTAGAAAATAATTCAAAGTGTGTGGACTCTGTATGAGCAGTTCACTTTAAATATTAGTGCTTTACAAAATCTTTGCAAACATTTTAATTTATTGACAAATGTTCCTAACAGAGCATTTGAACATTTAACAATCTATAAAAGCTATCTCGGGTAGCTTGTACTAAAAGTTAAATGAAGACATGTCTATTGAAAGTTTATTATACAATTATTCATTATTGAACTAGTTGCAATAATGGGACATGAAATAATTCACTTGAGTAGTTCCAATGCTGGCTTTTATGCTCAAATCAAAGAAATGGTAACAGGACACTTAAAGATAATGATAGGACAGAGTAGAGTCAGCATAGTAGTAGTATATATTTTATTTTGAACATGTAGAACAAAAAAAGTTAAAAAACAAAACAACAATAAAATGAAATGAACATCAAACCTACTGTATACACAACTCATTGAATAACTTATAAATATCACAAATTAAATCTTACATGTTCAAAAAGGAGGAAGTATAATTATTTATTCCTACCCCTTCTCCACTAATCAATTAATTCACAAACTTTATCTCATATACACACACACACATATATATATACATATATATACACATACATACATATATATATATATATATACATATATATATATATACATACATACATACATACATATGTATATATATATGTATGTATATGTGTATATATATATGTATGTATATACACACACACATATACATACCTATATCCATACATAAGCCACATACATACATACACATATGTACGCATATGTACACACACAAACATACATATATACAGTTTATAAAAATTATCTAAATTCTATGTACAACGCGAATATCACACTGTGTCAATAAACTAAAATAGTAAGATTAAATGAGAACTTACCAGTTTGAAGTTTGATCGTTATTCTATGAGGAGTTACGATGAGGGATTACGTGAAGAAGCCCCGCCTGGCGCATGCTCGGCATACTTCAAAGCAGCGGCGTGAAAAACACAGAACCAATAGCCGGAGTAAGATAGTAAGGCTTACATAGACTAGAACTACCATTTATATTATGAGGGTTGGGAGTGGAGGGCACGTAATCCCTCATCGTAATTCCTCATAAAATAACAATCAAACTTCAAACTGGTAAGTTCTCGTTTAATCTTACTATTTTACTTCGGAGTCACGTGTGTGACTACGTGAAGATTTTGAAGCTCTGTGATTTTCATGCCGTAGATCATTCCATACGGCCACACTGCTTGAGTTTACACAGTAGTGAGTAAATAATATATATTGCTTGAAATTATGCAAAAAATATTTCAATATTTTAATAATAATAATAAAAAGAAAAGTAATAACCCCTCTATCCCTGGGGAAATTACAACAAATGATATGCAACAAAGCAAACAATTTGAACAGAACCCAACACAGCATGTGCAACCCTGGCACTGTGACAACATAAAATCTAGAAAAGTTCCTCTTTAGACCATCCTGCGGTCTCCAGAATTTGGTCTAGCGGCATGTCCTGCACCTTTGCCGCTGACATTGATACCGCCCTTGTGGAGTGAGATTTAAACACATCAGTGTCTACTCCAGTTAATCCAGAACCTGTTTATCCATCTAGAAATAGTTTGTACTGTCACTTTTTTATATGTTTCTTGAGGGTAATGAACATTGGTGTCTCACAATCTCGGAGACTCTTAATTTAATGTATATTAAATCAGATGCTTAACCACACACAATGTTTAGTTGACAGAGTATGTCTTAAAGATTACATTGGTTCCAGCCTTTCTTGGCTTGCTTTGCTTGCTTAAATCATTGACATAAAACGTCATTTTATCTACAGACAACTGTATACAATGTAACCGTAACATTTGTAATGTTTGTACTCTTTGTGCTGATATTAATGTCATCAGCATAACCACTTTAAATATTAACTTCTGAAAAGACAGTGACGTAATTGGAGTCCATTGCCGAAGCAATGTGAGAACTATACTGACATCCCAGATTTCTGTATATCTGGGTTTGGTAGGATTTTATTAAAATTCCTCTCATAAATCGGGATATTAACGGATGAGACCCAATAAATTGTCGTTCAGAAAATTGTCCTAAATAGGAGGACAAAGCACTCCGAGCTCCATTAATGGTACTATAACTCAGGTGCAACATAGCAAGGAACTCCAATACATCCGATATGTTTGCAGTATGATAAAATATATCTGACTGTATACAAAAGATTTCCCATTTCTTATATGAAACATATATTGTTTCTTAGTGCTATATCTCCAAGCTGCAGTTATGACATCCATGATCCTATCCAACATTCCATCAGAACCTGCAGATGAACAATTAATACGGTCATGTAATGGATAACTTCTGCTGTTACTGGATGTACCAACAATTACTGCACCTGGGATTTGTCATGAATTCTGAGCACCAATGGGAACAATGGCTGTGTAGTAATGGTCCCTAGATAAGAGACGTATCCAATATTGAACTGATAAGAACAGATACTACACTTGATCTTAGCCAAAAGGCCGAGAAGCAATACCAGTTTGAAACCACCAAATGCCTGTGGCGGAGACTTGCTCTATTTTGGTGACACATCGCCTAATCAGGCAAAATGGTGAAAACATAAAAGACTATACTTCCCCAATGTAGCGAGAATGCATCCACCGCTAATGCTCCTGGGTCTGGCTCCCATGAGACATATTTAGACCACTCGAGATTGAATCCAGACACAACAGATCAACATTTGGTACTCATACTGTCTGACAATCTTTTTTAAACTTTTTGAATTTTAACATTCATTCTGTATTGTCATTGAACTTTCGTGATCTGTTGTCTTACCACAATATTGTCTTCTCCCACAGCTGTGGTATTGTCTAATCCCAATAACTCCAAATAATTCATACCATGTGTTTGGAGAATTAAATCGTCTTGGACAGTCCATTGACCACCAAAACTGGTATCGCTGTCCTTGGCTCCCCATCCGAGAGCACTCCCATCAGTCTGTAATACCACTGAAGACTACTGAACAAGCACATTTTTACTTCTAGTAACTTGTGCAACATTGAGAATCTATCATTGCAATTCAGCTCAACCTTTTTAGTTGGTAACTGCATGGACCTAATCAATGACCTGCATGCTTTTTATGCTTATTCTCTGGTCTTTGAGCAGACGTTGATCACTTTACTTTACCACTATCACTTTACCAGTAACCGTGGCTACTTCTTGGATGGTGGGATAATGTTTTTTTTTTTTTTTTTTTTTTTTTACCAAGACAAGTACAGGCATTTGTAACATCCCCAACCTTAATTGTTGGTAAAGTTACTGACATATCAACTGTATTAATGACAAACCCCTAATAATCAATTGTTTGGGATGCCTGTAACTTACATGTTGTTTGGACATACAGAACCTTAGCCTTTCAATAGGCTTATGGTTACTGAACCCAGTTCTTCAGCTGTCTCCCATTTACAATTAACATATCCTCTATGGTAATTGTGAAGTCTCTGGAACTCTTGCCACAGAGGGTAGTTGAGGCCAGTTCATTGGCTATATTTAAAGAGTGAGTTGGATGTGGCCCTTGTGGCTCCCGGGATCAGCCATGATGAATGGTGGTGCAGGCTCGAAGGCTGCACCTAATTTCTATGTTTCTATGGTGTGATTCTGAGCCCTCATTAACACCAGTGCTGGTTTCAATAATTGTGTGAGCAATCTGAGGGCTGAATTTAACCCATTAGGTAATTCCTTCAGCTGACCCATCCAATTTTACTTCGGAGTCACGTGAGTGACTACGTGAAGAAGCCCCGCCTGGCATTTGATCGGCATTACGTTGATGCTGACGGCAGAGCAAGAGCTGCAGAGGCAGCTCCTCCACAGCGGTAGGTCCGGGCCTGCACGTAAGTGCAGTTGAAATACTTACAGGGCATATCCAAACTCCGTGGCTGGTGTATAGAGCCACCAGGAGTTAAAAAAGAAACAGAATTTAAAAGAAATAATAAAATAAAAGTTAAAATGAAAAGGAAAAACTCCAGGGAAAAAACATAGTTTAAAAAAGCGTCTCAGGGGAAAACTCAGCGATCGGGACAGCAGATTAGTGCGGAGCCGGTTCCGATACCGGTGGCCGTTAAAATTATCGTTAGGGAGAATGCTCCACAAACGTTTGGCTAGAGGCCATGATTTAAAAAGTTCCAATAAAAAGACCTCTAGACAAAAAAAGCTTTATGGCTTAAAATTAATGGAGAAAGACTCCAAAAATAAAAAGAAACAAATAAAGGGTTTAAAAAGGCCCAGCATATTCCCAAGAAGAGTTACTTCTTTACTGTGTTGTATTTGTGCATAAACCATATATGTTTAAAATTGTAATTCTGACAGGCACATTCTGCTTGCAGAATATTTGTATTAACCTCAGTATCACACAGGATTATATATATTTCCATAAAGAAAACTGCATCTGGTAAAATGTACTCAGAGCAGACTTTATTTAACAATTACTGGGTATTTGGAGCCGGCATTTAGCGCAGCCGTTATCTCCAAACCCGATCTAAATAGCGGGAGCCGGCTTTTAAATCAGCCCTAATCTCCCGATCCGATCTAAATCGGAAACTGCGGTTCCAGCGCGCTCTATTCAATTACCGCAGTTTAAAAATACATTCACTCTAGCTGGCTCCGTATTTTGAGCCAGAGTTACAGAGTTTAAAAAAAAATTCAAAATACATCAGCACTCTAGCTGGCTCTGCAGACTTAAAGAGTTTAAACCCACCAGCAAGAAAGTTCAACAGCGACTTACCTGCGGGTTAAACCTACGCTGGTGGGGGCTGCGCTCTCCAACCTGTCGGAGCTTCACATGCGTCGTCGTAATGCCGAGCATGCGCCAGGCGGGGCTTCTTCGCGTAGTCACTCACGTGACTCCGAAGTAAAATCTAACCGTCATCACAGCCCTTCCTCATTCTTATCCCTCTGAAAATTTTTTTTTTTTGCACTTCTTAAACTGAGTAATGTTTGTGCTTTGCTTGAGTTCCACATCCAAATCGTTCCACAATTTCACCCCGCAGATTGAAATACACATACTCTTTATAGTTGCATGAACACAAAGTTTATTTTAATTAAACTTTCCTCTCAAATTATAACCACCCTCCCTGTTAAATAACATTTTTTTTTTAATATTACCTGGTAGTAAATAATTTCTTGCTTTATACAATATTTGTGCTGTATTGAATTCTACTAGATCCATAAACTTCAAAGCATTTGACTTTAAAAACAGAGAGTTGGTGTGTTCACGAAATCCTACATTATTAACTATCCTTATGGCCCTTTTTTGCAGTATGCATAATGGATGGAGGATGCTTTTGTAAGTATTACTCCATACCTCCACACAGTAATTTAGAGATGGTAGTGCAAGTGAACAATAAACAATGTTCAGCGCTTTGATTCAGAATCTGCCTTGTTCTTCCCAGGACTGCAATGCTCCTTGCCAGCTTTGCTCGCACATGTTTTATATGAGGTTTCCAGCAGATTTTGTGGTTTAATATCACGCCTAGAAATTTATTTTCACATACTCTTTCTATATCAACACCATCTATCCTCACTTGTACCTGAGTGTTTATTTTACAATTTCCAAACAACATAATCTTTGTTTTGTTCAAATTTAATGATAATTTGAATGATTAATAATGAAAAAAAAACACCTTTTTAATTTTCTCATTTCTCATATGATCTCCTCCAAAAGCTGCTGTAAATTCTCCCCAGAACAAAAGATATTAATATCGTCCACAAATAAAACAAATTTCAACATTTTTGATACTCTACAAATATCATTTATATACAGAATGAACAATTTCAGTCCTAATTCTGACCCCTGAGATACTCCACAAATAATATCCAAGCATGTTCATTTATGCTCACTTATCTTCACAAACTGTTGCCAGTTACCTAAATAGTTTCTCAACCAATTCAACACCACCCCCAATACCATACCTTTCCAATTTATCATGTAATATATTGTGATCAATGGTATCAGTGTTTCTAAGATCTATAAATACTCTTACTATATGTGAGTATTTTTTTATCTATATAATTAGTAATTTCTTCTTTTAATTCAATAAGTGCCACACATGTTGATCTGTTTGATCTGAATCCATACTGATCAGTCAGCTATTGGTGCTTCTCAATGAATTTGTCTAGTCTTTCAGTAAAGAGTTTTGACAGTATCTTGGAGAAGTGGGAAAGTAAGGAAACAGGCCTATAATTTGTGAAGTGGTGCCTATCCCCAGTTTCATATAAAGGTATAACTTTAACAATTTTTGTTTTGGTTGGGAATGTACCAGTTAGAAACAACAAGTTACAGATGTGCGCTAGTGGTTTTGCAATACCATCAATTACTTTCTTGACTATTGTCATGTCAATTTCATTCCAGTCAGTAGAAGTTTTGTTCTTACCTTTATTTACAATATTCATGAATTTGTTTTCTTCTACTGCTCTTAAAAAAAGTGAGCTTCGATTTATTTCTCAATGATCATCATCAATCCCCTCTTTGAGTGTCTCTCGATCATTGATTTTTTCCGCCGATTTTGGGCCCATACTTACAAAAAAATTGTTGAAACCACTAACCACATTATCCATATTATTTATGGTCTTATCATTATCGATGAAATACTGAGGGTAACTTGAGTTTCTGGATCAATTTTTAATAATACTGTTTAACACACTCCATATACATTTAATGTTGTTTTTATTTTTTATCTAATATTTCATTATAGTATTCTTTATTACATATCCTCATATTAGTTAACTTATTTTTATATGTTTTATATTTCATTTCCGCCTTTTTAGTTCTGTATACTTTATGAATTCTCTATATAAAGTATTTTTATTTTTGCAGGCACTTTGCAATCCCTTTGTAATACATGGAATATCTATATATTTTTGATTTCTACTGTATTGATTTATTGGACAGTTTTTGTCATACAATCTTGTCAATATTTTTAAGAATGTTTCATATGCTTTGTCAATGTCCTCTTCCTCGTATATTATGCTCCAATCTTCTGATAGTAATTAATTTCTAAATGCATTCATAGATTCTTCCGTCCTCACTTTGTATTTCAGGTTATCGACATTCTTATCCTTCTTATAGTTATTGTCATAGATTTCAAAAACTGGCAAATGGTCACTGATGTCATTTATTAATAACCCGCTCACTGTATTATCTTCCGTAATATTTGTGAATATATTATCTATTAGCACAGTGGCACAGTGAGATGTAATTCTGCTAGGTCTAGTGAAAACCAAGGAACTGATTGTGGACTTTGGAAGGAGTAGGATGGGGACCCACAGTTCTGTTTATATCAACGGGTCGATGGTTGAAAGGGTCGACAGCACATCTGTGAAGATCTTTCCTGGTCCGAGAACACAGATGCAATTCTTAAGAAAGCTCATCAGCGCCTCTACTTCCTGAGAAGATTACGGAGAGTCGGTCTGTCAAGAGGACTCTCTCTAACGTCTACAGGTGCACAGTAGAGAGCTTGCTGACTGGTTGCATCATGGCTTGGTTCGGCAACTTGAGTGCCCTGGAGAGGAAAAGACTACAAAAAGTAGTAAACACTGCCCAGTCCATCATCAGCTCTGACCTTCCTTCCATCGAGGGGATCTACCACAGTCGCTGCCTCAAAAAGGCTGGCAGCATCATCAAGGACCCACACCACCCTGGCCACACACTCATCTCCCTGCTATCTTCGGGTAGAAGGTACAGGAGCCTGAGAACTGCAACGACTCGGTTCAGGAATAGCTACTTCCCCACAGCCATCAGGCTATTAAACCTGGACAAAACTCTGAACATTAATACCCGTCCATCTGTTATTTGCACTTTATTAATTTATTAATTAATGTGTGTATTTAATTATAACTGTAGTCAATGCCTACTATGTTCTTTTGTGCTATGCAAAGAAAGAATTTCATTGTCCTGTCAGGGACACATGACAATAAACACTTTTGACTTTTGACTTTTGACTTTGACTTTTTGGATATAAGCTCATGTTATACATTGCATTAGTAAACTCTTCTGTAATGTTATGCTTATTTGGATTTAACAGATCTATGTTGAAATCCCCACAGATGAACATAACCTTTTGTAATGTTTTACCAAATATTTCTTCCATCCAATCCTTAAATATTTCAGTATTAGATCCCGGTGCTCTATTTATACAACTCACAATTACATTTTTCTTATTTTCCAAACAGATTTCGATTATGATATATTCTAACATGTTAACAACCGCTGTTGTCATGCTTTCCATCCACCTTATATTTGAAGTTTTTATACACATACAAAGCCACACCCCCTCCATTCTTGTTCTTCCTGTTCATATAATTCAATTTATATCCAATCAACTCAAAGTCCACATCCTTCTCAGGGCTGATCCAAGTATCTGATATAGCTATTATATTGAATGGTTTCTTGAATTGACATATATTCTTTGATGTTTTGGAAGTTGGCCTATAGGCCTGCTCTTAAAGTGCATAATTGATACCTTATGATCTGACTTAACATTCATGTTAAATTGTTCCTCTGTGTAGGAGCAGCAATTATTGGTGATATTGTTCAAGAAAAATTTTATGGATCATAATCATTTTCCATATCTTGTGATTTATGCTCGGTATATTCAAAAGTTTTCAAACTCAGTTTTTCATATTCTGTCATCCTTGTTGTTTGTGGTTCATCATTATCTCCCGACGGTGATAAATGACTTCTTTCAGAACCTGCCATGTCATGGCATGGACATATGAAAGAGAAGTCAAGTTTGACAAGTCTGTCTGAAATTGATGAGATTGTCACTAGCAGAATAGATAAGGGGAAGCCAATGGATGACTTACAAAAAGGACACCATAGAACGGTTATTAAACAAAGTTAGAGCACCTGGGATTTAGGGTAATATTTGGATGTAGATTTTGACAGAAAACAAAAATTAATAATGATCAGATCATTTTCAGACTCGGAAGCTATAACCAATGAAGGACCCTGGCAAGACAGCACCAGGGATGGTCATAGAGTCAGTGCTACAGCATGGAAACAGGCCCTTTGGCCCAACTTGCTCACACCGGCCAACACGTCCCAACTACACAAGTCCCACCTACCTGCATTTGGTCCATATCTCTCCAAACTTGTCTGTTTCTTAAACGTTGGGATAGTAACGGCCTCAATTGTGTCCACATGTTGTGTCTCCTTCCTGAAGGTGGAATATACTTGCCATACAGGGAATGCAACAAAGGTTCACCAGACTGATTCCTTGAATAGGGGAGGAGAGCTTAAACATAGTAGGATTGTAATTTAGAAGAATGAGAGGTGACCTCTTTAACCGAGTACTTCACAGGGTGGATGCAGGGATGATGTTTCTTCTGACTTGGGTGACCTGAACCAAGAGTCACTGATTTAAAATAAGAGGTCACCCTTCAGAACTGAAATGTAAATACATTTATTTATTGAAAAGATATTTGATTTTTGAAAATCTCAACCCAAAAGGCGAGTGGGGCACCACTGCCAAGTTTATACCAATCAGGGACATATGAGACTGTTGAAATTGTGAGAAAAAACCAAAGTGTTGAAGGAGCTCAATGGGTCAGACTGTGGAGATAAATGTATAGACGATGTTTCGGGTTGGGATGGTTTCTGACGGATCATGTAGAGGGGAGATAGCTAGTAGTAAGCAGTGAGAGGATGGGGTGGGGCAAGAGCTGGCAAGTGATAGTTGGATCCAGGTAAGCAAGGGTGGATTGGCAGATGAGGCTGGTGGTGGAGAGAAGTATCCGAGGCCTGGGGTGATACTGTAAGTGGAGAAAACAAAAGATGCAAATGGTGAGTTCTGATCAGAGAGGAAGGTTGGGACTGAAATGGAGAACCAGATCCAGGGGGAAGTATGGTGGGAAGACGGTGACAGGGTGGAGAATTAAAACGGGGAATCTGGAGTTGGGAGGGGTGGGTGATGAACAGTGGAGGAAGTGAAGGAAGGCCAAGGAAGTGGGTGATAAGAGCAAGTGGAGTGGAGAGAAAGTGTGCACGCGGTGAGGGGAGCTGGGTGGACAAGAAGGTGGGTGGGGATTTACCTGAAATTGCAGAATTCAAGGTTAATGCCATTGGGTTGTAGGCTGTCCAAGAGGAATATGACGTGCTGTTGTTCCAGTTTGCATATGGCTTCACTCTGGCAGTTGGTATGGGAACAGGAAGAGAATTATCCCCTCCGCTCTCCTCTTTCTGTCTCCCCTCTACTCCATCAGCCTGAAGATGTGTCTGGACCCAAAATGCCACCTGTCTATTTCCTTACACAATTGCTGCCTGACCCGCTGAGTTTCTCCAGCAATTTATTGGTGAAAGATCAGTTTTTTTTTTTAATGGTGGTGCAGGTATGGACAACCACTATTGCTTTTGTTCTTGTATTCTTTAATCATTGTAAGGATCATTAATTTGCTGCATGATGCTTTAATTGCTCCATCATAGCTCTTTCACATTTTTCAAATCTGAACAGTCCTATGTTCACAAATATTTACATGGTGTTGCAAATTTCATAAAATTGTTCAATCAGAACTATTTTCAGACTCACTGAAAGATTTGTCACATTATACTTTTTAAAAAATCACGCTGTAACAATAACAGAACTGCACATCATGTATTTTTATGGTAATTATTTTCATAATTATATCATAATTTAAAATTATGCATTAATTTGTGACAACTTTCCAAGAACCATTGCATTTGGAAATAAGCTTTGCGGATTATAATAGATAAATTCTCTTGGTAAATTCATTTTTTAATATATAATGAGCCGATTTGTGATCTGTCTAATCCATCAACTATGCTCATCCGCTCCATTAGCCTTGTGGCCACACTAACTAACCAGCCACCTCATGCAAGTGTTTGCTCGCCATCCTATGAGCGCATGAGTGGTGACCAGGACTCTGGACAACAAATCCTAGGACTCTTGCCCAGCAATACTGCCCCATCAGACTCTGACACCTCAGGCTGTTCTAAGCTGTTTTTCAGTGTCTCTCATTAACATATTTAAAAAACATTTGAATTAAATAATTAACATATTTAAAAACCATTTGAATTAAATAATTCAAAACATTAAAAATTATATTTAAAAAGTCAAATGTTAAATAATAACAAAGTTTGTTCAACCACACACAGTAAACGATTGCCAATTAAATAAAACATAAAAATAGACAGAGCAATAAAGAGACATTTTTTAAAAATAGGAGTAAGCTAAGCATACATTTTTATTCATGGTCAGCAAATTCTGTGGACTCAGTGGGAAACTGCAAGAGGTCCCATGCACCCATATCTGACCTCCAAAACATTGCTAACTCCTGCATTGCAGTCTGCAGGAAATCGATAACATACTCACTCAGTTACTGCAAACGTCTCTATAGACCTGCTATTGGGTAAATAGAGTGATCATTTTTTTTCTCTCAGAAATCTTATGTTGCTGTACATCTTTATAATTTTGCTAACAGTTGACTAATTGATGATATGAAGTGGTATCCACCTGATTTCTAGCTAATATGATGTAAACATAAATTATGTAAAACACCCAGATGGTATGCTCTGTTTTTTGAAAGTATCACAAAGTTACAAAGATAGTTCAATTAAGATAGTTAAGTCTGAACACACATTCGGGATCTCCCTAAAGACTGAGCATCCCACTTTCTGAAGAATGCTTCGTAAAGTTGGTCCCCATTGTATATAACTGGCAAAACATCAGAATATGAGTCTGAAGAAGGGTTTTGGCCCGAAACGTTGCCCATTTCCTTCGCTCCATAGATGCTGCCTCACTCGCTGTGTTTCTCCAGCATTTTTGTCTACCTTCGATTTTCTAGCATCTGCAGTTCCTTCTTAAACAGAATATGATATTCCTCTGCATTTGTATTTCTACCTGGATTTGCTTTTAGTTTCTTTTTGAGGAAGAACTGAACTTTGTTAATCAAATGACACTGAACTGTATAATGCACTGTCAAACATTCTGAATGTCAGAGCATATTGTTTGATATCCTTCCAGTATCTTTCCTTATCTTCTGCAAAAAGTAGGCTGTTTATGATGATATGTAATGATATGATGTTCACGGATTCCATCAGCATGCCCATCACACACCTGATGTAATTCCTCATTTGAAGATCGAAGTAATACAAAATAATAAAAAAAATAATTTTATTATTTTTGTAATAATACAAAATAATAAAAGCACCAAGGGAAAAAGAAATGATTATTTTGAGATCAATTAGTAAATTAACAATGAACTGGAATTAGAACATATTTTTCAAGCAAACGAGAATATATTCAGGTGAAAAAATTGTAAGTGAATGTTTGCCATAATGCTTTTATAAAAGCAATTTCAAAGCAGTAAAGCACCCCAAGGAACTTTAATGGAGATTAAAAATAATATATGGCACCAAGTCACAGAGACACCAGATCTGCTGCCTTGGTCACCGAGGGAGTCTTAAGATGCCTCTTGAAAGAGGAGCAAAGCAGAGATTTGGAGCGATTTGAGGAAATTGCAGTGCTTACATTAGAGGAACTGGAAGGTCTCCTCTCAACAGTGAAACAATTAAAATCAGGAATTTGCACAATCCCATGACCCAGAATGTGCAGGGAACCCTTGGAGTGGAGGTGATTGCAAAGTTAAACAGTGTCAAGACCTTTGATAGATTTGAAAACATAACCTGAGAGTCATATTGTAATTAATTTAGAAGCAAAGTTAGATACGGCGTGCTGGAGTAACACAACAAGTTAGGCAGCATTTCTGGAGAAAACGGATGTGACATTTCGGGTTGGGATCATTCTTCAGACTGAAAGTGGGGGTAGGGATGGGGAAGAAGAACAGGACTAATCGTTCTGGTATTTTCTCGCCTTCAGTTCTTCCACCCTCACCCTTCTACTTTCAGCCTGAGGAAGGGTCCTGACTCGAAATGCCACCTATCCTTTTTCTCCAGAGATGCTGCCTGACCCGCTGAGTTACTCCAGCACTTTGGTATAAACCAGCACATGCAGTTCCTTCCTATCATAATTTAGAAGCAGTTTGTTTCAGAGTAACATATTACTAATTGATATCAAAAGATGGGTAATTTTACAGAACAATACTGCTGGCAAGTTATCTTCTCCACCACAGTATTGGATTTAAGCCAGGCGTTACCCTGAGTAAGAAGATTGTGGATAGCATTAGGCCAATTCACAACAAGCGGGCAGCCAGGAGTGCAGATCGGTACATCAATTCCTAAAGTTTTGAAGAAGATCTTTAATTTCCCTGAGGATGCATTTACTTTCTGATTTATGTATTGTATTGATCCTCACAAACCATAGAGTCCAGAAGTGTTCCATGCTCTGCGCTGGTATTTTATCCCAGTAAAAAAAGTCTTGGCATTTTAAATTTACTGTTGTATCCCTACACAAATGTGAAGAAAAACACAGTCCTTAGTTGGCAATAATTTTGGGATGTAAGGCTATCATTAGAAAGGACAAGTTGACCACAGACATCCATGATTCAAGTAAATGGCTGAACAAGACTGATGAGGTTGAATAGCCTACTCCTTTACTATGTTCCTGCCTCTTGATGTCGGGGCAATAATGTTCCTGGACATTAACATCCCAACAGTTTTTCTGCATCTTCTTGCTGCTTTGCGCATAATTGTTACTTTACTCAGAAATATGTTACCATTACTTCTCATTCTCCCCTGCTAAAAGGACCACCTCATGAGTCATTTGACTTAATCATCTTATTTTAAGATTCTGTCACTGAGCTATTCATGTTATTTCCAGCTTCAGTCTATGATACTATTACACAATTCTAGAATACATAATGCCACCAACTGCACTTTACCCTGAAGCATTCTACTTTCCATTGACAGCACGACTGACACTTCCACAAGTACAGATTTAAGCTCCTGGACCTCTACATCAATGCTGTACTCTCTTTGGCTTTTCTGTTATACTGGCAATCTAATGATATCACAACATGCAAGTTAGTAATTTTTCAAACGGATCAATTTTCATATCTTTCACTCTTTCAATTTGGAAATTCAACTTCCATTTAGATTTCCGTACTCGACTCACAACTATCTATGAAACCCCCTTTATGTTTGCTTGAAATTATCACTGTAGCATTGGTATTCATTAGTTTTCCCAACTACTGTCCCCTGTTCTCAATTTCCAAATGATCCAGCTGCCTCAGAGTGATTGCAAGCACACTGACAAGACTCAGTTGTGCAGAAAATCCTTAGCTAACTTGTTTTCCGCTGTTTGTCAACATTGTTAACTCATGATTGATTCCTACTGATGCTATGTTGTTTCTTCCACATCTTCTACTAGGTTTCATCTCATTCATTCCAACTCTTTGCACAGCATCTATTAATCACCAACTCTGACAAACCTTTTTCATAATTTATGAATCACTTTTCAATTGATTTTCTACTCAGAAGCCATTCTTTAATGAAATACCCCTTAGAGTGTCTCTGCCCAGAAAACAATGTGTGTTTGGTTTCTCGTCCAGTTTGTATTATTCTTTGAAGAATTATTTTGAGCAATGTTTTTGTTGGGTGAACCATCAGACCAATGTTTAGGTACCATCTACATTCTGTGGCATTAGGCGGAATGTAATGTACAAGTACATGAGTGGGTTTGCAAAGGTGACAATTAGCAGAGCTGAATAATGTTACATAGAAACATTGAAAATAGGTGCAGGAGTAGGCCATTCGGCCCTTCGAGCCTGCACCGCCATTCAATATGATCATGGCTGATCGTGTCAGAACTGAACGAGGACACAAATGCAGGCTCAGACACAGGGCAGATCCGTATTCAGAGTTTAATCGGTCCAAGTCGGTACACAGGTAAGCAAACACAGAAGCAACAGTAATCTAGGGGCAGGCAAAAACAGTGGTCAAAAAACAGGCAATGGCCGAGTTCATAAAGTCACTATATTTCTAGAGCTGGAACGAGATGATACCAAGTAGCATACACAACGAACTGGCAATGAGAACTAAAACACAAAGGGCTTAAATACAGACTTAACAGGGGATAACGAGACACGGGTGAAACACATCAGGGTGGGGCCAACAATCACATAAGGGTAAATGACCTGACAGGAAATGGGACCTGAAACAAGAGGAGATGTGAGACACCAAAATAAAACAAGAATGCAAACTCAAATACTAAAAACCAAAAAGAAACGGGAACTAGATCAAACGCGAGACCTGACAGATCGTCCAACTCAGTATCCCGTACCTGCCTTCTTTCCATACCACCTGATCCCCGTAGCCACATGGACCACATCTAACATCCTCTTAAATATAGCCAATGAACTGGCCTCAACTACCTTCTGTGGCAGAGAATTCCAGAGATTCACCACTCTCTGTATGAAAAATGTTTTTCTCATCTCGGTCCTAAAAGACTTCCCCCATTATCCTTAAACTGTGACCCCTTGTTCTGGACTTCCCTAACATCGGGAACAATCTTCCTGCATCTAGCCTGTCCAACCCCTTAAGTTTCTTTAAGATCCCCCTCAATCTTCTAAATTCTAGCGAGTACATGCCGAGTCTATCCAGACTTTCTTCATATGAAAGTCCTGACATCCCAGGAAACAGTCTGGTGAACTTCTCTGTACTCCCTCTATGGCAAGAATGTCTTTCCTCAGATTAGGAGACCAAAACTGCATGCAATACTCCAGGTGTGGTCTCACCAAGACCCTGTACAACTGCAGTAGAACCTCCCTGCTCCTACACTCAAATCCTTTCGCTATGAAAGCTAACATACCATTCGCTTCCTTCACTGCCTGCTGCACCTGCATGCCTACTTTCAATGACTGGTGTACCATGACACCCAGGTCTCGTTGCATCTCCCCTTTTCCTAATCGGCTACCATTCAAATAATAGTCTACTTTCCTGTTTTTGCCACCAAAGTGGATAACCTCACATTTATCCACATTATACTGCATCTGCCATGCATTTTCCTACTCACCCAACCTATCCAAGTCACCTTGCAACCTCCTAGCATCCTCCTCACAGCTAACACTGCCCCCCAGCTTCGTGTCATCCGCAAACTTGGAGATGTTGCATTCAATTTCCTCGTCCAAATCATTAATATATATATATTGTAAATACCTGGGGTCCCAGCACCGAGCCTTGCGGTACCCCACTAGTCACTGCCTGCCACTCTGAAAAGGACCCGTTTACTCCTACTCTTTATTTCCTGTCTGCCAGCCAGTTCTCTATCCACATCAATACTGAACCCCCAATACCGTGTGCTTTAAGTTTGTATACTAATCTCTTGTGTGGGACCTTGTCGAAAGCCTTCTGAAAGTCCAGATATAACACATCCTCTGGTTCTCCCTTATCCACTCTACTAGTTACATCCTCGAAAAATTCTATAAGATTCATTAGACATGATTTACCTTTCATAAATCCATGTTGACTTTGTCCAATAATTTCACCACTTCCCAAATGTGCTGCTAATCCATCTTTAATAACTGACTCTAGCAGTTTCCCCATTACGATGTTAGACTAACTGGTCTGTAATTCCCCATTTTCTCTCTCCCTCTCTTTTTAAAAAGTGGGGTTGCATTAGCTACCTCCAATCCTCAGGAGCTACTCCAGAATCTAAAGAGTTTTGAAAAATTATCATAAATGCATCCACTATTTCTGGGGCTACTTACTTGAGTACTCTGGGATGCAGCCTATCTGGCCCTGGGGATTTATCGGCCTTTAATCCATTCAATTTACCTAACACCACTTCCCGGCTAACCTGGGTTTCACTCTGTTCCATCTCATTTGACCCCCAGTCCCCTGCTATTTCCAGCAGATTATTTATGTCTTCCTTGTGAAGACAGAACCAAAGTAGTTATTCAATTGATCTGCCATGTCCTTGTTCCCCATGATCAATTCACCTGTTTCTGACTGCAAGGGACCTACATTTGTTTTAACTAATCTTTTTCTCTTCACATATCTATAAAAACTTTTACAGTCAGTTTTTATGTTCCCTGCCAGTTTTCTTTCATAATCTATTTTCCCTTTCCCAATTAATCCCTTTGTCCTCCCCTGCTGGACTCTGAATTTCTCCCAGTCCTCTGGTAGGCTGCTTTTTCTCGCTAATTTGTATGCTTCCTCTTTTGTTTTGATACTATCCCTGATTTCCCTTGTTATCCACGGATGTACTACCTTCCCTAGTAATGTGCCTTGTTATTCTAAAGATCCTTTGAAAATATGTCAAATTACGCGTTGCAATGGTGTGTAAAATTCCTCGGATGCTTTTGTTCCATAAAGATATAATATAAATGCTCAAGAATATTGCTACCATTGCCGACAAATTTAAGTATACATCACAGTTATTACCACCAACTAGAAATAAATTGATACGCATATGCTCTCTATCTGCTTTTTCTTCAATTCAATACTTTTTTTAACAAAATAATCTGTAATGAAGTGAGCTCCAGTTTTTCCACTTCACCACAGCGGCGCAGTGGTGGAGTTGCTGCCCTACCGTGATTTGATATGAAGGATATCACAGCCTAGTCTAACCCTCACTAACTTGCACACATGCATTCACTTCCATCAGAGAGCGCAGCACAGTGATCCAGAACAACAGCTCAGGCAAATGTGTTCATTGTTAATCAAGGTCAAGGTGTTCAAGTTGTTCATGGGCCTCACATCGGTTCTGGATGAGGCCAGCTAACTGCAGACGAGGCTTCAGATCGGAACTTTCCCGTTAATACATGGTATAGACATGATAACTTTATTTGTGTGTGAAGGAACTGCAGATTCTGGTTTACACCAAAGAGAGACACAGAATGTTGTTGTAACAGCGGGGCAGGCAGCATCTCTGGAGAGAAAGAATGGGTGACGTTTTGGGTCGAGACCCTTCTTCAGACTGATTTTCAGCTTTACTGGAATTCCAGTAGATGATATTATATTGGTCATAGCAATGGTTTGGGCATTTTTCAGTCAAGCTGTAGGGTCAGGAAAGTGCTGACAATTCAATTGCTTGGTATGTGACTTCTGGGGCCAGGCCATGAGAAGCTATCTGTAAATGTTAAACTCATGAATCACAAACTCATGAGTCACTTCCACACTCAATTCAACATTTTAAATCTTCCCTCCACAAAAGGCACAAAAGTTCTTATCTGGACATGTGCGTGGAACATCAAAAGTCTCTTGTGATGAAAACTACTTGTGGTGAATTTGAACTCATAAAGCAAGGTCCTGAATACATTTCTCACTCCTACTGCTCTATTTATATTCTGGAGTGGGTGGCATAATTCAAACAAAATATTGAGGCCAGTGTTTCTGCTCTGAGCCATTTCATAAACCATTCTCTTCATTATTAGGTCAATATCCGGTTCTTATCTGCAGATCAAATGTTGCCAGTGTTGCAATTGATGCTGTCTCCATAAACAAAAACAATAGTAGTTTTAAAAACCATTATACAGAGACTAGTGCATCTCTAAAGCACTTTAAAGAACATAATCTGAAAGAGCAATATTGTGCAGCCAAGTAAAGGGGCTGTTCCACTGTACGAGCTAATTCTCCCGAGTTTCCCCTGATTCGAACTCAGAGAATTACGTTAATAGCCGCTCGTAGGCAATTGGGGCTCTCGTGGACATTTTTCAACATGTTGAAAAATCTTCACAAGACTTCACGAGCTTACCGAGTTTCCCGAGTACCTGCCGTTAGCGTTACGAGTCGCTAAGAGAAGTCCCGAGCTCCGCCACGTACATTCTACGTGCACACCACGAGTTTGATTTTTTTTTTAAACTCGGGAGAGCTCTTGAATTACCTCGTACAGTGGGACAGCCCCTTAAGAATGTGAAGTAATATGGCCATTGTTTATTGGGTCAATATTGTGGACTGCAGAGAATGTCACCAGGTCCATGTTACTGCACTGAACTGGCAGTGCTGCCAAGAGTAAGGTATTGCACTTTCGTAGGTCATATTCTAGTAGGACATAGAGAGTATATGGCAACAGCCTTCAGTGCGTTGATGTACACAGGGACACAGGTGTTAACTGAAAGTGGTAACAGGAATGGATAGGCTAGAGCGGAAAGCATTTGCTATGCTTGGCTTCATAGGGGGGAGAATTGAGTGTAAGAGTTGAGATGTCACGTACAGCTGTACTAAACATTGTTGAGACAGCATCAGGAGTATTGCATACAGTTCTGATCGTCACGTTGCAGAAAGGATGTCAAAGATAGACACAAAATGCTGGAGTAACTCAACGGGACAGGCAGGATCTCTGGAGGGAAGGAATGGGGGATGTTTCCTTCTCTCCAGAGATGCTACCTGTCCCGCTGAGTTACTTCAGCATTTTGTGTCTACCTTGTGTTCAAACCAGCATCTGCAGTTCCTTCCCATAAAGAAAGGATGCGGCAGCAATAGAGTGCTAAAGATGTTTACCAGAAAGTGACCTGTAGTGGAAGGCTGTAGTTATAAGGAGGTACTGAATCGGCTGGGTTTATTCTCACTGGACTGTAGGAGGCTGGGGGGTGACCTCGCAGTCTATAACATTTTAAATGGCGTACATATGATAGTCAGTCTTTCTCCAGGGCAGGGTATCTAGAACTGAAGCACACAGTTCTCCTTTTCAACGACATTCTGAGGGGTAAACTTTTCACATTGGTGTAGTGATTATCTGGACCAAACTGCCAAAGGAAGCCTTAAGGGCAGATACAATGACAACATTTAAAAATCATTTGGATTGGTACCAAGATGGGAAGGAGTGGAGTACTGGCTAAATGCAGGAACATTGGATCAGTATCACAGACAAAGTAGGATGAAAGGTCCAGTTTCTGTGCTGTATAATGCTCTGAGTTTATGATTCAAGTCAATACATAAATGTGCCAGGTTTGAAATATAGACTATCAGGCAGAGCAACTGTTCAAGGTTTGTGTTCTCTTCGAAAGTTGTCAGCAACAGAGAATGCAATGATATCGCAGGAGCAACAATAAACAAAGATGTTGCAAGAAATACATACATAGGACATGAAGACTCTTCAATTCATATTTAATTGTCAGTTCCGTTTTGACAATGAGGGGTCAGATATTCAACAACCAAAAGTGACCTAGTCACCATATTCACAAATATAAGAGGGAATTCATTGGTTCGGGAGAGTAGAAGGTTTTCTGAAAAGAAAGTGTGTTCTCATGAACTCCCATGAGAGTAGATAGCTGAAAAACCTCAAAGCAAACAAGAGACAGTTTGAGAAGAACCAACCGATTGATGTTCATGAAAGAGAAGAAAAATAGTGAGTGCAGAGCTTTTGGAAGCCTGTTCTGCGGCTGCAGAATAAACAGAGTGTGAATGAAACCTGAGCTGTAGCCCTGACATAAATATCAAGGTAAGGATCATTTCCATAACAGAAGTGGGCTCTGCCCACGTTGTTTGGCTGTCTGCCTGACAGAAGGAATGGTATTTGTCAGCAATGTTTTCCTGGCACATTATGTGGATGTCAATTTAGCTGAGTAAAGTTGAAAATATTGAAAAGGAGAACTTCTCAGCCATGACTATCCCAGTGGTAATTAATCACTCCGCCAGTGGGATCCATTCAAGCAATGGATTTGTTTGTTAAAGTTACCACAAAGGCTCCCCCAGTCACAGAGTGGAGTCTATAAACACACAAAGGTTGTAATTTTCATTGATCAAGAACTACAAGAATGAAACAAAGAGCAGCACCAAAAAAAAATACAACATTTATTTTAAAAAAGCCTTTTACTCTTTCAATTGAGAGGCACTGTGTCAAGAGTCAAGAATGTTTTATTATCATATGTCTCGATTAAATTCTTACATGCAGCAGCAAAACAAGATACGCACAGATAGGCACCTTACTCAAACTTGGCTGCCCTCAAAAATCCACCTGGATTTGTCACGTGGGGACATGTAAGCTGCGTTCTAAACAAATGAGTTCAGAGCAAAAATAACATCAGTACAGACTAGGGACGAACAATGCACCTCATCTCTTCTCTCAATCTATCACATCACAACAATGCACCTCAGCTTCCAATGGATGTGGATTAAATCCAATGTCAGCTCGGGTGGAATGGGACTAGTCTACACCCATGGGAACATGTTTAAACCATGTAGTCTCTACTCCAGATGACAACAACATACACACATGTTTGGAGGTCAAGCTTCAAGTCATTGTTGAAACTTTAATTGAAGCATTCAAGGGAATGGGCCTGCTCCCGCTGAACAAAAACAGCCTCCAACAATAATGGTCTGTGATGTGACTTAGAGCACTTTCTATTAACCAAGGCCACCTCTCAAAAAATGTAGATGTCAGTATAAAAATTAATCGGTACCTCCAGGCATCAGCCCATCCTCTGGACATCTGAAGAAAGGGGATTCAAACTTTAAACTTGTCATGTGTAGGAAGGAACTGCAGATTCTTGGTTATAACAAAGATAGACACAGAAAGCTGGAGTAACTCAGTGGGACAGGCAGCATCTCTGGATGGAAGGAATGGGTGACATTTTTGGTCGCGACACTTCTTTAAAGTCTTCTTGAAAGGTGTGCTGTCAACAACAGCTCATGGATGTCCCTGACCTGTGACCCTTCAGATGGAGAAGTAGAATTCAGCTTGGCAACAGGAATCTTGAGTTTCTCTGTAGAAACAATGGAGAAAACCTGGAAAAACAGCAAAGGGGCACATCATCTTTGAAACTACTCACCAATCTGTCCACTACCTCCAGCCCCAACTGTGGTAGCGTGTGTTGGTCCTAATTGGCTTTATCAGCCAAGGCGGAACCTACGAGAATTGGCATATTAACAAGTCATCCTCAATCCTGAAGGACTACCTAAGAAAAGGGCAGAGGACAACAGTTCCCTACTCCTTGTTTAAGAAAGAACTGCAGATGCTGGAGAAACTCAGCGGGCGAGGCAGCATCTATGGAGAGAAGGAATTGGCGACGTTTCAGGTCGAGATCCTTTCCGTTTTTACTTATGGCAACTGGGAGTGCCTGGATCAAGTAGAATTATTGTGGTAAAAATGGTAAAAAATGTTCTCCTGTAAAATCATAGCATGAAGCTTGCCTCTTTTGCTGATATGTACTGGGTGATGGGAGCATGTTCAATGCAGGCAGTGCCCTTCTCCATCTCCATCTTGGTTTATGGTCAATGAAACGAACAGGTTTCATGACTCATTCTGTGACAAGGAAAGGCCAGGCACAAGCAAGTGGGACTAATTTGATTGAACAACTTGGTCGCCGTCGATAGGTTGGGCTGAAGGAACTACTTCTGTGCTCTATTGCTCCATGGCTTTGCATGTGGGTTTGGTGAGAAACTCGAGTTGATTCCTTGATCCATTTGTGCTGTTGCCAACCCAACATCCACTGCCTTATCCATTGCAATCCAAGGCTCGGTTCAATACGTAAAACTGTGCTTATTACAGTGTCATGGAGAATGTGATACTACTTTGTTCACAGAGTTAGATGAAAGACTTCTTATCTCGTGTATTCTCCTAGCTTACATCACAGGTAGTGGAAGGTTATCGCGATCCACTCCTTATGAAGACAGCTACATTGCCATTTAGTAGTAAAGACAATGAATAGATTCAGGCCACATAAATGCAGAGATGTTCCTGAACTGCATGGGTATTATCATCAGTTTTCTGTTGCTTATCTCCAAAGTTTTCATATGCAGCTTATACAGTAAAACATAATTCAGCATTTCGGTAGGCTTGCAATGCACTCCCCTCCTGAAGATTTACCCCCACTGAAGACAACAAGCCAATGGGCCAGCTGCGTGGTCTTAACTGTCCATCTAATGGATTTGGGATGACATTGGTTATTTCTACAGTGTCAAGCCCAGCAGACATTTGTCAGCAAGGTGTAGGAATGAACACCCATTGCTATTATTTGTATGTGAGAGAAAATTGTGCCTGGGACAAGTTCAATATCCGGTTGCCAAACACTTTAACTCCCTTCCCATTCCCACACTGACCTTTCTGTCCTGGGCCTCCTCCATTGTCAGAGTGAGGCCCAGCACAAATTGGAGGAACAGCACCTTATATTTCGCTTGGGCAGCTTACACCCAGCAGTATGAACATTAACTTCTCTAACTTCAAGTAACCGTTGATTTCCCTCGCTCTCCATCCCTCCCCCTTCCCAGTTCACCAACCAGTCGGACTGTCTCCGACTACATTTTATCTCTGAAGAAGGGTCTCGACCCGAAACGTCGCCTATCTCCTTCGCTCCTTAGATGCTGCTGCACCCGCTGAGTTTCTCCAGCTTTTTGTGTACCCTACATTTTATCTCTGTTTGCTTTGTTACCTTCTCCCAGCTAACAATGGTCTATTCTACATGTTCCTTGCTCTCTATTCCCTTTGTCATGTTTTCACACCTTACACTTCTTTATCTATGTATCTCCCACTCTCCTGACATCAGTCTGAAGAAGAGTCTCGACCCGAAACATCACCCATTCCTTCTCTCCAGAGATGCTGCCTGGCCTGCTGAGTTACTCCAGCATTTTATGTCCATCTTCAATATATCCTTTGTTTGCTTTGGGCAAGATTTGGGCCTCATGTGACTAACCTGTAAATTTGGTGCCCCTTTACTACCAGTTCTTAGAGCCATATGAGATTATGTCATGGAAGTTGTAAATATTCCTTGATGACCCAGTAGTCACTCACTGTGCTTTCCTAACCATGGTTTAACTATTCCAACGATTTATTTTGCAAGCTGCATGCTCCATTGAGGAAATCAGATTCCGACAGTTATAATGCAATTTCTCTATTACATTCTGGCTGCCTCTCACTGACCATACTGAAGTGCATTTAGGAGATCGGGTTAGTTTACAAAGAGCTAGTTCCAAAATTAATCGTGTCAGAAGGAAATGCAGATGCTGGTTTACACTGAATATAGATACAAAATGCTGGAGTAACTCAGTGGGACTGGCAGTATCTCTGGATAGAAGGAATGGGTGAGGTTTCCCAAAACGACACCCATTCCTTCTAACCAGAGATGCCGCCTGTCCCGCTGATTTACTCCAGCATTTTGTGTCTAAAAATTAATTTTTGGGCTTTCGTGGAATAACATCACATTTATTTCTGCATTGCTCCTCATGAAACAGGAAATTATGGATTTCATTGTGCGTGCTGTGTATTGTCCCTTTATTAGTTGTACAAAATGTAAACAAGTTTATTGGTACAGAATTGTGCCATTTGGCCTGGAGTGTTCTTTGTTTAACTCCCATAGACTGCAAGCTATATTTGTCAGTGCAGCAAAGAATTGCATTAGATTACATACATAATCAAATACTCAAAATGGATCTATTGTTAAAATAAGCAGATTATTCTATTATTAAATTATTAGCAATAATGGCTCAGTCTAAGTTTGTTGTAAAAGCAGCCTATCTAAAAGAATGAGCAATGATGCAGAGCTGCCAACTCTCACGCTTTGAGCGTGAGAATCACGTATTTTAACAAATTCTCACGTCCTCACGCTGATCAGATATTTCTCACACTCTGTGGTGAGAAATTCTGTGATCAACGAAAATGTCAAAACTTAGGTAAACTGCATGGTCCGCGGGTGTTGGAGAGCCGGGGCTGAGGGAGGGATGGAAGCACAAGCAGCAGCGGAGACAGATCCGGGGCTGGTGAGTGTTTACCGGGCTGGTGAGTGTTTGCGGGGCTGGCGAATGTTTGCCGGGGACATTTGACGGGAACGGGGCTGGCGAGTGTTTGCGGGGCTGGCGAGTCGCTCGCTGCAGCTCCGGCTATGGAACAGTCCAAGAGTTCCGGGTCGTTGGAGGCATCGGAAGCATTGCGCCGCTGCCGTGAGAGTCGCTGTGCCAAAGGGACAGAGACTCTCAAAGGGAGGCGGAGAGAGAGAGAGAGAGAGGGGAAGGAGACAGGGAGACAGGGGGGAGAGACAGAGGGGATGAGAGGAGAGAAAGGGGAGAGACAGAGGGAGAGAATGGGGAGAGAGAAGAGTGAGAGGGGGGGAAAGAGAGGGGGGAGAGAGAGGTAGGGAGAGAGAGGTAGGGAGAGAGAGAGAGGGGGGAGAGAGAGGGGGGGAGAGTGAGGTGGGAGAGGGGGAAGAGAGAGAGAGGGGTGAGAGGGAAGAAAGTGGGAATAGAGAGAGGGGGTGGAGAGGGAGGAGAGGGTAGGATAGAATAGGAGAGGGGGGGGAGACGGGTGGTAAAAGAGAGAGGGGAAAAGAGAGAAACGGGGGAAAGAGAGAGAGTGGGGGCAAAGAGAAAGAGGATATAGAGACAGGAGAAAGAGAGAGGGGAGAGAGAGCAAGGGGGAGAGTGGGGTGGGAGGGACAGAAAGGAGGGGGGAGGGGAGAGAGAGAGAGAGAGAGAGAGAGAGAGAGAGAGAGAGAGAGAGAGAGAGAGAGCGATCCATGCATTGAGCATGAGAATCACGCATTTTGCCAAATTCTCACGCTGATCACAGATTTCTCAAACTGTCGTGAGAAATTCTGTGATCAATGAAAATGTCAAAACTCATATCAACTGCATGGTCCATGGGTGTTGGAAGCAGAAGCAGCGATGGGGACAGATGCGGATGGGGAGCGGGGCTGGCGAGTGTTTGCCGGGCTGGCGAGTCGCTCACTGCAGCTCCGGCCATGGAACAGCCTCAGTGCAAGGCGTCAGAAGCGTTGTGCCGCTGCCGTGAGAGTCTCTGTGCCAAATGCGCCCAGGTGACCGGCGTGGACCAGGCTGCTGCTCGGTGCATCCTGGAGGACAACCAGTGGCTGCTGGAAGTAAGTACTAAGCACTTGGTAGAAACGGTGGAAGATAGTGGACTTCAAATGGGGGTGGTTGGAGAAAGCATCCTACTTGCCTGCTCGATTTTCACTTACTGTAACTGCAGGAAAAATGTTCCCGATGTTGGGGAGTTCAGAACCAGGGGTCACAGTTTAAGAATAAAGGGGGGGCCAGTTAGGACTGAGATGAGGACAAACTTTCTTCACGCAGAGAGTTGTGAATCTGTGGAATTCTCTGCCACAGAAGGCAGGGCAGACCAATTCACTGGATGATTTCAAGAGAGAGTTACATTTAGTTCTTGGGGCTAATGAAATCAAGGGATATGGGGAAAAAACAGGAAAGAGGTACTGATTTTAGATGAATAGCCATGAACATATTGAATGGCAGTGCTGGCTCGAAGGGCCGATGGCCTATTCCTGCACCTATTTTCTATGTTTCTATGCTTGAGTATATGGCAATAAAACTCGATCACTTGATTGTGAAGCATTCATGCATGGTGGAGGTATAATGTAGTCATAGAGTGATACAGTGTGAAAACAGGCCCTTCGGCGCAACTTGCCCACACCCGCCAACATGTCCCAGCTACGCTACCTGCTTTTGGTCCATACCTCCAAACCTGTCCTATCCATGTATCAGTCTAACTGTTTCTTAAATGTTGGGATGGTTCCTGCCTCAACTACCTCCTCTGACAGCTTGTTCCATACACCCACCACCCTTTGTGTGGATAACGTTACCCCTTAAAAAGATACCTCTTAAAAATACTTCATACAAATAACATTGAAATCATACTTCTAAAATGCACTAAAACATGATTTTAATACATCAAATTTCAAAAAGTTCCTACCCTGGGAGGGGGGACACCCTTCTTCCACACCCTCTCCCCACTCGGTTGCTCCACTCCATCACCGGGTACCCCTAAGGCCAGTGATCAGTGATCGCTCAGCCTCCCCCCTTTCGAAAACGCTCCGCGGCCCCTGGTTCAGACGGAGAACACTGCCAGATGTGAGCGGGGAACTGAGGCCGGTTGTCCGTGATGTCTGGATCCCAATGCTCAGCGCTTCATGTTTCGGAGTTGGCTAATGTTAATGATTTGTAATTAGTCTGACTCGTAATTAGTTGACAAAACCTTAATTTATTAATCCGGAATATCCAGGGGCATGGGATAAGTGTCATCTTAAATGTCATGCAAGGTGTCAGGCTGTCTGTCACAACATACAGCCCTGATAACCCATTATTTCTTTCAGTTAAATATTGGGAAGGTAGCACTATTGTCATTTGCCACTCAATTATTATGTTTGTTTACCTCACTGACTATTTCTAACCATTTCTAATTATCGTTACATACATTCTTAATATTTTTAAAATTTACAATCAATCTTATTTGTACTTCTATAATTTTCTTTTTATTTTATAGCAGTAGGAAATTTTAAAAAAAAGAAAAAGAGAAAAAAAAAAGAGAGATAAACTAATTGATTAACTAATTTATTAAACAAGATATTCTTCATTGGAGATATATTTATCATCCATTGTCTATAATTCTTCATCCATTCATACATTCAGGCTTCCGTCATGGCTTCGAACCGGACCATCTTGACCCTTTAAATATTCAATAAATGGAGACCATATTCCTCTGAACTGGTCCAGCCTGTCCATCAGGGCAAGCCTTAATCGTTCCAAGTGCAATGTCTCCGACATTTCTGTAATCCACATTTTAGTTGTAGGGGAAGTAGGACCTTTCCAAAATCTTAGTATTAATTTTTTACCAATTATTAAACTATAACCGATAAAAATTATTTGTTGTGTTGTTAATATCTGATTTGTTTCTAATATTCCCAATATAATTAGTTTTGAGTCTGGAGTTAACTTTGCATTAACTACAATTGAGATTATCTTAAAAAACTCTATCCAAAAATTAGTAATTTTTATACATTTTGTGAATGAATGCATTAAATTAGCTTCTAATTGTTGACACTTATCACATATTGCGGACACATTTGAGAAAATTCTATTTAATTTGGACTTTGAGAGATGTAATCTATGTATAACTTTAAATTGTATCAAGGAGTGTCTAGCATTTAATGAACAATGATGTATATGTTGTAAACTTTCATTCCATACTTCTCTACTGATTACTTGACCTAGTTCATTTTCCCATGCTTGTCTATATTTATCCGTATTTGGTAAATCATTTTCCAATAAAATATTATAAATATATTATATTAATTTCTCTGTATTCGGATGTTTATTTAAACATTCATCTAAAATTTCTGTCTTTCTATTCCTAAAATCCAGTGTATTTGATTTAACATAATCTCTAATTTGTAGATATCGAAAATATTCTTTAAAATGTAATCCATAATTTTGTTGTAATTCCTGAAATGAGAGAAATAAGTTTTCCCTATAAAGTTCACCGATCTTATTTATTCCATAGTTCTTCCATTTTAAGAAACCTTTGTCCATCAGTGAAGGTTTAAAAGAAATATTGTTTACTATTGGTAGAGTTAGTGGTACATTCTGTAATTTTAATGTTTTTTTTAATTGTTTCCAAATACGTATTCCACTTTCTATTATTGGGTTTCCTTTATAAGTTTTCTTATGTATTGGAGTATTAGCAAATAAAATTGAACTAATTTCAAAAGGGATACAGTCTTCTTTTTCCATTTTTAACCAATTTGGTTGTTTATCTAGTTCACCCAACCAGAAATTCATATTTTTTATATTAACTGCCCAATAATAAAACATAAAATTAGGCAGTGCAAAGCCACCGTTTATTTTTGATTTACATAGATGCTTTTTAATTATTTTATGATTCTTATAATCCCAAATAAAATTGGTAACCATGGAGTCCACTTTCTTAAAGAAATTTTTAGGAAGATATATCGGGATCATTTGAAACAAATATAGTAATTGTGGAAGAAAAATCATTTTTATCGCATTAATCTTACCTAGCATTGAAATAGGTAATGTTTTCCAATATTGAAAATTCTTAAATAGTTTATTCAATAAGGGTAAAAAATTAGATTTAAATAATGAATCATATCTTTTTGTTACATAAATTCCAAGATATTTAATTTTTTCATTTGCAATCTTAAAAGGATATTGTTGTAATATATGTAAATTATTTCCCATTATTGGCATAAGTTCACTTTTATTCCAATTAACTCTATATCCTGAAAACGATCCAAATTGAGTTATTAAATCTAACAAGTTAGGAAGACTAATTTCTGGTTTTGTGATATAAAGTAATACATCATCTGCGTACAAAGAGATTTTATTTTCAGTTTCCTTAGTTTCATACCCATATATTTCAGGGTTAGATCTCACAGATTTTGCTAATGGTTCTATTGCAAGTGCAAACAGTAGTGGAGATAAAGGGCAACCTTGTCTACAACCTCGGAACAAGTTAAATTTAGTTGTTAACACTTGGTTAATTAATATTCTAGCTGTTGGTCTAGTATATAGTAATTTAACCCATGTTATAAACTTCTCTCCCAATTGAAAAAATTCCATAACCGAAAATAAGTAAGACCATTCAATCTGATCAAAAGCTTTCAATGCATCCAACTAGATAATTGATAAATCCTTATTAATATTTCTTTTTGAATACATAATATTAAATAATCTTCTCAGATTATTTGAAGAGTATCGTTTTGGTATAAATCCCGTTTGATCTGAATGAATTAGTTTATTAATCACTTTGTTTAGTCTTTGTGCTAATATTTTTGTTAATATTTTTTGATCAGTATTTAAAAGAGATATAGCTCTATATGACCCTGGGTCATCGAGATTTTTATCTAATTTAGGTATAAGGGTTATAATAGATTCATTTAGTGTATCTGGTAATTTCTGTTGTGTATAAATGTGTTCATATAGTGTCTTAAAACGTGGGGCTATCATATCATAAAATATTTTATAAAATTCTGCTCCAATACCATCTGGTCCTGGAGTTTTACCATTTTTTAATGATCTAATAGTTTCTTCAATTTCTTTAGTAATTATTTCGACATTTAATAAATCCCTATCTTCTAAATCTAGTCCATTTAGATTACAATTTTTAAAAAATGTTTCTACTCCTATTCGATTTTCTTTTGTTTTAGCTGAGTATAAATTTTGATAATATTGCAAAAATCTCTCGTTTATATCTTTAGTTTGTATTAGTAATTCTCCTTTATCTGATTTGATCCTATATATTAATTTTTCTCCTTCCAGTTTTCTTAACTGACGAGCCAATAGTTTATATGGTTTGTCACCGAATTCAAACTGTATTTGTTTGGTATATTGGTATAGTTTTACAACTTGATCTGACTGTATTTTATTTAGTTTATATTTCAATGCAAAGATTTTATTATGTTTTATCGTAGTTGGGTTAATGGCATTCTCTGTATCTAATTGTTTAATCTCTCTTTCCAATGCCTGTTGTAGCTTCCGATTCTCTTTATTATAAAATGCTTGAGAAGATATCATAATTCCCCGAACATACGCCTTAAAAGTTTCCCATAAGCGGGATGATGATATTTCTGGTGTATCATTTGTTTCAAAGAAGATCTTGATCTGTTTTGTAATATTCTTGAGTTATTTTGTCCTTTAAAATTTGTGGATTAAATCTCCATTGATCTTGTTTTTTCCATTTTACCCGTTATTTTCATCTTAAAAGTTAAGGGTGCGTGATCTGAAATTATAATATTATGATATTTTGACATACGTAAGTGGAATAAGTTTTAAATCTACCAGAATATAATCTATTCTTGAATAAGTTTTATGCACGGCTGAGTAAAATGAGTATTCTCGTCCTGTTGGATTTTGCAATCTCCATACATCTTTAATATTACTGGTGTCTATATATGCATTTATTAACTCACTGGAGTGTGATTTAAGTTTTCATTGTTTTGATGATCTATCCAAATAAGGGTCAAGTGTGCAATTTAAATCTCCTCCAATTATTAGATTATGTTGTGATAATTCAGGGATTGTATTAAATAATTTTTTTTTAAATCGCGGTCTATCAAAATTTGGGCCATATACATTAACAAAAATCACTTTTTGTGTATATAATTCTCCTATTACAATAATATATCTACCGTCACTATCTGTTATTATTGAAGTATGTTTAAATGCAGTACCTTTACGAATTAATATTGCTACACCTCTAGACTTGTGTGTAAAAGAAGAGTGATATACTTTATCAATCCATTTGGCTTTTAATCTATGTTCTGCCTCTTTTTTCAAGTGTGTCTCTTGGATAAACGCAACATCTATTTTAAGTGTTTTTAAATGTGCTAATACCCCTCTTAATTGGTTCGTTAATACCTTTAACATTCCAGCTACAAAACATTATTCCTCCATTCCCCATATTTGTATGTAGGTCTTGCATCATTTATCTAAAAGGATGTATACTAGAGCAAATGGTACAGTTCGACATACCAGACCTTACACCTGAACCCTGAATAGACGAATTTCAAGACGCTTGATTTTCTCTCATATATATATATATATATATATATATATATATATATATATATATATATATATATATATATATATATATATATATATATATATATATATATATATCTCCTTTGTATTAATTGATGATTCCACTCAGATGTAAAGTAATAATAGTAATAATCAGAAATAGTCAGAAATAATAATCAGAAAAAGGGATAGATTAAGAGATTAGTAAAGTGCTCAAAGAAAGAAAAAATTACATCTAGTGTGTGTGTTTAGTTAGTGTTAGCCATACTAACATGGCTAGCAGTCTAAGGACTTCCATATTGAATGTTAAATGTTATCCATCTCCATGATTCAGTAAAATTAATATTACAAAAAAAAAGGAGATTATTATTTAAACCGGGGATATTAAACTATGATATATAAAAAGTTCATATTCAGGTATAATGATATATATACGTAGTGCTTAATAGAAAATTATAATAATATAAACATATAATAAAGAAAAAAAAGTCTAAAGTTAAAATAAGATATATATTTATATTTACTATTTACTTAATTCTAGGTTAGTCGGTTATAATTAATTATTAATTATTAATCAATAATCAACTATCAATAATCAACAATTACTAGCTCTAATTATTAACGATACCTGTGTGTTAAATTTATATGTTTATGTATGTTAATATATGTTAATTATTAGGTTAGTAGTATTACTATTCTAAATATTAGTATTCATGGAACAGTCTTCAATCCAAATCTCCTCGATTCTCCCATCCGTCTCCTTCTCCGTCTTCTTTAGATGAAACAAGTCCATAGCTTATTATAATCTTCAACCAATCTTGAAAATACAGTTTAATTGTTCCTTTAATTCAACTATGAAGGTTTCATTCAATCTTCTTCGCTGTCCTTAATCCTTTGGGCAAATTTCAATGCATCTTCTGGGTTTTTGAAGTAATGCTCTTCCTGATTGTAAGTAACTCTCAGTGTTGCTGGGTATCTCAAAGTATACTTCAGATTCTTCACTTGCCTCAGGATTCTCTTGGTTTCATTAAACGCGTTCCGTTTCTTAGAGACCTCTGCTGAATAGTCTCGGTAGATACTGATTGAGTCTTCTTCATATTTAAGATTTCTGCTTTTTACCACTTTATTCATCATATCTTCCAAAACATAATCATATTGGACTGTGACTATCATTTGTCTTGGAGGAGCATCGTGCTTTGTATAACGTCTCAAAACTCTATGTGCTCGGGCTATCAAAGGTTTTTCTTCCAGAGATGGTACCTTTTGTAGTAAGTTTGCAGTAAATTCTCGGGTATCTTGATTCTTTTCTCTCCCTTCTCGAATACCCACGATCCTTAGATTCTGCCTTCTCTGGCATCCTTCCAACTCAGTACACTTATCAGTAACTTTGGCCAGTAAGTCAGATAGTCGTTGACTTTCTTTGACGATAGTTTTCATAGTCTGAGTATTTGTTTGGACTGTTTCCTCAAGGTCTTTTATGGTTGTAGATTGTAACACAATTTCTTCCAGCACTGGTTCCATTTCTTTTTCCACCATTTTTTCAATTTTTTCATGCAGCTCTTCCATTATACTTGCAAATTTTTCGGTCACAACTTCAGTAATTTCCTTTCGGACCAAGAGATTAATTTCAGATTTTAACTCCTTCATCTCAATCTTTATTTTCTTCATTTCTTCCATAAAGTTCATTTTTTCCAATTCCACCTTTAATTCAGACTTTATTTCTTTCTTCAATTCTGCCATTTCTTGCACAAAAAAAAATTTAAGTTCTTCCAGTTCTGATTTTTTTTTCTCGATTTTTTTTTTTGAACACATCTTCAAGGGACTGTGTCCTACCTGAGGCCGAGGCTTCAGTTGGGCCTTGTTCCCGTTCAGCCATTTAAAAAAAAAATCAGAGCCTGGATTTCTCCGGTGGTGGGCTGCGCTGTGTTGACATTACGGTCGCAGGCCTGATGACGTCACACACAGCAGCCGGTGCAGAAGCAGCAGATGCAGAAGCAGCAGGTAGGTTTTTTCAGCGTTTTCTCCCCGGTTTTTTCCCGTTTCTTCACGGAGGTGGCTGGCGTTGCCTTCTACTCCTCCATAGCGCCACCGGAAGTCCAGGAGATTATTATTTGTCTTTAGTTTTAGCTTGAACCAGGACATCTGAAGATTCAAAGTTTAATATAGTAATTGTGCTGATACTGACCCCAACCAACCACGTAATGAATATCATCCATTCTGGAGGTTTTACTTTTAGGATGCCATTTAAACTTCACTTGGATTTCAATCACTTCAATGTAAAAGTAATTGGGAATGGGGAGCATTGGAACAAAAATTTGCCCTCGGTACATATTAACTGTAATGTAATAATGTATGCATGTTGGTAGGTGCAATCAAAACAAAGATCTTTTTATTGTTGTTGTGTTATGAATACCACAGAAGATATTGTGTACTCTCAAGATCACAGTTAATAGAATAATATTGCTTAATTATATAGTTATTGGACTTGGCATCTCAAAAAAGTCCCAGCTGAGAGGAAGACAGCAAAATACTGAAAATATTGGGGGTGAAAATGACTTCAGGAGAGTATGTTATGGAAATGAAAGAAATTGTTTCAGAACACTTATACAGCTGAGTGAGTTTAATTTTATGGATGGGAATTGTGTTCAACCAATTGATGACTTCTTTGACAAAGTAACTAGCATGCTAGATAACAAGGAAGCCAATGAATCTAGCACATTTTGTTATCCATAATTTGGTCTGTGGTGCCCCATAAAGGATTACTGCATTAGATAAGCACCTGTGGACTTGAACGCAATAGGTTAAGTCTAGGGGGTCAGATATGGGGCTTTATGTGTGGGCCAGATATATTGTCAGTGCAAAGGGGCTAGGAGCAAGGCCAAGTTTGCATCCAGAGTCAAGGTCTGGAATAGTACTAGGTGTGCAGTCAAAGCTGAGACCAGGGATGCGTTCAGCACTGGGAACCTAAGCAGGTAAGCAGCTATGATCAGGGTAGAATAGGGGGCCAGATGTAAGGCTGGACTCGGGGTCAGGAATGAGAGAAGGTATGCAACTGGAGTCAGGGCTAGGAGTAATACCAGGTGTGCAGTGAGACCCAAGTTGGTCAACATGGGCCAAGTGCTTGATTATAATCTGATTTCCGTACATGAATACACTAAATCATTCATGTGCTGCACCTGTTGATCAGAGCCTGGGCTCTACTGTGGAACGTAATTAGGAATGTAATTTACTCTAATCTTATTCATAGCTAATCCAATTTAAAGCATATATGTTACATTCAAGTGTAAGTTAAAAAACTCGCTACAGGATGCACCATATTGAGCAAAGGTTCTGTACCAACGGGAGAGGGAACACCCGCCCCCCCCCCCCCCGGTCGCTACGCTCCCTCGGGCTTGGTCTCTCGCAATTTCTCACTCCCAACTCTCACCCAATGTTGGCAGCCCTGATGATGCCTATGCATGGGAATGTCCAACACAAATCCAAAAGGGTTCATTGGCCACAGTGGAAGTTCAACATAGATTTACTGCCATGATACCCGGACTCAGAAGATCATATAATAAGAAGTAATTATACAAACTAGGTTTGCAGCCTATGCAATATGATTTGATTAAAGATTTCAAGATGACAAGAGAAACTGTAAACAGTGGGAACCAATCTCCACCTACTGAGGAGTATAGGACTCAGTATGATCATTTTTAAATGTGACCCAAGACATCCCAGAGTTAAATCAGGAAACAACAAAGAATTTCGGAAACCCCTTCAACAACAAGTAGTGATGCGTGTTCATTTTAAATCTGAGATTAGTAGATTCATAGAGAGATCCAAAATGCTGGAGTAACTCAGCGGGTCAGACAGCAGATCCGGAGAATAGGAATCGGTGGCGTTTTAAGTCGAGACCCTTCTTCAGACTCATTCTGAAGAAGGGTCTCAAATCGAAACGCCACCCATTCCTTCTCTCCAGAAATGCGGTCATAGAAACATAGATACATAGACAATAGTAGGCCATTCAGACAAATCGAGCCAGCACCACTATTCAATATGATCATGGCTGATCATCCACAATCAGTACCCTGTTCCTGCCTTCTCCCCATATCCCTTGATTCCACCAGCCCAAAGAGCTCTATCGAACTTTCTTTTGAATGCATCCAGTGAATCGGCTTCCACTGCCTTCTGAGGCACAGAATTCCACAAATTCACAACTCTGTGTGAAAATGTTTTTCCTCATCTCCTTCCTAAATGGCCTACCCCCTATTCTTAAACTGTGGCCCCGGTTCTGGACTCCCCCAACATCGGGAACATGTTTTCTGCATCTAGCATGTCCAATCCCTTAAAAAATGTATATGTTTCTATAAGATACCCTCTCATCCTTATAAATTCCAGTGAATACAAGCCCAGTCGACCCATTCTTTCATCATATGACAGTCCCACCATCCCGGGAATTAACCTTGTGAACCTACGCTGCACTCCTTAATAGCAAGAATGTCCTTCCTCAAATTAGGAGACCAAAACTGCACACAATACTCCAGGTGTGGTCTCAACAGGGCCCTGTACATCTGCAGAAGGACCTCTTTGCTCCTAAACTCAGCTGTTTGTCCTGCTGAGTTACTCCAGCTTTTTGTGTCTAACTTCAGTTTAAACCAGCATCTGCAGTTCCTTCTTACACATTAGTAGATTTTTGTTAGTTAAGAATATTGAAGAATATGTGGAAAGATTAGATACATGATTTCAGGTGAAAGATCAGCCATAATCTCAATAAATAGTAGAGCTGGCAGGAGGGATTAAATAGTCACAACTTGCAAGTTGATTAATTGCAAGATGATTAAAGTGCTACTTTAATTCTTCACCTACAGAACTTGTCCAGAAAAGATTGGTCCACGATCCAACTATAAATGCACACTATAAACTTTGAAGTTCATTCAATTTCTCCCCCAAGGTTAGGTTGAATATAGTCCTAGAAATCTTTGAACGATTATTAAATTAAATGATCATGTCATCTATCCTATTCCTTCTGAATAGCTGATTGTCCAATTTCCCTCTCTGACCCCCATGAAAGCTGACATGAGTTATCCTCTACATTTCCTGTCTACCTCCAAAATCCTACATATCATTATATGCCTCTCTTCACTGCATCTTTTGCTGTGTTAAAATCAGCAAGATTCTTCCCTCTATTTTAAAATAGGTGTCACTGCAAATTCCATGCAGGAAGCTAGAGACATTCTTTGATAATCCTGTTCACCATTGCATATTCCAAAATTCAGTCCAACTTAAAACTTACCCTTAGACTTTTAAAGCCTACAGTGTTCAATACAGAGGCTACACGCCTGGTTAATGTTAATGAGTTGAGCTATCAATGTCTCGACATGGATTCTTTCCCACAAAATCTTAATTATAGATAATCTCCCCAAATCTTGGAGCCCAGGTATATCTTTGATGCGGCACACAACATACCCTCATGAATTTATATTGTTAACAGAAAACAATGAATCATTATATAATTAGATCATTCAGCCATGCGTTAATGCTGTTGAATTTACTTTAAAATAATGAAAAGTAACTTTTTTAATGTTGCTTCCACGTTTCCTTTGTATTGTTTCATGGGTTCAAGAGCAGAAAACAAACAAAGGAAGAAAGGCTATTTTATTTATAGCACTTTCCAAGGTCTCAGAGATTGTTACAATGCCAACGGTACATTGTTGAAGTATAATAGCTGCTATAATGCTGGAAATGCTTACGCCACTTTGAGCACAGCAAAATCTCACGAACCTTCAACGAAAGAGAATGACCTGATCATCTGACCTATTCCTTTGAAAAAGGCTGGAAGTATCATCAAGGACATCCCTTGAATATGATGGAAGTATCATCAAAGATGGCTGTCACCTTGGACATGTCCTTTTCCCTCTTCTACCTTGAAAGCCCGGACATCCAGATTCTTCCTCACTGCTAGCAGATTCCCGAACCAATCACCACTTTTTCAATCCATTCGCAAAAGTGCTGCCACATACGTTCACTCTTAACTCTTCCTCATTTGGATAATCCTTTATTGCACTTTAGTGTTGTTTTTGCACTATCTCAGATTACACCATGATATTTGCATCATTCTACTGTTTTGTATTTCATCATGTTCATTGTTGCATGTCATTATCATGTACATTGCTCTCTGAGCTCCATGAAAGCAAGGGATTTCTGTGCATCCTAGGGTATGTCACCATAAACTAAGCTGAATCTAAAGTGCTGACCACCCAATGGCACTTTCTGGCCCCGATGATATATAGCTGATATCGATAATGGTTCTCACTCTTCATCTCCTTCAAATTAGATGTCATCAGCACTCTTCAAAAACATACCCTTAATCTTTATGCTCAAACAAACAATCCTGATTTCCAATCAGGCTATTACTATTGTACTAATGTAGTTTTAATCAGCTCTAAAAATGGCATTAAATGTAATTGCTACAATAGTTATCTTATTTCTCTTTGTCCATTTTTACTTTTTTTTTCAACCTTAACATGATTGTCAGTAAATTGAAGGATGAAAATGTGATAAATATACACGTGGATGGATTCACAACCTTTGGTTCCATGTATCTATCCAGACTGAGCCACAGAGACAATAGAAAAGACTTCTCTTTTTCTTCCTGCACCCTCTGACATCCCATGTGGATCTTTCCTTAGCCCATCCTAGTTCCACATGCTGCCTGATGGCAATATCATCGCAAACCACAGTGTTATTCTGCACGTCAATGCTTACTATATTCTGTTGTGCAGCAGCATGCAAGAATTTCATTGTCCAATCTGGGACACATGACAATAAACTCTCTTGACCCTTGATTTGTCGAATCCTCACCAACCACCCCCTTGACTACAAAGCTGTTGCTAGCTTGACATTCAGTACAGGATGAGCAGAAACTTTCTCCAACCAACTATTGGTAATGCCTAACCATAATCATAATCATACTTTATTAGCCAAGTATGTTTTGCAACATATGAGGAATTTATTTGCCACACAGTTATAGCAATAAAGAGCAACAGAACACACAAAATACATTTTAACATAAACATCCACCACAGTGACTCCTCCACATTCCTCACTGTGATGGAAGGTGAAAAAAAGTTCAATCTATTCCCTTCTTTGTTTTCCCGCGGTCGGAGGCCTCGAGCCTTCCGTTGATGGGATGATCTTGGCCGGCAGCGTTTGGGCCTCGCATCAGGGTGATCAAGCTCCTGCGTCGAGGGGGAATCTCAGCTCCTCCGCGCCGGGCGATCTGACCCCCAGCCGGGGCTGGTCGAAACCTTCTGCGTCGTTTGGAGCTTCCTGACATCGGTCTCTACCCGAGACTGCGAGCTCCTTGATGGTGAAATCCGCATCGATGGAACGTCGATCCCAGGCAAGAGATTGGCTCCGATGGTAAGTCCACGTCCCCGCGGTGGGGCTCAAAGTCAGTCCCGAGCAAGGACACCTGCTCCCTGATGTTAAGCGGCAGAGCGACAAAAGATAGGATTCGGAAAACAATCGCATCTCCGCGCAAGGTAACAGATTGAGAAAACGTTTCCTCCGACGCCCTCGCATCCCCCCACATAAAGCAAACCAGAGAACATTAACACATACAGGTGCTCCCAGATTTACGATGCTTTGACTTGCGATATTTCAACTTTACGATCGGCAAACGCTCGGCTATGGCAGCGAGCTGCACGTCACTTCCGATCACATGATTGCGATGTATTAAATGCATTTTCGACTTGCGATATTTTCGGTTAACTATGGGTTTATCAGAACGTTACCTCATTATAGGGCGAGGAGCAGCTGTACTTTTAAAACACACTAAAACTAACAAAAAAAGACAAAACGACAGACAGACTGTTGGCGAGGCTGCCATCGTGCGGTGCCCCCTGATGATCTATAATTATCTTCATTAATTAACTTCCATCATCATTATCAGCTCCAATCTCAAAAATATTAAACCTCTCCCTCCTCCTGGTTTATGTCTAAAACTACATCAGTCTGTTACCAATTTCAAGCCCAGCATGAACTTTTGCTCATAGACCCAGGCTATAAGTCTGATTACTTAAATCCACCTTGGTAACTTCATGCAAGTTTAAATCTATCTCACCTTACCTTCGCTGTAAATTTCTGCATAAATTTGCTAGTATCAAACTTAACTGTTCCAGTCTGTTCCTGGTTAGTTTTCCTCATTCTATGTCAAATAAGCATGATCTCATGCAAGATGCTATCTTGCATCCTGACTCGCACCAAGCTCTATGCCCCCATTCCTGCCCTGTCGCAGCTTATCGGGCAATCTGATCGACCAATATCGTAATGGCAATCTCAAACGTTTTCATTGTCATTACTACGGGGCAGGGTGGAGTGGATCGAACTAACGCAGTACGATAACAAAAACGGATTTTCCAGTCGTTATTTCCAGTTTAATTGATTCTTTATTGAAGTTTTGTTGTAAATACAAAGAAATGTCTTATACAAATTGTTGCATTCCGTTCTTACCATCTGAACTGGTAAAACCTGTCTTTTCTCCACGTACCAGCTCTCGTCTCATCTGACCACACCCTGTCGTATCGCTCAGTTAAATGTAAGTCACGCCCATCTACCTATCAAAATCCCAGCCCCAAGAGTTCAAAATGATACAACTTGAAATAGCTAGACAAAATACTATAACATACTGACATAAACTAACTTAAGCATAAATGGCCCTGCAAATATATCTATTTTAACATATTATCTCTAGTTTTCAAACCTACTTAGTCTCTCCTATTATTTTGTAATTTGCTCCAGTGCAATGGCCTTCCAAGATTATTGCAAGAAATCAAAAACACTAGAAAATAGGAGCAGGAATTGGCCACCAGGCCTCAGGTCTGCCCTGCCATTCAGTATGATCACGGCTGATCTATGCTGACCTCAGCTCTTCTGTGCCAGCTCCCCGTTACCCATAATTCCTTAATCTTCCAAATATTTATCCATCTCCATAGTTAATGATCTAATGCCCACCATCCTCAGGAGAACGAGTTCCAGAGACTCACTACACTCTCAGAAAAGACACCCCCAATAGTGAAAATATCTCAACATCTATCTTCTCAAACCACCCTCAGGAACTGTCCTTATGGCCTTTGGCTCTGCAGAAGACCATAAGATCACTCTCAGACGCGGCTGAAAGAAGCAGCTGTTGGATTTGGCTCAAGCGGAAAGACCCATGCTGGGCCCCAAATGCGTCATGGTGAATCTTTGAGGCAGTTTGACACGGGACACGCGCTGAGGGCTGATCATCCTGCAGCGGGCCGCCCTTGTGGAGGGTGTATAGTGATAAAAGGCCGAAACACCCAGTGATGCAAGGGTACACTACTGATGATGTGTCCTGTGCCCAGCTGTCCTGGAGGTTACCCAGGCCAAGATATACGTATACGTACCCCCCCCCCGATGTTGAGCGTCGACCACTCTCAGCAATCAATGAATGTCGTGAAATGCTCCCCACCTACTGGCACAAGGGACTTCTTAACATCTAGTCCTGTGTATTTGATTCTGAAAATCTGGACTTATCCAGTGACTGCTGTGAAAGGACAGCTGACAACATGGGAAAGTCCATGTGACAGCTTGGAGAGACAGCTGACAGGAGGGAACAGACCCCGATGGGGCCGTCATGGGCTAGCTCCCCATGACAGCATTCTCCAACGCTGTTTCAGCTAGTTGGAGACACCCGCTAAATGCTACAAAAAGTAAATTAAAAAGAAATACCCCTAGAGCCTGCGAGAGCGGGGGCGCAAGATGGCTCACCGATTGATAACACGGTTACAGACCCAGGAACGGAAACGACCACGGACAAGGAGAGCATGGCACATGAGACATCCACAACAGCTGCGGGACACAAACTTCAGGTGTGCATCTGTGGTTGGGAGAAAAGAACATCAATGATGGGCTTGAAGATCCACCAAGGGAGGAAAAAGTGCTTGAGAGAGCAGAGACATGGGCCTCGCATTGACCAGTACTTCTTACGAAGCAACCAGTCAAATCAGTCGAATGAAGCACAGCGGCGGGACACAAACCAAAGGTCGCAGAGCATCAGCACCCATGTCACTGAAGAGGGTGATACAAGCACAGAAATGCCGGTGGAGGAGCCCACGCAACAACTACAAAGACCTCCATTGGGGGAAAGATCAAAGGGCATAAACCTGGAGTGAAGTGGCCCAAAGCTGTTGAAAAGAAAGAGTGGGAGACGGTCAACAGTGACCTTATACATATCTTGGAGCAACAAGTGGGCACAGCAGTGGAAAAGCTTGAAAGGATGGGCAACATAATCTACAGCTATGGAGAAGAACGGTTTGGGGTGAGTAAAGGGAGAGGTGGAAAGAAGTTACCAACACCAATCAAGTCCAGGAGGCAGCAGGAGATCGAGAGGCTAATCAGAGAGAGGAGACAGTTGAAAAAGCAATGGAAAAAAGCAACTGACGCAGAGAGAGAAGGTCTCATTCTATTCCAAGAGGACATCAAGAGCCGATTGGCAACCTTGCGAAAAGCAGAGAACATGAGGAAACTTCGCAAGAATAAAGAACACACAAGAACACGGTTCTACAAAGACCCTTTCAAGTTCATCAAAGACCTCTTCGCAAAGGAAAAAAGTGGAACTTTGAAAACATCAAAACAAGAATTGGAGGAACATCTGGAAAAGGCCCACCAAGACACGAAAAGGCCATGAGAAGTTAGTCATCCCACATGACATCCCACCTATTCAACCACCTGAATTCAACCTGGACACCAGCCCTCCGAAATGGAAAGAGGTAGAGAACACTGTCCGGCGAGCAAGAGCAGCATCAGCTCCGGGGCCAAACGGAGTACCATACAAGCTCTACAAGAATGCACCGGATGTGTTACGCTTTCTATGGAAGCTCATGAGGGTGGTGTGGAAGAAGCAAACAATACCTAAGGTGTGGCGAAGGGCCGGCGGCATACTAATACCTAAAGAAAAGGATGCGTCAGACATCAGCCAATTCCGGCCAATATGTCTCCTCAACGTCGAGGGAAAAATCTTTTTCAGCATTGTATCACAAAGGCTATCCACCTATCTGGTAACAAACAAGTACATTGATACATCTGTACAGAAAGCAGGAATTCCAGGTTTTTCAGGCTGCTTGGAGCATACAAGCATGATCTGGCACCAGATCCAAGCAGCTAAGAAGGACAAGAGAGACCTACATGTGATCTTCCTCGATCTGGCCAATGCATTTGGTTCAGTTCCACATGAACTCCTTTGGGAATCTTTTGCCTTTTTCCATGTACCAGAGCTCATCACCACACTGGTCAAGAACTATTTCCAAGACCTGCAGCTGTGCTTCACAACAGCTGAATTCAGTACAACATGGCAGCGCTTGGAAGTAGGCATCATGGCAGGCTGCACAGTCTCACCCTTGGCCTTTACAATGGCCATGGAAGTCATCATCAGGGCCTCAAAATGGGTGGTGGGCGGTGAACGAACCGAGCTGGGCTCCGTCTGCCACCCATCAGGGCATACATGGACGATATGACAACAATAACCAGTACTGCAGCATGCACCAAGCGGCTACTTGGAAAGCTGCAGGAGAACATCAGGTGGGCCCGAATGAAAATCAAACCAAGTAAGTCTCGAAGCATCTCCATAGTTAAGGGGGTGCTTAGAGACACAAGGTTCTGCATCGGTGACGACCCAATACCAACAGTGTCTGAGCAGCCAGTAAAAAGCCTGGGCAGATGGTACAACGCAAGCCTCAAGGACAAAGAGCAGGTGCAACAGCTAAGGCAAGAAATTGTCAACGGCCTGGAGATCATCAATCAGACCCTACTGCCTGGGAAACTGAAGCTCTGGTGCCTACAGTTTGGACTCCTTCCTCGGACAATGTGGCCACTGACCGTTTATGAAGCTCCAATAACAACTGTGGAGAAGATGGAGCGAACCATAACTTCATACGCGAAGAAATGGCTCGGTGTCCCACGATGTCTAACTAACATCAGCCTCTATGGCAAAGGGGTCCTGGAACTACCTCTCACTAGTCTAACAGAGGAATACAAGTGTTCCAAAGTAAGACTCCAGATGACACTGAGGGACTCTAGAGATAAGACCATCAGTGCTGTTGCGCCGCCCCTAGTAACGGGCCGGAAGTGGACACCATCTGATGCAGTACAGCAAGCTTCATCAGCCCTGAGGCACAAAGACGTCGTGGGGCAAGTGCAGCAGGGAAGAGGAGGCTTTGGCCTTACGACAAGTAAACCAACTTGGCGAAAGGCCACAACATCAGAGCGGAGGACATTGGTGGTTGAGGAGGTGCGGCGACAGGAGGAGGCCGCAAGAAGTGCAAAGGCGGTCTCTCTTGCCAAACAGGGGCAATGGATGCAGTGGGAAGGTGTGGAGCGAGGAAGATCAGCTGGAAAGAACTTTGGGAAATGGAATCAAGCAAGATCAGCTTCATCATCAGAGCGACATACGACGTCCTTCCATCACCAAAGAACCTCAATCAGTGGTACGGCGAAGATCCAACCTGTGCCCTCTGCCCAACTCCAGCGACCCTCAAGCACATCATGGTAGGCTGCAAGACCAGCCTCACGCAAGGGAGATACACGTGGAGGCATAATCAGTATTAAAAAGCTGGCAACAGCCCTTGAGAACAGGCTGTGTGCGACCAACTCCTTGCCTCCGAGAGCAAGCAACCCCTCCCACTTAAAGGCGACAACCTTTGTCCGAGAAGGACAGAAAACACCGAAACATCCTTCCACTAGATCAGAAGAAGGAAACCTATGCAGGGCCCGTGACTGGAGGATGCTGGCGGACATCGGCCGACAACTAATCTTTCCACCTGAAATTGCTTCAACCAACCTCAGGCCAGATTTGGTGTTCTGGTCCCTTTCACAGAAGACTGCTTACATCATAGAGCTCACAGTTCCATGGGAGAACTCTGTTGTGGAGGCCTATGAGCGTAAGAAGCTGCGCTACACAGAGCTTGCAGCAGAGGCAAGGCAGCGTGGCTGGAACACCAACGTTTATCCAGTTGAAGTGGGATGCAGAGGATTTGTTGCGTCATCTACCATTAGACTGCTGAAGGAGCTTGGAATCCACGGTCAGGCTCTGCAGAAGACCATAAGATCACTCTCAGACGCGGCTGAAAGAAGCAGCTGTTGGATTTGGCTCAAGCGGAAAGACCCATGCTGGGCCCCAAATGCGTCATGGTGAATCTTTGAGGCAGTTTGACACGGGACACACGCTGAGGGCTGATCATCCTGCAGCGGGCCGCCCTTGTGGAGGGTGTATAGTGTTAAAAGGCCGAAACACCCAGTGATGCAAGGGTACACTACTGATGATGTGTCCTGTGCCCAGCTGTCCTGGAAGGTTACCCAGGCCAAGATATACGTATACGTACCCCCCCCCCCCGCCCCCCCCCACCCTGATGTTGAGCGTCGACCACTCTCAGCAATCAATGAATGTCGTGAAATGCTCCCCACCTACTGGCACAAGGGACTTCTTAACATCTAGTCCTGTGTATATTATTCTAAAGAATAAAGGGTCTAAAGCAGAGTCCTGACCCAAAACATAGTCTATCTATTCCCTCCAGATATGCTGGCTGACCCACTGAAGTTCCTCCTGCACTTTGTTTTGCTCCTTACTCTTCTAAGTTCCAAGCAATGCAGGCCCGTGTTTATCTTTCTTGATATGACAACTCTTTCATCCTAAGAATTAATTTGGTGAATCTCCTTTGGACTGTCTCGACTGCACCTATATTCTTGCAGTTTTAATGGGACCAGAACTGTACACAGTATTCCAGATGTGGTTTCTCCAATACCCCATACAACTGTAACAGAACTCCCTATACTTAAACTACAACCCCTTTACAATAAAGGGTCAACAATCTGTTTGCCTTCTTAACTACATGTTGAATTTCCCTGCAAACGTCTTGTGATTCCCTCGCTCTCTACACTTCACTCACTTTCAGTCTCTTCATATAGTCTCTAAATCTAGGCTGAATTTAATTGTTACATTACCATTAGCCATGCCTTCAACTCCAAAGATTACGACCTTTGAAATGTTCTCCCTAAACATTTCCACTCTTGGCCTCTCCTTCCTTGTTCAAGATCTAATCGACCACCTTTTGCCACTTTTATGCCCAATCGCTCAATCTATCTGTATTCCGCTGCAGAATCACAATGTTCTTATCACAACATGTCCTATCGCCTATTTCATAACGTTGGTAAACTTTAAACTTCATTCCCATGAATGTAAATAGTAAACAATTGAGGGCCGACAACTGGTGACTGTGGGTCTTCCATTACTCACACCCCTCCAACCTGAAAATAAACCCATTTATTCCAACTCATTGCTTTTAAAAAGGCACTTAGTTTTCAAACTATCTTTGAGTAGTTGAAAGACACAGCATGGAAAGAGGCCCTTCAGCCCATAGAGTCCACACCTAACATTGGTCACCCATTCACACTAGTTCTATGTTATCCCACTTTCACACTCCCTACACACTAGAGGCAATTTATAAAGGACAATTAAGCAATAAGCCCGCACGTTTTGGGGACATGGGAGAAAATGGGTGGAAACCTACGCAGCCACAGGGAGAACTCCACACAGACAGCACCGAGGTCAGGATCAAACTCTTTTAAATCTAGACTGAATTTAATCACTACTCTAACAAAAAGACACAAAGTGCTGGAGCAACCCAACTGGTCAGGGAACATTTGTGGAGAATATGGATAAGTGATGTTTCAGATTTGGACCCTTCTTCAGGCTGATTGTGGCAACTACAAATTGTTGTTATCTCTGTCATAAATGTTGGTTGAGAGAAAGAGTTTGGACAGTAAAGCAGGAGGAAACTCCCATGCTGAAATCAAATTATGACAAAGGATCTTTTAATGCAAAACCACGTTAAGCACTTTAAACTGCTGTGATTGTCATGTGGCAATCAACAGCATTGACTATGATTGTTTAACAAATCATCCGAAAATATCAAATGCAACAATGAACAGTTACCTTAATTCTGCGCGGAAGTGACAACTGCCATAAATATTGGTGCATTGTTTGAAACCTCACAGGCAAGAGAACAGGCTGGAATCTGATTGAATATTTATGCACCTATTAAGGAATCACCCTTAAACAGTGAAGAATAGGTGTTTACATCACATAGGCAAACATTGCGAAGGCAGTTGATGCTTTGCATACCAATTACTATTCATGATATATTTAGTTCAGAAATTGCCTAGTTTATTTTCCAAAGTCATATATTTATTCGATAGAATAACCAGCGTGATATTGATTTTTCTTTCAGTTTTACGAAAGGGCGACATAACTTGCTGGTGAAGTAAAAATCAATATCAGTCTAACTGCCATCAATTATCCTCCACCTTTTTTGATGACGAGCGTTTTTATTTTCATTGTCGAGCAAATTGTTACTTACTGCACTGAAAATAGATTTCCATCATTAATATAGAAGCCATGCTAGAGGCATTTAATGTTTGTTCCTAAATACTAAGGGGGTTATGTGGTGAGAAGGAGTAGAACAGTACCATTTATATAATAGTCACAATAAAATTAAAAACAAACCTGATGAAGCTTTTCAAGAGTAGTCAATGAAACAATTCTGCTACCTCTCAGGGTCAAGTCAGCAGCTTTCAAGATATATCACTCGATGGCTTTACACTGGTCATAAGTTACTGTTGGTCCTTATTGTTAAAATGATTCCATAGAATAGACTTTATTGTTGCCATGTGTGCTGATTTCCATGTGGTAATTACAAATGCATTAAGGACTTTGGTTTGCATTCTTTATGCATCAGAAGTGATTGAACTGGAGAAGGTGTAGAGGTGATTTGCCAGGATGTTTTGCCTGGGATGGAGTGTTGCAGTAACGAGGACAGTATCCTGCCTCATTGTTCCCATTCATGAATAGTCAATGTTCTCTGTAATAACTTTCAGATGAATGGCCATTTGGGGAAAGCATTGGAGGGTGACCGGCACTTACAGAAGTGTACTGCAGCATAAACCAAGGACTTTCAGAAGGCCAAAGCTGAAACTTGTAAGAAAACCAGCTGCATTTTTAATCCTGCTCTACTGTTAGGAAAAGGATGGGACAGGCCATCTGCTTAACACCCCATCTGTGAGGGCAAAGTCAATTAAAAGTTAGTCAAGAAGGGTGCAAAACGGGCAGCAATCTAATGCCATTATTTCCCTGCCAATCATATCAGATTAAAGTACAATTAAGTTAACATTAAATTATTTTGATTTCCAGTGTGGACTTTGCAAATTGTCATATCAATTTCTTTGCCAACCTTAAGTGGAACAGAAGGTACACCCTTGACATCATAGTCCACAATGCTGATGTGTAAATTGTAACTGTACTGTATAATATCCCCCCTTTTTAAACAACTATGTACGTTTAAATTGTTAATATAAATAGGAGTAAAACATATTTTTTTACATAGAATATCTGATTGAATGTGGGCACCTCTGACAGTGCTGCACTCCCTCAGAATTGCAATGAGGTGTCAGTCCAGATTTTTGACCATATTTTTCTGATGTGGGACAAAATATGTATAACATTCGGAACCGGGAACATGAGTGGTACCAAATCAACTTCAATTTGCATGGCATTTTTTTAATGTCAGAATTATCCATTAATTATTATTTGTATATTTATTAATGTCAAAGTTTCCAATAAATTCTGCAAATGAAAATCTATCTAAAAGATTTTATCCTCTATTCAGAACATGACAAACATTGCTAATTTAGAATAGTCTGAGAATGAATAATTCGTCAGACAGACATGATTAATCTATCAATAATTGAAAATGCAGGAAAAAGTCTGGGAACTACAGGCCAGTGAACATAACATTGGTGGTCAGAAAGTTACTCGAGATTATTCAGAGGGATAAGATATATACATGCATTTAGATGGACAAGACTGGGGAATAGTCACCATTGTTTTGTACGTGAGACGTTGTGTCTCATGAATCTGAATTGTTTTTTTGAAAATGACCATAAAGGTTGATGAGAGTAGAGCTGTAGATGGTGTATATGTAGTATATGTGGACTTCAGCAAAGTGTTGGACACGGTTCCACATGGTAGACTGATCTGGAAGGTTAGATTGCATTGGATCAAAGGAGAAATAGCTGAATGGATAGAAAATTGGCTTCACAGAAGGAAACAAGAGGGTGATGGTGGAAGGCTACCTTTCAGACTATCGGCCTGTGACTAGTGGTGTGCGTCAGGGTTTGGTGCTCGGCCCATTGCTATTTGTCATCTACATCAATGATTTGGGTGAGAACGTACGTGCATGGCATGATTAGCAAGTTGCAGATGACACACAAGTGGGTGGTTTTGCAGATAGTGAAGATGGTTGTTAAAAATTGCAACAGGATCTTGATCGATTGGCCAGGTGGGCTGAGGAATGATTGATGGAATTTAATACAGAGAAATGTGAGTGTTGTATTTTGGGAAGTCTAACATTGGCAGGCCCTGCACAGTGAATGGTAGGGCTCTGTGGAGTGTTGTAGAGCAGAGGGACCTATGCGTGCAGGTGGTCAAAAATGCTTTCATCAGTCGGAGTATTAAGTGTAGAATGTGTAGAATAGGAAAGAACTGTAGATGCTGGTTTAAATCCAAGAATAGACACAAAATGCTGGAGTAACTCAGCAGGTCAGGCAGCATCTCTGGAGAGAAGGAATGGGTGACGTTTCGGGTCGAGACCCTTCTTCAGTGTAGAAGTTAGGAGGTCATGTTGCAGTTATATAAGAAGTTGGTGAGGCCACATTTAGAGTATTGTGTTCAGTTTTGGGCAGATGTTGGAAAGATGTTGTAAAGCTCGAAAGGGTGCAGAGAAGATTCATGAGGTTCTTGCCAGGCCTCAAGAGTGAGCTAAAGGGAGAGGTTGAGCAGGTTTGGACTCTATTCCCTGGAGCGCAGGAGGATGAGGGGTGATCTTATAGATATGTATAAAATCATGTAGGGGAATAGATTGGGTAAATGCACAGAGTCTCTTGCCCAGAGTAAAGGAATCGAGAACCAGAGGACAAAGGTTTAAGGTAAGGGGAGAAAGATTTAGTAGGAGCCTGAATGATGACTTTGTTACACAAAGAGTAGTGGATGTATGGACTGAGCTGCCAAAAGAGGTAGTTGAGGCAGGTACTATCACAACATTTAAGAAACATTTAAACAGTCACCTGAATAGTATAGATTTAGAGGGATATGTGCCAAACACAGGTAGGTCAAACAGGTGTAGATGGAACATGTTGGTCGCTGTGGGCAAGTTGGGCTGAATGGCCTGTTTTTACACTGTATAATTCGATGACTATTCAGCTACTCAGGCAGCATCTGTGGAGAAAGAAACATTCACCCATACTGAGAAAATGTTGAAATGAAATATGGTTTTATTTGCAGAGATGTGGAAGAGGAGGTGGAGTGTACAGGAAGGGGGAGTCTGCAAATAGAGTAGGGGCAAGAAGAGATTAAGTGACGCAACTCTGATGGTGGCAGTTGAAAAGAGAAGTGAAAATATGTCTAGAGAAGTTTTCAATATGAGGAGGCATAAATGGGAAGGGGTGAACAAAAAATGAAATTCCAACAGACTGAAAAAAAATCTGGAAAAATTAGAGAACAGGCTGCATTATCAGAACATCTGAAATTGTTGAATTTAATATTGGATACTCAGTGCAACAATGTAACTAATCAGAAGATGAGATGTTGTTTACACAAGTTAATATTGAATGTCATTGACCAATATTGTGAACAAAAGGCAAGTCAGAATGGGAGTTGAAATCCGCTACCCAATGTGGGTAAATACCAAAAGCTCGGCATTAAATTGGAATAACCAATTTATGCACAGCAAAATCGAACAAGCAACTTGAATTCTAATGATACTCAGTGGGAATTTGACAGTGTTGGGTTTGCATGTTCTTCATGTCAAATAATCATAGATTCACAAACTCTTCTTATCCATATACAAGTCTAAATATCTTTAAAGTTTTGTTATTGCACCTGTCTCAACTACTTCCTCTGGCTGCTTAAGTCCATGTAGCTGCTATGTGAAAAAGTTACCTCTCGGGTTCCTATTAAATCTTTTCCCCCTCACTTTACAACTATGCATTCTAGCTCTTAAACCTATCTGTGGAAAAGACTCTGTGCATTTCCCTTCAGAGAGTCATAGTCATACAGCACGGAAACAGACCCTTCAGCCCACTGTGTAGGAAAGAACTGTAGATGCTGGTTCAAATCAAAGATAGACACAAAATGCTGGACAGGCAACATCTCTGGAGACAAGGAGTGGGTGACGTTTCAGGTCGAGACCCTTCTTCAGTCTGAAGTAGGGCCTTGACCCAAAACATCACCCATTCCTTCTCTCCGGAGATGCTGCCTGGCTCGCTGAGCTACTCCAGCATTTTGTCTACCTTCAGCTCAACTCACCTATGCCAAGAAATATGCTCCATCTAAGCTAGTCCTATTTGACACGTATGGCCCATATCGTTTTAAACATTTCTTATCCATATGCATGTCCAAATGTTTTTTTTTGTACTTCCTCTGGCAGCTCGTTCCATATGTCCACCATCCTATGTGTGGAAAAGAGGTCCATCAGGTTCCTTTTGATTCTTTACCTCTAAACTTTAAACCTATGCCCACTAGTTCTTTATTCCTTTACATTGGGAAAAGATTATTCGCATTCACCTTATCTATTCCTATCAGGATTTTATACGGCACTTTAAGATCACCCCTCAGCCTTCTGCAATCCTAGGAAAAAAAGTCCTAACCTGCCCGACCACTCCCTGCAGCTCCCACCTTCAAGTCCTGGCGATATCCTTGTTAATCTTCTCAGCACTCTTTCCAGTTAATGGCCCACAGCAGTATAATTGACACAGCACACAATACTCCAGATGCGGCCTCAGCAATGTCTTGTCCGACTTTAACATAACGTCCCAAATTCTATACGCCATCACGTGAGTTTCCTTACAGGAACTCCAGCATCTTCCAATATCCCAATGATAAGTTGATGTGTGACTGTAAATTACCCCGAGTGCAAGTAGATGGCAGGGGCATTAGTAACAGTTGACTAACATGTGAGAGGGTGCAGGTTTATGGGAAATAGGTGAGGGGATGATATCGTGACCAGGCATGACCTCAAACAGCTCATTATCTCATTTTATCATTGCCGTGGCCTTTTCTCCACAGAAATGATAAAATAAAATATGATAAAATAAAAATTCAGGCCGAGTCATCTGGGATAACCCACCTCCACCACAACAATATAGTCCCTTATGATTTTTAACACGGGTATCTCTTATAGCCAGCTGAGAGAGCAGATGTGGTCTTGGTTTAGAAGACGGCAACTTTCACAGTGCAGTTTTCACCTAGTACTGTGTTGCAACTTTAGCTCGGATTTTGTGCTTCTGTCTCTGAGTCATTTTCTAACTCAGAGGAAAAAGTGCTTTCAACCAAGCAGCAGCTGACACAGTCAGCCTCCTGCCGACCATCCATGCTGAGCCACGGAGGAAAATATGTTTTAAAAAATATTGTGGGCTGTGAACACTGTGGAGATTTATGCACAATGAATGTACAGTAAATGCAAGAAAATTGCATTTCTCTGGAGTATTTCATGCAGAGAGCAGTACTATTTACAGACAACTGAGCTGATCCGAGTTGAATACATGCTTAGTTATGCAGTTAAGTTGTAGGATAAGCATTGGAGTTCAAGATATGCGCTCTGCATTTCTCTTGTGTAGATTATTAAATGCTGAGATTCAAAGATTTCCCATTTCTTGTGCCTAGTGATAAACAATGGCCTTGACTTCTCTTGATGTGAATGTAAGATATCCCAAGATAATACATGAAAGCACAGGAGAGCTTACATCCTTATATTCTTCACACCCTGGCCAATATTTGTCCCTTAGTCAATATCACATAAACAATTTAATGAACATACATTTTGGATGTGCAATCTTTTCCAACACTTATGGGCTGCCCTGAAGTTCATCTTAACTGGCACCTGTAAAGGTGGTTGGACACAAAATGCTGGAGTAACTCAGTGGGACAGGCAGCATCTCTGGAAGAGTAGAAATGGGTGAGATTTCAGGTCGAGACCCTTCTTCAAACTGACGTCAGGTGAGTGGGCGGTACATAGATAAGGAAGTGTATAGATAAGGATGTATAAGGTGTGAAAACAGGGCCAAGGGGAAGGAGATCAAGGAACATGTAGAATAGATCATTGTAACTGGGAGAAGGTAACAACAAAGCAAAGAGATAAAATGTAATCAGTGACAGTCAGACTGGTCAGAGAACTTGGAAGGGGGAGGGATGGAGAGAGAGGGAAAGTAAGGGTTACTTGAAGTTAGAGAAGTCACTGTTCATGCCGCTGGGGTGTAAGCTGCCCAAACAAAATATGAGGTGGAGGAGGCCCAGGACAGAAAGATCAGTGTGGGAATGGGAGGGGGAGTTAAAGTGTGGAAGAAGGAGTCGCAGACACGCACTGAGAAAACAAATGTAGCTGTGGTAGCGAGTCTGAGCTGAAACATAGTTGTAGAATCGGAGAGCAGGAGGAATCACAGAAGGCGGTTCTTTCCTACGCTTTTAAGGGTGGATTCTCTACCAAGAAGGGCCAGGACCTAGAAAGAGATATTGGGTGGAAACAGGCCCACCAAATCCAGGCTAACCATTTACACTAATCCTACAGTAGAGTCATACAGAGTGATAAAGTTATACAGAACGGAAACAGTCTTTTTGACCCAACTCATCTATGTTGACCAAGTTGGCTAATCGATCTAGTCATTCTTGCCTGCACTGGTCCATATCCCAAGGAACGTTTCTTATCCATGGACCAGTCCAAGTGTCTATTGAACATCGTAATTGTAACTGCCTTTACCACTTATTCTGACACCTCATTCCATATACATATCATCCTCTGTGACAAAAAGTTAATCTCAAATCCCTTTCAATTTTTTCTCTTCTCACCTTAAATCTGTGCTCTTTTGTTTTAGACTGCACTATCCTCGGGGAAAAGATTTATCTGACCTTATCTATGCCCCCTCATGATTTTGTAACCTCCATAAGGTCACCGCTCAGTCTTCTACTTCCCAGCAATGAAGAACAACCTTATCCAGACACTCCTTATAAGTCGGAGCCTCCCGATCTAATAACATTCTCATGAATCTTATTTGCACACTTTCCAGCTTCATGACATCCTTCCTATAGCAGGGCAGCCAGGACTGTACAGTGTACTAAAAACGTGGCCTTACCAACATACTGTGCAGCTGCAACATGACTTCCGACCTCCTGTACTCAATCCACTGCCCAATGAAGGCTGGTGTGCCAAATGTTATCTTCATCGCCCTGCCTACCTGAGTCACCACTTTAATGGCAGTATAGACCCGCACCGCTTGCTAGGTCTCTCTGTTCTACAATGTATTCCAGGGCCCTAACATTTACTGTGCAAGTCCAGCTCTGGTTTGTCTTACCAAAATACAACATCTCGCATTTATCTAAATGAAACTTCACCTGCCATTCCCTGACCCATTGACTGAGTTGGTCAAGATCCCATTATAATCTTGTGTGACCTTCTTCAGTGTCCACTATACTACCAATTTTAGTTTTATCCACAAACTTACTAACCTTACCACCCAGATGCTCATCCAACTTTTCGACATAAATAATTAAGAATAGTGAACTCAGTGCCAATCCTTTTGGTACACCACTCGTTGCAGGCCTCCAGTTTTGAAAAAACAACCCTCTACCACCCGTGGTCTCCTACCTTAAAGCCAGTATGGTATCTAATTGGCTAGCTCACCCTGAATATCATGTGATATAGCCTTACAGAAAAGCATACCATGCAGTACCTTGTCAAAGGATGTGCTGAAATCCATGTAGACTACATCTACCCCACTGCCCTTATCAGTCTTCTTGATCACCTCTTCAAAAAAACTCAGTCAAATTCGTGAGACGATTTGCCAAGCACAAAGTCATGTAGATTACCCCTAATTAGTGCTTGTGTTCCTAAAGGCACGTAGATTCATTCTCTATGAATTTCCAATCATTTAGACACCACTGACATTCGCCTCATCGGTCTGTATTTCCCAGGCTTTTCCTTGCAGCCATACTTATATAGAGGCACAACATCAGCCATCCTCCAGTCTTCCATCCTCCCCCATGACTATTGATTAAACAAATATATTTTTCCTAGCTTCCTGCAACATTTTAGGATACACTTGATCAGGTGCCAGGTATTAACATATCTTTATGGGTTTTAAGGGCCTTGGCACTTCCATGTAGACTTTCTTCAGGACATCACTATTAACTTCTCCGAATACCCCAGTATCCATATCATTTACAACGGTAAATTCAGACAACAAATATTCACTTTACACCTCGCCCATCTCCAGTACCTCCACAGATAGATGATCTCAATATCTTTAAGGGGCCCAATTGTTTTCCTAGCTATTCTTTTGCCCTTAATACACTTCTAAAATCTTTGTTTTTCCTTCTTAATCTACCAAAGTTATGTGTGCATTCTGTTTAATAAGAAGAGACCAAAGAGATGATCACAAATATGCGTGCCAATTTCACTGATGCCTCCCTTCGCTGAGAGGTGTTTTCTTTAATTTGGGAGGTGATTCGTGTATTCCGTTGCCTGTATAAATAATTAAATAAGTTCATCAGTTCTATTTCACTTTTTCACTATAGGATAAATGCAATGACTTGTACACACAGCAGGAGTCAGGTTAGAGAATCAGCAAAAGTGTTGCCAGACATAAACTCCCTTTAGAGCTGAGTAGGTGTTTGTGGATAGAAATCGTGCTGGTAAGATAAATTGGTCTAAAATTCATGATTTTTCTTTCATTAATTTTAATAATTAATATTGTGGGTCATGTGCAATATAATTTACCTGCGCTTTCACTCTGTGCCATCCTATTGAGGGAGTGCCATATCACAGAGTCTGCCCTGCCCCTGGGAGCATTCATGTGCTGAATTTAGCCTTCTTTTGTTTTATTTTTATGTGCTATAAAGGTACAATAAAGGAAGGAGAATACAATATCAAAACCAGAGCACATCTTACAGGCAGCACTTTTGTAATGTTAAGTGAAAATGTCAGTGGTAGTTGCAAAATGTTCACTTTCACAGGGTAACTAAATCTACATTTAAGAGATTAAGATATTAGGAATACAAAAAGAATAAATACAAGACAGTAACTTTGGAGCTGTGCCTGCACACCTTTGGGGCTTCATTGTTGGATAAAAGCTGAAACATCGAACTGCTGACAGATGTTAATTAAGTGATGTTTACATTTTTGATTTACTGCCTAAACAAAGATAAGGCAGCCTCATCGAGACGCTTTGAATGCACAGTCCAAACACATCTATTAAATCTGTCACACTAAACATGACAGCCTTCTTCTAACCTAACAACCATATTCTTCATTTCCATATTAATGAGAAACTGAGATCAGGTAATGCACAATTACATGAATCTAGACAGGATCTGCCTCTGTCCAATAGTACAAACCTGCAGTTATCAGCACAAACTATTGCAGCACAGCTGGGAGATACCTATATCCAGTCTGTTCAATGTGTTGTACCACTGTTGCACTGGGATAAGTCCATTTTTGAACCAGGAGTCAACAATAATGAAGTTAAAAGAATTGTCTTTTCAACCACAACAAAGAATCCAGTTATGCAGCACATTAACACTGGTAAAATCAGAGTAGGCTTTTCATTTTGACTGCTGCATGGACTAACAAATGTTGTTATCAATACTTGTGAATTGTGTGCAGTTTCCATTTTCAACTTCCACCAGAATTGTATTTCTGTGTAAAAATTCATGTAGAAACAAGGAACTGCAGATGCTGGTTTATACTAAAATAAGCACAAAATATTGGAGTAACTCAGCAGGTCAGTCCAGACCAAAACATTTACCCATTCTCCAGAGATGCTGCCTGACCCACAGAGTTACTCCAGCACTTTGTGTCTAAACATTTGCATTATTCTATTAAAGTTTTAGATTGTATCTGCAGACCAAAGCTATGAGATCACTAGAAATGATACAATGGGAGGACTGGGTGGGTGAACTGAGTCAGGACTTATGTCTTTACTCCGCCAACCGAGCAGTCAGAAGGGCCTGTCCCACTTCGGCGGCATTTGCGTGTCACGCAGGTGGCGTGCGAGGATTTTGAGAATCCCAAAATCCTGGGGCGCCGTGCGCAACCTCGCGTCACTGCCTACGCCACCATGTCCCACCACGTGCCATGCGCGCACAATGCACACGCGTCGTGCGTCGTGACGCGTAAATGATGTCGCGTAAATGACACGCAAATAACACCCAAGTGGGACAGGCCCTTGAGCTTCCAACAGAGAAACCAAAATGGTTTCTCAATTCCGCATGTTCTGGTGGACTGTGACCATTCTCCGATAAAGCTGACAATGAATACTGTTTGTGGCAAGAAGACAACATATAAAAACGCAAACTATTATCATTATTGTTGTTTTAGAGCTGCAGTTGGAGCATCTGTTAGGGGTCCCACTGCAATCATAAACTGTAATGTTGGATTACCTTTCCTCCATAACCATTTAGGTGTACACTGGCATCACATATATTGAGTTTGAATGCTGACACTGTCTTAATCATCCCCTGCAGTATGCAGTGTATTTAGATAAGTGTGAGGTTCTGCATTTTGGGAACTAAACCAGTGCAGACCTTCACATTGCATTATGGTAAGGCCCTTCACAGAGGGATCGAAGAAGACAAGTAAATAATTCCCTGAAAGTGGTATGGCAGGTAGGTGGAGTGGTGAAGAAGGCTTTTGGGAGTTGGGACGTGGAGGTTGGACATTATGTTACAGTTAGACAAGAGGTTGGTGATGTCACCTCTGGAGTATGGTGTTCAGTTTTGATCACCCTGCGAGAGGAAAGATGCCAATAAGATGGAAAAAGTGCGGAGAAGATTTAAGATGATGTTACCAGCAATCGAAGACCTGAGCAGTAGGAAACATTATGCAGGCTAGGATATCGTTCCTTGGAGTGCAGGAGACCGTGGGGCTATTGAGGTTATAAAATCCTGATCGGAATGTACAAGTAAATGCACAGTCATTTTACCCAGGGTAGGGGAATCAAGAATTAGAGGATACAGGTGAGAAGAGAGATGAGAAGGGGAAGATTTAGTAGGAACCTGAAGGGCAACATTTGAACACGGAAGATGGGTATCTAGAATGAGCTGCCAGAGGAAGTATTTGAGGAAGGTATATTAACATTGAAGAGGTATTTGAACGGGTACATGGATAGGAAAGGTTTAGTGGTAAGGGACATCCATGGGCAGAAGTTATTAACTTCAATAAGGCATCTTAATAGGCATGGATGAGTTGGGCTGAAGGGTATGTTCTGTGCTGCATTACCATGGCCCATGCTATGTGCTTCCACCATCAGTTGATCCAATGCTTTATTCTGGTCTACAATCAAAAACTTGCAACATGGTTCAAGGTCACTAAAATAATATGTAAAAGCGTGATTAGTGTTAGAGTAAAGTTAGAAAATACTGGAAATACTCAGCAAGTCGGGTAGTATCTATCGAGGGAGATCCCAGTGTTTCTTTCTCCTGACTGGGAAGCCTGAACTGCTGCAAGTTACCAGTACTTTTTGATCATGCTTCATATTTGCAGCACTATAATATTTTGGTTTGGAATAAATGACAACAGTTCAGTTCTGATAAAATACCCTTTTCCTCTATTAGATCTTGGCTAAATTTAATTGAGCTAAATAGTAATTTTGTATTACAGTTTAAAATGCATTCATTATAAAATATTGAACCAAGGGTTTTACTGACAGTCAACATAAAGCAATTACTTGAATCACGTGGAGCTTGCTCTGTTGCAGTTACATCCGAGATGATTGACATTACCCTTTAGCTAAGTATTTGCTTCCTTATAAATTTTGACAGTCAATTAAAGTCACGTCCACCCAATAATTATGTTGCACATTTTCAACCATGTAAAATTGATCTATTTAACCAAAGCATTTATTAATTGAAAATAGCATTGCATGATAATAGTAAATAGTAGGAATTCAGTAAAAGTAAGAATAAATAAAATGTCCTCCAAAAATATTACTGCAAAAAGCTCAGAGGAATAAAAATCGGGATTAAATTCAAAATACTAGATACCTAACATACCTTAACAGATTGAATATGTGAAAAGAGAAATTATATTTTAAAGCAGGTAACATTGTTAGCTGAAACATGAAACAAAAGCACAAAACATACAATTAAGCAGCCTGGTTAAATACTTCTCGTGATGACTATGGTAATAGTAGCAAGCCAAAACAAATACGTCTAGGTCTTTTTTCAACCAGCTAATTTGATTAGATATTCACATGGATTGTGGGGATATGGTGGTAATTTGCTGGGCATTTGCTGAGCTCCTGGATGATGAAGATATTTTCACAATATAATCAGGTAGGGAGTTCCAGCATTTTGACCCACTGATGGTGAAGGATTGGAGAATGAAACAATTATGAAGTGTAATACCAAACAAATTTGAAAGGTGTCAAATCACACTCTGCATTAATCCTAGATTGACTGGGTTTTGCTAATGATGAAAGCGATTTCATTTTTCAATTTCACTATGTAAAATGCTTATTCCTGAAGTTTCCATAAAAAATATATAGAGACATAACATTTCCTAATCAATTATCAATTTAACAATCATGATTTTGCTCTTTCCCCAGCCACTGTGTTTTATAAAAGAGGGAAATAAGATTGCCAGGTCACCTTTCCCAAGGCTGATTGATGTCTGCATGCAATACCTGCAAAGAAATATCCAAACATAAGCTTTGTGATCAATTTGGCTTTGCAATTCAAATCAAGGGACCTGCATGCCCCTATGATGCCTATTTTAAAGCATTTTTTTAACCGTCAATAGTAGCAATCAATTAATTAAATCAACTAAAAGAATGCAATTTTGAAAAGAAAGTGTCCAATTGCATTTTCTTTAATTTTGCCTGAAATTGGATATCCCTGTGATTACTTAGTTTTTTATTTAGTCTTTTACGCAAAGCTTCTGGCGACAAAATTAGTATCTAAAGTCCATGTTCATTCAAAAAAAACCTAACTCCGTTCTCCATGCTGAGGTGGAATGGCATTACCCTGGCTGGCAGGACACGGTGACTGCGAAGAGCAACAAAATAAGATGCAGGCACTTTGAATTTAACCTTTGTATTTTGTCCTGCACTTCCTTAATTGATCCATTTGCCAGAATTGCTTATTCGAATTTATTCAGTGTACACTGTGAAAAATGTGGCAGCAATGCAAAACCAGGACCCTACACTCCAGTCCATGTCAGAGGGTGCTTCAAAAATGCTTAGGTTGTGAAATTAATGGGATAAAAATAAAATATTTTGTAGAACAAGCAGGCAGAGAGAGAAAGGCTACAAGGTAACAGCAGGTAACATTGTTAGCTGGAACATGAAACAAAAGCACAAAACATGCAATTAAGCAGCCTGGTTAAATACTTCTCGTGATGGCTATGGTAATTCTGCATTTTATTAAAATCTAACTGCATTTAATTTTACTTTTTGTTACATCTTCACCTTTAAATAAGATGGAGGTTGCATTTTGACCTTTAGGAAGTTTATTTATTTTCTTCAAGCCTGCTGTGACCACATGTCTGCAAACATCAATCAACTAAACTGGCGTCTGGCAAGAACAAAATAACTGCACAAGAGTATTTGCCACATAAATTATACAGTTATTACTTTTGTACAATAATGTCATCAGAATTTTGTACTAAAATATATTTCATGACAAATAATATCTTAGAACATAGAACATAGAACAGTGCAGCTTTGGAACAGCCCCTTTTGCCCACCATATCTGAACCAAACATGATGCTAATCGAAACTAATCCCATCTGCCTACACATGGTCCATATCCCTCTATTCCCTGCCAGTTCATGTGTCTGTCTAAACACCTCTTAAAACATTGCTATTGCATCATCTCCATCATCTCCCCAGGCGCCTTTCACTTTCTGCATAAAGGATTTGCCTCACAAATCTCCTTTAAACTTCCCCCCGTTTGTTTAAACCAGTATCTGACATTTCTGCCCTGAGGAAAAAGACTGACTATTTACCCTATTTATGTCTCTGATAATTGGACTGTATATACTTCTATTAGGTCACCCCCAGCCTCCAGCGCTTCAGAGTAACAATCCAATTTAAACCAATGTCTTCTTATAGTGAATGCACTCCAATACAGGCAACATCCTGGTCTAAGTCTTCTGTCACCTTTCCAAAGCCTCCACATCTTTTCTATGGTGTGGCAACCAGAAATGCACACACTATACAGTCACAACATGACTTCCCAACTTCTAAACTCAATGCCCTAACCAATGAAGGCAAACATGCTATATGCCTTCTTTATCACCCTAAACAGTTGTGTTATCACTTTCAGTAACTTATGGACTTGCACCCCAAAATCCCAGCATTAATGTTCCCAAGGGTCCTGTCATTTAATATACAATTTCTTCTTGTATTTGACCTCCGAAATTCTATTACCTCAGACCTCATTACCTCATACTAAACTGGATTAAATTCCACCTATCATTTATCCATCTAAATTTCCAATGGCTCTATATCCTGCTATACTCTTTGACAATCTTCATTGCTATTCAATATATTACAAACAGAAGTCTATGTATGGATTGTTGCAGGACTACACTCTGGATCCAATTTACCAAAGCGCTGTGGATCCCATGTGACTTAATATTTTGGACCAGCCTATCATGAGGAATGAAGATAGATACAAAATGCTGGAGTAACTCAATGGGACAGGCAGCATCTCTGGAGAGAAGGAATGGGTGACGTTTCGAGTCGAGACCCTTCTTCCAACTGAAGGTCACGGGAAAGGGAAATGAGTCTTCAGTGTGGAGAAGGGTCTTGACCCAAATTGTCACCCATTCCTTCTCTCCAGAGATGCTGCCTGTCCCGCTGTGTTACTCCAGCTTGTTGTGTCTATCTTCACTTTAAACCTGCAACTGCAGTTCCTCCCTACACACTATCATGAGGGACCTTGTCAATGGTGCCACAATGTCTCAGCCATAGAGCTGCTGACTCACTGTACTGGAGACTGGGTTTGATCCTAACTACGGATGCTGTCTGCGTGAAGTTTCTCCCCTGTGTGGGTTTCTTTTGGGCAACCTGGTTTCCTCCCACATTCCAAAGATTTTGCAGTTTTGTAGCTTGATTGGTTTCTGTAAATTGCCTCTTAGTCTTTAGCAAGATAAAGCATAATGACAGAACAAGTGTACAGGTGATTGATGAACTGAGTGGACTTGATTGGCCAAAGGGCCTGTTTCCATGTTGTATCTCTAATAAACATTTTGTTAAAACGCTTCATGTAGTCCATGCAGAACACATCCACTGTCCTATCCTCATCAAACATCTTCAACCCTTGCTAAAAAAGGTCAATTAGATTTGTGGGAGAGGATATCCCCCACACAAAGCCAAGCCGACTATCCCTAATATCTATGCTTTTCCCAGGTCTCCGGGCCACCCATGTTCCAAAGATGTGCGGGTCTGTATGTTAATTGGCTTCTGTAAATTGTCCCTAATGTGTAGGAGAGAACTAGTGTATGGGTGATTACTGGTCAGCACAGACCTGGTGGGCTGAAGGGCCTGTATCCATGCAGTACCTCTAAACTAAACTAAAATAAAATCCACCATCTATTCTTCAGCTCAGATTTGCTGCTGGACCCTCGCCTTCATTTGCCTGTCGAGCTATTTTTATCTCCATTTTGCCACTCAGTCTCCTTGTAATATTTATCAAACCAGTCCTGGTTCTTCTTGGTAAAGAAGCCAAGAATTTCTTCGTAGGTGCTATTACTGGTAAGCCTTAGGTAGCCCATAATCAGTAGGCTCCCTATGGTTGGTGTTGGCTGGGAGTTGACAGGTTGCCCACGAGTACTGCCTTAGCCATGTCATTAAGAGCTTCAACATTGGTATTCTTGTGGAGATGCTTTCATTGACACTAATGTTTTCGGACAGTTTAATGGAGATTATTATTGGATTAGATAGTGATAAGTCCAGTAGTCATTAAAATTCTATAAATAATTAAAAGGTGTAAGGAAGTGCGCAGTTCTATTCACTGCTAATATTTCTGTTCAATATATTTAGACACTCTTGTTCAGACTATGATATAATATAATAGGAGCCCGTGCTTAGACCGGGATATATTGCCATAAATTCATAAGTCATAGCAGGATTAGGTCATTGAGCCCACCGAGTCTTCTCCGCCATTCAATCATGGCTGATCTATCTTTCTCTCTCAACCCCATTCTCCTGCCTTCTCACCATTCAAGATCCTGATAAACTCTGCTTTAAAAATACCCAGTGACTTGGCCCCCACAGCCATCTGTAGCAATGAGTTCCACAGATGTACCACCCTCTGACTAAACAAATTCCTCATCATCCCCTTTCTTCATTATTCCTACTACCATGAACCGAGTGGACTTGATTGGCCTAAGGGCCTGTTTCCATGTTGTATCTCTAATAAACATTTTGTTAAAACGCTTCATGTAGTCCATGTTACGTTGTATTCCATCTTGCACTTCTTTGCCCACTCTCCCAGGTTGTCTAAGTCCCTCTGCAGCCACCCTGCTTCCTCTACGCAACCTGCCCCTCAACCTATCTTCTTATCATCGCAAACCTGGCCACAAAGCCATCAATTCCATCATTCAAACCATTGTTATACAACGTGAAAAGTAGCGGCCCCAACAACGACCCCCTGTGGAGCCACTGGTCAATAGACAATAGACAATAGGTGTAGGAGTAGGCCATTCGGCCCTTCGAGCCATTCAATGATCATCCCCAATCAGTACCCCGTCCCTGCCTTCTACCCATATCCCCTGACTCCGCTATTTTTAAGAGCCCTATCTAACTCTCTCTTGTCTCTATTCAGAGACCCTGCCTCCACCGCCCTCTGAGTCACTAGCAGTCAATCAGATAAAGCCCCCTTTATTCCCGCTCTTTGCCTTCTGCCAATCTATCCAATGCTAGCATCTTCCCTCTAATACCATGGGCCCTCATCTTGTTTAGCTGCCTCAAGGCGACTCCTTAGGTCCTGTGTTTGTTCCAATGACAAAACAAGGTGTTGGTTATGAGAAGACAATGCTCAAAGCATTTGTCAGGAGAAGGTCTCTCACAGAAGTTAAAGTTTGACAATCTAGATGAGGCAGGAGAGGAAAGGCCAAGATGAAACAACAGGAAGCCAACGTAATAGGTAGGTCCATAGTGAGGAAGGGGTTGGTTATGGTCGGACATGACAAAGTAGAAGATTATATGAACGTCCAAAGTTAAACTTTGGCATCTTATGGCAGGATGATGTTATTTGTGCACAGTATAGAGTAGGCTTTCCTACATCCTTCTTTGCCAGAAACGCTGCCTGACCCATTGAGTTACTCCAGCACTTTGTGTCTGTTTTTGGTATAAACCAGCATCTGCAGTCCCTTCCTACACACAGGGTTTCCAACACCTCTGACTGTAACCCCCTAATAATACTGTGGAAAAAGAACGTGATGGTATGTTAAACATTTGGAACAGAATGTAGAAAAAGGAACAAAATGCTGGAAATACAAGTAGCATCTGAAAATATTTCAGGCAGAGGCCATTCATCGGAACCCACAAGGAAGATTTTTTTCCTGAGGAATTACCGCCTGTTTTCTTGTTGGGATCTGAGAGACTAACTGCCTAGTTGCCATTTTCTATTTCATTACAACTGTAATGTTAGCGTTGAATAGGAACTGTGCATTTATCACTTCCATTAACCTCTTAATTATTTAGAGAAGTATCATTCAATTACATAAAGAAGATAGGAAAGAATAACATAACTCTAATCATTGCAGTTAATCAGAAAATTGGTGAAGACTCCAGTATTTAACAAATTGTAACTGGTATTCATTTTATAAAGAGTTCTTTATTAGTGGAGACATTTCCCACAGCTACACATAAATTATCCCTGAACTTAAAGCCTCTCTTCAGTATTTTAACCAAAAGCATTTTGAGATTCAGCAATAGTGATTTTTTAATTCTAATATTAGCTACAACTTTTAAAATGTTGTCAATAATTTCAATATGTATCTCACATTTTTGAAGTGCTTCAAGACAAGCAGTTGAAAGTTCAAAGAGGAAAGAGATAACTGGTGATAAGTATGAACGGGACAGGAGAGTGACGCAATCAGTGGAGCTGCTGCTTCAAGCGCCAGAAACCCAAGTTCAATCCTGACCTTGGGTGCTGTCTGCGTAGAGTTTGCATGTTCTCCCTGTGACCGCTTGGGTTTCCTCCAGGTGCTCCAGTTTACTCTCACATCCCAAAGACATGCTGATGTGTAGGTTGATTGTTCACTGTAAAATTGTCCCTCGTGTGTTGGGAGTATTTGAGATATGGAATAACATAGAACTGGTGCGTGATATTTGGCAAACGGGTAATTGATAGTTGGCGCGGACTCGGTGGGCCGAAGGGCTTGTTTGCATGCTATATCTCTAAATAAATACTGGAAAAATCGGAGGTAAAATTTTCGGGAAGGTAATTAGAAAAAGTAAAGGGCCTGTCCCACTATACGAGTTTACCCAAGAGCTCTCCCGAGTTTAAAAAAAAATCAAACTCGTGGTAAGTATGTAGAATGTAAGTAGCAGGTACGTCGGAGCTCGTGGATGTCTCGTAGCGGCTCGTAGTGCTCACGGCAGGTACTCGGGAAATGCGGAAACTCGTGAAGTTTTTTCAACAGTGTGAACATTTTCAAGAGTAAAAACATACTTGTGGTGAAGTACCACGAGTTTGATTTTTTTTTAAAACTTGGGAGAGCTCTTGGGTGAACTCTCATCGTGGGACAGGCCCTCAAGTCTACACATAGAAGAAGCAAATACATGTGTTTGCTGTATATGAGAGAAAACCACATGAGAATTTAGGCCTCAATAGAAGTAGGATGGCCACATGAATTGGTATGATCTTTTCAGTGGATCAGGGTTCTCAAATAATGAGCAGCTTTTTACACTTCTATAAATCTATAATGATCTATCTTTCTCTTTCAACCCCATTCTCCTGCCTTCTCCCCATAACCGTTGACACCCTTACCATTGAAGATCCTGATAAACTCTGCTTTAAAAATACCCAGTGACTTGGCCCCCACAGCCATCTGTGGCAATAAGTTCCACAGATTTACCACCCTCTGACTAAAGAAATTCCTAGTCATCCCTTTTCTTCATTATTCCTACTACCAAAGTGCTTGACTGCACACGTTGTTACGTTGTATTCCATCTTGCACTTCTTTGCCCACTCTCCCAGGTTGTCTAAGTCCCTCTGCAGCCACCCTGCTTCCTCTACACAACCTGCCCCTCAACCTATCTTCTTATCATCGCAAACTTGGCTACAAAGCCATCAATTCCATCATTCAAACCATTGTTATACAACGTGAAAAGTAGCAGCCCCAACAACGACCCCCTGAGGAACCACTGGTCAATAGACAATAGACAATAGACAATAGGTGCAGGAGTAGGCCATTCGGCCCTTCGAGCCAGCACTGCCATTCAATGTGATCATGGCTGATCATCCCCAATCAGTACCCCGTTCCTGCCTTCTCCCCATATCCCCTGACTCCACTATCTTTAAGAGCCCTATCTAGGAATGTATTTGGAAAGCAAGAGTGATATCCTCCAATAAAGGCAAACATGTTGGTGTGTGTTTATACTTTTGGAAGACCTTCAATAAACTAATTGACCTGCTGCGTCACAGCACCAGAGATCTGGGTACCATCCTGACTTTGGGTGTTGTCAGTGTGGAGTTTGTATGCACTCCTTGTGACCACGTAGGTTTCCTTTAGGTGCTCTGGATTCCTCTCAGATTCCAAAGATGTGCGTGTTTGTAGGTTAGTTGGCCTCAGTAAATTGCCCCTAGTGTGTAGGAAGTGGATGAGAAAGTGGGATAGCATAGTGCTGTAAATGGATGATCATTAGTCTGCAAGGGCTCAGTGGGCTGAAGGATCTGTTTCCACGCTGTATCTCTAAACTAAACTAAATTAAACTGCTACACCAGAAATTAGGAAACAAAATTAGAGCCTAAAGTCTTGGGGGTAATATAGTAGCATGGATTGGAGCCCCAGATATACACAATCTATATCAAGTGTAATATATCCCTTTTCACAAAGCTGAATGGCTGTATGGGCTTAGAGGCAGATGTAATGAGGTTTCATGTGGATATGGCCAGGTTAAGTGATTGGTCGAGGCAATGGCAGATGTATCATAGTGTGGAAAAACATGCAGTTATCCACTTTGCTAGAACAATTTGAAAGATGGATTATTTCTTAAATCATGAAAGATTGAAATGTGTTGATGTTTGTAGGGACCTGAGTGTCCTTGTACACTAATATAGTTATGGTGTACAATTAGGGAGACTAGCGGCCCATAACAGAAAGTCCACGTCGCGGGGCTGGAAACTGGAAATATCCGGAGCTAATTCTGCTACCACCATCATCTATTGCGACAAGTGATGGCTCCCACTGATTGTCGCCTGAAGCTTGCATCCTTTGTAAGCCTCAATGCAATATGCTTTCTCCCAGCTAACAAAGAATAAACTTGCAATAGAGAGAGTGCAGCTAAGGAGCATCAGGATGATTCCTGGATTGTAGGGATTATCCTGATAGAAGTAAATAACCTGATAGAAGTATATAAAATTATGAGTGGCATAGAAAGGATAGACAATCAGAACCTTTTTCCCAGGGTGAAAAAAGACCAGACGGCATAGCTATAAGTGAGAGGGGCAAAGGATGTGTGGGGTATGTTTTTTACACCGAGAGTGGTGAGTACCTGGAACATGCTTCTAAAGGTGGTGGTGGAGACAGATGTGAATGTGGCATTTAAGAGGCTCTTGGATTGGCACATAATGTGCAGGGAATTTAGAGGGACATGGATCATGAGAAGGCAAAGGAAATTAGTTCACCAGGGCATTGTGGACTGAAGGGCCTGTTCCTGTGGTGTACTGTTCTATGTTCTTTGTCCAATTCTGTCTTCAATATCTGACATCTTATTTTATGACTGTAAGCCTTGGTTTAAGGCACCCCAGCCACCAGAAACATCCCCGCATCAACATTGTCAAGGCCCATAAAGTTTTTGTGAGATCACCTTTCATTTCCTATCTCAAAACGGTTTAAACCCAGTCTGCTTTTAAGCTCACCTTTGAACAAAGAACATCACAGAAACGGGCCCTTCAGCCCACAATGTCCTGGTCAAACTAATCTCCTCTACTTTCTCAGACAATGGTGAATCTTTGGATCTCCTGAGCCACATCTCCGTGGAAGCTGAGATTTTGTGTATGTTCAAAATTAAAGTCAAGAGAATTTTAGAGGCTAAGTAATTCAAAAGATATGCGTTTGGGAAAATGCCGAAGATTAATGATCAGCCATTTGATGTTACCACAGCATGAAGCAGGCATTGGGGTTAATTGGTCTCCTGCATTTATTTCTGATGATCTTACAGTATATAATTGGAAGAAAATTATCTGGGGTAAATCAGACGTGAATGTTGGTGTAATGGTAACTTTATTCCAGAATACAAATAATACAGAATGTTAGATCATATTTGCCACAAAGGCTTCTTCTCCTTAAACTTTAATATTTCAATTTTATTGCCCATATCGTATTACATGAAGTAATCCAATGCTTCAAGGAACCTACATAATAAATGTTTAAATGAAGATGTTCAATTACAAAATAAGTTTGTGCATTTATGTATACACATTTGTCGAAGTTATGGATTGATGGGAATAAAAAGATTTTACATAATATATATTTATTCAAGTCACCTTAACAATCACATAGAGCAGCCATTTCAGAGCTTGGGATAATATGTTTACAGCTCAGGTATTTTTAGCAGTTCTTTCACTCAAGCATTGAAATGAATTCAAAATCTGTGGCTTTCACATCTTAAGTTTGGGTGATAGCTTGGACAAAGTTAAATGTGGACTTAGGGAAACTTTGTAAGGCACAAGAATCTGGAGTAACTCAGCGGGTCAGACAGCATCTATGGAGAAAAGGAATAGGTGACGGTTTGGGCCCTACTTCTTTGCTAACTTTGTTATGTCAGTCGGGCAGAGTATATAAGAGGGAGTTACTGCATTGTGCCCAGAGCACTCAAACTGAAGGTTTTCACCCCAAGACCTCAAGTATATACCCCGGCTCTGGTGCCTGCCTGAAGCCAATGACGATGAGGCCACCATCCAGGGGCAGGGGAGGTGAAAGAAGGAGTGTGGTGAAGGAATCAATTTAGTTCTCAGAATCCAATGAGATAGAAAGGGCTTGAGTAGGGCAGTTGTCAGGAAATCCTTGTTGAGTACAGAAAAGGAAACGTGGAACTGCAGGAGCAGTCTCATTGTCCCCACTCTCAGTTAAAAACATTTAAAAGTTCCACTGCTTGTTCTATCCATGGCCACCTTTGGGTCTGTGCTGCCACCTCTTTTTGGTGCCTATCTAGTGAATGTGTGAACTCGGGAGCATGGTTAAAGTTTTCCTGATGCCATTCTTGAGGCATTGCCTTTTTAATTAGTTCCCCCAGGTCAGGGAATGGCAGCCTTTCATTCTCAAGCTTTGGCCGTTTAAAATATTGTGGAGAGCATTGCAATGCAATGCCTCCAGCATCTTAACCCAGCACACACTCCCTTCATGCTAGGTGTGGCATTAACATTGAACTTAAAAGAATAAGCATCTCTTCTTTAAATGCATATTTCCTGTCATTCCAAAACAAGACCCACCCTCATCAACTATTTTATACAAGTATGCACTGCTCACAGTGCGTTTCTGTTGAGAAGATACTAAATTAACATGCCCTCATATGATGTTCAGGTCAGTCTGGAAGATTAGACACAACATATGCAGGCAGAAATCAGTCAAGGTTAAACTCTGATCAATTTTCCAATGTTCATGCACTCATTCTGATATAACATTGCAACCATGGCAACCAGATAATATTACTCTCTGATACATTTGATAATAATTATTTAAACAAAGTAATTTAGTGGAAAAAGTGGGCAGGGAATTAATCTTAGGTAAAACTGATTTAAGCACCGTAATTATCTCATAAGTGACATGCCAATATGGCAGGTTTGAGATTATATAAAGGAACCAAATGTCTGTGCAGATAAATCATGTGGGTCAATCCAGTATCAGTTTCGTGTACTCTAATAGTTGTAGTATCAAGAATAAGATACTTGGAGCAGGTGGAGCATCAGCAGGGACCGACAATGTGATCAATGCGTACACATGAATAAAATCGACAGGAAAAGAGTAAGTATAGCTGTCCCATACAGTTATGACCCTCTGCGTATCATTAAAGGCACCAACCAATCCCATGAAATCTATAAGAGAAGGAAAACGTCAGGTAGGAATCCAGTCTGTGGAAAGGAACTGCAGATGCTGGTTTATACCACAGATAGACACAAAGTGCTGGAGTAACTCAGCGGGTCAGGCAGCATCTCTGAAGAAAAAGGATGAAGAGGGTCCTGACCCGAAGCATCACCTATTCTTTTTCTCCAGAGATGCTGCCTGACCCGTTGAGTTACACCAGCACTTTGGGTCTATCTTTGTTAGGAATCCAGGCTAGTTAAGGAGTGAAAGAACCATCCACCCCCCTCCCTGGAAATGCGGAAAATCTAAATTAAACTTGGAAATCACATTGACCCTGCCTTTTAATATAGGCTAATAAACTCCTGCCCAAGGTGATATCTAACTTAGTCAGCAATAAGTTCAGTTGTCTTGAAAAAATGGAGCAAATCATCTTCAATGCCAAACCTGCAGCCTCCCTGCTGTTCTCCCCATAAAGAAGAACCACTTAACACCCAAACTATTCCACAACTTCCTCATGTGACTTTGTTTTACCACTGCACTCCAACCCCTCCCAATGTGTTTTGTTCATGTGAATACAGTCCAGCCTTGTTATTATTGTATAAACCTCAATCAAATCATCTAACGTGCCTATTTGAGCTGCAGGATATTCTGGTTTGTTTTGTTATACATCGTCCTCTGACTTGAATTCCATTTACAAAGTAGAAAGGTCAGAAGCAAAGCTGGATCAAAAGGGCAATAATGTGAACTGTAAGCAAGCATAGATAATATTCAGGAATGATGAAGCGAGAAAGAGGTCATTTAGATGCTTGTGCATGAAGACTTGTTCACTGTCTCTAAAGTTCAAAGGCCAAAGTTCAGAATATAACACAGGTAATTTGACCAAAGTGAGGAAGTTACCTTGCTCTATAAAGAAATAAGAGCTTATGAACACTAACAGAATGTGACTAACTAAGTGAATACAACATTCAGTTTTCAGTAGTTTCTACCATGTGCTTTCTTCTGTGTGCAGCCATTTTATTTTTGTTTTAATAGTCGACCACAAGGGGGAGAATCAAACGTTAAACGGGAATGCCCAAGTGGTTGATGTTTAAGGTGGTAAGTGCAACTCATGACTATTTCCTAGCTTCAGGAAAGTGGCCAAGAGCATTGTGTATCTTTGCTATGGTAAATGATCCCGATAACATCCAGAAGATGGAAGACTTTTGGTGAAGCTCCACAGAATGATAAGGTTTCACATGATTTTGAAATAAAAAATACCGAGGGTATCTTCCAAACCCTGAAGGAAATGAGAGACGATTCTAAACAAACTGGCAGAATAGAACACGAAGAGTCTCAACCTGAAACATCACCTATTCCTTTTCTTCAGAGATGCTGTCTGACCCAGAGTTACTCCGGCTTTTTGTGTCTATCTTCAGTCTAAATCAGCATCTACAGTTCCTTCCTACACCGAATAAAACACATTCTATTTGCGTAAACTAAGGCCCATAGTTCCTTTTTTGTTTACTTTAGCAACATATAAATGTATTGATGTTTAAAAACTAATCTCAGACTTTGCACGTTTAATAGAAGTGACATTTAATATATTGAATTAGGAGGAAATGAATGCTTACCATATCAAATTCAGTGAATGCCAGAGAGAGCTCATCATCATTAAACAACCAAACACCATGGAGAAATGAAAGGGAACATTCATTCCATTTAATTCATCCATTAAAATCCTTGTACATTTCTTGTCAGTGATTGCTTCAAGTTCAGAATCTTCTGTTCCCTAATGTTATGTTTAGTTCCTCATTTAATACTTTAACCAAAACCATAATTTACCATAATGTTCACTATTCCATAAATAGACATTTGTTTTACGAAAGTGAAGTTAGTATTAATTTAGCTTAACATTTATTTTTGAAACCCTTACAATCCTACCTCCTAGTATATTTTATCCAGGGTTCTTAGAATTCTATTCCCAAATTCTGTTTAAAATTTCCTCTGTCTAAAGTGCAGATTTAAATTATCTGAAAAAGAATCATCATTAGTTTATTCTGTTTAACAACATCTCGGTCTCATCACAGATTCTATGGTCCACGTCTCTGAATCCTCAAGTTGCCAGTTCCACCTCCGTGCTCTCAGTCGCCTGAAGGCTTTACCATGCATGTATGATTTATTTTTGCTGTCTCTGATCAGTACGTTTGTAATGCTGAACAATGAAGGTACCTCCCTTAGCCTTCCTCCCACTGCCACCAACCTCCAGCCCCATAATCTCCCCAATAATCAACAACAACAAAATGTACACTGTAAGATTGACTCAAAAAGCTGGAGTAACTCAACGGGACAGGCAGCATCTCTGGAGAGAAGGAATAGGTGACGTTTTGGGTCGAGATCCTTCCTCAGACTGGTTAGGGATAAGGGAATCGAGAGATATCGACGGTGATGTGGAGATATAAAGAACAATGAATGAAAGATATGCAAAAAAGTGACGATGATAACGGAAACAGGCCATTGTAAGCTGTTTGCTGGGTAAAAATGAGGACCTAATGCAACGGGTGGGGGGAGGGATGGAGAGAGAGGGAATGTCGAGGCTACCTGAAGTTTGAGAAATCAATATCCATACCACTGGGCTGTAAGCTGCCCAAGCGAAGTATGAGATGCTGTTCCTCCAATTTGCATTTAGCCTCACTCTGACAATGGAGGAGATCTAGGACAGAAAGATCTGTGTGGGAATGGGACGGAGGATTAAAATGGCTGGCAATCGGGAGGTCAGTTTGGTTCACGCGGGTAGAGCGAAGGTGTTCCACAAACGATCGCCCAGTCTGCGTTAGGTCTCGCCAATGTATAAGAGTCCACATCTTGAAGAACGGATACAGTAGATGAGGTTGGAGGATGTTCAAGTGAACCTCTGCCTAACCGGAAAGGATTGTCGGGGTCCCTGGACAATTGAGGGGGGTGGTGACAGGTGTTGCATCTTCTGCGGATGCAGGGGAAGGTACCTGGGGAGGGAGTGGTTTGGGTGGGAAGGGAAGAGTTAACCAGGAAGTTGCGGAGGGAACGGTCTCTGCGGAAGGCGGAAAGGAGTGGAGATGGGAAAATGTGGCTAATGGTGGGATCCTGGAGGATATTTTGGAGGATTATGTGTTGTATGCGATGGCTGATGGGGTGGAAGGTAAGGACGAGGGAGACTCTGTTTCTGTTGTGACTAGGTTGAGGGGGAGCAAGGGCGGAGCTGCGGGGTACAGAGGAGACACGAGCGGGGGTCTCATCTATGATGGGAGAGGGAAACCACCGTTCCTTAAAGAATGAGGACATCTCGGATGTCCTGGTATGGAACACCTCATCTTGGGCGCAAATGCGGCAAAGACGGAGGAATTGGGAGTAGGGGATAGAGTCTTTGCAGGAAGCTGGGTGGGAAGATGTGTAGTCGAGGTAGTTGTGGGAGTCAGTGGGTTTGTAATAGACATCAGTCAATAGTCTATTCCCTGTGATGGGGACTGTGAGGTTGTGTATGGTTGTACAAATACTTTGTGTGGAGTTCGTACGTTTCCTGTCTGATCGTTGTACCTTTCCTCCGGGATTCCTCCCACGTCCAGAAGACACGCAGGTTGGGAGATTAATAAGCTGCTATAAATTGCCGCCAGCGTGTAGGTGAGTGATATGTTCATGGGAATAAGGAGGGAATAAAATGGGATTAGTGCAGGGATTAGTGCAAATAGTTGCTTGACAGTCGACATGGGCCGGCTTCCATGCTGCCTGACTTATGACTTTAATCACACGTTTGTAAATGCATGTCCTGCGAAAGCCAGCAAATTTAAATTCCTGAGCATACCTTGTCTCTTGCATTCAGGCAACAAGTCAAAAATGCCACTTTGGTTTTAGTTTTAATTCTTTTCCTTGGTTACTTTCGCCTTTCCCTACTTAAGTGAGTATGGGGGAAACGTGTATCCAGCTTCAGTGCGTGTTAAGAAACATTTGCCACCAGCTGAAAATAATTGAGGGTGATGTTGGCATGTCTTCTTCGGCTGTTCTGTTGCCATCCAAGACCCACCAATACTATATTGCAATAGGTCAAGCAATCAGTCAATCGGAAACATTCATCGCTTTATTCTTCAAACTGGACACTGCAGCCTTGGTGAAAGCTGATGATTGAAGGAGTAGAGTTTTCAAAGTATTCCACCTTATTGCATCAGATCTTACTTGCCGATGGTCAAGCAGGTCTCCAAAATCTACGCAGAAAATGACTACAGTGTTTTACTGGTTAGATTGGAATGGAAATAGATGGGGCAAAGTTCTTCCTGTGCCCAATAGTAATGTGAGTCACTTTTTAAACATTAGACTCGAGAGATAAAGTGTGGAAACGGGCCCTTCAACCCAGTGAGTCAGTGCCTTCCAGCACTCATCCCATACATTAGCACTATCCTACATACAGTACGAGGAACGATTTACAATTTATAGAAGCCAATTAATCTATAAACCTGTATAGTCTGTGGGAGGAAACCAGAGCACCCAAGGAAAGCACATGCAGTCACAGGGAGAACATACAAAGTCTGTACAGGCAGCACCCGTAGTCAGGCTCGAACCTGAGTCACTGATGCTGTAAGTCAGCAACTCTCCGACTGCGTCAGTGTGCTGTACTGTGCAGCCACTGTTCTCCCCACCTTGAGTGTACCTCAGGGGCAGCTCCACAATAGAGTTCCCACTTCACATCGAACCATCTGACAAGTTGCTGACCTTCCTGTCTGCTATCCACAACTTATCATTTCTATTTGAAGGAAGCCTGGTGTAAAAATCACGAACCAAGCTGAAGCCAGCATGGACTGATGTGTGGAACAAGTCTTCCACCAACACCACTTTTACACGTAGAGCTTTTCTCCATGTTGACACAGCAGGGTGGACTTCAAAGGAGTAGAATGCCCTCTCGTAATCTGCCAAATACACATTTGTGTACTCTTGACTGTGTTTCAGCAGATAGGCCATGGTATCTTGTCACAGACCTCGTCCTGAATCTGAATCTGAACCTATTCCCACTACACATTTCAAGCCAGGTATTGACTTTCCTAATCAGCACAGAAATGTAAGGATGTTGCTTACCTGAATACCTTATACCTGAAACCAAAAACCGTTCGTAAGTTGCACAATTGGACATCAAGGTCATAGGACACAGAAACAGCCTCTTCAGCCCAGCTCATCCATACCAACCAAGATGCCAAAAGGTCTTTTCCCTCTTCTCCATTTAAAACCTAACTATTAACGGTCTGCCTTCTTCCTCTATTCTTGTTCCAATATATATTAATTCACACGTTTCTGCATGGAACTTCCTCTGTTGTCTATTCTGCTATCTATATTCTCTTCCTTTATTTCACAACTTCCTTCACAATTTGCCATAATTCTCAAGGTCATGTGTCATTGGCAAATGTCATCATTGTTCTCGCACATTTCTTAGTTCCAGTTCACTGTAATAAATAACAGGAACTCCAATGTAAATTCACCACAGCATTCCCTGTGCAGGTCGCCAATTCATACAATCTTTCCTTTTGTCTTCCTTACACTTACGTTTCCATGTGGTCATGTTCTTTATAATCAGGCAACATTATAGTTCTGCAGCATGATATACCATCAAAACAATGAACAACAAACCACAAACACGACATTTCCTTATATTTTTCTATCTATCGTTTCCCAAACAATTCTAAGTGTTTAGTGAACCACAAGCTACCTTTCAAACTAAGTTAATTAATCCAGGTTTTTGAAGTTTGAAGTTCATCCCAAGTTTTATACCTTCATCAGACACCTCCTCACTGTGATGGAAGGCAAAAATCTTGTCTTTGTCTCTTCCCTTCTTGTTCTTCCTCTTCCTCTGCACTGAGGCGACCCGAGCCTCCGATGTTGTGACCGCACCGGGTGATGTAAATAAGTCTCGCGGGTGAACCGCGCTCCGCGAGCGGGCCGGTTCAACTCCGCGGCCCGGGGCGGTCGAAGCTGCCGAAGCTGCCGCCCTCCAGTCCAGCGGACGCAGCTGTTGCCGCGGGAGCTCCGGAAAAATAGGTCACCAACCCGAGCTCCCGACGATCTCGTCCACTGGGCCCGCGGCCGGGCCTCCGAAGTCGCTGCCACCGCCACCGGAAAGCCGCCACAGTTCCGAGTCGGGCCGCCGGAACGCCTGAACCCGCCGCAGCCCCAAAGTCGGCCAGCCCTGCACTGGTGAGTCCTGGCTGGCTCTACCTCCGGAGCCTAGGGTCGGTCGCAGTTAAAGTTGGAGGCCGCCAGCTCCGCGATAGGCCTCAGCGCAGATGGAGACGAAGACGGGGGATACAACAAGAAAAGTTGCGTCCCCCCAAAAGGAAGAGACTAAGAATGTTTCTCCCACCCCTCCCACACACATACACTACATAATAACTCAAACTAACGCTAAAAACAAGACAAGAAAACAACAAATAAAAAGAAAAACAGACGGACTGCAGGCGAGCCGCTGCTGCCAGGGCAGCGCCGCCACTCCCAGGTGCGACAACATCTGACCCAGGTGCAGGAAGTTACTACCCGAATGGATCATGCTTACTTGCATTTCAACTCAGTAGGTGAGCAGAGACTCTTCGTGACACCTGAACCTCTGAAACAACTACTTGCCCACCAGTGACGGGATCCCCCACCAATAGTCCGCTGCACCTCTGGGAGATGATTCTCCTGGTCCCTTCATCAATGGAGGACCTTCAGATTTGGCGATCAACGCTCCAACAACATTTTATGTTCAGAAGCCTCTCTTCTCGACCGCTGAATGGTGAAAGGCCGCAGGCTGAGTGAGGCCTAGGGAAGGATTTATTCCCCGAATCAATTTGGGACACAGGGAATGGGAGAAATGAGAGGGCGGGGGAAAGGATTAGAAGAAGGCATGCTTTAAGTTCAAGCAAAAAGCCTACTTCATGGGTGTTAATTATTCAATAATAGGTAAATAAATTCTAATCCTAAATATTCCTCTTAAAATTCATTGGCCCTATGTGTTCATTTAAAATAAAGAATCTATTATACTCTCATGGGCGGAATGACCACTCAGCAAAGATAGACGCCAATAACGAAATTCACCAGGGCCTTCTTCTTATTCTTGCGTATGGCGAGTGCAGCCTAAAGTTGTAGAACAACTTGTTCTATTCGATCCTACTTGATTGTGCACGCCAGGTTGATTGCATTCATCGAAACAGGGCGGACCACGTGAAGGTTGCAACACACCAGGGCCTTCAATGCATAGCACAGCCTTTAGTCGACTGAGGAAAACAATGTCTTCACCCATCAGGAATGGAATACTTTATTGTCACACGTGACAAGGCACAGTGAAATTCTATGCTTGCATACCCAATGTACACAAGTAACGGCCACTTATGACGCTGACAAAGTTACAAAGCATGCCGGCCCCTCCTTTATTCTCCCCCCCCCCCCCCCCCCCCACCACAGCAGTGTGGGCTTGGTGGGCCAAAGGGCCCGTTTACAGTCTGTATATCTATATCCTCCTGCTAATGTTTAGTGTAATGCCCTATCTTCAGCCAGAGTCCCAGTCTATTTTATTGAAGCCTTTCCAACAGAACAGTTCCCTCTTTCCGTAGCACTGTTGATGCCGAAACCATTTCATCCTAGACCACTATTTACGCTGCACATTCACTTCTCTGATCTATTTGATCTCTTGCCAATTTTCATGTGGTTTACGTAGTAATCCCACAGTTACCTTTGTGGTTTTCCTTGTTAATTTGGATCCTAGCTTCTCACATTCCCTTTCAGAAATCATGTCCTAGTTCCAACTATGTTGTTGGTTCTGAAATAGACCCCAACAACTGAATTTTCTCTATCCCACAACCAGTTTCCCCCTCATCCCCAAAATGTCCCTGGTTCTGGCACCGGGCAGGCAACTCAGCTTTTGTGGCAAACTCACAAATACAACAGTACACCGACAGCTGCTTTCTCCTACAGCCATAATACAATTTATCTATGAAGTCGCACAGTGCAAGAAAGGCCATTGGGCATCAATACGATAAGCTTACACCGATATTAATCCCATTTTATTTCACCACATTTCCATCAACCCCCAGAATGTAACCCTCAGGGCAATTACAGAGCCAATTAACCTAACTGTCCGCATGCATTCGGGATGTGGGAAGAACTCCACATATCAACAAAGGTCTGGGTCACTTAGTTCTTGGAATTGTCAGTGATCTGCTCACATGGTTTGAAGTCATAGCGTTTAGTTTAGTTTAGTCTAGAGATACAGCGCTTCGGCCCAGCGAGTCTGCGCCAACCAGCGATCCCCGCACATTAACACACACACTAGGATTTTTACCAAGCCAACTCACTTGCAAACCTGTACGTCTTTGCAGTCTGGGAGGAAACCAGAGCCACCAGGGGAAACCCACGCAAGTTACGGGGAGAACTCCTTACAAATAGCACCCGTAGTCAGGATTGAACACGGGACTCTGGCACTGTAAGGCAGCAACTCTGTGGAATTCTGTGCCAAAGAAGGTAGTTGAGGCCAGTTCATTGGCTATATTTAAGAGGGGGTTAGATGTGGCCCTTGCAGCTAAAGGGATCAGGGGGTATGGAGAGAAGGCAGGGACAGGATACTGAGTTGGATGATCAGCCATGATCATATTGAATGGCGATGCAGGCTCGAAGGGCCGAATGGCCTGCTCCTGCACCTATTTTCTATGATTCTATGATTCTATGAACTCTACCGCTGCACTACCATGCTGCCTGTTGTAGCCCAGGGCGTCTATACCAACCATCGTGCCTATGTACAGTACACTAATCCCACGTCTACATTAATTCAATTTCCGTCTATACCTTGCACATTTCACTTTTGCAGAGTCTGGGTGAAAAGAAATAAGGATATATATTTATGTTTATATTGCATCTGTCACAGCCTCAAACTGTTTCAAAGTGATCAATTGGCACTGATACTCTTTAGTGTAGGTAATTTAATACAGCAGAATTGTGGAGACAAGTTTCCATTAAGACTAGGTAATCAGTATGTTGATGAGAGATAAAATGATGGTGGTCCAATGCACATCCCCTGATCATCCCGCCCTGCACCAGTACTTATATCTAGCTAGACAAATCCATCTGAACTCACAATAATTGTCATTTGGGTTGCGAGGAACTCATAGACCAAAACTGAGCATGAGCACTTCAGGGAGAGGGGAGAAAAGTTAAATGCAAGAATGAAATCATACTTTTTTAAGTCAGAGGGTATGTTTGTTTTTTCAGGAAACATCGTTTTCATTACTACTGCCAAGATAATATTCTTGTCCAAACATTTCTAACGCTTTCAATTAAAACCATTTCAGGTCTCTTTTAAGATGCTGCCAAAATGGTTAGATAATTTATTGGGCAATGGAATAGGAATAGGAATGGTCTGGTGAAACATTATGTCAGACTCAAGTATTCAATAGAGGCACAAGAGATGGCAGATGCTGGCATCTTGAGCCAAGCACAGTGCTGGAAGAACACAGTGCATTGGGCAGGATGTGTGAAAGGAATGGAAAGACAATGTTTCAGGTCGGGACTCATCTTCAGACCCTTCTTCAAGTATTCAATGCACTGGGTTCAGCTGCAACAGTGTCAAATGGTCATTCCCAATATTTCATTTTGAGGAACGAAAATAGCAAGATAATGTTAAACTGTTCACACGAAAGAACTATTCTAGTTCTCCAATAAAAACAATTACAAGAACACAGTCCATGGAACTGAACTAAGCAGGGTAATTTATTAATTTGATAGGTCAATATTTTTTGAATAAAGATAAAATCATTCATCTTTCATGAAGTGGTAAAGATTTTATTTTCTAACCCTAAATATAGTTTCACAGAGAAAAAAGGCAAATTAGCAAGAAACACTCCTGTCACTTTATAGTAGGCACAGTAATCAGTGGATCATCAGATCGATGGCTCATGGGTAAACAAGTAGGTTCAATAAGTAAACATGGGGTTAACCTTTTTCTGAACAAAGCTGGGATGAACATCTCTCTATGAAGCTAGGTTGGGTTTCAGGAAGAAAGACAGCAAGAGAGGAAAACAAAAAAACTTGATCTCAGCATAAATGTAAACACTTGTAACAGCACAAAAACAGGCCTATCAGTCTGAAGAAGGGCCTCGACCTGAAACGTCACCCATTCCTTCCCTCCAGAGATACTGCCTATCCCGCTGAGTTACTCCAGTATTTTGTGTCCATCTTCAGCTCACCAAGTCCGTGCCGATCATTTCACACATCTGTACTAATTCCATTTGCCCACTGCAGGATTGCCTCCTTCTATGGCTTGCGTATTTAAATCTGTCACACGCCACTTAGAGTCATTTTATTTAAATCTACTCGGTTTAAATAAACAGATCGATCAGTCGGTGCATGTGTTGACTAGGCAACAGATCCTGAGGCCTCATCTGGCCGCGGCTGTGGACTGGGAACGTGGCCGGAGGCCTTTATCGAGGCACCGCTGTTTCGATGCCTACTGGATCACCGCTGAGAAGCCCGGGTCGGTGCCTCGCGGGTAGAAGCGCGGGTCGGGCGAAGCGGCCGATGGAGCCCGCGGTGAGGGCCTGGGTCGGTACCACAGGGGCGTGAAGTGGGGTGTCGACGGCGGCGAGGCCTCACGACGATGGGGCCTGGGTAGTGTTGAAGCCTCGCGGCGGCTGCGATGCCTCACGGGTCGACCCATGGTCGATGGTCGATGAGAGTGTGGAGGACCACCATGGGGGGGGGAGGGGAAGAACAATGGAGGACCCGGTGTGGGGTGAACGCCGTGAGGGAGGTGGGGGGCAATGGACAATGGGGGGGGGGGGACAAAGGACAATGGGGACCCGACGTGGGGGAACCTCTGGGGGGTGGGAGGGGCGGAGTGCTTTGTAACTTTGTCAACGCCGTAAGTGGCTGCTATTTGTAAACATTGTGTATGCAACCAAAGAATCTCACTGTGTCTAGTCACATGTGACAATAAAGTATTCCTATTCCTATCTCCCCTGACCGTGTGTTGCAGATATCATCGTTGTCGTGGCTATCCCTTGAGGTCGAGGATGATGGTCTACGTTCTGTTGTTTTTATGGACTTTTGTGGCTTATGAGTCCAATCCTGGCTTTGCAGCTCACAGAACGAACACGCCTGTGCGTGTATGTGTTTAACGTGTACTTGATGTTTCACTCCAAGAAGCACACGGTCCCTCACAAATCAATCAACTCATTCCAATGGCAAGGGAACCAAGACGATTGGAGCTAGCCGATCTGTTGCAGCCTTCATCCACCTTCACAGCCGTTGAGTTTAAGATAACTTCATCCGCCTGGTCTGCCGTTAAGGTCTTGTAGGTTGGATCATTCTTAGTCTGGACCCTCATCCTCGACCTTAAACCTGGGTTGCCCGACCAGAAGCTGGTGATTCCGACGGCATCGCTCTCGGAAGCATGGGGTCCCGCAAGCCTCTTCACCGCGACAAAGTAAACGATCCGAAAGGGGCAGATATCACCCGCTCTCTTCTTCAAGAGCTTACTCCTCAGAACCCCATCACCTTAAACCTACAATCTCCTGCTTTGATATCACTACAATGGGAAAACGTTTTTGACCATCTACCCTACCCATGCCCCTCATAATATACCATCATCACATCACCCCCCTCAACCTCTTTCATCCAGCCTATGCAATCTCTCTCCACAACTAAAGTCCTTGAGTCCTGATAACATCCTAGAGAATCTCCTCTGCACACTCTCCAGCACTGTCACATGCTTCCCACATTGGGGTGACCGGAACTGCATGCAGTGTTCACACTTGAGCCAATGTCAAATAAAAAAAATGCACAGAAGTTAAATGGAGAAGTGCTGTAAAGAGAATCATTTTAAACAGTGGAATCGTAAGGAATTAGTGATATTACTCAAAAACCCGGACAGTCCTTCAGGTTAGGCAGAGGTTGACGCACCTCATCCAACCTCAACTACTATATCCGTCGTTCAAGATGTAGACTCTTGATACATCGGCGAGACAAAACGCAGACTGGCCGATCGCTTCGCTGAACAACTTTGTTCAGTCCGCCTGGACCTACCTGATCCCCAGGTTGCTAAACACTTTAATTCTCCTTCCCATTCCCACACAGACCTTTCTGTCCCAGGTCTCCTCCATTGTCAGAGTGAGGATAAATGCAAATTGGAGGCTAAACACAAACAGCATCTCATATTTTACTTCGGCAGCTTCCAGCCAAGTGGTATGAATATTGATTTCTCTAACTTCAAGTAGCCCCGGCATTCCCTCTCTCTCTCTATCCCTCCCCCACCCGTCAAACCAGCTTCTCGTTTTCACCAAACAAACAGCTAACAATGGCCCGTTTCCTTTATCATCGTTACTTGTCTGCACATCTCATTCATTGTTCTTTATCTCTCTACGTCATCATCTATATCTCTCGTTTCCCTTATTCCGAACCAGTCTGAAGAAGGGTCTCAACCCAGCTGAGTTACTCCAGCTTTTTGTGTCTGTCTTCGGTTTAAACCAGCATCTGCATCAGCAGCTACTTCCGACACTCAAAAATATAGCTTATTGATCAGAGAAAAATTAAAAAGTATAAACCTTGTAGCCAAACTAAAAAGAGATAACAGTATGAAATTTTTTATTTATCCAAAAGTGGATTAGTTGGGTAATGCTTTTGATTAGAAACAGTTCTGAAATGTGCCTAGGCTGACCTCCCTTATATGTTATCATTCCAACAAGCGAGTTCGGTATTCCGTAAAACGCAAGGAATCATGGGATTTGTCAAAGGTCACTCGCAATAAACACCCTCGGCCGCAGTGCCGCAAGAGGGGAGGGAGCCCCACAATGAATTAACTCCTCCTGTCGCTGGCGGCCGGATGTGTCCCGGGGGCAAACCCCGGACCGACAGGAGTCAGACGTGGAGCGGCGGCAAGGCCCACAGCCATCACGGAGGAAGCGCCAACCGCAGCTCAACTCTGCCTGTCCCGCTGGTCCAACCGACAGCCCTGGACCGACGGGACACCGGCCCGTTGCAGCAGCAGCCAGGCCCACAGCCAGGGTGGAGACAAAGCGCCAACTCCACTGCTCCGAACCGGTGTCCCATCGGTCCAGGGCTGCCAGTCAACCCGGCGGGACAGGCAGAGCCGGGCAGGAGCCAGCGCCTCCCCTCCGCACTGGCTACAAGCCAGGGCCACCACTCCTGTCCGACTCCCGCCAGCCCAGGGCCACCTAGGGCATCCCCGGCTGCTCCCGGACAGGGACTGGACACGCAGGAGGGGACGGGGACGGCCCAGCAGCAACTCAACAGCGCCTGCAGCGCCGGAGACCCGGGCCTTACCCCGACCACGGACGAAAAGCAGGTCCGCACCCATGCAGCAGCACAGCCGCCGAGAGTGTTTATCGTGAGCGACTCATGACCTGGGCATGCGCAGTCGGAATACCAAACTCGCTTATAAACAGAGTCGCTTCAATTCCACTGCAGTTTTTTTAATAGAGAAATCCAACATTTGGGGAACATTTGGGAAATACTGACCCAAATGATTTACTGGGAGAATATTGCAGTCAAAAGAAAAGTTAAACCCTAGAATAGATGATCAATTAAACCAAAGTACTGTAAAGGATTTTTTAAAGAGTCTTGTGCAGATAAATTGTCTTTCAGAAACGTCTGTCTATCTTTTAGAAATGTAAGCAAGGGAGAGGATAGGGAGAATATATTCCAGACCTGCAAAAGAAAGGTTAGAGCAGGTTTTTGAACAAAATTAATTAAGGAAGATAATAAAAATGAAAGATATGATAAATATAAAAATATAAGAAGATGCAATGCAAACTTAAATGGTAAAACACCATAAAAGGACAGAATGTGAATGTTGGCAGATATAGGAAGTTAGTTTATAATGGAGAATGAGGAAGAGTTACAGATCCTTGAACAGGACTCTGGGGGTGAGTTGTTTGACCTACCATGTGCGCTCAACCCATTGCTTGTTTGCAGCTGCACCATATGTTGCCTCGTGATAATCAGCAAGCCTGCTGAACTCCTTACCGAGTCCAGCAGCAGACTCTGTGGTGGATTCTGTATCCAACGCGTGGGAAAGTCGCATGGAAAATCTACTGGATTCCCATTGTGAGCCTTTGTCATCAGAGGGCAGTATTGTATAGCATGATCAGGTTGATAGAGAACCTTTGTCTTCCAGATATTGAGCAAGGGACCCATCCTCTCGTTTGCTTCACAGAATGAGTCACTGATTCCTTCGAGCTTGGCCTACGAGTGTGCACAAATACAAGTGGCAGCTGCATGCTGTTGAGGTTTGAGCAACCGCAGTGTAGTCACCATAGGTTGGGTTTCCCATTAGTAGTGAAGATTAGCTTCTCTCCCACAGGATGTTTGTTAGAAGTGTGATGCGACAATAGGTAGGAAAGATTGAGAAAAGTGTCATGGAATGAACAGCGCCTTGTTTGACACCAGATTAGCTCTGTGCCGACCAGCTGGTTGGGACCACGGTTTGCACTGAAGTTCCAAACTCAACAGCAAGTACTATTTTTTTCACAAATACACAATCTCATTATCCACATGTGGAAATGGGCCACCAGAGGCACGTATGATGCAGCCTCTGCCTACAGTCTGTCTGTTTTTTCGTCTTTTTGTTATTTTTAGTCTGTACAAAAGTACGGTTTTGGAGGTTTCTTAGTCTTTTTATGTAGGGGAGGTGGGGACGGCAAGGGGGAAACCGTTTCTCCGTCACTTCCTGGTCAAGGATGCGATTATTCTTCGACCCACCCCCCTCGCGGCTTACCATCGGGATTGGCGCGGCCTTTCCTGCCGGAGACCGACCAGAGCTTCAGCGGCGCAGCGGCACTGATTTACCATGGCAGAGTGGGCGATGCCTTACCGGGGATCGCCGTGTTGAAGCTCCGGAGTGCAGGGCCTGCTGCTTTGACATCGTGGAGCTGTGGTTTGCGGAGCTTCTCGCCGCGGGCGGCACTGACTTTAACATCACGGAGTCCTGGGATCCTTTTGCCGAGGGCCGCCAGTGTTGAATCTCTGCCCAGCTCGGCCTGTGGACTTAGGGAGCTGTGGTCTCCGGTAAGATTCGGAAACTCTAAGCTGCTGAGAATGTTCTTCCGTTCCGACGTCGGAGTTCCGATCATCCCGGCGAGCGGGCCTGAACATCGGGCCGCCATAGCGGCGACTGCAGAGGGCTCAAAAGGCCCCGAACACGGGTGAACATGGAGGAAGTTGACTGAACTTTATTGCCTTCCCTCACAGTGGGAAACGTTGATTCTGCCGTGTGGGGATGTTCATGTTAAATTCCATCGTGTGTTGTGTTCTTTTTATTCGTATGGCTGTATGGTAACTCAAATCTCACTGTACCAATTGGTGCATGTGACAATAAATGTCAACTTGAAACTTAAAGAGAAGGATATCTGAGAGGATCTGAGAGATGCTATAATTGTGACTAACCTCCTGGAAGGAAAGATCTGATTACAATACAATACAATAATACTTTATTAGTACAACGTATACAATAATACTTTATTAGTATAAGTATTACTTATACTTCAACATACAAGTAATCTTATTTGCCAACTCAGTAATACAAATAAAAAGCAACAGGACATGCAAAATATATTTAAATGTAAACATCCACCACAGTGCCTCCTTCACATTCCTCACTGTAATGGAAGACAAAAAAATAATTTGAATCTCTTCCCTTCATTGTTCTTCCGCGGTCGGGGGCCTCGAGAATTCCGTTCTCGGGACAATCTTGACTCCCATAGCCGTCGGACGAGCATCGGAGCGATCAGCGCCTGCGACGGGGGAGTGGGGGGGGAATCTCAGCTCCCCCGTGCCGACGATCGGACCCCGGGTCGGGGCTGGTCGAACCTCTGCGTCGTTGGTGCTTCATGACTCGGTCTCTCCCGAGACTGCGTGCCCTCGATGGTAGAATCCGCAGGCAAGGGATCAGCCCCAATGGTAAGTCCGTGCCCTGCGGTGGGGCTCAAAGTCAGTTCCCAGAAGGCCTCCAGCTCCATGATGGTAGGCCGCAGAGCAACCGGAGCGACCCGAAAAACAATCGCATCCCCGGCAGGTTAAGAGACTGAACAAAAAGTTTCCCCGACCCTCTCCCCCTCCCCCACATCAAACAAACCGGAGAACATTTACACAAACTTTCAAAATACACTAAAAATAACAAAAAGACAAAAAAAACGTCGGACAGTTGGCAAGGCTGCCAAACATATGGCGCCCCGGTGGTATTATGACAACAATCTAAGGCACTTCTGCTGGTCTGCCACGAGGAACGTTATTGCTTGTGTACTTCTTATTGGCCAAAGAGCTGCATCTGAAACTGTGCTTATTCCATCCATCTGGAAGTGGCCATGATCTTTCCTTCATGACAACTCCAGGACAAAGGCAAGGAACGGCTACCAACCACTGGCCATTTTCAACTTTAATATTTCCTTTGATTCCATCGACATGGGGGCGGGTAGAACTGTGAAATAATCTCCTCAGATTTTGCTGTCCAAAGTAATTTGTCTCCATCATAAGGAATCGGACAATGGCAGCTTCGCTTGGCTAGCCTGACCCTGTAAAGCCACCAGGACAATGGGCATTTACGGCCAATTGCACAGAAAGCAGCTTTGAAAATGGTACCAAAACCTGTTGACTCCTGTATGTGGTCTAGTGGAGTATGTCTATACACTTAAGATAGATGTTTAGTTTGGGCAGCTTACACCCCAGTGGTATGAATATTGACTTCTCTAACTTCAAGTATCTCTTGCTTTCCCTGTCTCTCCATCCCTCATCCTTCCTAATTCTCTGACCAGTCTGAGTGTCCTCCTGATTAAATTTTATCTCTGTTTGCTTGGTTGTCATCTTCTCCTAGTTAACAATGATCTATTCTACATTTTACTTTATCTTCATCCTGTTTTCACACCTTACACTTCCTTATCTCTGTGTCACCCTCTCCGCTGACTCTCAGTCTGAAGAAGGGGCTCGACCCGAAACGTCGCCCATTCCTTCTGCCTGTTCCGCTGAGTTAATCCAGAATTTTGTGTCTATCGATAGTATAGTAATAATTTGCTGAACAGTGTGCAGGAAAAAAAATGTACTTTGGTGCATGTGATAATAAAGAACCATCAAACATTTGAATCATTAAACCACATTACTTTACTATTGTTTCTGTTGAGCTGCTGCTGGGGTTACAATGGGTGATCAATGAGGTCTCAATTGATCATCCAATTCAAAGCCAATGTGGTCTTCAGCTAAGGGTACACAAAAGGCTGGAGAAACTCAGCTGGTGCAGCAGCAACTAAGGAGCAAAGGAGGTAGGCGACGTTTCGGGTCGAGACCCTTCTTCAGACTAAGATAGTCTGTTTTTGATACCTAAAGTCACGATACATGTATTTATTCTGTATAATTCAGTATTTCAATGAATGATTGTAATCCTTTCAAATAAATTGCTGCAATTTAGAATCAGCATTGATCTACCTTAAATCATTATTTATTTTTTCTTTGTTTAGGAATGGAAACGTGAATTTGTTTCAGTGCAATACTGCAATAGTATTGTGGTCACTAAAAGATTGATTAATAATCAATAATCACTGCTTGATACCATGACAAATTGCCTTCCCAGACTAGTTGAAGGACTCAGAGTTTTATGAATAAGATACTGGGAAGAAAAGTCTGAGCCATTGTCTTCTCTGGAACTGTTTAGTTGGCAGTAATTGGTTTTTTTTTGTCCTGATATTTATCTTTGTCACTGTGACCAGATTACCACCTGGGTTGATCCAAAGGATAAACAAGTTTAAATGTCAGTTTAGGCTTCAAACTCTCCAACCCTACCTTGGATAGTCAGAAATCTCCTGCCATCCAGTGAATTTGCTCTTAGTAGGTAAAACTGCACTTATCAGTCACCAGAGTAAGCAAATTAAATGAGAAATTTTATCTGCCATTTTCAATGAAAATTTTCTAAAAGACCGTAACACTTGCAGCTGAGCACTATTATAGGCGTATATTTATTCACAGTGCCATTCATGAGCCAAATTGGTTGCTGACACATCATCACAGAATCAGTGTCGGAAGGAACTGCTGGTTTGAACCGAAGACAGACACAAAAAGCTGGAGTAACTCAGTGGGACAGGCAGCATCTCGGGAGAGAAGGCGTGGGTGAGGTTTCGGGTCGATACCCTTCTTCAGACAGAATCAGGCTCCTTTGGAAGGCAAGCAAGCAAATCTGAGTTATTTCAAAAGGAGAGTGTGAAAGATTTAGGAGATTAGAGAGCCCCAGAGAATTGGAGATTAGAGGGCGGCACGGTGGCACAGCGGTAGATTTGTTGCCTTCGCAGCGTCAGAGACCCGAGTTCAATCCCGACTGTGGATGCTGTCTGTAAGGAGTTTGCACGTTCTCCCCGTGACCGCGTGGGTTTTCTCCGAGAATGTCAGTTTCCTCCCACACTCCAAAGACGTACAGGTTTGTAGGTGAATTAGCTTGGTATATGTATGTGTATATGTGTGTGTAGGATATGTTAATGTGCGGGGATCGCTGGTAGGTGTGGACGCGGTGGGCAGATGGGCCTGTTTCTGTGCTGTATCTCTAAATTAAACTAAAGTAAATTATGGAAACTCTGGAACACACGACAAACTTAATCTTGCTTTCTACGACTTATCTTATTTTTTCCAAGCATAGTGTGTTCAATGGCAATGCTGTCCCCTGCACGTAAATAAACATGATCTCACAGAGAAAGTACAATACACGGTTAAAAAGAGGCAATGAAACATATCATTCTGTCAAGCGTCAACCATCAAACTAAATGAAAAGGACATGTAATGCTGCCAAGATTGATGGTAGACTGGAACCTGGGAAACATTTTAGAAATCAGCAAAGGACAACTAAAAAAACAAAGAGGACAAAACGCAAGAAAGAAATATGAAAACAGATCGAAACAGCAACTACAAATATATAAAAAATAAGTATTTAAGACAATTGATCAGACCTCAAAGGATGAGATTGGGAATTAAAAATGTGAGATAAATAGCAGAGATTATGAACAAATATTTTGCAAGTTTCTTCATGGTACTAAAGGCATCCTGATGGTAGCAGTAAATCCAGGAGCAAAGGAAAGGGCGGAACTCAAAACAAGGGAGAAGATTCTCGGCAAACTAATGGGGAAAGGTTTTCATGACACCTGGACCTGACACTTGCATTCTCGAATCCTCAGAGAAGTGTACGCCGCAATTCATGGTTTGTGATCTTTTAAGATTCATTAGATTCTCCAAAACTCTCAGTCAATTACAAACTGGAAACAAAACGCCCCTATGCAAAATAGGAGTGAGGCAGAAAGCAGAAATCTGTTGATCGGTTAGCTTCACATCTGCCATTTGAAAAATGCAGAAATCCATTATTAAGGAAGTAGTAACATGACATTTAGAAACATTCAACACAAACCAAAGCAGTGAATTTAGATTCACAGAAAGCTATCGCTAACAGGCCACAGAATGAGAACTCATACGATTGGGAGTATTTAATTAACAAAGGCGAACAACTGGTTAATCAACAGAAAGGAAGAGAGAATGGTTAATGGAATTTAAAGCAGAAAAAATGTGAGGTGTTGCATTTTGGGAAGTCTATTGTGGGGAGGACCTACACAGTGAATGGTAGTGTTGCAGAGCAGAGGGATCTAGGAATGCAGGTGCATAGCTCCCTGAAGGTGGAGTCGCAGGTAGATCGGGTGATCAAAAAGGCTTGTGGTACATTGGTCGTCAACAGCCAGAGTATTGAGTATAGAAGTTGGAAAGTCATGTTGCAATTGTATAAGACATTCGGGAGGCCACATTTAGAATATTGTGTTCAGTTCTGAGCACCATGTTATAGGAAAGATGTTGCCAAACTGTAAAGGGTACAAAGATTTACGAGGATGTTGCCAGGACTAGAGGGTCTGAGCTATATATAGGCCGAGGTTGAGTAGGCTGGGACTCTTATAGAGGTGTATAAGATCATGAGGGGAATAGATCAGGTAGATGCACAGAGTCTCTTACCCAGAGTAGATGAATCGAGGACCAGAGGACATAGGTTTAAGGTGAAGGGGGAAAAGATTTAATAGGAATCTGAGAGGTAATTTTTTCGCACAAAGGATGGTGGATGTTTGGAACATGCTGCCGGGGAAGGCAGTTGTGGCTGGGACTATCCCAACATTTAAGAAGCAGTTAAACAAGTACATGGATAGGACAGGTTTGGAGGGATATGGACCAAATGCTGGCAGGTGGGATTAGTGTTGCTGGGAGATGTTGGCCGGTGTGGCCAAGTTGGGCCGAGGGCCTGTTTCCACACTGTATCACTCTATGACTCTAATCGGACTAAGTCCATTATTTTCTGGTCAGCAAGCTGTAACTGGTGGGGTGATACAGGAATCGATACTGGAGTCTGGAGTCAGGATTGAAGAAACCAGATGATACAAAGAATGCTAGGAATGCAAGGGCTCAAAGTTCTGGAGTAACTCAGCGGGACAGGCAGCATCTCTGGTGGAAATGGATAGGTGACGTTTCGGTTCGGAACCCTTCTTCAGTTTCAGGTTGGGAAAGTTTCAGGTCGGGAAAGCAAGCTGTGAGGAGGACAGTCCTCAGAAGGATAGTTAGCTCAAATGAGTGGGTAAAATATTAAACGTATAACTGGGTGGAATGTGAGGCTATCCACTTTGATAGAAAGAATCGAAAGATGGATTGTTGTTTCAATAGGGAGATACTTCAGAATGCCGCACTTTGAAAAAATCTGGGTATCCTTGTTTATGAAATCCAGAAAGTTAGCATATAGGCACAGCACATAATTAGAAAGGTAAATTGAATATTGGATTTATTGCAAAGAGAATGTAATCTAAATGTTCTGAGGACTACAAACGTACAGAGCAAATGTACTACAAGGGTATAGAGCATAAATAAAACCACAGTTGGAATACTGCATACAGTTTTTGTCTCTTTAATTAAAGTGTGATATTACCTTATGGAAGGCAGTTCAGAAAAAGTTCACTCGATTGATTGGGGGTCGACTTATGAGGAAATGCTGAAAGATTTAGTCAATATTAATTGAATTCTCACAGACTGAGAGGTGACCTCATTGAAAGGCAAGATTGTGAGACAGTTTAACAGGGAGGATTCTGACAAGATATTTGTGAAAAGAGAAACAGTTCACATTTCAGGTCTTGAGATCTTAAATTGGCAAATTTGATTATAACACAGAATGGAGAAACAAGGAACATCAGATGCTGGTTCATACCAAAGATAGACACAAAGTGCTGGAGTAACTCAACGGGTCAGGCAGCATCTCTGGAGAAAAAGGATGGGTGACGTTTCGGTTTGGGACCCTTCTTCAGACTTGATTTCTTCATCTAAGTAATTAATTTAGATTATAAATAGCTGAAACTCTAGTATTGAATCCTTGTCACTCCAGTGTGCACAAATGGCTCACTTTAAAAATGTTGGCAAGTATGTGGAAATCACTCAGAATTCAAAAACATTTATAGTTCCAAGTTCAGCGAGGTCAAAGGCCATGTGTAGAGAAGTAGAAAAACATCATTCATTTTTAAGTGGCATTTAATATAATTTTGTAGTACAACAAAATTAATAATAGGAGCAGAATGAAAAATGTGCACCGTAGATTGTAAAATAAATTGCTGGCACTAGTGTTGATCGATCACCATTCCAGGTAGAAGGTCTTTTTAATCCTTGCAACTTGGTGGTTGGCTATGTATCCAAACAAAAAGAGCCAGTAAATGAAATAAAAATAATTCATTTTACCGCCTTTTTAATACAAATGAAAAATTTTCAGGACCCGCAAATTATATGGTGGTTTTGCTGGTTTCCGATGGTAACTCCGGTGAATCGGTAGGTATCTGCCCTCTCCAAACTCCTCTGACATACTCCTTACCAGGTAAGCATTATTAGATCCAGATGAATGAGTGGGAAATCATACCCAGCACAACCACGGGAACTCAGCACACTCAGTGGCGTGAGCTATTCATGGCCACAGAAGGATAAGGATCTCGCCTGTGCTGGCAAGGGCAGGCATGAGGGAGGAGGAGGGTATATGGCTCAGCTCAAGGAAGAAACGTGGCAACCCAAAGAGAACTGAAAACTACCCTTTATATAAGGGATATGTGGAATCACCCCACCCACCACAGTGCCACGGGAGAAGCTGGCTTTCTATTTGCATGGAGTGAGGGGTGAAGTGATGCATAACACACCCATTACATGGAAATAACAATGAAATGGTCAGACTTGGAAGGCGCAGTGAAGACACTCCTGGCAGAAGTACAGAGATCTTGTCCCAAGAATGTTCGAGCCAAGATGCCAGATGCCACTTAAACCAAATGGCTGCTTCTTCGGATGTTCCTATGGTAGCTTGGAATGTAAATGAGACCTGAAAGTTGAGAACAGTGTTGATTTTCACTTCTATTGGTAACACGTAGCAGATGGTTAACTGTTCCTACGGGTTTCATCGCCCAGATGGCTGGTTGTAATCACAACCTCACTCCTAAGCTCAGGGCTCCTTTGTCATGCAGGTAGCTGATTGATGCAATGATCCCGCTACCTAATTTGTGAATTTTGCTCTTGCTGTACCCTCTCCATTCCTGAACAGTCTTACCTTCTTCCTGCTGCAGCCTCTACTGCAGTGTAATATATCTGGCATTGTCCAGGCTCGGACTTAGTCAGTAGATTTATTATTTCATTTAATTTAGTCATATTTTAAATCATGATTCCCATTCAGGTGGATGACAACAGTTCTAGATTTAAATATTTCTGTTTTAATTACACAGGCATTACATTAATAGCCTAAAATTGTATTATCAAGTAAAATAATTGACATTCCTTTTAACCATTATTAAATGATAATCCATTGTGGATTAACAATTAATAATGTTTGGGATCCAGCCAAATAGAGAAACGTTGTTATTTTATGACAGAATAAATCGTTAATCACAGCTACATCTACACATAAAGACCAAAAAGAGTGTGGGTACAAAAATAAGCATTAGGGGTTATAAAAATGTTACGGCTTTAAGGATCAAACTAAATGAATTACCGGCAGATATTGAACTTGAATGCTGTGACAAGGAAGTCATTACTGACACATGGCTACAGAAGAGCTTGGTTTTAAGCCAAATATAACAGAGTAGAAGAAAGGGAAAAGAGAAAGAGGAGAATGGTGGAGCAATCTTGTTGGTTGAGAATTAAATCACTTCAGGAAAGGACGTAATGAGTGGGAAACAGGCAGTGGAGTCTACTTAGGTCAAATTAAGAAAGAGTAAAGCACATTTTCACCTGAACCAGTGCTTATGGATCTTGGTAGCTGCAATGAAGCAACGGGATGAATGAACTTGAAGATTAAACAAGAATGCAGAGTGTATTGAATAGGGAAGTTAACATTTTAATGTTTGAGACTCTCAAACAGGTGGAGTTTACGTCAGCATGTTCATAAAAATGGTGTACACCAATTATCTAGAAATAGGATAGCATCCATTTTCGGTGCACAAACTGCGTTAACTTTACAGCCAACATCAAGTCGGATGTCACCACAGAAAATCACAAAATTAGGATTTCCTTGCATAAAGAAAATGTTATTTGTTTACATGCTTTAAGAGACATTTAAAATCTAACTTCCCTTTCCTACATGGGCAGCTGCCTGGTAGGTTAAATAGAATGGTTCACAAAAATTGTAGAGGGTGAAGGGAGTGGTTGAGAGTCCCTCACTGAGAATGGAGTGAGTCATCATGATCCTCAGAGGACGCAGAGCCCCTTTGATCAACCAACGGCAGCATTAGGTCACTGATGCTGAGCTCTGTGAACTGAACAACGGTTCTCAGAAGCTTTGTTTTGCTGATGAATTTTATGGAAATATAAATTGGTGGGAGCTTATTTTCAAAAAGTAAGAAATATATACCAGCGTGGACTATTCATATATTTAAAATGATAGCCTTTTGATCTGCATGTTGATGATGTTTTCCAAATGCAAGAAATGATGGAGAAGCATTATCAACATTTTGCATGGATAGGAATTCACCTCTACCCCATTGAGGACATTGGACTTAATCTATGGAACTGACGGAATTGAGGACATTGGACTTAATCTATGGAACTACAATGCTGAAAATTATATTCTGCATTCTGTTTCTTCCACCATTCTACTATCCCCCACCATTTGCCCATCACCCACCATTCACCTGTCCCCACCATGTGACCATACCCACCATTTGCCAGAGTCCCTCCATTCACCTGTCCCCATTCGCACATTCCCCACCATGCGGCCATCCCCCTACCATTCACGCAAGCCCCACCAATCACACATCCCCCCCACCATGCGCCCAGCCCCCCACCATTCACTTCAAACCTCACCATCCGCTCATCCCCCCCCTAAATGCTATACAAAACACCCCCCCCCCCCCCTGCACTTTTCCAGCGGTGCCACCATTTGACACCCCCCGTCATTTGTCCAGCCAAGGTTAGCCTCAACCACTATTCACACCACCCCTCCATTCGGTCCCCCTCTACACCTCTTGCCCTGTTCTCCCCCTCTGTTTGCTCCCCCCCCCACTATTCAATCACTCCGCTGCCATTTCACTCACCCCTCCAACGCTCACTCCATCCCCCCCCCCCCCCCCCCCCCAACCGCTCGCTCCACCCCCCCAATTTTGCCAGTACCACCTCAGTAGACAGCTCGCTTCCGTGTACCTCAGTACACATGACAATTATAAACCTAAGCCTGGATCTAAACCAAAATGGAGTGCTCAGCCAAATTTCCTGCTGGGTTGGAATTCATGAAGAGGCTTGTGCAAATACTGAAAAACCTGCTCAAATTTGCATGTTATAAGCTATTTACACATAAAAACAGATGCAGTTATTTTTTTCTCTAATCACCCAATGTCTAAATTGATATGTCTTTGCACATTAAGGGAGGAAAGATGTGTTAGATTTAGTAAAGAATAACATGCCAAATTTTATGGCTATTTCAACAGCACGTGAACATTCATACAAAAGCAATAATTCAACATAGTGTTTGACTGGCTGATTTCCATATGATATAATAAAGGCTGCACAGATCTGTTAATGAGTAGAGCAACAGAAGAACAGTGGGGGATATTCTAAAAATAATGTAACATGATAAACAGCTCATTTATAACCATAACGAGTAAGAGATTTACTTGGCAATAAGAAAAAAACTTTGATACATGGCTAAAGTGGTAAAGGATGCCAGAAGCCTCAAGATCATAGTACATGAGACAGATACAAGAAACACAAAAGAAAGGCCCTTGAAAACCAATCACAGCCGACTGGAAAAAAAAAAACAGGGAAGTGGCTGAAATGAAGAATATATTGCTTAGTAACATAGTCACAAAAGCTGCAATAACTCAATGGGACAGGCAGCATCTCTGGAGAGAAGGAATCGGTGATGTTTCGGGTCGAGACCCTTGTTCAGACTGCTTAGGGATAAGGGAGATGAGTGATATAGATGATAACGTGGAGAGATAAAGAATAATTAATAAAAAATATGCAAAAAAGTAACGATGATAATGAAAACAGGCCATTGTTAGCTGTTTGTAGGGTGAAAACGAGAAGCTAGTGCGACTTGGGTGGGGGAGGGATAGAGAGAGAAGGAATGCTGGGGCTACCTGACGTGAGAGAAATCAATATTCATACCACTGGGCTGTAAGCTGCCCAAGTGAAGTATGAGATGCTGTTCCTCCAATTTGCGTTTAGCCTCACTCTGACAATGGAGGAGACCAAAAACAGAAAGGTCTGTGTAGGTATGGGAAGGAGAATTAAAATGTCCGGCAACCGGGGGATCAGGTAGGTTCAGATGGGCTGAGCGAAGGTGTTTCGCGAAACGATTGCCCAGTCTACGTTTGGTCTCGCTGATGTATAAGAGTCCACATCTTGAACAATGGATACAGTAGATGAGGTTGGAGGCGGTTCAAGTGAACCTCTGCCTACCTGAAAGGACTGTCAGGGTCCCTGGACAGAGTCGAGGGAGGAGGTATAGGGACAGGTGTTGCATCTACTGCAGTTGCAGGGGAGGGGGTCGTTTGGTTTGGAAGAGATGAGTTAACCAGGGAGTTGCGGAGGGAACGGTCTCTGCGGAAGGCGGAAAGGGGTTGGAGATGGGAAAATGTGGCTAGTCGTAGGATCCCGTTGGAAGTGGCAGATATTTTGGAGGATTATGTGTTGTATGCGACGGCTGATGTGGTGGAAGGTAAGGACTAGGGGACTCTGTCTCTGGTGCAACTAGGAGGAGGGGGAGCAAGGGCGGAGCTGCGGGGTACTGAAGAGACATGAGGGCCTCATCCATGATGGGAGAGGGGAACCCCCATTCCCTAAAGAATGAGGACATCTCGGATGTCCTGGTATGGAACACCTCATCTTGGGCACAGATGCGTAGATGGAGGAATTGGGAGTATGGGATAGAGTCTTTGCAGGAAGCTGGGTGGGAAGATGTGTAGTCAAGATAGTTGTGGGAGTCAGTGGGTTAGTAATAGATGTCAGTCAATAGTCTATTTCCTGTGATGGAGACTGTGAGATCAAGAAAGAGGAGGAAGGTGTCGGAGATGGTTCAAGTAAATTTCAGTGCAGGATGAAAATTAATGATGAAGTTGATGAAGTCCATGAGTTCTGCATGGGTGCAGGAGGTAGCACCGATGTAGTCATCAATGTAACGGAGATAGAGTTGGGGGACAGGGCCGTGTACCCTACAAAGGGGCAGGCATAGCTGGGAGCCATGCGGGTGCCCATAACTACGCCTTGGACTTGAAGGAAGTGGGAGGAGTCAAATGAGAAGTTGTTGAAGGTGAGGACCAGTTCCGCTAGGTGGAGTAGAGTGTTAATAAAGGGAATTTGGATGATTCTGCGGTTGAGAAAGAAACGGAGGGCTTTAAGGCCTTCCTGGTGGGGGATGGAGGCGAAGAGTGACTGAACGCCCATGGTAAAGATGAGGGAGTGGGGGCTCGGAAAGCGGAAGTCATTGAAGAGACGAAGGGCATGAGAGGTATCTTGGACATAGATCGGGAGAGATCGGACCAGGAGGGATAGGATGGATTTGAGGTATCTGGAACCTTTATCATCGTGACTTCTTTTGCATATCTTTTATTCATTGTTCTTTATCTCTCCACATCATCGTCTATATCTCTCATTTTCCTTATCCCTGACCAGTCTGAAGAAGGGTCTCGATTTGAAAGGTCACCTATTCTTTCTCTCCAGAGATGCTGCCTGTCCCTCTGAGTCACTCCAGCTTTTTGTGTCAATCTTCGGTTTAAATCAGCATCCTACATATTGCTTAGTAACATTGAACCAGTAATGGGATCTCAGAAATCAAAGGCACTAAAGATAATAAAGGCATTAAAGGATGACACATTTACAGGGCTCCTTTAGACAATAGATTATAGGTGCAGGAGTAGGCTATTTGGCCCTTTGAGCCAAATGCGATGATGGCTGATCACCCCCAATCAGTAGGTAGATGATTGTTGCAATGATCCCATGACCTGATTTGTGAGTTTTGCTCTCGCTCTAACCTCTCAATTGCTGAGCAATCTGACTTTCTTCCTGAGATTTCCCTAAACCAATGGGAACACTGCAGATTGCCTAACACCATCTTTGAAAGTCCTCTATGCAAACCATTCCTTTAAACTGAACTCTATTCCACTATTCTCACTCCCTCACCGAGCACAGAGTGGAACATCATGTTCCATGGCCACAGGTCATGCCATCCAAGTATCAGCCATATCGTGGATCCTGTGAACTGAACTTATCGGTTCTCAAAAGCTTTGTTTTGCTGAGGGCTTCTGCCAATTTTATAAAAATACAAATTGTTGTTGGCTTATTTGCATAAAAATGCAAGTTTCATTACTCTCATGTGCTGGTAGATAGAGTACAGTAATTTATTTTTTTAATTGCCATTTACAGTGCATTCAGAAAGTATTCAGACCCCTTCACTTTTTCCACATTTTGTTACGTTACAGCCTTATTCTAAAATGGATTACATTCTTTTTGTTTATCATCAATCTACACACAATACCCCAGAATAAAAAAGTGAAAACAGGCGCTTAGAAATGTTTCCAAAGTAATTAAAAAGAAATAACCAAAATATCACATTTACATAAGTATTCAGATCCTTTGCTACGGCTCTCAAAATTGAGCTTAGGTTCATCCTGTTTCCATTGATTATCCTTGAGATGTTTCTACAACTTGGTTGGAGTCCACCATTGGTAAATTAAATTGATTGGACATGATTTGGAAAGGCACACACCTGCCTATATAAGGTCCCACAGTTGACAGTGCATGTCAGAGCAAAAACCAAGCCATAAAGATGAAGACATTGACAATAGACCTCCGAGACAGGATTGTGTCAAGACACAGAACTGGGGAAGGGGATAAAACAATTTCTGCAGCATTGCAGGTCCCGAAGAGCACAGTGGCCTCCGACATTCTTACATGGAAGAACTTTGGAACCGCCAGGACTCTTCATAGAGTTGGCCACCCGGCCAAACTGAGCAATCGGGGGAGAAGGATCTTGGTCAGGCAGGTGACCAAGAACCAGATGGTCACTCTGACAGAGCTCCAGAGTTCCTCTGTGGAGACGGGAGAACCTTCCAGAAGGACAACTACATTTGCAGCACCACCAATCAATATGGTAGAGTGGCCAGACGGAAGCCACTCCTCAGTAAAAGGCACATGACAGCCTGCTTGGAGTTTGCCAAAAGATTTGAGAAGCAAGATTCTCTGGTCTGATGAAACCAAGATTGAACTCTTTGCCTGAATGCCACATCACATCTGAGAGGAAAACCAGGCACCGCTCATCACCTGGCCATACCAGACCTACGGTTGAAGCATGTGTTGGTTGGCAGCATCATGCTGTGGAGATGCTTTTCAGCAGCAGGAACTGGAAAACTAGTCAAGATCAAGGGAAAGATGAATGGAGCAAAGTACAGAGAGATCCTTGATGAAAACTTGCTCCAGAGTGTTCTGGACCTCAGACTGGGGCGGAGGTTCACCTTCCAACAGGACAACGACCCTAAGCACACAGCCAAGGCAACACATGAGTAGCTTTGTGACAAGTCTGTGAAGGTCCTTGAGTGGCCCAGCCAGACAGGACTGGAACCCGATTGAACATCTCTGGAGGGACCTGAAAATAGCTGTGCATCGACGTCCCCCATCCAACCTGAGAGCTTGAGAGAATCTGCAAAGAAGAATGGGAGAAATTACCCAAATACAGATGTGCCAAGCTTGTAGCGTCATACCCAAGAAGACTTGAGGCTGTAATCGCTGCCAAAAGGTGGCTCAACAAAGTACTGAATAAAAGATCTGAATACTTATGTAAATGTGATATTTTCAGTTATTTATTTTTAATTACTTTGCAACAATTTCAAAACACCTGTTTTCACTTTTTTATTATAGGGGATTGTGTGTAGATTGATGACAGAAAAAATGAATTGAATCCATTTTAGAATAAGGCTGTAATGTAACAACATGTGGAAAAGGTGAAGGGGTCTGAATACTTTCTGAATGTACTGTGTATCCGGTAAACTAGAATATGGGAGCTTAGCTATCCTACTGCTATACAAAGCCATGGTTAGCCCACTTGTAGAATATTGTGAGGATGGGGGGGGGGGGGGGGGGGGGGGGGGGGGGGGGGGGGGGGGGGGGGGGGGGGGGGGGGGGGTGGGGAATTGTTTCAGAAAAGGTGTAACGTAGGTTTACTAGCAATAGTTCCAGGACTCTGAATTATGAGGAGTGGTTATGCAAACTCAGTTGTGTACCTTGGAATATTACAAAATAAGGCTCAGTGTGGAGGGAGCAAACATGATAGTGACATTTAAGAGGCATTTAGACAGGCACATGAACATGCCTGGAATGGACTGAACTGGTTCATGGGCAGGCAGATGGGTGAATATAATTTGGCATCATGGTCAGCATAGACATTGAGGGCCAAAGGGGCTGTTCCCATACCTGGATTGATGATAAATAATCAGAGGTCAAAGTTAAAAAAACTACAGTTGTTTCTTTTAGGAATTAATTTATGAAACATTTCTTCATGACAAAAGTGAATGTGCCTATTGCTGGTGTCACTTTTAAATCTGTGGTCGATACTTATTAATTGAACACATGAAGAGAAACGGGACAAAGCTAAATGTGGAGGTGGATCACAATCAACAATGATCTCATTGCATGGTGCTACGGTGCTGGAGCCAAATTCTCTACTTCTGTTCATATATTCATGAGTATTATTGAAGAAATAAAAATACGACTAACATAATGATCGAAAAGAAATCAGATAACACTGACAACGTTTTTTATCCATTAGTTTCCTTCGTGGAATCACTATGGAGTTACTTGAATCATTCCATCAACTTTACATTTTGTAAATTAAGTACCGTGGGGAACTTTATTGTTAATAAAGATTGTATAAAAGCTAATTATTAATGTTGGTGACATCAGTAAAGAATCTTCAATATAATTACACATAACAATATGTGATTTTTTCAGCTTTGAAAATTTTACTTAATGAAAAATTAATGGCAAATTTACCCCAGAAAATTCACAATCCTGTACCATGACTGGATGATGTGAAACGTGCAGAGGGAAATATCAACCCATCACCTTAAAACATTTCTATGCAACGTGGTTGAATTAGAGGGTTATACAACGAACAGTAAAAATAAGCTTTTGTCACATTTAATCTCAAATATAATTTTTGTAGATTTTATCAGATTTATTGGTTGCCATCCATTTTTGCAGTCCACTTGTAGAATTAAATGCAGGAAACTCCACTATGTTTATTGTTCTTTTCATTTTCACATTCAATTCTACTACAATGAAATAGCAAATGATTTCTGATTTAGCATTCTCTAAACCTGTCTGCTGCTTTAGATTTTAATCTTTGAGAACTCTTTTTTTGACAGCCTTGTGTTTTCATCATCTTTGATAAACAGGAGTGAGTCTTGGCCCCACTTGTTACCCGCACTCACTTTGTGGAGAGAATTTCATCTCTTTTGAAGAAGAAACACTTTGTAGAATCATTGTGAGAGGAATAGAAGTAATTGTATTCCTCAACGAGCTTTCTACCAACTGCTGTGGAGTACCACTGATGTTGAGAGAAAAAATTGTGTGTATTTCACAATAATTGAAGATATCTTAAAAGATTTTTCTTGTATTCTCCTGCTGCTTTGTGACATTTGGAGGAATTCCAAAACTTGCACTGGTGCCAAAAAAAAACAGCAATGTCTGCCACATACAATCTTATACATTGTTACTGTGTTAAGTTTTGTCAAAACTGTGTTCTCACTACATGCCATGAATAATTCCTGGTTTAAAAAAAATGAAACTTAAAATAAGTGCTGAATTAATATTATAAATATTTATTCAAAAAATATATCAATTTATGAATTAATTATTTTTTGTCAAAAATTATTTTGAAATAATATTAGTATACACCATCTAGCATGGTATCAATTACTGGAAATACAATGGCTATCAGCTAAATAAAAATACCCAAAGCATCATTTCAGATTTAAACCAATTGTTAAAGCACTATAAAAGGTTAAAGAGCTTCAAATTAAGATAGACACAAAATTAGCATCAAATTTAAATTGGTCTACCAAAGCCAATCCATTAAGTTAATAATTAGTTGTTTTTTTATGATCTTTCTGTAAAGTAGGAATTGAAACATTGTGATATTTGTGATGGTACACAAAAGGCTGGAGAAACTCAGCGGGTGCAGCAGCATCTAAGGAGCGAAGGAGATAGGCGACGTTTCGGGTCGAGACCCTTCTTCAGATATTTGTGATATTTAGTTATTAAGTTGGGGGTTCCAGATATTCACTTTATCATCAGGGCTCCCTCCAGAAAAGAGACCAAAATTAATGCAAAAATATACATCATAAAAATGTGAATATGCTTTCAGTACAATTAAAGTATTGCACTTCAGAGAGTACAATATTATTTTCGCCCATTTATTTTAAGACTTGGGTAATCCAGGTGTGATTTTCAATCTTCAGATAAAGTGGAATATGGTTCAGGTGACTGTCGCAATACAATGCGGCTGGGATAAGAACCCACACCACATATACGTAGCAACACTAACACATAACACTTCTGCCCAAATAATACACCACCTAGGCCCTCATTTTGTTTCACCTCGCAGTTTTAAGTGCATGCCTTGCCCCTTTCAAACTATAGAGACGCTGCTTCTTTACTCCAGCAACCAAGGTTCACTCCCTCGGTCTGTTGCAGCTTCTTCCCTTATCCCAAAGACAAGCAATTCAATTGACTAATTAGCCATTGTAAATAGCCCCGAGTGGGCAGATGGTGGGGAGAGTTGATGGGAATGTGGCCAGATATTTTGAAAATGGGATTGAAGTTTATGTTTATTTGGATTTAGTTGAACAAAGGTATTTTCCATACACTATGTTCCTACGACTCACATTCATAAAATGCACAGGTAACCTGACCTCTTGATGAAAGGGGCAAATGATTGATAGGCTCTGTAACCAAAGAAGATAGTTCTGAATTTGCTCTAAATGGATTTACTCATCCGCTTGAAAACTTATATCAGATTTGAGGACAAGATTCTACAAAGAGTCCTTGGCTGGAAGGTTTCTCAGCTATCTAAGATTGTCACCCCTTTACATTTGTACATTTGTAATTTTCCTGTTGAACTCACCAAATGGGTCTACACCGAATAAAGACAAAAAATGCTGGAATTGTTCCGTAGGTCAGATCACCTCTGTAGGAAGCAAAGAGTAAATGCTTCAGGTTAAAACTCCCTTATCAGATTTCTACAGAGAGTGTGGAGAACTGTAAACCCATTCCCCTTCCACACCTCCTTGGATTCACAATTCCCTGGGGGGGATGTCAAAGCAGGCATCAAGAGGATCTTAATCATCAATGGGAAGGGAGAGACATGTCAATGTCCCAAATACAAAAAATACAAGGTCTTTCTACAATGAATGGGGATAGTCTACATGAAGTGAACAACTTTGCATGAGAGGTTTTGAGATAATCATCTTGTCCCATCTCTGCTCTGAGGAACAGGGTGAGACATGTTTCAATTTTTTCTTCCCTGAGGTACAAGAGAGAGTTCTGAGATGAGTCATCTGGTGGGACTGATGATATATTATCACAGCGTAACATGATTAGAATCACCAGGTCCTTTTATGGACTTTGCAGTTATAGAGTCACACAGCAGGGGAAACGGGTCCTTTGGTCTAACTCATCCAAGTCGACTAAGTTGCCTACTTGTCAATGGCTGGTCCCATTTGCCAGCATTTGGCCCATATCCCTCTAAACCTTTCCTATCCGTGTAACTTTCACTGCTTTCTATCTATCGTCTATCCTGGATGCATGTGCATCATCTGCTAACCATGGACATAGGAGAGGCATAAATAAGGTCATAGAGTCATACAATGTGGAAACAGGCCCTTCGGCCCAACTTGCCCACACCAGCCAACATGTCCCAGCTACACTAGTCCCACTATTATTAGCGGAACATTATTAGTCCATATTCCTCCAAACCTGTGCTATCCATGTATCTGTCTAACTCTTTCTTAAATGTTGGGATAGTCTCTGCCTCAACTACCTCCTCTGTTCCACACACCCACCACCCTTTGTGTGAAACAGTTACCCTTCAGATTCCTATTAATGATTTTCCCTTTCACCTTAAACCTATGTCCTCTGGTCCCCAATTCACCTATAAGGTAAACAGGAAGTAGAAATCAAATATTGGAGGGGAAAGCTTTGAGGGAAGTGAGGCAAAGTTTAAAGGAGATCTGTAGGGCTACTTTTTTACACAGAGGGCAGTAAGTGCCTGGGATGCGCTGCCAGGGTTGGTGGTTGATGCAGATATAATTGTGGCATTTATAAGTGGCCTTTAGATAGGCATATGGATATGCCGGGAATGGAGGGATATATATTATATGCAGGTAGATATGGAATAGTCTTGGCGTCATATTCAGCACAGATATTGTGGGCCAAAGGGCCTCTTCTGATTCTGTACTATGTCTTGCAAAGCGGAAGATCTAGGAGCAATAAATTGATGTATGTGGTGCTTTCATCCACTGTGGGACTGGGCCTTACCTAAATTCCTTAATTTCCAGCCAGCAACTGGAAGAACACTCTCACTTATATTCACCATGGGAAGAAGGAGAGACAAGACAACTTAAAGCACAAGATACAGTGGTGTCATGTAGAAGCTGGAATCTGTACGGCGAGTCTCAGCCTCCTGTTATGAATCACAACACAAAGTTCTGGAGGAACTCAGCAGGTCAGGCAGCACGTAATTGGAATGGACCCAACTGGTCAGGACCCAACCCAAAATGCCTTCTGCCCACTCCCTCCATAGATGCTAACTGACCTGTAGCGTTCTTCCAGAACTTTTATTTGTAACAGAAATCGGAAGCCTATTTCATTGGGAAAAGTTCACTACAAAGGTGAAGTGCTCTCTGGAGCAGCAGGACCACAGCATCGGCTCTGCTGCACTCTCTCCAGCATTAGCGTGCTCTCTGAAATGGGAAGAGAACTCACAGATGCCATAGTGGACAACGGTAGAACTGCTAAACCCAACAGGCTAGGAGCATTCATTCAAATCTGGCGTCACGCAAGCGTGTTCTTCCTCGTCTTCCTAGTTGGTACATTGCGTTGTGCCCTTTGCTGATAACTGCCAGCGAATCCTCAATGTCAGAAACGGCAGGATGAAATCGCCGGCTCTTTAATTTGTTTTATACTTTAACGAAATCTAAAGTGATACCACATGCTAGATGCAATAATGAAAATATACTTGTCTCGTTTCTTACGGTATATTTCGTGGTATCATGGAAACCTAAGACCAACATAGAGTTGATGGAGGCTATTTTGCATCTGATCTTTCTATCAATCCTACTGCCGCCACTTTCTCGCCGTTTCCTTGCATTGTAGCACATTCTCTTGCTTCTGCTGTTTAACATTTAATCTCGAAAGCTCGCACTGAATCAATTTCCATCGCATTGTCAGACAATGCATTCCTCACCACTCCTCGTGTTGCCAATGTTAATGCAAAACGCTGCCAAGTGCTGTGGGTGCTGCGCTGAGATTAATCCTGGAACTACTAATAAGATAGCTGCTGTCTGTGGGAACTGAACTTTAAGTCAAGACCCTCCGAATTCAACCCAGCAGAGCAGACTCGCATCGCAGGCATGTAAATGCACAGACAAAGGTGGATACAATGTCAAAGTGTGCAAGCTGCAAGTTCTTGACTCAACTTGCCAGAGAAACAGCGGAACATTTTTATTTGCCTTTTTAAAAATTTAGATATACGTTTCATAAATAACCCACTCACAGCGACGTGTGACCTCGCTTGGGGGGGGGGGGGTTGTTTTTTTTTTAAATCAATATTAAGTGGAACAAACTGAATTGTTGACTGAAGTCTGCTGTTTTGCTTCCAGTACTTTATTAGTATTCAATTAGGCAAGTTTTTATTTTAATTGCGAAGAGGTGAGAAATCTGCAGGGTGACAGGCAAAAACCTTGGGTCACTTCACTTTCGTTACGGTGAATACATTGACTCTATATATATATATATGAGAGAGAGTGTGCAAATAAATATATATATATATTTATTTGCACACGAAAATGTTTTCTGTGAGGAAGAGTCGATATTTTTAGTTCACGGGGCAGATTATAGTTTGGGGATTTTTATTTTTCTTTCTCTTTAAGGAGCCCTGGAAAGTTGAGGTTTGAGGGCGGTGCTGTTGAGTTTGAGTGCGGACGGGGGAAGGAGTGAGTCGCCGCCGCCGCTGAGTGCCGGTGCTCTCGGGGAGCCGTGAGAGTGAGAGGCTGAGCGAGTGTCGGAGGCGCGCTTGTCCATGTGGGGCTGTGTCATTGGTTTGTGGCAGAGCCCGCCCGCCCAGCCCAGCCCAAGCCAGCCCACCCCCTCGACGGGCCGGCCGCCCCGCTCCACTAATCGCCTCTAGCTCTCTCTCAATCTCTCTACCTCCTCTCTCTCTCTGTCGGTTCTTGTGCCGGCGGGGGAAGGAGGAGGAGAGGAGAAGGAGGAAAAGGAGGGAAAAAAAAAGGAGGAGGGGAGGGGCGGGTCAGTGGGCAGCGGCGTAGGAGGTAGGAGAACCCAGCGCACGCCGATCAGGAGCCACCGCCAAACCGAGGGCCAGGGCAGCGGAGCCGCTCACCGCCACCGCCCGTCTCTCGGCGCCTGTCGCCCGGGCACCGGACCCGCACCGGACCCGCCGCTCGGATCTTACAGGCTGCATGCAGTTGGAGGATTAAGTTGAATTGTTTTCTTTTTTGGATGTGGACCAGCTGAGCGAAGGACGCTGCGAGCGAGCGAGAGAGATGCCGCTGCCGCTGCCGAGGGACGGTATGTTGTGAGCCGGGCGGCTTTTAGCACAGGTACGGGCTCTGGGCGAGTGGCCACGGCGGCTCCCTCTCTCCTCCTCGGGCAACTGGTCCCCTCTCCTGGGCGATCCATCCCCCCCCCTTGGATGATACATACCCTTGCCCTGGGCGACCCGTCAGTGGGTAATCCGTACCCCACCCCTCCCCTGGGCAACCCAGCCTCTCCCTCCACACACAACCCCTCTCTCCTGAACAACCCGCCTCCTCGCCCAACCTACACATGTCCCCGCCCCCTGAAATGCCGCCTGGCACCTCCCTCCCACCTTGCATCAGCCCCCCCCCCCACTCCCCCCCACCAACCCACCACTCGCTCCACCCATCTCACTTGCCCCCCTCCCCCTCATTCACCTGCCCCCCCCCCCCCCCCCCCCAAAAAATTTGCCAGCCCTTCAACACCCTGCCATTTGACCACATCCCCCCCAACGTTTGCCTCCATTTTCCTATCTCCACCCTCCATTTTGAGCCCCACTTCATTTGCCCTCAACCCCCTTCAGCAGTTTGTGTGCCCCCCCCCCCCCCACCCCAGCAACGTTTGACCCCCACCGGTTTGACTCCTCCACCACTTAGCCTCTACGGTTAGACTCCCCCGCTAGGCAGTTTGAAATACCCCAATTGTGTGATTAACCCCCACCATCAGTCATCCGTCCACAGTTTTGACTCTTCCCCCCCCCCCCCCCCCATTCACACCCCAACCACCTTTTTCCACTCCCTCCCCACTGTCCAACCCAGCTTCTCCCAAAAACCATGGAGTGGGTGTCATCTGCTGCCCCCACCCACGTTAGGTCTTGCCAGCCATCCTCTGGATTCTTTCTCCGCTCCCTACCTCTCCTACACACGGAACATGTGCCTCACACCTCCTATCCTGCATACTCTAACTTTATCTTTGTGGTCTCTAACTTTATCATTGTGGTTCATTCCTTTCCCCATTCAATGTGTGCGCAGGCCATGGATCTCACACCCTGTCCCATCTCCACCTTCCAGCGCTCCTGCCCTTTCCAACAATCACCCTGAGCGGACAGTTGAGATTATGTGATGCCCATGTTGCTGTGCAGTGCCTTCCTATGTTTATCACTGAGAAACTCTCTCATCCACATGTCCTGAGTTAAGATATTCCATGTCTTCAATTTTACATTCAGTGCACACGTGTGGGAGGATACTTATGATGCATGTTTCCACAGGATGCTTAAATGATTATTTTGTGCATTCCTCTTGACATTACTGGAGAGGTGTTTTTTTTAAAAATATATATAAGAATATTTTTTTATAGTTGCTTTCACAAAGTATTTTCAGTAATAAATGTCAACCATGCAGATATTTAAAATTTATAGATCTGACATCTTATCAAAGGAACCGTAGTCTTTTTCCACACACTGATGATTGTGAGTAACTGAACACAGGTGCTTAAATTTTGATGTTGGCAAGCAGGAAAATCAACATGGTATAATCAACCAAGATTGTGTGTGTGTTTCAACCAGAAACCCATCTACCCAAGTTTTTCTTTTAAAAATCATGGTCAATCTTTTACCTTTTTAAAAAGTGCAGTGAGATTTCAATCCAAACAACCCAGAGCATTTTTCTCATATTCATTTGCAGTTGATATGTTGAAGGTGGTGAATTTTTGTAAACCAGTGTCATTTCTGGTCAGAATGAGTACTGCCTGTTGACCTATGTTTTGTTATTTGCCCTTTTCTTTTAAATGAATTATGTCTGATTTATAGATTTACTACAAAACAGTACAAAGTATGGAAGTTTTATTCAGAGCAGTCTGTTACATACCGGACATGGGCCAGAACTTGGCATTCTTTGCGTTTGCCAATTGTTTGTTCCAGATATCTTGCAGGATGCATAATGTGTAACAGTTAACGTTATCCAGACAATGGACAGTTTGTTAGATTTATATCATTAGTAAATGATTAAATAGTGATATGAAATACCAGAACATGTTTGTACCAGTTTGTTCCAGTTGAACAAGAAAAAGTAAAACATTATGAATTAGTAATGGTTAATTTAGCAAATAGATTTACAGCAGGTTGAGTTTGCTGAATTAAAATGGCTGTAGTGTTTGACTTTTCTATAGAGATTGAATTAAGAAATTTCATAGCTGCTTGACTATTCTTAAATTGATCTGGTGATTTATTAGTGAGATAAAATAAATTTCAAATGGATTGTAAATTTCATGCAATTGATACTTTAAAAACAAAACACATTGCCACATTGTTTCAATGGAAAATGGGCTTTAAACAGTGTTTGTTTCTTCTGTGCAGGGATTTATACCACGTATGTTTACCAAGCAATTTGCAGAGATTAGCTGCTTCCTGATACTAGATGCACAATTTACTAGGTGGAACATCCCTGCAAATATCAAAATGTACGCTGGGACCTGCTCTTTTCTTTCCTTATCCTACTGTCCTAACAAAAAGTCTCAGTTACCTTGAAGGAAATATTGCTGTCCTGTGAAGATAGTTTTAAATTAACATGTGGCAGTGGCTAAGTAAGTGGGAATTAATTGAGGTTGAAGTGAGAGTAGTGGCAATGGGAATGTTGTCTGATAGGTAAGACTCGAGAGGTAATGTTCCCAGTGTTCTGTATTTGAGCCCCAGTTTTATATCACTGATTTGGAAGAGGAGATTGAAGTTTACATTATCATGTTTGCATGTCTAAATTAGAAGGCGCAGTAATTTGTATTAATGGCAACAGTAAGTTTTGCAGAAAATGGCTGAGCAAAATTGAGAGGTGGAGTACAGTGCAGGGAAGTGTTAAATCATCAGCTTTTGGATTTAAGAAAGATTAAAGTAATTTTCTTAATGGGAAGTGACTGCTTTGTGAAAGAGCATAGGCATTTGGGTATCCATTTGTGTGCAAATATAAATAGCAATTTAAAAAGTCTTGCGGGATATTGGTGTCTGCATCAGGGAGCTGATTGCAAAGAGGAAGATGTTATGGTCCAGGGATGCAAAGTATTTTTTTAATTTATCTCACATGTCATACTTGGTTTCAGGTACTGCACCACAGAAAAGGTGCATTGATTTTAAAAGGGATCTGGTGTAGATTCATCAGAATAAGACATTGCCAAGGTTGATTTGAGATGACAAACTTGGTTTTAATTGCCTTGAGTTTATGAGGTTGTGGACTAACTCCATTACAAAGAGTAGTTTCATATACTACTCTTTGTAATGGAGTTCTGCTGTAAATGAACTCATGAAGCACTTCCCCTATTTTCTCACAAAAATAGTGAGGATGGCGATGTATTTGACGTTTTCAAGATTATGGTTAATAGATGTTAAAGAACTGCAGATGCTGGAAAATCGAGGGTACACAAAATGCTGGAGAAACTCAGCGGGTGCAGCAGCATCAATGGAGCGAAGGAGATAGGCAACGTTTCGGGCCGAAACCCATCTTCAAACTGGATAGGCAACGTTTCGGGCCGAAACCCTTCTGATAGGCAACGTTTTGGGCCGAGTCTGAAGAAGAGCCTCCTTCGCTCCATAGATGCTGCTGCACCCGCTGAGTCTCCAGCATTTTGTGTACCCCCTTCTGGTTATTAGATGTTGAGCGATGGAGGGTGGGTAAATCGAGTTAAGCTGCAGATAGCCATGATGTCACAGTGTTTCTGTTGGTCTGGAATAATCGAGTGGGTGTACTCTTCTGCACCTGTTGATGGTCATCTTCATTGTGGGAGAAACCCGGTGCTCTATATAATCTGACTCAACATTCATTTTGCAAGAGGAAGAGATACCTTTCTTGCATTAACTACTGCCTTTGATCATTTAAGATCATGAAACTGGAGGATTTTAATGACTCATCATTACACATTGTCTTAAATCCACAGACCATCAGAACAACTCTTGATGTAACTACATTTTTCAAGACTTTATGTAGTCAGTATGAGATTGTACTCTCCACTAATTTGACATTTATTTGTTTGCCAAAGTGAGTTGTGTTTTGTTTATTTTTTCCGATTGTCACCATCACAGTAGCCAGTCTTCAGCCAATTCATATACACTGAGAGCTGTGAATACAGCAAAGGCAGTGGAACCAGGTGCCACCTCAGCTATTGAGTGTAGGAAGAAACTGCAGATGCTGGTTTAAACCGAAGATAGACACAAAAAGCTGGAGTAACTCAGCGGGACAGGCAGCATCTCTGGAGAAAAGGAATAGGTGATGTTTCAGGTCGAGACCCTTCTTCAGACTGAAGACTCGTTTCCACGCTGCATCTTTGGAGTGTGGGAGGAAACCGGAGCCCCCGAAGAAAACCCATGTGGTCAAAGGGGGAACATACGACCTCTGTACCGACAGCACCTGTAGTCAGGAATGAACCCGGCTCCCTAGCTCTATAAGGCAGCAACTCTGCCGCTGAAATATTTGGAGCTGTACACAAAGTGGCTCTTGGAAAATAATCATCTCAGGCTAAGAATTTCTCAGTGTACTCTCCTAGCAGCCATCCTTAACTGCTTCGCTCACAACCTTCCATCGTCAGATTGTAAATAAGTCAGTGATTAATTGTGCAATGTACAATTCCATTCACAACTCCTTAGGAAATGAAGCAGTGCATGGCAGTATGCATCAAGATCTGGACAATATTTGGGCAAGGGCTGATATGTCGCAAATAACATTTGAACCATAAAGGTGCCAGGAAATGACCATCTCCAACAACTGTACTGACAGTAAGCACCTACAATGGCATTACCATTGCAAACTCCTCCGTGATCAACATCCTGGCTACACTGTTGAGTAGAAACTCAAATGGACCGCATGAATACCATGGGTCCAATAGCTGGCGAGAGGCTGTGACACTATCCCTGACATCAAGGTCCTTCCTGTATCTATAAGGCACGGTTCAGGAGTGAGATTACATCCTCTTCACTTGGCTGGATGCGCGAGGCTCCCGAAACACTCAAAAAGCTTGACAACATCCAAGACAAACAGCCATCTTGACTGGCACCTCATCCACCATCCTAACCATTCTGCCATTGTACAATGCTGCAGTGTAAGTTATCTACAAAATGCTCTGCAATTGCTTGTCCAAGTTATTCTCAAGTCAATGATCATTACGACCAAAAACAACAAGAGCAGCAGGTGCTTGGACACTATCACCCCACCACTTCCAAGTCACTTTTCTGTTCCTTCATTGTCCCTGTGTCTACATATGGGAACTTCCTACCAACATCAATGCAAGGGCACTTTGTACTGCGGCAGTTCCAAAATGCAGTTTGCATTCTAAAGGAGGCACCCTCTCAGGGCAGTTGGGTATGGGCATCAAATGCTGGCCTCGCCATTGTTGTCATGATCCTGAAAAGGAGTTAAAAATGTTTGTGAAAATGACAGATGTGATTCCTATGAATTAGATATTCAATCGTAAGAAATCCAGATTCAGCAGCATGTTTATTTACACCACTGCACCAGAACTGGATCAGATGCGGATGTGTGTTGAAACTTTTTTTGCGTGCATGTATTTCCATGATGATTTCAGAGGCTTTTTGAAGCAGATGACCTGCTTAAATCTTGAAATTAATGAGAAGCTTTTTCTGACAGATTGTTATGTTGGTCGATTCTGGGATGTTGTCAAACTAAATAAGGGGAGAGGATGGGGAATCAATGAAGCTTGCAATGGTGAGGGCTAATATGTTTTTCCAGTAAAACGTATGAAAAGAATAATGTAATAAAAAGGAACTGCAGATGCTGGTTTATACCGAAGATAGACACAAATATGGTTTATAACGAAGATAGGCACAAACTCAGCGGGTCACTGAGTTTGTGCACAGAGGATACAAAGTGCTGGAGTAACTCAGTCAGGCAGCATCTCTCGATAGGTGACATTTTAGATCGGGACCCTTCTTCTCACTGATTGTTTGGTGGGAACTGGAAGCAAGGACCAATCAGGGCCAGCAACAGATGAACTCAGATAGGGTGGTTCCCTGATAGGCCAATTGTTGGCTAGAGACCGTGTGATCGCATGATGTATGAAAATTCAAAACCAAACCCAACTTCAGAATAGCAGCTAACAAGAATTGTATTATTACCACATGGGTAAATTGGCGATTGGTGGGAATTAACTCAACAAATCTTGATTGAATTGTTGCAGTAAAAATTTAATCTGGATCTAATTGGTTGGCAATCCTGATTATATGGTATCTGACATACTTTAGTCTGGAATATGAGCTGAGGCTTCAGAGTTGCTGGAGCTAGTGCCTTCACAGAGGATACAAAGTGCTGGAGTAACTCAGAGGGTCAGGCAGCATCTCTGGAGAACATGGAGAGGTGATGTTTTGAGAAGAGGTCTGAGAAAGGGTTTTAACCCGAAACATCCCCTATCTATGTTCTCCAGAGATGCTGCCTGACCTGCTGAGTTACTCCAGCACTCTGGTCTTTTTGTGTATTAACCAGCATGTGCAGCTCTTTGTTTCTGCATTTTGTCTGCACAGTGGACTGTATTGTGAGTGACGTGGGCCTGGTCGGGAACATGGTAGGTCTGAGGCCAGAGCTGGGATCCAGGGTGTTTTTTATTCCCCACTGGCTTCCCCAAGTCTCTGGGTTTAATGGAAAATTTGTTGAACTAACAAGAAAATTGTAAAACAAAAGGAAACAGAAGTGTGCTTGGATATGAATACAAATCAGATCTAATGGTCTGGAAAATCCGCTGGTCCAGCACTACCAAAGTCAAAGGGGTGACCGATTATAGTTATACTTCAGAGATTTTTCTCTAAAAATATACTGATTTTAGAGAAGTAGATTTTACTTGGCTGATCTTTGGTCAATGATTATTGTATTGCCGACCCTCAATGTGTTTATAGTTGAATGTATGGGATCATGGCTTGGTGACTCATTTTGCATTCATCTGTGGTATCTTGTGCCTCCTCCGATAGTGGCTTGTATGTCTAATTATTGAAATGCATCTAAATAACCTCTTTGTGGCAAGAGCTGTAGAATCTATTGGAAGCAATGGGTTTTCCTCATGTGCTGTTCTTCTTGGGGTTTTAAATGTAAAATGTGTTGTTTAAGCCACTGAAGCAGGAAGATGGAAGATATTGGAGGTTGAACAAGCACCAATTTTTCCCTTGCATTTTGTTTCCCCACGCTAAATATGTTCATTTGCAGTTGGAGAGGTAGTTGTGTACATTTGTCATGATTTACCATGAATTCCATCCATTCTCTGAGCATGGTAGTTTTTCTTCTGTCAAACCCAACTAATCCATCCAGTTCCTCATAGAGATGGACTAAGGCTTTAACAAGAACTCAACACTTGTTAAATCTAAGTGTTGCCAATAGTTGAGGCTTTGTTTCCCTGAGTTTGCATTTCGTCATTCTACAGAACAGCCCTTCACTTGAGTTTTGATTTCACTTTGGCCTCATCCTCTAATTGTGCGTTCATTAGTTCTGCAGTTTTTGAGTCAAGGTGATTTCCCCTCTTCCTTTTACTATCTTCATTGCTGTCTGTTTCCTTATTTTTACACAACATTTAGAGTCATGTAATGGATGCAATCCTCTTTGTTAAAAGCGCTACTACATAAATCTAAATTAACTTTGTTTCTTTATCCTAGCAATAAAGTAAAGAAACTAGTAAATTATGGAAAACTCTTATTAATCTAGTTAAATGGGTCTTGGTTTTAAAATGCATCCACAAGAAATGTCAAAGGGGATGACACGTATATATTAATATTGGTAATTATGTAACTTCACTGGCATTCTATATCCCATCATGAAAAATAATGATGTTCAAAATATCAAAAACAAATGACTACTAATGCTAGGATTCTGAAATAAAAGCACAATGCTTGAAATACTCGGGTCATATGGGATCTGTGACAAGGGAATGTTTAGGTGCATGATCTTTTGCCATTTTACTTGAGAATTTATATTGTGACAATTGAAGGACACACGCGCACACACACACACACACACACACACACACACGCACACGCGCGCACGCGATAGAGACAAAGTGATAGAATAACTTAGCGGGTCAGGCAGTGTCCCTGGAGGACATGAAAAGGTGACGTTTCGGGTCAGAACCACCTTCAGACTTGAAGGTGAAGTTTTGGGTCGACACCCTTCTCCATGGATGCATGACCTGTTGAGTTATTCCAGCACATTGTGTCATTTTTTGTAAACCAGCACCTGCCTGCATTCCTTTATTCTACATCTCACCTTTATATATACTCTTTCATATCCCCAGGAGGCCTTGATGTCTTTGGTCACTGTGTAAGCAATGAGGTAAAGGAACGTGTAATATGTTTGGTGGTGACTGCTGAGAATCAGCACACTCAGGAAAACTTCCCTGTACTTGGACAAATAGTTCCAGGAAACCATTTTGCACTGTTGCAGAGGTAAATGTCTGACCTTGGGCAATGTGACATTCCCACAGTACTGCACTGGTCTCCTTCCCACTCCTTCAGAGATCCCAGAACCAGAGTGGGTCTTGAATGCACAACTTTCTGGTGTAGAGGCACGCTATCATGCTGAGTGTTTGTCAGCAACAACTGGAGTTCCTTCTGTGACCTGTTTTAGTGCCGACCAGTATATAGAAAGCTTTTACAGGAAACATCAATATGATGCGTTTCCTGGTCAATAAGAAATAATCTTCAGAGTATGCAAAGCCGTTTGATTTTTCTATTATAAAACTTGGCCTTTCAGACTTTGATATTAGAAAACAAAAGGGCACAGAGTGCTGGAATAACTCAGCAGGTCAGGCAGCATCTCTGGAGAATGTGGATAGGCGACGTTTTGGGTCGAGATATTGCTCATGTCCTCTATCCTTTGTAACAGCTGCCTCACCACTGTGGCATTATACGACCTCTCCAATATAAGCTAGTTTTTTGTCTTTTATTCATGCTCACACAATTGAATATGCTTGATACACTTGCATTTTGAATTCAGATAGTCAGGAAATAATGGCAAATAAAAAAAAAACTTGACAGATTTATTCAGAAAGACTGCCAACAGAATAAAGAATGCACACTGGAAGGAATGTTCATGTTTTATTGGTATGTGTTATTTGAATGGATTACAATTGGAACTGCAGAAATATAATGATGAATCGAGTTGGACAAGTTAGAGTAACCCCATGCAGCTATGCAGATTAATGGAATTGCAGTCTTTTTTTTACTGGTTTGAGTTATTTATTTAATTTCGGCAAACAAAGGCTGCATTGTTTAAGAGTTGCTTGCAGGTGTGTTTGTTCAATATTATGTGATGTAACATTAAACCATACAGGTGTTCAAGTATTTCTTATGTGTCTGAATAATGTCATTTCATTCCACCCTATGAAACTTATCGCGGTTTGAAGTAACCATCATTGCTGGAACTGTTTATTTCCCTCAATTACATATTGCTCTTACAACAATCCGAGTGACAACACAGCACTTAATCCTTGTTTTGAAAACTTTTCGAGGGTAGAATGAGAGAAAGGCACACGGTACGTCAAATCTATTTACCCCAAGTACAATCCTCGCTGACATTGAAGCTCATTTATTTAATTGTACGCTTTGGAACGCATGTTTCAAGAGCTTTTGTTTAACCAACTTTCCGAATATCTGCTCTTCACTGCATATTCACCATATAATCCAGTTGACTGCCCACCTTTGATCCATTTTCCACACCCTCACTTCTGTACTTTTCCCCTCACAAATCACCACCACCATTTACCCATTCTATCGGTTTAATATCACTCTGACTTGTCTGTGAAATCATTCATTCATTCATTCATTCATTCAGGAGATAAGTCTGTGCTTTTTTTTAAATGTTGTGTACTGTTTTATTGTCTTGGTCTGTATTTTGTCGTGACATGAATTAACACCCTGGTGGTGAATCCGATGCCATGACTCACTGGTGAAAGACAACATTTGGGACCAAAACATCCCCTTGCATATTATTATTTATCTCTGACTAACAGACCTTCAAGCTGGTGGTGTGTACGGCAATATGAATACAGAGAAGAAGGGAAGCCCTTGTAATGAGTGAGCTCAATACCCTCAGCAAGTGTGATGACTGTCATTACATTAAAATTTAAGAACAAAACAGATACATTTTTTCTTTAAATTAAAAGCATGTTTGTGAAAGACTATGTAAGAGGCAGCAGAAATGTCAGTTTAATTGCAAGATGAAATGAACATTTTTATTACTGGCACATTATCATCACAAAATTATTACTGGTGATATCAGTCAAGGATCACTTTATGAAATTCCTGTGGCTGAAATTTTTAGAAGGGATATTACTTTACGTGCATTATCTGAAATGGATATTATGATTGCTTAAACAGCGTTTGCTGGCTGTCATACAAACATGGTATTCTGGTTTCTTCCTTTGTTTGGCAAGAGATGGAATTTAGCAATGTGCAATGTTGTTTATGTTCTATTTAAAATATTAATGCTTTTAAATGACCATCTGATGGGCAGTTTGAAAATCTTTAGTTAAAGATTGGTGTTTGTCCTGTTAATTTCCTTTATGGTTAGGGTTGTCTTTGACTTATCTGAGAGGCAGTAGTAGGTGCACTGATGCTAATCTTTTGTGGTCTGTAACTCGTAAGGAGGAACAGAGCCAGGAGCTTTAATGTAGAGAACATTTCTTTAACTGAGAAGATCCACTTTACTGCAGCACTGTGAAAGTGTTTGACCACTTTTATTTGGCAATAAAATAAATGAGCTTGCAGATTTTGGTATTAGTTAGAGTGGAACAAAGCTTGAAGTGACTATATCACAGGACTTTAATTTCTCTGGGAAAAGCTGGTCAGTTGACTTACAATCTTGTTAATAGGTAGGCAATAATACTGGAGAAACTCAGCGAGTGAGGCAGCATCCATGGAGCGAAGGAATAGGCGACGTTTCGGTTCGAGACTCTTCTTAACTCTATGACCACGTCTTAACCCAGACCCGTTCTTCTTTCTTAAACACAATCTTGTTAATGATCAGTTTGAGAGGTGAAGTACAGATCATCCTTCATCTGTATAATAAATTCATTTAAAATGATTTGAATAAATGTCAAATGAAACGTAAATTAATGTGCACTGAGTGGACGTGAGTATGTTGGCCCGTTTTTATCTCTGTCCTGGTAGTTAAATGAGTGTGTTGCTTTCCCTTTCTCTTGAACCTACTCTGATTACGCTGTCATGAAAGGTGGCTCCAGTGTCCTGGAACCTGCGGCTAATGTGCAGAACTGTAACTGTATGTTTTTGATTGGGATCTTCCCACATCTTGGGGTAGGTCAAATGAAGCCAGTTACAATGGAGGAGAGGGGGAGACAACGGATATATTTGCTGATGGGGTTCACCTGCTGTCATAGATGAGGTAATGCAGCATGGAAACGTGTTCAGCTGCCCAATTCATCCATGCCAACCCCAAGATGCCCCATCAACACTATTCCCACCTGCCTGCATTTGACTCGTATCCCTCTAAACCTTTCCTATCCAAGTACCCATCCAAAAGTCTTTTAAATATTGCTATAGTTTCTTCCCAACTGTTATCAGGCATCTGAACCACCCTTCCACAACCAGAGAACAGTTCTGAACTACTATCTACCTCATTGGTGACCCTCAGACTATCTTTGATCGGACTTTACTGGCTTTATCTTGCATTCAATGTTATTCCCTCATCATGTATTTGTACACTGCGAATGGCTCGATTGTGATCATGTAGCTTTCCCGCTGACTGGATAGCACGCAACAAAAGCTTTTCACTGTACCTCAGTACATGTGACTATAAACTGAGCTGAAGTTGTTATAGTTTCTAAAGGGTCTCGACCCGAAACGTCGCCTATCTCCTTCGCTCCTTAGATGCTGCTGCACCCGCTCCCTTGTTATAGTTTCTGCCTCAACTAGCTCTGTGTCTGTGGTGCATTTGTGTCAACACCCAGTGACATCCTACCTAAGCAGAACTTTGCTGTCTGAATAGCCACAGGTATTGACTTATTTACGTATCAAGGTTGCCTCAAACATTTTTATCAGTGCGACTAGGTGAACGAGAACAGTAACTATCTCTGAATATTGGTACAGTTCTGTCCATCCCTGGTCATCAATCTGAATAAGCCCTTAACAGGAAGTTGACTAATGCATTTTATAGGAATGTGACAGTATCAGAAATAATCTGATTTTCCTCTGAGTCATGGTGGCAGTATAAGCCTTAAACTTATTGACTCACCGGGAACCGTGATAGAAAATTACTGCTCAAACACATCAGGGGCTGTTGTGTGGAAATGCAGACTCCACTTGCTGTTGAGCAGAGAACTGCAGGCATTAAGTGTTGTGCATCAGAACAAGGCTCCTGCACTACAGCGGATAGCTGTAAAGAAACTTGTGCTATTTGGTTGGCAAGATAAGGATGTGTTTATTTGTGGGAACTGATGGATGAGCATCATGTCTCCATACTTGCTGCCATGCTCCACTGCTGTGAGAGCTGGAACATTGATGAGGTACTGTACTCTGGGTGGGAATCAACATAGGTTTCTGGTCCACGATCTCTTGTATGTTCATTGAGTTGGGACATAAATTTCTCATTGGTGTATTTGTTCAGGCTTATTTGCACAAACAGTAGCTGATCACGTGAGGTGTGGAGAAATGTTTATGATTGTGAAATGGCACCTCAATATGAACTAGGGAAATGGAATGCAGATAAAATGTTGGTCGAGTGTGTTGTGGCTAATTTGTAGTTTATTTTCTTAAAATATATGCTTAGAGTCATACAGTGTGGAACAAGCCCCATCAGACCAAATCGTCTGTGCCGATCTATATGCGCCATTTAAGCTCATCTAATTTCCCTGCATTTGGCCCATATCCCTCGAAACCTTTCCTAGCCATGTACCTGATCAAGTGTTGTTTAAATGTTGTTGTAGTACCTGCCTCAACTACCTCCCCTGGCAGCTCGTCCCATATACCCACCACCTTCTGAGTGAAACAGTTTCCCCTCGGGTTCCGATTAAATCTTGCCCCTCTCACCTTAAACGTATGTCCTATTGGTTTTGATTCCCCTGCCCTGGGTAAAATGCTGCGTGCCTTTCTATTGGGTACATTGGTTAATATAAACATTAACCCTTTCTATTCCCATCATGATTTTGCTCACCTCTAAAGATCACCCCTCAGCCCACTGTGCTCCAAGGAATCAAGTCCTAGCCTGCCCAACCTCTCCCTGTAGCCCAGCTGCTCAAATCCTGGCAACACCCTTTTAAAATTTATTCTTTGGGCAACTTTCTTTATTCATCTTGAATAAATATCTTTTTTTTTTTTACTTGGTGCTTAGGATTGACATTTATTTTCCTTGTTTGATTTGTTGATCTGATAAACAGCAATCAAAATCTCAGTTGATCATTGGGCTGCATCGATTTAGGAGCTGAGAATGCCAAAGTGGAGTAAATTCAGCAGTGAACACATAATTTCATAATTTTAGGACTTCATTTTGGTGTCATCTGTTTTGCATTTATGAGCAATAGAAGCCTGAGGAGACTGGAAGTGTTTGCATTCAATGGAAGTTGGGAGGTTGATATAACTTTGACCTCGATCATCACTGCGTAATTGGATAAAAATATTCTGCTCTGGTCAATTAAAGGTGTGGTATAACTGTGATCATTTTGTGCATAATATGCAAGTAACCAAAGCATTAGAGTTTTGTTGCTTTAAGTACATAACCATTTCCTAAGTTGCTTATTGTGAATAGTGGTTTGTTATACAAGCAAATGCAGGGGGAAAAAAAGCACTTTTACTAGCAATTAATGACTGCGTTGTTTGTTTTGACTTGTCTTAAAAAAACATGATTGTCTTAAATTGCTAATTTATGAAAACAGCAATTTGGAAAAGTACATTGTATATGTGTTTTGTGGACTATTATGTGGAATGTTTTGTTTCTTTGCCTCTGAGAGATCCTACTGATTACATTTCTCTGAGCTGTTCCTATGACCTCGCATCCTTTTATTCTTGCTGTTGGTCAATGCCATGTACCAGTCATTCTTAATCAGTGAAGAAATAACACTCATCTTCATTCTTTTTAACTAATTATGCTTTAGGAAATTGACCTTACCGTATCCATAATTATTTTGTGCTGCTTTATAATGTGAATAATGTGCAGAAATGTGCCAGATATGCTTCATAGCCACAATAGCTCAGAGGGCAACACGGTTTTTACCCCCCGCTTCCCTCCCCCCTCCTCGTATTTGTTGGATGACAATTGGATGACACCATTTGCATTTCCCTCGGAAACCCAAGGCATTTCTGCCAGCAATGAATTTTGTCTTTAATGACCTATTGTAATCTGTTTGAACCTAGAACAATATGCAGCTGTAAGCATAGGGATAGTCATTTTAGGTGTTTGATTATCTTTGTGAATTGAATATGTTAAAAATCCCAATTTATTGTCTCCGTGCAGTTGTTCTACATACATTTCTGCAGTTTGAGTGAGTTTTCCTTTAGATGTAGTTTACACATTTGAACGTATTTTGAGTCCAAATTGCACTTTGCATAGTTTGATATGCCAAGATATGAAGCCTGGAACATTACTATTCAGGCCTAACAGATCAATGTTAGGGGGAACCGCCTTGAGGGGAGGGGGAGGGGGGGGGGAGTGAGGGGGTGAGAGGAACAAAGGAGGAACTTTGTAACTTTGTGAGCATCCTTTACGTGGTAACTATTTGCATACCAAGGCCATGCAAGCAAAGAATTTCACTGTGACTTGTAAAGTATTCCATTCAATTAAATGGACAGATAATTGCAATAAACCTGAATGAGAGAAGCTGAGAAGCAGGAACGGAAGGAAGACTTGTGTTCCATTTAGCCATGCATTACAGGCAGGGGGAAATCACTTAACTGCCTCATCACAAAAATAGTTTCCGACTGAAAAATTGTAAGCTTTTTGCATTGTAGTTTATGTTGTAGATTTCATCAAGAGTATTGATTATTGTTTTTGTTTTAAAGAATCTGAGTTGCTTCTTAAATGATGTTGATGTGTTTTAATAGAGGAACTTGAAATTATATCCAAATTAACAATTGACGGTGGTCTATGTTGCTGTTGAGAAGAATGAATTGGAATATTGTGGTGATGGTTATTTTTAAATATAGTTAGTGGTATTTTTATTGGGCTTTATACTTTGGGGTATTTTGTTCAAAATCTATTGATACAAACTCTAACATTAGACCTTTTAATACTATATGTTATATCAGCAAGTTTAAAAATTAATGAAACTAGGCACTTTAGAAATCCTTTTGTTATAATTGAAGGTTTGAGACATTCTGTAGTGGAAAATTATTAAATTCCATTTACTTTTCACCTTGAAGTTTTGTTCAAATCCATTGTAAATCTCCTGGAGTATGAGGTTCAACAGAATGAGTGGGAGGCATTCAGATCTTAAGGAAAGGCTTTTTGACCACACAACAGGTTGCTGGGTGATCAGGTTATGTACAGATCTCTTTAGAAAGGGCACCTGCACGTTGCTGGAAATCCTATAAAAATTCAGACTAGCTGGTTAATGTTTATACTAACCAGTGTACCCAATATTTAACCATGAATGGCTAAAAAACTAACCGTATTTGGAAAGCATGACCCCAACAGTGTTGATAAGTGATAATTATTTTCAAGTTGGCTTTTCATATGTTTGCTTATTGAGAATTAATATTGCTCCCAATATTGCTGGCAGCAAGGGAATATATGAATAGGCCATGCAATTAGTATAGACAGCGGCCATTGTTGTTACTTATTATTGGAATCAATTTTACATTGTGTTCACTTCAAGCCTTGATATGCAGGAATTTCAGATTTTGCATTGTACCGCACCTTTGCTGTGTTTCAACATGGCTGCACACATTTGCTGCCTTGCCGTGCCCTTGCACATAACTTTATCAACCTTGTGCCAACTCGCTTGAATCGTAGGGTTTTTTTTTAGCAAGCCATTCAGTATTGCTGAAGGTGACTGGAAAATATTCAACAAAACCAGCTTTAGCTTTAACTGCAGGAATATATCCAAAGGTTTTTGCAGGAATGTACAGCAGAAAACAAACTGCTGGAGAGTCACAGTGAGTTTAGGCACTTAAAGCGGTAGGCAGGTTGAAACTCTGCCTCCATACTGTAATTGAACAAAACAATTGACTCTGATTCCAAGGAAGAGATATAAGGAAGTTAATTCAAAAGGTGGATCTTAGAGGAGACACGAGGTGTATGGGATACGTTCTAGAGCTTTCCTGGGTGACAGAAAGTATGTCTCTCAATGGGACGTGTGTGAGAGGTCTGGAAGAGATCACAAAGATGGAGATAAGTGAAGATAGGGAGGAATTTGAATAGATAGATGATCATTTTAAATTTGGGGCCCTGCTGAGCCAGTGTTATTTTTACTCATGTTCCACGATCTAGGTCTTGCTTGCCAGTCTAGCATTTATTGCCTGTCCCTAATTACCTTGAGAGAGTGAACCACTTTCATGAACTTTTCCAGGGAATGTACTCCCATAGAGCCGAGAGATGGATGTTCCAGGATTTAGCCCCGGAGACAATGAAGTAACACCATTGTATTTCCAGGTCAGGATGGTGTACGATGGAAGAGGAACCTGTCAGCGTTCATGTGCACCTACTGGTTTTGTCCTTGGTGGAACAACACAAGCGTTTGGGTGGTTCTATTGGACTAGCATAGGCTAGTAACTGCAGTGCATAAATATAGTACACCCTGCAACCCACACTGGTCTGTTTCAGAGGGAATGAATAGAGTGCCAGTCAAATTGACAGTTTTGTCCTGGTCACTGAGTTCCTTAAGTGTAGTTGGAACTGCGCTCATGTGATGTATTCCATCATGCGCGTAAACCTTGTAAAACTCTAGGGGGATCAGACAGTGACTCATTCACTTCCGGATGCCCAGTCTCGGACCTTTGATAGGTGCACTAGATCTAGTTTAGTTTCTGGTCAAGAAGAACCCCAGGATATCGATGGTGAAGACTCAGTGATGATAATACCATTGAATGTCAAAAATAGATTGTTTGACTCTTTAGCATTCTTGTGGGGTGAATGTAATTTGCTACTAATCAGTCTGTGCCTGAGTGTTGTCTTGGTATTACAGGCATAGACCACTTCATTTAGCTTTAGTTTTAGAGATGCAGTGTCGGATCAGACCCTTCGGCCCACTGAGTCCATGCCGACCAGCGATCATCCGTACATTAATTCTATCCTATGCACTAGGGACATTTTCCAGAAGCCAATTGACCTACAAACCTGCACGTCTTTGGAATGTGGGAGGAAACCGGAGCATCCAGTGGAACCCCACGAGGTCAAAGGAGAAAGTACAAACTCTGAACAGACAGACGCATAGTCCAGATCGAACCCGGGCCTCTGGAGCTTTAATGCAGCAACTCTACCGCTGCACAACTGTGCCACACCTAAGGAGTTTTAAATAGAAATTAACGTTTTTCTATCTCAGCAAAACACCCCCAACTAGATTTTTTAATAGATGAAGGTTAATGGTCAGCAAATGGTCAGAGCTTGGACATTGCCCTGAGGAACTCTTGTAATGAATCCTGTACTGGGACTCCATCAGTCGCAACTATCTTCCTTTGTGCAAGCTATAACCACACCCACTGGAATGTTTTACCCTCAATGTCCATCGACCATCGGAGCTCCTTTTTAGCGCACGGTTTCAAATGCTGTCTTCAAATTATTCATTCATTTGGTTCCAAGTTTGGAATTTAGCTCTTTTGTCCATGTTTTGGAACAAACCTCTAACATCTAGAGTCAAATAATCCTGGTGACTCCCTTAGTAGGCATCAGCAAGTTTGTTATTGATAAGTACTACTGATAGCACTCATGATTTGGGGGCAAACTGGGTGACACCTGGCTAGATAGCTTGTTTTCATGCTCTTTATGAACGGGATACCTTTCCATGTTATGGGTTGGAACTATTGGAAAAACCCATCTTGAGAAGTCTTTAGTTTCGGAGTGCGGATCTTCAGTGTTGCGGTCAGTTTCTTAGTACTGTCTAGAATGTATTGAATTGGCTGAAGACTGGAGAAAAAAAACAGTGAGGATTATCTACGCCGGACATCTGACTCCACATGATCACAAATGCTTCTGTGTATAGCACTCACCTGGGTCCCACCAGCTTTTCGAGGAGCCTGGTGCTGGTCCATTGAAACAGGATGGATCCCCAGGCTTGTCAGTAAGGTAGAGTGAGATGTATAGGCAAGAGGTAGCGCCCATTCAGCCTGCAGTATGTATGGCCATGAGGTTGCAGGCTGTAGTGGTGCACCTTCTGCTGTTTCTGTGGTCTGCAGAAACCAATTTTTCAGCTGACCGGTCTGTTTATAGTTTTTAGCACGAGTTGAAATTCCAAACGACATGTAGGAGGGTATTGCGAAGATGGGACTTTGTTTCCAAAAGATTGTGTTTTTGGTTACTTCTACCAGTGCTATTGTGGACGGGTGTATCACTCAGAAGTAAATTAGTGAGGATGAGGTCATGTGGCTTTATCTCTCGTAAATCACTTCCTTCCTGGTGCAGATGCAATCTGGCAGGTAGCCGGGCAGTGATGTTGCAACCCAGCCGCACAACGATGTGCTATGTAGTCCAGCGATCAATATCCTGCACCTATGCTTCATCCAGTGCTCCTTCCGAGTGTCGTTCAACTAATCCATCGGTTGATTGAGGAGGTACTCGGGTGGTCAGCTCACGCCCATTTTCATGGGATGCCTTGCGACTTTATAGGCTTGGTGTCAATGCCGGATCAATCCTTGTTCAATGAATTGCAAAAGGACTCACCTGGGCCAGCACAGGCTCCTAGAATATTACCACCTTTAGGCAAGAGAGGAGACCTTGTTCGCTAATTTGATTTCTATGAACCGCAGCAGCAGAATGTTTACCATCACAGCCTGCAAACTCGCACATCTCTCTCACTCTACCTTTACTCTCAAACCCAATACATTAATCCTAGTTCACTGATTTGCAAAAGGGCTTGCCTGGACTAGCACTAGGCTTCTTGAATATTACCATCTTCATAAAGTCAACGGAGCAATGTGGCACTCTGTTGACCAATCTATAATATTTGGTTGGCATTACAAATACATCTTTACTAATAAAGTGTACCATGATGTTTAATGATGTGACGACAAGAGTGAATAACTGATACTGTGGTAAATTTTGGCTCTATCATACATATTGCAATTCCACAAACTGCACGTCACATTTTCTGAAGAAGGGTCTTGACCAGAAACATCACCTATTCCTTCGCTCCCTGGACGCTGCCTCACCCGCTGAGTTTCTCCAGCATTTTTGTCTACCTTCGATTTTTCCAGCGTCTGCACTGTGTTAAACTGCACGTCACATTTTAATAATCAGTAAGGAATTAAATGTCCTTCGTTCATTCCCCATGACCAGACCAGACTACGTTTTATTCTTGCCTCCTTTTGAAAGTTGGTTTTGATCTTCTCACGGTGATCACATAAGCTTGTATTGAATGACATATGAGAATTTATCCCTACAGAAGTTGAGAGAATGCATAAAATTGGCACTTGCTGATGTCGTTGTCTGTAGACTATAAGGAAATCATTTGTGGGGATCTCGGAGCAATAAACTATTTATGCCCTCTTGGCAATCTCCACTGCAAGCAATACACGGTTCAATTGTCTGCAGAGTAAGTATTTCCAGTGACCACTTTGTCTTTGCATTGATGAAGATCAAGTTTTATATTTGATGTTCCTGGTAAGAACAATTATCACAATTTGAAGAAAAGGGTAATTTTAAGTCGAAATAACCGAAGCAGCAGTCACATTGTTCAGGATGTAACCAGTTTAATCAGGCTGAAAGGTTGCATGTTAACTGGAGGTGAACTCAATAGATCCCATTACAGTTCCAGCCTACCTCCATTCAATATTTTTTATCTGCTGGATGTGTTTTCCCAATGCAATTATTTGAAACTGGACAAGCTATCTTTAAATGTCTTGTTGACTTAATTACGTTATTAATGAGGTTAGAGGTTAATTAGTTCATCAGTGGATTCGAATGAGGATGATGTTTAGAATCTGAGATGATTAGTTGATTTGTGCTGGCCATTCAGAGGTTTTATCAGCTGCAGGAACACAGTGGCATTCTAAGTGGATTAATCTAATGTTCTTCTTAAGAATGCACCACGATAAGGTGCTGCAGTTATAGTTTAATTATCTTTAGAACATATTATGATGCAATTAAATGCACTGGCATTTGAAGATAGTGAAGATTAAATATGGGCATTTCATTTTATACATAATGTTTCATAAGACTCAAACTAAAATGCACAGTTGTGTAATTGCGAGCGCATTCTTGGTTTGCATCACATGGTTTACCTCAGGATATTAATTTTGATAGTGAAAAGGATCATACCAAATGCTGATATTGTGGGGACACTGTGGAAAAATAAAAATAAAAGAACTGTTTTGTTCTTTTTTTAAAAAAAACCCGTTAACTCTGGAAATCTATATGAAGTCTTGCTCTAACTTTTTGCTTTGCAACCTGGTGAAATCTTTTCAAATATGCTTTTGTATTTCACTTCTTAAATCTTGAATCATTGACTCCTGATACTTGCTGTGGGTCAGTGTGAGCATGAAGTGCCCGTGTCATGGACTGATGTAAAATGTTGGTTGACTTCCACTGTCTGGTACTGATTTGTCAAGAGGGTCAGTCCTACAAGGATTCAGAGAAGATAGAACATTATTCGACCATGTCCTGCTCATAAAATTGGTGAATTAAAACTTTGACAAAATACTGATTTGTTTGTGTCGTTTTACTATTCAAAAAACAAATTTTAAACATTTAAATTATTTTTTTTTTTAAATGAAACTTTTAAAAATTGAATAACAGTAAAAAGAGTCCTTTGAACTTGATTCTTTTGCTGAGGAGTGAAATTAAAACACATTAATTCAGGATTAATTTTGATGCAGCACAATTAATACTGTTTTCAAAACTCTAATGTTGTCATATCAAAGAAAGCTTTGCAGTTGTTAGATCAGAGCATTTTATCTGCTTCCTTTGTGTAAAAGAATCCAGGGAAGGCAAAAATACAGACTTTGAACTGGTTATTATAAAAACAATGGAGGAACAGTTATGTTTTGTCAATGCTTTAATGCTATTTCCTGTAGTAAATGTTGTTTTCTCTGTCACATGAGGCAAGTGCATAGAGTAGTCATAGCTGTATTTATTTGAAGTAGCCATTGCTTGTGAAGATCTTTCAGTCCAAAATTAAGAAGTTGTATTCTACTTGTATTTGTTTGCACATAGTTAAAATACACCCAAAAGTCTTTCTCGGTTGGGTCTGCATTTTTAACTGACTGTTCTGCCATTTTTATTAAGTGTGGGTCAAGGACCAATAGAAACCAGCAATGAAGGCTACAATTTCCTTATCCATTTTGCCTCTGAGAGCAAAAGTAGCAAAAATAAAATGATGTGATTTTCTTTACAAATGTTCATGACTTTGGGCATTCAACAATAGAAAGGATAAAGGAAGCAACATGAGGTGGAGAAAAAACCTGCCAGCATGTTACCAGAATTATGTTATAAAGGAAGCCTTGAGAAGTCAAGGTTATATTGTTCTGGAGCTCAGAAGGCTGAAGGACTTGTACAGGACTAATATGATTGTTCCATTCTAAAATGATTTCATAGATACTGCCAAACAAATAAAAATTATATTAAAGGCTTGTAAAAAGTGAGTCAAGGGCAATTCGTGCAGAATTGAAAGGGAATGGGTGAAATTTGTAGTAGTTTTTATTTGTGCCCTTCAGTTAACTTTAACCACAGCACGGAGAAGAGGAGGTTTCATCCCAAAACATGATTCATGTTGTCCGTACAGAATGAGAATGGTGCCCGGGATGTATAATTCACGCGTGTGCTGTTCAGCACTTGATGCTCTTTGAACCTTATCAGCAGGAAAAGCAACAGCAAAATATCTCCTTTACACTGCTGTTTGCTCGGTTACAGACTGTTCAGGTGCAGAGGTTAGTGTTTCTAAAAACTCAATAGCTCAATGTTTATTAAGTTGGTGAAGGAGAGGTATTTGTTTTAACATCAGGTTGGGGACTAAAAGGATAGTGTGCTGTTACTTGCTGTGGCCTGGTTGGATTGTTAAAGTGGCTGAATATGTTGATGCACTGCAGATTTTTATAGGAGACTGGACATAAAAGTCGCACGGAGAGACCTGACATTGGGATTGCTTCCGATGAAGTGGGAAAATCAATAGGGAATAGGTATAGGAGCCTGAAAACTAATGTCAGGAAGTAAAGGTTCAGGAGCAGCTTCTTCCCTGCAACTATCTGGCTATTAAACACTACAACCTCCAAATAGGCTCTGAATTGTATACACTTGAGGGACATTAGTTTTTTTATTTTCCATTATTATTATCTTTTTATTTGTCTGTTGTTTTTATTTATTCATACTGAATTTTTCCGTGTCTTTTATGGGTTTTACAGAGTAATAGGTTTACTTATCTGTTGTGCTGCTGCAAGTAAGAATTTTGTTGTTCCACTCAGGACATACGAAAATAAAACACTCTTGATCCTTGAAAATTTATGATGATTTTAAATACTATGGAGTAATCTGTTAGAGAAAATATTTCCAACTTCTTTGCATGTCAGTAATAAGGGGGCCGTCAATTAAAAATGAAAAGTCATTTAGAAAGTTCTTCACAGACTTTTGCAATGTGGAATGTTTTGCCACAGAGCATTTGGAAAAGGGACCATAGCATATTGTTAGGATAATTTCTAATGAAACAAAATATTTTGTGCTATGGAGAAAGAGTGGGGCATTAGATTTCATTTTGGAATGCACTGGCGTGGTGCACTAAATAGAATCTGTTTCTTCCTCCTAAGCTAATTGTGCAAGACAGAAGAGCTAGAATTTCCTTTTAAAATTACCCACCTGACATGTGAAATGAATTAAATTTTTGACAGCACCTCCCAAATCCATTATTTTTTCGGAGTCTAAATACAATGACAATTTGGGAAATGTTTTTATTTCCAAGCAGCAGACCATTTGAACTGGAAATATTCCTTTACTTCATTGCTGTTGAACCAATGTCCTCGAACTCCAAACCTGCAGGAAGTACATGACTGTGGATGGGTTTAAAAAGAAGGCTCCCATCACTTTGGGCAAGACATTAAATGATTGCTTCATTAACAATGCCCATGCCCAGAATTTTCTTTTCAAAAGAAAACGTGTTCCTTTCAGTGGTTCTCCCACAGTTTGAATGCTTTTTTTTTACATGCAGATGAACAAAACTAGGCATATGTCGTCTGTACAGTGTCTCAGAGCCTAAGAGTATATAATTAGAAAAATGCACTGTTAGATTGATACATTTGTTTACATTTTATTTTGATCTGCCTAGTTATATTTATAAGTAAAAATTACTTTTAGTTGGCATGTTTAATGTTCATAGCGTGCTTCAGAGCAAATTTAATTACTTTGAGCATGTAGTTGCTATGAAGCGGCAGAGGACTGATTGTATTTAGCGGTTTTCTACCGATTTTGAACAGCGCATAACTGAGTTTAAATTCCATGTCTCCTATGGCCACAGGGGTAGAAGCATGTGTCCTTTTGTTTTGTCTGCATGTTGTGTGCTCTGTTAGTGCTGCATTGTTAGTACCTGCTGGAATGTGCTGTCATCAGCAACTTCAAGATATAATGCCTCCTTGTGGCTTCCTTCAGGCAGAATATTATGGAGGTGAGTTGTTCTTAGCAAGCTTCCATATCAGTGGGTATCATATTGTAACAGTAAGAGTTCTTCATTAAGTTTGGAGCATATTGGAAGATGGGCATCTTAACTGGCATTGCATTCAACCATCTTCACTATAACTGTAAGCATCTTAATACATTTTTACATTAAGCTACCATGAAGCATGAAGTTTTGAAATATAAAATTCCCAGAAAATATATCAGAATGGAAAAGAAATAGGCCATTAAAGCTCATCCAAAGTTTGTACTTGCAAGATGAGTTGAGTGCAGAGTAACAATTCTCCATTATATGGAGGAGCTGAGATGAAACTATTGAAGCTATTAAGGGGTTTGAAGGTAAGTGAATGAAAGACAGAACGGAAAAGGATGAAATGCTGTGATAGCGTTGGATAAACACGAGGAATGTAAATAACAATGTGGATTTGTGCCAGACAGCCTACCTTTGTGTACATTTTATTAATATTTTGTGCAGAGATGAATATAAGCCTAATGATGCCAAGTTTGTGTGCGTGTGTGTTGTCATTTGTTTGGCATTGAACAATGCATTAATCCAAAATACCCACCACCTTTGTCAATACATTGAGTTTACCTTTGCCATGCCATTGGCACCTTACATTATTACCCCTTAAACTCCTTTGTTTTCTACTACATCGAAGCTTAAAATCCATCCATTTCAGCTCTTGTCCTATCTAGCTCTCTAAGGCTCATCATTTCAATAAACCACTCATAATTATCGTTTCAATAATCCACTCATTTTAGGTATGTTTTGCTCTGATAACTGTTAACTGATTTGTAAAACTGTTCCTATTCACTTTGGTTTGGAATATTGTCAAGGGTCATGTACTTATATTTATAACAAGGTGTCATTTTTTTTAACAGCTATTTTGCACTAAAGAGTCCATTTGCTTTCAGGCAAACAAAAGTTCCATCAGTGTTGCTGAGAATATTACATAAGTTATATTAGTGAAGACTATACTTTTTCTTTAAAAAGACAGCGACTTTATTTTTCTAAATAAAGTAATTAAGCAAAGTATGGCTTCAATATTTACTTAGAAAGCTCTAGAATTCCTCTTCGGGCATGAAAGCAAAAGAGAGACTGAACACTAAATGCTCAGTACTTAGTGGCAGACGGTCGGGTTGACAGCTATTAGTTGGTTAACAGTCTGAGTTTTTCCTCTGTCTGGCTGGAGAAGATCCAAGAATATACTCAAAGTCTCCTTGGGGGAAAAGAAAAAGAAAATCACTATTCCCGCTGAATCTTTCGAGTTACGGGCCCACGACCAATCAAAGTTGAGAAGGAATATTTGGGATTCGTCTTAAAGTCACATCCATGCATTGGGACCAATCGGAGGTCCTGTGTAAGTGGCAGAAGGAGTGCGCCACCTCAAACCACCCATCTACCTGTCCTGACTACCTGTCCTGTTAGGCACCTCTGGCCCAAAGTGTAGAAAAAGTCTGCATTTCTCATATTGTGTGCTTGGGGTGATTCAAAGTGGAAGAAGATATGCTTAAGGAGAGGTAGTGGCTGGGTTTTGTTTTTAACCACCGAGTTTAAGCACACAAATGACAAATTTTAGGACCCATCCTTGTTTACCGACAAGCGGGTTTATCCAAGTTGTTATAATGCACCGAAAATGGCAAATAGACAACACCTGTGACATTGTTTCATCTCACTGTCAAAGATGATCACAGACTTTAGTACAAAAAGTACAAATCACCATCTTTGCTACTTAAGGGGCTGTCCCACTTGGCCGACCTAATTGGCGTGTTTAGAAGAGTTTGAAAAATTGACATGTTGGAGACCTCATTTGACTATGTCGAAGACCTCCTTCGACTATGTTGAAGACCAGCTTCGACTAGCTACGACTAACTTCGGGAAAATAGGACACCGAATAGTGGAGAGTGAAGACGACCTCCTTCGACCTCCCATCGACTGTGATGAAGACTATCTTCGACTACCTTTGACTACCCTCGATTACCTACGGCTGACATGCCGACCTACTACGACTAAACCTACGAGTAAAAAAAGTATCGATTTTTCCCATGGCAACCTTTTTTTACTCGCGGGCATTTTTTAACGTATTGAAAAAAACGCCACGACCTAGCTGAGGCCTCGAGTACACAGAGACCACTCTCGAGCATGAAGGAGAGTTACAAAGACCTCCTACAACCTCGTGTCGACCATGCTGCGAGTATGAGTTGAGGGCAAACCCGCCAGAACTCATGGATTAGGTCGCCCAAATGGGACAGGCCCTTTACGGTGGCGCAGCGGTAGAGTTGCTGCCTTACAGCGCTTGCAGTGCCGGAGACCCAGGTTCAACCCCGACTACGGGTGCTGCCATTTATGGAGCTTCTATGTCTTTTTTCCTTCTGATCGCGTCGATTTTCTCCAAGATCTTTGGTTGCCTCCCACACTTCAAAGACGTACAGGTATGTAGGTAAATAGGCTTGGTGTATGTATAAATTGTCCCTTGTGTGTGTGTAGGATGGTGTTAATGTGCGGGGATCACTGGTCGGTGCGGACTCGGTGGGTTTCCGCTTTGTATCTAAACTAAACAAAACCATCTCTGTCTAATAGGCAGAGATTCTAAGAATTTGTCCTCCACGAAGATTGAGTGACAACTGATTTATCTCAATGATAAATATAATAACTGCATCATACACTCATGGAAAAATATTTGCTGTAAATTTGATCCCTGAAAAGCATCACAGGTCACAGCATCCAATGGTTACCTGATGGATCACTTGACCACAGCAGGGAGGGAGGGAGTATATTTGGCATCTGCGCTGGATTTGCAATGGAAGAAAGAGATACTATCCTTACTTGCTGCAGCTTTACAGGCATGTTAGACATAATAAAAGCAACAAATAAATCTACAATTAATTATCAGTCATTCTAAGTGAACTAAACCATGTTAATACAAAACAAAGGTATGGAGAGCAACCATAGTCATGCAGATTGATGGTTTGATGCTGCGGTTGGGATGTGTAGGGTGGTTCAAGAACTTGATGGTTAATGGGAGGAAGCCCATGTTGAACCTGAATCTAATGGTCCACATGGCCCTCTACCACCTTCCCGATGGTAGCAGCAAGAAGAGGGCAATGTCTGAGTGATTGCGGGTCTATGATGATATTAGCTGCCTTCTTGAGGCAGCACTTCCTATAGATCCTTTCGATGTTGAGGATGTCAGTAGACTTTTGTGATGCATTGGGTGATGTCCACACCTTCTGCAGCTACCTTCCTTCTTGAGTGCTTGAATTACCAAACCATGCATCCAGTCAGTATTGTCTTGCAGAGTTTCAAGAGAGGAGATTCGGTGATATGCCAAATCTCCCCTAACCCCTGAGAAAGTAGAGGGATTATAGGGTTATCTTTGTGATTGCAACAATATACTAAGCCCAGGACAAGTCATCAGAGATGTGTCGGCCAGGAACCTGAAGCTATTGACTCTCTCCAGACCATCTCACCGATGAATTCAGATGCATCGACCCTCTGCTTTCCTTCCTGAAGTCTACACTCAGCATCTTGGTCTTGCTAACATTGAGAAATAGATTGTTGTTCTGGCGCTGGCCAATCCTATTGTCCATCTCCCCCCTGTACTTGTTTACACTGTTATTCGTCCAATAGCGGCAAATTTATTGTCGCCGATTTGCACCCACTGTCGTTCTGTCGTGGCAGTAGGTGAATTGAAAAGGATCCAGATCATCGCTGAGGCAGCAGTTGATTTACAACATAACAAATCTCTTGAATCCCATCATCACAATGTGTCGCCCATTGGTGGTCATCGAGGCATGTTGCCTGGGTACTGGTATTATTGACATTCATTTAAAGCAAGTGGGGACCTTGGGAAATAGCAGTGAGTGGTTGGAAGTGTCAGCAAAAACTGCAGCCAGTTGGTTAACACAGGTCTTGAGAACACAGCCAGGTTTACCATCAAGGCTGGATGCTTTTAACTCCTTTAAAATCAGTGAGAAAGACACATTTTACAGTGTATTGTAACTTGAGCAGATTTGGCTCTTGGGGATTACTGTGGGTCTGCAACCATGTGACACAAAGCTTTATGTGAGTTCTCTTAATTAAGTTATAAGGATGAAGGGATTTGGAAGAGTTCAAATGTCTTCAGTGAGGAACACCGCAAAGTTTCACTGATGGAGCTGTTTAGCAAGAGTGCTCTGAATGAGAGTGTCAAAACCACACCAGCAGAATGTTTGAACTGATGGAAGGATTACACAAGCAGCGACAAGCCTGCGGTTTGCAAAGATCGTGACGTGAACCGAAAACAAAAACTGTGGGAGCTGCAGTGTGTATTAGCTCATGCCCCTTTTAAGCTGTCAGCCTGGAGTCCTTCTCCACAGTCAGTGCCAGCCTTGTCACACAGGACGCCATCCCTGCAGGAACCAGCTCGCGATGACAATGCACAGTTAGAAATTCTGAAACAACTTAGAAGTAAAGGCCGTGGACAGCTGCCGCAAGGTCTCAGATCAAGTTTCATTTCAGGCGACGTGGTCTGGGAAGCAAGAAAGGCGACGTGGTGCCTTTATTCAGCGGCCCAGTGCAATCACTGGCTATTTTTAAGCTCTGATGGTAAGCCTATGGAAATGAATCACAACAAAAAAAAAAAAAGATGTGGCTGGAGGAAGCAAATGGAGGAACGCATAGGGTTTGCCATCTAAATATCAGAATTGGGATCCTGCAGCTTTCTGCATGATTCCTCGTGGATGCAGCGCAGTTAGAGCAATAGTTCACCAGCTCCATTGTGAATTTCTCACCTCACCAGGAAAATTGGAAAACTAAATTGGTGTTTTGGAATTTCAAAAAGATAATGCGTAATTCTTGACGTTTCCGCTATAAAGTTCTCCAGAGCAGACTTTCCCTGACTTTTCGTTGCGCATCCGCACATAACTACCCGCACACCACTCTGGGCTGCATTGCTCATCAAGTTTTTGATATTCTTATCTATTAAACACCAGTTTTCTTTGATTGTTTTAAACGTTTGGAAGGTATTACACTCTAATGCACTTATTTCTCTTTTTTTTTTCTATTTGTGTGTGCTCTCACTCTCTCCCCCTCACTTGTCCCCTCTTTATTTCTCATGCCACAATATCTCTTACTCTGGACATTGTGAAGTTCATGGTTCATGAATAAAACTTTACAATGCCCACGGCCAAATGGTGTTAATTCTCCTTTTATCCTGGCACATAATTGTAAGCACTGGAATGGACAGTTAAGTGAGTAATATTGTGTAACTGGTACCTTGCGCTCATCATTTCCGAAGAGTTCACCAGCGACTATACTGGAAGTTGGACAATTTATACTGGACAATTTTTACATTTATACCAAGCCAATTAACCTACAAACCTGTACGTCTTTGGAGTGTGGGAGGAAACCAAAGATCTCGGAGAAAACCCACGCAGGTCACGTGGAGAACGTACAAATTCCGTACTGACTGCGCCCGTAATCGGGATCGAACCCGGGTCTCTGGTGCTGCATTTTTGCTGTAAGGCAGCAACTCTACCGCTGCGCCACCGTGACTGCCCAGGTAACCCAGGATGTTTAATTAACTTGGTGTGCGTCTTGCTGAGTGCTACTGATTGTATTCAAAGAGGAACGATAAAGCTGGGGAATTTATTCTTTGTTTGGTCTCATGTTGTGGTCCTGTTATAAGTTGCGTTTTTGGGAAATGCTGAACTCCAACAAACAGTTCTATCTATTTCCTTGCGTCAAATTTTGGGTCTGTCTGGGCTGCTCATTTCCTATTTGAGGCGGCAAGGACCACCAGATGGTGTGTCAAGCAACTCGGTGAAGCCACTTATTGTCCAGGCTTTCTTTGATTTGTTTTGGCAGCGTAACTTGTTTTGTGACCATCAGTGCACAGCATGGTGTATCTGTCTTGTATAGAAACATAGAAAATAGGTGCAGGAGGAGGCCATTTGGCCCTTCAAGCCTGCACTGCCATTCATTGTGATCATGGCTGATCAGCCAAATCAGTAACCCGTGCCTGCCTTCTCCCCTTATCCCTTGATTCCGCTAGCCCTTAGAGCTCTATCTAGCTCTCTTTTAAATTCTGTGGCAGAGAATTCCACAAATTCGCAACTCTCTGGGTGAAAAAGTTTTTTCTCATCAGTTTTAAATGGCCTCCTCATTTAATACAAGCCCAGTCTTTCCAATCTTTCCCCGTATGACAGTCCCACCATCCCGGTGATTAACCTCGTGAACCTACGCTGCACTGCCTCAATCTTATCGGCGAAATTTACTCATGAGTCCAAATCCACGTAGAACAGTTTTGTAAATTAGTGAAAGGTTCGAGTAAATGATAAATTGCAGAATGGTTTAATTGTTCTTTGAGATGTCTAAATCTAGCTATCTTTAAAATTGTTCATTGGGAAAGAAGGAACCAACTGTCTGAAGGCGAGGGAATACATTTTTATATAATTCTTTCTATATCTCTCATCTTGTGCTCCTGTGTTAACAGTTGGGGTAAGCATTGCAATCAGAATGTAGGAATAGCAAATAAAGCTGTGGATCTGTGCACCATCGATCAGTCTTTTTTGTTCAATTTAGTACTTGAGATATGCAAGTGTATCGTTGGTTGTTTTTGGAGACGATTTACATCTGGGATTGATAATTAATGGACTCTGCATTGTATAACCTGCAGTAAACTGGTGTTTCTTACAAGGCCATGCAAAAGTTTATAAATAACGCAATTAACTTAGATTTATAAATGAACCATCATGATAACCCATCATCAGGGAAGTTTAATCTCTTGTAGTCCTGTACATTTGAGAACTCTAGCATTTCAAACTGAAGTTCAGATTTTGCAACAAGACCTTAAAGTTCATATTCATTCTCCTAAACTGGAGAGAATGGACATTGAAACACACAAATCGAGTGGAAAACATTTTGTATTGTTGTTACTTAATCCAGGTTTTAACTGTATCAGTGAATTCAAATAGTTCTCTGCAATCTCAATGCAGGTGCCCTTTGCCCCATTTTTGTTTAATTCTACATATGCGCCCGCAATTGCTGCACTCTGCACTCTGTTGATCACTCCTCACTGAAGAAACTAACCTGTACAAATTGAATTACTCATCAAATATTATTTTCCTGCAAAATTGTTTGGCTTATGGAACAATCAGAAGTTAATAAACTAACAATGAGCTGTCAACTACGATCATCATTGATGTAGATCATTTTATATTTATCTTGGGTGCCTAGTTCCCTATATTTACCTCCCACAAAAGGCTTTTCCCTTTTATGTTTGCAGCTGAAGACAAACAAGATTAGACTTTAAACTCAGGTGCCTGAAGGAAGCTCACCTATAGTTGGATGATATAGCTGCTGAACTGCCCACTGCCTTTCTCCTTTATTCTTTAAATCATCACCATAAATTCTTATTTCAGAAGAGGAGAGCTGTCTGCTCCTTTAGTCAATGCTGGCTCTCAAACCAATCCCATCCATTACTCCCCCCCACCCCCTCCCCCCACCCCCATTTTAGCTGCCATCAATTCTCTTTCTCATGCTTACTGACTCTCCCCTATTCTCCTATTCTCTATCTTCGCTGGAAGAATTCATAGTAGCCAATCAATCTTTGTTCATGGGAGGAAACTGGAGCATGTGGGGGAAACCCACATGGTTATAGACAGTACATGCAGCCTCTGCATAGGCTGACCCAGAGTCAGTGTAGTGGCCGTTTGGCTTAACTTAGAATGGTATAAATTATGGCATTTGCCTTTAAAGTTTGTCTGCCTGTAATTATATTGGTGGGATTTATTATGTAATCGTAGGCGTGTTTGCTGCTGGGATTCTTGCGCAGAAGCTGGTAGTTTTTCAGTTTAGTGCGGAAGAAGCATGAAGGGATGGCATAGCTTTCGTCCATGTTTGGAGCTTTCTAACATGTCAGAGCCACGTGCTGGAGTTTGACTACGAGTAAGATTAAAATGCACTTAACAAGAAGAAGTTTGGATGAATATCTTGCTGTTTTACTTCGACAATAAAGAAACTATTAATCAAGAGACTGTGTTTTGAAGATTTATTTCGACGTCTTTGAATGTCTCGTGGAGAGCTCCCATGCGTAAACGACGCTATCTCCTTAACCCCGTGTCTTCTCATAGTGGCTAAAGGGAGAAATTCCATGAACGATATAATAATCTGCCACTATAGTCAGGATTGAACGCAGGTCGCGGAATTGTGGAGCAGCAATGCTACTCGCGGTGGCCCAGTACCACTCCACTCTTTACTTTAGACACTTCAGCATGGAAACAGCACTACAGCCCACCGGGTCCACGCTGATGAGTGACACTATCACTATCACTATCGTACAAAGGACAATTTACAATTTTTACAATTGACGTACAAACCTGCTCATCTTTGGAGTGTGGGAGGAAACCGAAGCACCCAGAGCAAACCCACATGGTCATGGGGAGAATGTACAAACTCCATACTGGCATAGAAACATAGAAATTAGGTGCAGGAGCAGGCCATTCGGCCCTTCGAGCCTGCACCACCATTCAATATGATCATGGCTGATCATCCAACTAAGTATCCTGTAGCTGCCTTCTCTCCATACCCCCTGATCCCTTTAGCCACAAGGGCCACATCCAACTCCCTCTTAAATATGGCCAACAAACTGGCCTCAACTACCTTCTGTGGCAGAGAATTCCACAGATTCACCACTCTCTGTGTGAAAAACGATCTTCTCATCTCGGCCCTAAAAGACTTCCCCCTTATCCTTAAACTGTGACCCCTTGTCCTGGACTTCCCCAACATCGGGAACAATCTTCCTGCATCTAGCCTGTCCAACCCCTTAAGAATTTTGTAAGTCTCTATGAGATCACCCCTCAATCTTCTAAATTCCAGCGAGTACAAGCCAAGTCTATCCAGTCTTTCTTCATATGGAAGTCGTGCCATCCCAGGAATCAGTCTGGGATGCTGACAGCACCCATAGTCAGGATCGAACGTGGGTCTCTGCTGCTGTAAGGCAGCAACTCTACTGCTGCACCACTGCACTACTCTCCTTTATCCTTCACTCTTATTTTTTTGCCTTTCTGCCTTTTTTCTTTTCATTCAGCCAAAACTGTTTGCAAAAACCTGTTACATGCACATGACCACGGGGGGAAAGACAAAAATGCAAGATTGGTGTTAAGGTTGGACGATTCTGCAATCTGTAACAGAAACGTTAGTAGAAAGTAGAACTAAGCCCATGACAAAATTCAATCCTGATGAGGGCAAATATGCAGCCTTCTTCAGATTCAAACTGTCTTCACTGATTGTATGCACAATTGTCACAATCAGTATGTTTTGCTCCCTGTGCTGCCTCTCTCCTTGCAGATCCCTCTTCCTAGTGGGGTGAACTCCTGCTATCTAATCCTTTATTCTTCTTGTGTTAACATAAGTATGCATTTTAATTTTGAACAGTGGGCGACGTCATAACAGCCCTACTCCTCTGCGTAATCAGCAAGATTGTCAGCGGGTGATGAAGAGTAGAAAGGTTTCTCCCTCCGTCTCAGCAGGCTGCTCCAGCTACTCGAGCTTCAGAGTGGCTTTGCTTTTATTTTCAGGGCTTGGGTTTGAAAAAGAAAGGTAATTTAATTTCCAAGTTGTGTTACTGCAACACTCTGCTTCATATTTGACCATACCTCAAACTTGTGCTTGGAAGCTTAAACTTATTCATAGAATTGGCTATAAAAGACCAAGAGAAATCAGTTTATGGATTTGCCACCTACTTGCAGGTTCTTCTCCGATACAACCCAACTTCAAAATGTAGCATAATGTTCCTTTGTGCATCACAGTAGAAACAGCTTTAACAACACAGACATGATTCTCTTGCTGCAAAGACTGCAAACGTTTTTTTTTAAAGTGGTTTTCTGTCCTCACAAAACGATTAATAATAGGTAATAAATGTTGCATTGCTGGTACCACCCACATCCTGTGTGTATATTTTAATTTTAGCTGGAGCCTAGCGAATTTTATTGTATGACTTTTTTTTCTCGCTCTAAACCACATCCTGCTACTCGAATTACTTTCATTCTTAATATTTGACTTTTTTTAAATGATAGTTTAATGGAATATGATTTGTTCTGTGTGCTTAAATATAATACAGCAGGAACATGTTCTCAGAGCCTGTGCTTTCTCAGGAAAAATTTTGCCCAAAGAAGATAGATAGAGATCCGGTGTGGAAACAGGCCCTTCAGCCCACCACATCCGTGCCAACCATCGATCACCCATACGGTAGTTCTATGTTCTCCCATTTTTTGCATCCTACACACTAGGGGCAATTTACTGAAGCCTATTAACCTACAAACCTGTATGTCTTTGGAAAGATCTTGTGGATAAGAATTGATCTTAAGAATCTATGACATTTCTGCCTCATCGAAGTGAGGGTTTTCTGGCCTGAGAAACTTTGCATGTTATGGCTCAATGTCAGATACCTTCTGATCAAACGTGGCCCGCTATGATGGATAGAAGTTGTATTTAATTACCACATCCATGCTGCTCCAAAGTACATTGCACCTGGTGAATTATTTTTGCCTTGCTGTCCGCAGTTGCTAAATAGGTAAACATGGCAGTCAGATTAGGCACAGTAAGAATTCACAAACTACAAATAGTTTTTATGATAACCTTTGCTTGACTGTTCCTTGAACTCTGTCCTTTGAAAGAATCCCCGATATTTTATTTTAAATCATTCACAGGAACATGCAGATGTGACTCAATGTTTCATACAAAAGGCAGCATGTTTGATAAATGCAGCAGTCACTCACTATTATCTTAAATCGTGAGTTTTGAGTCGGGTTAAAGTTCACTGCACTGAGCTAATGTTGATTTTTAATTCTATTTAGCGAATGGAAATTTTACTGCACGACTGAAAACGTCACTGTTTTCAACTGCAACCTCTTCATTGATTTAACTATGGTTGCTAAAGTGGACTGATTAAGGACATGCAGCATGTTGCTGAATGCACTATCGGACTTCTACAGGTGTATTGTAGAGAGCATACAGACTGGCTGCGTCCCGGCTTTGTTCGGTTCCTCAAACGCCTAGGAACAAAGGAGGCTGCAGAAAGTGATGGATGTTGCCCGGTCCTTCATGGATAATGATCTCCCCATCATTGAATGGATCGACAGGAAATGCTGCCTCATGACGTCAGCTATTATCATCAAAGACCCACATCCCTGGCCACGCTTTCATCCTTCACCCACCATGGGGAAGAAGGTCTGAGAACCATGACAAGTTTCAGGTTCTCCATCCTCTTCCCACAACCATCAGCCTCATGAACCACACTGCACAATCCTAATTACGATCCTACCTCAGCAATGATCTGGTATGGACAATTTTTGCTGCACTGTGTACTCCAGTTTTTACTTTTTTTTGACTGGTTACCTAGTAGTATTGATTATTGTACTATTGATTATTGTGTACCTATTGTGTTGCATTAATGGGGCTGGAAAGCTGCAGCAAGTAAGAATGTCATTCTTTTATTCTTGGTGCATATGGCAATTAAACACACTTGATTCTTGAAATGTGGACGGTTTTATATTCATGTAATAGGCACATGTCACCCAGTGGATGAAAATTGACACAAAGCTGGTGTAAAAGGTTTCTGGTAGACTGCAGAAAATGATTTTTTTTCTCTCTGCCTGCATTGGCTGGATTTAAGCCCAGATTTCAGAAGGGAAACACAAGTTTCAACAATTCACTGCAGAGATGGTTCTAGACATGCCGGTTTTTTTCTATTTTCTTGGGTAGTTTGTTATTCTTGGGTTCTTTACAAGCTTTCTTTGAGATTGGTTTCGCCTCGTTGCTTATCTCTATTCAGCAGATGTAGATGAGTATTTGTCTGGTCAGTTTTTTTTTTTTTGCACATAGTACAATCCTAGTACCACAGCTGTGCATTCTAATGTCCCTATTCCTGACCAGAATGAAGAAAATTTGGTAAATCCCTTAAACATGGATGTGATTTATTCTCCATCAATTGTGTTTTGTTAAAGGAATCATCCTGCTTTATTGGGGATGTTAATGTCGTTTCAATCATGATTTCAAGGGGGTGCTTGATTTGGTGGATTGTTTAGATAAGCTGTTTAATGTGTCTGATCATTAGTCTTGCTCCACCTCCAGCTCATTGATTGAGTCAGTGGCATTAGTTGACATTGAATGTTTTCACAGAGAGTAAATGCAAGAGTATAGAGCAGTCATACAGTGGTGTGTGGAGGCTGCTAAATTTGAGATTCTAGAGGGAATAGCTCGCAAAGACAGTGGCCTGTTTCCTTGCCTTGGAAGGGAGCACACCACTAAATCTGACGAACTGTGCATGGGGTGGGCTACAGAAGAAAAAATATGTTAAAAGCTTTGAATCTCGTGCACTGGATCATGATTTTATTTTTAATTTTCAGAGGGGGAAATGCTAATTGTTACCTTCGCCGTGACTCGGATGAAATTATAGTGTTAAAATTCCTTGGCCCATTTATTTTCTCATCTAATACTTCCCTTCACCTTAATGCATCCCTTAGCCTGTGCATTTTTACTGAGCAGTGAAAGAATTGGATTCTAATGAAACATAATGAGGTCCATGTTTTTTTTTACACACAGCTAGAAGCAATGTTCTAATTTACTCCAAGTCACAAAAGCAGAATTTTTATCAGGGAAAGCCACAGAGTGGATCTTTGTGAAGGATGATGTCTAATTTGAATTGATAATGCTGCAGAGCAGCTTGCGTGCACACATTGAGTTGGCTTTGTTTGCCTTTCAGATAGGTAGTGATTTTTAGCTCCACACTTCAGAAGTTTATCAGAATTTGGGGAAAAAAAGCCGTTTGAATAAAGTCAACCTGTGCCAACAAAAGCTGAAGGTGCAGTCCTTGCAGATTACGCATAGTTCATTAGTAATGTTTAATGTGGGATATGTCTAATGAACCTTTTCGTATTTTATATAGTGAGGGATCTTGGTGCTCGGGAGATGGAATTCTTCCAGTTCCAAAGCCCAGTTAAAGTGCAAATCTGGCACACTGCTGCCTCTACTCACCTGATTACTTGCTTTACACACAAACCACAGACTGAAACTGATAATACAGCAAATCACAATCTGTAACTTTTATAAACTGATGGCTGGCTTGTGTTGGGGGTCTGACTATGTCTAATGGGTATTTACATAAAAACATAGAAAATAGAGGCCATTTGGCCCTTCAAGCCTGCGCCACCATTTATTGTGATCATGGCTGATCATCCACAATCAGTAACCCATGCCTGCCTTATCCCCATATCCCTTGATTCCGCTAGGCCCTAGAGCTCTATCTAACTCTCTTTTAAATTCTTCCAGTGAATTGGCCTCTGTGGCAGAGAATTGCACATATTCACAACTCTCTGGGTGAAAAGGTTGAGAACTCAAAAACTGGGGCATTGGTTTAAGGAGAGAGGGGAACAATTTAATAAGAACCGGAGGAACAAAGTGTTCACACAGTGGTTGGTATGCAGTGATGGGTGAAGCTGCCAGAGGGAATGGTTGAGGCAGGTACAACATAACAATCGATAGGCATTTGAACAGATAGAGGGATAGGAAAGGTTCAGAGGGATATTTGGTCAAACGCAGGCAAATTGTGCTTGGGTTAGAAGACCATTTTGGTCGATATGGAGAAGGTGGACCACAGGGCCTGTTTCTGTGCTCTGACAATGCTAACCCTAGTTCCATTATTTCTAAGTCTTCCTTGCCTCTTCTGGTGGTATGGAAAAAAAGTATCAATTTAATGAAGGGTTGGATATTAATCTGACTTTCTTAGTTTGGTGACACTGTCTCTTAAAATGTGGTCTTAGTTGTGTCCATTACTTGCCCATGTGGGTCATGCATGAAGCAGGTGGGAAGGGATAAAGCAGGCAGGGCCACCTTACAAATAGTATCCAAAAAATGGTGTTTGATTAGAGCTAATCGAATCATGGAAAACTTTATTGTCATTCAGACCTTGCGGTCTGAACGAAATTTCGTTGCCTGCAGTCATACATATAGTAAATAACAAAACACACAATAAGCACATATTTAACATCCACCACAGTGAGTTCACCAGACACCTCCTCACTGTGATGGAAGGCAAAAATCTTATCTTTGTCTCTTTCCTTCTTGTTCTTCCTCTTCCTCTGCGCTGAGGGGACCCGGGCCTCCAATGTTGTGACCGCACCGGGTGATGTAAATAAGTCTCGCGGGTGAACCGCGCTCCGCGGACCGGGGCGGCCGAAGCTGCCGCCCTCCAGTCCGGCGGACGCAGCTGTTGCCGCGGGAGCTCCGGAAAAATAGGTCACCAACCTGTGACCTGCGAGCTCCCGACGATATCGTCCACTGGGCCCGCGGCCGAACCTCCGAAGTCGCTGCCGCCGCCACCGGAAAGCCGCCACGGCTCCGAGTCGGGCCGCCGGAACGCCTGAACCTGCCGCAGCCCCGAAGTCGGCCAGCCCCGCGCTGGTAAGTCCTGGCTGGAGCCTCGAGGTCGGTCGCAGTCGGAGGCTGTCAGCTCCGCCATTAGGCCTCAGCGGAGACGGGGGATACGGCAAGTAAAGTCGCGTCTCCCCCCAAAAGGAAGAGACTAAGAACGTTTCCTCCCACACACATACACTACATAATAACTCAAATTAACGCTAAAACAAGACAAGAAAACAACAAAAAAAAAAGAAAAACAGACGGACTGCAGGCGAGCCGCTGCTGCCAGGGCAGCGCCGCCACTCCCAGCGAATGCAAACTCATGCCCCTCCATATCAATAATTTTAATTTCCTGTCTATTCTTTGGTGAGATCCAACTATACTAGCATTTTGAATTCAGAGCTGTTCCTGCTGTCCCTGATTCACCCCTTGGTCCACCACCTGCATAACCTTTGGTAAGGTGGTTCATTGGACAGCAATCGGGGTTAGCATCCTGGCTTATGTTTCTTTTTCCTACTGCAGCTCAACAGTGCTGACCCTCTCAGTTTCTGTTCAACATTAAGTTGATTAACTTTAACTCAGTAATATGTACTGGAAAGATAATACTGACTCGAGATAGAGCCTTTTACCTTCATTATTAGCAAAGCTCCGGATCTTTGATTATTACTTCCATCCTTTTTAATCTGTCTTTTGAACTGTCACGGGCCTGTGAGATTTATCTTCTGCTTGGTTGGAATAATGTCTAGTTCTCTACGTTATCCAAACTTTCTCTGCTTCTGCATTATGTGTATTTGAGTGGTACTTGGTGAGAGCAAAAAAAAAATTTGCATTTTATGCATAATCATGAGTTTTGTCATTGTGATGCCAGGAAGCAGCAGATCAGCTTTTGAGCTGCTGAAGGAGATAGCTTTGTTTGATTTGGCCTGTGGGGCGGAGGTTTATAACAGCTATGAAGCTAACCCTACAGCACATTTCTCTACTCACTGGCAATGTAGTGCTACATGCACACATGCCTTTTTCCTCCTTGTCAGTCTCTGAGGAGGTGCCGTGGGGATGGCAGAAATGTTTGACATTGCCAATCTGCATTTATGCAGAAATCAGCCGTATAATATTTTAAAATGCTATTTTGTGAGAACATTATTGATAGTGTCGTACACGCATACAGTACAGAAACAAGCCTATCTGTCCAACTTGTCCATGGTGACCAAGACTCTCATTCCACACGAGAGGAGTACGTGCCTGCGTTTGGCCCATATTTGTCTAAACCTTTCCTGTCCATGTACCTGTCCAGATGTCTTTTAAATGTTGTTATCGCACCAACCTCAACGACATCCTCTGGCAGCTCATTCCATACACCCGCCACCCTTTGTGTGAAAAGGTGCCCCTCGGGTTCCTATTACATCTTTCTCCTCTCACTTTAAACCTATGTCCTCTTCTGGGTAAAAGACTGTGCATTTCTATTTATTTCCCTCGTGATGTTATACACTGCTGTGAGATCACCTCTCAGCCTCCAAGGGCTAAAGTCCCAGCCTGCCCTGCCTATCCCTATAGCTCGAACCCTCATGTCCAGGCAACATCCTTATAAATCTTCTCTGCACCCTTTCCCGATAAACAGCATATTTCCTACTGCAGGGTATCCAAAACTGAACAGAGTACTCCAAATATGGCTCCAGCAATGGCTTGTTCATCTTCAACATAACATTTCAACTTCTATACTCGGTACCCTGATTGGCTAAGGCCAATGTACCAAAAGCCGCCTTGACCACCCTAACTATTTGTGATACCAATGTCAAGAAGCCATGTACCTGCACTATCAAACGCCTTGCTCCACAACTCTTGCCATGGCCCTGCCATTCACTGTGAAGCTCTGCCCTGGTTTGACCTTCCAAAATGCAACACTTTGCGCTTATCTGCAATGAATACCATTAACTATTCCACAGTTCAAGAAATACGAGTTATATGCTAATAATGCTTTTAGATACTTGCAACTTAGAGACTATGTAAAACTACACACGCAAGACTATAGATTTAGGGGTCCAGAAACCCTTGATGAATGTTTGAATAGACATCCCAATACAAATAAATTAATATCTTATATCTATAATATCCTCTTAGATACTGATGTTCCGTCTTCAGAATCACACAGACGAGCATGGGAGGACGAGTTGGCTCAACCCATAATAAAAGACACATGGGATGAAAGCTTACAATATATAAACCACTGTTCGTTAAATGCTAGACACACCTTGATACAATTTAAAATACTATATAGATTACATTATTCTCAGACAAAATTAAATAGTATTTTTCCAAATATTTCCCTTCTTTGTGATAAATGTCAGTTTCAAGAAGCCAACATACCTTTGTAACTGTATAAAAATTCAAAAATTTTGGGGTGACATTTAAATTAAAAAATTATTTCTGAGGTTATTAATAACCAACTGGACCCAGATCCAAAATTAATAATATTAGGATTATCAGAACATAGCACAAACTTTACGATAAGTCAGAGAATTTTCTTGATTATAGTCTAATAACTGCGAAAAAGTTAATACTAACATTTTGGAAAAAACCAGCAGCCCCCACAATTAAAATGTTGATTACGGAAATGACTGAGACCTTGCATTTGGAAAAAATAAGATTTGTCTCAATTGCCAAACAAGAATTATTTGTTTAACTGGTTTGTTGGTTAATTGGTTTAACACAAAATCAGGGTTGAAACCTGAGTTTGGGATTGGATGAATAGTTATACACAACATCTCCTGGATCTATCTCCACAATCTCGTTATTTGTAGTTTCTTTTTTCGTCTTTTTCTCTCTATTAGATTACAGTTTCTCTTATCTTTTTCTCTCTTTATCTTTATTTTTTTAATTAAAAAAAAAACCGAAGCTATGTAAGAAATCTGTTTACTATTATTTGTATACATGCTTCTAAAAATATATATATTTTTAAAACTATTCCACAGTTCTCTTGCCCAACTAATCAAGCTCCTGTTATTTTTTTTTAATAATAATCTTTGCTATCTATTAGTGTCATCTGCAAACTTACTAGTCTTTTACATTTTCATCCAGATTATTGATATAAACTCCCAGCCTGGCATCAATCTCTGAGGCAACGTTTAAGAAACATTTAGACAGGTAAATGGATAGGATAGGTTTGGAAGAATATGGATCAAACGCAGGCAGGTGGGACAAGTGTAGAAGGGGCATGTTGGTCGAAGTGGGGAAGTTGTGCCGAAGGGCCTATTTCCACGCTCTATGATTCTTATGACTCTATCACAGGCCTCCAGTCTGAAAAACAACCCTCCACTATCACCCTGTTGCTTATTTCCATGAAGCCAATTCTCTATCCTAGGGAGGTCTGTGACCACCTACCAACCATTTCCCTATATCCCTCCATACATCTGATAATATATCAAACATAGATTTAATGCAATCAATACATCATTTGCCATATATGGAAGGTTCCCAATTTCTCCCACATATAACCTGCTGAGGTGTTTCATAGTTCTTTATGTGTTGAAAGTCAGACTTGTAATTTTTTGCCTGAAGAACTAGCTTTTATATCCTGTCTGATATCCTTTTGTAGTGAAGCCGGTGTTAAGTTAATCTTTATTTTGACTTTGTAATTGTTCTGCTAATGTTTAGACATTGCTGAAGTGCGCCTCATTGTACCTGATTCACCTGCCCGTGAAACACACTCTTGATTGGAACCTGGTGGTGACAACTTTGTATAAACCACCTCTGAACTGATCGAGGCCCAAAGTATATGCCGGGATCTGTCCATGGAATAGATCTGACAGGTCTGATAGCCGAAACCCTCAGTTTACCAGCTGTAAAAGCAAGTGAATGCTTGATTCCCAAATATACAAAACTGTTGAAAATTCTTCAATTTGGAAAGTGAGAACTCTAAACATCAGAAAACACTTAAACCAATTAAATGCAATAGTATTCCTTCAAATAAATAAAGTAAGTGACCTACTGACTTTATGACTTTATGAATAGATTTATTGGCCAAGTATTCACATACAAGGAATTTGCCTTGGTGCTCGTCCAGCAAGTGACAACATGACGTACAGTGATAGTTAGGAATGACACATAAAATATTAATGTTAGGAATGACACGTACTGCCCTTCCCTACCCCAGCCGTTCCCCATTCAAGATGGGCTGGCTATCCTGTCAAATGTGCATCTGTTGGTTGAACAGTGGGTTGGTTTCAGTGTAAGTGCTGTGAAAGATGTGGGGTCTGCTCACTGTCCCTGAGCCCAGGAGGGATCCAGCGAGGGGCAGAACCAAGAAATCCACAGCTGGGCAACATTTTATATTTGCACGAGTTCTGAATCTCGACAGTAATGCACAGAAACTCCAGCATCTCTGCAGATGATTCAGTGTTATCTGTTTTCTAATATTGATTAGAAGAGCAACATTGACTGCTACAAGGGGAAGACCCGGTAATGTTAAGTGGACCTGTTTTGTTACTAGTTTATTACTTGGCTTCACTGCAGTTCTGAGGTAACCACCTTCAGCGCCCGTAATACTGAACACGCTCATTCGTAAACTCCTGGGCCTTGGCTTTATGGGCTTCACCAATAGACCTCAGTCAGTTAGAAATGGTCACAAAACGTCCTACTTCCTGACCCTCAACAGTGGTGCTCATCAGTCTGCAGTCCACTGACCGCCCATGGCTATGTGGCCCAGTATAGCGCCAACTTGATCTTTAGTTTTGCCAATGATGCTGTTGTTATCGGCCGGATCCACATAAATGGTGAGATCGTGTACACGTAAGAGATTGGGAATCTTGTGTCATGGTGTCCAAACACCATAGCCCTTAACATCAGCAAAATGAGTTGGGTAGTGTCCTAAGAATGTAAGTGCGTAACCACAATCCTATCCTCATCAGGAGAGCAGGGAGTGATAAACACAACCCAGACCCAGTCCTTAACAGGCTTGCCACTTCAATGCATCCAGTCCATCTTCATGGTTTTGAATCCACGCTGACCAGCGATCCCCATGCACTAGCATTCTCCTACGCACTGGGGACAATTTACAATCTTTACCAGAAGTCAATTGACCTACAAATCTGAAGTGTGGGAGAAAGCTGGAGCTCCCGCAGACAACCCACACGGTCACAGGGAGAACGTACAAACTCATACAGACGGCACCCATAGTCAGGATTGAACCCGGGTCTCTGGCGCTGTAAAGGGCCTGTCCTACTGTACGAGGTCATTCAAGAGTTCTCCCGAGTTTCCCCTGATTCGAACTCTGAGAATTACGGTAATAGCCGCTCGTAGGTACTCGGGACACTCTCGTGGACACTCTCCGCACTGTTGAAAAAACTTCACGATGTTTGTCATGGAGAAAATGACATATTCTCTAAGAGTGAAAGAAGACGAGTTTAACAGAAAATGGGAAAAATGGATTAGGTATAGAAATAAAGACATCAACACTGTATAATTTAATAGACAATAATGTAAGTTATTGGACAATGTTTTAATATGAAAATAGTTCTGTATACTGCATCATTAATTGTAAACTGAACCCCCCGCTACACTGTTGTACGTTTCATTGTACTATTTAAATATTTGTGTTTTATTTGTGTATACATAAAAGCAATAAAAATTAAAACATTTAAATTTAAAAAAAAACTTCACGAGCTTACGCGTTTCCCGAGTACCTGCCGTTAGCGCTAAGAGACGTCCCGAGCTCCGACATACCTGCTACGTACATTCTATGTACTTGCCACGAGTTTGATTTCTTTTTAAACTCGGGAGAGCTCTTGGGTAAACTCGTATAGTGGGACAGGCCCTTCAGGCAGCAAATCTATCGCGGTTAAGCTGGGAGGCTGACGTATCGTCAAGCTGGCCATTTTCATTTTTCTCTTTTACCTTCTGGGAAAACATCCCAGATATCCAGACATGATGACATCTTCTTGCCCACTGCTATTAGACTCTGGAACCAATCACTTTCTTACCCCATTCTCATAGGTGCTGCCACATACTTTCACTCTTAACTCCGCCTAATTTGGTTATGCAGTTGGTGTTTGTGACGAGAAACTAGTCTGAATCTGTGCTTTAAAATCACCGGTAAACTTGCATTATTGTGTCAGTGATCTTCCTGTTACAATTGAGGACATGCAGGGGACAGGCCATCTGTCCGTCTGCATTTACACCCACTCACACTGACCATGCTGAGTAGGCTGGAGAATTAATTCTAAGACTGACCTCTTTTTTAATATGTTGAAGCTTCCAAAAAAACATGCAAGTAAATATGAAATTGAAAATTATTGTCATCATTAATTTTTTGTGTTTTTTTTTTCTTATTCTGTTTAATGCCATTGCAACAAGTTGTATGGAACTTGAAATCCTTTCAGGCTGATTGTAAAGAATTTTATGTAATATTTATTGGCTTGTATACAAGTGTCTCTGAGATGAGGTAAAATAAATGTTGGTAACATTTGATGGAGATCGATGGATTGTTTTGAAAGAAAAAAGGATTATTCCCATCATTCCTGTCAAACATGTTTGCATTTTTTTTAGTATTCAGGATTGATATCCCCACGGAATTTGCTGAATTTGTTCTCACAATGTTATTAAAAAATCCGGCTGACTGATTTTATCACGGCAGAATTTCTGTTTCGTAGTGATTATCCTGTGAGATAACTCCTGTTGAAATGTTTCAAAAACTTCATAAATAAAAATGATGGGTTTTTCAGCAGTGCATGTCATATCCTCTTGCACTCCATTTTGTCAGATGTATTTTGTCTTAATTATCTGTGCCTCTTTGTTCTACGTTTATTTATTGTCTTTGAATGAGAATGTTTTCAGTTCATCCACGAAAACCAACATCTGTTTGAAATACAAATCTATGATGCCAAAAAAATCCCTTTTAGTTGCCTGTATGCGAAGCCTCAAAAGGTCACGTATTATTATAGTGAAAGCAATTGAAGTTTAACCTGGTTGCGGTGACTGTCAAAGGCATGCATGATGGGTTTTTCAAACTGAGAGAAGAAATGCAAAGTATCTTGTTGTGAACCAGTGTGCTATGGTTTTGCTCATGTGTGAGGTAAATGCGCCCATGGTTCTGATCATAATTGAACAGAATAAAACATTTAGGATTTGTGATGCAAACGTATGTCCCAGATATTTAACAATGCCATAGCTGCTGGTTCCCTATCAATGAATGTTGGATTTGATTGGCAAGGCTCTCCATACAGAGTTGCTAATATGGACTGACATCTTCTGTGACTTTGCTTTGTGTCACTTCATTGCAAGCCATTTGTGTTTTCCTCTATTATCTGTCCTGGTTTCACTGGAGTGAAATGCAATTCTCTCCTCGGGATCAATGTTTATATTGATTCTCGAGAGGTGAATCCCTCAGTTGCCATCTGTGTGGAATTTGCTCTTACTGTGGCCATGTTTCTTTCCACATCCCAAAGTCACGCATGTTGCTTGGCAGGTTAATTGGCACTAGTGTGTGGGTGAAGGGTAAAATTTCAAGGGGGGGGGGGGGGGGGGGGAAGAGAGGTGCGTTGAGAATGTGAGAGAATAAAATGGGGTCAGTGCGCATTGTAGTTTGATGGCTTACCATGGTCTCGGTGGGCTGAAGGTCCGCTTTCTGTGCTGCGTTACTCCATGAAATCATTAAATATGATAGGCTTATTTTCAATAAAGTTCCCAATATTATGCATGAGGTATGGGCGAATAAGCAGGCTCAGACAGTGAGACATGTTGTCTGACTGAGAGACATGAAAGGTGAGCCAAGGCTTGCCCCTACCACACCATTCAGCAGATGCTATTGAGTCCCTGATTAATTGTAGGGAAACAGCTGCTGAATTCCTCTGACTCTCCCTCGCCCCGAGGCACCGAGTGTGCAGGTAACATCCTAGCTAGTGGTGAGATGGTTCATGTTGGGGAAAACAAACGTGGGAGTTTTTGATCTATTATTATTCACAATAGAACGCAGAACATAGAATAGTACAGTAGATAGACACAAAAAGCTGGAGCAACTCAGCGGGTCAGACATCATCTCTGGAGAAAAGGAAGAGGTGACGTTTCGGGTCGAGGCCATTCTTCAGCCATGGTGGCGTGGTGGTAGAGTTGCTGCCTTACAGTGCTTGCAGCGCTAGAGACCCGGGGTCCATCCAGACTAAGGGTGCTGTCTGTAAGGAGTTTGTACGTTCTCCCCGTTACTGCATAGATTTTCTCCGTGATCTTTGGTTTCCTCCCACACTCCAAAGACATCAAAGACATACAGGTATATAGGTTGATTGGCCTGGTGTACAGGTAAAATTGTCCGTAGTGCGTGTAAGATGGTGTTAATGTGCGGGGATCGTTGGTCTGTACCAGTTTCCGTGCAGTTTCTCTAAACTAAACTAAACTAAACTGAATAACTCCCGCTTTTTGAGTCTATCTTTGGTTTAAACCTGCATCTGCGGTTCCTTCCTACACATTAAATATTTCAGCACAACAACAGGCCCTTCGGCCCACAATGTCTGTGCGGACATGATGCCAAGACCTACCTTTATCAGCCTACACATCCATATCCCTTCATTCCCTGCACATCCATATCCCTTCATTCCCTGCACATCCCTATCCCTTCATTCCCTGCACATCCATATGTCTATCCAAAAGTCTCTTCAATGCCACTATCGTATCTGCCTCAACCACCACCCCCGGCAGCACGTTCCAGGCACACGCCACCCTCTGCGTAAAAGACGTGTTCTGCACATCTCCTTTAAACTTTACCCTTCTCACCTTAAAGCTATACCCTTTAATATTAGATTTTTCCATTCGGGGAAGAAGGTTCTGACTCTCCATCTATGCCTCTAATAATTTGATGTACTTCTATCAGATCTCCATGCAACCTCCGTAATTGCACAGAAAACAATCCAAGTCTGTCCAACTGCTCCCTGTAGCTAATACCCCCTAATCCAGGGGAGAAGGCAGGCACAGGTTATTGATAGGGGACGATCAGCCATGATCACAATGAATGGCGGTGCTGGCTGGAAAGGCCGAATGGCCCTCTCCTGCACCTATTTTCTATGTTTCTATCCAGGCATCATTCTGGTAAACCTCCTCTGCTCCCTTTCCAAAGTTTACACATCCTTCCTGGTATGTGGTGACCAGAACTGCATGCAATACTTCAAGTGCAGCCTAACCAAAGTCCTATTAAAGTGCATCATGACTTCCATCTCTTATGCTCAATGCTCTGACCTATGAAAGCAAGCATACCATGGCTTCTAGGAGTTTTGGACTTGCACCCTCAAGATCCCTCTGTACATCAATGCAGTTGAGGTTCATGCCATTAATTGTATATGTTCCCGTACATTTGACCTCCCAAAGTGTAACGCCTCATATTTACTTGGAATATATTCCATCCACCATTTCTCCCCCCCTCATTGGAAAGCGTTTCAGCTGTGTAGCTGTCACAACATATACAATGCCCTCCAAAATGTTTAGGACACAGACCCACCATTTATTTATTTGCCTCTGTACTCCATAATTTGAGATTTGTAACAAAAAAAATCACGTGGTTAAAGTGCACATTGTCAGATATTATTAAAGGGTATGTTTATACATTTTGGCTTCACCATGAAGAAATTACAGCTGTGTCTGTACATAGTCCCCCATTTCAGGACACCATAATGTTTGGGACACATGGCTTTACAGGTGTTTGTAATTGCTCAGGTGTGAATAAATGCCTCTTTAATGCAGGTATAAGAGAGCTCTCAGCATCTAGTCTTTCCTCCAGTTTTTCCATCACTTGTATTGCTGTTTATCAACATGAGGCCCAAAGTTGTGCCAATGAAAATCAAAGAAGTCATTATGAGACTTAGACACAAGAATAAAACTGTTAAAGACATCTTACCAAAATCAACTGTTTGGAACATCATTAAGAAGAAAGGGAGCACTGGTGAGCTTACTAATCGCAAAGGGACTGGCAGGCCAAGGAAGGCCTCCACAGCTGATGACAGAACAATTCTTTCTATAATAAAGAAAATTCCACAAACACCTGTCCGACAGATCAGAAACACTTTTCAGGAGTCAGGTGTGGATTTGTCAATGACCACTATGAAGACTTCATGAACAGAAATACAGAGGCTACACTGCAAGATGCAAACCACTGGTTAGATGCAAAAATAGGATGGTCAGGTTACAGTTTGCCAAGAAGTACTTAAAAGTGCACCGACAGTTCTGGAAAAAGGTCTTGTGGACAGATGAGATGAAGATTAACTTATATCAGAATGATGGCAAGAGTAAAGTATGGAGGAGAGAAGGAACTGACCAAGATCCAAAGCATACCACCTCATCTGTGAAACACGGTGGTGGGGGTGTTATAGCCTGGGCATGTATGGCTGCTGAAGGTACTGGCTCACGTATCTTCATTGATGATACAACTGCTGATGGTAGTAGCATAATGAATTCTGTAGTGTATAGTAGACACATCCTATCTGCTCAAGTTCAAACAAATGCCTTAAACTAATTTGCCGGCGGTTCATTCTACAGCAAGACAATGATCCCAAACATACTGCTAAAGCAACAAAGGAGTTTTTTAAAGCTAAAAAATAATCAATTCTTGAGTGGCCAAGTCAATCAGCCGATCTGAACACAATTGAGCATATCTTTTATATGCTGAAGCGAAAAATGAAGGGAACTAGCCCCCAAAACAAGCATAAACTAAAGATGGCTGCAATACAGGCCTGGCAGAACATCACCAGAGAAGACACCCAGCAACTGGTGATGTCCATGAATCACAGACTTCAAGCAGTCAGTGCATGCAAAGGATATGCAACAAAATACTAAACATTCATTTACATGACATTGCTGTGTCCCAAACATTATGGCGCCCTAAAATTAGGGGGCTATGTATAAGCACTGCTGTAATTTCTACACGGTGAAACCAAAATGTATTAAAATGGCCTTTATTAAAATCTGACAATGTGTACTTTAACCACATGTGATTCTCAAATATTACAAATCTCAAATTGTGGCGTACAGAGGCAAATAAATAAATAATGATTCTTTGTCCCAAACATTATGGAGGTTACTATAATATCCAAGTCCTCTGTATGCTTTCTACCAAGTCCAAGTAATCTGTTCCGAATTGAATGTGGCTGATTCAAAATAAAAGTGGGTTGGACAATGTAATGGAAGACCCTGCTATATGCGAATTGAATGTGAGGTGGGTGTCTTTATAATTTTCAAAATGCATTGAGTGAAGCAGAAACTGCATTTACGAGGCAATTGTAATGAACGTCTTGGATTCACATGGCTGAGCTGCTGCTTATAATTTTTAGTGTCTCATGAAGATTTAAAATTTATAAAGATATTATGCATATGTTTAAACAGTATGTATAACAAGTCATGTTTTTTTGTTCCCCCACACCTAAATTTACCTCTATAATTGTCTCCTCAAAAATAAAAACATTTTAATTCTTTGCTCTCTTACTCTGCAATTTTGTGCTGTGTGACATTGGTCACGTATGCATTTCATAAATGTTTCCGCCTTTCGTGTGGACAAATTTGACAATATCACCTTAATTTAGGAAAATAAAACCACAGAGTAATCTGCATGTCACAATCGATCAATGCTACATGGTCCAGAAGTTCTAATTGTTTGTTCCCACCTTGTTGTCATATCTAATTCTGTTTCTCTTTCATTCAGCCACCTATCAAATCTATCATCAATAGCTGTGATACCTATCTTAATCATTAATTCTACCAATGCAGTACAGAGCATCGCAGCCCACATCTAAATACATTCTCCCATTCCTAGACCTAAATCTTTAGTATTAAACCTTCAATCAATATCTTTCGATCTGATTGTGCTCACAATAAATAGCTTGCCATGTTCCATAGCTTCATCATTTGAGTCACCTTTATCAGTTTTCTTGATAGACAATAGGTGCAGAAGTAGGCTATTTGGCCCTTCGAGCCAGCATCGCCATTCAATGTGATCATGGCTGATCATCCACAATCATTATCCCATTGTCTGCATCCCGGTGGCCTGAACATTGAATTCTCCCAATTTTGTTAGCCCTTGCTGTCTCCTCCCCTTCCTAGCACTCCCTCAGCCCTCGGGCTCCACCTCCTCCTTTTTCCTTTCTTCCTCCCGCTGCTCGCCCCCCCCCCCCCCCCCCCCCCGCTCCCCCCCCCCCACCCACCCTCCATCAGTCTGAAGAAGGGTTTCGGCCCGAAACGTTGCCTATTTCCTTCGCTCCATAGATGCTGCCGCACCCGCTGAGTTTCTCCAGCACTTTTGTCTACCTTCGATTACTCCATTAATGTTTTTTATGATTGGAAATTTACACTTTCATGATGGTAACACTAATTAATGTTTTGCATTTATACAACATGTAGCAAATGTAACGGTATCCTGTTAATGAAACAGGAGTTTGGTTCTGAAAAACAGAATTGGTAATATGAAAATCTTAATTGTCCTGTCATTAAGTTAAAAAATATGAGTAAATAAATTGCTTAATTATTTGAGCAGAAACCTTATGTATATATTCACTAACAAAGTGGTGAAGGGTGACTTTAAAGGGAGGCGTGAATTCTTCCAAAACATCTAATTTCTGGATTTAATCTAGGATGTGCAAGTTGGCCATTTGCAGACTAGTTCATATTACTGTGAAACCGGCATCATATAGTTTTGCAACTAATCATGTGACATATTCCGTTGACAAAGAATTTGAACTTTCGCTGTCCTTGACATTAAAAATGAACACAAAACGAACAGTTTTTGTTTGTGTAATTCTAGAATATACTTAATTTGGTGTAAGGTAAACCACTACAAATGATAATCACTGTAGCAACAAATTGGGCGTAGATCTTGTTGGTTTAGATGGCTTTGTCATGCGGCAGTTTCGATAACAAATGCATGTATGGTTGTGAAGTGCAGGAATTCCTTTGTTTTGAATTTGGTGACTATTAATTTGCAATTATTAATTGGAGGGTTGGCTTCTGAAATGTTTATGCTGTGAACTCCATCGCTCTCTGCGAAGGGAGCAGACGTCTCTCAATATGGTCACACACATCCAGCGATTTGTCCATAGGTATTTTAAAAGAGTTGTATTCTTAAGAACAAAATGACGTGTTAAAATTAGCCCCCTTGCTTCAGGTTCACTTTGAATTGAATAGTTCAAAGGTCAATATTTTTATGTGTCCTTAATTTAGAAGAACTTTACATTCTTTTGCAGGACCCAGTGAGTGTGTGTGAGAGAGAGAAAGTACATATTTATAAATGATTTGACGGATTTCAAAACCCTTCCTTCAAATAAATTAATGTTTTTTGATGGGGTTTGATAGAGATCTTTCGCACAAGTAGGTGAACCAGGTGAACATTAACATGGGGTAAACTTTATTTAATAATGAGTGAGTAGATGGCTTTATGAAGTGGTCTGTTGAAGCATCGTGTAACTTGAAAGAAGCTTAAGCCCTGTCCCACTTAGACGATTTTTTTTGGCGACTACAGGCAACTAGGCTGTCGCCACTTGGTCGCGGGGTGACGCCTGTATGGTCGTGAGTAGTCTCCTCAAGTCACCGAAAGAGTCATAACTTTTTTATTGTCGCCGCTAGATTTTGAAATGTTCAAAACTTTTCGGCCATTGTGGGCTTGACGTAGCTTGTCTTCTCCTGTCGTAGGTCTGTCGTAGGTTGTCGCCAGGATGACGCAGATTGTCGCCAGGGTGACGCAGGTTGTCGCCAGGTGATGTAGGTTGTCGCTGGGTGATGACTTTGGTGAATTCCATTGGTGACCACCCACGTCAACCGGCGACAGGTACCGGCGACTGAATTGTCTTCAGTTGTCGCCAACAGGGTTATAGCTTGTCGCGGGTGGATGTAGGTTGACTTCGGTTGTCGTAGGTTGTCGCTTGTGTAGCTGTAGGTTGTCGTAGGTGTGGTCGTAGATGGACATCCTAATGGGTCACCGGTTGTCGGTAGCTTCACATTGACTAGGGGGTAGGTTGTCGTAGACATTGTTGTGTGGGGGGGGAGGGGGGGCAGTCGCCGTCTTTTCAGCGACCTGCTACGACTGTGACTGTCGCCGAAAAAATCGCCTAAGTGGGACCGGCCCTTCACTTATTTTGTTTTTGGTGCTGTTCTCAGGGTGTTGAAACTGGAATGTCCACAAATAGAACAAGTTAAGGTTGTTGTGGTGTTCATGTTGGCCAGTGTCCATTTCAAGTTAGTTAGTTGACTCGATGCAACTTGACTTTGTTGACTACTTTTGGAAGGGGAACAGCAAGGAAGGCAATATTTTAAACAGTGATTGAGGAAAACTATTTCCCAAAAACTTATCAAAACAATAATTCTGGTGTCCTGTTCTTAGTCATCTCAACCAAATTCAAGGCGGTCTCCATGGCTTTGAGAAACCTTGACTCATTCCATGAGACAAACTAATGACTGGTTTAACACTTGTACTATATTAGAATTTATTGCTAAATTGTTCTGATATGCAGTTGTACAGTGTGTTGTAAACCTTCATTTTGTCATGTTTTCTCCTCTTATTGTATGGCTATCTTTGCAGGTTGGTGTTATTTAAAAAAAACCTAAATTTTGAAAGAAATGCAGTCCTAAGTTGCAAGCAGTTTTATGTTAAATGTGATGCTTATTTTGGCTGTATTATTCTGCATTTCTTTGATATTATTGACAGTGAACATGCTTATGTTTGGATGTACCAATCATAGTGCATTCTGTTTTTGCTGGTTATCATATCAAACAGAAAAGATCTGCTTACAAGATTTTATAATTAATATAGAGCTTCCATCGACGAGAGAAGCCGTGTAGTTTCCCAGCAGTTTTGATTGGCAATGCTTTTTTAACTGGCGGTGTATTGATCTGGATTTTCTTGTGATAGTTCCAGCTGCTCTTGGCACTGCAACCCTACACTTACCTCTTGGTCTATGTCACCTGGATGGGCTTGCCTTGGTTCAATTCACTTGTGAGTGGTCTTCCATAATTTACCCTCTATACGTTTTGAGGCTCTCAAACTCTGCTGTTCTGTCCTATCTTATAATAAATTCTGTTTATTCATTAGCCAGACTGACCTTTGGTGAGGCAATATCTTTTTAAACTTATCATCCTTATTCCCAGGTACTCTGAATGCCACAAATCTTTCTATTTTTCTTATCTCTTTGAACAATAAGATTTTTTAAGATATCAGTTCTTCCGTTTCTTTTGGACATTCCAGATTTTAGGCATTTATTGGTATCCATTCCTTCAGCTGCCAAGGCCCTGAGATCTCGGATTTCATCCCCATACCTCTCTGTCTCTGTTGATTCTATACATTGGTGGTGGAACAAATATATGGCCTTAATGGCCGTGGGACTTATTTACCATCGCCCGCCAGGGGCTTTGACTTTGACATCGGGAGGAGAATGGGGAGTGCAGGGGAGAGATAAGACTTTGCCTTCCATCACAGTGAGGAGGAGATTCGCTGTGATGGATGTTTGTGTAAATTGTGTAGGGTCTTGGTTCTTTTCTTGTTGTATGACTGCAGAAACCAAATTTTGTTACTTCAATGAGGTTCAAATGACAACAAATAAATTGTATTGTATTGTATGGAAAGCAGCATGTCAGAGCATTTTGTCATATTATAAGATACCTGACCTTGAGATAATTATGCTTCTGTCCTGCATTCTAAGCAGTACCCTATTGGATTATTCATTACAGCTTTTAATGAGATGGTTTTGAGAGCATGTTTCCGGTTTGTGTTATCACATACTTTTATTGCTTTGTTTATTGTAGTAGTATAAATATTGATACAATCTAAACAAAAAAATATGTTTTTTCAAATATAAAGTGAATGACCCATTAATTAAAATACAAGTTAATGGTGATCCAACAAGTAATTATGAGCTTCATTTGTGGTTCTGGAGGTGTGTATTCTGCATTAATTAGAGTGGATGTATAAAAATGCATTTCATGAATCTGTACTTGTGATTGGTTCCTGGAAAGTTTCAGATCCAGAGGGAGGCCTGATTATCATTCTGAATAATTCCCAGACATAGAATTGTTGTAAGCATTGCAACTACTAATTCATGGTCTTGAAGTATTGATTTGCCATGGCGTAGCTGTGTTTGGAACAATGAACGTCTGATGTACTAGGTCTTAAGCATGTGGCATCATTGTGCTATTATTGAAACCGTACAAGGCAATGCCGACATATGACAAAGTGGTGATCTCATTAATGCTGTGTCTAGCTGAGGCCATTTGCTTCTCCACAGGGAAGGAGGGAACTTTCTCTTTTATTTGTGTGATGTGAGCAGCCCTAATGACTTCCCAAACAGTGTGCTGGTCTCTTAAACCACAGGGTCTATGTGGTGAAGGTACCCCCCTTGGTACTGTTGGACAAGGGGTTCAAACATTTTGATCCATCAATGATGGAGGGACATATCAAATGATGATAGTGCATGACTCATAGTTTATGGCATTTCCCCACTCTTAGCTCTCCATCACACAGAAGAATCTGGCTTAGGAGGTGCTGATAAAGTAGCAGGTGAGTTTTTGATACACACTGTAGCCCAAGGGTTCTCAACCTGGGGTTAATTTCGCCTACCCAGGGGTAAATTTGTTCATTCTGGATTCAGTATTTTAAATTTTCCCCATTGCCGGTTGCTTTATTATGGTAGAAGTGTAAACTCAAATTACTGAAGAAAACAGGGTGGGGTAAATTTACTTTTGAAAAGTTGCCATTGGTAAACGGGACGAAAGAGGTTGGGAACCCCTGCTGTAGTCCCTGTGTCGGTGGTAGAGGTAGGTCATTTTCAGAGTGGGTAGACCGGGGGAATGTCACCATGGACCATTGAGGAAATGCCTCTTGATCCATTGTAGCAGCTAGAATGTCAACATAAAGTCGTGCCTTTCATAGCCCAAACACCTTATAATTAATTAAGTATTTTCTAAGTGCGATCATTGGTGCAATTGTAGGGAACCTGGGGACAATGTTATAATTACCAGGTGATAGATTTTACTGAAGTTTGGCAAGTGATCCATATTGCTATGATATCTTCTGAATCTTCCGAATTTGTAGTGGGCAGGGCAGTACTCTGCATATCGCCAACTTGAGATATAGAAGTTCTCCAACATAAAGCCATGGGACACTGTACATCCTACTGAATTGTAAAGTGAGCTTTTAACTTAATATCTCTCACCTGATGGACACCGTGTTTACAATGCTCAGCTGCTCAGGGAGAGGTTGGGCAGACTAGGACTTTATTCCTCACAGAAGGCAGAGTAATGATCTTATAGAGGTGTTTAAAATCATGAGAGGGATGGATAGGGTGAATACACAGATTATTTTGATATACTGACTTGGCAAATGAAATACCTCATATGTTGCAAACCATACTTGGCAAATAAAGTACTATTCTGATTATGATTATTTTACCCTCAAAATCCAGAGGACATAGGTTAAGGTAGCACGATTTAATACAAATCTGAAGGACAAATGTTTTACTTAGTGGGTGGTTGGTATATAGAATGAGCTGCCAGAAAAGGTTGTTAAGACCGTGACTATAACATTTAAAATACATTTGGGCAGGTACATTGATAGGAAAGGTTTACAGGAATATGGGTGAAAAGCAGTCAAATGGGGGCTAGCTGAGAGGGGCCGTGTTGGTTGGCATGGAGGAGTTGGTCCGAAGGGTCTATTTCAGTGTTGTCTGACTCTATGACTCTATACATCTTGTGACATGGATGTAGCATTATTATAGATCTCCTCAGCATTTTAATGTGGGTGAGCATATATGCAAGTCCTAAAGTTTTGATAAATGTTTAGAAATTGGTTAACATAGAAAATAGGAGCTGGGATATTGGTGGAGTGGTAAATGGCAAGGAAGGCTGTTTAAGTCTACTGCATTATATAAATCATCTGGAACGTTGGATGGAGTTATTGGAAATGGAATTTACTCCCAGACAAATATGAGACAAAATATGCCTTTTTGGAAGACAAACAAGGGTAGCACATTTAATGGTAGGCCCCGAGAGTATTGATGAACAGAGGATACCTGGTGTAAATGTAGATAAATCCCTGATAGTAGCGGCATTTGAACAAGGTGATAAAGAACTAATATGGAATGCTTGCAATCATTGTTCATGGCAGGAAACATAATAGTTGAGACATCACGTTACAGCTTTATAAAATACTGGTTAGACCACATCATGGGTAATGTGTGTAGTTGTGATCGCCATACTTTAGGAACAATGAGATTGTGCTGGTGAGGACGCCGAAGAGAATCACCAGGAAATTGCCGGCACCACCAGGAAATTGCCAGGAAATTGCTGGCACCAGGAGAGAATGGATAAGTGTACCTTGTTTTCCCTGGAGCAGAGGAGTCTGAGGGGTGACCTTATAACTTTATAAGGGAGACTGATGTGGTAAAAATCTCTTACCCCTGGTGGGCGGGTCTAAGATAACAGGGAAAATATTTCAAGTGGAGGTTTATTTGGGGGATTTCAGTGGAATCTTTACACTCAGAGGTAGTTGGAGTCTGGAATGCGCTGCCGAAAAGGGTGGAAGCAGATATTCTCAGTAATATTCATGAAAACATCTCGAAAATACAGGACCCCGCGTGACAGCAGTTCAGATGATGGAAATATGTCCTTACATACAGTGCCCTCCATAATGTTTGGGACAAAGACCATCATTTATTTATTTACCTCTGTACTCCACAATTTGAGATCTGTAATAGAAAAAATCACATGTGGTTAAAGTGCACATTGTCAGATTTTATTGAAGGCCATTTTTATACATTTTGGTTTCACCATGTAGAAATTACAGCGGTGTTTATACATAGTCCTCCCATTTCAGGGCACCGTCATGTTTGGGACACATGGCTTCACAGGTGTTTGTAATTGCTCAGGTGTGTTTCAATGCCTCCTTAATGCAGGTACAAGAGAGCTCTCAGCACCTAGTCTTTCCTCCAGTCTTTCTATCATCTTTGGAAACTTTTATTGCTATTTATCAACTTGCGGACCGAAGTTGTGCCAATGAAAGTCAAAGAAGCCATTATGAGACTCAGAAACAAGAATAAAACTGTTAGAGACATCAGCCAAACCTTAGGCTACCAAAATCAACTGTTTGGAACAGGGCTGGCCTTAGGAGGTACGAGGCCCAATTGGGAAGAATTTTGCTGAGCCCCAGGTTCCCAGCCAAGGTCTGTCAGCCCTGTTATTTAGTATATATTATGAAATTGTACACTGGGGTGCTATGGATCATACACTGTCTTAATCTCTCCTGCTCCCGTCTGACTGTCAATACCTCCGCTGGCTACCAACCGTTACCGTAGCTGCTAATTACCATTAAACTGCATTATTCTACGTGTTATTTAACAAAGGTTTACTAATATTCTGTATGGCCCCTGTGGTTGCAACCAGCTCCTTGCAATCAATATTTCAGTCTGTGGTCAGGGAGAATGTCATCCTTGTACAGCTCCCTCCCGATGGGTGGGAATGAAGGGCAGGAATCGGATGGCCCCGAGGCTGATGATGGGAGGGAGCGGGGAAAGTGACCTGCTGTCGCTGCCGCCACGCTTTCGCCGCATGACTGCTCCCGGCAGCTTCTCAAGCTTCAGCCTTCAAGGCTGCCTTGTGAAGCTGATATTGACCACTTTTTTCCGACACACTTGTTAGTTACTACACGTACCAATTGCAGCCGTGGCTTACCACTAGGTTCTGTATTACGTAAACACACACAAGTTTTGTGTGTGAATGTGGGGGGGGGGGGGGGGGGGGGGGGGGGGGGGGGGGGGGGGGGGGGGGGGGGGGTGGGGGGGGGGGGGGGGGGGGGGGGGGGGGGGGGGGGGGGAAGGGGACGTGATGTTTCTGTTAATACGATGGCTGCAAATGGCCTTTGGGTCCGTGAAATGGCGCCAACACCTGGCGACTATTGCATATAGACTCAGTGCCTGCTTCTGGTCATTATATACTAACCGGGCAGTGTACTTGGGTACGGCAATAATCGCACTGATCTCTATGCAATATAATTTCACTGTACCTTGGTAGACATGACAATGAAGGAACTATTGTGTCCACACATTTATGCATGTGAGTGTGTGGCGTAAATCAAACGCTATTCTATATGGCGTAAAAGAAGGAACTGCAGCTTTTTTGCATATCTTTCATTCATTGTTCTTTATCTCTCCACATCACCGTCTATATCTCTCGTTTCCCTGATCCCTGACCAGTCTGAAGAAGGGTCTCGACCCGAAACGTCGCCTTATCTCCTTCGCTCCTTAGATGCTGCTGCACCCGCTGAGTTTCTCCAGCCTTTTGTGTACCCTATTCTATATGGCAATTGCTGCTTTTGGGAGCGGACACACTGTTTGCTTCAGATGCATCTTGACTGACTAATTCCAGATAAGAGTCAGCTGCTCGGTCAGTGACGATCCTGGTAACATCAGGCGTGTGTACACATCTGCTGGCAGGCTCACCGTAACTGTCTGAAGTAAAGTTGTAGTAATGGGTCCCCCGTGCCCCGGGTGTAAAATACCGGTATGTGTGGGTGCAGAAAGGGATACGGGAATAGTATCGCGGAAAGTGGTGGCCGTATTGAGAGTTAACCGCGGGGCTGTGTTGTCAGTGATTCACCTACTGGGGTTGCTGCCGGGGACAGAGTGTGTTGCCCACCAGCCAAGCACGGGGCCCCCTTAGGCGTGGGACCCAATTGGGAGCAATTGGTCCAATTGGCCTAAGGCCGGCCCTGGTTTGGAACATCATTAAGAAGAAAGAAAGCTTACTAATCGCAAAGGGACTGGCAGGCCCAGGAGGACCTTCACGGCTGATGACAGAAGAATTCTCTATAATAACGAAAAGTCCACAAACACCTGTCCGACAGATCAGAAACACTCTTCAGGTGTGGATTTGTCAATGACCACTGTCTGCAGAAGACTTCATCAACAGAAATACAGAGGCTACACTGCAAGATGCAACCCACTGGGTTAGCCGCAAAAATAGGAAGGCCAAGTTACAGTTTGCCAAGAAGTTCTTAAAAGAGCAACCACAGTTCTGGAAAAAGGTCTTGTGGACAGACGAGATGAAGAGTAACTTATATCAGGGTGATGGCAAGAGCAAAGTATGGAGGAGAGAAGTAACTGCCCAAGATCCAAAGCATACCACCTCATCTGTGAAACGCGGTGGTGGGGTTATGGCCAGGGCATGTATGGCTGCTGAAGGTACTGGCTCACTTATCTTCATTGATGATACAACTGCTGATGGGAGTAGCAAATGATTTCTGAAGTGTATAGACACATCCTATCTGCTCAAGTTCAAGCAAATGCCTCAAAACTCATTTGCCTATGGTTCATTCTACAACAAGACATTGATCCCAAACATACTGCTAAAGCAACAAAGTTTTTCAAAGCTAAAAAATGGTAAATTCTTGAGTGGCCAAGTCAATCACCCAATCTGAACCCAATTGAGCATGCCTTTTATATGCTGAAGAGAAAACTGAAGGGGACTAGCCCGCAAAAGAAGCATAAGCTAAAGATGGCTGCAATACAGGCCTGGCAGAGCATCACCAGATAAGGCACCCAGCAACTAGTGATGTCCATGAATCGCAGACTTCAAGCAGTCATTGCATGCAAAGGATATGCAACAAAATAATAAACCTAGCTACCTTCCTTTGCATGACATTGCTGTGTCCCAAACATTATGGAGCCGTGGGATGGGGGGGGGGGGGGGGGGGGGGGGGGGGGGAAACGATGTATAAACACAGCTGTAATTTTTTACATAGTGAAGCCAAAATGTATAAAAATTTCCTTTATTAAAATCTGACAATGTGCACTTTAAACCACATTGTGCACTTTAACCATTACAAATCTCAAATTGTGGAGTACAGAGGCAAATGAATAAATGTTTGGTATTTATCCCAAACATTACGGTGGGCACTGTAATTCACAGAGCACTGCTGAAATATCAGGGACACACAATGAACATTTGCTCTCAGAACATTTATGTGAAAAAGCAAATAAATTATTCCTCTCCCTCCCCTCCAATTTGGATTTCTTGATTTTCTGCACAATTTAGCACTACTTTCAGTTTTAAGGCTGTGGTGTTAATTATGAAGCGTTCTCAGCTAAATACCTGTCGGAAGTCAACTTAAAAGGGAAGGTACACAAAAGGCGGGAGAAACTCAGCGAGTGCAGCAGCATCTAAGGAGCGAAGGAGATAGGCGACGTTTCGGGTCGAGACCCTTCTTCAGACTGGTCAGGGATCAGGGAAACGAGAGTCTGGGCACCAGTTAGTGGTGGCTGAAGTCTAAATGTGCTGTTCAGAAGCTATTCCAGAAAAAGCAAGTGTTGTACAGTTCAAATGAAGCCTTTTTTTCTGATGTATTGCTGTTCAAATTGCAACAGATGAGAATTCCCAACACTATTATTCTGACCGTTGTTCCCTTTACCCGACTAATTGCTGCAAAGCTTTCAGTCATCCAAGCTCTCCTTTTGTGGAATACCTTCTAGCTTTTCTCTTTTAGAAACTTTCTGGAAGCTTCTGTCATTCACAATGTCTTGGGTCACCCCACCCATTTCACTTTCCTTACCTCCTGCAACCATTTCTGAAGTGCTTTGTTAAGTTTTGAATGTTGAAGATATTATTAGTCAACATGGTTATTTTTATCTGCCTGAGCTAACTTACTGGCTGTGGTTTTTAATGCTGCTATCATCTTTCTTCTCACTTCCTCTTATTGGGGAGGAGTAAATGGGGTGGGGGGGGGTGGGGGGGTGTGGGGGTTGGGGGAAGCCACTTCAGTGTGTGTGCGTTACAAGGCATTACCTAGATCCAACAAGCATGATAGCTGGCTAGGCAGAGCAACTAAGATCTGTGAGAAAACCACCCCTGTGACTCCGAAATAACTAGGGAGAATGTAACCCACCACCTAAGGGAAATTTGCAATAACTTAATGACATTATCATTCTGAGGCACAGCACATTGTAAAAAAGAATGTTAGTATTTTTTAGTAAATTGCTGGCCTTGCCACTGAAAATAATAGTATGAGTTTGTTGTTATAATCTGAAACCTTAGGTGGTTTTACAGTTCTTGCGTAAGCATGAAAGAACTGTATGTGTTAAAGAAGGAACTGCAGATGCTGGAAAATCGAGGGTACACAAAAGGCTGGAGAAACTCAGCGGCATCTAAGGAGCGAAGGAGATAGGCAACGTTTCGGGCCAAAACCCTTCTTCAGACGATAAAAAACTGTATGTAGTAGGTCATCAGTGTTTCGTGGGGTAAACTTTTTTTTACCCCTTGCGTCGTAAATGTCAGTGAAAGTACCAATTTGTCACCCGCTAGAAATACCTGAGGAGGTTTGATTATTTGTTGATTTTTTTCTCATTGTGCTTCATTCAGTGTGCACCCTCCCCTCTCCCCTTCTTGCCCCACAACCCCTATTAACAAGATGCAAGATACAAAGAATTTATTAGCCAAGTATGTAAGGACATACAAGGAATTTGATTTGCCATACAGTCATACCAAAACAGCAGCAAGACATGCATCTACATGAAAACTAACATAAACATCCACCACAGCGCACTGCGATGGAAGGCAATAACGTATTATCTTCTTCACTCCTTTTCTCCCGCGATCGGGGCGGTCGCATCTCCTGCTGTTGCAGCTCCCTAATTCGGTCCCTAACCAAGGGATCGCAAGCTCCACGATGTTAATTCCGCAGGCTCCCGCGGTTGGAGCTCCTGAGGTTGAGTCCCATCAAAGGGAACGGCAGCTCCACGAGGTTAGGACAAAGATGTGAAACGGAAAAAGTTGCATCTCCATCAAGGAAATAGATTTTAAAAGCTCCCCCCCCCCCCCTCCCCCACTTAATACAAAAGTAAAGATATACTAAAACATACAGTAATACAAGCTAAAGACAACTAAAGAAGAAAAGGATGAGACAGACTGTTGGCGAGGCTGCCATCATGCGTCATTTACCAGTGGGTTATTTTTAGCTAAACACTGATTTTTGGCGAATCCTTCATAATCGAGGCACATTTAAATCTTTGGAGTTTAGAACAGTGCAGGCTGATGTTATTGAGACCCTTCTTGATGGGGCATGACAAGGTAGATGTTTTTACAAGTGGGAGAGTTTTGAACAAGAAGACAAGGTGGGCACTGAACTTTTAAATTGGAGGTGCAATGAAATTTCCTTTAGATCTTTGGAATTCGTTGTCCCGGAGAGTTACGAATGTTAGATCATTAGAAGTATTCAACATAGAGGTAGATATATTTTTGAATGATCACAGAATGGAGATCTTTGGGGAACTGGCACAAAAGAGAAGCTAAGGCCATTGTAGATCAGTCATGATCATATGGAGTCTGAAGGAGGGCCTCGACCCGAAACGTCACCTATCCCTTTTCTCCAGAGATGCTGTCTGACCCGCTGAGTTACCCCAGTTTTTTGTGTCTATCTTCATATGGAATGGCAGCCAGGCGAGAGGCAACTTACACCTGCTCCTGTTTTCTTGTGTTTTGCCTGGCTGTGCATCTTCAAATGTGTTACAGTATTCAGGAGAGGCAAAAGCAACAATTGCCACTGATCATTTGAGTTAAAGAAAACCATTCAATCTAGCAAAACCTCAATAGTGTTAGTGTGCGCCTAGAAAATAAATTAAAATAGTCATCTAAGCTTAAAATGCTGTTTAATTAATTTTAGAGAGATATATTCAGGAGTAGACATGGGCTTTCAACATTTAGGCTTCAGACACTAACGATTTTATACCATTTGTTCTGGAGCGTTTTCTTTGAGGGATGCACTGAAATAAATCACAATAGTGATCTGGTGAGTTTGATTCTAATACCCTCATTAAAATTTTATGAAATTTGTAAAGAAATAAATTCTGAAGTGAGTAAAGGCTTTCGATTGAGGCTTGATTAACCTGCTTGCTGTACTATCAGCAAGTCTTTATTTACAAGTGTTCCTTTTTAGGAGCATGGTTTTAATTGTTTTTCTTTTTGCGTCCTTCTGACTTTGACCTTCTTTGAAACATTATAATCTCTTTAGAAAGGCAGACTTGCATTTAAACCACAGATGCGGCTGGTTTCAATGTCATTTATTTTTAAATAGAAGATGCAAAAATGCAGCTTAGTGGGTCTGAAGTATGTTTTGCTGAATGCCTGCTTTGATACTAGAGCTATACACAGTATCTTAAGTCAGCAGCTTTATATGGTGTTATCTCATTAAATTTTCAGAGAAAAGCTGCAAGCAGCTAATTGGAAGCATGTAATAGTTTAGGCCATGAGCTGTCTTATGGTGTAATAAATTACTGAAGGAGAAGACAGTTTTATACACTTATAGAGGGTGAAGTAGTTTACACTTAATGAGTTTTTAGAGAATATTTGATAGAAACATTGAACTCCTTAATCATCACAGCTTCACTCTAAACTATTTAGTTACTTTATGAATAGCATTAATTTCAGCAATAGTTGCAATAATTCATTTATCATAAATTAATGACTTACAGATAAGAATGGGACTGAAATGTAATTTTCTCTATAGCAATGGCGACTCCTATTTATTACCATAGATAGCATTGTAATTTCAACAAAGGAACAACTACCTTCAGCATTGCTTGAGGATTTGTATTCTGGAGAGGATCATTGCAGTGGCTATTGTTGAGAGGAATTTGTAAATGCAGATGTAAGCAGTTCATAAATTTCATCAATTTTCTACAAAGCAAATTATTGCAAAGTTTTTTAAAGGTGTGATGACTGGAGAGTTACAACTATGGTGTAGGAAGCCACCGCAGATACTAGTTTACACTGAAGATAGACACAGAATGCTGGAGTAACACTCATTCCTTCAATCCAGAGGTGCTGCCCATCCCGCTGAGTTACAACTATAGTTACCGCTATTTGGCACAAATGCCAATATGAACTGAAGAGAAATCATTGCCGAACAACTTTCCTTGCCACTACTCATGGATTACTAAACGCAGTCTAGAATATGTGCCTGGTTCACTTGTTCCCACGTATGTTTGCAAATTAAATGGCCAAAGTGACACATTTTCTTTACTATTCCTGCATATAACATATTGTGCAGATGCTGGAAATCTGGTCCCTTCTGAGCCAACTCTAGCTGGTGCAAACTGTAAACTAGGGAGATGGCCAGAGCTTAGGGGTTTTTATTTGAAGCCAGGATAAAACGGGGATGGTGTAGCGGCGCCTGCTGGTGCATGCAGGTATCGAACCCGCCGTTCGGAAGCCGCTGTCACGTGACTCGGGAGGGGTTTTGCTTTCGCGCGGCAGTTGTATGCTGACCACTGTCGTGGCCAGACATGTTGTAAGAACCTGTGGGCTAAGAAGCTATTTTGAGAATAAAATAAGTTACAAAACTTAGTTGTTGTTCTTGCGACCGCCAAAATTGGATGATTTAATTGTCTTCAGGTTTCCAATAAGTGTAGCGACCATTTAAATACATTTATCAAAGTGCATGTGTCTTTCTACCCAGTGAATCAACACTGTACAAGCTCCCCTCTGCACAAACCTGACCAGTGCGTGGCTTGATCTTAGGCAAGGGTTGTGCTCGGTATAGATGAGGTGGATCAAATACTGGCTACATGATGCCCCTCATGGCTTTGTAACTTTTTCAGGCCTTCACACAAACTACAACTTAATCTTTCATATTAGTGCTGGGTGCAGCACTGAGTGTATATTAGAAATGTAAGGAAGAATTCAGTCAGGCATATCGTGATTTGGTCGTTCTGTCTGTGTTCCTGTTGGGTGCATCTCTGAGTCAGGACCACCATTTTCTCAGATTTCCCCTGCAAGCCTTCAGAGAACGATTAATGTTACAGAAATCAATCATTTACAGAATACTGGTAAATTATTTCTATGGCGTTCACTCTTTTTTTTGTTTTTGACTGTGGCTTTATTAATTACTTTGTAAAAATGTGAATTTATGAGGGAGGGGAATAGAGAATCCAAATGCCTCAGAAATGTGTGTTGGTTCACTTGCTTCATCACCAAGTCAGAAACTGGGCATGAAGATTTTCACGGCCCACTGATTCAGAATTCAGAATCAACAGCTCAATTTACACCTTAATCCTTTTGCTCCTCACAATTGTGTCCAGTGTGAAATTGACTGCTGACTTGTTGGCTCACAATGGGCCAAGTGTCACCACTTGTTCAGCTCTTGAGCATTATCATTAGCACAAATCATCCGAGAAAACAACGTTAAAGACAAGGATGCCGCGTTTAATGAACATCTGCAATGATTCACTACGTATCAGGGATCCGGGAATTTAGAGAGGTCATCAAGAGTAGAGAGCTGGTCAATGCTAGTTGGAAGGAGCACTTCAAAGATCACCTCAATCCTGTCTTTGAAACTTAACACATGGGCTCCATGATGAAGCTCACAATGACGATACAGCCTTATAGGACTTTGGTTAGGATGTATTTGGAATAATGCATTTCTAGTCACCCCATTACAGGAAGGATGTGAATGCTTTGGAAAGTGCGCAGGGGAGGTTTTCCAAAACGGTGCCTGGATTATGGGGTATTAGCTATAGGGAGAGGTTGTACAGATTTAAATTGTATTCTCTGGATTGCCAAAGACCTGATAGAAGTATATATGAAATTCTGAGAACCCTAGATACGTTAGACAGTCTTTTTTTTCTCCCCAGAATTGGAAAATCAAATACAGCTTTAAGGCGAGAGGGGGAAAATTTAAAGGAGATATGCAGGGCAACTTTTTTTACACAGAGGACGGGGAGTGACTGGAACTACTGCTGGGGTTGGTGGCAGAGCCAGTTAAGAAGCGTTTGGATAGGCATCGGGATGTGCATGGCATTTAGGGATATATGGATTATGCACAGGTAGACAGAAGATGGTCTTGTCATGATGTTCAGCACAGATAGTGGGCCGAAGGGTCTGTTCTTCTGCTGTACTCGTGTATGTTCTATGGAAACTATCTATTAACCATTGCAGATATCAATAAAGAAAATTGCCACAGTGTCTCGTGCACAAACACATTTCTTCAGCTGATAGAGAAAATTGTTCGAAGATTTCAATGTAAATCACGGCTAGACCATTGTGCTGTGAGTCCTTCCCTCCGTTTAAATGCTCAGGTGACCAATAGCTGCCACCTCTAAACAATGGAGAAATACCAACTATGTCTCCATCATTTGAGGAATTGGCAAACCAATGTCGGCATTCTTTCTCAGGTTTGCATTCCCTGGCATTGAGGCAGTGATTACACTCATCCATGCTGTTCCCAGCAAACTCCGAGCTCCAAGTCAAGGGATTTCTCTAAGGACCAAGAAAACACTTGGGATTTTTGCGATAATTTTCAAAATATCAGAACAGCATCTCGAAAGATTCCCTGAATCTCAATGTTGGCGGCAAATGGATTTCATGCACATACAGCAAAAGTAGCATACGGCACCACTAACCACCAACCTACTGGGTCCACCAGATCTCTCAAACAGAGGAATATACTTTGGATACTTGCTGTGCAGTAATGTGCATGACAAATACCCATTTTAGTGAGAGAATAGTGGAGAGCTGGTGCTTATGGCATCCCATTTTGTACAAATGACGCAGGTAAATGATAAAGTGGAGAACTTGAATCTCCAAGGTTTAGTAGTCTTCGGACCAGGTGCTTATAAATGGAATGAGTGTAGATAGGTAGGTGCTGGTCAGCATGTGCATGGTGGGCCAGGAGGATAGTTTCGGCACTGTATGACTTTGACTCTGTCTTAAGTCGATTATGTTGGGTGAAGCGAAAAGAAAGAAATGCAGAGGAAGACAGCAAATGAGAGGCCGGCTTGGATCAACAAAGCAGTTAGCATGCCTCTGCAGCAGGTTCGAAATGGAGTTTGTGATGGATGGTCCTGAGAGCAGGTCAGATGGGCAGCCAGACGTCAGCATTGACTCGGTAGCAGCCGTCTGCTTGTCTTTACCAATTGCTCCAACACCAACATGAATGAGGTCAACAAACACAAATTAAAATGCCCAAGAGTCACTATGTTGGCTATTATAAAGATTGACAATTTTATTGGAGCTACTCAAGCAAGGATGAATCTGGAAGAAATGATTGGATGTGCTTTTAATTTTCTTTATCAATACATGATGGCTGCCTGTGGTATTGTCCCACAGCAGTGCAATGTGAGAATCTAGAACACAAACAGGTTACATTTGGTCAATGAAATCCACTTGTAAAATTGGCCAGACTGTTGTCCCTCCACCCCCCCTTCCCCTGCTCATCTCCATTTTAAGTGTGCTGTCGTCATGCTAGCCTCTTGCTGATAACTACTTAGAAAATCAGGTATTAAAGCTTCATTGAAAAATAAATTGCTGGTCATCATTAAGTGATCGATACACATTGAACCTGTAATTAATTTAATCTGCTATTAGCAGGTGGCTCTGTAATTTTCTCCTTTCTGTTGGAAAGAGTGGGCTGCACTGATACGGTAAAATGTTTTCTGAAGATTAGTTTTAAATCCTGGCATTGTAGTGGAGTCCTGTTTAGATTTATACCTGAGCTCAGCAGAAACCTGTTTTCAGGGATGAATATTTCTTGGCAAATTACTCAAGACTCCACTTTTCAAAATTCAGCTGTATTCATATTTAAATTGAGTAGAAATTTGAAATGTCATGGAGAATAAGACACGAAAGACACGAAATGTAACAAAACACTACGGTGAATTGGACGTGCAAAAACTGGAAATGTAAATGGCAAAGTTATTTTCCTGTCAGCTATTTAACCAGTTCCAACCATGGTGCGCTTGGTAGCGGAGAACAAGAGCGAACTGATAAGACTAGGCCTGGCTTGTGAAGCTAGCGGTGACCTTGGTAACAACTTTACCCAGTCCCAGAGATGAGTTCAGTGGAGGTTAAAAAAAAAGTGTAGTGGTGTTTATATCTTTAAAAATAAATATGTATCCCTAGCCCTTTACAACCAATGAAGCCTGACCACTTTTTTGTTGCACAGAAAAGGTAGCAGGCAGTTGTGCACTGTAATATATCACAATGCAGTAAGCAACTTTACCATCTTTCAGTTGGTGGGTATCACTGGCTGCAATCTGTTTGGGATGCTGGTTTACTAAACTCATCCAATTTACATAACATTAGAACTGGGAACTACATTATAATTGCAGCTTTTGCCTGGAGGTTTGCAGGGGATTTGAGGTTCATCCATTCCAAGATTGTAATAAACGCATTGTTCCGGCCTGTATGGGTGGGCTTGTAGGTTCAATCTGGCAGCTGGCAGCGTGCACCACAGTGCGTTTGTTTGCTGCTTCACTTCTCAGTGCACTAACGGAAACCCTGGAGTAAATGCGGGTAATTTTACGCAAGTGGAGGCGAGGCGTCTATTACTGCGAAACTCGCGGAACTGTCCTCAATAAAATTAACTTAACTGTGCATTCATTGCTTCCAAAGTGAAGAAAAGCTTCTTGCACACAGTGTACTGATTATAGTTAGTTGCACAGATGGTGAGTCAATTGTCAATCCTCAGTTTCTTTTTTGGGTTATGCATTTATTTACCAGGATGAAATATATGAATAGACATTCAAATTCCACTTGATTTAATTTTCAGAAGAAGTGGAAACATGGTAATAATATGAATGTCTACTTTCAATCTTGAAAGTAGTGCCATCCATTATGACCATGTTTGTGAATTTACAGAACAATCATCCCTAGTTCTTTAAATTCAAGTGTTATAATGGATTTCATCCAAAAATTACATGTTGGTCTGTAGGAGGAAACCTTTTAATTCACTGTAACCTCCGAACCATTACCAGCTATTATCTCTATCTGATACAAGGCATAGTTTAGTGGTGTACTTTTTAATTAAATAAATTAACTAAGCTCTTGATTCCCCATTCTTTGCACTCAAATTTATTTCAATTGTCAGATTGCAGAGGGATTTGGCGATGTACAATGTGGAGTTGAAAACCGCTTTAATATTACGGGGAAAATAGGAGAAACATAGAAGCAGATGAAGATTTAAGGTTATAGTGGTATGTGACCAGTAGGACATCTATTTCCCCTTGCAAAAAGCCAGCTTGGTGGTCCCAGTGTGTTGTTGGAGTGGAGAAAATGCAAACTGTTGAAAGAAGCAGGAGATTCGAGGAAGGTAAAAAAGGAAAGAATTGTGCAAATCTCATAACTGCCTTAACTTCATCTATAATGGCAAACGAGATTGGGTTATTCTGCATGAGATAAGTAAGACATTGCTACCTAGGATTCACCTCAGCAGTAGGTTTCCCATTGTACATTGCAAACTCCAAATCTTCCATTGGTTGTAAAGTTAAAATACAATTTTAAGAATAGATCCGGAGAAAACAACAAAAAAAGTCTATACATACAAACTGAGCGTGTACGCTGATTATTTGGTAAAGGCAACAACGTGAGTTTTAAGAACAGACAATGATGAAAATTGCAGAATGTGTGGAAAAAAAGAGTCCACATTTTGGATTTGCAACACTGAGGAATTACCCTGGAGAACTGGAGAAGAATTACGAGGATACTGCCAGGTTTCAAGGGCCTGAGCTATTGAAATAAGTTGAGCAGGCTAGGACATTATTCCTTGGAGCACAGAAGGATGAGGGGTGATCTTATAGAAGTGTACAAAGTCATGAGAGGAATAGATTCGGTTAAACGCAGAGTAGGGGAATCGAGAACCAGAGGGCATATGTTTAAGGTGAGAGGTGGGGGGAGATTTAATAGGAACCTGAGGGGTAACTTTTTTGTACAAAGGGTGGTGGGTGAATGGAATGACCTGCTGGATGAGGTAGTTGAGGCAGGTACTATTGCAACTTTGATGAAGCATTAGACAGTTACACGGATAGGATAGGTTTAGAGCGATATGGTTTAGCGGGATATGAGCCAAATGCAGGCAGGTGGCACTAGTGCAGATGGGGCATGTTCGTTGACGCGGGCAAGTTAGGCCAAAAGGCCTGTTTCTCCACTGTATGACTCCATGACTCTAACCTAATGCTATCCACAACACATCTGTAACCTGATGCTATCCACAACACATCTGTAACCTGATGCTGCCACATACTGGTGCTTTTCCTGATCTATATATGGAATGATGCATGAGTACAAACTTTCTTTACATGACAATTTGATACCTGAATTAGGATGAAAAAAAGTGGGAAACATTTCATTTAGAGGGGCTACTTATAATGAATATGAGGTGGAAAAAGGTGGAAAACTGATTTGAGTCGGAAGACTTTCAAAAGCGTTACTGTGACATGGTCTACTTTGTTAATATGAGGCCAAACGCTGAGGTGGGTCTCAAGTTACAGGGAGTTAGTGCGTTAACTCCGGATAGATTTGATTTTCTTTCCCATTATAAGGTTGATTAAAGTGAAGGATTCTTTCTCTCATCCCCCCCCATTTCCTGGCCCCTGCCCCTGCCCCCTCCATTTTTTTCCCCCACACCAGCCACTTTGTCTAATCACGAAGTTAAGGATGTTACCTGCCCATGTTCAGCATCAAGTTGGTATAGAGTGGGCCATCTAAAGGTGCGTCAGAAGCTTCCCTGTTTGAATTGCCCCCACCATCTCATGCAGGTAACACCATACTATGTGAGCGCAGGGACTGTAATAATGAAGCCCAATTCATTCCTCACCCAGTGCTTAACAAATAGAATTGCTGACAGGTTATTGAGGTCAGGAAGCCAGAATTCCTCTCCTCTTTCCCAGCATGGGGTCGTAGACTTACTGTAACAACCTTGTGCATTAGCCTAGTGCACCTTCATTGATATGAGTGGTTTATTATGAAAGAAGGTAGTGGCCTTTGCTGTTTATCTTATTCTTGCACTGTCTCTCACACAGGCGGATTGGGAAAAGTGAACCTCTTCTCTGAAAATACAGTTAATTCTTCAGAAAATAGAAGGTGCACATGGCTTTTGTGAGACTTGAATTTGTCTCATGAATATCTTGAGTCGTATGGGTCAAGAAATGGCAGGGTTGAGTCCTTATCAAGTACTATTTAAATGCAACCATAAACTCACCCTGCATGTCATAAACTTTACCTTCACTATGATAATGTTAATGGAACTAATAATTCCATCGGCATCATGGAGGTATGCAGTGAGTGTTCAGTATTGGTGAATCAAACTAAAAATTAATATCTCACTCGTTAAAAAATGACAAAAATAGAATAAATTCTGCACCAGGCCGATTGGTGATCTGATTTACCAATCTTTCTACATCCATATGACCTCCCCCTCTACCCACACTCAATGGTACCTCGAATTTCTTCTGTAGCTTTGGTACATGGCAATCTAAAACACAGCTATGAATTTAACTTGGGATGATTTTTGTCATGGCGAAAGTTTAAAACTTTAAACCTTAAAAAGGTATTGTAGGAAGGAGGATATCTAAAATAAATGCCCACATTTATGTTTCATGTTGCAGCTGCATTACACAAATGTTCCATCTCTCGTGCGGATGGTTAAATAGTCAAGTTAAGAGTGCGTGTTTGTCGGGTGCACTGGACCAGAACTGAAACAATTACATTCTTCCCTGCTGCAGCTTTACATGCACATTAAAAGTGAAAAATAAATATACGATAAATGAACAGGTCTTCTACGTAAGTTAGTCTAGACCATGATTGTGCAAAAGCCAATACACGTGGAGTAGTTCAAGTTCACATTTACTTTCACATGCACCAATGAAGGTGCAGTGATATTTGAGTTACCACACAGCCATACAAGTAAAGAGAACACAATACAAGATAGTTTGACATAAACATCCGTCACAGTGGAATCTGGCATTCCTCACTGTGATGAAAGGAGATAAAGTTCAGTCAGTCTTCCTCCTTTGTTCGCTCGTGGTCGGAGCCTTGAACCCGCCGCAGTCGCCATTACGGCGGCCCGATGTACAAGCTCTCTCGTCGGGATGATCGAAGCTCCGACGTCGGGATGGACCAGAACACACTCCGCAGCTTGGAGTAACCATAGTAGTGATACGATGCTGAGGTACGGGTTGTGCAGGGTGGTTCAAGAAACTGATAATTAATGGGAAGAAGCTGCACTTGAACCTGGAGGTAACGCCTTCTCAGGTTCCTGTACCTTCTTCCCAATAATAGCAATGAGAAGAGAGTGTGGCCAGGGTGGTGTGGATCTTTGATGACATCAGGTGCTGCCTTGTGTTATCTCTTCCTTTGGATCCCTTCGTAGGTGGGAAGGTCAATTGCCAAGATGGACTGGGCAATGCCAACCACTTTCTGCAGCTTTAACCAGACTGCAATGCAACCAGCGAGCTCTCCATTGTGCAGTGATGTGCTGAACCTCTTCAAACTTCTGGGGAAGTGGAGGTGTTAGATGATCTTCCTTCGTGATTGTGTCAATGTGCTGAGCCCAGGCCAGATCATCAGAGATGTATATGCCCAGGAACTTGAAGCTGTTGGTTCTCTCCACTGCAGTCCCACAATGAAGACGAGTGCATGGCCCCGTGGGTTTCCCATCCTGCAATCACCAATCAGCTCCTTGGTCTTACTACGGTTGACAGCGAGATTGTTGACCTGGCACCACTCCACCAGGTTATTGTTCTCCCTGCTTTTCATTGCCTGTTATTGTTCCGACAATGATGGTATTGTCGGCGTGGTGTTGGAGCTGAGTCTGGCTACACACTCATAGATGCGCAGAGGGTCAAGCAGTGGATGAGCACACAGTCCCGAGGTGCCCTGTGTGAATGGCCAGCAAGGAGGAGGTGTCATTGTCAATTCATACCGGTGGATGTCTACCTAAGCGCTGCACTAGACTGCTATATCCGTGTTTCCAAACTTACCTTTTCCATGTAGCAGGATTCATCAAATGTCCACTGGAGCTGGGCTTGGCCATGTATGGGCCAGATCCATGTCTTGCATTAACTGACACACTGTTTAATGCCAACAATTAAGACCTGTTGTAACAATGAAACATTATGCACCTCATGTCAAAACAAAATGATGATGAGGCTCCTGAGTCATCGAAGGCTTGTTTTATCCTTCCACATTTATCTTAAATATTCTTGATGGTATCTTCAAAGCTGGTCAGGCGCTTTACTTTTTCTGAATGCATATTAGTTTTCTCGTGAAAATGTGTTTTTTAATATGTTTGATAGTTATGTTGGTAGTGAAGGCTCAAGGACTCTTCTGTAAATCATTTCAGGCCCTTTTACCTTTACAGCTTTGTTAAATGCCTGAGCATTGGGACTGATCCAGTCTATTTATAGTTTGAGTACTTCTGCCTGGATGTCAGATAAACAAGCTGCTTACTGTTGGCGTTGTAGTCACATGTAGTATGCGGTCCTTTGGCAAGGCCTGTGAGCTGATCTTGTATTTATATCTAAAAGGGGATACTGAGGCTTTATTCTCCTGGAGGCTGCTTTTGGTCCCGGAGGTCTTTTACTAACTTTTTATAGTCTTATAACCAGTCGTAGGTGCAACACTTTTAAACCGATTCAGATAATTTGTCGTCATATCCACCAGGGTGCAATTAAATTCCTTGTTCACATAAAGCTCACAGAGTAAACCGTATGCATACGGTAATGATGAATACAATGATGAGTTCAAAATAGCAGAATGGTACAGAGTTGTAGTGCAATTGGAACTAGTGCAAAACTTTATTTAAGTAGAATAATGGAATGACTATGTGAGGTAGTGTTAAGAGTACATGGCGTCATCTCTAATAAGGGGAGGTGAAAGCGATGGTAGACACAAAATGCCGGAGTAACTCAGCGGGACAGGCAGCATCTCTGGAAAGAAAGAATGTGTGACGTTTCGGGTCAAGACCCTTCAGACGTGAAAGCGCTGATTGCTTCAGGAGTTTGATAGCAGTGAGGAAGCAGCTGCTCTTGTTCTAAGTTCCTGACGCCCGGGCTTTCATACTCCAGTATTTCTTCCCTGAAGATAGAAGAGAGAAAAAGGAATGGCCAACCTTGACGACACTTCCAGCCTTCCTGATGTAACACACAGCGCAGATGGATAGGTTGGATGTGAGCGATGACCAGTGATAGACAGGGCTGTCTCCACTCTCTGCTTGTATCGGCAGTCAAGGCCAGTGCAGTTGCCATAACAAAGTATCCTTCTCGACTGCCTCTATGGAAGTCAAGAGAATTCTCATGGTCTTGCAAATCTTCTCAAACATCTAAGGCTGTTGGGGATACACATGCCGCTGGAGTAACTCAGCTGGGACCAGGTTAGTTTGTTGGTGATACACATGCCACAGGACCTAAAGATGTTGACCATCTCTACAGCAATTAGATTGATGAGGACGGGTTCATGTTCACCTCCTCGCTTCCTTAGGTCACCAAACAACGTTTTGTCTTGTTGACGTTAAGGACTAGCTTGTTCTCCTGACACCATGACACTAGGTTTTTGATCTCTTTTCTGTATCCTGTCTCACCATTATCGTTGATCTTGCCCACAACACCGGTATCATCGGCGAGTTTAAAGATGGCGTGGCATTGTACTTGGCCACACAGCCATGGAAGTGCAGGGAGCTGAGCACGCAACCTGAGGTTACTAGTGTTAAGGGTCAAGGTGGAGGAAGTGTTATGACCAATTCTAATCGACGGAGGTCTGCTTGTCAGGAAGTCCAGAAGCAGATGGAGGTACCAGGGTCAAAGTTCAGAAGTTTTGGTATTGTGGTGTTGAAGTATGAGCTACAGTCAATAAATAGCATCCTGACATAAGTGTTTTCATGATCGAGATGATCCAGAGCTGAATGTCGTGCAAACAAGATAGTGTCCTCCATTGACCTATTTTTCCTGTATGCACATTTGCAAGGGGTTTAGATTGTCGTGAAGACTTGCACAAATGTAAGCCATTAACAAACTTTCAAAGTACTACATTATTGGTGATGTTAGAGCTACTAGGCATTGGGACAAGTCCTTTCTTGAAAAATGCCCATTCACTTCACTCCTTCAAGGATTCCCACAATATGTGGACTTGCACATTGGAATGAGCTTTAATTTTCAGTTCCTGCTGATGAGATTCTTAGTAGCTCTTGTATTTGTCGGGTGTTATTAAGTATGAAGGTTATGTGAATAAAATTATTAGATATTAGATTACTGCCCTAGGGATAACAACCAAGAAGTAATTTTGGGAAACCAAGACTGAGCCTGTTGATGCTTGCAGAGTGAAGGCACATGATCTGTTTTCCTGCTTTGATCTATTTTACATATTTCTCTTAAATCCCCTTTTTTTTGTTTTTACAATCTAGGATAGGATCTCAATTAGGCAACTAAATGTTCTGTATATTTATTTGTTTTATATATTTAGTGCACGGCAATAAAAAAAAAACCAGACAGCTCTAATAGTGGTTGAACACACACTGTGTTCTAAAATCTCATTGTCTGTGCAACCTTTCTCTCTCATTGAGCACTCCATTCTCTTATGAAACCTTAGGTTAGGAACTCCTGTTGCCAAGCAAAAGAGCCGTAACTACTTTTGGTGGTTATAGATTGCTTTAACCTAATGGAAAAGATGAGCTACTTTCACTGCCTCTGTAAGTAATTAACTCATTGTGCCAGGCAGCTTAACCTTGAGTCATACCCAACTTCTCGCATCGTGGGAGATTCTTGTTCTGTCGAGTCCCCGCAGAGCTGTGCTGATTGTTACATTCCAGGCGTTGACAACAGGCCAATGATCCCAAGATTAAACCCTGAATATCTTCCTGGGCACTTCATCCTGTCCAAGTTCCTTTGTTATACTTTGCCTGCTGCAGGTTTTTTTTGTTGGAAATTGTTTTGTATAACTTTAAAATAGTATTTGCTGTTGTTCACCAGATTCCTACATGTGTACAATGAATTGTGGTGAGTTTGATGTTACTCTGAGTGTTATGGGTGATGCACTTTAACTAATGTTTGTTAGCTAATTCAATATTAACATTGTGCTGTTCTGGGAGGCAATTCCACAGAGCTTCTAATCAAACTACTATGTAAAATTTAACCCATTTTGGCACTTGAGTGGTTAGGTCCTTCCACTGCAAGGTTAATTATCTATCCCAGTGGAATTGATTAAGTGCGCTCTGCTCAACAGTCCAATGGGTATCTTCTGCCTAATGTCTTGAGGGCTTCCTTGCAAGTTCCTTATTAATAAGGTACGACTGCCATGATTGTGCTCGTACATGTGTGTTCATGCAGAATTAGCTGAGAAGTCTAAATCCCTGCATTGGGAAATTTGTATTTACATTAACAAGGCAGTACTAGCAATTACTTCCATTGTAAAGTATACCAAATTAAATGCAGTTCTTGACTTCATGTTTCTTTAAAAGCTGCAAACATCCTGTGTTGGATCAATATTTTAAGAGGATCAGTGCCAATCTATGTCTCTTTATTGCCAGGATTTGGAAAACATTAGCGAGGCACTTTAATCTGGCTTTTCTCCAGAGTGAAGATTTTCTTTAAAGATTTCAAATCCTACAGTGGCGCTGCATTTAGGGATATTAACACATTCCAAATGGTTCTTGCCCATCATAGGACATTTTGACAGGCACATGGATAGGAAAGGTTTAGGGAGACATGGGTGAAATGGGACTCGTGTAGATGGGGCACCTTGTTGGCATGGGCAAGCAGGACCATAGGTCTTGTTTCTGTGTTGTGTGACTATGACTACGATCCTATGACTCTAAATAAAACCCCTCACCTACACACCTCTTAGCCATCTGCTATTTTATCTGACTTTTGTATTGGTTATGCAAAAACAAGCAACAACCAGGAAGAAGTGCATAATTCCAATAAATAGGATGGTGACTTTTGCTCTCCTTTTAGAAGTTTGGGTTTTTAGAAAGTTGTGGTTTTTATTCAGCATGAAGATAGTTGTCTTTCCTAAACATTCTGACCAGCATGTTCACTGTCTTGTTTTTCACGAAGAAATGGTTTTTCATACATTTGCTTGTTTTGTGTTATGGTTTCCTCTGAAAGTCCCAGCACTGCTGACAGGAAATGAAAGCTGGGCCATGGGTTTGTACCTCTTTTTATGGCTGCTGGTGCTGCTTGTGCCTGAATGGAAACAGGACATACTGGAGCTGACACATTTTCTTCAGGATTCCCACAGGGCTATTTGCCAGTTTAGGAGGTGTTGGGTTCAAAGGTCAGGGGTTGTTATATGCTTAACTATACTTGCCAGACAGCTCTGAGAAATAGGACCTTTTTTGTCTAAAAATTGTGTCTGGAAGAAGAGCCATTATGCTTTTTTTTTTTTAGCTTTGCCAAGAATGTGGAAGTAATAATTTGCATCAGATCTAAAATCCTTGTTATCTTTATTTTGAGGTTTAATTTATTTTGCATTGTGAAAAAATTATAAAGAGAGAGAGAGATAGAGAGAGAGAATGCTTACTTGCAGCAACACAACAGAATATGTAAACATAGTACAATGCAAACAGTATATTATACGAGAGGGGGAAAAAGTTAAGTGTGTGTGTATATATATCACCTACTCACAAATATCGGTTCTTGCTGTGGAGCAAGGATGAGTGGCTCACCAATCACCCCTGCCACCGCCACCTTCCTTGTTGGGGGAATTCTGACCTGCCTTGTCTTTTCATCTATATGCCAGAGGAATGAAGGATGTTGGCATTTTACCCCACATGGCCTCCTGGCTTGAGCATGTGTTACAGCACAATCATCAATCAAAATAAAACAGCAATAGATTAACGTTCTTGTGTCCTGAATTAATTACTTTTAATATTAAACGCTCTCACCATTTCAAAGGGGATTTAATGTGAAAATTAATTGAATCCAGACAGGTTTGAAATCAAAGTGAGATTTTGAAATATGACTGTTTGGGTATAAGTCTATTGCTTATACTTTGAATTCTTCCCATAAGTTAACTTTTGGAAAACAAATGTCTTGTTTGGATTTTTTTTTTAAACCTATACTAATAATAATCATTAAATATATTGGTCTTATTTTTGTATTCCCTTGACCACTCCCCACATAACTGGCCATTGCTAAAGCTGCCTCCTCTGCATTAATTTAATTACTTTGGTAATTTGTTTCCTTTTGATCATAACTGCCAAAAAATGACATGTGCTGATTGTGAATTTTGCACAGACAAATATTTTCTCAATGCCATGGCAACTAAGTATAGTTGGCATGTTGGGCAATTAATATTAATTTTCTGCTGCAGGCAATTGAAGTTTAGGCAACTTCTTTAATAGCAACAACATTTTAAAATAAAGCTCCTGAAATATTTGACACCATGCAGAAGTGATTTAGGTTGATAACATGGCTTTTCCATTATGTTCCCAATATCTCCCTAATCTATTGTTTAAAAAGAGAAACTGTACTCTCTTGAGGGTCCTTTCTCTTTGTTTTCCAGTGTGAAGTAACAGAAACATAGAAAATAGGTGCAGGAGGAGGCCATTCGGCCCTTCGAGCCAGCACCAGCATTCATTGTGATCATGGCTGATCGTCCCCAACCAATAACCCGTGCCTGTCCTTCTCCCCATATCCCTTGATTCCACTAGCCCCTAGAGCTTTATCTAACTCTCTCTTAAATCCATCCAGTGATTTGGCCTCCACTGCCCTCTGTGGCAGGGAATTCCACAAATTCACAACTCTCTGGGTGAAAACGTTTTTTCTCACCTCAGTCTTAAATGGCCTCCCCTTTATTCTAAGACTGTGGCCCCTGGTTCTGGAGTCTGTATGTTGGGGCTCCAGGATTTCTACAGTGCAACACCAAGAGATGCACGATAACCCCAACCAATCCGGGGTTGGGATCTTGGAGAATTGCTGCAGTAGCTTTCTCCCTTAGGACATCTTTCAAGTCAAGTCAAGTCAAGTCGGGCTAATTGTCATATGCTCATGTTGGTTAGGTACAGGTACAATGAAAATCTTGCTTGCATCAGAGGCACTTGGATGCAGACACTCACAAAGCATGAATTATACATCATACGTAAATTCTGCAATGTAATGAAAAAAGTTGCAAAAAAACAAGACATTAGTGCAAAACACAATTAGAAAGAACAAGTGCATAATAGTGCAAGAGGTGGTCCACAGTGTTCCATTGCCGTGCTACGATTAGGGTTGCTGGGTTGATTCAAAGACCTAATAGTTGTAGGAAAAAAGCTGTTCTTGTAATTGGTGATATGCAACCTCAGGCTTCTGTACCTCTTGCTCGACAGTAATAGTGATAAAAGGACCTTATCTGGATTATGGGGTTCCTTGATGTTAGATGCTATCTTCTTGAGGCAACACCCTATGTGGATGGTTTTGATGGTGGGGAAGGCTGTGCCGATGATGGAGCAGGCTGAAGTCACTCCTCTCAGCAGCCACCTACATTCTTTAATGATATATGTGTTGGCATGAGAGCATCATCCCATATCACTAATGAGTACAACAAGCCAACTTTTCATTAAGATCTTGATGGTGAATTGTTGGTGCTGCAAGTGCTAGAACGTAAGAACAGGATGATGCCGGTATATGGTGTGAAGAGATGAAAGAACAAAATGAGTGTTTGGAAAGAAAGCATGATGTTGCTTTGTACCTTTGTGATTTTCACACCTCGATACACTACAAAAATGGAATTACTCAGAATGGTAGGAGGGAGTGGGGGAAAAATAGAGTTATCCAACATTATCGAGAACTAGAGAAATGAGGTGTACTGGCTCTTGCTATTCTTGCCACTGTCAAAGCCTGTTGTGGATCACTTCTGTTGCTGGTGAACACACTTGGCTCCTTGCCCTCGCCTCTGTGGGGAAAGTCCAAGCCGGCCTGTGGTAGCACGATGACGTGCCTTAATTTCCCCTCTGCAGTGATATGTGAATGTTTTACTTTAAAAGTGGTATCCTCCCTTCAGAGAGCCCTTGGGAGTTCTCAGTGTCTTCCATTTCCTGAATAAGTCATGGAGGTAACGTAGCAGTTGTATTGAAATGCAACTTGGAGGCTAACACTGTGTGAGGCTTGTGGTGGTCTTGGCATGGGAAGTTTTCTCTGTATGAAGGGACCAAATAGAAATTGAAATTATTGCTTTGTTTCTCAGGCTAGTGAAAGTACATTTTAACATTTTAAATCGTTACACATTCAGAATCCTAGCCATTACTTAAAGTAAAATTACCTGAAAATTGATCACCCGAGCCCAAGTTTAATGTAAATGACTGCATAGAAAGACACAAAGTGTTGTAGCAACTCAATGGGTCAGCATCTTCTCTGGAGAACACTGAGTGGTGACGTTTTGGGTCAGGACCCTTCTTCAGACTGATATTACATAGCATGTTTGTGACCAGAGATTAATTTAAGGCAAATTGAGTCTAGTTTGTAAAGGTTTTCAGCCTTTAGCTCTTGTAATTAACACCTACTGATATTTTATAACAATAGAGCATATTCCAATTCAGTAATAATTAATAGTATTGACATACGACATATATTGCCTGAAGTAGATCATATTGGCCGGTCGAGTCGAAGACGAGAGGGCATATGGATTAGTGAAATATATGTCGGTAGAAAGAGGACAAGTCAATATTGGTATTATTTACCCATATCAGACATCTTTGACATCTCAGCCGGCGACTTTCAAAATGGACTTCTGTCTGCCGTTTGAATATTCTAAATTTCCCACGCAGTCCACGTTGCACGTTGCCGTCACGTTGCCAAGTTCACCGGATGTGAGACCAGGGGAATATATACTATATTCTGTTTTACAGGTTAAAGCCATAGGCTTCGCATACAAGAAAATATTCCCCTGTTTACCCTGCTGGCACCACCTGTAAAAACGAAGGGAATACAATTTTGTAAAAGCATTTTAATGGGTAATAATCAGTTTTATACTGCAGCTTTTGGGTTTCTCTAGAATGATCTTCTGCACCTGCTGCATTAATACCTTTTAAAATTTGAAAAATAAACTTTATTTATAAAATATATGCACAAGAAAAAATGCATGGCTATCTTTACATGCATAGTGTTATCCAGTCTGTACAATTGCAGTGCTATTGGCTTAGTGCCTTTGGTATAGCGCCATTGCCTCTCATGTGGTCGAATGGGGCAACACAAACTTCAAGCATTTGAGAGGTTTCTACACAGGATTTAACCTCTCAATATCTAACAGCAGAAAGACTTTAAACTGCATTCTTTTTTTCTCAAAGCCTTTGCATATCCACACCAGGCTTCAGTGTGTCCCTCAGCATGTTCTCTGCAGCCTACATACAATGCAGCAATTCAGGGCAGAGTGGGCAGCCTTTACTTTATTTCAGACCATGGGGAAGCTATCTGTTTCCCACCCATTGATTTGGACTGCGCTACTGATGTCAGTTAGAACAGTTGGTTCCAATTCCTGATTCCATCCCCGAAGCACATTAAGGGGAGCATGTCGGTCATGTATGTGAGATATCCTGTCAAAATCCTGTCTCCTGGTCCTACACATAGACAATGATATCCCTCTGCCTGCTGCATTCATTTCAACCTGGCATCACATCTGCACTTGGTAAAGCAGCTTTGAAAGTTTCCCGAGTAAAGGGTGGAACTGCAGCTATCTCGTTACACCCATGGATAGAGGCGTCCATTACCAAAGCGTAGGATTATGATTGAAAGCATTTATTGATGTTCCTGCCATTTGTATTGTGTACTGTGTTCACCGAAAATGCCAGCGAGGACAACGTTGAAAATCAGTCAGTAGTGTATTCCTGTTTTATTTAATAATAGCTTTAATTTTTGGAACGCTATATGCTTTATGTCATCTGGTGGTCTAGTGTTGGGTAACAAACACTGCTTCAGCCTGCACTGGCAGGTATTGTTACATTCACAATGATGGTGTGGCAGAACTAGAAATTATTTACAACAGTCATTGTTGGTTCAATGGTACTTTGTTGTCACATGTACCTAGGAACAGTGAAATTCAGTTTTTGCATACAATTTAGTAAAAAGTCTAATCATACATAAGCACTATCATACTTCAGTACAGGAGTATAAGAATAGTAGATTACACTGATACAGCACGCAAGAATGGCCAAGTTTCCAGCAACATCTTGTAACCTTCACATTTCAAGGTTCTTAAAAATGTCGACTCTTAACTTTGCCTTAAATGCCTGTTGGCCTGGAGGCGGCACTGGGTTGGAGTTGCAGGGCTGTCCTGGCCAGGCTAGGTTGTCGATATCTTTCACCGCCACTCCAGGCCACGTCCGATCCACAAACTCGACCTCCTTGGAGCGGCGTCCGATCCAATCGAGCCACACGCTGCTGCAGGCTTCCAGCGGCCCATTCCACCTCGATATTGGCCCGGGCCCATCTCAGAAACATGCTGTCCCTCGCCTCACACGGCCACCACTCGCTCTGACCCTCACAGCACTGTGACTCCTCTCACCGCTGAACCTGGAACACCCTCTGCACCTCCAGAGACGCAGGAGGTGAGCCCCCAGCCTGTTTGACACCATTCCTCTCCTCTGTCCACCAGCACAAAATGTAAAAATGGATTGTTTCCAGAACACGATGCAATGAGAAAATGTCTCGGTTACCACAGACGAAGCACGAACATTTATTCAATGGTCCACACCACGTGAACAACTAAGGAAAATTCATATCTTGTTACATGGTGACAGCGTTTTTGAATTTTGCGCACATTTAGAATAAACAAGGGAAACATTTGAATCTTTCAGTTGATCAAATTAAGATATTTTGTTATGAACCTCCTATCTATTGTTCTTCAGGCCCTCTCTCATTCAGCCCCTTCTTGAGCTTCAGCATCCCTTTAACTATTTCCTCTCCTTTACCACCCAACCCCCATCTCTCCATCCAACCCTTCAAACTGTGTGGAGTTTGAACATTGTTTTTGTGACCACCAGTAGTCTACTTCCCTCCCAGATCCCAAAGATGTCCTGGCTGGTTGGTTGGTTAATTGGTTACTGAAATCTAGTTCTAGTGCAGGTGGATGGTGTGAGAATTGGGAGTTAATGGGCTTCTGAGAGAGCATGGTGCATGGTAAATAAGTGGGGGGGATAGGTTGGCTCCGAGAGCCAGTATAAACTCGATGGGCTGAATAGCTGCCTCACATGTTGTCTAGAAATGCGAGAAGGGCCTCCATCTCTGCTGCCCCACTTTGTGTAACACCTCTCCAGCTGCTGTATGCTAATAGCCCTGTCCCACGGTACAAGTTCATTCCAAGAGCTCTCCCGAGTTAAAAAAAAAATCAGACTCGTAAGCACGGAGAATGAACGTAGCAGGTACGTCGGAGCTCAGGGACGTCTGTTAGCGCTAACGGCAGGTACTCTCTAACGCAGTTAAGCACGACTCTTCCCGACTCGCTAACGGCAGTTAAGCACGGGAAGACTCGTGAAGATTTTTCAACATGATGAAAAATGTCCACGAGAGCCCCGAGTACCGACGAGTGGCCATTACCGTAAATCTCCGAGTTCGAATCAGGGCAAACTCGGGAGAGCTCTTGGAATGAACTCGTACCGTGGGACAGGGGTTTCACTCTCTCCTCGATTGCTGTCGACAATGTCAAGACAGACCATTGCCAACACCTTTTAAAAGTTTAAAGTGTTGCAGTGTTGTTTGCTGGCCTATTGATGTTATCAGTATGAACTGGACTTGCTGAAACTGTGCCCTACAGATATCCTGTTAACGAAGAAACTGCAGATGCTGGAGAATCGAGGGTTACACAAAATGCTGGAGAAACTCAGCGGGTGCAGCAGCATCTAAGGAGCGAAGGAGATAGGCGACGTTTCGGGTCGAGACCCTTCTTCAGACTGGTCAGGGATCAGGGAAATGAGAGATATAGACGGTGATGTGAGAGATAAAGAACAATGAATGAAAGATATGCAAAAAAGTATCGATGATAAAGGGAACAAGCATGTAAGCTGTTTGTGGTGTGAAAAAGAGCGAAGGAGATAGGTTTCGGGTCGAGACCCTTCTTCCCGAAGCTAGTGCGACTAGAGAAGCTAGGGGGGTGGGGAGGGAGATAGAGATAGAGGGAATGCCAGGCCCGAGGCTGAGGGAGAGGTGGGAGGGGGAGGAGACAGCAGGGGTTAACAGAATTGAGAAAATTCAATGTTCAAGCCCAAAGGATGCAAAACTCCCAAGGGAATATGAGGTGCTGTTCCTCCAACTTGCGGTGTTGCTCACTCTGGCCATGGAGGAGGCCCAGGACGAGAGGTCGGATACGAATGGAGGGGAGTTGAAGTGCTGAGCGACGGGAGTCGGGTTGGTTTTGCGGACGAGCGGAGGTGTTCGGCGAAACGATCGCCAAGCCTCTGCTTGGTCTCACCGATTATAGATCATCCGGCATCTGGAGCAGCGGATGCAGTAGATGAGGTTGGAGGAGTGCAGGTGAACCTCTGTGGACCTGGAAGGACTGCTTGGGACCCTGAAAGGAGTGGAGGGGGAGTGAAGGGACAAGTGTTGCATTTCTTGCGGTTGCAAGGGAAAGTGTCCGGGGAAGGAGTTAGAGCGGGAGGGGAGGGAAGAATTGACAAGGAGTCGGAGGAGCGGGTCTTTGCGGAAGGCAGACAGGGGGGAGATGGAAGATGTGGCGGGTGGAGGGGTCACGTTGAGGTGGCGAAACTGGCGGAGGACTATCTGTTGTATTTGCCGGCTGGTGGGGTGAAAGGTGAGGACCAGGGGGACTCTGCCCTGTTTGCGAGTGGGGGAATGGGGAGAGAGGGCAGTGTTGCGGGGTATGGAGGAGACCCTGGTGCGAGCCTCATCAATAGTGGGGGAGGGGAATCCCCGTTCATCTTTCATTCATTGTTCTTTATCTCTCACATCACCGTCTATATCTCTCGTTTCCCTGATCCCTGACCAGTCTGAAGAAGGGTCTCGACCCGAAACGTCGCCTATCTCCTTCGCTCCTTAGATGCTGCTGCACCCGCTGAGTTTCTCCAGCATTTTGTGTAACCCTACAGATATCCAATGGGCAAATGCCACTGCTCAAAGCGGATGAGCATTTGTTTGTGTGGGTGACACATTCTAGTTCCAGTCAGTGTGGGAAGTTGTTCCTCTTGGTTTATTGCTCTGCAGCGGGCACTAAGTAGTCAGATTAGAACAAAGGGAAGTGTGACTGTCATGTACTCGGAGTGGAGTTTGACAAGCAGAGCAGAGCATACTGAATATGGGAATGTGTCGAGATGTTCTGACATCATCCTGCTGTTGGCACATTTAAGGTTTAATTAGGAAAAACACAATGGCTTGGCTTGTAGTTTGTCACCAGTTGCAATACTCATTTTCTTTGCATGTGTGTACTAGTAATTATTATTGAAGTTGCATTCTTAATTGCAAAGATTAGTTTGTGACACAGTGCAGATGTGCTCCTTCACACAGCACAGTGTGATGTACACCAGACGGTTGTCATTGCGGAGGCTGGGTTGGTTTAGCAAGAGAGGAGTTGTAGGTTAAAGTTTACCCTCCCCCTTTCATCCCCGTCACAGTTCTGAGTGGAAAACTGCATCTTGCAGGCTTGATGTTCATTTTAAAAACGATATGAAAATAATCTTTAACCTGCAGTTTTCAACGGGGATCTAAATTTAAAAATTCACGGGTAAGTTGTTGAACTTGTGGTTGTCATCAGGGTCACTGATCTCTGCTACTTTAGTTTTGCAATGAGATGAGCAAATCTTTCAACTGAAAACTAAGTTATCTCTGGTTTGATTGTCTTTAGATCTTGAAATCACTTTGCAGTCCAACACAGACAATGACTTGGTTTAGTCACAGCAGTGTCCCCAAATACTTTATTTTAATTATTTTACACTTTCCTCGATTGAATCATGAGTGTGGTGTTAGCTGTCACCTGTTTTGAACACTGAGCCTTTCAACCCCAAGACTGAGTATAGATATCAGAGGGGTGGGGGGGAAGGGAAGTGAAGTGGTTTGGTAAAATAATATCTTGCTAATCAGTTGTGCAGGCTACCAATACAGAGGTTGCCAAAAATATTGCTGGCTGAAATATTGTGGCCTCACACAGTGTAGCATTAGTGTGCTTTGTTCTTATACGTGATAAGATTAACACCTTCTTGCGTTGCATTGCCTGCTATTTATTTATAGTATGATTAAAGTTTCTCACAATACTCTTTCTATAATTAGATTTTGGTTTTTGACATTTGCTTCTGCTAAAGTGAAGTGGTCCCCAGCAAAGCTGAGATACAGTTTAGCACATCTTGTCACTGGGATGTAATGGTAAAATCCCTTGCAGTATTGAAAGAGTTTGCATTGCATTGACGATATTACTGTTCAAAAATGTCCTTCCAACAGATACTGTATATGGAGAATTTATAATTCTCGTCAATACATGCAAGCAACACTGAATCTCATCCACAATAGATCAGTTTGAGTTACTGCCCAATAAATGCAGGAGATCATTGCTGTTAGAAAGAAAACTAAATTATGTGCATATGTCACTCTTTTTCTTATCTACCTATATTTCTGTTGTTTGGGAATGTAATCATAATATCTCATTTGAATAAAAGATGATAGCACTAAGCACATAATGCAGGAATTAAAAATCGCTAATTTCCAGCATTGAAAAATTCAATATTTGCTATAATAAGGATTGCAGGAAAATCAGTCATTACTTAACTAACATTTTAATCTGGTGTTTGACTCGTAAACATTCGATCCTGGTTATTCCTTCACCCTTTTTGTGCATCTGCTTAGAGAGGTCTGTTTCTTTGGAAATAATTGAAAGGATCTGGTAACGATAAAAGGGGGAGGGATTACTAGTGGATAAAGGTTCCTCAGAGAAGCTCGCTGGTTGCTGACCCACCTAAATACTCCTGACTTTGAGCGGGTCCCTGGGCACAACTTTTTACAAAGTAACCTGCGCCGAACCCGATCAGTGAGACTTTGTGCAATGCAGGGCTCCTTTTGGTAGAAAGTATTAAAAAAAAGAACATTTGTCAATGGTGAGAAGCTAGAGAATGGCAGGAATATTGCTGTGGTGATTAATGATGTTGGAGTGTATAAACTGGCAGCACAGTGAACAATTCCCTCTTCTCCCTTCTCCTGTTGGGCAGAAGATACAAAATCTTGAAAGCACATACCCACAGACTCAGTATAGCTTGTCTGAAGAAGGGTCTCGACCCGAAACGTCGCCTATCTCCTTCGCTCCTTAGATGCTGCTGCACCCACTGAGTTTCTCCAGCTTTTTGTGTACCCTCGATTCTCCAGCATCTGCAGTTCCTTCTTTAAAACTCAGTAATAGCTTGTTTGCCTCTATTATCAGACTACTGAACGATCCTCTCATATGTTGCAGGGTAGTCCCAATCTTCCAACCTACCTTCATTGCAAACTATAACGCTTCAATGCTGCAATACTATATTCTGCACTCTGGTATTGTGTTCTTTGCACCACCTATTGTACTTGTGCATGGCTTGATTATATTCATGTTTGATATCATCTGATTTAATTGGATACAGCACAAACAACATATTTTCACTGTACCTCAGTCTACGTGACAATAAACCAATATCAATTCCAATACCATTATTAAAAGATCTTGGCCTTTATTGCATAGTGAGTATATTGAATCACAAAGTAAGAAATACATGCTGAAATTGTAAAGGGCTATGGTGAGCCCACATTGGGAAAGCATTGCACAGTTTTGGTCTGTCTTAAGAGGATATACTTGTAGTAGTGCACCATTGATTCATGAGCTTGATTCTCAGGATGAGGGCCATGTTCTGTAGAAGATTGGCTCGTATTCCAGTTTGGAGGGATTAAAAGTGATTTCGCAGAGATAACAGATTCTGACCGAGATTAACAAATGTTGTGAAGCTATTTCTCCTAACTGGCGTATCTAGACCTGGGAGGCGTGTTGTGAAGATAAGAAGTTGTCTGTTTCTGATTGAATTGAGGAGACATTTCTTTGGCTGGGGATGGTAATTGTTTGGAATTTTCTACCTTGGATGCTCTGACATTAGCATATATTCCAGGATGGAGCTGGCAGATATTTTAGATTCTCGGGGAAATCGGAGAATACACAAATTGGGCAGAGTGCTTGAGGCAAAAGATCAGCCGTGATCTCGTTGAACAGTAGAGAAGGTTCAAGCGCAGTGGGAGTAGTTTCTGCTTGCAGCTGTTAGAATAAATACAGCCAAAGATTAAATATAAAACAATGAAACCATGAAAAAAATATTTAGTTTGCTGCTGGTCAGCATTTATGTGTGCCTGGCTCGTTCAAATTATGTTGGATTCTGTCAACTGCAAGAATGTTTTGAGAAATTCTGCCTCAGGCAATGTAAGAAAAGAATGACGGAAGAGTTACAAAATGTGTGCGCATCTATCAATCTATATAAACAAGATATTTACATTCTTGGTGTTTCTTCTGACTTGTAGTTAATATTTCAGATACAGTCAGATCTTCAGTAGGATTCAGGTTTTCAGTGTGTTGTGTGAGGCAGTATTGGTTGTATTTAGTCATATGAACATTTGCTGCCTGTCACATCTTTAAGATCAACTGTGAGAGATAGGAATGCTATCTGGACTGAATTGCTTTTTTTTCTTCTTGTGGTTAGATTGACAGACTTTCCTTCTGAGCAGCTGAATTTAAATTGAGTTATTTCCCGTTGGAAGTGGTGGTCTTCCCACTGTGAGAAAAATTTATGCAAAGCAGAAAAACAATGCATCACTGCTAAGAGATCTGGACATATGGTACAAATAAAAAAAGGGATTGCAGCAAACAGACTCTATTGTAACTCTGGACTGAAGAAGTATGAGCGTCACTTTGATCAAAATGTCAGCACGTTCTTCCTAAGTCGTTGCTGTACTGAGTTGCCATTTCCAGTTGTAATTACTTCCTGACAAGCGCATGGGTTTGAAAAGCATTGAAACTCAGTTGTTCACGTTGATAAAGAGTCAAGAACATTAAATTAATGTCTGCAGTCTGAATTGTATTTAATTGTTACAAAATGGTTCATATACCACAGGGTTCCATAATATATTACTGATATAATTGTTAAATACATGGAGTACATTTTCAATTTACTAAATACTCAATGTCCCTGAGGGCTTGTGAACAGAATGTGGGCGCTGGGTAAATGTTAGAGGGGTTTGGAAGGGTTGGTCAAAGAGATGGCTAATGAGTGACACTTAAATGAGAAAGAAGGCGGGTTTAGTAAGGAAAATTATAGTAATTAAAGGAATAAAGGGAAGGAGTTTTAGTCAGAAGAACAGTTTGGGAGGATGAAAGTTAGAGTATATAACTGTTGGAAGCTGCTGAGTTTAGGCGTAATGAGACATGGAGAAAATTCACGAATGAGACTTTAAATTGGAGAGATTGTAGATTTTTTTGGGAAGGGCACGTTTGTCATTTTTTGTATCGTATATTTATGAACGGTAGAGGAAAGGAAGCCAGAAAGGAGAGTCTTGGTGTCCTGGGGGTGTGTTTGGGGATGGGATAGGAGGTTTGAAGGTTTGTGACAGGAATTTCTTAGCAAAGAGATTGGGCTCAGTACAATGAAGTGGATGCAAACACAGCCACTTCAATTTTAATTCTTCAGTCTGAAGAAGGGTCTGGAACCGAAATGTCACCCATTCCATCTCTCCAGAGATGCTGCCTATCCTGCTGCATTAATCCAGCATTCTGTGAATACCTTCGATTTAAACCAGCATCTGCAGTTCTTTACTGCACTTCAATTTTAATGGTATTTTGTAAAAAATTATTACAACAATAAAAGAGGTATTCATGAACTTCAAAGTAAATATATTGGCTAGGACTTTGTGGTGGTAATTACCCTAAAACTGTTGGTGTTCATCTAAATAAAACGTGTGCGAACTGCGAATCCAATGTACTATAGGGTGGAAATTCCAATGTAGCTGTCGGTGATTTATTGTGTCTTTTATAAATGTTGTTTGCTGGTTCTCCACTGGGATCGAGGGAATTAATGTGAATTTTTTTTTTTTTTTTTAATATTTTATTTATTAGAGGTAAATACATCAATGTACTTCACATATATCTTGTTACAATCATTGTACCCCATAATTTTATGGCTTTTAAAGAAAAAGAATAGAAAGAAAGAGAGTGAAATATGTGAAAAGTGTTGTGATAGTGAAAGAGTGTGCCAAAAGGGAGAAGAAACCCTTGGTCAAAGAATTAGAGAACGGGGGTTAAGAGATAGACCCTAAAAAAAAAGGAAAATGGAAAAAAAAAGCCAGTTACTCTGTTATATATATCATGCAAAAGGAATCCACCAACTCCATAGTTTTTCATCCCCCCCTACCAAGGCCCGAGGTACTCCTGCACCCTATCTTTGTAGCAATTCTATAAATGCAGACCATTACTGAAAGAAGCGTTCTAATTTTCCTTCCAGGTGGAGTCTCATATCTTCCAGATGTAGTATTTCAAACATAGTTGAAATCCACATATTTAATGTTGGTATAGGAGCATTTTTCCAGAATTTTAAGATTAGTTTTTTTCCTATTATTAAGCCGTAATCAAATAAATTATTTTGATACGCATTTAATTCCGGACTACCTTCTGTCATTCCGAAAATAATCCATTCTGGCCTTGGTGTCATTTTTATTTTAAACACTTTTGTGAAAATTTCAAAGATTTCAATCCAAAACCTTTGAATTTTTGTACAAAAGATGAATGAGTGCGCTATAGTAGCTTCTTGACAGTGGCATTTATCACAAATCGGTGAAACGTTAGGGAAAAATGTATTTAATTTAGTTTTTGAGTAGTATAATCTATGTATAATTTTAAATTGTATTAAAGTGCGTCTTACGTTAATTGAGCATTTGTGCAAATTTAATAAGTATTCTTTCCACCTTTCATTGGAAATTTTTATGCTTAGTTCGTTTTCCCACTCACCTCTAATACCTTCCGTTGTTGGTATTACTGCATTTAGTATAATATTATATATATGTGAAATTAAATTTGGTGATTCCGCCTTTGTATTCATTACTTCATCTAGTAAGTCTAATGGCATTGTGTGAAATTCATGTGCATGTTTTTTCAAATAATCACATATTTGGAAATATTTAAAATACTGATTGTTACCCAGATTGTATTTTAGTTGTAATTGTTTAAATGATAATAGTTTTCCCGTATCATACAAATCTCCCAAAGTTTTAAATCCTGCTCTTTCCCATTGTATGAATGCTTTGTCTATAATCGAGGGTTTAAACAGAGGGTTTTTAGCAATAGGAGATAGGAGAGATAAGTTTCTTAATTTTAAGTTGTATTTTATTTGTTTCCAAATTCTGATTGTACTATGTATAATTGGGTTTTTGTTGTAGTTTGTATTATTCACCGTCATTGGTGAAAGAAGGATCGCATCAATATTAAAGGGGGAGCAGTCCTCTTTTTCCATAATGATCCATTCCGGTTGATGAAGAGCATTATCCAACAATTGAATCACATTTCTAATATTTACCGACCAATAATAATACATAAAATTAGGGAGTGCTAATCCCCCTACTACTTTGGGTTTATTCAGGTGTGGTCTTTGGATTCTATGGGTCTTATAATCCCAAGTAAAATTTGTAATATCTGAGTCCAATTAAAAAAAAAACTTTGTGGGTAGATATAGTGGGATTGATTGGAACAAGTATAGAATTTGTGGTAGAAAAATCATTTGTATGGCTTTTACACGACCTATTAAGGACATCGGGAGCGTTTTCCAGAATTTAATTAAATTATGTAATTTCTTTAGTACAGGGTTACAGTTTGCTTTAAACATGTTTTGATATCTTCTAGTAATTTCAATGCCCAAGTATTTAAATTTTTCCCCTGCTATTTTAAAAGGAAATTGTACGAGATTTATAGAATCTTTCGGTTTTATTGACATGATTTCACTTTTATTCCAGTTTATTCTGTAACCTGAAAATGAACCGAAATCCTCAATTAAATTTAAAATATTGGGTATAGTGATATGAGGCTTTGTGATGTACAAAAGTACATCATCAGCGTATAATGATATTTTATTGTTTGAATATTTTGTCTTATATCCGTGGATATTCGGATGAGTTCTAATACTTTCCGCTAGTGGTTCAATTATGAGGGCAAATAACAATGGTGATAATGAACAACCTTGTCTATTACCCCTTGACAGTTGAAATTTCGTGGATAAAATATTATTAGTTAATATTCTGGCTGTTGGCTTATTATATATGAATTTAATCCATTGAATGAAATTCTCTCCCAGTTGAAATTTTTGCAATTCCTTAACCATATACTTCCATTCAACCTGATCGAATGGTTTCTCTACATCCAGCGAAATAATTGCAAGATTTGGATCTTTAGTTTGGTGTGAGTTCATTATATTAAGCAGACATCTCAAATTATTAAATGAATGTCTCTTAGGGATAAACCTGGACCTGGTGTTTTTCCATTTTTTAATGAGAATATTGTTTCTTCTATTTCCTTATTTGAGATTTGTGCTCCCAATTCCTCTTGTTCCTGCAATTCTAGTTTGGGAAGATTGCAATTATCCAGAAACTCAGTGATTGTGTTGGTGTCCATTGTCGTTTTGGATGTATACAAATTCTCATAAAATTGCACAAATCTTTTATTAATTTTATTCGGTAATGTTAATACTTCCCCTTTGTCTGATTTAATCTTTGAAATCGTGTGTTCCTTTTCTCTTTTTTTTAATTGGCATGTGAGAAGTTTATGAGGCTTCTCCCCAAATTCAAACTGTTCCTGTCTTGTAATTTGGAATAATCTTATAACTTTTTCTGATAGTAATTTATTTAATTTGAATTTTAGTATTAATATTTTATTGTGTTTATCCATGGACGGGTCTTTAGCATTATCTATATCCAACTGTCTAATTTGTTCCTCTAGCTGCCGTTGTTCATTCTTATTTTTTTTTATTCTGAAAGGCTTGGTATGAGATTATAACACCTCTAATAAAAGCTTTGAAAGATTCCCATAATAATGTAGGTGGTGTGTCAGGCGTATCATTTATTTTGGAAAAAAAGATCCATTTGCAGTCTTAGATATATACTCCCTTGCGGGTCATTTAAAATTTGGGGGTTACACCTCTAGAACGATGTATTCTTAGACATGCCTTCTATTTTTTTTAAAGTTAGGGGGGAATGATCTGAAATCGTATTTGTGTGGTATTTTGGGTTAAGAGTATACGGAATTAATTTTGTGTCTACCAGGAAATAATCTATATGTGAGTAAGTCTTGTGTACCGATGAATAAAACGAATATTCCTTGCCTGTCGGATTTGCAATCCTCCAAACATCGGTTATATTTGTATTTTTTATATATGTGTTTAAAAGTTCACTAGTTTTAGATTTCGTATTACCTCGTTGTTTTTGACTGGATTTATCTAAATAAGGATCTAAGACACAGTTAAAGTCTCCCCCAATTATAATATTCTGGTAATTATATTCTGCAATTCAAAATTTTATTTTAAAATGCGGATTATCAAAGTTAGGCGCATATATATTTACCAATGTGATTGGGATTGCATGGATCTCATTGGTAACTATCAAATACCTCCCATCCTTATCTGTTAAGGTATTTTTCTGTTTAAATGGTATACCTTTGCGAATCATGATGGACGTGCTTCTGGATTTTGACGTGTATGACGAATGCAAAGTTTGACCTATCCAGTTGGCCCTCAATCTAACTTGATCTTGAACTTTAAGATGCGTTTCTTGGAGGAAGATAACATCTGACTTAAATGCTTTCAGCTGTGCTAAAATCTTACCCCTTTTAATACGTTCGTTAGCCCCCCCCCTAATATTCCAACTGCAAAATGAGATTCCTCCCGATTTATTTTGTTTAGTGTCTTGCATTTTCACTAGGTTTAGTACCTATGTATCTTGTGGTGCATCCATACCTCAGGTCTTTAAGCAATGGGGGAACAGTCAACCTACCAAGTTCAGTTTGTGGATTTCTTTTGCGATTATCCTTGAATTAAAAACACACACATGTGATTAATTGTGGTAGTAAAAAAAAGTAGTAAAAGTGAAAATACAGTGACCGAGCTTGTCGGCACTGTAATAGGTGGCCCACCTGTTGGTGGGAGAAATCATTGTATCGACTTCCGTTGTCATTGTTAATAAACAAATAGCTCCGTTCCCTCAATAAGTCATAACATATCCGTACTAGAACCGAGCCGATTCCAACTATAAAATCAACTATATAATATCTAATTGCAGTACATATATCCATTCCATATGTATTCCCAAATATATCTAACTGTTTTATCAGCAGAATGTTAAGCATCAGTTTTTACCTCGATAATTATCAGCTATTGGTTGAAGGGGCTACCTAGGGCAGGCTTCTGGATCTGAGCCAGGAGCCCGTCATCCCCCTCACAACCCGGTTATAAATCTGCTTAAAACTTATTAAGATATTAAGTTATAGATGTTAGATTGTAAATCAGCCCCTTACTACCGATCTGGTTAATGTTCGTTACAATTTTATGATAGTATTCTATGTTTTAAGTGTTAAAAGTGTTATTTCTATAACATTAGGTTATTCAGTTAAAAATTTTGCATTGGTAATTGCTCTGTTCAGATTATATTGTAAAGTTCTGTATTCAGTGTTTATCTTTTTCCACTTCACTTGGAACCCAGTATGTCCTTGAATTAACATTCCTCGATAAGCCATCAAGTCTAAACACAGGGAGAGTTCCATCTTCTGTTGAACACATTTCATGTTGAAATAGTAAAGAGAGAGAGTGTCCATACAGTACAGCTTTTCAAGTTACTTATTCTCTTCCACGATGGTTAAGGCATATTTATATTAGCTCTCCGGATTTGTAAACAATTTTTGCTGATCGTTGTAAGAAATGCGCATTCTCGCGGGAAAGTAGACTCCATATCTGACACCCTTCACGCCTTGGAGCGCTTGTTTTACCTTGAAGAACTGATTTCTTTTTTGGACCACTTCATAGGGGTAATCTCTAAATATTTTAAAGGTTGTCTGCTCGTATTTCAGTGGTACTCCATATTTGATATTACTCATCACCTCTTCCACGCCAGAGATGTCCTGAAATTTCACAATGATCTGACGTGTGTATTCTGAGCCTGTTTGGGATTTTTGTTTGAATCTCGGAATTCGATGTGCCGCTTCAATTTTCGGAAGGTTAGGAAGATTGAGAGCTTCTTTAATTAGATCTGCAGCAAACTCCCGAGGGTTATCTCCCTCGGCTTCCTCGGGTACTACTACTAGCCTTAGATTAAAGCATCTCGAACGAGTTTCCAAATCTAGGCACTTATCCGAACATTTTGCTAGCTGTTTTGCAGTGAGGTCGTGCTGTGTCTTCATTTTCTTCATATCCTTGGCTATTCGTCCCATCTCTTCCTCCGTCTCTTTCATTGTTTTCACATATGATGCGACAGTCTCATGCACTGCAACAAACTTCTTATTAGTGTCTTCTTCCCCCTTGTCTATTTGCTCCAATAGTTCAACTCTCACATCTTCAATTCTTTTATTTACGGTGTTGATCGAATCCTGCACAGACTCAATAACTTTCAAATTGCCCGTATACGTATTCAGCATTAGCTTATCTGTCATATCTTTCATCATTTTTTCCATGTGCGTTCCGTCCACCTTTTCATCTTTCAGTTCTCTTACCGTTTGCTTTAAGTCCTCCAAGTCTTTCTCCTTATCTGCCTTATCTGGCTTAGCTCTTGTAGACATTTCGGAAGGCAGTTTTCCTTCAATAGCACCTTCAAAAGTCGATTCTCCAAGCTCTTCAGGCTCTATCTCAGTGCACAGTATATTTTTGAAATGCTTCTCTGAGGACTCTGAGCAGAAATCGGATTCTGCATTTAAAGGGTTAAATCCAGAGTTTAATGCACAGCACTTATTGTTGACGCCATCAGCAGAGCATTCAAGGCCTCTGATAACCTTTTTTAATCGGTCCCGATCTCTAAATCCAGTTTTAATGCGAAAAATCGCAAATTTTCGGGAGCGGAGCTATGAGTGGCGACTGTTACCAAAACATGGCGCCACCGGAAGTCGGAATTAATGTGAATTTAAGCTAGTTGCAAACTCTCTCATAATGAAAAGTTCAGAAAATGTTAATCTTTGTAGCTGAGATCTATGCTATAGGATAAATCACATTAAGCCACTGCTTAGAAATTCTGTATCCCTCAAAGTCTAATTTTATGTGTATTCTGATCTCATCTCACAAGTATTTCAATTAGTGGAATCTGAATTGCAATGAAAATTATATTTTAGCTTCTGCAATTATATGTACAGATTCCAATCTGTTTTTAGCATATTATGATATTTTCTGAAAATGTTTTTTATGATCCTATTCAAATATGGTGGCGCAGTGGCAGAGTTACTGCCTTACAGCGCCAGAGACCCGGGTTTGATCCTTACTACCGTGCTGCCTGTACAGTTTCCCCCCCCCATGACCTGCATGGGTTTCCTCTGGGATCTCTGGTTTCCTCCAACACTCCAAAGACATACAGGTTTGTAGGTTACTTGGCTTGGTTCAATTGTCCCTAGTGTGTGTAGGATAGTGTTAGTGTGCAGGGATTGTTGGTCATCAGTTTATAATTTCCTTTTGAACACTTTGAATATACTGCACACAGTAAATGTTCATCTGAAGTACGGTCCCAACCTTTCATCAGTCCATTTCCTTCACAGGTGTTGTCTGGCTTGTTATGTTCCCCCAAAACTTTGGGTTTTTGCTCAAGATTCCAACATCTGCAATTCCTTGTGTCTTCGTCCATCTTTATCCTTTTATACCAATAATTCTATCAATTGCATCAGCTTTCTGTGACCGAGAGTTCTTCAATGCAATTGACTACTCAGTCAGCTTGAAGATGTTAGAGCTGCTGGTCAGTAGAGATTCCCAATGAACTGGCACCTGAACACAACACTTGGTAAGTTCTTGCCGCATAGGTATGCGAGGGGTGTGTTCTTTGCAGTGAACACCCCATTGCATTGCCACTGGGTGCAGTTCCAGCCTGTTAGGAAACAGTAGCATCTGCAGTTTCATTCCACACATTTTGTCTGCTCCATGGCGAAATCTCGTCAAGGTATGCCTACTTTGAAGAAAGTTCTCTCTCCAGAGAGAATTCTGCAACACCCGTTCTTGCTGCTCCCCCTCTGTGATTCATCTGCTTTGATCTATCGTTTTCACACCTTACCTTTCCATATCTCTAGATTTCCTCTCCCCTGACTCCCAGTGGAGATCAGAAATAATGTTTGTGCATACAAAGTCCTTAATACATTATTACAGCTGGGTGCTAATCGTAAACCTCCTACAGGATATTGCTTAGACCCATCAGGCATTTAAAAATGGTTTGGTTCCTTGGTGATTTTTATTCCCTAAATAATTTCTTATATCCTCAGAGGGAATCAGTTCCAAATTTATAAGCATCTTGCAAGCCCCTGTCCATCCCTTGATCATTGTCCTTCCTACTGTCCCAGCTGGAAATAAGGTTAGAGTTCTGGTCATCACATCAAAATGAGGGCTCAAAATTGTAAGTGACTAAACAGTCCCCACTCACCATTGCTTGGTATTTGCTAATTACAGTATCTCAAGGTACTGTGCTACTAGGGTCATACTGCTCGGCTATCAAAAATGTATTATATTTAACTGCTGTTTTTATCCTTATCTCCATTGTAAGCATTTATTTTGTTAATTAATGGCTGATGTCCAGAATGACACCACACTAGTTCATATTTCTCCTATTCTTTAGATCTTGCTTGTTGGAAATTTGTATGTCTCATAACAATCCCTCAATTTTTGTTTATTTTTGCTCCTGTGCACAGATTTTATGCTATTTGTGTAAAGACTTCCTAATCCGAATCTCTGTTTGTAATAAATCTTATTATTCGCTGTCCTCGACACCCCTCTCTCCTACGCTGCCATCTGATCTTGCCGTGTTTCCTTCTGAGCCCCAACAATCAGCGGGATGGGGTTTGACCCCTTTCCCAGGCCGATACTGAGTCGGAAGGCCTCGCCTGTTCTTGCCGCCTGTTCCCTGTGTTTCACAACTGAGTCAATGCCTGCTGAGATGGGCATGGGGAGTGCTAAAAGTGGTTTTGGAGGCTGCAGGCTAGTGGGAACCTCGCCCCAGAGCAGCCTGCCAACTTTCTCTCTCCTCTAAGCATGAAAAATGGCCACTTGGATGAACTGCTGGTACACAGCCAGCACTCGCTAAACTTGCTCCATCTAGCTTTAGCAACTAAATCAGAACAATGGTGGAATAATACTTCTGTGGTTTATTCAAGCTGTTGCATTGAAACACAGATTGTGTGCATTTTGTGGAGTAAATGAGTTTCAATAAGATGCCACCGAAGGAAACAATCCTGTCTTTATTATTTCAGCAACCGTTTGATCCTATTCAAATCAATTCGATTATGATTCCCTCTTGGAACAGCTTGAATACCTGGCACACAGTCACAGTTTGTCTGCCTTTTATCCATTTATATCAATGATTTTAGGAACTGGTTTTGCATCAGTTTGAAGTGGTGAATGCACAAATGGAAATTGGTTATGTTCTTTTCCAGCATCTGGCAAGGACTGGAAAGTGCTGACAATAAATGACTGGCAGAGATAGATCAGACAAGCAGCTTGGTGACAGAAGCAGCCATTTTCTGATACACTTCCTGATCGAGTTTGCACCATTTGTTGACGGGTTCTCCGATTGTCCGACCAAATAACAAAGAAGAAACATCTGCCATCGTTCTGTCAACTGACTGCTAAAACGCTAAATGTGGCTGACAACAGATTGTGATGTGTTGAGTTTATCTATAGTAGCTGTTTTGTTTGAAAGCACTTTGTTCCTTTTGGTTATTAATATTTTGTTTTAAATCTCGGGACACATGCTTTGAATTTGATCCAGGCTGGAAGGGGAAGAGTTCACTTTGTTAGTCAGTACTTGGCACTCAGACATCACAGCTGATGCTCTCAAGGCTGTAAATAGCGGTTTTCTGATTCAATTGGTAGAATCAGACGTTGGAGTGATAAGCAAACTTTTTTTTCAGGTAAAAGTATAGGGACTGCTATATTGATGGACTAACAGATGTATAACAAGCACAATGTCACTTTTTAGTAGTGCAGCAGGTTTGCTGAATTTCTGTGTCCAACTAAGCAACGGCTGAATCACGGGTTGTTGTGCATGGGCACAGAATGAGCACATTCCAGTATCATTCTCCCACTGTTTTCGGAGCAAGCATTGAAACTAGACTTTGTAATGTGTAAGAAAGAACTGTAGATGCTGGTTTAACTGAAGATGGACACAAAAAGCTGGAGTAACTCAGCGGGACAGGCAGCATCTTTGGAGAGAAGGAATATGTGATGCTTCAGATTGAGACCCTTCTTTAGACTGAGAGTCAGGGGAGAGGGAGACACAGAGATATGGAAGGGTAAGGTGTGAAAACGAGACATCAAAGTGGACGAAGCTCAAGGAAAATGTAGAACAGATCATTGTTAGCTTGGGGAAGGTGACAAAGAAGCGAACAAAGATACAATTTAATCAGGAGGGCAGTCAGACTGGTCGGAGAACTAGGATGGGGGAGGGATGGAGAGAGAGAGAAAGCAAGGGTTACTTGAAGTTGTAAGCTGCCCATGCGAAATATGAGGTGCTGTTCCTACAATTTGCGTTGGGCCTTGCTCTGACATTGGAAGAGGCCCAGGACAGAAAGGTCAGCATGGGAATGGGAGGGGGAGTTAAAGTGTTTAGCAACCGGGAGATCAGGTCGGATTAGGTGCACTGAGTGGAGGTGTTCAGTGAAACGATTGCCGAGTCTGTGCCTGGTCTAGCTGATATATATGAAGGACTGGACTTTGCCAAGAAAAGGTTCAGAGTGCCTGTCTTTTAAACACCATACAGGCCACTGCTAAAATTGAGTTGCTTTTACTTGGATCCTGCCATGTTAGCGGAGAGATCAATTTTTTGATTGCAGTGCAGAATGGGAAATACGAATTGTCAGACCATCATGCAGCCCACTGTATTTCCTTTCCAATTGACTAGTGATCTGAAAAACTGCTTTCATCTTCCAGGAAGGCCTAAAATCATCTTGTTCTGTGTCCTTGAGATGTAAACGGTCTGGGAGTCTTGCTGCATTAGATAAGTCGTCCAGCTATTCAGCATTTAGACACCTCTTCACTTGACAATCACAGAATATGATAACCACTTAAGTAGTCTTAACCCAGCTACAGTGCTTGCCCATTGCTGGACGAATTGTTAGTAGACTATACTTTAGAGTTCACTTTGGACTTTAGAGATACTGTATGGAAACAGGCCCTTCCATACAGACAGCACCCATACTCAGGATTGAACCCAGCTCTCTGGTGCTGTAAGACAGCAACCTTTTCGGCTGTGCCAACATAGTAATCGTATACACTGCTATTGCATTTCTCAATCTTTAAAATAAACTATTCTGAAAAAAAGATTGATTTTAATTTTGCATAAAATGCTGAAAAAAATAACCATCACCAGTGTGCCCCTGAATTTCTGCCAGTTATTCTGATGACCTGTTTCCGTTACAGGAAAATTACATTAAGTTCTGGATGATCTAAAAGTATTGAAGCTCTGCTATGTTAAATGGAAAAGTTTTTCTTGTTAAAAAAATAATTCTCATTTTTGGATGAGTAAATGTGCATTTATTTTTAGAAAGCATTAAGCTTGCATCTCATTTTAAAACCCACGTCTTTTCCACCGACTATTAATATTGACAATCCTTTTGCGGGGTAGAAGCAACTTGGTAGTGGAGCAATTACGATGATGTGATGTTGCAATTGCTTGTATTTTAACATACAAAAAACAAAACTATACTGCTGGATTAGTAATTCAGAGCTGTGGATTAATGACCTGGAGACATGAAATTACAAACTTGCTGATTAAATAAATTGAAAATGTAAAGGTAGTATCAGTATTGTTGACTATTAAATGACCAATTTTACATGATCCCCATTCTCAAACCTGATGGTTACTGGGAACCATGAGGTAACGGTTCTGAGGTTCTTGGAGCACCTTACCGACGGCAACAGACAGAAGAGAGCATGGCCAGGGTGGTGCGGATCTAGAGAGGTCAGTTACCTTTAATGGTGGGGAGGTCCATGTCTGTGATGGACTGAGCCTCCATCGTTCTTCAGTGTTCGAATTTCCGAACCAGGCTGTAATGCAATCAGTTAGTATGTTCTCCGCGTACAGTTGAAGAAGTTTCGATGGAGCACTCAGCAACATGCTGAATCTCCTCAAACTTCTGAGCAACCAGAGGCATTCATGAGCTTTCTTTATAATTGTATAGGCACATAGACCTGTGCTGGGCTACTTTGGACATCCACAATTTCTCTGATCTCTTTGCTCTCTCTCTCCCTCGCTTTGCAATTTAAAACCAGCTTGTTTCCTTACATTTCCAATTCCAATTCTGCTCATGAAAAGTGTTACTCAGCTGCTTGTTGAGTGTTTCCATCACTTTCTGGGGAGTTTACATATTGCCATTCATTGCTCTGCTTTAAGTATCACTCTGGCCACTATTTTAATTTATAAAGTATAATTTATTTGACGCTGTTGTGCCTAAAATGTAATCATCACACAATGAGGGAAACAGCCTCAACTTTTCATATCAGCTGTTTGTGTGTTGTAGTGGAGTGCCAGATAGAGCAGTGCTCAGCGAAATGATTCTAATAATCATTTGTTTCTAATATGATCCTAAGCAAGGCTAATTGTAGTTGCAAGTTGACTCTTAAGGCAGACAGTAAAAATGTGATCTTCTAAACCACTGCAAGCACCCACATTTTGATAATACACAATGGGGTCACCATAACTTGAAAATACCTTCAGCAACATCCTGGATGGAGTTTGGGAAGCCATCAGCCTTCAGTATCATAAGCCCAGACCCTGATTCGATCCTGATTATGTAAACCCTGTCAACACATGGGTTTTCTCCGGGTGCTCCGGTTTCATCCCACATCCCAAAGACGTGCCGGTTTGTAGGTTGCTGTAAAATTGCCCGTAGTGTGTAGGATAGAACTACTTTATCAACGGTCGGTGTGGACAGGGTGAGCTGAAGGACCTGTTTCCATGCTGTACTTCTAAAACTACAATAGATTTCCGGTGTATTTATGTTCCGACTGTTCACATTATCTGTGTTTTGCAGCATTATTCAATTATTACAGTTGAATATGATCTGAGTCAGTACAGCGGTTTTACTTCACGTTTTTAATAATGCTGAAGGTCACAAGGAGAATTTTCTCATTCATTGTTTTGTACTGTAACCAGAGAATCGTTTCCAGTGATAGCTAAATCTCAACTCCTTGAACGAAGAGCTTAGATACTTTACATGTTGACATTTTGCATTTAAAAGCTGAATCTTTGTTGAGATATGTTGTGCGTCACGTGCATAAATTGTTCCTACAGGGTGTATTTGAAATCTTCAGTTTACAATTATCATCGAGGTTACGCTGATTCAAATTTACAAGGTTTGTAAAAAAAGGTTCCAGTTACATCTGTGGAATGGTAGTATAGGGGGAGCATGAACGTAATCCTGTTCTAGAATGTACTGTGCATGCAGATAGCTGGGTACAAGGTGCTAATCTCATTTTTAGCTTTGGGAGCTGTTGCATCAACCATGTGCCGCAGGAGCTGAGGGATAATGCAACAGACATTTTCCATATGAGAGTATCAAAATATGGAAGAGATCTGGGCTTGGAGGTTTATCGGTGTATATTTTGCATTAACGGCCATTAACCAATTTTGTGCATGTTTCTGAGTGAGATAACAGCAGTGCTGACCCGGACATGGACTAGATATGGACATCTTGTTGCGAGGATTCTGTATGATGTACAGCTGTTTTAAGGTGACCAGCTTTTACCTGAATATCAGTAGCAGTAGTGTGATACCCAAAATTAATTTCTGCCAACATTTTCAACCAGACTGGCGTTAAATCATGGCTGGCATTATTCCCTTGCATCATTTAATAATGCCGAATGCTTAAAATGATTGTCTCTTGAATGGTCAGACATATCTCTCCAGCAATTGTTGGCAGACAGCTCTATGGCACAGGGATAACAGCATGGAAATGGGCCCTTCAGCCAATTGGGCTTGGTTGACCAACATTTACATGAATCCCATTTTATTCACCCCATATTTTCATCAACTTCCCACAGATTTGCCTCAAACATTATATCCGCCCGATTTAGTTTAGTTTATTGTCACGTGTACGGAGGTGCAGTGAAAAGCGTTTGTAGCGTGCTAACCAGGCAGTGGAAAGACAATACGTGATTACCATTCGCAATGTACAGATACAGGAATAACGTTTAGTGCATTTCATTCTCCCTACATTCTTTCCGACACTCACACACATAGTAAGGGCAATTTAGAGTGGCCAATTAATTTAGCAATCCATTTGTCTTTGGGATATGGGAGGGAACCTAAGCAAAATGTCATAAGGGGCTTTTGCATGTTCTCTGCAAGTCAGTGCCTCTGTGGCTTATGTATGCAGCATGTAACATTTAGCATTTCCCTGCTGAGAGACAGATGTCAAGAAAACCTCTACTGGTAGCATTGGGAATCGTTTGTTTGTGGTGAATGTTGCTTTCGCAGTTATGCCTGGAAGAGGTATCTGACTGCAATGAAGAGTTGGCAAAAGTGTGGGCACTTGAAGAGAGGCTTTGTGAACCTGGAGACATCTCACTAGCATCTTCCTTCAATAGATGCTGGCTCCTACACTCACTGCCCTTCACAAGTTTATTATGCCGGTTCCCCTTCACCCATGGACGTTTTTTTGTTAGTGTCTCCAGTATTGTTGCCAACGCTCATTTGTATTGTTGCAATTGTGGTTGTATTGTCCAGTGATCTTTTAAGAGCTATGTCCTGAGCTTAGAGGTGTGAGAAAGATTGCTACTACTGGAGGAAATTCACCAGTAATACCCACAGCTATTGTGGCAGAGTAAAGTCACATGTGAGGGAGCAAGTTTTGGAACTGGGCATAACTGCAGGTTTTTGAAACTGCATTAGGGGAGTTGCTAACTCTGCTTTAATGTCTGTGAAATAGCATGGACGAACTTAAGTGTCAAGTGTTGCTTTCCCAGATCATCAATCTCTGCTTGCCTCTGCAGTGCCCGCTTTTCCATTTGTAATGCTCAGAAATGTGGAACATTTTGACAGAGGTCATGTTAAAATGTCTGTGGGTCTAATGTTCCATTGAATTGCGATGTTGGGTCTTAAACATGAGGTAGTTTTATAGCCTGAAAACTGTAATGTTCAGGAGCAACTTCTTCCCAACAATCATCGGACTATTAAACACTACAACCTCTAAAGGGCCTGTCCCACTGTACAAGCTAATTCAAGAGTTCTCCCGAGTTTCCCCTGATTCAAACTCGGAGAATTACGGTAACTCGTATTTTTCAACATGTTGGAAAATTTTCACGAGCTTACCGCGTTTCCCGAGTACCTGCCGTTAACGTTAAGAGCCGCTAAGAGACTTCCCGAGCTCTGACATACCGTCTACGTACATTGTACGTGCTTACCACGAGTTTTTTTTTTCAACTCGGGAGAGCTCTTGAATGACCTCGTACAGTGGAACAGGCCCTTAACTCTAAGCTATATATATAGATATATATTCCTTCCTCCTGTTCTGGGGGGGGGGTCCTGTGGCGTCAGCCTAAACTCGGGCCACTTATGCTCGAACCCTCGTCAGGAGATACGAGGGCGGGCACGTGACATCATGGGCTAGAGGGAGTGCCCTGGTACTTAAGGTCTCTTACCTCGAGACCTAGGAGAGTCAACCGGTAGCTGAGCCCGAGGGAACAACCTCGCTCAGCTACAGCAACACAGTAATATAGTTAGCGCACTCACGTAACGTGTGACTACCGAATAAAGAACCGTTTGCACCAACCTGACGTTTCACCTTTATTCACCACGTATGGTGCCGCTACATCTATATATATGTTTAGACTCGGGGGCATTGTTCTTGTCTTTGCACTTTTACTATTTGTTTTTTTACATACAGAACTTCCTTGCTATTTATTACGTTACTATGTTCACATATCTGTAGTGCTGCTGCAAGAAATAATGTAATTGTTCCGTTTCGGGACATATGACCATAAAACATTCTCGACTCCTGACTTGAAGTATAACTCGCTTTGGTTGAGCTGTTTGTCCCCAACCATTTATACAAGGGTCTCGACCAGAAACGTCACCCATTCCTTCCCTTCAGAAATGCTGCCTGTCCCACTGAGTTACTCCAGCTTTTTGTGTCTATCTACCATTTATGCAGCACAGTTCAATGACTCTTTGCTAGAAAGGAGCAGGTTATATTTTCTGCAAGAGAACTACGTGCCAATATAAACAGTATATATATAGGATTTTAAAGCAATTAATACCAGAATACATCTATATATATATTCTGTGGTATTAATTGCTTTAAAATCCTTTCGTATTTGCCTTCTCTTCATTTTTCTAGAGCTTACCTTGCTGAAAACTACATATAAATCAGGATGATTATGATGTCGTTCTTGGAGCCTGATTGTCTTAGTTTAGTTTAGATGTGCAGTACGGAAACTGGCCCTTCAGCCCAACAAGTCTGCACCGACCAGCGATCCCCACACATTAACAGTATCCTACACACAGTAGGGACAATTTTTTAAACATTTATACCAAGTCAAAGGACTTACAAACCTGTACTTCTTTGGACTGTGGGAGGAAACCGAAGAAACCCATTTGGTCACGGGGAGAACGTACGAGCTCCGTACGGTCAGCACCCGTAGTCGGGATCGAACCTGGGTCTCTGGTGCTGTAAGGCAGCAACGCTACCCTGCCGCCCACAAAGGTTGTCCACAAAGGAAGCTTGTAAACTCCTACAAGGTTTGGGTCACTTGACTCTCCAGTGAAAAATGTCTAAGAAAAGATTCCTTAAATATTCAGACTGCGGGTATTCATACTCCTATGTGTAACTGACAAATAATGTATTGAAAAAAATATGGGTTTTTCTGTTTACTTCCTTAACAATTTGACCAAATCTAGACTTGGGTTTTAAATCTTAACAATGTGGCATTAACCGATTCAGACCCATGTTGATCCCCAGTCTGCATGAAATTAGCCCGCTTCAACCACAGGGGCTCCTTAATTAGCTTCAGTGTCCCTCGGTGAGGGAGCTTTGGGGGGGAAATCCTCGGACGTGCACCTGACAGTTTTCCTTGTTGGAAATGTATGTTTGTTGGTTTGAATTGCAGACCTACCCTCTATCAACATTCCTGTATTTTCATACACCATTTCAAACAACTGTCTAAATACTTGCATTTAACACACTTAAATAGCCTGATAATATTTTTTTGTAAATTTCAGAAGATGCTTATTTCTTCTGCTCCATTTGAAATGAAGTGGCAAAAATTTTGAGTTCAAACAATCATTACTAAATGACATGTTCATAATTGCTTTGGTTAATCCTTTGCATAATTTATTGGACTTGGGAGACCAAAGACCCAATGTTATATATTTTTGTGTGGAACGAAAAAAAATCAAAGTTATAGAGTCATACAACACTGAAACAGGCCCTTCGGCCTAACTCATCCATGCCAGCCAATATTCCCAAGTTTGTGCCATTTGCCTGCATTTGACCCATATCCCTCTAAATCTGTCCAACCCATGCATCTGAATAAATGACTTTTAAATGTTGTTGTTACTTACCTGCCTCAACTACTTCCTCTAGCTGGATGTTCCCTATACCCCCCACCTCTGTGTGGAAGAAGTTACCCCTCAGGTTCAGATTATATTTTTCCTCTCTCACATTAATGCTCTGCCCTCCAGTTCTAGATTTCACCCTACCATGGGAAAAGACTCTGCGTATCCCTCATGATTTTATACACCTTTTTAGATCAATTCCTACCCTCATGTGCGCCATGAAACAAAGTCCTAGCCTGCCTTTTCTCTCTCTCTCTCTCTCTCTCTCTCTCTCTCTCTCTCTCTCTCTCTCTCTCTCTCTCTCTCTCTCTCTCTCTCTCTCTCTCTCTCTCTCTCTCTCTCTCTCTCTCTCTCTCTCTCTCTCTGTCTCTGTCTCTGTCTCTGTCTCTGTCTCTGTCTCTGTCTCTGTCTCTGTCTCTGTCTCTGTCTCTGTCTCTCTCTCTCTCTCTCTCTCTCTCTCTCTCTCTCTCTCTCTCTCTCTCTCTCTCTCTCTCTCTCCAATCTTCTCTGCACCCTTTCCAACTTAATGGCCTCTTTACTGCAGCAGGGTGACCAAAATTGAACACAATACTCCATGTCGGCCTCACTAACTAACACAACATCCCAACTTCTCTACTTAATTCCCTGACTGATGAAGGCCTGCATGTACATTCTTCTCCACCATCATATCTACCGTGTACATTTTCATCCGAATCAATGATGTGGATGACCAACAGCCATGGGGTTCCAGCACCGACCCCTGAGGCACACCACTGCTGGCATACCTCCGGTCCGAAATCAACCTCTTCGCACCACCCTCTGCTTCCTATCATGAAGCTAATTCTATATCCAGCTCGCCAGCTCTCCCTGGATCCCATGCAATCCAACCTCCCAGAGCAGCAATTTTGATCTTCAAAAATGGCATAAAAATAGTTTACAGCAATCGATTTACAAAGAGTGGTTGGAATATTACGAGTAGGTGTTCAAATTGGCAGTGGGTAATCTGACAGTTTTCACTACCCCCTCTGAAGCTGTAGAAAATTACAACCTTTCTGGAGATTAGTGCCTATTTGACTTTTTTCCAAGTTGTGTATAGGAAGGTGAAAGACAGCAGGTAGTTTATGTACGCTGGGGTGCAAAGAAATACCTTGTTGGTGTGAAGCTCATAGAGTACACAGTATGCATGATAATTGATAGATGAAGAAACAAATTCAATGATGAGTGCAAAATGGCAGATTGAGTGGTGATTGTAGAGCAATCTGAAGTAGTAAAAGAAGAAAATTAACATGCAACAATGCCCTTTGGCCCACCAAGTCCGTGCTGACCTGCGATCACCCAGTACAATAGCACTATCCTACACACTAGGGACAATTTACAATTTACAGTAGCCAATTAACCTGTATGTCTTTGGAGTGTGGTCAGAAACCGGAGCGCCTGGAGAAAACCCACGCTGTCACAGTGCGAACGTACAAACTCCGCACAGACAGTACTAGAGTCAGGCTCGTACCAGAGGTTCTGGTGCAGAAAGTCTTGCGCTGTGTCACCCATCAAGAAGTCTGATTGCAGTGGTGAAGAAGTTGTTCTTGAGTCTGGACATGGATATTCCAGAAGATAAAAGAGAGAAAAGGGAATGTCAAGGGTGGCAGGCATATGTCAGTCACTAATTATTTGTGTCACTCTCAATTCATTTTGGTAAAAATTTGGTGGTTTGGGGGTTGGGTGGGTGGTGATACGTGCCTTAGGAATGTTTTTAATTCTCTTGAATCATCCAATACTCTTTAAGAGACAACATTGGACATGTGAAGTTGCAAAATGCAAGTCTAGCTAAATACTCTATCTGTTGGTGAATTTGAACATTCCTTTCACTGAGCTTTTGACAACATTGTTTTGAGACCATAACATTTAAATGACTAGGCTGACCCCAAAATAAAAAAAAGAAACTTAACTACCTATTGCATGTCTGTTGTGTGGTTTCAGTTACAGCTGAACTGGTGGGCACAGTTTGGAACAATATCGGGCAGATTTAAGACACTTATTGGAGAATGATTCAAGACCACAATTGTCCAAGGAGGCGATGCTGTTAGTTCTCCGACTAGTTTCATTGTCCTCCTGATTAAATTTTACTGACTGGATACCTCGTTGTCTCCTTTCCCTCAGCTAACAATGAACCATTCTTCATTTTCCTTGATCATTGTTCCCTTTGATCTGTGTTTTCACATCTTACCCTTCCATATCTCGATGTCACCCTGTCCCCTTACTCTCAGTCTGAAGAAGGGTCTCGACCCGAAAAGTCACCCATTCCTTCTCTCCAGAGATGCTGTCTGTCCCACTGAGTTACTCCCAACACTTTCTGTCTATTCTCGCTGTTATCAGAGTGTAGCTCAAAGCGATAATAAGCCACTTTTGTGATGTCAGAAGAAAAACAGAAATGTATCTGATTAGTCATTTCATGGAAATAGTCTCATGAGTAATAGTTCATGCTGCATCCTATTTATACAATCAAGTGTAGAAACCAATGTTTGATGAAGGAAAAGAGTTATTACAATAATGAGTGGCAAAATTAATTACATAAATGAGTAGAAAGAAATTAGTAGCCGGATGCGCCTTTGTGGAAAAGTATGAATATAGCCTATGAAGTGTAGCCTTGTGTGCTTACTTAGCTGTTTTGTTATTGAAATGGATGTTTTTTGTGACGTTGCTAACGCAAGGGTTTAGCTTAAACCCCAGTATTTGCAGAAACTTGCAGCAATTATACTAAAGTGGCCACCTTCGCTAAGGACGGAAAAGAACAAGATTCATTTTGTGAGAGAAGAATCATCACTCCTTTATTAAAATATGGAATTGTAACAGTTATAGCTGACCCATGCCTGTTGCTTTGATTTTTGATGGGCTGAAATGTGCCACTTTTATGTGGGGAATGTTTCAATTTGCCATTAACGACTTGTGGAAGAGACCACTGACCCAAGAGTCAAAAGTCCAGAACCCTTCCAGCATTACCCCTAATGTTCCTCTGTAAGGAGTGTGACACAAAGATCCACAGATTAGGTCTGGCACATGAAGTGGCTGATGTTGGATCATTTTACATGTCTAATTATTTTTTTTTAACAATCTGGCTTCTTTCAGGTTCTGAAACATTTGACCTTGGCAGTAAAAGGCAGACCAATGCGTAGTGTAAAATCACCCCTATTAACCTCTTCTGTTCTTTTGTGTTTCCTCTTTTCCTTTCATCCCCTTTTAATAACATTAAGTTGTGTGCGCATTTGTAACATTTCTTTTTACATTTCTATGCCTCTCTTTTCTGCATTGCAAGGTCGCCCATTCTGATTTTTGAGTGAAAAGTAATCGGATATGGTGATTGGGGATAAAATTAAATGGAGTTCCCCTTGCAATTCCCCTCTCCGAGTTTTATTGATTTTATAGTTGGTACTACACACCAATTAAATAATTATGTTGGCAAGGGCCCTCTGTAAGCAACCTTTCAAGCTTGCTTGTAGTATCATATCAAAAAATCTTCCAATGAAAATAACTAGTGGCAATATAAACAAACCAGCGGGTGTGGAATTTCCCCCTTTGCAGGCACTGAAAGAGTGAAGGCTTCTTGGGTCAGATGAAATACTAATTGTATGAAACCCATCAGTGTATGAATTCATACAAAACAGCATTGAGTGCTATCCATAGCACCAGCGAGACATTTTCAAGCTCATGAATTTGTACCAAAATCCCATTGTACCGGATGCTACAGGAATTAAAGTTGCAGCCCAGAGAGGCACCCAACGATTGCCAGGAAGAGCGAAGGATGGAAGCAGAATGTTCTCCAGCTTGAGTTGGAATCCAGTTTGCGTGTACACCAGGCCGTTGGGTACATGCAGTCTGTTTCACACGCTTGTGTGTGGAAAAGTGTTCACTCGCTAGTAATTTGTAAGGAGCTGATTGTCTTCTGAAATGTACATTTCCAGAAACAAGCTAATAGATTGCAATTACAGGTCTATTATTATCAAAAACACACACATTGCGGTTTAAAGTGGGTATCTGAAAGAAGGAAAGAGGAAGTGGGCAGGAGAATTTTGGTGAGAGATTCCCATGCTTGGGGCTTGGTCCTCTTTGAACCAAAGCTGCCAGAGGTTGATGTTTTGGAGGAGAGCAGATATCTCTGAGCATTGACTGTCTGGGGGAAACAATAAAGATAGGAATGTGGTGAGTGAGACATTGAGAAAAAAACCAAGGATGGCAGTTTTAAAATCAAGGATTCCTTAACATGAAATAAAGGGGTAATGCATGAATAATTTTGTTTTTACAAAGAGAGAAGTGAGGGAAGATGATGAGGAAAGCATTGAAATAGTCAGCTCTAGCAGCAGTAATGTGTAGGAAGGAACTGCAGATGCTGGTCTGCACCAAAGATAGACTTGAAATGCTGGAGTAACTCAACGGATCGGGCAGCATCTCTTGAAGAAAAGGAATAGGTAATGTTTTGGGTTGAGACCCTTCTCCGGACTGAGATTCAGGGAAGAGGGAAACTAGTGATATGAAGAGGTACAAAGAACAAATGAATGATGAGGTATGCAAAAGGACAAATCAAAGCTAGATGGTCACCTAGGTAATGGATAAGGTTCCACAGAAGATGAACTGATTCATGAGCTGTGCAGGGCATCGTTAGAAGGAAGTGGGTGGTGACAATGATCCATGGACAAAGTTTGTCTCATTGTTAGATATGGGTATCGTGGCTGTTATAGTGAGGGTCCACTTCAGATTGATGCCCATAAAAGTGGTAGAATTGATGTTGAACAATTTGTTCAAGGAGCAAAGACAGTGCTTGGGAGAGCATTTCTGTTACCTTGGATGGAATAATTACCCTGGATGGAATATTAGCCGAGCTGCCACAATTTAGAGAGTGGAAGGGATGAGATTGGTGCTGATCAACATACTGGTGCACAATGCTGGTGTGCTTGAATTACATTGCAGGGTGGTTTGAAGTAAAGGACAGCAATAGACTCGGAGATTGGGGGGGGGGGGGGGGTGCTGGATGTAAGATTTGTTTATATTTCAATTTTCTATTGTCCACAGATTGTGCTTTGTGGCTGCCACAGTCATGGACTTAATGGAGATATAGATGAAGCCACATTGTGGGGACCAACACCAGTAACAGGGAATAATAGGTTTAATGTTGTTTAGGGAGGCAGTAATGGAAGTGAAGGTGTGGAAGCTGCAGGAATCTTCGGATGTGTAAAGATCAAAGGATATGCAGTTAAAATTTTGACAATGCTATAGTAAGTGAATTGTGAATGTATTTTTCAAGGAAGGACATGGGAAAGATGGTTGAGAGAGGTGAGGGAAATGACAACAGCAAGCAATGTGAGAAAGTCTTTGTGGACCTTGATGGTGATTGAGTGGGAGACTGGATGGCATGTGAGAAGGCAAGGTCAACGATTAATAAATCAAACACTGTCCCCTTCTCACCTACCCACGTCTCCCTGTGCCTCACCACCTCCCTGTTCACACCTTTACTAACACTGTCCTGCCTCTGTTACCCCGTTCCTTTCCCCTCGTCCTCTTCCTTCATCTACATATCTAAAGGGCAGTGGAAGCCAAGTCACTGGTTGGATTTATGAGAGAGTTAGATAGAGCTCTAGGGGCTAGTGGAGTCAAGGGGAGAAGGCAGGCACGGGTTATTGATAGGGGACCATCAGCCATGATCACAATGAATGGCGGTGCTGGCTCAAAGGGCCGAATGGCCTCCTCCTGCACCTATTTTCTATGTTTTTTATGTATCAACCACTCATCCTTTTTCCAGGCTGTCTCTTCCCCCCCCCCCCCCCCCCGTTCCCTTCCACCTATCATCCCTTCCACTGGTTGTACATATCACCCCCCACATTGCTTTCTTAAATCAAATTCCACCATTTGCTCCCATGGGACTTTTTCACGTATCACCTCCAGCCTCAGTTACTATCTCCGCCCTTCTGCTCCCTCTCGTGACCTCTCTGTCAATGAACCCATCCTTGCCTGGATTCCCCATCACATCAGCGTTTGCCCCACTCCTTCCCCCCTCACTGCTCTCCACCAGATATCTCCCCTCTATTCCATCCATCTGAATAATGGGCCCAACCCAAAATATCAACGGTCAATCTCGTTCAACAGATGCTGCCTGACCCAGTGAGTTCCTCCAGCAGTTTGTTTTTTTGTTCAAGCTTCCAGCATCTGCACTTTCTGTGTCTCCAAGGGCAACTATTGACTGGGATTGTGGGTTGGGATTTTTTATGTGGAGAGATCAGGGTGGCAGGGAGAGCAGAAATTGATACTGTGGATGAGAAATGTCATCATGCCATGGTTGTGGGAGCAAGAAATGAACATATTTATGATTAACATTTTTATGATATTAGAGAAGCTAGAAATTGAGGATTCTACATCATCTCTAAGCGAGATAGGTGGAACAAGAGGAGATGCTCAAAGGATGACCTTGTGGATGAATCAAGATGGAGTTTGCAGGGCAAATGGTTGAATGTATCGTTATGTCAAGGTGCTCAATTAGCCGAGTAAATATTTATCAATCCCAGTCACGTTGATCATTGCAAGGGCCTTGCTTAGAAGTGTACAGATGTTGTGGCGGTGGAGAGTAGCGGTGGCCACAGCTGCATTGTCAGTCTTGCAGAGTGTGACATGGAGATGGTCATGCTGGTGTCCAGGGAGCAGGCAAGAGAGCAGGATGATGGCTGTAAGAGAGCTGCTTATGGGGAGACCTCGATGGGTTATTTGGACATTGTCAAGAAAGGCATAGTGAGAGTCAAGCCTGAGAGGGCAGCAGCGGCTCAGAAACATTGAAGAGCAATGAAGTGCAGGAAAATAGGAGCGCAGAGAACTCAAGAATAGAGAGATGAAGACAAATATCCACCACCAAGAATGAAGCTGATTTTTTTTTGGGGGGGGGGAGAGAAATAGAAGTTAGAAGTGATGAGCTGGGGTCTGTACTGATAGCCAAACTATGTCTATAAATGGAAAACACAAATTATATTAGTGTGTCACTAATTTTCTGATAGTAAATTGTGAATAGAGAGATGAGTGTCCAGAGTTAAGACAGGTGATCCATTGTGGTGGGTGGGATACACTTGACAGAGGTAGGTGGAGTTAGTGCGGACTATTGTTGGCTTGCCAGCCATGTTTGGTAATGGGTTTGGTGGTGATGTTTTGGGTCACGCATTGAGGATTTCTGTGCACTTGAAGTTCTCAGAACTGTGTTGATCAGAAATTTTGCTGGAAAGGGCAGTTGGAGGTTAGCCTATGACTCAGAAACAGCAGAGAGATTTAGCTGATCCCAAGACAGTGAAACTCCCACTGCGACCAACTCTGAAGAGAAGCTGGTAAATTGTAAAGCAGTCACGGGCTCAGTAGGTGAAACGGATCAGAGGTAGAGTACTCTAACAATTTAAGTAACTGGGAAGCTGAATTTTGGTGTATAGTCTATTTACAGACATGATATCCAGAAAAGCACAAGCACTTGAAAGCTCAGTTTGCAAGATCATTTCTCATTGAGGAAAGCAAAAGGCAAATGTGTGGTTAAAGTATGACGGGGGGGTGGGGTGGGATGGGGAGGAAGCGGGAGTATTTAGTGGTGGCATTTTACACCAACAGTTAATTTGTAGTTAGTGGTACAGCGTAGCAAAGAGGAAGTTAGCCAGTGGGAGTAAGAGCAGCAGATAGACAGGAACAGAAATGCAGAGTAAGCATCTGACTGCCCTGGAGTCATCTCCTAGTTCTCCTTCAGATGGAGTTGCTCAGCACAGAGCGTTTATGAGATGATTATTCGTAAAAATATGTAAAGAGTCATTGAGAGCCTCAAACACGATTTGCTGAGAAAACACCCACTGTGCAGAGGGGAAATGAGAATTATTATGCAATTACCGGGTCTTAAGATGATAATTGTGTGGTAAAATAAAACATTTTAACTCAAACGACCCTTATCTCCTCAAGTACTAATTAATTCTTTATCTAAAAGTACATGCAAATGTTCTAGTTATACTGTTCTGAAAGCTTTTGTCTTTCCCGGTTTTATATCTTATCAACGTGTTGAGCACTGAATGGAGGGAATCTTTCAATTAGTTACAAGAATAAGGGGGAAACATGCCCCTTGCACTGAACGAGCACACACACACAATTTCCTCATCACTTTAATCGCTTGTGAACCTGGAGTGAGAGTTTTCAACAAATTCAACCACGTCTTGCCTGTCGGAGCACTCAGAAGCCAGAGGATGCTCTGCCAAATGAATATTTTGTAATGACATCCTGCAAAATAAGATCAATGTCTATTTATTTATTTCCCCATTTCCCAGTTGGCAAAAGGTTGCAACTGCTCTTCTATATTCTGCACAGGCAGAATTCCAGTTGGCTCCTCTCTTTAGTACAGAACGTATGCTTTTAGCTTACCCAGTCTGCTATAATATAATGTCATTGCTCAGACACAGCAACCTTCAGTGTCCGATTTCACTGGTTGACCATTGGGCATAATAATTTGGTCATGGGCTAAGAGTTCAAAGTAAAAAATAGAACAACTGCTTCTTGAAGGCTGACTGTTACGGAACATGGTCTAGATTGGCAGGGGCACTGAGCTGCTTAGTAATTTTGAACGGAGAATGAATACTCCACGAGTGAGATCTATTGAATAAATTCTTGCTTCATCACATGAGATGACAATTACATAGTGGTTAAGTTACTGCGCTAAGCGAGCAGGGTTCTGGATCACTGATTTGGAAGCAACTCATTGATTATAGCATTATTATTTGAGAGGAAGAGACCATTAGGCCCCTTTGAGTCCTTGCTGCCTCCGTGTGTAGCTAGGCCCAAACCTTCAATTTATTTTTGCAAGTACAACTTCCTTCTGAAAACTGATCAATTCCGTATTCACCACTTTAACAACAAGTGAGTTTTGGATCAGAACCACTGATGATTTTTCCTGTAAATCTCCTTCCCTATGTCTTTTGGCCCTTAACTTTAGAGTACATCTGCTTCAGTCTCTTCATCAACCTTCATCTGAAAACACCAGTCAGATTGGCCAAACACAATTTGCCTTTAGCAAATCCGAAGTGGCTCTCCATTATTGGAAATTGACCACTTATACTTATACTGCACGTGCTCTGAAGTGCAAGGAGGATGGCAATCTCTGAAGTTGTGTGCCATGCAGTGTGAGAAATGAAACACTGTGCTTAGCAGTTTAGCCAGCAATAAGCAGATCCTCAACATCTCCCAGGGATCTGTTCCCACTATTTTTCCTTTCAGATAACAAAATAACTAGGCAGAAGAATCCATGCTTTTGGCTTTTTAGAAATGTGCAGGTAGAAGGGTCTCGATCCGAAACGTAACCAATTCCTTCACTCCAGAGATGCTGCCTGTGCCGCTGAGTTGCTCCAGCATTTTGTGTCTACCTGCAGGTATTATTGGATTCTTTAAGGCCACGTAGAATGTTTAAATTCCAATTCATTCGCATGTATCTCAAGCTACAAAATTCCCCAAATTCAGAATTTGGATCTATCTAATCTATCCTAAAGCTCGATGCTGACAATACGTAATTAGGCCGAAACTGTAGCATTGCTCTGAGGAAGAGTCTCAACCCGAAACGTCACCTATTCCTTTTCTCCAGAGATGCTGTCTGACCCGCTGAGTTACTCTAGCTTTTTGTGTCTTATCTTTGGTTTAAACTAGCATCTGTATTTCCTACACATCTGAAAGTCTGGATACAATTGAGATGTGAATACTTCCTAAAATTTCACAGAAGCAGCTACATTCCAACAACCATCAGGTTCCTGAATCAATCTGCTCAACTCTAATTTTACCGTGACAATGGGTATAGTGCTCCGTGGACTTGCTTTTGTTTAACAACTATGTTCTTCGCAGTAATGAGTCCGAGTCTGTGTGCCTGTGATGCTGCTGCAAGCAAGACTTTTCATTGTATGTGGACCTCACCATACTTGTGCATATGATAATGAGCAAGCTCAAGGGCCTGTTTCTGTGCTGTACGATTCTAAATCTAAATCATGGAGCTTGACCATAAACTGAGATACTGGATTTTTTCAGTGCAGATGAAGTCTTTGCATACACCCAATCTGCAGATGATTATCTTTGTTTTAAATAAATGTGCAATTATGAAGTGATCTAATGAAGATATGCAAAGTTAGACACTGGTTTGATCAGATAGACATGGAGTAACTTCTCTGGATTTAAATTAGAATGATCACCAAATGATTAAAGGCAGAGATTAAAATCATTTCTTTCCTGCACAGTTGGGACAAAAAAAAATCAGAAAAATGGTATAAGGGACTTGCTTCGAAAACCGAAGTACTCATTATTTGAAAAAAAAAAAGTCATAAAAGACATGGACTGCAATTGGATGGGCGATATCTTATTCTGTAAAGTTTTTGGTACTTTTAATTGGGTAATGGCTGGCAGTGCTAAGTTGAAGAGCAACAGGGCGGTAAGAGAACCTGCATCTTGCCTCTCGCACCCTCAAGAACGGCTGCGGGAGGCGCCCTAGGGGCACAAGGGCTGGCCAGGCGAGGGGAGGGACGATGGTTTGCGGACTGATTCGGACCCAGGTGACGGCCGTAGGCCCTGCAGCAGCCTGGGGCTCACCTGGATCAGGCGCCTAGAAGACCGAGCGACTGGACTTTGAAAACAGCGGCAAAACCTGGCAACTCTTGTATACTGTCTTAGTGGACTATTTCTATGCACTTTGTACTAATTTGAGCTTGTGCTTGGGTAATACATTACTGAACCGCATGCAAAAGAGCGGAATTTCACTGTACATGTGATAATAAAGAACCAATGAATCATTGATTGAACCATTAAACCATTAAATACATTACTCAAATTATTTAAAAAAAAATTCTCATCCATAAACAAATTAGAAGTATAATTTTCCTAACAGTGGACTCTGCTAAAGTTGCAAGTGATTTGTAATTTGCAGTAGATTTTACTGAGATTGTGAATGCCAGAACTTGCAAAAACGGATAATTGATCTAATACTTCTTCTTTCGAGTCCATCTTGTTACAACTGTTGACCTCGCTGTCTTTGTCCGTCCTGAAAAGGACGCAAGCTTCCGGCGACAATCAGTGGGAGCCACCAGGTTGCAATAGGTGTAGGAAGGTAGCAGAATTAGCTCAGTTTCCAATACTGAAGTAGTAACGCTGCCAGTACTTACAGCAGTTTTATTGTGGCAACTTTAATGTTGGTAAATTCTAAAATAATTTATGAAAACCACGTTAAAATACATTTAGGCATCAGAATACATGCAAAAAACGTGTTGTCGAGACTACAGAAAATCGTTCATACACAATGACAATAGCAAAAATACTTTGACCAAAAATTGCTCATTTCTGTCTTGTTAAATCAAAGAAAATTGAAGGCAATTGTGTGTCACATTCTCAGATAGCTCCATTAGTCTTGTGGGGTGGGGGAGGGGGCAGCATGATGTATTTTGGTTTTGACTCAAAATGCATGCTTTCCTTTTTAAATCATTGTGTTGCCTTTCAAAGCAATACTGTGGACGCTGAAAGCTGTGAATTGGGAAGGTTGGTTGTGATGCTCCATTACCACTGTTTGTACAGTGCCTGATGTTTAGAGAATCTGACAGCAGACACGTCTGAGACTGTAAAGGATGTAAAAAATATTGTAGATTCACTCAACCTCCAGCACTAATATAGATTCCTATGTAACCTTCCTTATGGCATGATCAAAGCAGCAATGATCCGTGTCTCCTTGTGCTGAATTAAATGTTGAATCAGTACACAAGCTTCCAGTCTCTCAAGAAAAAGGTCTTATTATTTGAAAATGCAAGTGTTAGATGATTCTTACTCCACTGTGATTTTCCTAAGATTATCTCCAACCATTGCGGTAACCATAGTGTGTGATATTTTGTTGAATGTCACACTATTTAATTGAATCTAGAAAAACAAAGTGCTGGAGTAACTCAGCTGGCCAGGCAGCATCTCTGGAGGACAGGGATAGGTTTGAGCAAAGATCTTATAGGTCTGAGTGTGAAGAGGAATCCCGACCGGAAACGTCCCCTATTCATGTCCTCCTGAGTTGCTTCCTGACCTGCTGAGTTGCTCCAGCACTTTTGTGAGGTTTTTTTTTGTAAACCTGCATCTTTGTGTAGGAAGGAACTGCAGATGCTGGTTTGCACCGAAGATAGACACAAAATGCTGGACCTACTCAGTGGGATTGGCAGCATCTCTGGATAGAAGGAATGGGTGACATTTTGGGTCAAGACTTAGTCTGAAGAAGGGTCTCGACCCAAAACGTCATCTATTCCTTCCATCCAGAGATGCTTTCTGTGCGACTGAGTTACTCCGCCATTTGTGTCTGTCTGCAGTTCTTTGTTTCTTCTTAATTGAGTCTGAATTATCTTCCCATATGTGATAGCATATTACTTAAAGAGTTATTAAATACCCCAAAGGGAGGCATGTATGAAATCTGGCTACATATGTACCCTGAATGTTGCATCAAAGTTAATTTAGATTTGAAACCCTAAACCTACCTTTGTCATTACACAGACTTGGATTGAGTGGGTTTAGAACAGGAGTTCGCAACCTTTTTCGTCCCGTTCACCCCTGACAACCTTAAGATAACAGTGTTATTTCACTTATTTATGAACAACTAATGATGAACAGATACCAGAACCAAACACAGTCAGTCAATGAGAAAAAATATGTCCAAATCCAGAATCAACAAATGAAGAAGCATAGAAACATAGAAACATAGAAAATAGGTGCAGGAGGAGGCCATTCGGAGCCAGAGGGCCATAATTTTTCTGGTCTTCTCATATATTACAATTGTATCCTTGACTTTCCTTATGTGAGAAACAAGGCTTGTTACAGGCTGGATAGGTTAAGCTTCAAGTGAGTTCAACTTTAAAACATAAACATTTCCCCATAGCATTCTTCACTCTTTAAGTAGGAGAAAACCTTTCTCAGTGCAAGAGAAAGGTTTCATATTTGGTATGGTATTTAGCGATGAAAAACAAAGAAACAAAGACACCATCTGCAGATTCCCCTCTGAGACTCGCACCAGCCTGACTAGGAAATATATATATATATATATCTGCTCCTTCATTGTCACCAGGACTAAATCCTAGAACTCTGTCCCGAACAGCACTGTGGGAGAACCTGGTGCATATGACAATAAACTAATCTGGATTAAAATCTCAGAATGTCACAGAGTGGTACAACACAGAAAGAGGCTTTTCATCCTAACTTCTTCATGTCTACCTTTTTACCCATCCACATTAATCCTATTTGTCCATATTCTTCTATGCCTTGTCTATTCAAGTATCAGTCTAAATGACTCTTAAATGCAGTGATCGTATCTGACTCCACCCCTTCCTCTGGCAACAAGTTGTAGCTATCAATGTGTAAAAGAAAACGTACCCCTCAGATCCCCTATAAAACCCTGTCCTTGCACATTAATCATGTATTGTCTTTCTGCTGACTGGATATCAGGAAACAAAAGCTTTTCATTGTACCTTGGTACACGTGACAATAAACTAAACTGAACTGAAGTAGAACTACTCCCTGTTGTGTTTGATACCCCTACCATCGTAAAAACATTTCTCACTCTCTATCCTGTCTACACCTCCCACAATATGATATACCTTTTGGCAGGTAGTTCTCAGCATCTTTTGCTCCATGGAAAACAAGCCCATCCTATCCAATCTCTCTAAAGGGGCTGTCCCACTGTATGAGCTAATTCAAGAGTTCTTCCAAGTTTCCCCTGATTCGAACTTGGAGAATTAAGGTAATAGCCGCTCGTAGGTACTCGGGGCTCTCGTGGACATTTTTCAGCATGTTGAAAAATCTTCACGAGCTTACCGCGTTTCCCGAGTACCTGCTGTTAGCATTATGAGCCGCTAAGAGACATCCCGAGCTCCGACGTACCCGCTACGTACATTCTACGTGCTTACCACGTGTTTGATTTTTTTTTTTTTTTAACACAGGAGAGCTCTTGAATTACCTCGTACAGTGGGACAGGCCCTTAACATTAAATTCCTCCAATCCAGGCAACACCCTCTGCACCCTTTGCAACACATCCTTGGGATTGATAGAGATGTTCTGATTCAGAAATTGTATTGAGACATCTTAACAAAAGTATTTTCTATTTACCAACTTAATATCGGGTTTATATTCAATATCCACGTTGTTCCAGTTTTACTAACTACTGTCTCTTCAAATCTCCTTTCAGGATTTGGGATAGAGTTATGCACTTGAACTCTTGTGGATTCATCTGAATAGTGAACACCTTGAACGCTGTTTGCTTGTTATAGTGAAACACATTCTTCAAGGGGCACCATTGGCATCTCTGATGGACAAGCACAAAGTGAAGAGGCAACGATTGGATCGAATTTGCGAAGGTATGCGCACTGTACAGTTACATGGTCTTTGGCAAAAAATAGAAGTTGTAATTCAGGAATATCTTGGTCATTGGGCCCAATAATGTGTGTTTTCAAGAGAGAGTTAGATTTAGCTCTTAGGGCTTAAGGAATCAAGGGAACAAGCAGGAACGGGATTTTGGATGATCAGCCACGATCATATTGAATGGCGGTGCTGGCTCGATGGGCCGAATGGCCTACTCCAGCACATATTTTCTATGTTTCAATCACAATCATAATAACACTTTATTAGCCAAGTATGTTTTGCAACATTCGAGGAATTTCATTTGCCAAGTCAGTCATACAAATAAAAGCAACGGACAACAAAATACATTTTAACATGTATTTAATAGTAATTAATAACCACAGCGACTCCGCCACATTCCTCATTGCGATGGAAGGCGGAAAAAAAGTTCAAATCTCTTCCCTTTATTGTTGTCCCGTGGTCGGGGGCTTCGAGCCCTCCGTTGACGGGACGACCTTGACTCCTGTAGCTGTCGGTCGGGCCCTCCGCATCAGGACGATCAGCTCCTGCATCGGGGGGGGATCTCAGCTTCCCCGACATCCATGGTCTCTCCCGAGACTGCGAGCTCACGATGGTAAATTCCACAGGTCGCGGTTGGAGCGATCAAAGGCAAGGGATCGGCTCCGATGGTAAGTCCGCATCCCACGGAGGAGCTCAAGGTCAGTCGGAGGAGATCTCCAGCTCCAGCGATGGTAAGTTATAAGTTAAGTTTCTATATGTTAAGATGCACCTCGAAAAACAAATTTTAGTTTGGACTTTGCTGCATTTACTTCAGCTGTAAAGGCAATTTTAGCACAGCTCTGTGGAGGGTGCACTTGCTATAGAGGCATAAGCTTGTGTTGCAGTGAAAAGGGATAATGAGTAAACTGATATTTAAAGGGGGCTTTAGAGAAGTGTGATCATAATATAGAATTTTCAATAAAGATTGAATGTGATAATGAGGTATTAAATTTAGCCAAAACAAACAATGATGGCATTGAGTGGGAATGAACTATGGTAGATTGGAAAACTGCGTTGAAGCATCGTGGAAGGAATGGCTGACATTTAAAGAATTAGTATATGGAATACAGCAAACGGATTGTTCTTTAAAGCTGAAACATCCAACCAGTCTCGGCCAATGAGGAAAAATATTTTGTCATTGGAAAAGATAGCCCAGCAAGTCAAGTCAAGTCAAGTCTATTCGTCACATACACATACGAGATGTGCAGTGAAATGAAAAGTGGCAGTGCTCGCGGATTGTGCAAAATAAAACTACAAAACAGAATGGAACAGATTCAGTAATTACATATTTGTGGGAGAAAAAAAGAGAAAAAAACAGCTATTTTAAAAAGACACCACACAACTGTAAATTTGTACAGTAAGTTAGTCCCTGGAGAGATAGGTTTACAGTCCTAATGGCCTCTGGGAAGAAACTCCTTCTCATCCTCTCTGTTTTCACAGCATGGCAACGGAGGCGTTTGCCTGACTGTAGCAGCTGGAACAGTCCGTTGCTGGGGTGGAAGGGGTCCCCTATGATCTTGTTGGCTCTGGAGTTGCACCTTCTGATGTATAGTTCCTGCAGAGGTGCGAGTGTAGTTCCCATAGTGCGTTTGGCCGAACACACTACTCTCTGCAGAGCCTTCTTGTTCTGGGCAGAGCAATTCCCAAACCAGATTGTAATATTTCCAGACAAGATGCTTTCCACAGTCGCAGAGTAGGAGCACTGAAGGATCCTCAGAGACACTCTGAATTTCCTCAATTGCCTGAGGTGGTAAAGGCGCTGCCTTGCCTTACTCACCAGTGCTGCAGTGTGTGATGTCCATGTCATATCCTCTGAGATGTAGACTCCCAGGTATTTAAAACAGCTCACCCTATCCACAGTCTCCCCATTTATCATCAGTGGTGTGTACGTCCTCGGATGTTGTGCCCTCTTAAAGTCCACGATCAGCTCCTTAGTTTTTTTGATATTCAAGAGGAGGCTGTTGTCCTGACACCAGAGTGCCAGATCAGCCACCTCCTCCCGGTAGGCCTTCTCATCGTTGTCTGAGGTCAGGCCCACCACCACAGTGTCAGCAGCAAACTTGATTATCGAGTTGGAGCTGAACCTAGCCACACAGTCATGTGTGTACAGGGATTACAATAGGGGGCTGAGGACGCAACCCTGGTGGGACCCTGTGCTCAGGGTGAGGGACTTCGATGTATTCCCTCCCATCTTGACTACCTGGGGCCTGGTGGTGAGAAAGTCCAGGACCCAGGCACACGGGGGGGGGGGGGGGGGGGGGGGGGGTTGTTGAGCCCCAATTCCAGCCGCTTCTCGGCCAGTCTGGTGGGGACTATGGTGTTGAAGGCTGAACTGAAGTCTATGAACAGCATCTTCACATAGCCCCCCTTCTGGCTGTCAAGGTGAGAGAGAGAGCGGTGTGCAGAACCTGGGAGACCGCATCGTCCGTGGATCTGTTTGGACGGTATGCGAATTGTAACGGGTCCATGTTGCGAGGGAGGAAGGCGCAGATGTGTTTCTTGACCAGCCTCTCAAAGCATTTCATGACTACCGAGGTGAGGGCCACCGGACGGTAGTCATTCAGACAGGCTGGGGAGGCATTCTTTGGTTCAGGTACAATGATGGATCTTTTGAAGCAGGCAGGGACCACGGACTTGGCCAGGGAGAGGTTGAATATTGTAGTGAGCACCGGAGCGAGCTGCGTAGCACAAGACACCGAGATGCCATCTGGGCCTACAGCTTTCCTCGTGTTCACCCGTGTCAGGGCCCTCCTCACGTCGTGCTCGGACAACGAGAGTGTGTGCCCATCCCCAGCGGTGGCCCTCCCTCCAGCCTCGCTAGCCAGCATGCTGGCGGTGGTGTCGTTAGCCGGCAAGCCTGGGGTGATGTTGCTCGTCTAGAACCGAGCGTAGAAAGAGTTCAGGTCATCAGCTAGGGAGGTGCCGGCATGTCCGGTTGAGGGGGAGGCCTGCTCCGGTAGTTGGTTATAGCCCATAACCCCTGCCAAAGGCGTCTGGTGTCCTGCTGCTCCATCTATGACTCCATCTTGTCCCTGTACCTCCTTTTTGCGTCCTACACGACCCTTCGCAGTCGGCAGGACTCTCCCTTATAGACGTCCAAGTTTCCTGATGCCAGGCCGGAGTTGTAAGCAGCGATGCGAGCATTCAAGGCAACACGAACAGACCTGTCCACCCAGGGTCTTTGATTAGGAAAGATGCTAACCCTTACCGTGGGGACGATGTTATCGGCTATTGTTGCGGTGAAGTTCGCGAACTCCCTGACGTCACTGGAACTTGCTTGGATCATATTCCAGTCGACATCTGTCAGTGCATCTTGCAGCATGGCCTCTGACTGGTCGGACCACGGCTTTACGTCCCTCGTCACTGCCGCTTCCTGTACGCTGTTTATACTCCGGCAGCAGGAAAATGGCAGCGAGGTCAGATTTTCCTAAAGGAGGGAGTGAAACGGCCTTGTAGCCCTTCCGGAACAACGTATAGCAGTGGTCCAAGTGGAGTAAATCTGGCAATTGGGTAAATTTCAGAATTCAGCAAAGGACAATCAATAAATTGCTAAGAAAAAATACAATAAGAGAGTAATCTGATGATGAATGCCACAACAGAATGTCAAAGCTTACATAGAAACGTGAAAGAAAAGATTTGCAAAAGTTGTTGTTGATCCAGTACAGAGAAAGGAAATTGTAGGGAAGTTTAAAAAATATTCTAAGCGTGTCTTCATGCACCTTAAAAACCCAGAACCTAGTGGAGGTCTAGTGTGAATTAACTGAAAGGAAATTATGTTAGAGGTAAAAAGATATTGGACAAATGAATGGGACTGCATCCCACGGTTTGAAAGATGTAGCCATGATGATGGCAGATACTTGGTTCTATTGTTTGGAAAGGGATAAATGTATCCCCTCAATTTAAGGAATGTAGGAAATTGCTGGATTGATTAATGGGATGGGAGTTTGTGTTGTAATGAGGACACATTAAGCCAGGGGTTCCGAACCTTTTCCGTCCCGTTTACCCCTGGCAACTTTGAGGACAATGAGGACACATTAAGCTGAGTCTGAATTCTCTAGAATTTAGAAGAATGAGAGGCGATCCCGAGGAAACATTTTAAAACGTTTATAGGACTTTACCAGATGGTTCAGAGATGATGTTTCCACTGGTTAAAGTCAAATTAACAAAGACTCAGAAATAAGATGTTGGCCATTCAGGAATGAGATGAGAATAAATTCTTCACCCAGACCGTTGTGAATTGTTGGAATTTACTACCTGAGGGGCTGTGGGGACAGTGTCACAGAGTGAATTCAAGATGAGAATGACAGATTTTAAGAATATTGAGGGGAATGGCATTGGTGCTGGAAAGTAGCATTGAGGTGACTGATGGGTTATGACATTGAATGATAGGGAAGGCACAAGGGGCTGAAGGGTTTCTGCTATTTTTGTTTCCTATTTTCTGTTCTCATATTTGAAAAAAAAACGATACTGACAGGGATATTTCACCTTGCATGAAATCTTGATTGGTAGGCAGATTTCGATCAGGTAGAGAGGAAGGTACCAAGTTGAAGAAACCCAGGGAGGATTCTGCCTTGGCCACCACTTCACCTTTGACCAGCACGGCCATGACAGAAACCCAATTATTTGTACCCCTGCGGTGTGAAAATTGTCTGGGGTGTCTCTATGCACAACAGCACTTACCACACTGGTTGCCTTTGACATGCTGCAAGGCTGCAGAAGGTACAATATAAATCTAAATTAGTTTATAGACAATAGACAATAGGTGCAGGAGTAGGCCATTCGGCCCTTCGAGCCAGCACCGCCATTCAATGTCATCAACCCCAATCAGTACGTCAATAGACAATGGACAATAGGCAATATTTTAGTGGTGCAAAATAAATAAAAGGAGATAAGTGATTGGTCAATATCACACATCCACCCCAACCTGTGCATGAAGATGATTGCTTACTAATATGCACTCAAATAAAATCCACAATCATTGGATTTGAGTAATAACTAACTTTTCCTGGTCTGGACACCTTGATTATACTTAGAAACATAGAAAATAGGTGCAGGAGGAGGCCATTCGGCCCTTCGAGCCAGCACCGCCATTCATTGTGATCATGGCTGATCGTCTGCTGTCAATAACCCGTGCCTGCCTTCTCCCCATATCCCTTGACTCCACTAGCCCCTAGAGCTCTATCCAACTCTCTCTTAAATCCATCCAGTGACTTGGCCTCCACTGCCCTCTGTGGCAGGGAATTCCATAAATTCACAACTTTCTGTGTAAAAAAGTTTTTTCTCACCTAAGTCTTAAATGACCTCTCCTTTATTCTAAGACTGTGGCCCCTGGTTCTGGACTCACCCAACATTGGGAACATTTTTCCTGCATCTAGCTTGTCCAGTCCTTTTATAATTGTATATGTTCCTATAAGACCCCACCCCCCACCCCCATCCTTCTAAACTCCAGTGAATACAAGCCTAGTCTTTTCAATCTTTCCTCATATGACAGTCACGCCATCCCAGAGATCAATCTCGTGAACCTACGCTGCACTGCCTCAATCACAAGGATGTCCTTCCTCAAATTAGGAGACCAAAACTGTACACATTACTCCTGATGTGGTCTCACCAGAGCCTTATACAACTGCAGAAGAACCTCTTAACTCCTATACTGAAATCCTCTTGTTATGAAGGCCAAATTCCATTAGCTTTCTTCACTGCCTGCACGCCAACTTTCAGTGACCGGTGTACAAGGACACCCAGGTCTCGCTGTACCTCCCCCTTACCTAACCTAACCCCATTGAGATAATAATCTGCCCCCTTGTTTTTGCCGCCAAAGTGGATAACCTCTCATTTATCTATATTATACTGCATCTGCCAGGTATCTGCCCACGCACTCAACCTGCCCAGGTCCCCCATCACTTAACTGATGAAATTATCATTTTAAGAATAAAATGTAATTTCAACATACTAACCTTCCTATTATTTATTGGGAAGGAGTGATGAAAGGAATAAGCAAGAGTAAAACAGAAGACATGCTCGATGGAAAGATAAACGTGTCGGAGTGGATAGCGAGTGTCTGATCTTGGCCATTTTCAGGCGAAGAGAATGATATCCACCTCTTCGTTCTTTAATTTGCATTGTCCAGTCCGAGTGAGGAACACCCGCCCTCCCCTCTCCCCTGCCTCCTTTCCTACTGTCAAGCAGTTTTGTAGGGCACTTCTTTGAGGCTTGGAATCTAAATCTAGCACTCTACTAGAACTGAACTGTGTCAATTTCAATATATCCATTCATGTTTTATCGATTAAAAATACATTTTATTCAATGAAGAATATTTATTGGCCTCATTGAAAACTCTGCTCAAGACCTTCTGAAAGCTTATCTAACCATGTTGGTAAGACACATTTCATGTAGATGCCATCTGCAGTAGGTCATCAGTTACACTCACATTTGCCATTGGAGCTATGGCGATGCATGAAGAAGACAATCTTGTAATATGAACAGATTTATTTGCATAGCTGTCCTCCTTTGGATCATCTCTTCCATGATTATTTTCTAACCTGAGATTATTTTATAGTTTATACATTATTTTAATAATTGTGGCAGATGAGAGCAGAGCCATTCTAGCCAGATCTGAACCTATTCTAAATGCCTGCATCAGACTTAATGTGAGATAAGTAGAAGTTAATTGGAGCAAACAATGGCCCAAAGACACACACTGACTAATGCCTATGATCAGTCTGAAGAAAGGCCTTGACCCAAAACGTCACCCATTCCTTCTCTCCAGAGATGCTGCCTGTCCCGCTGAGTTACTCCAGCATTTTGTGTCTATCTAATGGCTATGAATTCCACTTGTGGACAACCACTACTAATGCAATGATTGTACAATTAAATGCCCCCATCCTTAGTAAAGTGTTAAAATTAGTTCTCTAATGCATTTCATTTAATGATCATATTTTTATCTTCAATTACATATTATGGTTAGCTTCACTATTCCTTCAGTTAATGATGGTGGGTCGGTCTCTCAGAGTTCAGTTAATGGTGTTGATTGTTTTGCGAGCATTTTATGACTCTTCATGATAAAATCCCTCCAGTTATTTCACTTAATTACTTGTTATTGGTTGAAAAATACAGTAATGTTAAATACACTTGCATTAACTTCTTGACTAGAATCAAAAGCTGTGGCACACTGGGATTGTCCACACCCAGATGGTCCCAGCTTCAGTCCCTGTCCCTTGGGAGAATGTGTCTGTAGTAGCTGGCACGACAGTAAGGATAGAATGGTTGGTTACAGCCGCTCTAGGTGAAGTGCAGGGCAAGTCAGCCTGTGCTGTGGTTCACCCTGTTATGCAGTGGCCCCTGCTGGCAGATATACTGTATGGACATTAAGTTGGGAAAGGATCAGACCTAACTCTCCTGGCAGTCTTTAGATTCAACAAGAGGACCGACATGGGGTTAAGGATCAGCAGGAAACTACTGCTCACCAACCTGTACCCCAGCATGAAGCAACGTTTAGAGGAGAAAATGTGGGAGACGTATGGGGGAGGTTAGTGTGTGGGTGGGGGAGGAATTGCAATTCCAAATCGAATTCATGATCATGTTCCTTTGATCTTGTTTAAATATTACTGCTCACATCTCATTTGCTGTTTGGCAAAAGTCCTTTGCAGTGATTGCTGCGGTTAGAGCAAGACTGGTGCGTGGCAGGACGTGAAGGAAAAGCAATGTCCCCACGTCTCCACTTTCATTTGTTCTTTGCCTTGCAACAAATGTCTTTTAAAGCAGCTTAAGCGTCCCCTTTGCCCGTGATTTATTAAAGTAAGTTTCATCATTTGAGGGTAATCACGCTTTGTTGTTTTACAAAAGTGGCTTTGAAGACAAGTTAAAAGAGGACAAATAAGCAGAACTGGGCTTTGAGAAATATGCCTTTCTGTCTGATGTTTTTCATCAGATCTGATAGCTACTGATTTGAAAATAACTGGAACAAGGGAACAAATGGTTGTAAAAATTCCACGGTTGCAAATTTGGTTATGATTGAAGATTATTTCCAGCTGTGTGCTTTAATTTGACATTTCCTCTTAAAGGGGACCAGTTCAGTGAACCACACTTCAGAATGTTGAGCACCTTAGCCTGTCTATTTACACAGCCGGTAGCAAAATTGAAAGAGATTGAGCATTAGTTTCTCGCACGACAAAACCTAGTCACTTACAATGAAAATGTGTTGAAGCATTCATTACACTCACGTTGCCCAATTACTCCCTCGTCCCCTGCTAATCAGTATTGAATTTCCAGTTTTTTAGTCTTAAGGTGCCTCCTCTAATGAAAGGGATCACAGAATAACACCTCCACAGTAATCTGGAACTGCTAACCTTCAGTCAGGTAACGTTTGGGAATACGGCATTGGAATGCCTCATTGCCAAATGCTGTCACTTTGCATTGATGTAGCCACACTCGGTGATGGGGCCGAGTTGAAAATGCAGCACTGGTATTGTACTTCAAACTTAAGAAGTAGAAATTCAGTGCAATTTATGTTGATGCCCTGAATTGGGAGTGGAAATCAAGCAGGAGATATGTGGATTAAACAAAAATGCTGCAAATATTCAACAGTTGAGGCAGCCTTTGCAGAAACAGCAAAACATAAACATTTATCAAGTAGTGAGGCTTTCACTTTCTGTGCAGATTAAAATAGCCATCCTATGATGTTAACCTGGTTCTCACTGACTACAGTGGTAAAACTGTCTTTTAAAACAGGAGTGTATTACAATTTGTTGATTTCACCTCTGGGTTAGAGATTATAGATTCAGGTCTACGCCTGGAACTACTTCTTCTTTCGTGTGGCGTGCACTGCCTAAAGTTGTAGGACAACTTGTTCTATTTGACCTTCCATTTGTGCACGTCGAGTTGATTGCATTAGTCGAAACAGGGCGGACCACGTGAAGGTTGCAATCTTCCACCCCACGTGGAACTTGATATTCTGGAAAAGTATTAATGGAGCATTATATTTTCTGAGATATTACTCTTTTAGGTGAAATTTAGGTGCACTTATCATTTATTTTGCTTTGTCGTTTAGTTTAGGTGTATGATCAAAATCCTGGCCAATTATCGATAACATGTTGCTGTGCCTGGAATCTAGCTGTGCTTGCCCACTGATCCAAACTAATCAGTGAGATTTCTGAACTAAAATAAGGTGCAGTTCGATAGTACGTCCCTTTGATAAAACTATTTTGTTACACCTTATGATTATATTTGCCGCCTATGTGAAGCTCTGTTTTCGCAACTGTATTCATTTATTGCTGAAAGTCGAGGTGAAAATTGTTTTAGTAAAACATATCAGTGAGCAGAGTCCAGATCAGAAGCGAAAACAGTCATTGGCTCCAGTTAAATTGCACCTCCCGATGCAGCAACTGAACTGAACTTGGATGCATTGACAGAGAGCAGGGTTTCTAAGCAGAGACCAAATCATTGATCTCCGTGAGACTTCCACTAATTACTGAGTCTTTTGAGTTGCTGACTCTTTGAAAATCAGCTTCAAAAAGTTATTATTGCATTTTTTGGGGGGGTTTTCTCTTTCATTCTTCAAAGTTTTTTAAAATATGTACATGTTTGTCATTGGTGTCGTAACTGGGCAGGGTAAAACTAGTCAGAGTTAGGACGACGCTCGCTGTGATGGACGTGTAATCATGTCAATTGATGTTTGCCTTTATTAAGGTATTTAAAGCAATTGCCTCTTTTTAGCTTTATATCCGGGGCTGCACATTAACGCAGAGTTGGAGTTGCTGCCTTACAGTGCCTGAAACTCGGGTTTGATCCTGACTACGGATGCTGTCTGTGCAAAGTTTGTACGTTCTCCCCATGACCACGTCTATTTTCTTCGGGTGCTCCAGTTTCCTCCCACACTCCAAAGATGTACAGATTTGTAGGTTAATTGACTTCGGTAAAATTGTTCCTAGGATGTCGGATAGTGCTTGTGTACGGGGTGATCGGTGGGCCGGTTTTGTTGGGCCGTAAATTAGCACCTCTAAAGTCTAAATATTCCTTCTACTGTTAACAATCTGTAAATCTCCCAATAATTTCATCCCATAATTTCAGAATTCACATTTTACACCTGAAAAGGAAGTAACATGGATATATTTTTCAGTCCCTGAAAATATTCATTCGGTGCTGAATGTTAATGTGGTTTAAACATTCTTTTGTATAGTATTTCATAAATGTAACTTCTCCTTTGTGTTTGGTTATGTGTGAACGGACCTGGTTTGGATAGATGCTTTTAGCTTCTGTCACAACAGTGATGTACCAACCTCAGTGAAATCTAGGCATAAGATCAAGATCTCACCTTCATGAAATTGGACCCAGATCCGATTACAAATTTTAAAAATAACAGCGGAAAGAAATTTGCCTGGTTATCAATGTTGCATATTAGGTGTCTGACAATATCAGTTGCATACGTGGATACAGCTGAGGTTGGCAGGCTGACCTCGATAGTTCTGAGGCCAGGCACCTGTTCTCGGACACCTCCTCTTACATATCCTTTGACTATGACCCCACAGACAATTACCAGGCTACCATCTCCCAGACCGTGGGCCAATCTCATCACCTCTGGTGATCTCCCCTGGCCATGTCCTTCAGAGATGCGACCTGACTGTGGAGTTACTCCAGCAATTTGTGTTCTACATAAGATTCCAGCATCTGCCGTCCCTTGTGTCCTAGATCAGTTGCAGCTCCCAAATTGGTCCACAGTGACTGTTTGAGCAATCCTTACAGGGAGTTATTTGGAAAGGGACCAAAAATATGATTGAAAGGGAACGTCATTTAATTAATCTCAACCAACGGTCTTGTTAACTTGCTTCTAATGACTTTATATTAATGTGCAGGAAAAATAAAGTGTTAAGACATGATTTGGGTTTTTTTTAAGTTCCATTGCTTGAATATGTATGCCTTTATATGAATAACTATTCCCATTTAAATGTTTCAGTATTTATGAGGTGATAGCATCCCAACCCAAATTAAGTACTTGGATGTCTGTCTGAATCAGCTAAATGTTGATGATTTGTAAAACTTATATGCAGAAGCGTATGAGAATAAAACAAACAATATTCAGGCTATGCACGTGCATGTGAAGGATGGCTTATAGCAAGGGTGCAAATCAACAAATTAAAAAAACATTGCTTCCTCCTCCCCTTACTCCTGTTTGCAATGAAAGACGTGTATTGTCAAACTGCAGGACCCTTATGTTCTTGTTATTTTTTAAAGCGGGGGCTTGGTGGGGAAACCAGCAGCGGCTTACAGAGGAACACAGCAATCTGGCAGGCAAAGCAGGAACAAGGAGAGGTATGTACTCACATTGCAGATAGAGGAAGGTTAGAGACGTCTGAGAATTACAAGCACACCATTGGATGATTGTATGCACTATGTAAAGATTCAAAATAAAGTGTGACATTTATAGAAAGCTTATACTTTTAAAAAAAAACCTGAAATTTTGCTCAAAATGTTTCCCCTAATTCGTAGTAAATGAAAAGAATCTGGACCTCAGATTGAGATTGTCTGTAAGCAAATTGGAACAAAACTTTAAAAAATCTGAGATGGCTTTCCCTGTAGAACAAATATTAATGGTTATTATGAATCTGTCAATACTAATGGTGTTCTACTGGTGAAATGAAGACGCCTCAGACCATCGGAGAGATGTCAACTAATAAAGCTGATTCAGCAAATGTGGCAATGTATTTCTGGTTGAAATCTGGAATTTTGTGGTAGCCACTAGAAGAACTGAATATCAAAGTGTGCAGATCCTATGTGCATTGTTGGCAGGTTTATTTTACAGGAAAGTCAGGTAGAAAGGTCTGTAGCATATATGATCAAAAACGTCTGATAAACTGAATTACTGCTTTATGCACCCTTGAACTGTCCAGAGTGAGAGACCAGTGTTAGTGAGGATGAAAGGTTGTGATATAGAGGTACATGTATTACCGATGTTTTTAGTATGCATAAATGGTTAAATATTCACGCCGATCTTTGACAAGATGTATTATTTCTATATTTTAAATTGAAATATTTTGTATTTATTTATAATCTGTCGAGTCCCGTGTTAAAGAAGGTGCAAGTAAGGTGGATCATGCCATTCTCCCTGTATTTGTGTTTTCAAAAATGTTTTCAAAATATTTCTACGCCCAAACTTAAGACTTAATCGCAGTAACTCACTTGTCATGAGAATAGCAACACACCTAAATCTTAAGGTCATGGAACTTAGTGTCAGCCAACTATTCCTTTCTAGTGGACTGTGGCAAACATTGAATAGTTCAACCAGTACTTGCATTTGTACTTTATTTTAACAAATGAAATAAATGCATCTGTGATTGTTGCATTTATTGTGTTGATATGCACACAGGAAACTACAAATCAGCCCTGTTGTAGAGGAAATTTGTTACTCAAACTATTGAACAGTAAATAGCATTTTTATTTTACTATAGTATGTCACTGTATACATAACTGTATGTTGCTCCGCATGTAACATTAACATTTTTAGACATTCTGAATGTTTTTAGATATATACATAATTGCCCAATGATGTTTTATAATGACATTTATTGTTTGTATAAATGCATTGAGGGAAAATTAACCAAATATAGCAAGCAACATCTATGAACAGAAGATGTTGGAGTTGGTCATCACCTATTAACATAACCATTTTGTGTATGAATTTGGTCTAGAAATTCATCTACTTCATATTCATGGATATTACAGCATTGCGATATAGATCTGCTTTAAAAGGCTTTTAAAAGGTCATGGGATTCTATGGTATTTGACAAGCAATGTTATCAGGCTCCCTTGTGCAGTTGCAGAAATGGTAGGCATTACTGGCCCAATTTCTTGCTGCTACCAGCACTTTGACAAAGCTGGGAGCTCATCAGTCAGTCCTGAAAAGCAGTGAATGACACCAACACTCATCCAGCTCCCGTACAATGCTGTTTACTTGGTGGGTGCACCAGTGATTCCTGAGGATTAGGAATGTGCTCCTATGGTTACTAATGTGGAACTATATAGGCTGGAGGATCACATCATCAGAGGAGAGGAATTACTGGTGTCATATTCATGAAGCAAGGGGCTAGTTGAGGATTGGAACAGGGTGAAACATTTCTCCGCTGTAAAGACATTCTTTCGAAAATGAGACTGTGGCCTGGCATTACAGGAGACACTTGAGGGAGAGCCTCTCGAAGAATTGTCCACTCTGGGATACCCGCAATACAGGCAAATGCCTGCTCCACACCTCCCAATTGCCTCTGTGAGCTGATGGGGAAGAAGCTGGTCTGGAGGAATAGAAAGTGTAGTGGCCTTCCCAGTGCCCGAATATTCCTGCAGCTGGGGATTTAAGTCTAGGGATAACTTGTTCTTCATGGGAGTTTGTGATGCCAGGGAGATGTCTCTTACATGCAGTCATCCATGAAGAAGAGTGTTTGTCTTGGCAACCAGACTGATTCCTGGGATGTCAGGACTTTCATATGAGGAAAGACTGGATAGACTCGGCATTTACTCGCTAGAATTTAGAAGATTGAGGGGGGGATCTTATAGAAACTTACAAAATTCTTAAGGGGTTGGACAGGCTAGATGCAGGATGATTGTTCCCGATGTTGGGGAAGTCCAGAACAAGGGGTCACAGTTTAAGGATAAGGGGGAAGTCTTTTAGGACCGAGATGATAAAAACATTTTTCACACAGAGAGTGGTGAATCTGTGGAATTCCCTGCCACAGAAGGTAGTTGAAGGCAGTTCATTGGTTATATTTAAGAGGGAGTTAGATGTGGCCCTTGTGGCTAAGGGGATCAGGGGGTATGGAGAGAAGGCAGGTACAGGATACTGAGTTGGATGATCAGCCATGATCATATTGAATGGCGGTGCAGGCTCGAGGGGCCAAATGGCCTGCTCCTGCACCTATTTTCTATTTTTCTTTGTTTTGTAGGTGTGCTTTGGTTACATCAGAATATTTGATGATTCAAGGGTTCAATGTGAGCAGTGTGCATTCTACACATGTTTAAATATGAAGACACAATGAACTGCAGATGCTAGAATCTGGAGTAATTGAGTAGGTCAGGTAGTATCTGTCAGAGGGGAATGGATATTCATTACCTCCACAGATGCTGTCTGACCTACTGAGTTACACCAGCACATTGTTATGCTTAAATATGATCGCGGTTTAGTTGATTGAATCTTTGAAGAACATGTGTTTGCTTCTTCATCATTAGTTAAAGCTGAGGTTTCTTTGTTGAGTAATTAGATCAATGTGGTTGAAAATGTTGTTGCTGATGAATTTTGGGCATTGAATTCAGGAAAACAGTGAGAATGAAGATGAATCTCACACCAAAATACCCACACAATTAGTGGTTGGCATAAAAGGTCAGGAAATGGACACTGTGTTGATATGATATTCAGCTTCACAAGCGCTGTGTATTTGGTGTTCTGTTGGTTATTTTCAATTTAATGATTTGCTGAGTAGTTCCAACATTTATTAATTGCACTTGTTGTTTCAGCGTATCCTGCTTCTACTTTTCCAGAAACAAATGTTTGAAATAGATGTAGTTAATATCAGCTACATTTCCTGCACATTTGAACCACATTTTTAGATATTTTTATTGTTGATGTTGAATATGTAGGCAACATAAGCATTTTGTAATTCTAAAAATGGAACATCTTTCCAGCTAACAACTTATTGAAGTGCAATTGTGTAACCTTTGGAAACCAGTAATAAGAAATAAATCTGATTTACAGCAAATCAGACTGTTGAAAACAGCTTTAATTTGAAATTCAGTTTTTGATTTTGTGAAGCTTGAAATACTAAACTTTAATCATCTGAAACAAAGGCAGGAAGCATCTATTACATATATACAGCAGTATTATTCAGCAACAGTATGATGTACTTCACTGCCTTCCATTTGATTGTTGAAATTAGCCCAAACAAAAAGTATGTTCTGTGTACAAAAGGCAAGACAAATTCAATCCATCTAAATGTTGCTCCATCAGTTTACTCTCACTCATTAACAAAATGATGAAAGATTTGATTGACAGTGCCATCAAGTGGCACTTTCTCAACAATAACGTACCCACTAATGCACAGTTTCCCCAGGGTCACTGGGCTCCAAACCACATCATAAATATACGTCAAAGAGCTGAATTCCAGAGGTGAAGTTCTTGTTGCTTGACATCAAGGAGCCGAGTAAAACTGATGGTTGAAGCCACATCTGTTTGGTAGGTATCAATTATCTCTGTGTTGCAATACGGACATTATTGCAGGGTTCCTCATCAATGATACTCTTATTATTGGATAATACGGAGTTGTGTACTGATGATTGTGCAATGTTCAGTTCCATTTGCAATTCTTTAGTAAGAGTGACAGTTTAAGCCAACATTTAGCAAGACGTAGACAACAGTCAAGCTGGGGCTGATGAGAGAAGTACCATTTGCAACAACCAAATGCATGGCAATTGCTATTTCCAACAAGAGTCTAATCAGTCTAACTAAAAAGCTAACATTGGATTGGCTGAGTGATTAAAATTTCAGTGTTGGAGCCGAACAGGAGATTTTAAAAGCTAGCCTTTGTATTGTTGATAGAGTCCATTTGTGTCGGAGCAGGAGATTTTAAAAGCTACCTGTTGGTTTAGTTGAGTGATGGAGCAGCAGTGGGAGTTTTCAAAAGGCAGCTGTTGGGTTGGTTGAGTGATTAAAATTGGTTAATTTAAAGGCAAGGTGTAGTGGAGTGTCTGTGTTGGAAGAGAGGCTGTCTGGAGGTAAAGTGCTGCATAGTGTGAGGGTTTGACTCAAGAGCAGAGAGTGACAGGAGAATTGGGTTGAGAGGGAAAGATAGATTAGTCACAATTGAATGGCGGAGGAGACTTGATGGGCCAAATGGCCTAATTATGCTCCTAGAACTTATGAACTTATGAAAAGTTGTTTCTTCTATGTGCTTGTGGTGCTTTTTTTCCCTTTTGATTTTAGTGCAGTAGAGATGGCAGGTAGAATGGTGGGATGTTCTTCCTGAAGTATGTGGGAAGTCAGGGAAACTGCTGGTATCCCTGATAAGCACACTTGTGGTGCAGGTGCAGCTCCACATAGATCGCTTTAGGGAACTGGAACTGCAACTGGATGACCTCTGGATCGTTCGCGAGAGTAAGAACTTAATAGATAGGAGTTATAGCAAGGTATTTATGCCTATGGTACAGGAAGAGAGTAGATGGGTGACCACAAGGAAAGGGAATAGGCGGGAGATGGATAAGTCTCTCCATGAATATTTCTCCTCTGTTTTCATTGGGGAGAAAGTCATGAAGATTAGGTAACTTCGGACAGTTAATGGAGATGTCTTGAAGACAGTCAATGTTACGCATAAGGATGTGCTGGACATTCTAAGGCGTATGAAAGTAGATAAATCTCCCGGACCTGGTCAGATATATCTGAGGACGATGTGAGAAGAAATTGCAGGAGCCCGGGCTGAGATATGTGAATCAGCACCAGACACGAGTGAGGTGGTGGAAAACTGCAGAGTGGCTAATGTTGTGCCTCTATTGAAGAAGGGCTGCAAAGAAAGGCCTAGGAACTAAAGATCAGTAAACCTAACACCATCATAAGCAAGATACTTGAGAGAATTCTGAGGGATAAGATATATATGGACTTGGAAAGTTGGATAGGAATAGTTAGCATGGTTTTGTACGTGGGAGATCGAGCTTTACGAATCTGATTTGAAGTAACCAAATTGTTTGCTGAGGGCAAATCTATTGACATTGTCGAAATGGATTTCAGCAAGGCATTTGACAAAGTTCTGTAGGGGAGGTTGCTCCGGTAGTTTAGATCGCATGGGATCCAGGGAGAGCTAGCTGACTGGATGGAGAATTTACTTAATGGAAGGGAGGGTGATGATGGAAAGTTGTAACTCAGGGTGGAAGCCTATGACTAGTGGTGTGCCTCAAGAATTGATGCAGGAACCCATTGCTGTTTGTGGTTTATATCAATAGTTTGGATACGAATTAGTAAGTTTGCAGATGATATTAAACTAGGTGGTATCATAGATAGCGAAGATGGTTATCAAAACCTGATTTATTCTGTTATAGGAAGGATATTGTTAAGCTGGAAAAAATGCAGGGAAGATTTACAAAGATACTGGCTAAACTAGAGAGTACATAGAGGTATCGACCAGAGAAGGGGCAGTGCTGGACCTCCTGTTAGGAAATGAGGCAGGTCAGGTGACGGAGGTATGCGTTGGTGAGCACTTCGGGACCAGTGATCACAATACCATTAGTTTCAATATAATTATGGAGAGAGTCAGAACTGGACCTAGGGTGGAGATTTTTGATTGGAGAAAGGCTAACTTTGAGGGAATGTGTAAGGATTTAAAAGGAGTGAATTGGGACACTTTGTTTTATGGGAAGGATGTAGACGAGAAATGGAGGACATTCAAAGGGGAAATTGTAAGAGTACAGAATCTTTATGTCCCTGTTAGGTTGAAAGGAAATAGTAAAAATTGGAAAGAACCATGGTTTTCAAGGGAAATTGGACACTTGTTTCGAAAAAAGAGAGATATCTACAATAATTATAGGAGGCATGGAGTAAATGAGGTGCTAGAGGAGTATAAAGAATGTAAAAAGAATCTTAAGAAAGAAATTAGGAAGGCTAAAAGAAGATATGAGGTTGCTTTGGCAAGAAAGGTGAAAGTAAATCCAAAGGGTTTCTACAGCTATATAAATAGCAAAAGGATAACGAGGGCTAAAATTGGACCATTAAGAGCCAGAATGGACAGCTATCTGCAGAGCCAAAAGAGATGGGGGAGATATTGAACAATTTATTTTCTTCAGTATTCACCAAGGAGAAGGATATTGAACTCTGTGAGGTAAGGGAGAAAATTAGAGTAGCTATGGAAACTATGAGATTCAAAGAGGAGGAAGTACTGACACTTTTGAAAAATACAAAAGTGGATAAGTCTCCAGGTCCTGACAGGATATTCCCTAGGACATTGAGGGAAGTTAGTGTAGAAATAGCAGGAGCTATGACAGAAATATTTCAAATGTCATTGGAAACAGGAATAGTGCCGGAGGATTGGCGTACTGCGCATGTTGTTCCATTGTTTAAAAAGGGTTCAAAGAATAAACCTAGCAATTATAGACCTGTTAGTTTGATGTCAGTGGTAGGCAAATTAATGGAAAGGATACTTAGAGATAATATATATAAGCATCTGGATAAACAGGGTCTGATCAGGAACAGTCAACATGGATTTGTGCCTGGAAGGTCATGTTTGACAAACCTTCTTGAATTTTTTGAAGCGGTTACTAGCGAAATTGATGAGGGTAAAGCAGTGGATGTTGTCTATATGGATTTCAGTAAGGCCTTTGACAAGGTTTCCCATGGAAGGTTGGTTAAGAAGGTTCAATCTTTGGGTGTTAATGGCGGAGTAGCAAGATGGATTCAACAGTGGCTGAATGGGAGATGTCAGAGAGTAATGGTGGATGGCTGTTTGCCAGGTTGGAAGCCGGTGACCAGTGGGGTGCCTCAGGTATCTGTGTTGGGTCCACTGTTGTTTGTCATGTACATCAATGATCTGGATGATGGGGTGGAAAATTGGATAAGTAAGTATGCAGATGATACTAAGATAGGTGGTGTTGTGGATAATGAAGTAGATTTTCAAAGTCTACAGAGAGATTTGGGCCATTTGGAAAAGTGGGCTGAAAGATGGCAGATGGAGTTTAATGCTGATAAGTATGAAGTGCTACATCTTGGCAGGACAAATCAAAATAGGACGTACATGGTAAATGGTAGGGAATTGAGGAATGCTGTGGAACAGAGAGATCTAGGAATAACTAGATCTAGGAATAGATCTAGTGCATAGTTCCCTGAAGGTGGAATCGCATGCAGATAGGGTGGTAAAGAAAGCCTTTGGTGTGCTGGCCTTTATAAATCGGAGCATTGAATATAGGAGTAGGGAAGTAATGTTAAAATTGTACAAGGCATTGGTAAGACCAATTCTGGAGTATGGTGTACAATTTTGGTCGCCTAATTATAGGAAGGATGTCAACAAAATAGAGAGAGTACAGAGGAGATTTACTAGAATGTTGCCTGGGTTCCAGCAACTATGTTACAGAGAAAGGTTGAACAAGTTAGGTCTTTATTCTTTGGAGCGCAGAAGGTTAAGGGGGGACTTGATTGAGGTCTTTAAAATGATGAAAGGGATAGACAGAGTTGATGTGGATAAGCTTTTCCCATTGAGGGAAGGGAAGATTCATACAAGAGGGCATGACATGAGAATTAAGGGAGAGAAGTTTAGGGGTAACGTGAGGGGGATCTTCTTTACTCAGAGGGTGGTGGTTGTGTGGAATGAGCTTCCAGCAGAAGTGGTGGAGGCAGGATCGATTTTAACATTTTAAAGTAAAGTGGATAGGTATATGGACGGGAAGGGAATGGAGGGGTATGGTCTGAGTGCAGGTAGATGGGACTAGGGGAAAACAAATGGTCGGCATGGACTGGAAGGGTCGAGAGGGCCTGTTTCCGTGCTGTAATTGTTATATGGTTATATGGTCTGAGCGAAAGGGAGAGGTTGGGCAAACTAGAACTTTATTCCTTTGAGTGCAGGGGGCTGGGGGAGATAGATAAGGTGAATACACATGAGTCTTTTACCCAGAGAAGTGGAATCAAGAACCAGAAGACAAAGGTTGAAAGTGAGAAAGAAGAGAAGAGAATAAGAACGTGAGGGGCAACTTTTTCATATGGAATGAGCTGAGGAGGTAGTTGAGGCAGGTACAATAACAACATTTAAAACACACCAAGACAGGTACATGGATAGGAAAGGTTTAAAAGGATATGGGTTAAATGTGGGCAGGTGTGACTAGCATAGATGGGGCATCTTGGTGAGCAGGGGCAAGTTAGGCCAAAGGCCAGTTTCTATGCTGTATGACTTTATAACCTTTGATATTCAATGATATCACCATCACTGATATCCTGGGGTCAGAAACTAATTGGAGTCAGTCATGTAAATACTGTGGGTTCAAGAGCAGCTTGGAGGTCTGTATCCTGCACATGTTAACCCACTTCCTCAATTTCAAAACATTCTCACCGTTGACATGGTGACAATACGTGTAGGAGTAAGGAGTAGGCCATTCAGCCCTTCGAGCCAGCACCGCCATGATCATGGCTGATCATCCACAATCAGTACCCCGTTCCTGCCTTCTCCCCATATCCTTTGACTCCGCTACCTTTAAGAGCTCTTTCTTGAAAGCATCCAGAGAACCAGCCTCCACTGGCCTCTGAGGCAGAGAATTACAATTGGTGAAATTGCAATTGGTGAAAGTCAAGAACATGAGAGAACATTCTCCACTCACTTGGATGACTTCAGCTATATGAACAATGACGAGGATGGACAAAGAAGGCCTTTTGATTGGCATCCCATCTGCTATCCTGAACCGTGGGTCCTGCCACCACCATGGCGGCAACGTACATGAAATGCATCCAAGTTATTCAGCTAGGTTATTGTGGTGTCACGTCTCAAACCTGCAACCTCTATCATAAAGGACAAAGGCACCAAGTACATGTGTGTACCACCACCTGCAGGTTCCCCTCCAAGTTGCACACAAACCTGATTTGGACATACATTGCTGTTTCTTCATAGTTGCCAGGGTTAAATCATGAAACCCCATCCAATACTATAATCAAGATGCCACTTCACCCAAAGGACTACAGCACTTAATACATTGGCTCAGTACCATCTTCCCAAGGGCAAATCAGATCGGCAATAAATGAAGGGCTTCGGAAAAATGAATTTAAAATAGTTTTTGAAAACATGGAAGCATTTTCTGCTGCAATATGCTTAATAATCCAAATAAGCTATGGATTTGATTATTTTTATGTGTAGGTTTATTTATCTGTTTTTAATGTTGGATTTGTGGGTGTGCAGGCATGAACGCAAAGAAGCTTGCACAGATTCAAGTCGAACAGACTTTATTTATAAATCACATCCAATTCATCCTGAAGGCACTGATAAGATTAACAAAAGACATTTGAACATGTTAGATGGAATGGAAACCATAAATCCATTGAGTACTCTTACTCCATTGCCATGCTGAAATAATTGCATGGTAGCATTTTTATTGTCTAAGCAGCCTTAGAGGCTCATTGAGAGAGTTTTTGCATTTAGATTGCAATGGAATAACTTTGCTAAATGGTTTCAGTTTTACAGAAACTGCAAAGTGGTAGCAGATTCAAGAGTCTGGTCCTAAGAACAGTAATGTACCACACTTGATTGATTGATACAACATGGGAACGGGCCCTTTGGCCACCAAGTGAATGCCGACCATCGATCATACAATCACATTAATTCTGTTAGCCCACTTTTGGATCCACTTCCTACACACTACTGGAAACTTACAGAGGCCAAATAACCTACAAACCCGCACGTCTTGGGATGTGGGTGGATACCACAGCACCTGGAGGAAACACACGTGGTCACAGGGAGAACATGCAAACTCCACACAGACACCAGCCAAGGTCGGGATTGTACCCAGGTCTGCGACACCAGGAGGCAGTAGCTGTATCATCTACACCTCGGTGAAGTGCACATACATTCACTACTTAGATTAGACATCTCATGCTGTCAACTCCTGTACAGAAGATGTCTGTGTTTAAAATCAAGTTGTTAATGTGCAATGAATCACCATGGAATGACATATAATGTATGGTGTAATAGAATGCATGGCCATAAGAGCAATGATGGTACTTCTAACATGCGCGCTGCCACGCTGACATTTACTACATTTGTTGCATTAATTCTCTGATCTGATGCTGATAGATGCAGCTCAGAAAAATCTGCTGCTTTTACGCGTAAACGATGGCGAGCGGATGTGGTCCTTGGAATGCTCTGACAGGGAGGTGAATTCCAACCTGAATGTGGGGCAGAACTAAAAATTGAAATCAAGGATGGAGACAGTGGATGTAAAGTGGTAACATTAATTCAGGGGAACAGTGTTAACGTCTGAAAGGGGGATATTTGGAGACATCACGTTTGGAGCTCAAAAACATTCATTCTTGAAAAGGTGTGGGTTACCTGACCGGAATTATAGGGAGGAAATAGAAGAAATGCACAGGCTAACTAGAGACACGAGTTGGGAATTCAAAATTTTCTTTTGAGAAGATTTGACTTACTTGTTTATCAGTTGGGGTAAGGAGATACATGAAGATAAGGTAATGGATTTCCTTCGAGAGTTATTTTAGTTTTCCACAGATCTTTTTTATGCGGATCTGGTTATGAATAATCAAATAGGTTGGATGGATAAATTATTTGGTGAGTACCTAGGGAGTAGGTGTCCATAATAGTGAAAATTCTGAAAATTCAGCAAGAGAAATCATAATATGTTTGGTAATATGTTCAAAGCATGCATACATCAGTGCAGGCAATGGTTAGTGTAGTAATTTAAGTTTGTAATGCTTTAATAATTAACACAGTGAAATGCTGCAGGAATACTATTGCCTGCGAGCCATGCACCAAGTGTTAGTGAACATTTATTTCTTGCGTCAGTACTGTTTCAAAATCTGAGAACTCCCTCCCCAAGATCATCTTGGGAGTGTGTAAAAATGTTGGCCAGTATAATTTATCAAAGGTACCAGCTAAATCCTTAATTCATTCATCTTAATGGCTCGTCATAGACCATCTGGGGTTTATCAACCAGTCTATGCCTGGGAGTTAATGATGCCTATGTCGAGTCCCTGAACTGTTTAACATCAAGCGGCTTGAATTATATTAGCATTTACACCATGAAATTCCCATCAGGATCTGCACAACATGGTAAATGAACAGATTAACCCTTTTCTGCTTGCATTAAAAGACGCCAGATCACAAAATCATGAACTGGCAATTATTCACTAACCTTCAATGGCACTGAGGTGCAGCCTAAAGGCAACCCCTGTGTTACACCCATTCGTGTGATGGAAATTTGCACTTACAGAATTCACAAATCACTACCCAACATTTTCAGATATGAAATAAAATTAAAGTGGGAGGAAAAAAAGTAAACAAATCAACACAAAGTTTATGATTTCATCTCTCCATTCTTGATGCATAAAAACAGATGATGTTGCTTTGCATTATGAAAATCGCAATAGGACTAATCTCAAAGAATGCAACCTTCCCTCCCAGCCCTGGGTAGCCCAGGGATCGCCTGCATGCATGTTTTGTGTGCAAAAGATTAATTGATGAAACGGACATGGTTACAAGGGCAAATAAGTAGATCATTCAGCATTAACTAGTTGGTTACAAACTTACAGTTGAGATAATCATCCAGTTGATGTCAACTGGTGGCTATGTAGAATTTAATTCTATAGAAATCTGTTTATATTATTCCCGGTCAGTTGAATAAATTAAGATCTATATTCTTGTAGTTACAGTTTTTTTTTCTCAATTTGTCTGGATGAACTGGTTGCCTTGAGTTCCTTTGGGACATTAGCTTTTTGATTAACTCATGGGCCTGTATTTTCCTGTCCTCTTGGATTCTATGCTCCTGTCTGAATTCACCTTCACTTACAGGCAGCTCAAACTCACTAATATCTGAGATATACTTTCATCTTGCTGGTGTAGCTATGCATTCCTGTTTAGGTGATGTTGCTCTGTGTCAGTGGAGGTCCTTCTAAGCTTGCAGAGACACTCTCTCACCTTCATGTACCCAGAATATTGGATTAACTTCCATTCCAACTAGTATTGAATAAGCTGTGAAGAGAATTAAACAAAAGCAAGTAAACTGTTCTCATAGCACCAGTAATTTCCAATTAAGCCCTTCTTATTTTTGCTGATCCATTTGAATAGTAAATGTGTCAGAACAATTTAGCTTGACAATCAACATACCTAATACACAGGTGTTCCAGCTTGCTTGTTTATGTTCTGGTCTTTGGGCCACAGGCCTCATGACTTATCACCTTGCTAGGGAATGTTTCAGTGAGTTGAATAGGATTAACATGTTCATTGCCCAGCCCTCAGTGTGATGCTCCATTTTGTGGGCACGTTTAAGGTAGTCAGTGCGTTCCTCTTAAATAAAAATAGAATAATCTTGAGGATTTTAGTGTTAAACAATGAAGCCTAACCACCACATTATCAAGAATACATATACCTTTCCCAGTGTCACCTATGTTGTGCCAACAAATAAAGATCAAAGTAAAATCTCACAGCTGTGAAATTATGCTGCAGTGGTTTAGTTTGAGCTGCAGTAGTTTAGATTAGTTTTATGTGTAGTGGTAGTGCACATTTTTAGTGTTTTTCCAACTAAAGTGCATTTGGAGAATTTTGGGCCAATATACTATAAAGTGATGTATCTTACAAGGCACCATTCCTTATTGAAACATTTGTACACGCATTGGATATTGTAGAGAATATCAAGACAGTGTAGAATAAATATCTTGAAAATGATGCCTATTGTTCATTGTACATTGGGGTTTTCTGCATTTTACAAGGCACTTCATACCGTGAAATCCCTGGTCTATCTAATGTAAGATATTCTGTAAGGTATAAGGTGACTGTTTATTCTACACTTCCTTAAAATATATTTTTAATAATTATTAAAACTATTTGAAGTACAGCTGCAAAAAGCAGAGAATAATAACAGTTTTGTGAATAATTACGTGATGGGAAAGATCTTTCTGTGCGACAACATGGAAATGAAATTCAATTCCCAGTGGAATAATGTGTAATTTCCAGGAACTGGAGCCACCCAAAAGCACTCTGGCACCACTTGTGTGATAAGCCTGAATTCTGACAGTAATTTTAGATGTTTTGAGACTACTTTTTGGAATTATGCACCACTCATCCTTTCCCCCACCTCTGCTCTTCCAAACGATGATCCTAAACGTTTAATTTTGGGGATTTGTAATTGAATAAATTCTTGAAATATATCACGTTTCATTCTGTTGAGGTTTTTGTTAATGAGGTTAAAGGTTCATAATCTTTAGTTATGTCACAGGTAAACATGCAGAGTTGCCACATATGGGTGCTCGGTTAGTATGGACTCAGTGGGCTGAAGGGCTAAATGACTCTGACACTATCGGGCATTATAGACAGATATTCGGAGTGTTTCTATTTTGACTAGTATGCAGTGATAACACTATCATCTTGTTTAAAAAATATTCTGATTTGTGACATAACAATAGCGTTGCCGTAGCTGGACATTATTCACCTCTGCTTCTTGTGGAAGGTTAAGTTGTACAGCCACAACCAAACCTTGGATTCTTCTCCTGAACACATGCAAGTCTTACCAACAGTATCATTGCCTTTTGTAAGGGTTGGCTTTTCCACCTCTGCCTTGTGCTGCGGAAGTCAGTTTGGTCACAGCTTAGCAAGTAAATGATGTCTGTTGTAACCTGACCTACTTCAAAAGCCTCTTGAACACCTCCAGTCCTAAAACACTCACTGTGATGCATTTTCTGCCTCGGAATAGCTGAGTTTTTGTGCGTCCTTTTTAGCTACTTGTCACCATGGCTATGTAGTAGAGGGGCAGGTGATAACAGAGCCGTACGCTCGTACACTGAATGCCATTTACCAATTTTGCTTTCCAGGAGCATTGTTGAATTTTCTGATTGAGGGGTTAATTGGACCATGTGAAAGAACGTAAGGTGTTATTTTTTTAAAGGCGTTTCTTGATTAGTGCAGGTGTCGGAGGTTATGTGGAGAAGGTAGAAGAGAGAAAGGGGTTAGGAGAGAGAGATGTTTGAATGGTGGAGTAGACTTGATGGGCCGAATGGCCTAATTCTGTTCCTATCACATGATCTTATGGTACACTGTGCCATAACTTTGACACCAACGTAATTCCTATGAACTTGAAATAAAAGAACAAAAATACTGCAGATACTCAAAGTTCTGGCAAAAGAAACTGAGTCAACATTTCAGGTTGAAGATCCTTCATCAGGAAGGAGAGAGAAACATTTCTTGCTAATCTGCAGGGGATCATGGAGTAGACAGGATAAAAGTAGGGTGCCCATGGGATTAAAAACTGGGGGCACTCAGTGGGACAGGCGCCTATGTAGGGAATGGACAGATGATGTTTCGGGTCAGGGCTTATTTTAAGGGGCTGTCCCACTGGATGAGCTAATTCAAGAGTTCTCCCGAGTTTCCCCTGATTCGAACTCGGAGAATTACGATAATAGCCGCTCGTAGGTACTTGGGGCTCTTGTGGACATTTTTCAACGTTGAAAAATCTTCACGAGTCTTCACGAGCTTACCGCGTTTCCCGAGTACCTGCCGTTAGCGTTACAAACCGCTAAGAGACATCCCGAGCTCCGACGTACCCAATACGTACATTCTGCGTGCTTACCATGAGTTCGATTTTTTTTTTAAACTTGGGAGAGCTCTTGAATTGGCTCGTAGAGTGGGACAGCCCCTTTAGACTGATGTGTGACCATGGGCATAGGCTGGCAACTGGGGATATCTGCCGAATGGGAGCAGTTCAAGAGCAGAGATTGTGGGAGTTGGAAAACGCAGAGCTGGGAGATATTCCCGGCAGGTTCGGCTGGTCATTTCCACTCCCAGAGGGGAAAAAAGGGGGAAATAAAACAAACGGTCTGAGCCAATGTAGCAGATGAAAATCTGATGCAGAGAAATCAAGTTATCTGATGTTGCACAATTCCATATTGAAGGCAGCCATGTGTACAGACAGGAAATAAGTCCTGTTGTTGAAGGTTGCATTGTAACAGTGCCGGTGGCCACAGACTCATAGATCAGAGTGGGGTGGGGAATTAAACTAGCAGGCAGCAGGATGCTTGGTCACTCCAGTGGACTGAATGTGAATGCTCCACAACGTGGTCATCCAATCTATGTTTAGTTTATCCACTGCAGAGGAGACCACGTGTTGAATGTCAAATGTTATACACTAGATTGGAAAAATATTTATCTTATAGAATCATGTGTATAAAATCATGAGGTGAATCGATTGGGTGGATGCACAGAGTCGCTTGCCCAGAGTGGGGGAATCGAGAACCAGAGGGCATAGGTTTAAAGTGATGGGGGAAGGATTTTATAGGAATCTGTGCAGTAACTTTTTCATGCGAAAAGTGGTGGATGCCTGAAGCAAGCTGCTGGAGGAGGTAGTTGAGACAGGGGCTATTGTAACATTGAGAAGCAATTAGATTAATATATAGTTAGGACAGGTTTAGGACAGGTTTAGAGGGATATGGGTCAAATGCAGGCATGTGGGACTAGTGTAGATGGAACATGTTGGTTGGTGAAGCAAAGTTGGCACAGAGGGTCTGCTTCCACACTGTATGACTCCATGACACTGAGTACAATTGATTTGTTGCATCATCTGGAAAGACTGCTCAGGTCCCTGGAGAGTGGCGAGGGAGGAGGTGCAAGGACATGCGATATGTCACCTGTAGTTGTAAGGGAAAGTGCTGCGTGGGGAGTGGCTGGTGAAGGCAGGAGTGGGCCAGGAAGTTGTGAAAGGATTGGTTCCTGTGAAATGTCGAATATGGACAAGAAAGGGAGATCACTGATTTTCCGAAGCAGCATTTGTTGTACAAGCGCTATGATGTTGCACGTTCAGTAGATGCAAGTGAGGATAAACCACTACCATTTCACATTTGTTCATGGTCGTTCAAGCTTCTCACCAGGACTGTTGTGTACACTCTAGGCTGTCACCCTGATGCTAATTGTGGGGTGTGCCATCCTTCCACAGAATTTATGCCCATTCAAGTGAACATAAAGAAGAAGAATCAGAACTGTGCTCAGGTCTGTGCTGTACTAAGGTCTGTGCTCAGGATCTTAGATCAATGCCACCAAGTCGATTCATTGATTATTTCTTCATTTGTTTTTTGTAAGATCTTTTGGCTTCTCTAATTTCACATCATGATATCAAGCACTATTCTGAAAGAATTGTGGATGAGAAGCATTTGGAATATCCCTAGAACTTGAATGGCATTGCGTAAATACAAATTATTTCCTTTTTATTAAAGTCTTTTCATCTATAGAATGGCACATCCTATTGCAAGGTTAATGTGCCATTACTGGCAAGTATTTGATATTTCTGTAAACAGTCAGATTATAATGAATGACCTTGGTCTCTGAGATCCTAAGAAAGTGGGGGAAGAATAGGAACACTTTCTTTATATCAATGAAGACAGAAATTCCTGGTGGAAATTGATCTTAGTTCCAATTGAGCCAACGTCATTAGTACAGGTTGCAACCCTGTGGATCTGCAGTACAGATTTGAGCTAATTCATTATTTCTAACTGAGGTATAATTAAAATCTAAATTTAACAAATATCTGTGCTAATCTGCACTAAATTAAACCAAACAGTGCAATTCTGGTCAGAAGAAGATGATCAAGAGGGCATTTCCTTTGGACTGGCATCAGTCAGATCTCCAAGGTGGCAAACTAGTGACTTCAGCCTGTTGTACAGAAGTCCACTAAAGCAATAATAACAATCTAGACATCAAATTTGGAAACTACTAAAATTGTAGATGCTGAAACTCGGAAATATAAAAAGTAAATGGTGGCAACATTCAACAGTTCAAATAGAACCAGATCAAAATCACATGTGGTTAAAGTGCACATTGTCAGATTTTATTAAAGGCCACTTTTATACATTTTGTTTTCACCATGTAGAAAATACAGCAGTGTTTATACATAGTCCCCCCCTATTTCAAGGCATCATAATGTTTGGGGCACAGCAATGTCATGTAAATGAAAGTAGTCACGTTTAGTATTTTGTTGCATATCCTTTGCATGCAATGACTGCTTCAAGTCTGCGATTCATGGACATCACCAGTTGCTGGGTGTCTTCTCTGGTGATGATCTGCCAGGCCTGTATTGCAGACATCTTTAGCACATGCTTGTTTTGGGGGCTAGTCCCCTTCAGTTTTCCCTTCAGCGTATAAAAGGAATGCTCAATTGTGTTCAGATCGGGTGATTGACTTGGCCACTCAAGAATTGACCATTTTTCAGCTTTGAAAAACTCCTTTGTTGCTTTAACAGTATGTATCTTGCTGTAGAATGAACTGCCGGCCAATGAGTTTTGAGGCATTTGTTTGAACTTGAGGAGATAGGATGCGTCTATACAATTCAGAATGTATTCTGCTACTACCATCAGCAGTTGTATCATCAATGAAGATAAGTGAACCACTACCTTCAGCAGCCATACATGCCCAGGCCATAACTCCTCCACCACCGTGTTTCACAGATGAGGTGGTATGCTTTGGATCTTGGGCAGTTCCTTCTCTCCTCCATACTTTGCTCTTGCCATCACTCTGATATAAGTTAATCTTTGTCTCATCTGTCCACAAGCCCTTTTTTCCAGAACTGTGGTGGCTCTTTTAAGTACTTGGCAAACTGTAACCCGGCCATCCTATTTTTGCAGCAAACCAATGGCTTGCATCTTGCAGTGTATCCTCTGTATTTCTGTTCATTAAGTCTTCTGCGGACAGTGGTCATTGACAAATCCACACCTGACTCCTGAAGAGTGTTTCTGATCCGTCGGACAGGTGTTTGGGGATTTTTCTTTATTATAGAGAGAATTCTTCTGTCATCAGCGGTGGAGGTATTCCTTGGCCTGCCAGTCCCTTTGCGATTATTAAGCTCACCAGCGCTCTCTTTCTTCTTAATGATGTTCAAAACTTGATTTTGGTAAGCCTGAGGATTGGCTGATATCTAAAAGTTTTATTCTTGTTTCTCAGTCTCATAATGGCTTATTTGACGTTCATTGGCACAACTTTGGTCCTCACGTTGATAAACAGCAATAAAAGTTTCCAAGGGTGATGGAAAGACTAGGTGCTGAGAGCTCTCTTATACCTGCATTAAGGAGGCATTTAAACACACCTGAGCAATTACAAACACCTGTGAAGCCATGTGTCCCAAACATTATGGTGCCCTGAAATGGGGGGACTATGTATAAACACAGCTGTAATTTCTATATGGTGAAACTAAAATGTATAAAAATACCCTTTAATAAAATCTGACAATGTGCATTTTAATCACATGTGATTTTTTTTCTATTACATATATCAAATTGTGCATACAGAGGCAAATAAATAAATGATGGGTCTTTGTCACAAACATTATGGAGAGCACTGTATGACAGCATGTAGCCAAATGAACAGATAGCTATCAGTAATTAGCACTTTGTAGGTTTATAGCTGATTGGGTTTAGGTCTAAATCTTAATTTTTTAACCTTATGAAGTGTACTGTTTTTAGTCAAATATGTTAGTGTTCATCAATTGTTTGCAATCACATCTAGATTATGCAATGTTTTCTGAGCTAATGTAATAGATAATCGTTTGAGGAGGGACTTGATTTGAAACATCACCAATTCCTTCTCTCCAAAGATGCTGCCTGTTCCGCTGAGTTACTCCAGTTTTTTTTTACTATCTTCGGTTTAAACCAGCATCTGCAGTTCCTTCTTACACATAATCCTTTGAGGACGGTGCCATTGAAATGTAGAGTTTTACCTGATTCTAACAGATACTGCCGAATATAGGTTGTCATGATAAAGTTAGATTAAAATATCTGTAAATTACTGAAGTGAACCATAACTTTATCTCTCGCCAATCTCTCAATGTGCAGAAAAACTCCATCTGCTGATGTTGGACTGATCACATCAAGCAAGATAAGGCATGAAGTCTGCAATTGACTGAGCTCAGTTTGGTTTGCATTAAGTGTACTGCAATTACTCTTATTCCTGCACTGAGGCAGTGCTGAAATTGGTGTGAGTTTCTGCTTTGGTTTAGTATTAATGATTCCCGTGGGAGTGGAACTGTAGGGAGTTTTTGGTATTCCTCATGATTGAAATTGTTTTTTTATCATTCCTGCCCCACTCCAAGACTAGCCACTGTTTTCACGGGCAATTTGGGGTAGGCAATAAATATGGATGGTCATATTTCCATGAATAGAGTGAAAATATAGCAGTAAAATAATTATTAGTTTGAGATTAATGAAAGCCATTGAACTCACATCCCCATGGTTTTTCTCTCTCGCAAGTACTCCAGTGATGTTTTCAAGGAATGTGAAATTTGTTGCATTCTAGGCACGTCGGACGTTGAAATGCTCGATATGAACTAATCTTAAAGAAAAAACCCTGAATTTTCATTGCAGCTTTAAAGCTTTGCATGCTTGGTTAACATGACATGAGTACAGTAAATGGTGAAGCATTTGAAGTTCTTGCATGGCAAAGAAAATCATCATTATGGCAAGCCGTTGTTCACTTACTTCCTAATGACTGGATTTTTACTGCCAAGCTGTCTCCTCCAATGAACTGTGTGTAGATATGCACCATTTTTAACAAGAAAGTTGACTAAAGCAGAACTGGCCCGATATTTACCTAGTATTTAGATTTTTGGTGGAAAAGAAGCTTGGGTTTGTAAAATCATGGCATTTATTGATGCTCCAAGCAATAAATCCTGTCAGATATTTATACCTTATATATGTTATTCCCTCTTAATGTCTTGTGCTCTATATGTTGTTTTGTTATGGCAAATATGTGTGTCTTGAATCACAACATGTCTGGTTCATTTTTACCTCTGGCAAACCACTGCAGATCATTGTTTTAGTTTTAATATCACTTGGTTTCTGGATCACAGATATTGTAGGTAGCTTTGATAAAACCAAAAGTCATGGTCAGCTGAACCAGTGGCATATCCGGCAATGAAGACACACCTGCGTCTAAGACGCACCCCTGTTTTGAGTTGTGAAATTTTGAAAAAAGGCTAGCGGGACATAGAATTTCTCACACTCAAAAAAATAAATAAAAATAAAGAAAAATAAAGAAAGTAACAATTCAATTTGCCCAAGGCTTCCAGATCTCTTCCATTCTTAATGACTGAATGGGTGGGGGGGGTGGAGGGTGACAGCAGGTGGAGAGATGGTGGGAATAATGGGAGCACACCGGGATGTTGAATCAGTTGTGATTTTATTGAATGACAATACTAGTTCAAGGGACCAATTGGGGGAGAGTTCCTTTCACAGCATGTGGGAAGTCTGGCCCGGGTCAGCAAGGGCAGGAGCGTTGAGAAGGAGGGGGTCGGGGATCATGCCAGCAACTCACTCACTCACCGCTGCCGCGGCACTCGGGCGCGGAGCCACCGCATTGTGGCCGGGGAGGGAAGTAGCTCGGGTGGCTGTGAGCGGCCGCCAGGACCAGACAGCGGAACCGGCCGCCACCTCAACACCTTCTGCTGGCATGCTGACCTCTGGCAGTGCTCTCCGTCTGAACACCTCTCTCCTACCGCTCGCCGGCCTCGCTCATGTCAGCCGCTTCCCGCAAATCCTTAAATACCGACTGCCGCCGGGAGCAGGACATGGCCTCGCTGCGCTGGGTAACACTGCATGGCATTCACTGCCCAGTCCGTGTCTTTCAAGAGCAAAGATCATAGAGCGGAGCGTGTCAGCGGGTGATGGATAACAGGACAGCGGGCAGTGGAGCTTACTCCTGTGTCAGCGTGAGTAACCTCAATTGGTCCCTTGATCGCACTGACACAGGAGTAAGCTCCACCGCCCGCTGTCCTGTTATCCATCGACCGCTGGCCTGCTCAGCTTTATGATCTTTGCTCTTGAGCTGGTCCCCTCACTGTCCGGTCCATGGCGGCCGCTCGCAGCTACCCGAGCTACTTCCCTCCCCGGCGGCAGTCGGAATTTAAGTATTTGCGGGAAGCGGCTAACATGAGCGAGCAGCAGGAGAGAAGTGTTCAGATGGAGAGCACTGCCAGAGGTGAGCAGGCCGGCAGAAGCCGCTAAGGTGGCAGCTGGTTCCGCTGTCCGGTCCCGGCGGCCGCTCACAGCCACCCGAGCTACTTGCCTCCCCGGCCACAATGCGGTGGCTCCGCGCCCGGAGCGCTGCGGCAGCGGTGAATGGGTGAGTTGCTGGCATGATCCCCGACCCCCTCCTTCTCAATGCTCCTGCCTCTGCTGACCCGGGCCAGACTCCCCACACGCTGTGAAAGGAACTCGTCTCTTCCCCCCCCCCCGCACGCCACGCTGTACTTTTACAGCTGCTTCCCATCAGCTGCCAGCAATGAGGGATAGACTTGGCTATCCCCCAGTACAGCAACGTCATTCTTGATGTTCCTGTACTGAGGGATTGCCAAGTCCATCTTTCTTGGCTAACAACCTAACCTTCGGCCTCCAAGACACAGGTAAATTTTCGTGCCTTTTTTTGGGTAAAAAATAATGTCTTCATTGCTGGGAAATACGCTATATATTTGGCACATTAGTCATGAAATGTCAGAAGCACTGGCAACAGAACAATGAAATTCTTACTTGCGGCAGCATAATAGGTCAGGAAGCACAATGCACATAGATAATATATAATAAACAAAAAATCAATTAAAAAAATTGTAATATTACATGCGGGCAAATTTATTACAACTACAAAAAATTCCTAGCACATACTTAAAATTTACCTTGCAGAGTGTGAGTAGCTATTTGAAACTGGATGTCTTGATTTACCACTTTTAATTTAACATTAACAAGTAGTAATAGACTGAAAATAAAACAAGCAAATCTACCAAAGGCCTGTTATTGATGGCAATGTTCCAAATGTTGGTGTCTCTGGGTGTTTGGTGTCGCTGCTTTTTTTTTTTGTCGTGTTATATACTTGTTTTAAGAATAGGCTGCACATCTCTATGTTGTCTCGACTTTACATTCTTTCACTAATCAACACAGATCGACTGTAAACCGTGTAAGTAAACGGTAATACCTTCCAAAACTGGCGACTTTAAAGTTGTTCCATGAATCAGAGATATGGTCACCGTGTGAGAATGCAGACAGAGTATTGTGGGTTTTTTCTCCCTCCCCCTCCAAGGTGAATTTCTGAACCATGACTGGGAATAAACAGTATCTGTCATTTAGGTGGTTAGCAGAATACGTGCCACCCCCACCATAGGAACCTTAGTTGCAATCAGACATCTTAGTTGCTCACCATTGTTAGAATTTCCATTAGTATTTCCTTTTAAAATAATACTTTTGTCAGTATGTTTATCTTGGTCTATGCCAGTTGCAGCTCTGTTTTCCTTATCGTTACATCCGACAGGAAACATCTACATTTTTCTCAATTCCAGCCATTGATTCACTTAGACGGTAGTATTTGGCCATGCAGCTGTCAAATTCTATGACACTGTGCTTAAGCAGGGTTTAATTTCAACAGCAGAGAATCATAGAAATTTCCATCAGTGGCAGTCCTCCAGGAAAGAGAACCAGACAGAGTGCCAGCAACGCTGACTGTTCCATTAGTTGCTGGCTATTGAGCTAGCAGTCTGGTTAAAATGGAAAGAGACATTTTAATTCAACAACGTTGTAAGTAAATTATTTGAATTGACTAAATTAATCTGAGGCATCGTTAATTGTCCACCTTTGACATTTTCTTGACCACCTAATGACAACCTTCATTGTTAAAGGATCAAGTTCTTCTCGTGTTCTGTAATGTTTTTCAAGGAACTTCGCTGTTCCGTTTCTCAGTAAGTTGATAGAACTAATGTTGCAGCTGTTCTTAGAACATCAGTTGTGATTATTTGTTCACTGGTCATACTGAGCTTTCAGTCAGTGTTTAAAAACTTTGAAAATAAATGCTCCCCTGATTTAAACATTCTTTGACATGTTGATAGTTATACACTTTGTTTTATTGCTTCATCTATGTAAAGCAGTGCATTCTATGTTTAACTTTCCATTAGTGCCTAGTATGTTGGTTCCACATTCTTTCGGACAATATTTGGGTGTGGTATTTGATCTACCGCACCATGTTGGAAAATCTTTTCAGATCAGTGAAATATTAAACATTTTTCAAATGACTGCTGCATAATTAATTACACTGAGTAGGCTTCAACAATGAATCAGAAAGCAATCTTTCTTACCCAGTGCAATGATGGGTTCAGGAAATTTACTTTAATTACTAGTGGCAGGCGTCAATGTTAACCTTGCAGTTGATCGTTCTATTCAACCTTTACAGTTCCTCTTAATATTCCTTGGCCTGCCTGAAGAAACTACTTGTTAAGCATTTGTAATATTTCAGCTCTACATTTTATTATAATTGTTCCTAGTGGGTTGGAGCTGATGGCGGTTGTCACTGTCTACATTTTTCAAGTATTTCAAAATTAATGTATAACTTGTTGTTAAGTTGATGGTATCAAAGGACTTGGGGAATTTCTGATAAATTATGCTGCTCTTTATTCCGACATCATCTGCTCCTCTTAGCAAAGTTTAAACCCACATTGCCTATTGTCTATTGGACAATTACTGACAATTGTACTGAGGAGATGGGTCTGTTAGGGTCAAGATTGATACAAGTTTCCATGCTTCTCACTGAGAGATTAAAATAAGGCAATAATTACATTAAACATTTTATGTGGAGCTAGCAAATTAAATATTTTTTAAAAAGTTCATGTGGAATACTGAATGTCTTCCAATATGCGAGAGAATGATATTTAAAAAATGAATTCCATTTGAATTGTTATAGTTTACATGAGCCTAAACAGCTTGTGTATTGTTCAGTGTGTCTATTTGGGCACTGGCAGAACTGAATTCTAACCATTCTACCTTTTCCTGTAGTGTGCTGCCTCTACTAACTAGGCTGCAGAGTGGCAGGAGGATTTTCCCTGTGTGATAATGATGTGTACTGGACTTCAGTTGGCTTGATAGAGATTAGTAAATATGACTTCTTGGAAAACTAAAATCATAATTACATCATAAAACCCATGACTCAGGAAATATTCCACAATTAAACTGAAAGTGTAATTCTAAATCTTCGTTTATGCAATATAAATTTTTATTTTATCAACATTCCCTTTTGCTTGCAATCTACTTCCAGCTGCACTCACTGGATTAGTATCTCATCATGATGGATTTGAATTGTGGTGACAGTGAGGGATTGTCTGGCTTTTTGCCTCGTTAATTTTCTCGTCCACTTTTTCTGGTAAGGCCTGCATTTGTAGAGAGGTGTAAATAAAAAAAGTAAAAGAGCGCATAATTAATTTGATAGGAAATTTTGTGATGGCTTGATTTTTAAAATGTGCAGCTCTGCAACATATGACCAATGTAAGGTTTCGAATGAGCTCAATTGATGTCACAGAGAGCAAAGGCTTTGCTGGATTAATTTAGCACTTAATCCATGAGCCCTGCGTTACTAGTCATCTGCACAAGCAATGTCCCAAGCAGGAAGGGATAAAAGTGGATTAAAAGAATCCACCCTTTCTATCGGCAAGCTGACACACAAAGAGGATCTTTCATTTGGTCGTTGTGGAATGAGACTTGGTAACAAGGTGCGTTATGTTTTGTTTCTACTGATGTTTCTTTGGATTAATAATTCAAGCAGTACTTTGTAATAGAATACCTTCAGTTGCTTGGTTTTGGAGTCCCACTGGGGCTCAGGTGAAACCAGCCTGCTTTGTTTCATGTTTTGTAACCAGAGGTCCCGCCTCTTTAACTAAGCTGAAGTCATTTTATTCCAATGCCTGTCCCTAGCAAACATACAACTGTTGGCTGCTCTCAGAGCTGGGACTCTAACGGATGGTACAGAGAGGACTGGGACAACGACAACGCATGTGAATACCAAAGACCTCGTAGGAGAAGAGATTCGCTAACCTACTCCAGTGAAGGTGCCTGCGACGGCAGTGATAGCGGCAGAGTGCACGATCACAACTTTGCAGGAGGGTATGAACATAATTCCGAACGTTTCAGGTATCCAGACTCTGGGTTCAATGAAGATCATCCCAATCGGTATGATCACAGACCTGTGAGAAAATCCTCTGTGCCTGATCTCTCCCATTCCCATGAAAAGCAGGCTGTGATGTCGGGGCGTAACTCAGTTCCTCAGGATTACTATGCTGAGCCGGGTCTGGTCCACAGGCCATCTGAAGAGGCACGGTTTTATAGGGATCATATGCTTAACAGATCAACGCAGAATTATGGGTTGTCAGGTGGGAGAATGTCATGGGACCACTCGCACGGGAGGCCCCCTCCCCCTCCCGAGGTAAACCGTACGTACCATGATGCCTCTGGTAAGCTGCTTCACGATGGACAGAAAATACGTAGTCGTGATCCTTCTCCCGCCAGGTACGGTGCCGAGACACCTCTCCCTCATTACAGCGCTGAGCCGCCACCTCTCACTGGCAAGCAGATGTACAGCGATGCCAGCGGTCGGCCAGTGGACTCCACCGGTGCTCGGCAGGTCACTCCCACATGTCTGGTCGTGGATCCCGCCACCGGATCCCGGTGTGAGAACAGTCTGGATAGGATGCTGTCGCCTGGCACTTTAAACCACGGCCACAGGCAAGGGGCCACAGCACGGGCGATGTCTGATTATGGTGCCCACAGGGATGGTTACATTTCCAAGCCTGTTTATGACGGCTATGACAACAGCATGCTGGCACGCAGTCATCTCCCGGCAGGATTCCTGGGGCAGGACAGCAAAACGGAATTCCTGGCCCTGCTGCGCTCAGAGGGCTTATCTGAAAGCACAATTGGAAACTTGCTGCATCAAGGATTTGATTCCACCAACTTCCTGGCTATGTTGGAAGAAAATGATATCAAGTCGGTGGCACAAAACCTGGGTCAGGCACGACTGCTGTTGCGGCTCATCCACAACTGCAAGGCAGACGCACAGTTGCGACAGGAGTTGCAGAGTGGCAGTGCCCGGATGAGAACACGCTCAAACAGCTTCAGTCACAGGAGTGAGCTAATGCGTAATGACTACGGAGTCCAGCCAGGGATGGTCACTGCCATGGATAATCCCACCGCTCAGCAGCTGCCAACGGCATTGCAACCAATGTCGCCCAGGTTTGCTGAGGTGAGCCGCCGGCCATCCAGTGCCCCTTCCCAGCATCTCCTCGAAACTGCTAACTATGGTGCCTCTGGGCCTGGTAGACTGGGGAACCATTTTCCGAGCTTCACGAGCTACGGCAGCACTTCCCCAGTTGGGCTGCAGAACCTGCGATCAGGGCATATATATCCTGCTCAGTCCGGAATAGCAATGAATACACTGCAGGGTGCTCCGAGTACAGCTCCCAAAACCGCCTACTCTACCAACTACACTGTACCCATAGAACTAATGACAAGGGATCGCAGCTCAACTCATTCTCTGATGCACAGCCCTCACAACAATCCTCGGATCCTGCGAAAACCAGGAACACCACTGGAGTCTTCACTGGGACCTGCAAGCTCAGCTTACCAGCTAGCGAATACTACAAACCCAAAACTGACCAGGCGTACAGGACCTCCAGTCATTGTCTCCACCATGGCATCACCTGAATCAAGTAATGCATTTTTTACATTTTAACTTGTATATGTGATAAATGTGCTATAGCTCCTACTTAAAGTTATTTGGTTTTGACTTGTTCCTCCCCCTTCTAAACAGAAGTTGATTGAAAACAGGCTGATCGATTTTTTTTTCCCTTGCATTTTATGGACATGTATTTTGTTTCTCTGTTTTGACATGCATCTTTTCAAAAGAGTATTGAAAATCTCTTTGTATGCTGATCTGCAACTTCTCACTTAATAAGGTCAGTTGTCTTTCTATTAATGCAATTATTTGTGTCGAGGTGGGTGAAAATGAGCCTGGTCCCATATCTCCACTCAACATATTATTGTAATGTGCAATTGGCTGTGTAGAGAAATCATCAGCTACTGTTATGATACAGGATTTGTACATTTAATGTAAGGTCAAGTACTCTTTAGAACAACTCAGATGTGTCTAGAAATTGATCCTCTTGCCATTCTTTGCCACATTGGAGGCATAAGACGGATTATATCACTGTTACTCTTAATTGCTTTCTGAGCTTTCAGCGTTGCATCTAAAGATCGATATACTGCAGAACAACGAAATGATCTAAATGTATTAGAGAAACAATTATGGTCAGCTTTGCAGTATATCATAGCATTTGCCAAACTATTTTATTGGACAGGAATGACTGTTGTGTTTCAAGCACTATTTTTGAAGAAAATGTATCTTACATTTTACAAAAATAATAGTTCAAGCCATCCATTAAGGACAAACTATACTGGGTTTAATACCATCTCAGAACTATTTCAGAGCGCTGGTTAATGCATTCATTTTAAATTCCTGCCTGCCCTTTCTTAATCCAAAGCTAATAACCGTGTTAAAATAGCAGAGACAGGAATTTAGCTTGAGCGTTAACCCATGCAGCAAAACCATGAAGAAAAATTAATGGCTGTAAAGTTTTGTCCGAATTCGTTTGGAAGCCATCTTCAAAAATCTTAAACAAGATGTCCCAGATTTGTATACTCTCAAGTGAAATGTTAATAAATGGGGGTCAATTAAAGATAGGGCCAAGTTTCTTTGACTCTTTGGCCTGAAGCATGTAGACTGTTTTAAATTTTCTTTCTGAAAGAAGTTGTTTGATTAGGAAAATAATCCACGACTTCTAATAGACCTTGCATTGCATATCTTAAAAGAAGCAGGGACAAGCCACCAGACAATAACAAATTGAAAAGGTGTTTCATTACTACCCTGTCCAACATTAAAACCTTCTTTCCATAGTATTCTCCATCTGGCAAGCGGAGATTTGGCATCCAAATTGGAAAATGCTATGAGACACGACTGTACAATGCTGCATGGGCCACATGTGGAACACACCTATTTTGGCAAGATAATATTGTTAGATTTTTTTTACTTCAATTTCCCCCAATTATTTCATTCAGGTCTATGAATGTCTTCCCAAAATAATTTTAACAATAGTTGGATATAGTTCTAGCCACACCCTTTTAACTGAGCTATGTGCATATTTCAAGTACAATATTATACAGATTTCCTGTTCAACAAATGCAGATTGCATCTTGGACATTATGAAGTTATGGAATCTCAATTATTCTCTCATATGAGTATTGAGCAGTAAGTGATTGTGATAGTGAGATTTGTCCCAAATTCCATGAATTTTACCATTTACAGTATGGTAGGTACTTTTTAAACGACAGTCTATTATTCTGAAACAAAAAAAGTATGAAAGGATATAATCCAAAAATCTTTACAACACTTTACAACTTTTTTTTTCTAAGCATTATTTTAACTGTGTTTATTGTTCAGTAAATCAGTGGCGATTCTTAGCAACATAGGAAATAACTTGAGGAGTTGCCATTTCAGGATTGTGGACTTAGTAAGATGATGGCTGAGAAACACACAAGATAGGTGCAGGAACGCCAAGTGTCCATAGGATTTCCGTGAGACTGAGGACTGAGCTGCACTGGGCCAACCAAACTGCTGGCCTTTGAGAACTCACTATTGCATGATTGCAGAAATCTAGTCCATGGACTGAGAAATTGTATGGATCATAAATTAGTAGAAATTGGCATATTGGCATCTCGGAAAGTGTTGATTGGCCGACAATGTAACCTCAACATTATGAATACAATTTTGGTCTATCCTGTTTTGCATTTCAAATTGCTAAAACTTGATGCTAACTCTGCTTTAATCATAAAGTTTCAATATGAAGATCCAAATATCATTGCATCTATTGAAAAATGCCCAAAGCTGGTAGAGAATCTCTCATGAATCCATGGCAATCTATTTCACAGCTAAAAAATGGTGATTAGACATTGGATTTATTTCATAATATTGGCTCCTGGTCTTATTGTTCCTAATATATTATGTTAATGATAAAGAAATGTATAGTTCTTATAACATTATTTGGCTTTGTGGTTGTAAATATACATCACTGAATTATGGAATCAAACTAGGAATTTTAATTGAATACAAAGAGGTTTATCTGACTTTCCTGTACTAATTATTACCACCACCATATTATTTTGTATTCAACAAATGATTAGAGAAGTAAGGGTTAGGTATAGCATATTCACTTTGGTAAATAAACAAGAATATAAGGACCTGTTGGAGCTTGGTCTGGTTTATATCCAAGTATGCAGTCAAATATTCATCTTGTGTAAGAAAGAACTGCAGATGCTTGTTTAAATCAAAGGTAGACACAAAATGCTGGAGTAACTCAGCGGGTGAGGCGGCATCTCTGGAGAGAAGAATGGGTGACGTTTCAGGTCGAGACCCTTCTTCAGACTGATATCGGGGAGGGGGCAGGACAAAGATAAAATTTAGCCGGAGACAGTAAGACCAGTGGGAGAACTGGGAAGGGGATGGAGAGAGAAAACAAGGGCTATCTGAAGTTAGAGAAGTCAATGTTCTGGGGTGTAAACTACCCGAAGCGAAATATGAGGTGCTGTTCCTCCAATTTGCACTGGGCCTCACTCTGACAATGGAGGAGGCCCAGGACAGAAAGGTCAGATTGGGAATGGGAGGGAGAGTTGAAGTGCTGGGCCACCGGGAGATCAGGTAGGTTAAGACGGACTGAGCGGAGGTGTTCAGCGAAATGTTAATATTCATCTTATTTGACATCCTTCACTCCTGTAATAAGCCTGACTGGTTTGGGTAACATAACCCTGAATTAGAAAAAGTCGCCACATTTTTTATTTATATTGCACATTTAAAAAGCTGAGGTATTGGTGCTTCAACTGACCTTAACTGTTTCCTGTGGAGATCTAGCAGTCTGTCTGTGGTGAGATGAACCCCTTGACTGATGTCTACCACTGTCAGCTGCAACTGCAAGGGAATCCCTGAAACCTGTGATGTAGTCGGGTTGAGTAGCCAATTGCATTAAAAACAAATCTCAACCAGTAAACCAATATTTGTTTACATTTTTTGAACATTTAACATTTTAACATTTAAAGTTTGCAAAATAAAGTATGGAAGCCTTATGATTAGAACAGAACCTGAAATTTGTTTTTTTAATTTACAAATCCTTTACCTTTTAGTTATTTATTTCACAATATCAGAATAGATTTGTTTTTCCTGGAACCAAATAGTTTGCTAAGCAGCAATTTGGTGTTAGAATGCCTTTTTGTAATTCATCGAGATTACATGCAATCAACTGTGACATTTTCAGGATATTTGACAGTGGGACGTTCAGAAATAGCTCAAAGTTTCGTCAGTTCGAGTGTTTTCATCTTGATTCTGGTGGAGAAGATTGTACACAGTGCAGGCCTTGATTGAACAGTGGATCACTGCCAAGAGCTTTTGGATTCCTGTGTTCAGTTGTACATGCATGTGAATTCAGAAGTTCCTGTTAGTTCCATGCAATAATGAATGGTGAGCGACATCAGTATTCCGGCCCATTCCTTCGATGAACATGCAGATTGAGCCACTAGGAAGTTGTTTGGTGCATGATGACAGATTATTAAATGTTGAAGTGCACCAAGACCTTGCTGCTTTTAGCTCCACGGAGAGGAATAAATAAAATGGAAAAGGCATATTCATTGAGTGGTATGTTACCTGCTATCAGACTTCACAATTGAATGCTCACCAATGATCACCAGTTCCTTTATTTTGTTGCACAAATTTAGACATCTCCCTGAAAATTGAAAGGTTATCTCGCAAGAGTTACTTTTATATTAAGTACAACATCGACAGTTTCCTGTAGGTATTTAAAATATTGTATCCGTGTGTTTTTATAAGCTAATGAGAAAACTTTCCAAACTTTCTCCCAGAGGAATGTTCTGGTGGGAAAAGTCAGTTTGTGGATTACTTCGGTAGTTGATTTCTATAAATATCCTCAAAGCAATCATTTCAGCTTAAGCCAAAGAGTTCAGACTGTGTTCCGAATGCAAAATCTTCATTATGTAATAGATGAACTGATGAAGGCCATTAAATTCTGGAGAATTATGGAGTTTGCTTGCATGAAAACTGAATGGTTTGATAGGTCAAATGCAAGCCAGTTGACCAAGACTTAATCGATTGAAGATGTTTTCTGGCCAGCAGGTAGATCGCACCAATTGTTATCTGCCCAAGAGTGTCAATGAAAAAACTGTCCAGTTTCATAGCTGGGTCTCCTTAACATGCAGCTGTAGATCGGAGCTGTAGATCGGAGACTGGTTCTCAGGAATCGCCTCTAAGCTCAAGGCTGCCAGAATATGAGGTCCTGATAAATAGCTAACCCACCAGTGTCAGATGTTAACAGCTAATTTACCCTTGGTTTCAAATGGGTAGTCAAGGTTAAAGTTGATACCCGGGCATGTTCAAAATTCCTTTGCCTGGGGGTTCATTTGAAGTGTGAATCATCCTTTAAATTGGTCTAGTGATATCTTCTATGAATGTGCGCAGCCTTAGCTTCATACTGTTGAGGCATCCCAGCAGTTTAAAACACCAGTGCATTGTCCACTGTCAGAGTTCAACGCTGTACATTTAGTATTTGATTTATTATAAATCCACAACGTCCTTCTCTCTAATTCCTGAGCTGATTTCTATAATCTCTCTAAATACCGAGTTTTCAGGACGGGTTATTTGTCCTGGGTTTCTGTCGGTTCATAAATAGATTTGGTTATGAGTGATGGCTAGCATGCAATTTTCTGTGTTCTGATGAAGGTTATTGATCTGAAACATTCGCTGTTTGCTCTTCACAGAAGCTGCCAGACCCGCTGTGTGTTTCTGGCAGTTTGTGCTTTTTTAAAAGAGGTTTTTGGCATCTGCATTTTTTTTTAGTCTTTCATGTAGGCTCGATAATGATCTACTGCAGCAACAAACCTTCTTAGTCTGAAGCTTGTGGACGCTTTCAATGTTGTGGACTTGTGAATTTATTCCATTGTGGGATATGGAATGACAAAAGCAGTTCATTTAATTTGCTCAGAAATAGTCGAAAGAAAACAGCATTGGTTGGGCCAGGAGTTGAATTTAGGTCATACCAGATATCTTTGACAGACAATAGACAATAGATGCAGGAGTAGGCCATTCGACCCTTCGTGCCAGCACTGCCATTCAATGTGATCATGGCTGATCATCCCCAATCAGTACCCCGTTCCTGCCTTCTCCCCATATCCCCTGACTCCGACAGATTTTCTTCCCTGCAGAATATTATGGAACCATATGGGTTTGACAACAAATATGATGTCATGGATTGTAACATGAGTTTATTGTATATTTGATTACTTGTTGTTGTGGCGGGGGTATTTAAACTCCCATTTCTGGATCAGTAGTCTAGACCAAAAGTTAATTAACTTAACCATTGTGCTACTGCAACCTTTACAAGATTATTATATTATAATCTATTAAAATGCTTCCTTGATTAAGTAACATAAACCACTTTGAATATTTGATATTGTAAGTGGTCACAGAAATCAATTTAGAAATTAATGACAGCATTTTGTGGATTTAAGTAAAAATGAATTACTGAATTTATTGTTATGAACTCTGACGTGAAAGCTTTTCTCAAAATATAAACGGTTGTTGTCATGCACAATTTCTCTCAGGTTCCTGAATATCATTCCACTCCTAGTTGTCATTGGGAGAGTTTCTGAAGTCTTAAGAGCACTTTGTTCAATATCCACTTGGAAAAGAAGAAATTTGCTGTTTATTTGAACAATTATAGATTTCTAGAATATATATTCTGCTTATTGGCATCTTTCTTTAACTTGGCATTTTTAGATTCTGAGTTGTGCCTCCACTCTTGTTTATTTTAGATCGGACAATACAATAGTCACTTCCTGAGTGTGGCCATACACTTTGTGGATAAACATATCTTGTTGCCCTTTATCTCTGCAGCCAAAAGCAAAAATTTCCACATCATGGGTAATCAAGAACTCCTAGGAAAGTCATACAATATTGAGTGCAGCCAGGGCCGAGAAGGAACATAAGAGCAGGAAAAGGAGTGGATTTTTCATCTCCCTAACTTAGTTTTGCCATTTATTTAAATCATGGCTCTGTGATACCTATGCTCCATTTGTTTCAATTTCTGGTGAATCTGAGGCAAAACTCATCATCTGAAAATGATAAGAAGTTGAAAACTATTGACAATAAGCAGAATATTTATTCTATAAATCTCTCTTTGTCATTGATGTTCAAATGAATAATAGATTATTTATTTTCTACTATGAATCTTTATTATTCTTTAGATTTTTGAGGGATATTTCTATCATCCTTTCTGTAAAAGACTATATTGTGGCAATGCCTCAGCAGTAATCTATCATTAATTTAAGGTTATGCCCCTTCCTATCAATGAGCAACAGAGGTAATCTATTCTCCAGCTACCCTTCCAAATCCTCACTGTTTGCTTGGCCATTTATAATTCATTCATCTCGGGTGCAAAACTATTATTGTTTTCTCAAGAACGTTGGCCACATTTCTGCCACCTTTTGCATGTTTCTTAGACTCTCTCTGGAATGACCTGTTTCCGACGTTAAGGTCTTTTTTTGTCCTAAACTTCTCAATGGCAGGAAAAGGTTTCATATGCCCCCTTTTAAAACTTCAATCAAACATTCATATCTCTCCTCACTATTCCATAGAATAAGGCCTGCTTTAAATAATCTCTCCTCATCATTAACCCAAGGACAACCCCGCAGTGCATTCCCACAAATTAGTCAAGTACTCCAACTATTGCCAGTATTTTCCTTCTAGCGTGTGGCCCTCAGAACTATACACTATGCACCAGATCTGGTCTAACCAAGCTTGAGTATCCTTGTCAAAATACTTGCCCCCCCTTTACATTCAAAGCTAAGATTTAATTAGTCTTTTTGATTTTTTTATTATTTGATAGTTTAATGGCTCAAATGCATGAGTCACAAATCTGTTTGGATCTCCAATGTGTATAGCTTTTAACTATTCAAAACAACACATTCGGGTCAGACTTCTATTGGTGCCAAAGTGGTGGTGCAAATGATCATGTGCATCAGATTGCATTGCTGCAGTTTTGTCTATTCATTTAATCCATCGCAGAATTTTGACAAATCTATTCTTCTGCTCTTGATATTCAATACGTCGAGTTATGAGCAAACCTGGGGATATTATTATTATCTTATTTGAGTCATTAATTCATGTATTGGATAGATATGGCACCAGCACTGATCTTCTTGGAATCCTGGTCGTAACCATCTCCCAAAAGTCCCTGTCTTTTGTGCCTACTTTAGATGGTATGGGATCCAGGGAGAGCTAGCCAGCTAGATAGAGAATTTGAAGAAAACAGAAGGTGATTGTGTGCAGTTGTTTTTTTAGATGGGAGGCCTCTGACTAGTGGTATACCTCAGGGTTTGATTCTGGGCCCATTGCTGATTGTAGTTTATAACAACAATTTGGATGAGAATGTAGAAGGCATAATTAGTACGTTTGCAGATGTCATAAAGTAGGTAGTGTCATCGATAGCGAATATGGTTATCAAAAATCACAGCAGGACCTTGATCAGTTAGGCAAGTAAGCAGAAAAATGGTTAATGGAGTTTGATGCAGATAACGATGAGGAATTGCATTTTTGGAAGCTAAACCAGGCAGGACGTTCATAGTGATTGGCAGGGCTCTGGGGACTGCTGTCGAGCAGAGGAGTACAGGTACATAGATCTTTGAAAGTGGAGTCACTGGTAGATTGGATGCTGAAGAAGACTAACAGTACATGGGCCTTCATCGGTCAGGGTACTGAGTATAGAAGTTGGGATGTAATGTAACAGACATTGGTGAGCCTGCATCTGGAGTATTGTATTCAGTTTTGATCACTCTGCTATAAGTAGGATGTTAAGCTGGAAAGAGCGCAGAGAAGATTTATGAGGAGGTTGCCAGGACTTGAGTGCCTGAGCTACAGGGAGAGGTTATGGCGTTATTTCTTAGAGCGCAGGAGGCTGAGGGGTGATCTAATAGAGGTGTGTAAGATCATGAAGCTAATAGATACAGTAAATGCATAGAATCTTTTACCCAGGGTAGGGAGATCAAGAACCAGAGGACACGCGTTTAGGGTGAGAGCCGAAAGATTTAATAGGAACCTGAGTGACAACATTTTCACTCAGATGGTAGTAGGGATGTGGAATAAGCTGCTAGAGGAGATGCTATAACAACATTTAGAAGACATTTGGACAGGTACAAGGATAGGAAAAGTTTAGAGGATCTAAGCCAAATATGGGACTAATGTAGATGTGCATCTTGGTCGTCATGGGCTGGTTGGGCCGAGGGCCTGTTTCTGTACTGTACGCTCTGACTATGACTCTGACATGTATTTATAAGGTGCTGAAAGTAACATGTAATCATCTAATCTCTTTGTAATGATAGGGCTTAAAACAGCAAAACTTGTGTTCATTTAATGTAGGTAAACATCCTAAATTGTTTCACAGATTAAAAGAGAAAGCCTGATCCCATATCCTATCCTGTGCCAAATCACTTTCGTCCATCACCACATTCTCAAACTACATAGACTACAGGACAGTTGCTGAAAGAAACTTATTTTTTTATTCACTGTCTCAGTAAAATTTTCATCTTTGTAATGTTGTTTCTTGGCATGTCTCTCTCTATCTCTGAAACCTCCTCCAATCCCCGCAATTAGTTCTAAACATTCTGTTAACTTAATCCTTTTTTTAAACATAACATCAAAATACTGTTTCGTTTACCTTAGTTTACTCTAGAGATAAAGCACGGAAACAGGCCCTTCGGCCCACCGAGTCCGCACCGACCAGCGATCCCTGCACATTAACGCATTCCGACACACATCAGGGACAATTTACACTGAAACCAAAGCCAATAACCTACAAACCTGCGCATCATGAAACTGAAGATCTCGGGAGAAAACCCATGCGGTCATGGGGAGAACGTACAAACTCCATACTGACAGCGCCCGTAGTAGGGATCGAACCTGGGTCTCTGGCGCTGCAACGCTGTAAGGCAGCAACTGTACTGCTGCGCCACCGCATTTGAATGGAACTTGCCAAGAATTCTTGGCAAGTTCCATTTAATTCTTGTTTGGCATATCAATAATTGTTTTCAAAAGGTGATAGATATTTAATAATTTGATAGTAAAAAGGTGGTCAAATTCAACCTGCCACAAATATTAAATATTAAAAGAAGAACCTCCTTTAATAGCTCTTTAAAAAAGTCTGACTACCCCACTGATGGTTAAATAATACTGCTGCATTCAAACTCCAAAATGAAAATAACACCACAGGTTCAAAATATAATTCAGACATTTCCCATTATTCTGTCCTTGTTGTATTCATGCCTTCGACCACAGTTTAGAGTCAATTTCCAGTGACTCTTGTAAACTTTTCCTCCCCAGATTGAGACAAATACGATCAATTGTCACCACCACTTCAGCCAACTTGCCTGAAATGTTGCATCTGTGGGATTTCTGGCTTAGTATTGTGGCAATCTGTATATTTAACCAGCTGGGGAGGCCAACTAGATAACTGTCACAAACTTACTCAGTTGCTCCATGTTACATATTTGATGGCCTGGCTAACTACTTCCAAATAACCTGTGCTCGTAAAACCAGGATAATAAAACAGGACTCAAAATAAAATACATGTTCCTTTTAGGGAATATTACAGATGACGGAGTAATGAGTACGCTAGACTCTTGTCATTCCATGCCCAAAGGAGAAAAATCTTGGTTGTTTGTGGGAGGGGGCAATGAAGTTTATTTAGTCCCAGCTCATAATTGCTCCTGATTCTCAGCAGCGTCCAGGTCAGGTCTCATTGGAAACTTTCTCCATGAGCTGTCAGATATGAAGACCCTTGTAGACGTCTTCACAAGCGTTCCGTACCATTCCCAGCCTCTTGCGCAATTAGGCACTTTATGTCTATCTGCCTTGGTGGCTTATAACACTTATCCGACCAGGTGGCTTATAACACTTATGCCAAACAAATACCAGGGCAATTTTCATATTTTCTTGACATTCAAAATGATTAACACCGTGGCGGGGGTGGGCACGGTGAGGGTGGTGTAAGACGATGGTTGCGTGGACTGGTTGGCAAGTGGGTGAGAGTGGTGATCATTGTTTACTGGAAAAGCTAACTAGACCTGTCACATACATGCTGTGGCCACAAGAGAAGGGCAGAGATTGTGATTCCGGAATCACCAGAGGCGTTGCTCCATCCACAAATCACAAATCAGGAGCCTGATGGAATACTCTGTCCTTGCCTGGTTGGATGTAGCTCCTACAATATTCGAGAACTCAACACCTGCGACCAAGCAGCGTGTTTGCTTTGTATCTGTCCTGCACCTTAATTATTTACTTCCTTTTCCCTTGAAGCTACACGGTTACAATGTGCACCATCTACAAAATTCAGTAGCAGTAGCTCATCAAAGCTTCGAAGGCATCCCCTCTCAATTTCCACCATCTACCATAACAAGGAAAGGAAGCACCATTAGCTCCAGTTCCCCCCACCTCCCCCACCCCCTCCCTGTGTAGTTGTGCATAATCCTAATGAACACACAGTAAGTCTCCCACCAGCACCGGATCCCTTAACTCCATACTTGTGGATCTCCATGACATAGCTTACGGTGGATCAAGGCAGAAACTTGCCACGATATTCCCTAATAAAATTAGAGCTGGTCAATAATTGCTGGTCTTGCCTGTGCCACTCACAGCCTGCGATGACCCGAAGTGAGTGAGAACGAGCTCGGGCTTAGCTATGCTGCCAACCTCCACAGTTAATGACATCCCAGTGCATGTGGTGGTGGTGATGCAGTGAGATGCTAGGACTGTCTGGTGGTCAGGGGACTAATTAATTGGCTTCTGGAGAGAGAAGTATGAAGGGAGGAAAATGGTAGGAGCAAAGCAGGATAAAAGACAGAGCAGACAACAGCAAATATTAATTAATGAGTGAAAAGGTATAATCAGAAAAGCAGCCCCAGAGACAGCATGTTAGCATGTACAACAGTGGAACAACAGACATCCATAACACCTGCTTCTTAATAGATAAAGCACTAACAAGTCCTTCCACCATTGAAAAAGATGGTCTATCTACATTCTTTAATAGAGATTGACACTTGAGGAAAATTAGAAATACATAAAACCACAAGACAACAAAACAAAGCTATTAAAACAGCAGGGTAAAGGAACAAAACAAATGGCTGCAGATAAAATAATAGAGGAACCATTATTGAAAGAGACAGCTTGGAACATATTTCCCCTCAAGCCATCATACGCATCCTAGTGTATGTGAGCATGTTGCGGTTTGTCAGAAGGAGGACTACACGACAAAGTTGTTGTGATGTGGAGACCCATAGCTCCAAAAATGTGAAATGCAGACAACATGCCTCATATAAAATAAAGAACCCAAAAAAAGTAAATACATTGAAAAGTATTCATGAGGCATAAGTGAAATAGGATTCAGATCAGAAACTGATCTGGGTAAATGGATATGAATCTTGGTTCTCTTTCACTTTCATTGCAGTGCAAGGAGAAAAACGTAGGCAGTGAATGCGTGAACTCAAATATTCACATTTCAAATGAGAACGACTTTAAAAAAATTCTGTGTGCTTCTTTGAACTAAGGTAAAACATGCACGCTGAAAATAAAAGTTGAGTAGCCCTGATTGTGATAAAGTGACCACACATAACAGTTTTTATAGATTACATTGAATTATATGGAATGCATGTTGCTTGATTAGTGTTTAGTCAGGGGTTCAATTACACAGGAAACTCTTTGCACTTTTACATTCAGCATTTCTTTTCTGAGGAAACATAATCAATTTGAAACATTAAGTCTGTTTCTGTATCCACAAATGCAGACTAATGCAAGCTGAGATATCCAACTATTTTATAGCTTAGTTTAGAGATGCAGCATGGAAACAGGCCCTGCGACCATATCAACCAATAATCACCCGTACACTAGTTCTATGTCCTACACACTAGGAACAATTTACAGAAGTCGATTCACTTACAAACCTGCATGCCTTCGGAATTTTGAGAGGAAACCGGAGCACCCGGGGAAAACTCATGCGGTCACATGGAAAACATACAAACCCCACCCGAGGTCAGGACCAAAGCTGGGTTTCTGGCACTGTGAGGCAGCAGCTCTACCTCTGTGCTGCCCCCCAATTTTCTGATTTTATTTCAGATTTCAGCGTTGTGCATATTTTGTTGCGTTCCATTCAATGATCGCAGATCCACCACCGATGTTCTGGCACCTTTGCTTCCAGACCCTTTCTAGATTATCCGTTTTGCTGGGCTAACAAGAGGTCACGGCCTCCAAGTGTAGTCGTGTAGTACCAGAGTGGTCTGCCTAGGCCCCCAGGGGCCTATGCTATCAACCCCCAAAGTCGGCTGTGGGAACAGATCCACTGCCTCCGGGCCGGACGGAGTTCCAGAACCCCGGCCGCAGGGGGCAAAGTTGATCTGCCAATCAGTGGTCCAGTCATAGAAGTTCCCATGAGATCAAGATCGGCCGCCTCACCCGGCCTAGGCGTCACATTTTGGGTGGGACTTCTGGAGAGAATTTCAAGTTCACATGTATTGCCACATGCACCAATTAAGGTACAGTGGAGTTTGATTGACCATGCAGCCACACAATCAAAAAGAGCACAATACACAATAGAATACAACATGAACATCTACCACAGCGGAATCAACATTCTTCACTGTGGTGGAAGGCAATAACTTTGTCAGTCCTCCTCCTATGTTCATCCGTGGTCGGGGCCATGAACCCTCCGCAGTCTGCGCTACGGACGGCTCGATGTACAGGCCCTCTAGTCGGGATGATCGAAACTCCGACGTCGGGATGGACAGACACTCCACGGCTTGGAGGCCCTGAATCGGCCGCTTCCTACCGGAGACTGCGGCTTCATGATGTTATAGGCCGCAGGCCGGCAGTCGGAAATCTTCTCTGGCGATCCCCGGTGAGGGATCCCAGACTCCGCGACTCGGCTAGAAGCTCCACAGACCGCGGCTTCAGGATGTTACAGTCTGTGGCCCTGCGATCGGAGCACTTCTTCTGGCGACCCCCGGCAAGGGATCACCCGGCTCCGTGATGGAAAGTCTGCGCCGCGCCCGCTGCTGAAGCTCTGGGCCCGACTCTGGGAGAGGCCGCACCAATTCAAGTTGTTAGGCCTCGAGGGAGGGGGATAATATGACATGAAGAAAGTGACTGAAAAACACTTTCCTCCTATTCCCCACCACCACCCCCCCCTTCTAAAACACACTAAAACATACTTTTAAACAAACTAAAAACAAAAAAAATGTCAAAAGGACGAACAGCTGCTGGCGAGGCTGCCGGCTCGCGGTGCCATCCGATGTAAAATGTACAAAATTCAAGTACATTATCATAATTTTGGATTAAAGGAGGTGCCAGACTGGTGGACCTGTACTATTGAGTTCCACATTTTTGTGTAAAATCCTCCAATGCGATTATTTGTGCTTTTATTAGACTTTCTTGTTCTGGACTCCAACAGGAATATTTCCATGCCGATGCTATAAATCCCCTCATTTGTTGTCAAAATCTTTCTCGGCTCTTAGATTTTCCGTTGCTCGAGGAAAGAGCTTCAAGTTGCTGTAATTTATTCTAATACTTTTAGATGTGTGAACCCTAAATATGTAAACATTGTAATATAGTAGAGTTGCAATACATATTTTTACCAGCAGGGTTAGAGCTACATTTCTTTGTCATGTGTGAGAAATCTGACCAACCGCAAATATAGCTTGTCTTCGCAGTAAATGTGCAATGAAATATGTGCAAACATGAGCATCATATTCCGGTGGTTTGAATTTATATTGACAAAATAGCAGCATCAATGTCTTTCCTGCACTGTAGAAATACTCATTAAAATTCATTAAAGTCACAAGCGCACAATGTGCTTTCAAACAAGAATAATCACAGCCGGGACTGTGATGATGATGAGCAGTCTACTCCCAAACAGCCTACCCATGAGGCTGACTCTTCACTATTATATTGCCTCTTGCAGGTTATTTAATGAAGCTCCCTGGAAAGATACTTATGCTGTCACAACTGATTACAATACTTAATACCTAAATACTTAATAAGCTAACAAACCAGGACGCGTGCATCAGATTTCAGGAAGAAAGCTACTACTATTGTATGGTGCTAACATCTTGCCAATTCAGAGTGTCCCCGTGACTGCTTTCTAACGATACGAATGCACACTCGAATGGTCCTGCAGAAACCACAACTGCATTACGATCTTAATATAATCACAGCAGGTACTCTGCATTCACTATTGATATACACATTAGCCAAGCTTATAATATAAGTGAATACTGAAAGGAAAATATCGGCAGCAAGGTCACATCTTGTTAGTTTGCAATGTTCATTTCAAGGTTATATTGCAGATTATTGGATGATTGTTGCTTGATGTGATTCACATTTCCATGCTGTGACAATGTCAGAATTTTAACAACATTTGAAGAATCCTCAGTTTGCCTACAGCAATTCGGCAGTAATAAAACCAAAAGCCTTTATATAACAATTATAACAATTCCCTTTCTGCAGCAAAACCCAACAGATGACGAAGAGAAGAATGGACACCTCATTCTGCTGCATTTGTGTCAAGTTTAAATACATTGTCCTGGATATGCTGGAACAATAATGACAGGATTAAGCATATAATATTAATTGTGCATTTACAAAATAAATCCCTGTGATGAATTACTGGTTGACTATATTTTCACTTCTTCACCATATGCTTCCCCTTTGATATCCGGGTCTGTATATTTGGCATTTTGTTTCACGTTCCATTTTGAACCTTATAATCTTCACATCATTTTCCTATGTGTAATTGTGTACGCTACTCAGTTCCTAAACTTGATCACAGATACATTCACACACTTTCTCTCTTACCTTTCTCACTCCCATCTGTCTGTTTCTCTTGCACTTTCTTTCCCTCGCTCTCTCCTCCTTTCTCCCCCTTTCTCTCTCCCCTTCCTCTCTCCCCTTTCTCCTGCTTTCTCTCTCCCCCTTTCTCTCTCCCCTTTCTCTCCCTGTCCTCTCTCCCTCTCCTCTCTCCCCTCTCCTCTCTCCCTCTCTCTCTCTCTCCCTGTCCTCTCTCTCCTCTCCTCTCTCTCTCCCTGTTCTCTCTCTCCCTGTCCTCTCTCTCCCTGTCCTCTCTCTCCTTCTCTCTCCCCTTCTCTCTCTCCCCTTCTCTCTCTCCCCCTTCTCTCTCCCCCCTTCTCTCTCTCCTCTCTCTCCCCTTCTCTCTCTCCCCTCTCTCTCTCCCTTTTCTCTCTCCCCTTTTCCCACTTCTCACTCATCCTCTACTCTCTCTCTCCCCTTCTCTCTCTCCCCCTTCTCTCTCTCTCCTTCTCTCTCTCCCCTTCTCTCTCTCCCCCTCTCTCTCCCCTTCTCTCTCCCCTTCACTCTCCCCCTTCTCTCTCTCCCCTTCTCTCTCTCTCCCCTTCTCTCTCTCTCCCTTCTCTCTCTCCCCCTTCACTCTCTCCCCTTCTCTCTCTCCCCCTTCTCTCTCCCCTTCTCTCTCTCCCCCTTCTCTCTCTTCCCCTTCTCTCCACTTCTCCCTCTCCCCTTCTCTCTCTCTCCCCTTCTCTCTCTCTCTCTCTCTCTCCCCTTCTCTCTCTCTCTCCCCTTCTCTCTCTCTCTTCTCTCTCTCTCTCTCTCCCTCTCTCTCTCTCTCTCTCTCTCTCTCTCTCTCTCTCTCTCTCTCTTTCTCTCCCCACCTTCTTTCCTCATTCAACTCTTCCTCTCTCGTACACGCATAGATAGTATCTCTATTATTAAACGTCATATTTCGTCTTCTGTTCTCGCTTAATGTTTTAAGAATTATTTATTTCAGTTGGCTGTTTTTGTCCTTGATGTGTGGAAACAAGACGAGACTGATCAGTATGATGATGCCGGATTGTTCATATTTTAAACTAAAAGTCTCCAATTGCACAACAAACTCATTTGCATAAGCTTAACATTTGTTACTCTAGTAAATTTGGCTGATGATGGCCTGATTGCAGAATTGATCTGAAAACATATTCCTTAATTGTGCGTTGCTAGGTTACAGAGGGTTTGACCATAATCAGAGAAAGATTATGGATTCATTTTAGTCGCTGAAAGGTTTAACCGAAGAAGGACCTGGAGAATATTGCTTTTGGATTTTTGATGTATGCAGTTATTCATGCAGAACATTAACCAATCATCAGAATTATTATTCGTAGTGGTAATATGATGCATGAAACATGTTCATTTTCAAAAACAAAAGTAATGAATCTCTCCTGCCTTTAAAAAAATGCAGAAAGCAGGACTGGTTTGACCTTTTTTTTCCTTAAGCCTTCCAGGAAATTTCCATTGTTGTGTAATGAATCGTTTTATAAAGCACTTTAATAATCCCTAAATGTACACGAATAGATGTAAAGAACAGCTGGTTATTACCAATGGAATTTCTTTCTTCTGAGAAATTAGTGTCTCTAAAATAAATTGGACGACATTATTAAAAGATAAATATATAAATAGCAATGTGAATGCTTGTTACACAGAACAGCAGAAAGGAATAAAAAATTAGATGATAATTTAAAAAAACATATGATGATAAGATGTAAATAATTCCTTAAATTCTTGAACTATTGAGGCCTGAGAAAGCTATCTTACAAATAATCATAATCATAATAATACTTTATTAGCCATTTCATTTGCCTTACCGTCATACCAATGAAAAGCAACAGAACACACAAATACATTTTAACATAAACATCCACCACAGTGACTCTTCCAACATTCCTCACTGTGATGGAAGGCGAAAAAAAGTTCAATCTCATCCCTTCTTTGTTCTCCCGCGGTCAGGGGCCTCTAGCCTTCCGTTGACGGGGCAATCTTGGCTCCCGTAGCCGGCGCCGTTTGGGCCCTCCTCATCGGGGCGATCAAGCTCCTGCATCCGGGAGGAATTTCAGCTTCCCCGCGCCGGGCGATCTAACCCTGGATGAACCTTCTGCATCCTTTGCATTGGAGCTCCTGACTTTGGTCTCTACCCGAGTCTGCGAGCTCCTCGATGCTGGAATCCACAGTTTGTGCATCGATCCCAGGCAAGGGATCGACTCCAATGGTCAGTCCCGAGCAAGGTCTCCAGCTCCATGATGTTAGGCCACAGAGCGACCAGAGATACGATCCAGAAAACAAACATCTCCGGCAAGGTAAGGGATTAAAAAAACCAGAGAACATTAAAACAAACTTTTAAAACACAAGACATAAAGACAGATAGACTGTTGGAGAGGCTGCCATCTTCGGCGCCCCCTGGTGGTATATAAAGAATAGGGTCGGGGCCCATTTTCTACCGATCAGCTTTATAAAGAAATGAGTTATGGTACGTGCCTGAGAATGGTTATTCTTCATTGATGGTGAGCTGCCTCATCAATCATTGGGGTCAGTCTGATGGAAGTACTGTCATACTGCTATTGGGCAGGGAGTGCCAGGATTTAAGTCTAGCAAAGATGATGGAATGGTAATATATATCTCAGGCGGATAGTATGCCAATTCTAGGGGAGCTTTAATATTACGGAATAGGTGTTTGTTTTCAGCCCTTGCCCTTTGTGGTGAAGTTGCAGGTTTAGGGAGGCGTTTGTAAAACAAAAAAGCTTTGGTGAGCAGTTAGCACACAAGGAGTGCTTGATTTAGGTGATGAATGGGTTGCCAATCTGGTAGCCTACATAGACTTGGATGAGATTGAAGATGTTGGGTGTTATGGAGCTGCACTCATTCAGGTAAGTGGAGAACATGTATAGGAAGGGACTGCAGATGCTTTATACCTGTAACCCGGGTTGAGTCCGAACTGGGGTATATACCTGTAATCTGGGTTGGTTCCGCATGTTTATAATTTATGTCTCCTAGCTGATGGAAATGATTTGGGAGGAAGGAGGGAATCATTCACATGAGCATATCCAACATTTTACACGCTCTTATCACCACAGTATTTAATTAACCGGTCTAAGTTAAGTTTCACAGAAATGTAATGTGGCTGCCAATGCTGACAGTTATTGGCGATTCATACTGAATGGGTTGCTTGTCCATCTTGGAAGGCATTGGTGTGTTCAGCAGATGGAAAAGCTCATGAGTCACAATTAGTGTAGAAGAGGCAGGCTGAGAGATTGGCTTCTCTGAAGAACCTTCATGAAACAAAGAGATGTTATGACAATAGTTCCATGAGTAACATTGCTGATGGTGCTTTCAATTCCAATTTAATTAGTTATTTACATTTAGTTTCTTCTCACGTTCCTGGATCAATGACTTCGTAACATCAGCTATGTTACCACTGGTGGAATTTCTGTGATGATAATGCAACTTCTCCACGATGCCTTAAATGTTGGATGGACAGTTAATTCATTCTGCCAATCTCTCCACTTAAATATTGGGAGAACATAATACACAGGCACCACAAACTTGCATAAATTATTTTCCCTTGTCCACACTTTCATTGCTTTTCCAGGTCATCAGTGCGTTGAGCCAGAATATCTGCAATTTTGGTATCTTGTGTGGCCACAAATCAAGATTGCAACTTCATATCTGCTCCATTAGCAAAACTGCCGAACTCCACCGCCATTCCATCACATGCACACACTGCAGCCTAAGCCACTTTCTGTTTTAAAAAAACCCTAATTTATGTAATGTTGGCTCGTAACTTCATTTACATTCCACTTTTTGGCATTTAATATGTTGCCCGCCGTAAACGTCAACTCTTTCAAAGCCTTCCTGGCCCAGCCCCACACGCTCTTCACTGTCATGCTACCTGCCTACATTAGTTTAGTCCCCTTTACCTCTCTCCAACCTTCTCCACCCTGAAGACAAACGGCCCCGTGAGAAATCAGTCAGCAAGAAATTTCCATTGACGGCAATAGTCTTTTGGGGTGATTGGTATATACTTAGAGTTCCAAACATTGCCTGAGATTCACGTGTCCATTTGTGGAATGGATCACTGTAGGAAGGAACTGCAGATGTCGGTTTAAACCAGATAGACACAAAATGTTGGAGTAGCTCGGCAGGAAAGGCAGCATCTCTGGAGAGAAGGAATGGGTGACATTTCGGGTCAAGACCCTTCTTCAGACGCTGTTGCTGCCTTATTGGTCAGGCCATTCATGCAGGTACAGAGAATATCACAACTTCACACCGTGTGTAGTTTTGGTGTGAGCATCGCCATTATGGCGACTAATAGCCCTGTCCCACGGTACGAGTTCACTCCAAGAGCTCTCCCGAGTTTAAAAAAAATCAGACTCGTGGTAAGCACGGAGAATGAACGTAGCGGGTACGTCGGAGCTCGGGGACGTCTCTTAGCGCTAACGGCAGGTACTCGGGAAGACTCGCTAACGGCAGGTAAGCACGGGAAGACTCATGAACATTTTTCAACATGATGAAAAATGTCCACGAGAGCCCCGAGTAACGACGAGTGGCCATTACCGTAAATCTCCGAGTTCGAATCAGGGCAAACTCGGGAGAACTCTTGGATTGAAGAGTTTCACAAGATGCTGAAAGAGCGAATGAGGAGGAGAGTGTAAGGGTAATGGGCATTAGGCTATACCTGAGTTCCTAACATTTTCTGCATTCTGTAGCCATAGCTAAATAGCAAGATGGAGACTGCCATGCCAGTCAGTGTTGAAAGGGGCAAAAAGATTGTTTAAGTATCCAGAATAAGTAGTATTTGGCAATTTGCTACCTATTATTTCTGTACCGGAAACCACCAGGCTCCTTATTCAGTAAAACCTAATAAGATTTATCTTTCTTTGTTCCTTCTGCCTGCTTGTGTTCTTTGAACCATCATTGTTACCCTTGTCTTCAGTGGACTCGACCATAAGATGTCCAATTTAATGACTGAAGAAGGGTCTCGACCCGAAACGTCGCCTATCTCCTTCGCTCCTTAGATGTTGCTGCATCTCCAGCCTTTTGTGTACCCTTAATGTATCATTACTTCTTTTACACCTCTTTATTTCCCTCTTCTCCCTTAAAATGACCTTTGCTAAAATCTACCATTTGATTGTCACCTACTCCAATACTCCCCTATCTGATGCTCTACTAACCTTTATTTAATTAGATTCATGAGAAGTACTGTTTTATATATTTTCCTATGATGAATTTGCTATCAAATACAGACCATTGTTGATTAGGACTTTGCTTTGAATTTCTGGAAGGTCTTTCTTATTTCTTGAATACCTAATTGCTTTGTAATATGCTTTTGAAAATTGAAAATGTTCAAATGATTTATGTTGAAAAGAGTCTGTTTCTATCCATCAGTCATTTTTGAGCAAGAGTTTGATTATAAAGCTGGAGGAACTAATTGATTTGAAAATGTCACTATGAGCTGTGAAGGTTTAGAGGCTCACTTTAACACGTACATGAAGTCACGCCAACAAGTCCAAACATGCACTGTGATTTTAGTAGGTAGTTGTATCATTGCAGGACCTTAATTTTAGAATCCCCATGGATAATTCTCTTTCCCTTCTCAGTCATGTAGGTGTCTAGCTATGTCACAAAGACCCACAGCGGAAACTAGGAAATAATTAGGAAACTGTAAAGCTGTGAAAATGAAAAACTGTTAAAGTTGCAGTAAAGGCATTATCCTGAGTGTGGTTGTGCGGCAGTTCATAGGTTCTAGGAACAGAATTAGGCCATTCGGCCTATCGTGTACTCCACCATTCAATCACGGCTGGTCAATCTTGCCCTCTTATCCCCATTCTCATGCCTTCTCCCCATAACCCCTGACACCTGTACGAATCAAGAATCTAGTTATCTCTGCCTTAAAATTATCCATTGACTTGGCCTCCGCAGCCTTCTCTAGCTGGCTGCAGGTGGGTGAGCTGGAAGTTAAGGCTGTTGGTCATGGGTTAATGTCAAGGCAACAATTGCACACTGCACAGTATTTGACGTGAGGTATAAAACACAATCATAAATCTAAGGCACAAAGTTCTGTAGTTACAGCAGGTCAGGCAGCATCTCTGGAAGACAGGCAACGTTGTAGGACAAGACCCTTTTTCAGACAAAATTGACTGCCTAAAGAGTATTTGTAGAGATCAAGTCAAGACCCTTGAGCAGAATGAATTAATCTATGCTATCATGTAGCAGGCAGGAACATTCTGTTTAAACTTCAATTGCCAATGCCCTGGTATTGATTGCAAGCTTAGCAAATGTATTAAGCACTTTGAGTTTTGGAATTCCCGTGGATGTCTATTCCATTCACACAATAAATGAATTAATTCTCTAAACATCTCACTGAAATCCTACTGGAGGACTGAAGGATCAAGAAGACACATGAAAACATGTGTGTTAAAGTAGCCATGTAGTATTTCATCTTTAGTTTCATTATTATAATAATCCTGTCACGTAATTTGACCCAAACTCTGTGTTTAAAATTTATCTTCCCCAGACCTCTTTCCCCATCTTCTTTAACGACCCCTTGGTTTCCCAACTTCTGTTCACCACAGGAAAATAAATACAATGAAAAAACATCATCCTCTGAGAAACATAAAGTTAATTTGGTTCATTCTGTAGTGTGGCCATTGTACAGTAAATGTCCAATATTTTACAGTAACCGCTGTGTGTTTTCATGGAGAACTTGATGCCCTTCCCAGGATGAGCAGCATACTTTGAATGTCTGTGGTTAGACAATCATAACATGAATAAAAGTGGTTTAGAAATCATATTCCAACCAAAGTACACGACAGTAAGTGAAATGTTGTACTTTTTGATTTGTGCTGACTGAAGAACATTATTTGTAGGTGAATTGGCATTATTAATCTCTTACGATGCTGCCTCTTGACCTATGAATTGTAATTTGGACTAGAGCGTGTTGCAGTGAATTGATGCTGCTAGTCTAAAGTATCCATGTGATAAATCTAGACTAAGGCAGCTTATTCAGATCAAGAGTCAACAACATTACATCAACTTAAATTGATAAATAAAATAATAAAACATTTTCACTTGTCTACTTGGTTACTGCCATCCCAGTTCTCAAAGTTTAGAATGAAGACCAATTCTGAAAATAATGCTTAGTGCATATAGTTGGTATACTGGCTTATCAGTGACTGTAATTTTTTCAAAGCACAGATTAACTCAATAATTTAACTAATTGTAAAAATACCACCTCTTGCTATTAAAATAGGAAGAACAATCAACTGCAAATTCATTGTCAAACCTCGGATTACCATAAAATGGTATTTTAATGCAATAAGTATTTGGACATTAAAGTTTCAGTCTTTCATGGCTATTTATACTGTATAGTATAATATGGTGTAATAGCAATGACTCAGTTTCACCTCGAGTCAGAAGATAATTGCTCAATTCCTGTCCAGAATCATGGGTATAAGATCTAGGCCAACTCTCCAGCATGTTACAGAAGGAGTGTTTTAGTACTAAAACTGTCTAACAATTGTGGAAATGCTTTCTAATCAGTGAAATGTTAAATTGAGGTCTCATCTAATCATCCAGATGAGCTAAAAAATTCAATTGCTTTATTCTGAGAAGAGCAAGTTAGTTTGCCTGATTTAAATAAAACACAAAGTGCTGGTGTAACTCAGCTGGTCAGGCAGCATCCTTGGAGAACATGGATAGGTGACATTTCAGAACAGGACTTTTCTTCAGAATGGGGATGCTCCCCGACCCACTTAATTACTCCAGTACCTTCTGTCTTATTTTGTGAACTAGCATTTGCAGTTCCTTGTTTCTACATCCTGATATATATGATAGTGGCCAATGTTTATCCCTCAACCAATTAGGGTGGCGCAGTGGTAGACTTGCTGCCTCACAGCGCCAGAGACCCAGGTTAGATCCTGACTGCGGGTGTTGTCTGCGCTGAATTTGTACATTCTCCCTGTGAGTGCGTGGGTTTTCTTCGGGTGCTCCGAAAAGACGTGCAGGTTAGTGGGTTAATTGGCTTCTGTAAATTGCCCTGAATGTGTTGGATACGAAAGTGGGATAACATAGAACTAGTGTACCGGTGATCAATGGTCGGCATGGGCTTGGTGGGCCGAAGGGCCTGTTTACTCGCTGTATCTCTAAATACTTAACTCTAAACCAAATCACTCAGCACAAAGTACATAATCTGGCTATTATACGTTGCTACTTGTGGGGCCTTGATGTGCGGAAATTGGCTGCTGAATTTCACTCATTACAACAGACATTTCAAAAGTATTTAACTATCTGTGAAGCTCGTTGAGGTATGAAGAATGTATTACAAAATGTAGCATGTTTTATAAAATGAAGCATGCTCAATAAAATCCTTTTACTTGGGTGAAACTAGTGGAGTGTAAACCACATCGTAGTACTTTTAAAATTAATGGTTAATGTTGCTGCAACTGGTATTTGATTCTAAGATCTCCAAATCTGAAGTCTCATTTGTATGAGTGACAAATAAAATGTAATGCAGAGTGATGCATGTTTTAAGTTGATGAAAGTTAGTAAAAACTAAATGGCACAATATTGAATGTGACCAGGGTATCTACATATGTAAATGTAATTTCTGCAGGAGAATAATTTTCCATTATTTTCTGTTCCAATTTTGTATGGCACTAATGGCTCTTTTTTCCAGTCTTTACTCTTTACTGTATTGCAGAACTTGTGTAAGTTATGTATAATTCATATTTTTGTTGGGCTGAATCTATATGCGCGTGCTGCAAGTAAGATTTTCTCGATTCCTGTACCTCACTGTACTTGTGCTCATGACAATAAACTTGACTTGATCTCAGGAAGGCATTGGAGAAAGTGTAGAAAAAATGTCATGTAATGTGCTCTGGGTTGAGAGCCTTCCGTTATATAGGGAGACAAAATAATATGTGATTGCTTGTCTGAAGAAGGGTCTCGACCCGAAACATCAACTGTTCCTTTTCTCCAGAGATGTTATCTGACCCGCTGAGTTGCTCCAGCTTTTTGTGTATATCTTCTGTTTAAACCAGCATCCGCAGTTCCTTCCTACACGTAACCTGGGATTGATTCTCCTGGCGTTGAAAATATTTGGCAGAGATGCCACAGAAATCTTTTTAAGGAAGTGAAAGAACATTAAGACTCACGGGTAATTTGTATCCCCTCAATCAACATCACTCAAAACAAATTATCTGCTCGTTGTTGATTGTGGTAGCTTGCTGAGTGCAAATTAGCTGCCGTGTTTCCTACATTACAGTTGCAAAGTCACATCACTAGGTAGTTTTAATTGCTAGCAAGGTGTTTTTGACCATGAAACCACTATAAAAATGGAAATCACTCTTTCTAGTGGAAAAAATATATGTTCTATTCGGGTTAAAGGGACTCTTGAAAAATTATATTGTGAGTGAACTGTGTTAACTTTGTTTAATTTAGAGATACAGCGTGGAAACAGGCCCTTCTGCCCACCGAGACCGCACCAACCAGCAATCCCCGCATATTAACACTATCCTACACACACTATGGACAATTTACGCTTATACCAAGCCAATTAACCAACAAGCCTTTACGTAAACCGAAATTCTCGGAGAAAACTCATGCGGTCATGGGGAGAACATACGAACTCCATACACACAGCACCTATAGTCTGGAACGAACCCGGGTCTCTTGCGCTGCAAGTGCTGTAAGGCAACAACTCTGCCGCTATGCCACCGTGCCATCCTTGTCTTATTACACTTTTGTTAAATCTATTAAGTATATTTTGAAGACATTGTTAGAGGGGGCAGGAGATGTGCTTTTGGATTTTCAAAAAGCTTAAGAAACTGCTCGAGATTATGACTCAAAATCAGAATGTGTGGAAATGGCCATGTATTGAGCATTGGATGAAGCATAGTGGAGGAAAACAGATTGTCTGCCTGTACTGTGGTTGGACTTTAGCTATTTATAACATATATCAATGGTACATCTAATATGGGAAGAAACTATATATGTGGTTAAAAGTTGAGCATCAGGAAATAGACCCACTTTGACAGCTTCATATTTTGCACTGCTGGAGACAGCTGATAAAAAAATATGCTGAAAACTGCAAGTTTAAATTGCACTTTTTTTATTTAGGGAAACCTAAAAATAGCACAATTGAGCGCGTACAATGTAATTGCATCAACATATCTCTTATTTTGCATTCTCCACAATCCAAACAGTTGCGTAAATCAAATTGAAATACTGTACATTCTTAAATATCCCAGCAAGAATGGGAAAAGCAGATTTATTGTTGAGTATTTGAAAATGAATTTGTTCACTGGAAATGTTTTTAAATGGCCGTGTCAGGAGAGAAAGGGATCATTCAAAAGTATAAATGTTGTTATAAAAATGCAATCAATTTTGTATGCTTGCTTAGATGTGAAGTTAAACCAAACAAAGAAGCTCTGCAATCTTGGTTATAGGACAGAATAGAACTATAAGTGGTATTGACTTTCGAGAAGGGAAAAGATTAGAAATTAACTTGGAATTTGCTGTGTTGCACTACGAAGCACATCACTAAATATGCCGTAACTGAGAGTCTACCAAGGCAGTGAGTTTTGGCATCTTGGCCTCTGTCAATTACTCAATGTGTGTAGGTGACTGCTAGAATCTGGGGAATTGACAGAAATGTTGGGAGAGTGGGATACAAGGAAAACTAGTGGGGAATAGGATACAAGGAAAATTAGTGGGGAATGGGATTCCCTGGGAGCCAGCATAAATTTGATAGACAGAAATGGCCTTGTGTGTGGTAAGAAAATATCAAATGTTATTTGAACTTCGCGTGACACCATAGCTGGGCCTGATTCTGCCTTCATTCAGTGTGTGCAACAGGATATTTTGTAGCTGGATACTAATCAGAAGCAAGAGGCACTCCTGCATCTTGTTATCCGATCTCCTGTGCCTACTATTGAGGTTTCATGTATGCACCTTCACTGTAGCTTCTGTCAGCTAATTCTACACAGAATAATTCTACACAGTCTGTGGTTATATATATATATATATCTTTTCATTTAGTTATCTATTTTTCAGCACCTGGCCTTAACTGGAGACACTGTGGCGTAGTGGTAGAGCTACTGTCTTGCAGCACCAGAGTCCTGGGTTCAATCCTGATTACGGGGTGCTGTCTATACAGAGTTTGTACATTCTCCCTGTGACCTGTGTGGATCTTCATTCCTCCTATACTTCAAAGGCGTATATGTTTGTAGGTTAATTGGCTTGGTGTAAATGTTTTTTAAAAATGTCCCTAATGTGTGTGGGGTAGTGTCAATGTGCGGGGATCGCTGGTCGGTGTGGACTCGGTGGGCCGAACGGCCTGTTTCTGCGCTGTATCTCTAAACTGAACTAAACTATTGCTCATCCTAAATTGAACTTAGTGGGTTTGCTTGGCTATTTCTAGGAGTATTTAGGTATCCGCCACATAAATGGGTATCGAGATGCATGTAAGCTTGGAGTAATTCAGCTGGTCAAGCAGCATCTCTGTTGAAAAGGAATAGGTGACGTGTCCGGTCGAGACCCTTCTTCAGACCCTTCAGACCATTCTTCAGATTGTGAATGTGTGACTATTGTTACTAATAAATTGGAATTGTGCTTTTTCACATTCTAATTGTGAACTGAGTTTTAAATTCCACAATTGGGATTTGAGTCAAGTCAAGTCAAGTTTATTCGTCACATACACATACGGGATGTGCAGTGAAATGAAAAGTGGCAATGCTCGCGGACTTTGTGTAAAAAAAACAAACAAACAAACAACCAACAAACTACAAACAGAATCGCTGGTCGCTGGTTTCTAGATGGTCAGTCCAAACCTCTGGTTTACCGGGCCGGTAATACGACCGCCCCCCCACACGATGCCACACTGGGCCACATTTGCCCTTTGATCTAGCAGGAAGCTTAAAAGCCTGGTCTGTAAAGTAAGACCGAGCTTTACTGGTCAGGTGTGACACATTTACATTTTAATGGCTGACAAATAGCTCAGTATATCTTTCTGGTCATTAAAGTTTTCATTGGAGATTGGAGAGCAATCTGCTGCCCCTGTCTCGGACCTCTGGCATCTATACGTACAATGCAATGTGAGTGACAAGTGAAGATGTTGCTCCCTACTTGTTTGGAAGTGAAAATAGTGGCAATTCTGTGCCGTTTGGAAACACAGCAGTTACTGTACTGAATGAAACAGCATGCCAAGCATAATCCCCAACTAAAGTCATAATTGCTGCAGCATAACTGGGACAATGAAACTTAAGAAGCTTGATATTTAATAGGGGAGAAATGCGTCAAATATTCTGATTTGATATCACCAGCCAACTGCTGATTAGAACAGTGATCTGAGTAATAAATATCTTCGGTATAGGAGAGTGCTGAGCATGCCTTTTATTTAAAGCTAGAGTTATATAAATTGTAATGTTTTGCACATCTGCTCAGTAAATCCAAACAGCCGTGTGTTTCTGGTGTGACTGGCTGCCAAGGTGACAGATGAATTTCCTACTTGTGGAGATTAGACTGCACATGTGCTAACCCCAGCACTGGCGTGGGTGGCAACAGTGAGGATTGTGTGGTTAAACGAGGCCATCGGGAGACATTATTTGAACGGATGTGGAATAAGAGAAGGCTGCATAAGACCAGATAGGTAAGGAAGTTCTCAAATTGGCCCAGCAAGTCTACATTCATTGTACAAAGCCCGTAATCCCACTGTTATTTTGTAACACAGGATCATATGCAAAGAGAGGATTATTGCTTAGCCGTCAGGACTGATTTCTGCAGGCAAATGTTAATCTGGGAGAAGCGACAAAGCTATCTGCAGTTTTAAACTCAATACCTAGCAACTAAATGGGAAACAGGGAGTTTTCTGCCTTGTAGTGATAAGCCAGAACAGTTCCCCGTTAGACTTTCCTTCATCCTGAGTCAACTGGTTTGTTATCCAAGATAGGTAACTACATTATTTATCAATGGAATTTTTCTTTCTTAAATGTGGTATTATGTTGCACAGTTATAAATAATTGATGAATCCTTGTTTTTAGTTTAGCCTAACTCTTGTTTGTTAGTTTTGCACGTTTTCAGAAATTGTTGCTGTATTTTAGTGTGACTTTACTTTCACCTGGTTCCCCAAACTTTGTTATTTTACATCTTCAAGACCTTTTGAAAAACAGTGTTTCCACTGGAACTGGTGTGATGGACTACTGCTGATATGTAGGCCTATAGTGATTATTATTTTCTTCACAAACACTAATAAGAGGTTGTGAATCGGTAATGATTCTACAGAACTTTCCTCCTCAGAAAACAGAATTAGACTCTTAATATATACAGGGATGAACGGTTACTGGGTCTAAGTAGAAACAATTTGATTAAAGGATACAGCATGGGAACCGGTCCTTCGGCCCACCTAGTCCACGCTGACCCATTCACACTAGTTCTATGCAACCCCACTTACTGATCCACACCCTCAAAGAAGGGGCAATTTGTAGAGCCCAATTAATCTACAAAAGCCCACACATCTTTGGTTATGTGCGAGGATGCAAGAGCACCTGCTGGAAACCCACGTGGTCACAGAGAGAACATGTAAACTCCACACAGAACAGTACCTGAGGTTAGGATCAACACTGGATCTCTGATGTTGTGAGGCAAATATAGAGCTCACAAACAGATCAGCCATAGTCTTAATCAAGTTTTTAAAATAAAATCGCTCAACCTCTTAACCTTTCCCATGGGGTCAGTGACTCCATTGAAATGATGTGCCATTAATAGCCAGTGCTCTCTGATGTAAACCTGAGGTGCTGAATGTAAAATGTTCCAATCTCCCACTTAAGGATTCTGCCAGAACCCAATTCCTGGGATGGCGGGACTGTCTTATATTGATAGAATGGAGCAGCTGGGCTAGTATACTCTGGAATTTAGAAGGTTGAGAGGGGATCTTACTGAAGATTATTAAGGGTTAGGACATGCTAGAGGCAGGAAACATGTTCCAGATGTTGGGGGAGTCCAGAATCCGGGGCCACAATTTAAGAATAAGGGGTAGCCATTTAGAACGAAGATGAGGAAAAACCTTTTCACAGACAGAGTTGTGAATCTGTGAAATTCTCTGCCTCAGACTGCAGTGGAGGCCAATTCTCTGGATGCTTTCAAGAGAGAGTTAGATAGAGCTCTTAAAGATAGCGGAGTCAGGGGATATGGGGAGTAGGCAGGAACGGGATACTGATTGTGGACGATCAGCCACGATCACAGTGAATGGCGGTGCTGGCTCGAAGGGCCGAATGGCCTACTCCTGCACTTATTATCTATTGTCTTGCCTTTGGGGTTAGGTCACGTGTACCAAGGTACAGTGAAATGCTTTGTTTTACATGCTAACCGTTCAAATCAGAAAATACTATACTTAGAGTCAATCAAACCAAACCCAACAACAATAGATAGAGCAAAGGTCAAGAGTACAAAATATAGTTCTCAACATTATAGGGCACCAGCTCCATAGACCAAGTATAATGTCCTAAATGGGGTGGAGGAGCTTTGGACAGTATCCTAGATTATGGAAGGACCATTCAGAAGCTTGATAACAAAGGGGAAGAAGCTGTCCCTGAGTCTGGTGGTGTGCGCATTTAAGCTTCTGTATCTTCTGCCCAATAGGAGCTGGGAGAAGAAGAAATGACTGGGGCGGGACAAGTCTTTGATTATGTTGGCTGCCTCCAAGTATAGATGGAGTCAATGGTGGGAAGCAAAGTGGCATTTTGCTGAACTCATGGGGGTCTCGGGCAAACAGAGCCATGAATGGGAATGGTTAGTCAGCTCAATTAAGCTCAGTATCTTATACCTGATTCTGTTTTGAGTGGATGTCCAATATAGAGAATTGTGTCTGATTTGGTATTAATGTCTTTGCAGTCTTCCGTTAGAGAATAGGTTGGAGTAATGAAAGGATTTGCAGCCTAATGAATGTTGATATGGCAAGAACTGGACACTTCTTCCATGACTGTGACCACCTGTGCATCAGATTGGTTCGTTTTACATGGCGGAGGAAGTTTTGAGGATCCCACAATAAGTCAGGACCCTTCACTGTCTCCACTTCTCCTTCCTGCCTAACGTTATTCAGAGTGTTGGCACCTCCAAAATGCACATCTATATTTCCCCCCAGTTCATATTTAAACTTGTCCAATTAGATTTGTGGCATCACCCCAACAAATTATAAGGTGAGAGGGGAAAGATTTAAAAGAGCCCTGAGGGGCAGCTATTTCACACAGAGCGTGGGGCAAGTATGAAATCAGCTGCCAGAGGAAATGGTCAAGGTGAATTCAATTATGACACTTGGACAGGCAGATGGATAAGAAAGGTTGGAGAGATATGGCCCAGGTACAAGCTGGTAGTCTAGCTTGGTTAAACCACTTGGTCAGCATGGACAAGTTAGGCCGAGTGGCTGTTTCTTGGAGTGAACTAGGGCCTGTGCTATAAATTTCTATAGTTCACAACTAATGTTGGAAATATTGTGTTTAAAAGTGACCTGGATGATTGGATATTAATCAGAGCTGTAGAGTGAATCAGAACTGAAGCCGACCCTTTGGCCATCAAGTCCATGCCACCCACCAGTTTTAAAATGGATCCATTTTAGTCTCCTCACATTCCCCAAAATTTTCCCCAGATTCTACCAGTCATCTATGCGAGGGGCAATGTACAATTGTCCATCTACTATTTTTTTATACACATCAGTGGAATCCAGAGCACCTAAATGTGAATGTGTGAACTCAACTCAGGCAGCCACATAGGACAGGATTGAATGTGTAGGAAGGAGCTGCTGGTGCTGGTTTACACCAAAGATAAACACAAAATGCTGGAGTGACTCAGCGGGTCAGGCAGCATAGAGTCAGAGTCTTACAGTGCGGAAACAGGCCCTTCAGCCCAACTTGCCCACACCGGCCAAGATGTCCCATCTACACTAGTCCCACCTGCCTGCATTTACACCCTATCCTTCTAAACCTGTCCTACCCATGCACCTGTCTAAAAAAGCATCTCTGGCGAAAGGAGAGAGGGAAATTAGAGGTATGAAAAGGTACAAAAAGACCATATCAAAGCCAGCTACAGTGATCAAGGAAAGGTGGAGCCCACTATGGTCCATTGTTGGCTGTGGATAAGGTGATAACGAGTGGATACAAACAGAGAAACTAAGCAGGACAATAGTGAAACGGATAGGACGACTAGGGTGGGGGAGGGACAGAGAGGGCGGGAAAGTCTGGTCTTCTGGAATTGTGAGACATCAACTTTACCAGCTGTGTATGTGCTACCTCTAACTGTATGTTAATGGGCATACTATGGTGAAATTTAGAACTTAATGGTCTTGCGGTGAAATTCAACATACTGCCTCTGTCTTTATGTCATACAGCACCCCTCTATAGTTTCTTCATGGCTATAATGTGAGATTGTTCTTCTCACATTCAGAGGATCCAGTTGATCAGCAGAATATTTAATGTGCAGACTATCACTTATCTCAAATAACTTATTTATACTAAAACGCTGCAGGTGAAGTCATGGGGTGTGCACAGTGAGCACATAATCAGAAGCTCCGACAGAGAAGGAATGGGTGACGTTTCGGGTCGAGACCCTTCTTCAGACTCTGCCTGTCCCGATGAGTTGCTCCAGCATTTTGTGTCTACCTTCAATTTAAACCAGCATCTGCAGTTCTTTCCTGCACATAATCAGAAGCTCTGTCATGTTCATGTTTGTGACTTGAAGTAATATCACTCATACAACAAGAGTTGCCGTTGTGTTGAATGAATCCACTTTAGGCTACCACTGCTAAATAGAACCACTCAGATATAATGATTTGGGTCATATTGACATTAAGGCCTTGAACTTTTGATATACATACACTTTCATAGGAATGCTTAACACATTTCTATGGAAGATTTTGACTACTGTTTTAATGCAGGACCTGACCCATCTGTACACAAAGTCATTATCAGTTATTCCCTTGTTATTCATCTAGTTTTGATGCAAGTTTGAAGTTGGTGTATAGTAGATAGGAATATTTGCATGTGGGTATTTATCTTTAATGTGCCATTACTCTTTCTCGTTGCAGGGATAAGTATGTGGAACAGTTGTTAAAGTGTGCACGTGTATTTTCCTCTTCTATATTAAAATTGCCAAACATTCTCCTCTCACCTGCATACTGCTTCCTCTTCGCATTAATTTCTATAAGGCGGATGATATTTGAGGCTGCTGATGTTTCTACATTGGGGTGATGCTTAAATTCCCTCTCTGACATCGATCCATCTGATAGTTTGTTTATTTTCCAGTGATGTCCTCATTCAGGTCTTTACCTTCAAAAAGGATCAGTAGGCATTTTCACTGTATAAAGGAGCATTAAATGGATATTTTTATGTTATGTATTGGTTTATGGGTTGCATTTGAAAGAAAGTAGTAATGTACAAGTTCTGTGTCCAGTAATCTATTCACACTTGTGTAAGTAATTAATTGTATTTATTGTGCAGCACCTTTCAACTACCTGTTCTATAACAAGATGCAGATACTGACCTTGAAGTTCAAGCCCTGTGGACTGATTTAGCCAGCACGTCACCAGTGCACTTTATGAAATGGATAGGCTGTCTGAGGAGTTCCATGTAACAATATTTATAATGGAAGAGAAATGGCAGAGAATTGCAGTAACTCTATATAGTGCTAGTAATAAAAAGAGGATTTTTTTTTGCACAAAAAGGACACTGTGATTAATTGATGACATAGGCGTATGCATGATGGTTTAATTGTGAGTGTCCTGTATCTGTTGTGCATTTATGATTTATTTTCACATTCCCTAATGCATTTGCTGGGATTCACTTCCACTGATGCCAGCAACCCTTCATTATCTCAGATAAGTGGCCATTCTTTATGTGCAAGCCTGTACAATGAATGTCAGTGGGCTATTCAGTGGACTGTGAAGTGCGATAACAGTAGAGCTAGCTTTCACACACCAACGTAGTCAGGCACTGGGTACAGGGTAGCAATTGGGGGAGTTTTGTATTCTCACCAGCTAAGGTGACATTGCCCCAACAGTAACTGAGCTTGCATTGTATTGTTCCTTTAATATTGAAAACGACTCAGTGTATGTAATGGGTTGCAGGATGCCGGGGGAGCAAGAAAATGAGTAGGAGTAGACATGTGAAGGCAGAGAGAAGCAAGCCTAAGGGGAAACTGTATGGGTGGGCTTTGGTTAACAGTGGGAGAATCAGCAGCGGGGAATTAATGAGAGCAGAGAAGGAAAAGCGTGAATCCGTCAAACGTAGGGAAAATATTTTAAAATGTTTTGTCGATTAGCCCAGTGTAGGAACCAATTACAGATACGTATTTCATTTACTGGTCAGTAATTTTAGTGAATATTGAAAGTGGTTGGTCGAATGTTGCTTAGTGTTGGTAGCTGGTTTTATTTATTTAATTAGCCTTTGTATGTAGGCATTGGAGAAACAATTAACCAATTCTTAAAGACATTTTACAAATAAATTTAATTTATGCATTAAAAACACAAAAGCTTTAGAAAAGCAAATCAACTCTTGGGAATGCAGTATGTGTGAGTTTTGGACCAGCAAGACATGAGCAATCACATCTGCAGTGATGTCTCTTATACAGAATCATCAAAGTGGAGTGTGAATTGGAAACATACTGGATTCATGAAGGAGAGAAGGGCATATTTAGACTATTAACACTGGGCCTAAGTCACATCTGATAGAAGTCCTAGATCAGAACAGGATTGCAGTGATTAATAATGTAAGGAGTAACTAGAACTCAAGAGAGGGAGACTCAAAAAAATCCTCACAAAATGATCGTAACCAACATGTACAAAGAATGTAGGAAGGTTTTCACTGACTATGTTGGAAGGGTACAATTTTTGAGTGAAAAGCTTTCCAAATAGAAATGGGAAAGGTTAGTAATTGTAGAAAATGCAACGGTTCAGAAGAAAGGCATACTTTACTTTGTAAGGAAATATACTAGATTATAAGATCCAGAGGAAAATGGTAGAAAGAGTGGAGTGGTCCTATTGATTTAAAATGAGATCACTTCAATGATGAAAGGAGACAATCCACCTGGAAAAACTTGAGGTCCAAACTGTCTGCTTCAGGCCATGAAAGACAAGGATGAAGAAAGTAAATCTAACATGGTGAAGATTGGGAGCTTGTGCATTCTGCATGGTTCTGGGAGTAAATAATCCTTAAATTTGTGCATGCAATGAATGATGGATAAAATGATACCTAAGCTTCATATGCTTTTAGGATTGAATCTGGTGCTTGTCTAAGTCATAAGGTTCTGAGCTAGTGTTTGCATTTGTATATTGAGGTTCAAAGTATGATGGTGAACAATGCTGAATTATTGAAGAAATGAAATCTTATCATCATGATTGTTGCCAAATGGAACAGTGCTTGCACCCACAATGGTGGACACTTTGGGTGGTGTGTTGTAGCAGGGCCCCTTTTACATGCCTGTCATGTTGTTGTCTGATCCTATTATAATTATCGGAAATAATATAATCACTAGGATGGGAAAGAGATTGCAATTTTAAGATACTGTGACCGAGATGCCAACAATGTTCCTTTAAAAGTATTCGTGTCCTTTATATTAACATAGTGGCACTTTAAAAAAGAACTATTACTAAGTGGAATTCTAAACAGGAATAAAATGAAATAATCTGATCGTGGGTGTCCTCAGTGTCACCTCTGAGTATTGCTTTCTGAACAAGGCCTCCCCACTATCGAATAGATTGTTGTGCTAAATCCATTCGAAACATTTTGAGTCCCATTTTTCAACAAGAAATGTCTGATGATGTACTTTGCAGCCTTGATCAGAATGGCAGAAAGTGGAAATGTATGAATGCTTCATGCCACAACATTTAATGTAAAATCCTTTAAATTGTGCTGTCACACTATTATAGATTTCATGTTTTTCTCAAAAGATTGTATTTTTCGATAGCACCACACTTAAACGTGATGCGTACTGTTTGCTGTCGGCAAGTTTTTTCCCAGATCACAGTTTATATTCTACCTTTGTAATTGTCATCATCTGCCAAAATACACCTATTTACTTATTTCTGACACATTCAACACTGCATCTTTAATAAGGAACTCATGCTTCATAGTGTGATGAAATTTTGAACTACCCGACTCTTTAAGAATTTGTTCTGTTTAATATCCATCAAGAAATTATGTTTGCAACATTAGCTTATGAATGTTATGAACGCTTAATGTTTCTGTATGATATTCTTGTACGATTTAACAGGGAAGCAATCACATTTAAAATAAACTGGTTAATGATTTTTTTAATGGCATTTAAGGGAATGTCATTCAAATAAATGCACTAGGCTGTGTAAGTGAATGCAAGGAGTAATTTCCATGCTATTTTATTTGGTGATTGTTTATTCATTAACGTGAGTAGGGAAGAATCAAAAATGAGAGCTTGGCAGTGTAGGAATCAAGATTATTGATGTAACTATATTGATTTTGGAGTTTTATTTATGAATTTCTGATCTAAGTATTTGAGTAACAAAAGTTTATGAGTGAACTGCCTTCTATGTACGGTTGTGCCATGAGGAAGGAGGAGGCTGATTGGAAATACATTGTTGGCACACTCACAGATGTTATCTTCCTCTGAACAAAAGGCCACTTGTTCTTTCTGTCTTGGGAAAAAATAATTTCTTCCATTTGCAAATGATTTGTTTGGTAATAGTCTGGAAGGGGATGGACACATGGTCCAGCAGGTTTTTTACTTGCATAAGCAGGGTCACAGGTCTTGAATGAAAACATTGGGAATGCATTTGCAAGGAACGTGAGCTGCGTAAATCCAGATTGACTGTCTGGGTCCCCCTGGGGTAGCATGTGCGTCAGTACAGAAGCCTCTGGCCAAATGCTCCAAGGTTAAGTCACATTTAGTGCTCATTGCGATGTCACTTGAATCAACACTGAAGTTCAGGCCCGCTTTGGTGTTACATAAAGGGTCAGGCCCTACCAGAGCTGCTACTAAGGAGTCCAAAGCCTCTGTTTCCCTTCAGGTTTATGCTTCTTTTAGACTTTTCACAATTACTGATAATCCCCACTACACTGTCACCCAACCTGTAATCCTCAAACTCCTCAATGATCATCTTCCTGACCTCTGTGATATTGGGCACGTAATCTCGGGGCCCTAATCTAATCAACCATTTCTCAAGGCCATCCCATTTGACCCCACTCCCTCCCTTCTCCGGCGTACATCAGTTGCCACTCCCAATTAAATTGGCATATTTCTCATGTTTCTGCCTTTAGACATGCACAAAGTGTAGTAATACTTCAGTGCCTGAAAAGGGACATGGAATATTTAAGGTGGACTGATATATGCTTTGTGCGAGGGCTTTCTGTTGCAGAGACACAAAGTGCTGTGGAGAACTGCCTTTATTATGTTCGCGCAAAAATAAGGTCAATTACTCAGATGTGTTGAGGGCTGTGGGGGAGATAAAGGGTATGGTGTGGGGTGGGGGGTCGAGGGAACAGCATTAGGCTCAAGATTGGATCGTTGAGGTTGAGATGTGGGGGTAGTTGGGACCACAGGCAGGCCATTATCTCTAGCTGTGCGTGCAACCTAAAGAAACAAAGCAATCAATGGAAACCCAATTGTGTTCTAACTCATGCTAAGTAAACAGTAGTGATTCAAGGGTCTTGTAATAGAATGGATGCTGGGATGGTAGATTGTAGCATTGTCATTACACTGGAGATAATTTTCATTGATTCTCCCGGGAGCAAAGAGGTTTGAGAGGAAACTTGATAACGTATTCAAAATCATCACCAATAGAGAGTATATAATGACAATATGCTTCCATTAGGGACTAGCACAGTGGCAATGCTGAAAGATCCGGTACCTTAAAACGTCAGAGACCTGGGTTCGATGCTGACCTCAGGTGCTGTCTGTGTGGAGTTTGCACATTCTCCCTGTGTGCGTGGATTTCCTCCACATGCTGTGATTTCCCCCCCACATCTCAAAGATGCGCTGGTTTGTAGATTTATTGGCCTTTGTTAATTGCCTTGAGAGTTTGGGGAGTGTATGCAAAAGTGAGATAACATAGAACCACTGTACTGTAAATGGGTGAATGATGGTCAGTGTGGACCAGCGGGGCCTGTTTCCATGCTGCACCTCTGGACTTTAACAAACGCTTAACAAATTAGCAGATACTTAAAGGTGTTGAGAGAGGGTGGTTTAGATTGAAAGGTTTGGTTTAAGATGCATGGCGAGTGCGTGAACAAACTCTTTTACTAAAAAATAATTCAAGTCTGAAAATCCCTCGCTGTAAAGGTGGTCAGTCATTGTGAGCCCACAAAAAGGAGCTGGATCAGCACTTGAGGCAGAATAGTTTGCAGGACGACAAAAGTGCTGGAGAAACTCAGCAGTTGCAGCAGCATCTATGGAGTGAAGGAAATAGGCAACGTTTTGGGCCGAATCCCTTCCTCAGACTAATGTGGGGTTGGGGGGAGGGGGGGGGGGGGGGGGGGGGAGAAGAAAGGAGAAAGGGAGGAGCCTGAGGGTTGAGGGAGAGCTGAGAAGGGGAGGAGACAGCAAGGACTACCGGTAATTGGAGAAGTCCTTGTTTATGTTGCTAGGGTGCAAACTGCTAAAGTAGTTTGCAGGATATTGGACGGACTATTGGGAATGGGACTAGAATTGGGAATAGATTGTTCTACTAGGAGGAATGAACGATGTGAAAATCATAAACCTGCAGATGTTGCCAATCTTAAACAAAAAAAGAAACTGCTGGGAATAACCAGCTGGTCTGGTGGTACGCATGGAAAGAGAAACAGAGTCAGTGTTTCGGGTCAGAGACCAGTCCGGGTGAAGGGTTATCAACTTGAAACATTGCTGCAGCCTTACCTGCTGGGTATTTCCATCAATGTATATATTTATAACAGAGTGGATGGACTAATGGATTTTTTTCTTTGCACCATAGAAGTTATGAGCGTATTAAAAAAAGATTGTTCTGTAAGTGTGAATCTAATTGACTACTGTCTCCCAAATAACAAGGTGTAGAATCCACAAGGTGTGTATGACCAAAGAAGCCCCTTTTTGCTGCGAGTCAGATCTGGTCTATCCTTAAATTGAAGAACTTTTTAAAATAAAATAATCTGGAATTGGAGCCAATGCCTGTACCCCAAATTTAACTAGGTTTGATATGTGGAAACAAGGATGGTTCTGATCTGCCAGCATCTATTGCACAATAACAAATATGTATGTTGTACCAGCACTGCAGCCCATGCAGTTCCCTTGCATCCTCCATTTTGCCTAATCAGTCAGAGGAAATCCAATCTCATTTTTAATCTGCCTTGTCACACACTGTAGTGTCATTATGTAGTTTCCCCATATCTCAGCAGAACCGTTTCCTTGGCAAACTGTAGCCTAATAAAAGTTTTGATGTCTGAGTAGTGTCATTTTTACAACATATAATGCTTTTATTCCTTTGCATTTTTGTTTGCTTTTTTTTAAACTCCCTTTGGTATTCAATTTATGCAGTTTGAATGTCAGAGTATAATTGCTTAACGCTTTGCACAAGGCTCCTTTCGTTTCATTCAGAAGTGATTGGCTAACTTAATTAGCGCTTATGTTAAAATGGAAAGCGGGGTAATTTCTTCGGAGCGTGTGAAGTGTTTGCACGCAGACGCTTTCCACACTTAGTTTCCAGGCCTTTGTTTGTTTGTACGTAGCTTTGGTTTTTGTTTACCCCGTCACTTTCTCATATTTATCTTTTTGTTCATTGCTCTAATCTTTTCTTCTCTAACCTTCTCCACGTTTCGTTACTGATCTTTCCCTGCCCCATCTGAAATCCAATACGCAATTTGTTTTTAAACCAAATTTGCAATGAGCAACAAATTTCTTGGCGTTTTGCTTAAGCTAACTGACAGTTGCTCAAATAGTATCAGTGTTGTGTGGTCTATTTGTACACATGTTTCTTGGCTCACTGACATTTTTCAGATGTATATAGTTAATACTGGGAAAATGTCTGTTGGTATTCTCGGACCAACAATTAATCGTTTCTTACTCGTGATAATTCTTTAGTTCTGTTTTTCTCCTTAACCTGAAGGGGGAGTGGCGTTGCGACCCATACATTTTCTTTGGCAACTATCGACTGCTGTTCTCTGAGCTACTTACAGGAAACATTGTACTTCCACAGGATGGCGTTTGGTTTGCTGGATTTTCAACTTAAAGGAGTGTGTACATAATTGCTGACACAGCGATAGCTGAGTGGCTGGAGTTTAATGTTGATTTCAGAATCTGGTTATCTTCCCAAAGGCACAGTTAGACTAACCTCTGGACTAATAGGAATTAAAGCTATAGTCTCAATGTTTATCGCTGTAGCTAAATGTTTTAATTTCAGAAATAAACTTTATTTGTAAGAAAATATATATTCTAAACAAAATCCGTGCAAATCTCACAATACATTCTTTGCGTCTGTACATTCAATATTTTTAATACTATACCGAGTTCGCACCTCTTCTTTTCTTTATATGCAGCGCTATTGCCACTCATGTGGACATTGGTCCTTCCCTCTGTTTGAGGGGTGTCCCCACCAGGCTCAGCCCCTTAATGTTCAGCAGCAGAAGGAGCCTAGTCTTTGCATTGGTTGCACCAAGCTTCTCGAGCTGAAACCTGTTTGTCTTCCAGCACAGTGAGATGTCCATAAGGAATGTTTCCAACTGACTCATTCCAGACTGCAGGAATACGTGCTGAGGGAGGCATTGAAGATTGATATCGCTTAACTCTTTTTTTACTGTCAGAAAAATAGTCGTAGATTGATGGGTGTCAAACAAAAAGCAGTCCAGGTCAAATATTCAACAAAAATTGTCAACTCCACTTGTGTGATGATTTTACTTTGAGATTTATGTTCCAGTGTTTTGAACATGAGATTGAAATGCTCAGTGTTCCTCTGTATGGTTAGAATGACTAAAGGGTTCCTTTTTCATAGAGCAATAAATTACAAACATTTCTTAAACATTCAAAAATTAGGGTAATATTGATAATCCTGGGAATGCTCAATGAGCTTGCATTATATATTGGCACTCTCCTTTATAGAATGGCTCTTGCCAATTTTCAGCTAGTAACAAAAGGGCCTAAAATAAACGTACAAGATTTGACAAAATGCTGTTTTAAATTTAATGCAGAAGGGTAGTCTTAAATAATGCAATAAATAATAATTTTATATGTAAATATAAAATATATTTGCAAGTAAAATGATATAGCATGGCATTCAGCACGTGGAATTGAAAAGCAAATGCAACATTTGAGTCTAGCTGTTTTTGGGCTGACTTTCGTTTGTCATGAATACCACGTTATACGTTCCAAAAATGATCTCATTGTTTGACGAGAGGCTGTATATTGCAATTAGCAGGGAGTAATTCATAGTTTTGGATTCAAGGCCTGTACCTCAGGATGAGGATTTTTTTAATTATCTTTCCGCAAACAGCAACCCGCCATCTGGCACGTGTGTAAGGAAGGAAGATTAGTGCGAGCGCTGGGGACTGACTTTTCTGTGACTGCCTTTCAGCTCAGAAACAGTTGGATAAACACACTAATGTCAACTTCCAAAGACGTTGGTGGAACATAAATCTCAAAGTAAAATCATCACACAAGTGGAGTTGACAATTGGACTGCTTTTTGCTTGACGCTGTTTAGTAGCAGATGTCGGGCGACAGAACTGGTTAATTCGGGATACAGAGGCTGGGATGATGAGAACCTGAATTCTACTTTGGCCCTTTGCTGGTGATCTGGACTGTTAACACCAGGCCAAAGTCACATTTGAGAAACCCTGACAAGGTGCTTCTTTAGATAGACTGGATTGGAGAGAAGGAATGGGTGATGTTTTGGGTCGAGACCCTTCTTCAGGGTCCCTTTTCTCCTGTCCTGCTGAGTTACTCCAGCATTTTGTGTCTATCTTCCCGTGTAAACCAGCATCTGCAGTTCCTTCCTACACAAGGTGTTTGTTTAGGACAGAGTATTCCTGAAGTTCCTGCCTGCGCTTTGCACAGTGGAAGCACAGAATGTGCTGGACATCAGGTGCACATGCATCTGAACCCCGCCTCCCCACTGCATCTCCTTCTAGCATCATTGCTCGCTAATCACTGCTTAAAGAACAGTCAGTATGGTTCCCAATGGCAGCTACTTGCAGAGATCACAGTTGCGCCTCTTTGCCACTAGGATTCATGGCAAGCAGGCCCTGCCCATGGCAGAAATAACACAGCAGCATGAAAGGCTGCCTTGGTGGGGAGTGAAATGTGCAGAGGGAGAGGCCATGTGCCTTCCGACTCTGTGGCTGCACTGCCCTACCCTACCCTTCCTCTACCCTTATGATTATTAGGGCAGATAGAGTCCATTGCTTTGAACGGCATCGAGCCATCGCAAAAAACAGGCTTATCACTAAAATGGAGATTGCGGTGTGGCCAGCTGTAATTAACTCTGCAACCCAGCAACGATGTGTGAAATGTACAAAACATTAAAAACTCAGGCGGACAGATGCAGTCACCATTGCGGTGGCCGTGGGGACACTTTTGTTCACTTGCCCTTGCCAATAGCACGGTTTTTGTTTAGTTTAGAGCTACAGCGCCCTTCGGCCCATCAAGTCTGCACTGACCAGCGATCCCCGCACTGGGGACCATTTACACTTATACCAAGCCAATCGACCTACAAACGTGTACGTCTTTGGAATGTGGGAGCAAACCGAAGATTTCGGGGAAAACACATGCGGGTCACGGGGAGAAGGTACAAGCTCCGTACAGACAGCGCCCTTAGACGGGATCGAACCCAGGTCTCTGGTGCTGCAAGCGTTGTCAGGCAGCAACTCTGCCGCTGCGCCACCGTGCCACCCTTAACATATTTGTATATTTCTTTATGGTGAATAAAGTTTATTTTTGAAATAATAAAAAGTCTCCTTCCCAACCTGGGGTTTGCTCCTTATTTTACTGAGAGTTAAAGACTGCTGCTCCTATTTCTGTCAGTGCAGTGGGGATCAATATTGCGACATGTTAATTGTGTCATTATTTACACAACTGATGACTGGATTTGTTATGGGCAGCAAGGTGAATTACACGCTTAAGTGTCCAGTCCAGCCCAGTTTCCTCATGGGCACAACTTCCACTGGGGATGGTTGTTATTGTGTTAATCTCTCTGCAAATGGCATTACGTGCAACTCGCAGATAAAAGGATGGGTGAAAATGAGTCCAGTTTCGTAGTTTTTAGAACAAAGCATTAGCTCAATCTCAAAAATGTTCTCTACTGAAATTATTCTGTCACACAGGACAGCTCCCTCTTCTCCACATCCTTTTCCTTTAAAATAGACACAAATTGCTATAGATAGACACAAAAAGCTGGAGTAACTCAGCGAAACAGGCAGCATCTCTGGAGAGAAGGAATGCGTTAAGGGCCTGTCCCACTTGGGCGATTTTTCAGTGGGCTGCCGGCGCTGAACACACACACACACACACACACCCCACCCCCCCCCCCGCTAAGACAGGGGCCAGGGAAAGCGGGGGGGAACGCTGTCTGAAATTCACACGGTGCAAAGCCAAGGTGATGCAGACACACACCGCGATGAACAGGAAGGTTAAGACGGCAAGCGCAGTGCTTTAAAGTCCTTTAAAGGGGGGGGTTGTAGGAGTGGACAAACTTTTAAGAAGCCAGACAACATTTAATAAGCCAGAGTTTTAATAAGCCACAGCTGTGAAGTTTGTCGGGCATTTAACATTACCGGTTGGTTATCCTTGGTTCTGAAAACTCGTGCTTACGTTTTTTTTCTCTAATGAGTCAATTAAAATGTCCAGTCAGCAAAGGCGACTAACTAAAACTACCAACGACTACCTCGACTACCTATAACTACATGGCGACCCCACTACAACTGCACCTACGACTACAGGATTATCGATTTTCTCCATGGCGACCAATTTTCAATAGTAGAAAAATTTGCGGCGACCATACTGAGGCTGCAACTAGTTCCCAGAATGCGGGAACTCCGCGCGACCATGAAGGAGACTCACCAAAGTCCACCAGCGAACATGTAGCGATCATGTGGCAAGTGCAGAATCTCCTGCACTCGCCTAAAAAGTTGCTGAAGTAGGACAGGCCCTTTATGTTTCAGGTCGAGACCCTTCTTCAGACTTCTATTCCTTTCTATATCTAGCTTTCCCTTCAATGCCCCAATGGCTGCCATGATGTTTTTCTCTTTAACAAAGCACAATACATGTGATGTAATATTTATTATGCTTTATTAAATGAATAAATAGTTATTACTTCAGTTCCCTATTTAATTCGTCAGTGAGCACCTTATGTTTCTGATCTTCAGGAATAGATTTTCCACAAGAGAAAGTATTTTCTGTACATCGGCCCCCATCAAACACTCTCATTTAAATTTAATTTTCATACTTCACAGCAACATAGAAAGTGGCCACTCCCAGTCCCATTCCCTCGCTTGTAATCTGTTCCCCACTCATGTACCCATTGACTCCACCCTGTTTCTCCCACCAGCTATCTACACAGCGTAAGTTACAGCAGCCAGTTAACCTACCAACCAACACATCATTGGGATATGGGAGGAAAATGCAGCACCAGAAGGACAGAAAACACACTTACAGGGAGACCGGAACATACAAACCCTACACAAACGGGAGCCGAGGTCACCATTGAACCTTGTTACCTCGAGCTGTAAGACAACATTGCCAATCCATTTCCTTAATTATTTCAATTCCAGCCCATTTAGCATTTTCTAATAATCGTTTCATCTCAGTTCTCACTTGCCAGGCTTAATTCCATGACCTCCCCCCCCCCACCCCGACTTATTTTCCAGCTTTCTTCCCCCCTACCACAATGCGTCTGAACAAGGTTCCCTATCCGATTGCCTCCTACTTCAGCCATTGCATCTGTGTAGCTCCTTGAACCAAGAAAAACACCACTCCGTATTTCATCTTTTATTGTCAAGTAAAATTTGTACCTGAATCTAAGAGTTAGGATATGGGCAGGATGGGACGAGCTCAGTGTGCTGAAGGTGCTGTGTGGGCATTTAGACAGCTCCAGATTTCCAGAGCCAAACACATTTCTCTCTAAAGTGAATGATGTAGATACGTAATATGATTTTTTTTTCTGGGAAGAGTGACAAACATACATAGAGTGCAAACTGCATATTGTCGGTGAGCCAGGTTAGATAAGAACAGCAGACGTCCTTCCCTGGTGGACATTCGAAGATCACCATGGGTTGGAGCTTGCAGTCTCTGGATTGATGGTGGACATTCATCATGTTAAAATATTCCAGGCAAAGGCAAAAGCAACAGTGAGAACATTGGAACCAGAGCCCTTATATACTGGCCTCAGCACAGTTGGATTAGGAGGAGGACAGCAGTGGAATGCCTCCTGAAATCTATACCAAAGCACCAGCAGGAAGGGAATGGCCGAAAAATTCAACAGTCAGAGTTTGGGCAGTTCGCACCCACGATGTCTTATATAGGCAACCAAGAAAAAGTGAGAAGGGTAGAAAATATAATTAAAAAGAATACAGTGTTATAGCAAGTTCCCTTATTTACATGAAAATATCAAATTTCCTATTTTATCTCACAGTGTTGAATGGGTTGTAAATAACAGCAATTTGCAATATCCCTTTTACGTGGCTGCCATCATTAGTCACTCTTTGCTGTTGTATCATCCTGTGAGCTGCCTCATTTATCTAACGTACAAGATTGAGGCAACTTAATCTGACATGTCAGGCAAACAAGGCATCCGGTACATACACAGATCTGGAGAATTTGTCGAGTTATTTCAGCCAAATAAATTGACAATGAGAATAATTAGTTGACAGCTTGCAAATCTGCATGTCTTTTTAAGGTGCTTTTATTTTTGGCCAGAGCAATTTTTGAATTAAATTTGCCTTCTAACGTTGCACAAGTCGCAGAAGATGCCTGGATTTGTGGCTAGATGGAATCAGCCTAATTAGGAAAACATTTAGCAAGAGCATCTGAATTAGTAATCCATTTTTAACGTGGTAGTTCTTTGAACTTTCATCACAACACATAGTATAAAAGTTGGGGATGGTGCTGAGTTAATGACCGCATGAGAATATTGATTTAAACAACATTATTTCAATTGCTTCATATTGTACAATATTGCATCATGATTGGACTTGCTTCTCTGCCAGGTCTGTGTGAATGAGCAAGGAATCCAGCATTTATCGAATTTTAAGAAGAAAATTAGGATGGAGTTTGTGAGCAGTCCTGCTGTTACTGAGATAAGAGTATTGAGCAATTATTCTGCATTACTGCAGAGAGTGAGGATCAGATATTTCCTGGAACACAACATCAACCAGACAGATCTAACAAGTTCTGAATGTTTACCTTTTCAGTTGAGTTTATTGTCACGTGTACTGAGGTGCAGTGAAAAGCGTTTGTTGCGTGCTAACCAGCCAGCAGAAAGACAATACATGATTACAATCGATCCATTTACAGTGTATAGATGCATGCTGTGGGAATAACGTTTAGCGCAAGGTAAAACCAGCTAAGTCCGATCAAGGAAAGTCCGAGGGTCATCAATGAGGTAGATAGTAGTTCAGCACCGCTTTCTGGTTGTTGTAGGATGATTCAGTGGCCTGATAATAGCTGGGAAGGAACTCCCTGAATCTGGAGGTGTGCGTTTTCAAACTTCTATACCTTTTGCTTGATGGGAGAGGAGAGGAGGGAGTGGCCAGGGGTGGGACTCGTCCTTGATTATGTTGCTGGTCTTGCCGAGGCAGCGTGAGGTATAAATGGAGTCAATAGAAGGGTAACTCCAGCATCTTTGCTGTAAACCAGCATCTGCAGTTCGTTCAGATAGCCCTTGCTTTCTCTCTTCACCCCCACCCCCTTCCCAGTTCTCCCACTAGTCTTACGGTCTCCGACTACATTATATCTTTGGCCCGCCCCCTCCCCTGACATCAATCTTGACCCGAAACGCCACTCATTCCTTCTCTCCAGAGACGCTGCTGGACCCACTGAGTTACTCCAGCATCCTTTGATTTAAACCAGCATCTGCAGTTCTTTCCCACACATCTGCAGTTCCTTCCTACACATGAATGTTTACCTGGCTGGCAACCTCATGGAATGCTGCCTTAGCTGATGATCATTGATTATTATGGCTCCAAATCAGCATCTGAACATTCAGCACAAATTGAGTGTCTCACATGATGGATTTGCTTATTCGGTGACAACAAGCCAGTGATTGGGAAATACATCGTTGTCAGGTTTGCACTCTTTGTGTTGCACTCTTTCCATTCACTCCCGGACTTACAGATCTTCACAATGAAATCAGGACAGCGTCATAGACAATAGACAATAGGTGCAGGAGTAAGCCATTCAGCCCTTCGAGCCAGCACCGCCATTCAATGTTATCATGGGTGATCATCCACACTCAGTACTCCGTTGCTGCCTTCTCCCCATGTCCCCTGACTCCGCTATCTTTAAGAGCCTCATCAAGCTCTCTCTTGAAAGTATCCAGAGAACCGGCCTCCACCGCCCTCTGAGGCAGAGAATTCCACAGACTCAAAACTCCCTGTGAGAAAAAGTGTTTCCTCATCTCCATTCTAAATACCTTACCCCTTATTCTTAAACTGTGGCCCCTGGTTCTGGACTCCCTCAACATCGGGAACATGTTTCCTGCCTTTAGCGCGTCCAAACCCTTAATAATTTTATATGTTTCAATAAGATCGCCTCTCATCGTTCTAAATTCCAGAGTATAGAAGCCTAGTTGCTCCATTCTCTCAACATATGATAATCTTGTGAACCTACGCTACACTCCCTCAATAGCAAGAATGTCCTTCCTCAAATCAGGGGACCAAAACTGCGCACAATACTCCAGGTATGGTCTCACTAGGGCCCAATACAACAGCAGAAGGACTTCTTTGCTCCTATACTCAATTCCTCTTGTTATGAAGGCCAGCATGCCATTTGCTTTCTTAACTGCCTGCGGTACCTGCATGCTTACTTTCATTGACTGATGAACAAGGACCCCCCAGATCCCATTGTACTTCCCCTTTTCCCAACTTGACACCATTTAGATAATAATATGCCTTCCTGTTTTTGCTACCAAAGTGGATAACCTCACATTTATTCACATTAAACTGCATCTGCCATTCCACTGCACACTTTTTCACCCAACCTGTCCAAGTCACCCTGCATTCTCATTGCATCCTCCTCACAGTTCACACTGCCACCCAGCTTTGTGTCATCTGCAAATTTGCTAATGTTACTTTGAATCCCTTCATCTAAATCATTGATGTATATTGTAAATAACTGCGGTCCCAGCGGTACCCCACTAGTCACTGCCTGCCATTCTGAAAGGGACCCATTAATCCCTTCTCTTTGTTTCCTGTCTGCCAACCAATTTTCTATCCATGTCAGCACTCAACCCCCAATTCCATGTAGCCTAATTTTGCCCACTAATCTCCTATGTGGGACCTTATAAAATGCTTTCTGAAAGTCCAGGTACACTACATCCACTGGCTCCCCCTTGTCCATTTTCCTAGTTACATCCTCAAAAAAATCCAGAAGATTAGTCAAGCATGATTTCACCTTCGTAAATCCATGCTGACTCGGGCCGATCCTGTTACAGCTATCCAAATGTGCCGCTATTTCATCTTTTACGATTGACTCCAGTATCTTCCCCACCACCGATGTCAGGCTAATTGGTCTATAATTCCCTGTTTTCTCTCTCCCGCCTTTCTTAAAAATTGGGATAACATTAGCTACCCTCCAATCCACAGGAACTGATCCTGAATCTATAGAACATTAGAAAATGAACACCAATGCGTCCACGATTTCTCGAGCCACATCCTTAAGTACCCTGGGATGCAGACCATCAGGCCCTGGGGATTTATCAGCCTTCAGTCCCATCAGCCTACCCAACACCATTTCCTGCCTAATGTGGATTTCGTTCAGTCCCTCCATCACCCCAGATCCTCTGGCCACTAGTTCATCAGGAAGATTGTTTGTGTCCTCTTAGTGAAGACGCATCCAAAGTACCTGTTCAACTCAACTGTCATTTCTTGTTCCACATAATAAATTCACCATTTTCAGTTTTCAATGATCCAACTTTGGTCTCATCTAATTATTTTCTATTCACATTCCTAAATAAGCTTTTACCATCCTCCTTTATATTCTTGGCTAGCTTACCTTTGTACCCCATCTTTTCTCCCCTTATTGCCTTTTTAGTTATCTTCTGTTGCGCTTTAAACATTACCCAATCCTCTTGCTTCCCACTCATCTTTGCATTCTTAAACTTCTTTACCTCTTTCCATTTGGACTTACAGTACAATACACCCCTCTAGTTGTGGTTTGATCTGGAAGAGAGAATTATCAACAAAATATTAAAATCCTACCCATTCCTTCTCCATCATATCTTCCCGGGAGGTGTGTCTAAAGTTGATTTTAGCTTTACAAAGATTTATAAATCAAAATCTGTGTCTCAGCGCCTCTTGAGTATCAAAATGATGTGTGCACATGTTATAGCGCGCAGCATGACAGGAGTTTAAAGATTCCTGCACAGCAATTGGTGCCAGCGTCCATTTTGCTGGCCTCCTTTTCATTGCAGATGACTTTAGTTGTGCCCAAGGGCTTTGGTGCAGCATCCCAGGGTTTGCACGTGATGTCCAGTTGGGTTTGTGCAGTGGGTGGGGGCAGGTTGTTGGGAGGAGTGTTGGAACAGCTTCCAGCATTGTATCCCAAGGATAAAGGACTGGGTATGGATGGGGCTTGCTGGCAAAATGTCTTCTCCGATTGCAGGCATTCCATGAAATAGAATTGTTCGACAAATACATTTTAAAAAGTAAAAAAAAAACATGTTAGAGTGCAATGTATCTTTTGAGAAAGGGGGAAAGATTTTCAATATTTCCTTTTGAAGTATTAAGGGAAGCCTGAAGTAACAGAGAGATTGGCATTACAACAAGGTGGAGTTCAGCAGTGGTGGGCAAAGGATGAGAAATTGCAGGATTGTCACGACCTCAGATCGGATGGCAGCAACTTTATTCATGAAACGTCAGTGTGAATGGGAAGAGGCTGAGACTATGGGGAAGTCAATTGCTCACTTTGTAGGTTGTTGCTATGCTTGTAAGACCATGTTGTGTCAAGAGTTCCCAGTGATGAGTGTCCCAAGAACAGCATTGGTCCAAGTTCCCCTGTGTCCTTGGGGAATAGCATTGTGTGGAATGAGGTCGGGATCACAAGACTCTAAACAGGAAATGCCTGATTCAATTTCCCAATTGGTGCAATGTGACCCTGACATGATTGCACATACAATATGCTCGAGGTGATTTTCAGTTGTATTGCGCTGAGAAATTCAGTTGGAATTGATCTAAGATCTTGGCCAATTATGTTGGTTTTGGTTCCTCATTTCTTGCAGCCATTTCTCAACTTATGTTGTCCCTGAAAAGCTGTTTTCTGTTTGAATGAAAAAGCAGCAGAATAACAGCAAGCTGTGCTTGTGCATTAGGGGCAAGTGAAAACATTCCAATTGTTGATTGAAGAAAACACATTCTCCGATCTCTCCCCCAGCACAGACATTTTCAGGTAAAGTGTATTCAGCCATTTACCATATCCATTATAACTAATCCGGCCATTTACAATGCTGTGAAATAATCTACATGCTCCTCAACTAAAATTAAAATGGTGTGACAATCAATTTGCTTCAACAAGTCATTTACCAAAGCACCCAATTAATGATCCAAAGATATCCTCGGTTGGAGTGACCAGCTAAAGAAATTGGGTAGATTCGCCAATCCAGGTAACTCACATGCAAGATGTATTAATGTGATGTGAAATGACAGCCTGTCCTTTATTGGCCTTCATTCAAAGTGAGAAGGCTTTGCCTTTATTCCGTGAATAGGTTTTCCAGTGAGCTGAAACATTGGACCAGCACGACAGCCGCACGTGTTGTAGCTGGAAGAGAAACTGTTCGAATGCCGTCAGGAGCAACGTCCGTCTGTTTGAATGTGTTTCTCTTTCTCAGACAAATAACATTAACTGAACAAAAATGTAATTGCAGCACATGTTGCAGTGCAATTAAACGGGTCTGACTCCTTGTTAGTAAGTCAGTACCAGCCAGATCTTTACAAGTGTGACAATCGTTCTACAGACAGGCCAAGGCTATTTAGGTATTTTGTCATAAATCGACTAGGCCAGCTGGCTAATAACAGACAAAAAAAAGTCCTTCCAAGCACCACCTACTGAGTTGCACATGTGGACCCCACCTGCAGAGTGCAATTCTGTCTTTGCATTATCTGACAGCAGTTAGTATGGCAACCATTTGTGTTTTTTATTCCTAATATGAATGTATTTTATCACCCTCTTGAGCAAACAAGGAGCCAGGTTGTTTTTCCAAATGTGCTGTGTATTCTGATACTTCCATGCATGTTCTGTGCTATTGTCATTCAGTATAATTTCTTCAGGACTGATGCTAAATATGCTTTTAGAATCTGCCACAGTTTATAGGTATAATCGAACTAATGGGAAACACATGGCTGCACAAAGTCAACGTCTTATTAGTGGACGTATAGAATGTCAAAAAGACTTGTAAACTTTGGCCTGTTCTGTCACAATTATTTAAATACCCGCACAATTTATATAATTGGGGGAATATCCTCAGCTCATAAATTTAAAAAGTATAAATTCTTCCATGCGGATTCTGTTGCGACACAAAAATGACACTGAAATTGGCTTTGTGGTCTGAGAATGTTTTTTTAGCTGTACGTTATGAAGTTCCTAGGCTTCAAACAATTTCTCTAAGTCTTATGTAATATTTGTGTGAAGGACACAAACACATGATGGATTATTTTAGGATTTTTAATGCAATCGGGATAAGGAGGTTTAAAGCACCTTCATACTGGGAATAATTTGGGAGAACGGCAGAACAAAGAAACATGTGGAACAGGGAAGGTCACAATGTAGTATCTACTAATGCAATAACATTTAACAAAATAGTGTGAAGATGTGGTTATTCATGATACCGTGTACACTACATAGAAAATAGGAGCAGGATTCCCATTCTGCCCACTCTGCAATTCAATGGGATCACCTAAATTATCCATGACTGAGAAGTTATATTATCCAAATGTAATTTTTACCAATGCTTATCCATATCTCTTGAACTCCTTGATCTTTGGGAAAACCTTGTATGTTTTGCAAACAACGCAGCCATGTTTTAACCACAGTGGGATATGAAGTGGCTGGCTGTGATATGGAGAGGATAAGGCTTGTCATCAAGAATCGGGAGGTGGGGATCAGGGCCATCGTGTGACTGTGAATCTGAGGTTTGACATGGTCAAACAGTGGAAGTGGAACCAGAGCACAGGATGAGGTCAGGGTCCAGAGTAGGTCAGGGCTGGAGCAAAAGATGTTGGCGGCAAGATTGATGTGGGTTGGGGAGTGCTGAACAACAAACAAAATACTTAAAGAGAATGTATCTGTCATGTAATCAATGGTAAGGCTGTTTCTGTTTAATTAACTCCCTGGAGCAACAATGGTGCACATCTGTGATCAGGGGAGAACACTAGTGTGAACTTGCGGCTGGGGGAGGGGAGGTGGCGTGTGCAACAGAGAATAGTGAGCAATCACACCATTGTAAACTTCAGAGAAGTGGAAGACTAGCATTAATGGTTGTGGAGCTGGCAAAAGAAAGGCAGAGTCATCTGAGAGATAAATTAATGGAATAAAAATGGAAAACATTGATGAAATTGCCCTGATCGACCTAAAAGGCTAACCCTCTTTTCTTCTCTACACAAGATGTCTGAGCTGTTACTTCCAGAATCTTCTATTACTTCAGGTTTCCAGCATTCACAGTGTTCTGCTGTTGTAAATTGTAGAATGCAAGCTTGAATATTGAAGTTAATAATAAGGCAGATTGGGACAATTTATCAGACTGTAACAAAGGCAAATCTGCACTTTTTATCACATTTTTGTGATGCAGATCTGATATGGCCCACCATCGCCCTGAATCACATTCATTGTGACTGCCTGATGAAGTCCATATCTGTTCAGGTTTTGTTCACAGGTTGTTGGCCACCTCTTCTGGTTTGTCAGTCCTCTTGCAAGTGGAAACCTCTAAGCAGTTAATTCCCTGCTCTATACCGGAGGAGGTAGGAGAGGGGGACAGATTCTGGCGTTCCCTGTTCTCTGAGCTCAATAACCGTGTGGTACTAACAGGCTTTGGGGTTTTCCCTCATGTGAAAGAGTAGGTTCGTGCATTGTGTGGCAGCAGCCATTTATCATTGTGGTGTCACCCAGAGCTCAGAGATCACGAGTTGAACTGCAAGACAAATTCAAAACGTTTGCCAAACTCTAATAGTACATCAGAGACAAAGCAAGAGCATTTGGCCATTACAAGATGGTGTTAACCAGAAAATAACTCGGAAAATGTTGAAAGATTATTGAAGCTGCTGCTTGTATTTCCTCCCTATTGTGAAGTCATGGTTCTGTGCGTTTAGTTCTTGACTCTTCCATGCTGTGTTCAGGCACATGTTTTGGAGTATTGTGTGCAGTTCTGGTTGCCCCCATTACGGGACCCATGTGGAGGCTTTGGAGAATGTGCAGAAGAGGTTTACCAGAATGCTACCTGGATTAGAGGGTTTCAGGGAGAGATGAGATAAATTTGTTTTTTTTCCGTGGAACATCGGAGGTCGTGGGGAGACTTGAAAGAAGCATATAAAATGATGAGAGGCAGAGATAGGGTTGACAGTCAAAACGTTTTTTTTTCCTACGGTGGAAAAGTCCAACACTAGAGGGCATAGCTATAAGGTGAGAGAGGGGAAGTTTAAGGGAGATGTGCGGGGCAAGTCTTTTTATACACAGTGGTGGGGGCCTGGGAATCATTGCCGGGGTGGTACAGATACAATAGTGGTGTTTAGGAGGTGTTTAGATAAGCACATGAAAATGCAGGGAATAAAGTGATATGCTTCTTGTACAGGCAGATGAGATTAGTTTAACTTGGCATCATGTTGGGCACAAACATTGTGGGCTGAAGGTCCCGTTCCTGTGGTGCATTGCTTTATAAAAGGCAAGCAACTCCCTTGGAGGATGAAAACATGTAGTTATAGCCCATGCATACCCTCTGTCGACTTCTTGGTAGGCATAAGTGAGGCAGTGAAAAGTCTCCACCTCTAGTCTGCACTGTTGTGTACTGAAGAAATACATGAAGCTGAAGGGATACAACTCAGATCTGCTGAGCATCTTAAATATTTTCTGGTTTTATTTCAGATTTCCAACATTTGCAGTTTTTGATTTAATTCATTGATTTGTAGTTTAGTTTATCAATTTGCGCTTGATATAAACACTCTGTGCATCTTGCAGTTAGAATTTTATGACAATAATCCTGTGTTCAGTTATTTGGGTTACTGGGTTACTTTGATAGTTTATTTTAGCTGAGAATTCTGGATAAACTGTGGTAAAGTGGTGTGAGTGCAGCTGCCTCACTGCTACAGGGACCCAGGTTCAATCCAGGCACGTGCCGTGAGTAATTACTCAAGGTAGGCAGTCAGCCGGCTTTAAAAAAAAACGTAAACCGCGCATGCGCAGATTGTTCTCTCCGTAAAAAATAAAAATAAGTAGCAATTCAATTTTCCCAAGGCTTCTAAATCTCCTTCATTTTTTAATTACTGAATGGGTGGGGGACTGAGGATGAAGGCAGGTGGAGAGTTGGTGGGAAAAACGGGAGCACACTGGGACGTTGAATCAGTTGTCATCTTATTGAATGACAATACTAATTCAAGGGTCCAATTGGGGGGAGAGTTCCTTTCACAGTGTGTGGGGAGTGTGTGCCAGGGGTTAAAGATGCGGGGAGGGCAGGAGTGTTGAGAAGGAGGGGGTCGGAGATCATGTCAGACTCACTCACCGCTGCCGCAGCGCTCTGGGCACTGACAGCAGAACTGGCCGCCACATCCGGGGATAGAAGCAGCTTGGGTGACTACGAGCGGCCGCCAGGACCCAACGGCAGAACCGGCTGCCATTTCAGCGCCTTCTGCCGGCCCGCTCACCTCTGGCAGTGCTCTCCGTCTGAACGCCTCTCACCAGCCGCTCGCCGGCTTCACCCATGTCCATTGCTTCCCGCAAATCCTTAAATTCCCACAGCCGAGTAAACTCAATTGTTCCTTTGATCGTGCTGTCGGAATTTAAGGATTTGCGGGAAGTGGCTGACACGAGTGAGGCCGGCGAGCGGTAGGAGAGAGGTTTTCGGACGGAGATCACTGCCAGAGGTGAGCGGGGACCGGAAGAAGGGGTTGTCTGGTCCCGGCGGCCACTCGCAGCCACCCGAGCTAATTCACTCCCCGGCCACAATGCGGTGGCTCCGTGCCCGGAGCGTCGCAAGTGGGTTACTCACCCCGATCCCCTCCTTCACAACCCTCCTGCCCCCCGCAACTTTACCGCGGGCCAGACTCCCCAAACACTGGGAAAGGAGCTCTCCCCACCCACCCCGGGAAATACAGTATTTAAAAACATAAAGCACCAAGAAATGTACTTACCACGTTATTGGTACATGAACTCCATTCTTCACTCTTTGTTTCTTAAGATACTCTGAAAATAATGGCAATCCATATTTGAAAATCCCGCTAAGAAACTCGCGCTGCGCATGCGCAGAAGGCGGCTGTGCATGCGCAGTACTGCAAAGGCAGAATTTCTGCTGACTTCAGCTCCGCTTGAAATTGATGGGTTGAAGCAGCACTGACAGCACCTGGGCTGCACAGACCTTCACGTGTTGCAAATGCTGCGGATGATAGGACCGGAGAATTATGCCTACCTAGGAGATCGATCTCTTAGATAGACACAATTCTCCCATGCCTTTACTATTTATATTTAATAATTGCCATTTCATAATTTTAGTCAGGGTAGGCAGTGCCTACCTTGCCTACCCTGACGGCACGTGCCTGGTTCAATCCCAGCCTTGGCTGCTGACTGTGCAGTTTGCTCTGTGGGTTTCCTCTAGGTACCATTTCCCAATTATGTGCTTGTAATTAGCTGTGGTAGATTACCCCTAATGCCAAAAAGAACCAAAGTGTAGTTAATGAGCATGTTTAAAATCGAATAAGATGAAGGGAAAGGGGAAATGGGATCAATGGAATGTTTCCCAGAGAACCGGCAATTGTTGCAGTGGGCCGATTGGACTGCTCCAATGCCTTTATGTACAGGATCTAAACAATCTCTTTCCTGGTGTTGAAAGCAGTTACTTTGCCAGTGGGGTTATGAGAATGGTTCACTGGCCTTCCTTTATTAAGACTTCATGTATAAGAACAGCTCCCTGGCAAACCACTTCCCATTGTGTGTTTAGATACGCAGAAAGGGAAAGAGAAGGTGCCAGTGAGAACAACTTCAAACGTCAGGTATGAGCATCGCTATGGGGAATTGAAGGCATCAGTAGTTCTCATGCCACTTAATTATCATGGCAACCTCTTTCTTAACCTCAGGAAGAGGTAAAACATTCCTGTGAACAACAACATGAATGAGATTCGAAACTTACAGGATTGATACCTTTCTAAACTAACTGCTCGCGGGTGTGTTCCGCACTCCCTGTCCTTTCCCCTCTCTCTCCACACACGTTTCCCGATGACTTTGCCCAGGACTTATTAAAAATCTAAAGACGTCGCTTTTCTTTGTTATTGCCAGCAAACAAATTCACACCAACAGCTCGTTGGTGTGAATTTATAGATACATATATAGATACATTAAAGAATAGATCATCAGCCTTTGATATTGTATTATTCAGTGAGATCAGTGCTGATTTTTTAAATCTCAGGTTAATTTCTTACCTAACAGAGATCTGTTTGTGGCAATCCCAGAAAACTCAATTGACCCAGCATCCACCACCACTTGAGGAAGGGAATTCCAGATTTCCTCCATGTGGAATTTGCGCTCGCTGATTTAATTCCTGGCTCGCCTCATGTAAAGGTTCAGCTTGCTTATTCTGGATTCTCTGTTCCCACTGCACGTGTCTTGATATTAGTGGAATATGAGCAGGAAAGTGGAGTTGCAGACAAATGATCAGATCAGTCATGGTTTTGTTAAAAGGCAGAGCAGACTTGAGGTTCCAGTTAACACACGCATCCTATGTCTTATGTCCTTCTGGGCTTCTCTGAACCTATTCAAACAAATGGAGCACAAGTCTTGCCTATCATTCTGTACTCAAAAATGATCTCTTCAAATCCTGGTGTGATTGAGTTAAATCATTACAGCAGTAAGTGTACTGTTTTTGTTTCAAGGTAAATGTCGGACATGGCCCACTGAGTCCGCATTGACTATCAAGTATTGATGCAGGCTCTGCTTTGTTCTGTACCTTCCCTTACCTCTAGTTTCCCCCTCCCTGACACTCAGTCTGATGAAGGGTCTCAACCCGAAACGTCACCTAGTCCTTTTCTCCAGAGATGCTCCCTGACCCACTGAGTTACACCAGCATTGTGTGCCTATCTGCGGTGTAAACCTGCATCTGCAGTTTTTTCGTACTAATTTACCTATGTCGAGTACCATTTTATTCTCCACTTAACTACACTTCCTTCTAAATTCTATATCTCTCATACAAAGTAGGGTTGTTCACAGTAAACTTACTTACCAGCCTGTTAAAAATGTTTTTTTGTTAATTTCAAATATCAATCATTTGACTCTGTTACACTCCTGGGAAATAGAGATGGGCAGCTCAAATCCAAACTAATGACATGCTGCCAGCAATGATCCCTATTGCACAAACTCCCATCTGGGACACCTCATTTTGGCTTTCTAAATATACAGAGATTGCTGGCATGTTTTTTGTAACCTTTCTAGCATGGTTTATGATGTTGCAATATCTTGAGTAGTGGGCTGTCAATAATGTTGCACTGACAGTATTGGATGTGCAATCAAATGTATTGAACCTGGATTTTAAAAATATTTTGCTTCAGGTTTTTGAGCCTCGTATTGAACTTGCCACCATCTGCTTAGACTTATCGCTGCTTTGCTGCACTGCTATCTCTGGAGTATCTCACTTTAGGCATGAGGGGCGTATCGGTGGGTGTGGTAGATAAAGACTGTGTCCTGCCATCTGCCCGTGACACTGCAGCGCCTACATTGTTAAAGACACATCCAAGACCCTGGGTTTCCCCACCCACTCTGCTGATAGGCCGTATGAAGACAAGAGATTGGAAATAAATGTGGGGGAGGGGGCATGAAGGAAGAGGGTTGAGAGAAACAGAAATATGAAAAACTGAAGAGTTACCAAAACCGTTCAAATTCCTACTTGGAATTAACTAGTGTGTGAAATAAAATTGAGTGAATCAAAACTGCAGGAAAAAAATCAGCAGGCACTGTAAAACAAAAATCAAATGGCGAATTAAAATAATAACTTCAAAAAGCACATTCAGCGTGTCTGGTTTCTAAGTGATTTTTTTTTAGGCTGGCTCACATGATTTTTCAAGGGGTTGGAATAAATTGTGATTAGTTAAAAGCTTCAGCATAGTGCAGAGCGAGTGCTGTGGACTTTACAGTGGTGTGAAGGTGACTGTATCCGTGTTAGGGAAGCCTGGACCTTTCCTCAGAGCCCAGGACAAAAGCCTTTTCTTTCCATTTGTGTTCAAAGAGACATTTGTCTCGAGATGTTGCAGCTGTGGGGAGGGGGACTGCTTGATCGAAGACATCCCTTGTAGTTGTACTGACGGAGGCTACGAACTAGACCCTGAACACTGAGTGTCTGCTTGTGTTTTTTTTTTAATTACTTGTTTTTTTTTTCTTCTTCCGCTACCATGTACCATGTGTGATTCTTATCAATGTATTAATGTGAAGAATGTGGAAGCAACATTTTCCAGGCAAGGAAAACTTCCTGTTTCTTTTCTCTTTGTTTAATAATTGTACACTATCTTTTCAAACTGTAAACGTTTGGTTTATACTAGTGGATTAATCCTTCCGTTTGAGTGTATGAGAGCGTGTGTTTGATGAGAGTCACTGGTCTGCTTATGCGCACTTCATATGCTGCAGTTTAACACATTTAAACCATCTAAGCCCTGTTGTGGTGCATGCAATGGAGATTAATGATTATTAGAGAAATGGCTTCCCTTTTGTTTTTCTGTGAGACCGTACCAGGGACATTACAGTAATACAAAGGCTGCTATTTAGTAAGGAGTAATCTCTAATTTACTTGGCAGGGTGGCATTGGAATAGGATATGACTGGGTGGCAAAGAGCAAGAGACGTGAGCAAGGACAAGCAGTCTTTGTGCATCAGCAGTAAAACAAAGACACTTTATACAGTGTGCTCCATGCAACAAGCTGTTCAGCCTTTCATTCGAGGGGGAGGTGGAGTTCTCTATGCTGTAGACAGTGGAAACTCAGAGCCCTCCTCAGAATAATATACAGCCCAATCCCCCAGTAAAACAACTGGAATTTGTGACTAAGGATGTACAATTGTAGGTGAAAGTGTGCCTGGGTTCAGATTGCCACGTTGTGTGTTGTACCCCAGAAGTCCCAACATATAACCTTAAACTTCCCTAAACTTCTCATTTTGGAGCAGCTGGTCTGGAACTAATTTTTGAAAAGCATAATCCAAAGCTAAACTGAAACATCACAGACTGTCGATGAAGAATTAGTTTTGTCCCTGTTAATTCAAGCCCCTCAAAACAAACACAGCAGAGTGTCTAGGAAGAACAGGCTGGCTCAGAACACATTCTTGATGTGTCTATTATTGACCCTGAAGTGGTTTCCGTCCCGTTCTTCCTCTCACCAGCACTTCATTCGAAAGCTGAGTGCAAATCCATTGCTGTTCCCAGGTTTCTGAATATATCAGTTCACAAACCCTCAGTCTATTTTTTTTCCCTTGGACATGATCTTGAGGAATACTTATACACCAGGATGCGGTGTAATTAAAATTAATTTAGTTGAAGTGATATTTGACCCTTAACCTGTTGAAAAAACTATGAGTGTAATGGAGTCAAGACACCAGTAAAGCAGGTTGCATTAAAACATTAAAATTATTAACAACGTGACTTTGGCTGCGTAATAACCGAATGCCAGAGATATCTGTTTCCTCATGCGGTTTACTACAGTGCAAATAAGTTGTGTAGCATCCTGTCCAGATGACTGAGTGCATTTCCTTTCAAGAAGATAGGGGGAAAAATGATATTTGTATTGTTGAAACTAGAGTAAATACCCTGTTGTCGTGTCAGTTATAGATTGGCATGTGTAGTCCACTGGCTGGGCTCTCTGGTTTGCAAGGGTCAGAAAATTAATGTTTTCAAATGAAAAGATGAAAAAATAGAATTTAGTTTTTAGTCACATTCCTTCTTCATAATTCAAGTGTATGCTGTCGTAAAAACGTGCCTTTCTGATTTGCAAGACAAATTCCTGACACTAAACAAAAGCCAGATTGGATAATCATTGGTTTTGCAAAATGTTTTATAACTGTGTAGTAATTTTGAGAGGAGCCTTTTGAAGAAGGTAGACTTTTAAAATGCTCATTCTTTGTGCCATTGGTCAGAAACTTGTTCAGATCATTGCACATTTTTACATTGAGGGTTTTGTGAGGTTTAAGGAATTTCTAGCTTGACCGTTCTCATTGCCCTGATAAAGCATTCATCATGCATTCAATATGAGCAACCCCCTTTCTTTCTTCCCCTTCACTCTCAATCCAATTGAATAACATTAATCGCTATCTGTTTATGCTGTGATAAATAAATGGTACAGTGCCTGAGGCCCTATAAGCGAACTGTACAAGCAACAGAGGCATTTAACGGAAATATTTTCAAAATTAAAAACAGTGAAAAGTGAATGAGTTAACTGGAAATTATGTACTGTTGGAGTTTTCGAATAGGATCAAGGCAAAGGTTAAGGCCTGCCCTTTACAAAATGGCAGATTCACAGCACTTTCTGAGGTGGTGTCAGTATGGTGATTAAGAAGCATGGGCAAGTACACAGTTTTTCTGGAAATAACTTTACGCTGTTAACCTTTCGCCTTCTGTTGGAGGAGGTGTTATCTATTAGAGGTAACTAGCCTTGGGAATATTTTTAGGGAAGAAGTAGCATTTGAGATTAAAATAATTGATTTTTACTTTGTCTAAATAATGTCTGGTATTGACGTTGGCAAAAGTGCAATATTCACTGTATTATTCACGTCTTCATGAAATGCATTCTCATTGCCAATCTTGATTGCAGCTGCCACAGTCATTCATAAGTTAAAATGGTATTTAGCATGATGAAGAAAAATGACATGTGCAGCAGCAGAATTTTAAATAATTAGCGTAGATGCAGGCTGACTGAATGTTTGGATAGAGTCGTAGTAGGAACAGATGTTCTGCCAACCTGCTGTCTCTGCACTCCGCTTGCCAATTCCTCATCTTTTGGGAGCTCAAGTTGTTTAAAAAAAAATACTGCAGTATCTTGGGAGTGCCTCCGAACTGCATTTTGTTGACGGGTCAATGTGATATTTATTGGTTTTCATTCTTCCTGTCGGCAAGTCAATGATTATTAACCCATTGAACTTTGCCAGCAGTTTTTTGTAAGCAAGAATGCCCAATATGTGTAGGCCTACTGCCTGTTCATCTTTGCTGGGTATGTTTTGTCAGCTTACGGTATAGAGGATCATGTTTCAGGGGAGAGCTCCATTGGACCAGAGTCCTGGGTGTCTCTGTTCAGCAAATCGTAGGGCCAATCACAACCTTCCTGCCAGGGCAGACAGAATAATCATAGGGACATCGGCAGAATACGTTGCTTGGACTATATTGCATGTTCCGCTGCTTTGACCGCGTGATGACTTCTTTATTGCCCTATTGTAATGATCAAGTTCGCAATTTCCACATGTTATTTCCCAACTATTCAGGAAATAGCGAAGAAAGCCAAGCAAATGGTGCAGTAATCATTCCTGTTCATATTTTCTAATTTTAAGGCTGATAGATTTAAATTTTCAGCAGTAAATGGTCTCTGGTAGCTCTGACATCTCTCCAGTCAGTACATTAGTGGAGGTTAAATTTGCACCTCCAGACATATACTCTGGGGAGGTGAGGCTTCTGTATTCTTGTGCCGACCTACAGGCATTAAGTCTGTTCATCTGTCTGATCAGCTTTTGTGTTTAATATTTTCTGGTCAGGCAGAGTGTCCAGGTTTTCCAGCTTCTCGGTATTATTTGGAACAGCATTAAGGAATGTAAACGATGATTCCAGCCTTGGCTGTTTTTAGCTTTGATATGGTAGGCTTAAGTAAATGCCATGGTATTATATTGTTAAGACATTGCTTTCGAGTCTTAAAGAACTGCTGTGGATCTTTTAAGATTAGTTTAGTACGCCCGGAATTAGAGTCATAGCAGATACTCAGCATGAAGCATTGCTACCAGAGGAGGAATTGCACCACGTCGAACTTTATTGGATTTGGTTCACTGGTGTCTGATTTCTGCTGCAGTCGCTGTATGCCTTTAGGATCAGATATTAGCTTGTTTCCGTTTCAAATCATTTTATTTTTGAAGTGTGGCTGATTGAGAACAGAAAGATGCACATTTCACCATGCAGATACCTTAATTAGCACCACGATATTTTGGCCGTGTATGTTCTCTTCTCCCGCTACCAGAGATTGTGCAATGCTGCACTCAAACTGGGGTGAAATAGTCCAGAGTATGTGGGAGGTTATTGGAGATTTCTCCACCCCCATTCTGTTTCTCTTTGCAAGTACTTTCCCTAAAATAATTTTGGCTCTGACCTACATTTAGGAGAAGCTTCCCTCTTTGCCTCCCCTTTCCCCTCCCCCCCCAACACACAACCCCAGAAAGTAATTACTGACATGAAACCTAGCTGGAAATTAATTGATTTGCCTTCATGAATATTTGATAGTGTCAAACACTGCTCAGTGCTACCCTTAAACTCGCTGGGATTATATTTACCAATAGACTCGAGTAAAAAACAAACTTAACTAATACAAATGAATGTACCTGTTGTCTGCTGTTTTTAAACTGTTCTGATATCTGACATAGTGGCAACAGCTCCTCGCATGGAAATATTGCCCAGATGTTAGGAAACCTGCTTGGCTAGGTTTTGTATTTAACCCGTCTCAAAATGTTTCCATCATTCTTCATCTTAATGATACTTAAGCTCAACCGTTCTATCCAGGTGCAATCCCAGCTTAGAATGCCAGCTTTTATTCATAACATATTCAAGTGCACGCATTAAGGAAAACATGACTACAGTCAAAATTTCACATGGCCATCATTTACACTCGCAGATTTTGCTTTCTTGAATAAAAGAAGCCAGTGATTCAACATTTCAAGTTTGTCTGTGTTGGTGCCAGCACAGTGAAAATAAGTAACATTGAACCTTTGCCTGTTTCCATCAGTCTGTGACCAAACAGAACCTGATTTGGGATTTTTTTTTTTCGCTTTCCATAATCCAAGGAAAAATTTGGTACTGAGCTTGCATTTACAGCTCGCACAGCTGGAATAAAGGGTTTGCTTTCAACCCAGGACAAGTTCAGATGCAAAGCCTCTTGTTCCTGCAGCAGCAGAGGTCAAAGTCAAACATTTCACAGCATTTTCAAATCATTAAATTTGCAGAAATTTCCCAGGTTTTGATCCTTTCTGCTTAGTCAGCTGATCCCATTCAGTTGGCCACAGCGAAGTAGGGAGAAATATCAGATAAAGTTTTTGCATGTGTGAATCTCTAGATGCACCTCTCCAAGGTTAAAAACATCGGAATCTTCTCTGAAGAGTGTTTGTAAAATACAAATGGCCCCAACATAGTGCCTCAGCAGAAAGGGGTGAAAATTAGGAGAACAAAACCTTGTTTGAGATAACTGCTTGATTGAGTGCAGCATAAAAAAATGATTCCTTTCCACCCTTGTTGAGGTAGCTTATCACTGGACTTCAGAATAAATAAATAGTCCACTCAGTGCATTGATTCTGTGACAGACAGCTCTCTGGAAGAACAGTTCTGTAGCTCCATTTGTTTCTATTTCACTGGTGCTCTGAGCAGCAGGATAATACTGGGGTGTAATGGATTAAAAAAAAATTATTGCACATTTATTCTGATGATGAGCAGCTGCATTGAGAAAGCTTACACGAGACTTTTCATGTCGAAATGCAAATAGATTTCCTGTGAGGGAATGTATGATAGTAGGGCATGAATTTATATGTAAGTTGTTTCAGGTGTGTACATTTATTATTAATGTTCAGCAAAATATTGTTTGTGATCATTAGAAAAACTTCAACCAAGAGATGTATCAACATCCTGTCTCTAGAACATCAACTAAAACTGGTGATGTTACCAAAACACACACACAATTAAAGCCAAATTAACATCAATGACGACCATTTTCTGCCACATCACACCGTTGACCTGCACATCCCACCAATGAATGAAATATTCATTCATTGGTATATAAAAACAAATTAATTCAAATTCATCATATTAAATCAAATTCATTCATTGGTATATAAAAACAAATTAAAATATGCATTCTGCCTGTTGCCTTTTATTGGCAGCAAACATTTTTAGTGATGAGGAAAAATTGAATTTTTCAAGTTGAAAGTTAAGGCCAATGAGGTGACAAGTGGCAGATTTTCAGTCAAAACATACAACTTCAAAATTTGAAATAAATACATTTCACAAGGAAGGCATGAACTGGCAACTTGGATCAATCATGGTTCACTTCACTGGTAACTATTTAGTTTAGGTCTACATATTTTTGTACTGTTGGTTTCGTTATTCAGATGTCAGTCTGCTGAGCTTCTATATACATCCCAGTTTGTACTGGCCTTTATTTACCAGTTCACATATAATAACACATTCATTTGTTTTTTGCAGGTATCCGTCCTCAAATAATGAATGGACCAATGCATCCGCGCCCTCTGGTGGCACTGCTAGATGGCAGAGACTGTACCGTGGAGATGCCAATCCTGAAGGACATGGCCACTGTTGCTTTCTGTGATGCACAATCTACTCAGGAGATTCATGAAAAGGTAGTATTCAGTTTTAACATTGAGTACAACAGGTGCTGATTTGGTTCATCTCGGGTTGTCATCATCATCTCTCCTCGCCCCGCCTAACATTTATTTTGCCACGTTACACAACTTAAGAGATTCTGCACTTGCTTTCTAATCCTGAGAACTGATTTAAAAAAATTTGGCAGTACGAAAAGAAACATAAAGTGGTGTCATTGATATGCAGCACTCGTGGATAATGTAATGCCATGAAATATCTGTGCTGACTCTCTTCTGTTGCATTTCTATATGTTTGAACATTAAACCAAAATGATGATGCCCATGTACAAAGCTATAGTTCAGTACAATACGGGTACAAAGTCCCTTGACGTACACAAGCAGCTTGTCCAAGGTGCACCTCCCCCAAATACAATGCTGGTGCTGCTGAACAATGGTGGTGCTCTTTTTCACCATTGTTCAGCAGCACCAGCATTGTATTCCCAGAATTAACAGAAAAACAGGCTGCATAATTAAAGCCAGAATTTAATTATTCAGCCCTTATTGGTGAAGGGTCTTCGCCTATTGTTTGCCCTTATTGGTGTTTAAAAGGTGTTGGTGAGCGACTGGCCTGAACTACAGGTGTGTGTGTGTGTGTGTGAGAGAGAGAGAGAGAGAGAGAGAATAAATATATCCCCGCATTGCTCTTGCACTGATTTGATCCCATGGCACAGTGAGTAACGACAATGCCTCAGAGCTACAATGATCCAGCTTCAATCCTGACTTCTGCTTCTGTTTGTGTGGAGTTTGCACATTTTCCATGTGACCGTGTGAACCTCCTCCCACGCTCCAAAGACCTGCAGATACGTAAGTTAAATGGCTGTTGTAAATTGTATATAGTGTATAGGTGAGTAGACGAATCTAGAGGGAGTAGATGAGAATTCGGGAAGTATAAAATGTATTCGACACATTTAGTGTGAAAATAAGGACGATGAGTTAAAGTGCCTGTGACTAGAATGATGATAAGAGGTGATATTATTCCCATTGAGAGTGAGGTGTGATTTAGTGTATCCTGCACCTTTCTTCTTCTTCTTAGATAGTAGATAATAATTTACCAACTGCAATTGAAGAAGCCTTAGCCTGTTGCTACATTAATCTTGTAGATGGCAGCCATGGATCAAGGGAATGGAAACTTAAGGTAGCAATTGTGGAGCCAATTGAAGAAGACACTTTATCCTGAGCTTCTTAGTTGTTGCTTGAGCAACACTCACCCAGACAAGTGGCGAATATTTCATCAGATTCTTGCCTTGAGCTTTGTGAAGTCGGGAATTGAGTTGCATGTTGTAGGATATCTTGGCTCTGATCTGCTTCTTTACTTACCTAGTTGGTCTACTTTTGGTTTCCGATTCATTGTAACCCAAGATCCTATAGCAAGCAAGATAGATCACTGGACGAAAAACACGTTGTACGGTCATGGGCAGATTCATGGGTAATTTTCGGCCCCATTTCCGTAACCGGCCTCCGTCTCCACACCAAAGATCCCATAGCGGAGCATAGATACTAGTGTGGGGACGGAAGCCGGTTACGGAAACATCCTCGTAAAAATAAAAGTTATTTGGTAAAAATCTTCTCCTCATTTTCAGAATTATAATTTATTAACACAAACTGTTCCCCCGCAATGTTGATTACACTGCGAGTCGGGTCGGGTTGGGTCGGGTTACTGAAATGGATGAAAAAAAGGCCCACGTTCCGCTCCGTTGCGTACGACACGTCAGCCCATTGCATTTAGCAGGAGTGGTCTATCTTGCTCCACTATAGGATCTTTGATTGTAACTATCACAATATTGGTCATAGGTAGACAAAAATGCTGCAGAAACTCAGTGAGTGAGGCAGCATCTATGGAGCGAAGGAAATAGGTGACGTTTCGGGTCGAGACCCTTCTTCAGAATGTAGTTGTAGGCACAAATTATTTTGACCAACTACCAATGGAACCGAGTGCTATTGAATCAGAAGTAAGCATCTCCACTTATTTCTTAGAATGGAAGGTGGGTTATTGATGAACCTGGTAAAAATGATTGGGTCTGTGGCATTGCCTTTAGGAATTTCCCACAGTGATGTTTTTGAGTGAGCTCATTAGCTTCATCAACCACTACTGTCTTTCTCTCTCAGTATGAAATGTCTTGGAGAGAGGCTACTCTTGTTTCACACTGATTACAGTTTTGCTAAACTACACTCATTCAGAGAGACTGTCTTGATGTTAAGAGTAATTTCCGTCATCTCACCCCTTGAATTTAGCTAGTTGCAATGTTGCTACTGACAAACCCAAAAGTGAGCGTCATTGTTCAGTGTATTGGTGCCAAGTACAACATGCAGGGTACAAGAACAGATTGGCTGGAGATGCTGTGGGTTCTGAGGAACCAATGCTCAGCTGGGAGTCACAGAGCTGTTGCTGTACATAGTGCGCTCTGCAGGTACTTGATATCATAAGGAGTGAATTACATTTGTTGAAGACTAACTTCTGTGATACTGGGAACTCTGGCGGGAAGCCTCAATGGTCCATTCTCTGGACACTTCTGGCCAAAGCTGACTACAAATAATTATACGGTGTTGCTTTATGTTTGATGCTAAACTGGGGCCTGCCATTGTTAAGGATGGACATATTTCTGGGGTTTCCTCTTCTCATTATCTGTCTAGTTGTCCACCACCATTGAGCACTGTGTGTGGCAGAGATACAGAGCTTAGAGTTGATCCATCACCTGTGGCTCGCTCTACACTGTGTTACATCTGCAGTTAAATACCTGCATAGTCCAATGCTGCAGGGTCTCCTGGTTGGCACCGCAATGTTCAGTGTGCCTGATGCTATCCCAGCATGTCCTTCTGCATTTTCTCCAACCTTCATTGCAACGGGACAATGGAAACACCTAGCAGGTCAGACGGCTTGTGTATGAAGACAGACAGTCAACATGCCAGGTCAGTGACATTTCATCAGGTGAATGTCGCCCGGAAGCACAAGCTGCCTGACCTGCTGAGCATTTCTGGCACCTTTTTGTTTTTGGATCGGATTTCCAGCATCTGCAGTTCATTTTTGCTTCAGCTTGGCTTTGGAGAAGACGCAGAAAAGATTTACCAAAATGAAATCAGGGGCGAGGTATTCCAGTTGAATGGATAGATTGGAGAAGTTGGAACCCTTTGTGAAACAAAGGTGGTTGCGATGAGATGTGATGGAGGTAAATGCAGAGTAGATGCAACAAAACTGTTGCCATTGGTGAAGGAATCAGCAACCGTGGAACATAGAATTGATTACCACAAGAATGAAAAGAGACATGAAGGAAACGGACTGGATACAATAAGTGTTAAGTTTTTGGAATGCACTACCAGGGACTGCAATGGCAGCAGAGTCATTGTGTCATTCAAAAAGGGAGCTGGATGAGTAACTTTTTTGTTTAATTTAGTTTAGAGATACAGCACGGAAACAGGCCCTTCTGCCCACCAAGTCCGCACCGACCAACGATACCTGCACATTAACACTATCCTGCTCACACTAGTGACAATAGACAATAGGTGCAGGAGTAGGCCATTTGGCCCTTCGAGCCAGCACCACCATTCAACGTGATCATGGCTGATCATCCCCAATCAGTACCCCGTTCCTGCCTTCTCCCCATATCCCCTGACTCTGCTATTTTTAAGAGCCCTATCTAGCTCTCTCTTGAAAGCATCCAGAGAACCTGCCTCCACCGCCCAGTGAGGCAGAGAATTCCACAGACTCACCACTCTCTGTGAGAAAAAGTGTTTCCTCGCCCTCGTTCTAAATGGCTTACTCTTTATTCTGGATTCTCCCAACATCGGGAACATGTTTCCCGCGATCCCAGGAATTAACCTTGTAAATCTGTGCTGCACTCCCTCACTAGCAAGGCAATTTACATTTATACCAAGCCAATTAACCTACATACCTTTAAGACTTTGGAGTGTGGGAGGAAACTGGAGATCTTGGAGAAAACCCTTGCGGTCATGGGGAGAACGTGCAAACTCCGTCCAGACAGCACCCGTAGTCGGGATCGAACGGGATCTCCGGCACTGCAAGCGCTGTAAGGCAGCAACTCTATCGCTGCGCCACCGAGCAGGGAGAGAATTTGCAAGCATGTGGCGAAAGGGAGAAGTGATCAGACCAATTGCTCATACATTGAGCCAGTACAGATTTGATGGGCTAAAAGGTCTGTTTATGTGCTGTTCTTGCTGTAATTGTTAATGGAGCCAGATAGTTACAGGGTTGTGGAGGAATAGTTATACTGCTAAAGAGGTCCACAATGGGTCATGAATGATCACTTTGAGTTGCTGGATGGATCAGTTTGAATCATTCCATTTAGTACATTATTGTAGTCCACATGTCCTCAGTGAGATAATGGGACTTTGTCTTCAGAAGAACGTTTAAAGTGATGAGTCCTACCATCACTCTCACGGACAAATGCCCGAATGATGGGGGAGTGGTCTAGAAGGATTTTTACTGGGGCTGATTCTCTCACGAACCACAACAGGCCAAGTCTGGCAACAACATCCATCAGGTTCAGTCAGTGGTGCAAAGGAAGTGCGCATTGAATTCCACATCCTGGATACTTCTGTGTGCCTTTACACGTGCTGCACGCACCTTGCCTGTGGTGTTGAACAGGAACAATAATAATTCATCACCTGCGAGAAGTAGACGGTAATCAGGTTGAAGTTGTCTTGCCTAGTTTAATCAATGCCATCAGACATAATGTTAGCGACTCATTCCCAATTCCATATCACAGTACCATTTGCCCATATTTCTGTTACTCACAGTGCATTTGGCTGTTGAACACAAACTATACCAATTCATTACCCGAGTGAAGTGGATGGTAATCAGGTTAAATTTACCGTTCTTGGGTTTGATCAATGCCATGAAACCCAATGTGGGATTTGAACCCATCATTGGTGACTTGTAGAACCATTCCCTCCCAATTCCATATTATAGTACTGTTTGTCCATTGGGACAAGCCAGGCCCAGGGAACCGTCCAGGAAGTCTGGAATTGTGGTTACAAAGTATGATTCTAAGAGCATCACAACATCCCACTGTTACATGACCTGTTTTTCATATGGTCCAGGAAACATCTTCTATCTTCGGAGTTCAGACTTGGCTCCGGAGAGGCAAATGAAAACCAAAAACATGCTGAAGGTTTTTGTGGGCAGCGCAATGGTGCAGTTGGTAAAGCTGGCGCTCGCAGCATCAGAGAGCCGGGATACGTCCGGACCTCAGGTATCTGTGCGGAGTTTCCACGTTCTCCCTGTGACTGCGTGGGTTTTCTCCGGCTTCCCCCCACATCCCAAAGACACGCGAGTCTGTAGGTTAATTAGTTTCTGTCAATTGCCCCCAAAAAGTGTAGAGAGTGGGGAAGTTGGAAAACATTGAACGAGTGTGAACGGGTGATTAATGGCTGGCATGAGCGCGAAGGGCCTGTTTCCATGCTGTATCTTTAAACTAAATTAAACTGAAGTACCTGGCTGGCTGGATCGTATCTTTGAGAAGAAAACAAAGACTATGTATCGGGTTGATTACCTTTCATCACTGACCTCAAGCATTCCCTCTGTTTCTCTCTTCACGGATGCTATCTTACCAGCTATTATTTTATTTTCATTTAGGATTTCCATCCTATGCAGTATTTCCGTTTGCAAGCCTGGCTTATTGAAATGCTGCTTTATTGGTAATTTGATTTAGGAACATAATTAGATCCATGAAAGTAGATAGCGCACTGATAGAAACATTTCTTGTGCTCAATGTTTACTGGAGGAATTTGATAAATCATAGCCAGTTCTTGTAGCTGGAGGTCACTTTGACATTCAGTCAGTAGAGAACGACAGCTAATTTGACTTCTGTTTTTAGCACCACTGCTGCACAAAATTTAAAATGAATTAAAATAAATCCATCATGTAAATACAGGCATGTGTTTGGCAGAAAAAATGAAATGCATTGGCCTAGAGGTATCTCTGCACTATTTATCAGTTGCTGTAACAATGCTGGCAATCTACCTGATGCTGTTTCAAAAAGCTGTTTAAAGAAGGAGTGAAAGTTAATTCATTAGTGCTAATTCCACAAGAGCTGTTCGTCGGCTCATTCCTGTAACACTACTCCATCTCAGGGACAGCAGACGTGAGCGATCAAATTTCCCGCATTAGTTGCACCTTTCGTCACAACCCTGACCTCAGGAAGTAGCCCTTAAGAGGGTCAGCCCACAATACAACCTGCATTATTCCAGCCAGTGGGAATTGTGGACTGGGGAATGAGAGGAGGTGGTGGGTGTGGGGGGATGGGCAGCGGCCGCCTCCTTGCTCAGATATCTTTCTTCTTTTTTTAGTCTCATTGCAGGTACAAAGTAAGTGGAGCCATTTCTCTTTTCTTGAGATATCCTCTGGCAATTCTGGACTCTTAATTTTGAGAGAGAAGTTACTAAATGTCCTGTGCGGTGACTAGGATCTAGTTCGGTTTGAATGAACCTATTGGAGTTTATTTGGCTGTGGGTTTTCCAGCGTTCTGTCTATCACTGCATGCCTGCCCCTCTCAATAACATTGTTCAAAGCAATGTTTCCTGAGGGCACAGTGCCAGAGAACAGATTTAGAACAATGTGACTTTTTTTTTTAGAAGGGTTCTTTATGCAAATTAATTTCTAGGGGTCTATGCGCAAAATAGTTTAAGCTTATGACATTTTTTTTAAACTACAGATGCTGGAAATCTGTAATCAAAACAATTGAAATCAAAATGTTGGAATCTTTTTGCAAGTGCAGCAGCACCTGTGGAAGAGAAGCAACCTAATGTTTTAGGCCCTTGACATTTCAACCTGGTATATTCCCTATTTTTCTTTCCACGGGTGCTGCCTGACCTGTTGCGTATTCCCCCCAATACCTGTGGCTGGTTTTCGTCAGGTCTTGCACTGGTGACTCATGTTTAACTTCACAAACTTGGCTCAGAACAAGTGGTTGTAAAGTGTTTAATGTTCTGCTGATGGAAGGAAGTATTGGCCAGCGATGTTAATTACAGTAGCTTTGATGGAGGGAAGACGTTTGGAAGTATGTAGGGGTTTGAAATTGATTCCTGATTTCCCAATGTGAAACAAGATGACAACCATTTCTGGACCCTTTTTTGCATCACTCTAGAAATTGAAGGTTGACACCGAATGTAGGAGTAACAGCGGGACAGGCAGCATCTCTGGAGAAAAGGAATGGGTGACGTATTGGGTCAAGACCCTTCTTTCGACTGACAATACTGAGCTGGCCCTCCTTGGCTTTCATCATGCTTGCAGTGCCAATGCATTGTTGTCATTCTTCATACAGTGCTCATTGCTGTATTGCTGTGGAGCTAGGATCGCGTTACCCAGAGTCAGTTCCCTGACTGATGCCTAGAGCCTTCTTCACCACCCTATTTATCTGCAATGGTACTTTCAGGAAGCTATGTACTTCTACTCCGAGATCTCTCTGATGGAAAACACTTGGACAGGTACAGGTTTAGAGGGAAGTGGGCCAAACATGCACAAAAGGGTCCAGCTTAGAGGGGGCACCTTTGTCAGCATGGAGGAGTTGAGCTAAAAGGCCTGTTTCTGCGCTGCCTGGCAATCTGACTCTATGACTTCCTAGGGCCCTACCAATCACTGTGGAGGCTCTGTCCTGGTTTGATTTTCCAAAATGTAACACCTTGCACTTATCCGAATTAAACACCATTAGCCATCCCTTGGCCTACTTGTCCAGCTGATCAAAATCCTGCTTGTAATTCTTGATAACAGTTTTCACTGACTAGTCCGGTGTCATCTGCAAACCTACTAATCATGATATTTTTAATTATTATTCAAATCATTGATAAAGCTGACAAACAGCAATGGGCCCCGCACCATTCCCTGACCCACAGCACAAGTCACAGATCTCCAGTCCGAGACACATCTTTCCACCACTACCCTCGACTTTCTATCATGAAGCCATTTCTGTACCCAGTTTAAGGGCCTGTCCCACTTGGGCAACCTAATTGGCAAGTTTAGAAGAGTTTGAAAAAATGACATGTTGAAGACCTCCTTTGACTATGTAGAAGACCTCCTTCGACTATGTTGAAGACTAGCTTCGACTAGCTACGACTAACTTCGGGAAAATTGGACACCGAATAGTGGAGACTGAAGACGACCTCCTTCGATCTCCTTCGACCTCCCTTCGACTCTGATGAAGACTATCTACGACTACCGTCGACTACCCTTGATTACCTATGACTAACATGACGACCTACTACTAAACCTACGAGTAAAGAAAAGTATCAATTTTTTCCATGGCGACCTTTTTTTACTCGCGGGCATTTTTTAACATATTGAAAAACCCCCCGCGACCTAGCTGAGGCCTCGAGTTCGCGGAGACCACTCTCGAGCATGAAGGAGAGTTACGAAGACCTCCTACGACCTCGTGTCGACCATGCTGCGAGTATGAGTCGAGGCAAACTCGCCAGAACTCGCGGATTAGGTCTCCCCAGTGGGACAAGCCCTTCACAAGCTTTCCTTGGATAACTTTGATAAAATTAGGAATCTTCTATCATAGAAACATGGTTTGCTAATTTTTTAGTGTATATTCTTTCAATAATACATTTAATTTTTAACATGTTGCTTTTTGGTTATTACTTTATTAAATTAGGTTGATTGGTCGCAAATTCAAACTGAAGAGGGGGATTTAATTAATGGAAAAAATTGTTGATAAATGGAGCTTAATTTTTAATTGATATGTACACCTGGGATAATGGGCCAAGTGCTGGTAAATGGAGTTAGATTAAATGGATATTTATGTGATCAGAATGGAGATGGTGGACGGAAGGACCTGTTTCTATTCCCTAAGGTTGCAAACTGAAAAGCAACTGATGCTTGAAACCCCATCACAAGTCAAGGCAGCATCTGTGGACAGAGGAACAGAGTTAATGTTTCAGGTCGATGACCCTTCGTCAGAACACTTTGTCATTGCTCTCGTCAGAAGTCGCGGGGATGAAATTCCTGACTTGCTTGTCATTTACCTCTGGCACCGGCTCCACTGAACTTGGAAAAATTTCTGCCATCTGGAGCATTTGGCAGTGAGTGCAGCCTGGGCATAGAAAGACTCACCCGTGAAAATTACCATAGAAGGGAAGAAATAACATCCTTTAATTTAAAATGACTCACATGATGGGCTTGAAGCATTCAGTCATTCTTAAGTGGAGAAACTACACACAAGGGAGATAGTTTCAGAAGTACGTGAAGGAAAGAAATGACTGTGCAGAACTGAAACAGCTGTCAAGCCAGTCGCACCGTATTCATTTGGAAATGCAACCTGTAATACAGTTTTCTGCTGGGCTGTCAAAGCGGATGGAGCTGGAGGGAGGCAAGCTCCATCCGGGGAGAGGAGTGAGGAGATTCTGGTCGTGACAGATCAGAGCCCACCTATTCTGCTATAATTTTATGTACTAAGGAATGCATTAGGATCTCGACTGGAAACATCACCCATTCCTTCTCTCCAGAGATGCTGCCTGTCCCGCTGAGTTATTCCAGCATGTTTGTGTCTACCTTCGGTTTAAACCAGCATCTGCAGTTCCTTCCTACGCATCAGGTTGAGTTGAGATCTGGTCTCCTGCACTACTTCACACGTTACGTTTAGTACATTTTTCCGAGAGGAGCTGTAGTTATTCATTTTCAACCAGGTTGCGTACATCTTGTGGCACGTTTCCACCATTTGCGCCGATTGAATACACTTAATTGATTTTCAGTCAGATGTTCTGCAGTCTCGCAGCACACCTGACCCTTCTGATGGTAAATGTCAGAAGATGGTTTGGCTGCTGTCTGATTTTAATCTCGTGCATTCCCACCGCTTCCACTGCACAGGATACACTGTCCTTGACCCGAACCTGACCTTAATTGAGAAATAAATTCCCCTTATAAATTCTGTGAGAACCACCTACCTAACTTTCTCTACAGTGAGTCAAATTAGGAAAATATGCAGGTCTGCGGTGTATGAATTTGGATGTCTGAAACTTCAATGAAATGGTGTAGAAGTGAATCATGCAGCCAGAATGCACCGGGCTTTTGTAAGAGGTATCCATCGTGTCCTTCACCTCTACTTTTTCCAGACAGTCTTGCGGAAATTTCATTTTTAAATATATGTCCAAACCTCTGAAAATGGCTGTTGGATCTGCGTCAGCAACACATCTGCCTGTAAATTGCTGATGAAAATAAATGAGTGTGTTAAAAGAGTGCTCCATATCTTTCTTCTAATCATGCTTTGATTTTTTGAACTTTGTGTCACTTGGTTACTGTTCTTGGTGTAAGTGGAAGCAGCTTTGACAGTCAAAACCTTACATAATTTTGCTTTCCTTCAGTAAATTCCCCTCCATCTTCCATGATTGAAAGCTAATAATCCCAGCTCCTTGGGTCTTTCCACGTGACTGAAGTCCTCCACTTCGGGATTATACACCCTTGTCAGGAACTGCACACAATGCTTCAGCTTTATAAATGCTCTGTATAACTTCTATATCTTGTATCAAGATTGAGATGAAACTTACTTCCCACGTTATTCATTTCTGATAGTTTCATGTTCTGAAGTTTTTTTTAATATGTGAACCATCGATCATGCCCAGCCTTTAAAACGTTAACAGTTTGGTTTATAATTCCTTTGCACATTTTCCTTTCAACATGCATGACTTCATGCTTCTCTAGTAAAATGGCAAATGCAATTTAGTGCAGTCCGTATGTGCCTTCCTGAAGCTGCTTCCTATCATTCCTCTGATTTATTTGAGTCGTGATTTAGAAAACATCACTCTTGTATTCCAGCTTCCAGTGTTAGTGTGGATCTACCTGTGAATTACGGATGAAAACAAATTGTTGTGTATCTTTCTTCTAATTATGTTTTGATTTTCTTAACTTTTCATCATTTGGTTACTGTTCTTGCTGCAAGTGGAAGCAGCTTGGCCTTTCTCTGGCAGGCTCTGTGACTCTCTCCGTGATGCCCATCAGTTTTTAAGTGGACCAGTTGTGATGGAGGACAAGGATTTTTTTCTTGTTTACAAACCTCACGCATCAGTTCTTTTTTGTGTTTACTAAAAAGATAACATAGTGCAGTGGGATTTTTTGGGGGATTATTTTCGAGGTGTTTTAAACTATGTAATCAAAATGATTTCCTGTTGTTGCCCAATTGTAATTTGTAATAAATCTGATTCATAGTTTGTAACCTGAGTCACTGCGTGTTTACTTCTCTATTAATTCAAGTCTGGGAAAAAGAAAATGTGGTTGTTTGATTTTGGTGACTAACTGCAGTGATTGTGTTTGGCTTTGGATCCAGATGTTGTGCATTTCAAGTCACACTGCAGTGCCAGAATTTATGATGATTAGTGCTGAGCATGAACAAACTACCCGGGTGAAACCCGACAAACGCTGCGGACTTTCACAATTTGTGAACAACCGTGCCTCAACAAAGCTATTAAATGCTTTGCAGAGCAAATCATTCCTGTCAGGGTTTCTGTTATTTCCGTATCAGCTTTTAACCGCATGGAGCAATTCCTACAAATGCTTTTAGTAGCACAATATCTCTCTATTTTCATGAACAAAATGGCTTTTCGTTCTGTTAAATGACCAAAGTTTTCACTAATCTTGTGCAGTAAACGCCAGAAGACCAATTTCCGCTTGGCTTCAATTTTTAAAGTATGTTGTTCTGCTTGGAGAAACCCTATCCTTTTGTAAACACCATAGACTTCATTGGTAACAATTATTATTTTATTCTTAATGTCAGTACATTTTGTTGCCACCAAGAAAACGAACAGAGGCTATCCTGATGGGGAACCTAATACTTCTCTACAGCCCATTTATTTATCTCTGAACACTTTTGCAGATCTAAAAGTTGCAGGAATTTACACCAGCCTATAATTTACATAAGTCTGAATGCAAAATATGTCTTGTCTATGCTACCTATGGAAATCGCGGAGCTCTGATGCTTCTAAACACTTTGGTGGTTAGACCTGATATTTGGGGTTCAACAGACACATAAAGGCAATAAGTGTCTTATTATTTTAGAGTCTCAGATGGCGACATCCCTGCAGTTGTTTGTGTAAAGGTGATGGGACTAACGTTGGCACTGAATCAGCATTGACACATCTCTGCATGTAGTTAAATGATATTTTTACTTTCTCTGTAGGTTTTAAATGAAGCCGTGGGTGCATTAATGTACCACAATATTACCCTGACCAGAGAAGATCTGGAGAAGTTCAAAGCCCTGCGAATAATTGTACGGATCGGTAGTGGATATGACAACATAGATGTTAAAACTGCAGGGGAGCTTGGTGAGTGAAGTTCAAGCAATGTCTTTCATCGATATCTTTTTATGTATTGTGTAAAATGTAATTTGCAATGTCATTTATAACTCTGCAATGGAAGAGACACAAAACAGCATTGAAGAATCTTTGCAATTCATTAAAGGAGCAAGTAAGACAGAAAATGCTGTAGAAACTCAGCGGGACAGGCAGCATTTCTGGATAGATGGAATGGCTGCCCGTCCCGCTGAGTTACTCCAGCATTTTGTGTCTATCTTTGGTGCAAACCAGCATCTGCAGTTCTTACACAAAGGAGCAAGTAATATTTTGTGTGAATTATAAGCACAAGCTAGGCTAGGTTCTGTGGTATCCGAATGAGAATTGTTTTTAGAAAATAATATTAATTTGTGCTGTGTTGCCACTCCTGTTCTGGAAACATTGCAAATGCACCATTCCTAGTGCACCAGCAACGTTAGAGTGAGCAATTAATAATGTGTTGCTTATAATCAAACTACACCATGCAGCACTAGGCTGATATAACAGGTATCAACCAAGATGATGATGGTGCTGCAAGTTGGTATCAAGACTCTTTGTCTGAAAAGGGGAGAAGATCAGGGTAATTGCCACACATGATTTGGCATTCACTGCAAGGCATGGCTGTGCAATGTGGTAGAAGGCAGCCATGCACTGCTGGTTTAACAAAAAAAAGGCAGCCGTGGGTCGTATCCTGGTCCCAATTGCAGCTGATGTAATATACATATCTTTGCCATGTTTAAACTATTTCAAACATGAAACTCTGTAAATCAAAACATTAAATGTGATTCACAGTTTTAAAAGTATTTTTCCTTTATTCTGGCACAACTGGACGAAACACCAAGCTAAAGTTGCTTGTAACATGCAGAGGTTTATGAAAACAAATCTGCTGTAACTATTAGTTTCTGATTTTGAGCGATATCCTTGTGGAGTTTACTCTTGCCGCTCCTTGTGTCCAGAAGTGGAAAGTTGGAGACTCGCGCCTTGCTGGCAAAACTTTCCTTCTAGGAATCTGTCATTAAATTATCTTGGGTGATTCCAAATGTAATAATTCATGTACGAGTGTTTTATGCATTTGTGGCCACGTGTATTCCTCTTTCATTTAAACTCCAGCTTTTGCAAACTCTGATTTAACCTGTCCAGTTTTTGAACTTCAGGGAAATCAGACAGAATTCTCTTCCAGCTGCCCGGCTGCATTAGGTAATTGTTATTATGCAGGATGAAGTAGTTTCATAGAGTGGAACTAACTAACTGCTGGTATCCAGGCAAACCCAAAGCAAGATGGACACCGATTTAACACGAGGGTAGGAGGATTTGTGAGTTCTGCTAGGGATAAGATTTCTTACTCTTCGGATCGATGAGCAACAGGTTTTTTGATAAAGAAAACAAATGTGTGGTCGTTTTTCCAGAAATACTTTTTAAGTATTGTACTCGTGGAATCCTGTCATTATTTAGTCTGCAATACTATTTGTAAAGTAGACTGGTGCCAAATTGAAGGTCACCAGGGTGATTTGGCAGTGTGCCGTTTAATAAACTGTGCTCTCTATTAGAAACAGTCCATATTGTTGATGCTTAAAAGATGCTGAATTCAGTGTGTGCCAGGTTCAAAAACTGAACAAAGAACCCAGTTATAGTGGCTGATTTTATTTTAAATGGGATACAGTATCGAATGTAAAGATGCACTTTAGTTGGTTAGTGCTTAATATGTTGCTTAATATGTTTGCTGTGCAGTGCAGCAAGCTAATTGGGAACACTCAGTTCCTGGCACTGTTTATTCCTATCAAGGCTCTGGATTGATCAGCAGGGCAGGGCAGTGAGGTGCTTTTAAATACAAGAACAGTGAAGGCTTTTGGAGTAAAGGAATCAGGCCCGCAGTGTTGGAAATATTAGGGAAACTATGAACTTTTTTTGCTCAACAAATAAACAGAGGTCAAAAGTATTTACTCACTCTGAACTATTTTTATAAGTTGGGCTCGTGTTTGAAGATGTAAACATAGGAATTAGGAGTAGAAGTAGGCCATTAGATCATGGCTATAACCTCAACTCCATCTTTCCACTTACTATCAGTAACTTATCGCTGCCATATTTATGCCTCCCTTAAAATTATTCAGACACTCACCACCCGACTCCCATGAGAAAGAGGGTCCCAAAGCCACAACCTAATGAGGGAAAACAACATTATCACCTCGCTCTTAAGCAAACAACCACTTATATTAAACAGGTCCCCATTTCTAGATTCACTCACAAGAGGAAACATCTTCTCCACATCCATCCTGTCTTGATTGCTCATGATCATGTAAGTTCCAATCAAACCATCTCTAATGTCTATAAAGTCCAATAGCGTTTAGAGTTTGGACAAGCCTAGCATGTTCAACTTCACCTCATCAGACAACCTGCCTGTTCTGGATATTAGTCTAATAAACCTTCTCTGAAAGGCCTCCAATACATTTGCAACCTTTCTTAAAGAAGGAGACTGTATAATGATAGTATACAGAGCTCAGATGTGATTTTGTCAGTCCGTTGTGTAACTAATAGTCCTGTCCCACTGTACGAGTTCATTCAAGAGTTCTCCCGAGTTTGCCCTGATTTGAACTCAGAGATTTACGGTAATGGTCGCTCGTAGGTACTCGGGGCTCTCGTGGACATTTTTCAACATGTTGAAAAATCTTCACGAGTCTTCCCGAGCTTACTGCGTTTCCCGTTAACGTTACGAGCCGCGAAGAGACGGCCCCGAGCTCCGACGTACCCGCTACGTACATTCTACGTGCTTACCATAAGTTTGATTTTTTTTTTTAACTCCGGAGAGCTCTTGAATTAAGGTGGGACAGGGCTTTAAAGCAGTATCTGCATAATGTGCGTAATCAATTACACGTGCAATAAACTAACATTTTGTTAGCTTTCTTAATTATATGCTTTACCTGCATATTAGCCTTCTGCAAAAAAAGCACCATGGCACTCAAATCCATCTCATCCTCAGAGGACTGCAGTTTCTTACCATGTAGACGTTTTCCTTTTTTCAGACAAAGTCATGTTTTTGTACATTATACTCCACTTACTAAATCTTTGACCACTCACTTAATGTATCCATGTTGTTTATGTAGCCTCATTATGTCTTCTTTACAACTTACTTCCTTGGCTATCTGTGAGTCATAATTCAGTAATCACACCTCTGGACTCTTCATCCAAGTCTTGTATATAACTTGCAGAGAGTTTAGAGTCAGCACCGATCCCAGTGACACACCCCGTGTTTTATCTTTCCAAATACCCGTATTCCCTGTCTCCTGATATATCCAACCACTCTTTTATCCAAAGATAGACACAAAATGCTGACGAAGGACTGAAGAAGGGTCTCGACCCGAAACATCACCCATTCCTTCTCTCCAGAGATGCTGCCTGTCCCGCTGAGTTACTCCAGCATTTTGTGTCTATCTTCGGTTTAAACCGGCATCTGCAGTTCCTTCCTGCCATTTTATGTAATATGTTTTCATTTTTCATAATAACATTTAATATGGTTTGTTTATTTTAATATAGTTTAACGTTATTTTATAAAGAGGAATTTGGGTTTCTTACAATACAACGTATTAATGTCTTGGCTGAGGGCTAAAACTGTCTGAAATTATTTTGTTCAATGGATATGGAAGTGACTCCCCCACTGCCAACACTATTGACTGAGCTAGTGGCCAATCAACAGTACAAATATTAGCATTGTTGATGATCTACAATATTTGGTTTAATAATTTGTTTTGTTTTCATCAACTTGCTTCTGGTGTCTGTCACAGATAGTCACACAATGCTGGAGGAACTCGGCAGGACAGGCTGAATCTCTGGAGAGAAGGAATGGGTGACGTTTCGGGTCGAGACCCTTCTTCAGACACGAAAGGTCTCCCATTCCTTCTCTCCAGTGATGCTGCCTGTCCCGCTGAGTTACTCCAGCATTTCGTATCTATCTTTGGTTTAAACCAGCATCTGCAGTTCCTTCCTACAGCAAAATAAGGGACATGCAGAGCAGAAAATAAAATTGTTTATGCCCCTGACCCACTTAGGAAACCTGAACGGAAACCTCTGGGGACCTTGCGCCCCAGAGAAGGTTTCCGTGAGGTTCCCGGAGGTTTTGGTCACTCTCCCTAATGGTGGAAAGTGGTTTCCGCGTAGTCGGGGCTTCTTCTATGTTCCTGCGCTTATTTAAAAAAAAAAAAAAACAGACCTTGACTAAAAATAGGTTGCCGTTTGGTCCACGCCAGTGGAGTGGGGTCGCTATTTACTTACAGGCAGTCGAAGGCAATCTCCTTCGCTGACCGGCCATTTTGATTGGCTCATTGGAGTTTTCAGCAAAGATCCTGTCGGATCTTTGGTTTTCAGGACCTAGAAGATCCGCCGGAATGTAAAATGCCCGCTAACCTTATTAAACTTCTTAAAACTGTCTCCACACCTTCTCCCCCCCCCCCCCCTTCTATCCTTCTCCCCCCTTTTCCCCCTTCTCTCCCCTTCTCTCTACCCTTCTCTCCCCTTCTCCCCTCCTTCTCTCACCCCTTCTCTTCCCCTTCTCTCTCCCTTTCTCTGTCCTTCTCTCCCCTTCTTTCCCCTTCTCTCCCTCCCTCCCGCGCTCTCTAAAGGACTTACCGTGCTCTGTGGCAGCTGTTTACCTTCCTCTTCATCGCGCAGACAGCTCTCCTCCGCTGTCCCTGGCCCCCATCTTCACGATGTGTTTGTGTGTGTGTGTGTGTGTGTGTGCGGTCGGTAGCGAAGATCCTGTAGGATCTTTGATCAGTAGATGCAGCTCGCGCTTCGTTCGAGGCTTTCCAGGCGAGTGACCAAAACCTCTGGTGACTCAAGGAGAGTTTCCGGAACCTCTGGGAACCTCACGGAAACCTTGGGTGGGGCTCAAGGTCTCCAGAGGTTTCCGTTCAGGTTTCCTAAGTGGGACAGGGGCATTAGAGAATATGCCTGGTGTTGGGGGAAAACTTGCAGGGTGGGCGGTGGGGAAGGGTTAACTTTGGTCCCCTAACAAACAGCAACTAGGATTAGCTAGGAATGAGATTCTGCTATGATGCTGTGACAAGGGTGCATTTGAACATTCAAATCATAGACAGTACAGACAAAGTAACATTGTGGCAAGGAGAGTAACCGTTTAAGTACATAGTTGTGAGACTAGTGTGGGAGATGGCTCATTATTAGCACTATTAATCATTGGTGACAAATACGAGAGAATGGAGGGAGAAAGCAGGCACAGGTGCTGACTGACTTGCTCAGTTCCTCCAGCATTTCATTTTTTTGCTCTCGGAAAAAGCATCTGCTTGGATAAAATTAAGCAGGTTTATCGGAAAAGGGCAGTATAATTATGGTGATGGGGTATCGGTGACCATGCCATAAAGTGAAAAATTGTAACATTTAAAATGAGCAGTGATATCTCTGAATGTGAGGAACATTTTAGTTTAGTTCCGTGTGGGAACAGGCCCTTCAGCCCACTGAGTCCATGCGTACCAACAGTTATCCGTACAGTAGTTCTATCCTACACACTGGGGACAATTTACAAAAGCCAATTAGCCTACAAACCCAAGCGTCGTTGGAATATAGGAGGAAACCGGAGGACCCAGAGAAAACCCACGCTGTCACAGGGAGAATGTACAAACCCCATACAGACAGCACCTGCAGTCAGGATCGAACCCGGGTCGCTGGTGCAGTACGGCAGCAACTCCTACCGCTGCCCCACTATATGTTTATTTCAAGGTAGATGAATTAATGGTGTAACTAGAGATGTGGGCTTGAGATAACAATCATTATAATGATATGGTTGCCAAGGCAATCAAAGCTGGGACAGTAATCATAGTGCAGGACATAGTGCAAGTATATATCATCAGATTAAAGGAGCATGAAACAAGGATAAGCAATAATCATTGGAGACCTTAATCTTCATAAAGAGTGTGCAAACCAAATGAGTAAAAGTAGGACAAATCATGCAATACATCTGAGACCATTTTCTGCGCACAGATGTCGAGGAATCATCTAGGGGACAGGGCATTTTATGTAATGAAGCAGGATTGATTAGTAATCTTACAGTAACGGATCCTCAGGGGAAGCGAGTTTATAATATAAAATTTCTTATTAAACTTCAGCCTGAAACAAAGTGAAGACAAGCAGGCCAGGTTGGCTGAGGTAAGCTGGGAAATTAGATTCAAAGACATAATAGCAGATAGGCAATGGTAAACGATAAAAGGAATAATTCGTAATTCTCTTGAATATATACTTTGTGGATTGTAGAAGTGCACCGATGGATTGTATTGCCCTGGTGGTGCTGTCAGCTATATTGCGATTCCACACAGGACGGTGGTCTCACTGCAGTACGTTAGTGCGAAGCACGTGGGAGGTCAGATGCAGGCACATCTGATCTCACGTTCCACCCCTGAGCTCATCGTTGAATCTGCAATCAATGCACGAGGGCCGGGATATACACTTTGAATCTGGTCCTTTATGCTAACCCTGGCTGGAGCATCCTGGGTCACGACCCTTCCTTAAAAGGAAGTTTAGTTGCATTTCTCTGTAATTTCTATGTAGCTAAGTTTCACATTTTTTGGAAATGCTTTAATTAAAAACAAAAAGAAGTATCAGCTTTTTAAATAGCTGGTTATTGGAGACGTAAAAGTTGTGAAACATGCCTTTGGCAATGTAAGCTGTTGATGGTTGTCAGGTCATTGCTGGAGGTGTGCTCCTCAGAAATGGAGGAACAGCTGCTCCAGCCTGCCACTTGGTGAGGTATTTATTATACATTCTCTTGTCAAACCAAAGATAATCGAGGAGCAAGATGCGCCACTCAGCAAAAAAGGCGTTGTATCACATGTGTGATTGTCGACGCCATGTTAGCGGACCAAAGATGGCGTTGACTATGGAGTCTACATCATTGGGAAACTAGGCTCTTCTATAATCTTTGTCTCTCCATCTCCCGCTGTGTAATCCGCTCCACAGCTACAGAGCAGTTGCAAGCAAAGATTGTAGAGGAGCAAGATGCATTAGAAAGTTATTATATTTATTTGTAAAAGATCTTTACTTACCTCTCGATCTCTCTCTCTCTCTCCCCCTCCCCTCTCTTCTCTCTATCTCCCCTTTCGATCCCTCTCTATCCCCTCTCTTCTCTCTATCTCTCTCCCCATTTCCCTCGATCCCTCTCTATCTCTCTCTCCCCTCGATCGCTCTCTCTTGCCTCTCTTCTCTCGATCTCCCTCTCTTCTCCATCTCTCCCCTCTTCTCTCGATCTCTTTCTCTCCTCTCTCGATCTCTCTCTATCCCCTCTCGATCTCTCTCTCTCCCCTCTTGATCTCTTTCTCCCCTCTCGATCTCTTTCTCTCCCCTCTCGATCTCTCTCTCTCCCCTCTCGATCTCTCTGTATCCCCTCTCTTCTCTCGATCTCTCTCTCCCCTCTTGACCTCTCTCTCTCCCCTCTCTTCTCTCAATCTCTCTCTTATCACAATCTCTCTCTCCCCTCTCAATTTATCTCTCCCCTCTCTTCTCTCGATCCCCCTCCCTTCCCTCTCTCCCTCCCCTCTCCCCCCTCTCTCTTCTCTCTCTCCTCACTCCCTCCCTCCCTCCCCCTCTCACTCCCTCCCCTCTCTCCCTCTCCTTCTCTCTCTCTCTCTCTCTCTCTCTCTCTCTCTCTCTCTCTCTCTCTCTCTCTCTCTCTCTCTCTCTCTCTCTCTCTCTCTCCTCCCTCTCTCTCCCTCCTTCCCTCTCTCTCCCCCTCTGTCCCTCTCTCCCTCCCTTCCCTCTGTGTGAGAGTTGGCAGCCCTGCTATGCCTTAGGTCCAAAAGATAGAAAGAAATTACTTAATGGTCTTTGTAAGAAGATTTTAATAAGCTCTTCTAGCTTTCCCATCTAATAAACACAGCAATACATAACACACAGCAATACAAAGACATGAATTTGTGCTGCAGTAGAGTCAAGGTTAGAATTGTAGCAATCTTTGTGAGTATCCACATGCACTATGGACTCAAATTCAAGAATAGAAAAATGCATAACATGACTGTTAAAAGGAAATGTAAAACAACTTCAAAAGTGGAACATAAGTAAAGTGCATAATTTTCAAAAATTATTTATTTGAAGTAATACTATTCAAGATCAAATCCAAGTGAGTTTATTGTCATGTGTCCCTGATGGTACAGTGACATTCTTGACTTTGTTTCAGCACAACAGAACATAGTAGGCATTGACTACAGAACAGATCAGTGTGTCCATATACCATTATATAAATATATACACACATGAATAAATAAATTGATAAAGTACAAATAACAGATAATGGGCTATTAATGTTCAGAGTTTGGTCCGAGCCATGTTTAATAGCCTGATGGCTATTGGGAAGTTGCTATTCCTGAACCTGGTCGTTGCAGTCTTCAGGCTCCTGTACCTTCTACCTGAAGGTAGCAGGGAGATGAGTGCGTGGCCAGGATGGTGTGGGTCCTTGATGATGCTGCCAGCCTTTTTGAGGCAGCGACTGCGATAGATCCCCTCGATGGAAGGAAGGTCAGAGCTGATGATGGACTGGGCAGCGTTAACTACTTTTTGTAGTCTTTTCCTCTCCTGGGCGCTCAAGTTACCGAACGAAGCCACGATGCAACCGGTCAGCAAGCTCACTACTGTGCACCTGTAGAAGTTAGAGTCCTCCTTGACAAACCGACTCTCCGTAATCTTATCAGGAAGTAGAGGCGCTGATGTGCTTTCTTAATATTTGCATCCGTGTTCTCGGACGAGGAAAGATCTTCAGAGATGTGCACGCCCAAGAATTTGAAGCTCTTGACCCTTTCAACCATCGACCCATTGACATAAATGGGACTTTTGCTTCAGCAGCAGCAGCCTCTACAGGAGGCTTTAAACGTTTGAGTGAGTCTGTGTGTGTGTGAGAGTCAGTGTGTGTGAGTATGTGTGTGTGTGTGTGTGTGTGTGTGTGTGTGTGTGTATATGCGTGCTTATGTAAAAGCGTGCTTCGTTGAATGATGACTTCTGAGATATATTATCAGATTATCTTGGTTAAAATTTGACCGCGGCAAAGCAACATAAAGACGCTGTGGGCAGCAACAAGGGACACAACAAGAAATAACTTAATAATTCTGCTCTGACATTTAAATTGTTCTTATATTTTAAGAGTTATTCACATTTTAAACTTCAATAAATCCTTTTTCCACTTTTCATGCCTGTGTGTTCTTCATCACAATGGGAACCTAATGGGCAGGAATGGATACTCTGTGGGAGAGCCACTAAGAGCAAAGGTCCTATAGCGGAGCAAGATGGACCACTCCTGCGAAAAACACAGAGTACGGTTTTTTATCACCTCAGTCCTAAATGACCCCCTTATTCTAACACTGTGGCCCCTGATTCTGGACTGGAAAAGTGGGATAACAGTAGCTATCCTCCAATCCACAGGAACTGATCCTAAATCTATTGAACATTGGAAAATGATCATATGTATATATGTATGTGTATATCTGCATGTATATGTATGTGTATATATGTATGTATATGTGTGTGTGTGTGTATATATATATATATATATATGATTGATATATATATATATATATATATATATATATATGTGTGTGTGTTTATATATATGTATGTATATATATGTGTATATATATATATATATATGGTAGGAGTATATTCAGCCCTTCGATTTCAATATGATATGTATCATCCAACTCAGTATCATATATATTATCCCCTTAGCCACTTCAAAATATAGCCAATGACTGGCCTCTCAAATAAGAGAGTAAGACTCACCACTCTCTGCAATAGTGTGACCCCTTGCTTCCCCAACATCGGGAAATCAAAAGAATTTTGTAAGTTTCTTCTCTAGATCCATCCAGAAAAGGAAATGTATATCTCTCAATTTGAGCCGAAACTGTCGCAACCATGATATGACTTATATGAGTGTGTGTGATTTTGTGTGTACCTGTATGTTTTGTGCAGTGTGTGTGAAAAGCAATAAAAGGGAAGCTATGCAATGCAAGGGAAACTACGCAAAGTGGGGCTGGGGAGGAAAGATGGGAGGGAAATGGGGGAACGGGGAAAAGGGAGGGAGAGAGAGGGAAGGAGGGAGAGAGAGAGGGAAGAAGGGAGAGAGAGAGGGAAGGGAAAGAGAGAGAGAGGGGGAAGGGAAGGAGGGAGAGAGGGGAGGGAGGGAGAGAGGACAGGGAGGGAGAGAGGGAGGGAGAGATGAGGAGAGAGAGATCTAGAGGGGATAGAGAGAGAGAGAGGAGATCGAGAGGGGAGAGAGAGAGATCGAGAGGGGAGAGAGAGAGATCGAGAGAAGAGAGTGGAGAGAGAGCTAGAGAAGAGGGGAGGGGGAGAGAGAGAGAGATCAAGAGATAAGTAAAGATCTATTACAAATAAATCTAATAACTTTCTAATGCATCTTGCTCCTCTATAATCTTTGCTTGCAACTGCTCTGTAGCTATGGAGCGGATTACACAGCGGGAGGCATCCGCCAAAATGGCGGCCATGACGTTCCGTTACATACTACACGTCAGTCCATTGGATTTCGGAGGAGTGGTCTATCTTGCTCCTCTAGTATCTTTGGTGCAAACAGCCCAGCACATGTAACAATTCAACAACTCCTCCAGCGCTCTTGGAGGACTACTTAACAGAAAGTGCCACAGCAAAATATAGCCTAACATCATAAAATCAGCTTAAAATGATGGATGTAGAAAAACGTATAGAGTATATCCCTGCACAACTGTATGCAACACATCAGTCGCTGAGGAACAAACAGTCCACAAATATAATGAAAATATCAAAGATGCTGGAAATCTGAATAATAAAAATAGAGAGTTTATTTTTCCACAGCAGCTACCTGATACCTGCTGAGTGTTTCTAGCAATTTCTGTTTTTTATCATTAATATATTTTAATGTTTTTTATCATTAATATATAAGATGTGTACCTGAGCTACAAATTTCTTGAACTAAGCACATTATATGTCACAGCTTAGATAGACACAAAATGCTGGAGTAACTCAGCGGAACAGGCAGCAGCCCTGGAGAGAAGGAATAGGAAACGTTTTGGCTCAAAACCCTTCTTCAGAGACCCTTCAGTCTGAAGAAGGGTCTCGACCCGAAACCTCTCCCATTCCTTCTCTCCAGAGATGCTGCCTGTTCCGCTGAGTTACTCCAGCATTTTGTGTCCATCTTCAGTGAAGACCAGCATCTGCAGTTCCTTCCTATGCACATGTCATCGCTTCTCTAGCTACATTGTCTTTTAACTTTCGTAGCATTCTTTCTTTCCTTTCTTTTCCTCTCTTGGTCTCTATTTTCCGATCTCTGCTCCTCCAGTTAAGCTAAGTTTAATCTGTCCCAAATGTGGTACTTTGACCAATACCCATCACTGCGCTTTGGTCTTCCCGATGCTCTGCCAATTTCTTAGGACCTTTTCCACTCCTAAAATCTCTTCCTCCTCCATTTTACAGACAGTGATCTCTTTCCAGCCCCCCTTTGCCCCATTTTTGATGACTGTTTTATGACTTTTGAGTTTTATGCCATCAACACCACATATTTTAGAATTTTGGCTCCAAGGCCCCCTGCTTCTCTAGCCCCCTCTTCAGATCGAAGATCCTTCTTAATTAGAAATTAAGGATCACATAAAAAAACAAACCACTTTGTCCAAAAACTCTATGTTGCTGTTTATATTCTATATGAACAGCGAACACGATCTCATGTTCCCCACCCAGTCACCGCCTTCTCCTCGGTGGTTGGTATAACGTAGTCAAAGCTGAGATTGGCACTACACCGTGCACTAGCAGCGGGCAATGTCACAACTCCTCGTGTATAAAATAATCACATCGTCATAAGTGTGCTACATTTAATCTTGTGATCTACAACAAACACTTCATCCTTTAAACACTCAAAAAGTCTGTTTCTATCTATTCTTCATATCATAGAGATGATATCAATCCAATACATCTATCAAATCATCTTTTAATCTCCAGAAAAATGCTTTTATACATTTATATTTATATTTCCTTACCCAGGGCAACATCATGATGCTTCCTTTATTGGCTCAATGATAAATACTTTATTGATTATTTATGTTATTACTCGCACTTTTCTATTTTAAACATGCTCTGTAAATATAATACATTTTCTGTTTCAGTATCACAGTTCAGATGGTTAGTAATAGATGCATATGGAGAAATTAGATTTCAATTCCAATTTCTGTTCACTGACTGGAAATACCCAACTTCAGGTGCATCCTGAATCAGTTTGAAGAAAGGTCCCAAACCAAAATGTCACTTTTCCTTGTTCTCCTCGGATGCTGCCTGACCCGCTGAGTGACACCAGCACTCTTCACCACCTGTCTTCTTCAGGTGTGCTACTGTTAACCACAGCAATCCGTTTCCCATTCCATGTTTATAGGCGCTGTATGTTCATTGCAGATACAGATTGCTGTTGCTAATAGATTGTTCTTTAAAGCCTTTAAATTGATTCTGAATGTTCCCATTTCCATTATCTAACATGTAAAAACACACACAAAAAGCCCCACAAAACATTAAAGATACTAACTTTAACGTTGCTGTTGGCTTTTAATTGGCTCCAATACACTTTTAAAGAAAAATACAATCTATTTTTCTTCTCACTTTCCCATTCCTTGAGGTAGTGACTCTAGTGAAGATGTTGGCAAACCTGCTGAGTCTGAACCGGGTGGTCATTTTACCTCTTAGATTCACTCGGGTGAGTGACAGCAAGGTGTGGGAACCTGACCTTGCCTACACGCATGAGAATATCTCAAGTGAAAAGCAGCTTTCCTTTCTAACTCCAAGGCCAGAAGGTCACTCTGACCAGAATGAGAGCAGATAATTCAGCAGAACCAGGAATACTGATTTATCTGGGCTATTTGGTTCCATTCCTTTAGCAGGCATCCACTGTTAGATTGTGAGATTAAAAGCACTGTCTGATTTAATGCAGATCAAATAAACTGCAGATGTGAGAAAACTGAAATAAAAAGGGTCTCGGACCTGAGATGTCAACTATTACTCCTTCCGCCAGATGCTGCCTGATGCTGTTTTCCAGCATCCTTTGGTCATATTATCTGAATTAATATTATAAACCCTAATTTTAATGGACCCCTTTATAACGCATTTCAGATATAATGGACAGACCCTCCGACGCACTGACCCACCCCTGCCTCGCACCGCCTACCTGCCCCTAGTTCCGACCCACTGACCCACTCCTGGCTCACACCGCCTACCTGCCCCTGGTTCTGACCCACCCCGGCTCACACCGCCTACCTACCCTGGTTCTGACGGCAGTGGTTTTATCCATTCCCCACTTGACCACCTCCTTCCCCTTCACCCTGTCCATTCAGCCACATACAATGATAAAAACGTACTCGGTTACAGCGGACATTCGGCAATAACAGACAATGGTTTGGGTCGGGACCTTTCTGCAGACTGAGTGGGGGGGAGAAAGCTAGACAAGAGAGAGGGGGGGTGGGCAAAACCTGGTAAGTGATAGATAGATATCGATGAGGGGGATGTTTGGCAGATGAGTGGAGTAGGTGGCAGAGACATGATGAAAAGATGACAAAGGGGTGTTGAATAAGGAAATAAAATAAAGAATAAGGAGCGAAATGTAAAGCCAGGTGGAGGGATATTGGTAGAAGGCAGACAGGGGTGAAGGGAAAGTGGGAGGGGAACGGAAGGAGGAGGAGAAAGGAACGGGAATGTGGGCGGTGGGAGAAATGTGTGCGCGCCAGTGGGGGAGCAACAACAAATGAGAACTGGACCAGGAACCAAACGTATGGGCATCACAACAAGGGAAGCAGCAGAACATTGCAAAACTGTTCAATTCATATTTCCTACAGTGCTGTCCTCATCTATTCAATGAAGTCTATAAGTAGTCTAGAGGATTTTTTATTCACTTTTGCTTAACTGTATGAGACTAACCTCTGTAGCTCTGCTAAATTCCAGCCTACATATATACGACAGATGTACGCAGTATCTGACAGATTGGAAGAGTGTAAATATCCCCTGAGGAACATTCTTTCTTCAGAGGTCGAAGCATTTACCACTTAACACTGTTAGTTACAAACTGCAGCTACAACTGCAAGCAGCAACCTGCCAGTTCTACTTTCAAATGACAGTGATGGATTGTAATGCTTTCGTAGACTAGCAGGGAGACTGGAGTCGATGCAATATTATATTGCATTTCTGTTGCCATTACATTCTGCCTCAATAACAAATATAGAATTAACAGAACTGTTGTGTTTAAATATTGATACCGAGCTAACCACTTGCTAAACATTATTCTCAGCGGTGCATTTTATATGTTGTAACTAATACAATAAACATCTGCAGTTCTTCAGTCTGTTTATGGCACTATTTTTATATTTCCTGGCAGCACAACTGTGTGGGGCTTACGGGCAGGTTTGTGCTCTGCAGGGGGCTTTCTTACAGGAGGCAGGAATGAGTGGAAGCCTGGTCACTGTAGCCTGCAGAGCTGAGAGCAGGGCTGGCTCTGGGAACAAACCCCCCTCCAACTGCCCAGTTAGCGAAAGCTGGAATAATATTAGAATGTTTATCCAGGGTATAATGATGATGAATGGATAGGGTGGGAAATATTCAGCTACTTTCCCACCAATTATCATAGGCAATTAGAATGATTTTTTTGAAAGTTATGCGAGAGGTTGCAGATTCATTTTCTCAAACAAAATTTTACAAACCTCTATCCAAAGGGAACGAAATATCTAGTTGTTGCACAGGCTTTGGCTAGGGAGTCAATAAGTGTGACATCACACAGAAACAGGCCCTTCAATCCACTGAGCCCATACCCATACCAATCACAATCCACAAAAAAATCAGTTTTGGTCTCCTCATTTGAGGAAGGACATTCTTGCTATTGAGGGAGTGCAGCGTAGGTTCACCAGGTTAATTCCCGGGATGGCGGGACTGCCATATGATGAAAGAATGGATCGACTGCGCTTATATTCACTGGAATTTAGAAGGATGAGAGTGGATCTTATAGAAAAATATAAAATTCCAAATGGACCTGTCCCACTTAGGCGATTTTTCAGCCGACTGGAACGGCGACTGTCAGAGTGGAACACACACACACATCGCTTCCTTCACCAGCCCGTTATGCAGACGGGGGACAGGGCAAGCGGGGGGGATCGCTGCCTGAGTAAAATTCACACGGTGAAAAGCCAATGTGATACAGACACACACAGCGATGAACGGAAGGGTTGGCACTGTAATTAAGACGGTGGAAAGCACAGTGTACGGGAAGGGTCACGTAAGTCTTTTAAAAGAGGGGTGGGGGGAAAAGGGGGGAAGGAGTGGAGACAACTTTTAAGAAGCCGGAGATACACGGCTGTGAAGCTCGGCGGACATTTAACATTACCAGTCGGTTACCCTTGGTTCTGAAAACTACTGCTTACGTTTTTTTCCCCCAATGAGCCAATGAAATTCGCCGGTCAGCACCGGCTACAACCTACGAAAAGCTACGACAACCTTCAACCTCCTGGCAACCCACTAACACTGCACCTACGGCACGAGAATTCTCGCTACTCTCCATGGCGGCTTCATTCTGGTCGTCACTAATTTTTTTAACATGTAGACATATTCGCGGCGACCATAATGAGGCCGCCACTAGTTCCCAGAATGCAGGAACTCCTCACGACCATGAAGGTGACTCCCCGGCAACCACCCGTGAACATCTGCCGACCATGTGGCGACTGCATAGTCTCCTGCAGTCGCTTAATCAGTCGCCTATGTGGGACAGGCTCATGAGGGATTGGACAGGCTAGATGCAGGAAAAATGTTCCTGATGTTGGGGGAGTCCAGAACCAGGGGTCACAGTTTAAGAATAAGGGGTAGGCCATTTAGGACTGAGATAAGGAAAAACATTTTCATCCAGAGTTGTGAATCTGGAGTTCTCTGCCACAGAAGGCAGTGGAGGCCAATTCACTGGATCTTTTCAAGAGAGGGTTAGATTTAGCTCTGAGGGCTAACGGAATCAAAGGATGCGGGGTGGAAGCAGGAATGGGGTACTGATTTTGGATGATCAGCCATGATCATATTCAATGGCGGTGCTGGCTCAAAGGGTTGAATAGCCTACTCCTGCATATGTTCCTATGAATGGCGGTGCTGGCTTAAAGGGCCGAATGGCCTACTCTCTATGTTTCTATGTTGATTTTTACCATTCATCTGCGCTCTGGGGGTAATTTACCATGGATAATTACTCTATTTTACTTCGGAGTCACGTGAGTGATTCCGTGAAAAGCCCCGCCAGTGACTCCAGAGACGCCGACTTCAGAGCCGCCGGCAGTTCAGCCAGCGGCAGCAACTCCGGTGCTTCAGAGCACTGTGGCACCTCCTGTCGGGAGGTAGGCCAAGAGGAAATCGTCCAGGCCTGTCGACTCTGATGAGTCAGGCCAGGAAGACTCCCCTCCTTCCAACAAAAAGGTTTGGGGACGTCTGGACAAGATGGAACACCTCATGGAGAAAATGTTCAACCATGAGGTGTTCCGCCGGGGTTTTATACCCCCAGGGTTCCCCAGCAGCTCTCAGCAGCAATCTCTAGCAGAGGTCCGCATAGCGAAGAGCTATACCGGCAGGAAGAACCATATGCCTACGCGTCTGCATGGGGACCCATACCAGCAGCGCCATGTCAAGGGCTGCATGATACCTCCCTTGAGCATGAGCCAGGAGAGCCAGGGCAGTATGACTCTGACCCTGAAGTTGGTGATAGTGCAGAAGAGCATACACCAAAGCACATGAGTTATGCTCCAGGTGTGCCGGATGTGGCAAGCAAATTTGCCATACCGGCTGGAACTGGTGAGGAGATGGACGAAAACCTGGCCAGCAATATCGACTATATGGCCTCTCACCAGCTCCAGGACTCCATAATGGAGGAAACCTCAAGAAGATACGAGACACCTGTTAACTGTGCATCGCTCAAAGTGCCCACAGTGAACCAGGCCATCTGGGGGCAAATGGGCGCATCCATGCGGGCGCATGAGTTGAGGCTACAGAAAGTCCTGAAACTGGTTGGAGCAGGAATAACGGCGTTTGGGCGAATGGTACAAGGGGCACCACTATCAAACACACAGCAGGATATGCTGGCCCTGCTGTGTAATGCCCATTTTGAAATTAATTGTTTACGGAAAGTAGCCATCAAGCCTACGCTCAACCCATGGTTCGCAGCCTTGTGCAGATCCTCCAATATCCAGACACCAAACTTACTATTCGGGGAGGATCTGGCGAAACAAGTGAAAGACTTGGACGATGAGGCAAAAACAATCGGCCACATCAAAACTCATCCCGGGAGCAGGATCACAAACCATACCCTTTCAGGCGGGCTACAAACGCTGGTGCAGGTCAAGGACCAAGTCGGGCGATTCCAGCTACACGCCATTGGCACGCACCAATGCACCCCCCCAACAGGGCCAGGAGACGGAGGATTCCAGCAACTATGGAGGAACGAGTAACTGGACTTGTCCAGGATATATCCTCTAGAGATCAGTCACCGGTCGGGGGTAGGTTGCAATTGTTCCATGATGAATGGTGCTGCATAACATCAGATCTATTCATACTGGACAGTATCCGGGGGTCTCGAATGGGGCTTATCTCGGAAGTACATCCACCCGTACAAAATACACCTAGTCGGGTATTGTTTTTTTCAAAACCAGAAACTCTACATGTGAATGATGAAATTGGAATATTATTCCAAAAAGGGGTAATTGAAAGGACGGCATATCAGCCTCAACAATTTGTGTCCAATATATTCCTGAAGGCAAAAGAAGGATGGTGGGTGTCGAGTCATTCTGGACCTAACCCGACTTAACTCTTATGTCCAGTATAAAACATTTTAAAATGGAAACTTTCAGTAATGCTAAGCAACTGGTATCCAAAGGGTGTTATATGGCAAGCATAGATCTGAAAAATGCATATTATTCAGTACCAATTCATCACCAATACCGTAGATACTTAAAATTTAATTGGATGAGACAGCTGTGGCAATTTAAAGCTTTGCCCAATGGGTTAACCTCAACCCCTAGGTTATTTACAAAATTGTTGAAACCAGTATTAGGGCTACTCCGCGCTCAGATCACATTGTGATGGCATACTTGGATGATGTTCTGATCATAGGCAAAACTCAGGAAGCAGCTGAGGAATCGGTTTCGGTTACCAAACACCTGTTTGAGAGGTTAGGTTTCCTCATCCATCCAACTAAATCCAAATTAGTACCATCTAGAATGATTCACTATTTGGGGTTCATCATTGATTCAACTAACATGTCAGTGACTTTGCCTACGGCCAAAACTGTAGAAATTATGGAGGCCTGTAGCAATCTGGTAGATGAACAGCAACCCTCCATCCGACGAGTAGCTAGTGTTATTGGTAAATTAGTGGCGGCTTTCCAGGGAGTGTAGTTCGGGCCTCTGCACTATCAGAATGTGCAACGAGCCAAGGAACAAGCACTCAAAGAACATGCAGGTCATTTGATAGACCGATGCAGTTGCCAGCCGAAGCTATCGCCGAGTTGCAATGGTGGATAACTAATGTCTCACGATGTACTAGAGACATTCTGACTCAACAACCTTCAGTTATTTTACAAACTGATGTGAGTGCTTCGGGATGGGGAGCCACTGTGTAGCTGTGGCGGCAGATGGAGTGTGCAAGAGGCATTAATCCTGCAGAGGCATGGGATAAACTACTTAGAATTGCTGGGTGCATTCTATGGCCTAAAAACATACTGTTCAACAATGCATGATTTACATGTTCAGCTCCAGATTGACAATACCACAGCTGTTGCATATATCAATCACATGGGTGGAATTAGGTCATTATCATGTGATAATCTGGCTCACCTCATCTGGCACTGGTGCATTACGAGAAACATCTGGGTCTCAGCTATCTACCTACCAGGTAGAGATAACGTGGTGGCAGACACCAGGTCACGTAAATTTAATGACAACACAGAATGGATGCTGAAAGTTTTCAAAATGATTGTCACCCGGTATGGATTGGCAGACATAGATCTGTTTGCATCAAGGTTAAATCACCAGTTATCTAAATACATCTCATGGGAACCGGATCCAGGGGCAGTAGCGGTGGATGCATTCTCGCTATATTGGGGACTTGCATTCTTTTACGCTTTTCCCCCATTCTGCCTCATCAGTCAGTGTCTCACCAAAATAGAGCAGGACTCCGCTTCAGGCGTTTTGGTAGTTCCAGACTGGCCCACACAGCCATGGTTCCCATTGGTTCTGAGACTGATGACACAGCCATTCATGACTATCCCCAAATGCAGCAACTTGTTGGTTCACCCTGTGACAGGAGAGAGTCACCCTTTACATGATCATATTAATCTGTTGATTTGCAGATTCTGACCAGGCCGTTCCAGGGGCTCGGACTATCGAGTAGGACGGTGGATGTGATTACTGCGGCCTGGAGAGATAGTACTAAAAAGCAATATGTATCTCATATTAAGAAATGGGAGATGTTCTGCTTACAGCCAAATATATCTTATCATACTGCAGGCATACCTGATGTATTGGAGTTTCTTGCTACATTGCATTTTGACGAGCAGTTGAGCTATAGTGCCATTAATAGTGCTCGGAGTGCTTTGTCCTCCTATTTATGGCAGGGGTCGGGGCAACACTCTGTCGGATCTCATCCATTGGTGTCCCGATTCGTGAGAGGTATTTTTAACAAAAACCCTCCCAGACCTAGATATACGGAAATCTGGGATGTGCGCATTGCTCTCACACTGCTTCGGCAACGGGCTCCAATTGCATCTCTGTCTTTCCAGAAGGTAACGCTCAAGTGGTCATGCTCATGGTGCTAGTTTCAGTGCAACGGGTCCAGACATTGCAAAAGCTACGACTGGACAGCATGCATTCTTCTGTAGATAATATTACGTTCTATGTATATGATCTAATTAAACAAAGCAGGCCAGGGACGGCTGGAACCAAAATAAGCTTTAAAGCATACCCCATTGACCTGAGGCTACGTGTAGTTACGCACCTGAGTCAATATATCAAGGTCACCAAGAGTCTCAGAGGCTCTGCAACAGCGATGCTCATCAACCACAAAAAACCTCATAGAAAGGTGTCAGTGCAAACTATTTCTAGATGGCTGAAACAGGTTTTGGATTGTGCTGGAGTGGCCACTGATGTGTTTAAACCTCACTCCACCAGGGCGGCGTCAACATCCGCGGGTATGGCACAGGACGTGCCTTTAGACCAAATTCTTGGGGCCGCAAGATGGTCCAGTGAAGGAACCCTTTCACGATTTTATGATGAACCTGTCCTCGCAGTGGAAGGATTTGGGCGTGCTGTTTTGGATTCTGTTTTGAGTTCTCCTTTGTAATTTCCCCCGGGAGAGAGGGGTTATTACTTTTCTTTTATTATTAAAAACGTTCATTGTATAATTTAAACAATGTTCAATACATTATTTGTTTATCCTGTGTCAACCGAAGCAGTGTGTCGTATGGAACTGGATCTACGACATGAAATCACAGAGCTTTGAAATCTTCACGGAATCACTCACGTGACTCCGAAGTAAAATAGTAAGATTAAATGAGAACTTACCAGTTTGAATTTTGATCTTTATTTTATGAGGAGTTACGGTGAGCGATTTTGTACCCTCTGCTCCCGGCCTTCATAATCGCAAAGATCATCTGGTAGTTCTAGTCTTCTGAGTCTTACTATATCACTTCGACTGTAGTTACTGTGATTTCACGCCACTGCTTTGAAGATTGACGCGCATGTGCACTGGCGGGTCTTCTTCACGTAATCGCTCACCGTAACTCTTCATAAAATAAATATCAAACTTGAAACTGGTAAGTTCTCATTTAATCTTACTATCAACCTGCACTATTACTCTATCAACCTCTATCTATCTTTGGGATATGTGAGGAAGTTGGTGCACCTGCAGGCAACCCATGCAATCACAGAAAGAATATGCAAACTCCATTTAGATAGCACCCGAGGTCAGCATTGAAGCTGGGCTTGTACAGCACCTGTACCTGGACGTGTACCTGTCTAACAGTTTCTTAAATGTTGGGATAGTCCCTGCCTCAACTATCTCCTCTGGCAGCTCGTTCCATACACCCACCACCAAAAGGTTGTTTAAACTTCTGGGAGAAATTTGAATAAAGATGTTATCTAAGGTTCCAACATTTCTATTTATATCATATATATCTGAATTAACATTGATAATTACTCTGGCCACATAAGCCATTCATGCTATAACATTATACCTATCTGCAAGAGTTAGTTACAGGTTAACCTAGGTCAAAAACCTGTCTCTTATTGGAGGTGTTGAACCCCTCAAAAGCAATGAATGTTGAAGCTTTACACAGAATCTTGTTACTACTGTATTTCACGTTTTGTGCTACTGAACTCCGAAGCGGATGAGTTTACACAAGTGGATTATATTATAAATCTGATACCAGGAATGTCTATCCAGTCAAATCATACTGTACGTGAGTACAAGCAGCGTCACTGGAGATCATGGATCAGTGACATTTTGGTCGGGATCCTTCTTCAGTCTGAAGGGTCCCGCCTCGAAATGCCTCCTCTACATGTGTATAGGGAAAATGTATAGGGAGTACAGTAAGGGGCTGAGAATGCATCCTTGCTTCAGGACCTGGGTGGAACACAGAATAGATCGCTTGATGTCAATGTCATACGAAAAAAAAAAAAATTAAACCCAGGAGCATAAAACTGGTGGTGAAGATGCAGTATAATTCATATACAACATGAAAATAAAGGGCCTAAAAAAGAAAATGATTCAGTGAATTGACCTCATACAGTTCCTCATGAAAGCCTAGCTTTTGTGTTGTTTTTTTTTCATTTTGATTGCTCCACTGATCATGCCAGCTTTAAATTTTTATTTTATTTTTTATGTACATCATCTCAGGCTGGTTGTTTCAGCCTTGAGACGACTTTGAGTGTCCCAATTCTCCACACACTCTTTACAGTACTTGCCCCAGTCCAGTTCTACTCTACCTCCATCTTTGATGTCCCATCCAGTCTCATTCCAGCGTGAATTGCAGGGGCTTCTCCACGACCCTGTCTGACCTCTGGTCCCTCTATGACCTCAGACCAGCCGCTGCTGTTCTGGCCACTGCCTCTGGGACCTTCCACCAGCTGGTGCCCCCTCCTCCAAGGGCAATCGTGCCACAGTTTGCAGTCAGGCTTCTGTTTTTGGCCTTTGACAACATTTACCGCCCAAGGAACACACAGTTCTCTGTGCATGTGACCCCCTAAAATGCGCCAATAAAGACACTCAATTTTTATTTTGTGTGGAACTTTTATTGCAATCCATATTTGCCATTTTGTTGAAACCTCTGGTGGATGAACAGACTGCGGTGTGATTAGACATTTGTTGCAGCTTCCCCGCTGTTCCAGTGCCCTGATGTGTTCTGCTCTTCCTTGCGCAGGGATCGCCGTGTGTAACATCCCAGCGGCCGCCGTTGAGGAGACGGCCGATTCCACCCTCTGTCACATTCTCAACCTCTACCGAAGGAACACGTGGCTGTACCAGGCGCTGCGCGAGGGGACCCGGGTACAGAGCGTCGAGCAGATCCGAGAGGTGGCGTCGGGAGCAGCCAGGATCCGGGGGGAAACACTCGGACTCATCGGTTTTGGTAAGCTCTCTGCAACAGGGCAGAAAGATTGCTTCCTGCTTCAACAGTTGACACAAATTAACCTTATGTAAATATGTTGGAAATGCTTTCCATTATGTGGTTGAAAATTGGAATACAGTTTAATCTCTTCCAGACGAGCTGATAAACTTTGGGCTTGCACTTTCAATTGGAATACGAAGGAATTGTCCAGATCGACTCAAACTTGTCCCATGAACGATTTACATCCATGGGGTTAGGTTTAGGTTTATTACGGTCACGTGTCACAGAGAGTGGTGAGTCTGTGGAATTCTCTGCCTCAGAGGGCGGTGGAGGCAGGTTCTCTGGATACTTTCAAGAGAGAGTTAGATAGGGCTCTTAAAGATAGTGGAGTCAGGTGACATGGGGAGAAGGCAGGAACGGGGGTACTGATTGGAGATGATCAGCCACGATCACATTGAATGGTGGTGCTGGCTCGAAGGGCTGAATGGCCTACTCCTGCACCTATGTTCTATTGTCTATTGTCTATTGTACCAAGGTACAGTACAAAGCTATGTTTTGCACGCTATCCAGTCAGATCAGACAATACTACATACTAATACAATCATGCCAAACTCAAGTACTGCAGATAGAGCAAAGAGGATGATACGGATGCAGAGTGCAACATTCCAGCATTCTAGCGCACCAGTTTCATAGACAAGGACCAATGCCTTTGTACAGTATGTAGCTTATAGAAGCATCGTTCAGAAGCCTATAGCAGAGGGGAATTGAGTCTGGTGGTGTGTGCTTTCAAGCTTCTGTATCTTCTGCCCAACAAGAGTGGGGAGAAGCAGCAATGACCAGGATGGACCACTCTTTGATTATATTTTGTTTGCTTTTTCAAGGCAGCGTGAAGTGGAGATGGAGTTGGTGGTAGGGTGTCTGGTCTGTGTAATGGACTGGGCTACATCTATAACTCCCGTTGTACTTCCCATTTTCCCAACTTGACACCATTTAGATAATAATCTTCTTTCCTATTTTTGCTACCAAAGTGGATAACCTCACATTTATCCACATTAAACTTCATCAGCCATGCATCTGCCCACTCCCCCAACCTGTCCAAGTCACCCTGCATTCTCATAGCATCCTCCTCACAGTTCACACTGCCACCAGCTTTGTGTCATCTGCAAATTTGCTAATGTTACTTTGAATCCCTTCATCCAAATCATTAATATATATTGTAAATAGCTGCGGTCCCAGCACCGAGCCTTGCGTTACCCCACTAGTCACTGCCTGCCATTCTGAAAGGGACCCGTTAATCCCTGCACTTTGATTCGTGGCTGCCAACCAATTTTCTATCCATGTCTGCACTCTACCGCCAACACCATGTGCCCTAATTTTGCCCACTAATCTCCTATGTGGGACCTTATCAAATGCTGCACACACTTTACAATTTACAATTATACCAAGCCAATTAATCTACAAACCTGTACATCTTGAGCAGAGTTGTTCCCAAACCAAGCTGTGAAGCAAGCGACAGTATGTTTTCTAGAGTTCATCTGCAGACGTTTGTAAGAGTCACTGGAGACACGGGTCTCCTCCCAGCCAGCGATTGTCCCATCTGCTTTGGCCTAAGAGAGGAGCAGCAAGAGCTTCAGATAGGAGTCTGGTCTAAAGTTTGGAATAAAAAATGTTGAAAGGTACTTTATGTGCTGCTGTAACAGAATCATAAAAAATAAATGGCAATTTACCTTAATCGTTTAACATCTTTGGAACTACGTTTGAAGTGTAAATGGACCTACATTTGGGACTTGGTGCTAATATGAGGGAGCAGAGAGAAAATAAAAGATTCAAATAATTTAGTTTTAGGTGGTCTGCCTCTGTCTAAATTCAATAAGGCCCGATCTATAATGAAACAGTGAGAAGTAGTATAGTCACAGGCACTGTTGTTCCTCAGCTTTAGTTCAAAAGGATGGACAATTATGGTTTGCATAACCTTGATTTCCCGATTGAAATATTAGGTATTTTACCACATTATTCCATTGATAGCTGTGTTTCTATGATTTATATAGAAATCTCTAACCAGTGCACACGTAGCATTGTACAGCTTTCTGTTTTCCATCTTGATCTTGAGAGATGTCCAAGTTGGCTGCATCCCAAAGAAGCGAGTGATCCAAATGCATTTTGTGCAAAACACCTTGGTTGGTTATATTTTCCAACATTTGTTGAGGTTCTCTGCAAGCTAAGTGCTGCTGAAGCATGAGGGATTGGCAAGAAGTTGGTGTTTGAGGTTGGAGTTAGGTTTTAACTTTCAACGAAAGAAAAGCTGGTGTGTAGTCATTCATATGGTTACAATCGGGCCAAAATTATTTTGTTTGCCTCCCTCTGTAAATTGTTCTTGGAAGTTCATTTGCATCTCTTCCTCTGCAAAACAAAATGGTTTCAATGTAACTGCTTGTCATAAGAAACTGCTCTGAAGGTTCAGGAATATAAAGGAAACAACACTCAAGAGTCGAGTATTTCCCAGATGTTAATTTCTCCATCTGAAAGCCGGAAATGAGGCAAATGAACTCAGATTCAGTCATTTCAGTCACCAAAGCTGTCAAAATTTATCACACTGGTAAATGACCCTTCTAATTCTCTACAGTTTGAGGAATTCCTGGAAGCTCTTTCATTTGACAAGCCATTTGTAATACTTCTAAAAATACTTGGCTTATTCTGCTTTTACAGTGGATTCAAGATGAGTTCTGCTTATTTTTAATTGAAACTAGACCGAGGAGTACTCGTTAGGTCCCGTCCGCACAACGCTCGGCTGCGGGGGTGGAGGGGGACTGCGGCGTCACACACACACTAACCACCCCCCACACACACAGGGGGGGAGGGGGAGGGAGAGGGGAGAGCGGGGAGAGGGGATGGAGGGGGAGGGGGAGAGAGAGGAGGAGGGGGGAGAGAGGGGGAGGGGGAGAGAGAGGGGGGAGTAGAGAGAGTAGAGGTGGGAAGAGGTGGAAGAGAGGGGGAGGGGGCAAAGAGCGGGGGGGAGGGGGAGAGGAGGGGAGGGGAAGGGGGCGGGAGAGGGGGAGGGGGAGGGAGGGGTGGGGGAGGAGGGAGAGAGGGGGAAGAGTGGGGAGGGAGAAGGAGAGGGGTAGGGAGGGGGAGGGGAGGGAGAGGGAGAGGGGGAAGGGGAGATAGAGGAAGGGGTGAGAGGGGGGGGAGGGGGGCAGAGAGGGAGTGGGGGTGGAGAGGGAGGGGGAAGAGTTTGAGGGGTTGGGGAGTCCCTCCATAACTCCTCTCCCCTCACTACCTCCCTCCTATCCCTCTATCCCCACCTCCCCCACTGCCCACCTCTCCCTATATTCCCCACTCCCTACCTCCCCCACTCATCTCCCTCTATTCCCCTCTTTTCACATTTTTATTGGAAATGTGTCTTTCCTCATAACTGTTTATGCGCCCTTGCTGGTTCTTGACCTCTTTTAATCACAGTAGCTGGGAGAGAGATTGCACAGAAATGAAGTCCCTGGGGCCCTTGTGTCAATTAGTGGTTTTGAAGTGAACGGCTACAAGCCAGAGGACAAAATCTACAGAAAGCTCCCATCAGAATTTTCTCAGAGTTGTGAACTGACAACATATACAACACATCTCGCATTGTTCATTTTGCACAGTTCGACTTTTTTCAAGGAATCTCTGATCAGCCATTTTGTTTCTCTACGGACTGAATGGTTACGTTAGAAACATAGGAATTATGTGCAGGAGGAGGCCGTTCGGCCCTTCGGCCAGCACCGCCATTCATTGTGATCATGGCTGATTGTCCCCAATCAATAACCCGTGCCTGCCTTCTCCCCATATCCCTTGATTCCACTAGGCCCTAGAGCTCTATCTAACTCTCAAATCCATCCAGTGATTTGGCCTCAACTGCCCTCTGTGGCAGGGAATTCCACAAATTCACAATTCACTGGGCGAAAAAGTTTTTTCTCACCTCAGTCTTAAATGACCTCCCCTTTAAGACTGTGGCCCCTGGTTCTGGACTCGCGCAACATTGGGAACATTTTTCCTTCATCTAGCTTGTCCAGTCCTTTTATCATTTTACATGTTTCTATAAGATTCCCCCTCATCCTTCTAAACTCCAGTGAATACAAGCCTAGTCTTTTCAATCTTTCCTCCTATGACAGTCTTGCCATCCCAGGGATCAATCTCGTGAACCTACGCTGCACTGTCTCAATCACAAGGATGTCTTTCCTCAAATTAGGAGACCAAAACTGTACCCATTACTCCAGATGTGGTCTTACCAGAGCCCTATACAACTGCTGAAGAACCTCTTTACTCCAATACTGAAATCCTCTTGTTATGAAGGCCAACATTCCATTAGCTTTCTTCACTGTCTACTGTACCTGCACGCCAACTTTCAGTGACTTGTGTACAAGGACACCCAGGTCTCTCTGCTCCTCCCCCTTACCTAACCTAACCCCATGGAGATAATAATCTGCCCCCTTGTTTTTCCGCCAAAGTGGATAACCTCACATTTATCTCACATTATACTGCATCTGTCACGTATCTGCCCACTCACTCAACCTGTCCAGGTCACCCTGCAGCCTCCTAACATCCTCTTCACAGTTCACACTGCCACCCAGCTGTGTCATCCGCAAAATTCCTAGTGTTGCTCCTAATTCTCTCTTCCAAATAATTAATATATATGGTAAACAGTTGCGGCCCCAGCACCAAGCCTTGCGGCACTCCACTCGCCACTGCCTGCCATTCTGAAAAGGACCCGTTCACTCCTACTCTTTGCTTCCTGTCTGCCAACCAATTTTCTATCCATGTCAACACCCCATCTCCAATACCATGTGCTCTAATTTTAGTCACCAGTCTCCTGTGCGGGACCTTATCAAAGGCTTTCTGAAAGTCTAGATACACTACATCCACTGGCTCCCCTTTTACTTGTCACATCCATTTTACTTGTCACATCCTCAAAAAATTCCAGAAGATTAGTCAAGCATGATTTTCCTTTCATAAATCGATGCTGACGGACTAATCATTTTACTGCTATCCAAATGCCCCATTATTACCTCTTTAATAATTGACTCCAGCATCTTTCCCACCACCGAAGTCAGGCTAACTGGTCTGTAATTCCCCGTTTTCTCTCTCGCTCCTTTCTTGAAAAGAGGGATAACATTAGCTATCCTCCAATCCACAGGAACTAATCCTGAATTTATTGAACATTGGAAAATGATCACCAATGCGTCCACTATTTCTAGAGCCACCTCCCTGAGGACCTTGGGATGCAGACCATCAGGCCCAGGGGATTTATCATCCTTCAGTCCCATTAGCCTACCCAATACTATTTCTCGCCTAATGAAAATTTCTTTCAGTTCCTCTACCCCCTTAGATCCTCTGTCCTCCAGTACTTCTGGGAGATTGTTTGCGTCTTCCTTAGTGAAGACAGATCCGAATTACCTGTTGAACTCTTCTGCCATTTCCTTGTTCCCCATAATAATTACACCCGCGTCTGCCTTCAAGGGACCCACATTTGACTTTGCTATTCTTTTTCCCTTAACATATCTAAAGAAGCTTTTACTGTCCTTCTTTATATTCTTGGCCAGCTTCCCCTCGTACTTCATCTTTTCAGCCCGTATTGCCCGTTTTGTTTCCTTCTGTTGTCCAATGAAAGTTTCCCAATCCTCTGGCTTCCGGCTACTCTTTGCTGTGTTATACATCTTTTCTTTTAGTTTATTGTATTCCTAACTTCTCTTGTCAGCCACAGTTGCCTCCTACTCCCCTTAGAATCTTTATTCCTTTTTGGAAAGAAATTATCCTGCCGTTGCTGGATAATAGTCTTCTAGATTATGCCCAGAAATTCCTGCCATTGCTGTTCCACCGTCATTCCTGCTAGGATCCCTTTCCAGTCTACCTTGGCCAGCTCCTCTCTCATGCCTTCATAGTCCCCTTTGTTCAACTGCATCACTGACACTTCCGATTTAACCTTCTCCTTCTCAAATTGCAGATTAAAACTAATCATATTATGATCACTACCTCCAATCGGTTCCTTTACCTCGAGTTCTCTTATCAAATCTGGTTCATTGGACAACACTAAATCCAGAATTGCCTTTTCTCTGGTCGGCTCTATTACAAGCTGCTCTAAGAATCCATCTCGGAGGCATTCTACAAACTCTCTTTCTTGGGGTCCTGAACCAACCTGATTTTCCCAGTCTACCTGCATATTGAAATCCCCCATCACCACAGTGGCATTACCTTTGTTACATGCCAGTTTTTACTCCTGCTGCAACATACACCCTACATCTGGGCTACTATTTGGGGGTCTGTAGATAACACCAATTAGTGTCTTCTTGCCTTTGCAATTCCTCAACTCAATCCACTGTGACTCTGCCTCGTCAGTCCCTATGTCTTCCCTCGCAAGGATCTGAATTCCATCCCTCACCAGCAGAGCTACCCCTCCCCCCCCCTCTGCTGCCCACCTGCCTGCCCTTTCTATAGGATGTATAACCCTGAATATTAAGTTCCCAGGCCCGATCCTCCTGCAGCCATGTCTCAGTAATCCCCACAATGTCATATCTACCAACCTCTAACTGAGCCTCAAGCTCATCTACTTTACTTCTTATACTTTGCGCATTCATATACAATATTTTTTAATTCCTTCCGCATCTCACCATTACACTTGGCCATACTCTCCTATCCCTTTGTGAGCTTTCTTTCCCGTTAATTCTGGGGTCATTAACTATCCCTTTACTCCCTTTCCCTTTAACTCTGTCCTTGAATATCCCATTTGACACCCCCCTCCCCCCTTATTTAGTTTAGAACCACCTGTAAAATGTTCCTGTAGAAATCTCATGACATTCTACTGCGTTAAAGATGCCAATTAAATGCAAGTTGGAAGCACTTAGCCAAACCTTGAAATTTAGATTGACACCAGAAGAAAGTTTGAGGAAAACATCTGAATGAGAGTCCCGACTTGAAGCGCCATCTGTTCATTCCCTCCCTAGATGTTGCGTGAATGCCTCTGGCACTTTGTGTTTTGTTCGATTCCAGCATCTGCAGTTTCTTGCGTCACCAATATGGCAGATCTAAGCAGATACAAGACCATTTCTACAACCTTTGGAGTCTGTGTAAGATTCCCTTCTTTAGCTGGAAATGTACCTTCTTGGAACCTCCAGTTATACAAATGCTTGTATATCCATGGGCTAACTAAGCAAGAGATCTTTGCTGAGTTAATTATAACATTGATGATCTGACCTGCATTCAAATGCTGAACAAAGATAATGTTACAAGAAGAGAAGCTGTAAATAAATCTAATTTGAATATTTCACACGTTATTATACTCCTGTCACACTCGATTGTAGAACAGGAAATGAATGACAAAGATGCACTAATCTTGATGACAGCAATAGCTTGTTAAGTGTATTCAATGCATACTGAATCTTACGCAGACTCCAGAGATTGTAGGAGCTGTCTCTAATTTGAACTGAATATGTACCAGATAGCATTAGGGATGCTTCTGTGGGCCTTAACATTGCTTTAAATCAGTCAGCTTTCTGAATCTTGTTTGATGTTCAAATACATGTGGGCCAGGTGAAAGCAGGGATAGGATGGTGCTTCACAGTCAATTGGGCTGCGGTTGGATGATAGGCAAGCTGATGCTTGGAAAACACCCGCAACTTGCATAACCCACTGCAGCGTTACCGTCATGATTGAAATCATGCTTGGCCACGTAGAAGATGGCCACACTTGGGCCACTAAAGCTGAATGTTATCACCAGTCTTACGTCTATGCTTGATAACATAAACTATTCATCACTACCATTGAATGGGCCCGGCTACAATATTTCAAGTTTGTAGAAACAAGGAACTGCAGATACTGGTTTACAAAGAAACACAGGGTGCTGGAGTAACGCAGAAGGTCGGGCAGCATCCCTGCGGAACATGGATGGGTGACGTCTCAGGTCGGGTCTGAAGAACGGTTCCCATCAGTGTCAAAATTGGAGACCCACTATCTGACACCTGATTGGAAATATTAGCGCAGTGTGCTTCTGGTTTTTGGTGGCAGCATCGATTCCAATTTACTTCGGTAAAGCAGAAACAAATAGTGAGGGGCTTGTTACGTCATAAAGTGCTCGACTTTTGTTGGGAAAATGTCATCCACATTGAGGTGGCAACAGTGGCTAGCACAGTTTCCCAATGGGCGTGCAATTGGATCCAATTTCAAAGCTGTTTATTTAATGACCTAGTAATTATGCTGCAGCTGTTCTTCTTTATCAGAAACTCTTCATTAAGTATGTGTCGGGGCACCTCATCTCTGGCCATGACAGTTGTCCTGGTCATGCCCAATTAAAAATCCATTTAACCAGAAATTGCCATGACAACAAGTTGCAAATGATACCATTATTAAACAACTTATTAAACAAAATTGCAAAAACATCCTTGTAGGACGACATCCAGTTTTGATCTGTAGTTGAGATTATTTTACAGGTTCAGTTAGAAAGTCTTTGAGCGCATTGTATGCCTCTGTATATGTTTGTTGCCAATTGTCACTGCTGTAAGCAGTACCAACATTTGGCTGTGACATTTTGGCATTAAATGCGAAATACACTTAGGTTTATGGACCTTGAGGTAAATTAAGAACCTAACATCGCTAGCTATGAAGGGGAAGACAGAAAATCACCTTAATTCCAATCACTTCACAACTTCTGAAGTGTTTTATATTTGGGATTTAATTTTCTCTACACTTAAATTTACATGATCACAATCAGGAAAATATACACTAATTACATAATGAGGTGATAGAGATATTGTATAAATTAAATGTGCTCCTTTTAGACTTAGAGGTCAAAGCCGAGTGGCAGAAGAATGCAGATTTTTAATATGTTTTCATCAATTATTTCATGACTGGCATGAAGTTTACTTTTGGATATTGGTATAAAGGAATGCTTTTTTTAAATGTCACTTTTCTTTTCCTTGTGGTCCCATTTTCCTGTTATCCTGCATTGACAAGGCTGGCAACCCCCACCTACTGACACCTACAGAGATTGTGCAGATGCCTAACTTGTGTTAATTGACTGAGTGCCAGCCTGCCATATTTCTGGTCTTAACCAAGGCAAGGCAGCTGAGAATGGAGCAAAGCTTTCTCTCTGCAGGAATCCTGGGAATCGTACAAGAAGACTACCGATCACACTTGGCTCTCCTGCCAAAACACAGCCCTTTCTGCATTTAAATGAGTTATTGGAACTGTTACTGTAGGAAAAAAAAAACCTTTCTGTCTCCCTTTTATTAAATCGCTTCTCAAACCTCTTTGATCAAACTTCACATCGTAAAATGTTGCTAGCTAATACTGGAGTGAAGCACCTTGGAATGATTTACTGTTAAAATGATCACTTACGTCGCCTTGCTTCTTTAGAGCAATAGTGGTTTAGAATAACTCAATCAATAGTATTGCCCACTATCCCACTTACTCCAAAATCTTTATCTTGTTTGTTTTGCAGGTCGCGTTGGCCAGGCTGTTGCTGTCCGAGCTAAAATCTTTGGGTTTAATATAATATTTTATGATCCATATTTGCCCGATGGAATTGAGAGAGCTCTGGGTGTACAACGAGTTTATACTCTTCAGGACCTGCTATACCAGAGTGACTGTGTGTCATTGCACTGTAACCTGAATGAACACAACCACCATCTTATCAATGACTTTACCATCAAACAGGTAATCCCATACTAAGAGAAAGACAACCAAAGCTCCAGGTATCCCTTGCCCTGCCGTAGAACGTTTCCTGTAAGAATTGGTCGGGGAGTGAGAACAAAGCAGGCCCTGTCCAGAGGAATATTGTGGCCACTGTATTTTGATTACACTGTTCTTGATATACAGTGGGTGGCTCACTGATCTGGTACATTTGTTGTTCAGTCCCCGTGTGACAGCCAGTGTGGCAAAATCATAACCTGATTATACATTCATACAGCATGGAAACAGGCCCTTCAGCCCGACTTGTCCATGCCAACCAAGGACTGGAAATAAATTCAGCTGATCCATTATCCTCTACGACCTAGATCCAGTTCCTGCCCTCAGGTTAGAGAATGACATTGAAAGAGTTTAGGGAAGGGTCACCTACTGGGCTTCTGTGCCAGACAATTCAAGAGATCCGAGGGGAGCAAACCTTCATAAAAGGATGAGGGGATATAGGTCAGCATAGTGTGAATATATTCATCTATTGTTTCATATTCTGTGTAATCTATGTTGTCTTTCATATTTGATGTGGTGGATTTTTAATGATGATAATACACAAGGTAGTGTGGGGTATAGTTAACTATGCGTACACTAGCAGATCCCAGCACATGTTTGCTTGTATTAGGTGTTAAATAAAGAGATACTGCACATTTATATTTCCGTTAGGACAGATTCAGGTTTACAAACACTGGCGTAACAACCAATGTGGGATGCATGAAAATAACAAATAATCCCAACACGAGTACTTTAAAAATGCCACTTGGCGGTGAAACTGCATGCAGCCTGAGTTAGTATCCTCAGGAGAAAATTGATAACTTTAGGCCAAAAGGTACATGTCACAGTCTATTTTTCACTTAAATTGACTGAAAATCCACAAATGCAACCCATTCATTGTACAAGGGATGTTCTTTACATGGGCTAAAGACTGGTACATTTCTTAGCCAAATAGTACAGAGGGAACATGCTGTATGTGACCAACATGTTGATGTTGGTCTGTCAGAATTCCAGTGTTAAATGCTGAATCAGAAATAGACAAGCACAACTTGAACTAGTCAGTGCTGCTCCGTTTACTAAACACACAACATCTATTAATCTGTTCTTTATTCACGTATTGCTTTTACTCCATTGAAACTCACTGCAACATTATATATGTTAAAGCCACATCACATCGGGTTTTGTGCACAAATTAGACGTCATAGTACTTGTTTTCTCATTGTCATAAACTCTGTTCATCATCTCCTGGAGTAAACTCTTGCTGTGCTTGGTCCGCAGATGAGGCAGGGAGCATTTTTGGTTAACACAGCGCGAGGAGGATTGGTCGACGAGAAGGCTTTAGCTCAGGGCCTGAAAGAGGGAAGGATACGAGGAGCTGCTCTTGATGTCCATGAGAGTGAGCCTTTCAGGTGAGATGCAGTCATCGACAACAAATCTAAAACTAACCAGAGCGTAGCAGTCCCTCAAATAGTGCCGCAATTAGTAGAGTTACTGCCTCACAGCTCCTGTGGCCTGGGTTTGATCCTGATCTCCAGTGAGATAGGGTTTGCACTTTCTCCCTGTAACTGCGTGGGTTTTCTTTTGTGTGTTATGGTTTCCATCCACATCCTAAAGATGAGCAAGTTGGTGGTGGAGGGTAGAGTCAAGAAAAGCTTTTCACTCTACCTCAGTACATGTGACAATGAACTAAACTAAACTCAACAAAGCCCATTGAAAGATACAGCAAAGAACCATGCCCTCTGGTTAATTATATTAATTTCTTTATAGTTTGCTTCATATTTTGGAAGTCTTATTTACAGGCACTCAACTTAATCATAAACAACTTTGCACAGTGTTGATTATTAAAAAAGACATCTAATTGCATTGCTCGTTTGGGAACAGGCCCTTTGGCCCAACTTGCCCATATCGGCCAACATGTCACCAGCCACTCAGGACTTGATGCGTGATGATTTACACGATATATTGCTTCAACTGTAATACTTGCAGCTGCCTCAAACATGCATCACGCTGCATGTTTGGGTTAATTTGGAAAGTCAGTCTTCAGCCTTGAACCCTTTAACCAACTTGCTCTTCCCAATCTCCTGATCGGTCTGTGCCTTGAGTTCAACCCCTCACCCAAAAATCCGACACGACCTTAAATACATCTGTGGCCCCCCAATTTTTCGGTCCCATTCCTGTAGCCAAATTCTCCGGTGGCACAGTGGTAGAGTTACTGCCTTACACTGGCAGAGACCCGGGTTTGACTCTGACCTTGGCTCCTGTTTGTATGAAGTATATACATGCTCCTGTGATCACCTAGGTCCTCTCTGCATGCTCTTGGGATGTGGGGGTGGGGGAGGAGTGGAGGGAGAACAGGAGCACCCCGAGGAAACGTATGTGGTTACAGGGAGAATATTGTACTTTAAACTCTGGTGGGAACATTTGTTATCTGTATATGATATGATTACAAATATGGCCATTGATTAATGTGATCATTTGTTCCAATACCCACAAAATCTGAAGAAGTGTCTCATCCCGAAACTTCACCTATTCCTTTTCCCCAGAGATGATGCTTCCTGACCTGCTGAGTTACTCCAGTATTTTGTGTCAAACACAATATTGGAGCTGATTTGCCATCTTCTCGGGCATTGGAAGCCGAACAGCTGTTACACAAATTGAGTGTAATTAGCTCTTTCTCAGTTGGAGAATGCCAGTGGTGCTTTTCTTTATCAGTGTTGTATAAACAAAACTTGAAATGCTTTACTTTGCATTTTGTGAATAACAACTAAGAGCAATCAGATTGTATTGAGACAGAATCTTCGAGGGTGGGTGACGTGTCGGGTTGAGGCCCTTCTTCAGACTGATTACAGGGGGGAGAAGAGATGCATGCTGGGAAAGGCGAGATGCGGGGCAAAGTGTGGCAGGCAGTAGCTTGACATAGGGCAATGGTTTTTGTGATAGTCAGATGGTTGGAACAAAGGCCACAGATAAGAAAAGAAGCCGTGGAACATGTTTGAAGAGTTGTGGATTGTAAAGCTGGAAAGAGGAAAGTGGCGCAGTGGGGGCGACGCTAATAATGTTCAATATTCATACCGTTGGGTTGCGAGCTACCCAAGCGGAATTTGAGTGCTTTAGTTTCATTGAACAATACAGCGTGGAGGCAGTCCTTTCGGCCCATCGAGTCCGTGCCGACCAGCGATCCATGTACACAAGTTCTATCCTACAAACTAGGGACAATTTACAGGAGCCAATTAACAAACAAACCTGCACATCTTTGAATGTGGAATGAAACTGGAGTGCACGGAGATAACCTATGCAGTCACAGGGGGAAGGAACAAACTCCGTACAGACAGCACCCGGACTTGGGATCGAACCTGGGCTTCTGGTGTCAGAAGACAGCACCTCCACCGCTGCACCACTGAGCCACTGCTGGAGGTGCTATTCCTCCAGTTTATATGATATTCCTTCCTCCATTTGTTTAACTCAGTTATTATGAAGTACACGAAATATAACAAAACCCTTCCATCTGAGCCAAAATTATATATTAAGTGCAGTGAACTTTTTGTGTGGCGTTTGCACCTTCTCCCTGCGGCCGCATGCATTTTCTCCAGGTGCTCAGCTTTCCTCCTGCATCCCAAATGTAATTTGTCCCTAATGTGTAGAGAGTGGATGAGAAAGTGGGATAACATAGTTCTAGTGTGAATGGATGATTGGTTATCTCGCTGGACTCGGTGGCCTGTTTCCATTTGGTGCTGCCCGTTAATTGAAGGGTTAACACAAATATAAATTCACAACTTAAATTCATCTACCCATTATTGCTGATAGAAATTGTGTGCGGCAGAGATAACAAAGGATAACAAAGGAAGGAAGGGAACAAGGTATGAAGGGTTTTTAACATGATTTCTGATCTGTGGCTAGGCCACAGTGTGAGGCTCCATCAGTTGCAGCCCCTTCTGTTCTACCATTGATCTGACAGATCAAATGACCTTCTTCTGTGTCAGTATAAGACAACCGTGCAAAACTCTGATGGGAAATGATTGTCTATTACCATCTACAAAATGTGACAACAGAATGTGAAATTATATTAAATAGGAAATCCACACCAGTGTAAGATTATAACGTCATATGAATGATTTATACTCTGTTGTTCAACGGCAGTAGTTGTTAATATGTCCAGTGATACTTCGCAAGATTAAAGAACAGTTACCAGAAAATAGGGCAAAACAAAATAACGGTAGTAAACTTTTTGTAATATTTTTTGTAATATTGGTACAAGTGTTCCACAGGAGTGCAGCGGTTAGTTCTGCTGTAATACACCTCAAGGATTAGGTTTCAATCCTGACCTTGGGCACTATCCTTGTTGAGTTTGCACAATCTCTGTGACCAAATGGATTTCTTCTGGGTTCTCTGGTTTCCTCCCGCTTCCTAAATATGTGCTGGTAGATTAATTGACTACTGAAAGTTACCCTTCGGTGTATGTTGATATATTTTTTTTATCAGAAAGTGGAGATGACGGGTGCGTGAGAGAGAATATTGGTGCAGCAACATTACCACTATGTGCCGCTCTACTCGGGATCTATTAATGGCGTCGTTTTCGTGCCTTGTAGCAATAGTTTGATTCCAATTGCCTGCTCTTGATTTTTCTTATTAGACAATATAAAATATTTTGCTACTTCTCACCAGGATGCTCTGTGGGAGAGGGAGAAGTAGGCCATATGGCTCGTCAAGTCTCCTCGGCCATTCAATCATGGCTGATCTATATTTCCCTCTCAATTCCTGTCTCCTGCCTTCTCCCCATACCCCTTAAGCATCTGTCAATCTCTACCTTAAAAATACCCAATGACTTGGCCTCCACAGCAGTCTGTGGCAATGAATCTCATAGATTCACTACCCTCTATCTAAAGAAACTCCTCTTCATCTCCTTTCTAAGGAGACATTTAGAAAACATCCTCTCCACATCCACTCTATCCCAGGCCTTTCACTATTTGGTAAGTTTCAATGAGGGACCCCCCTCCCCACACCTATTCTTCCAAACTCCAATGAGTACAGGCCCAGTGTCATCAAAAGCTCATATGTTGATCCCTGAGATCATTTTGGTAAACCTCCTCTGGACCCTCTCCAACGCCAGCACATCATTCCTCGGATAGGGGCCCAAAACTGCTCACAAAACTCCAATTGACCAGGTGCAGTCCCTTTGCACCTCCGATTTCTGAATCCTCTCCCCATTTAGAAAATAATAATATACGCCTTTCGTCCTGCAGACAAAATGCATGACTGCACACTTTGCTACGCTGTATTCCATCTGCCACTTCTTTGCTCACTCTCCCAACCTGTCCGAGTCCTTCTGCAGAGTCCCCACATTCTCCACACTTCCTGCCCTTCCACCTATTTTTGTATCATTCACAGACTTGGCCACAAAGCCTTCAATCCCCTCGTCTAAATCATTGATATACGACGTGAAGAGTAGCGGCCCCAACACCAACCCCTGCGGAACTCGGCAAGTCACTGGCAGCGAACCTGAAAAAGCCCCCTTTATTGCCACTCTTTGCCTTCTGCCATCCAGCCAACCTGCTATCCATGCTAGCATCTACCCTTTGATACCATGGGCTCTCATTTTGTTTAGAAGCCTCACATGTGGCACTTTACCAAAGGCTTTCTGAAAATCCAGGTAAACAACATCCACTGACTCTGCTGTGTCTATCTTGCTATTAACTTCCTCAAAGAATCCCACCAGATTTGTCAGGCAAGATCTCCCTTCACAAAACCAGGCTGACTTCAGCCTAATTTATCATGTGTTTCTAAATACACGGAAATCTGGTCCGTTATAATGGACTTGCATGGCAGACAGATATTGCTGACTTAAACACTGAGAGTTTGGTGGCAGTTATCCTTCATGCAATCACCCTCCTTGCCTCCATGGGTTAATTGCTTTGGGTTATTGGATTGATGGGCCACAGGAGGAGTGCGATCATATTGCATTTACAGATTCCTATAGTGAAGATAGACATAAAATGTTGGAGTAACTCAGCGGGACAGGCAGCATCTCTGAAGAGCAGGAACGGGTGACATTTCGGGTCGAGACCCTTCTTCGGACTGAAGCGTCTCGACCCAAAACGTCACCCATTCCTTCTTTCCAGAGATGCTGCCGGTCCCGCTGAATTACTCCAGCACTTTGTGTCTATCTTCGGTTTAAGCCAGCATCTGCAGTTCCTTCCTACACATTCCTCATTTATAGATTCCTGATTTATAGAGACTCCTTATTTTGTTTCCCATGCAGTTTTACACAAGGCCCGCTGAAAGATGCTCCCAACTTGATCTGCACACCACACACATCCTGGTACAGTGAACAGGCATCCCTGGAGATGAGAGAAGCAGCTGCCACTGAGATCCGTAGAGCTATTACAGGTGAGACCACTTGACAGATGTAATTTCAGAAGATGTTATGATGATGGTACTTGTTTACCTGTAATTATGTGGTGCAACATTCTTCAATACAAGTAAATATTTCCATCAATTCTCATATATTGGTAGCTTTATTACTTTAATCTGCGCGTGCGGGAGGTTTAACGGAAGTAATTATGATGTTGGTTGTGTTTGATATATTACCTTTATGAATGTATATTTGTAATGCGTTAAATTGTGATACCTCTGCCCTGTTTGTTATCCACAGGTCGGATCCCAGACAGTTTAAGAAACTGTGTAAATAAGGATTACTTTGTTACAACTGCTGCCTGGCCAACCATGGATCCACAGGCTGTCCACCCAGAGCTCAATGGAGCCACCTACAGGTAAGAGGATTATTTTACGAGCACATTTTAAAACAGCGTCGCATTCATTCTCAGAACAGGAGATTGTAAGGGAAAAAAACAGCATTTATTCCCTTTCTATCATTGATCGTTGAATAAACGGGTTGTTGTGGCACATCAGGGGGCAATTAAAAATCAGCCAAAGTCACAGGAAATGGCAATGTTTTGAGTCAGAGACCCTTTGTTCAAACCCTTCTGACCTACTGAGCATTTCCACTGCTTCCTGCAAGAGTTAACATGTTTGGGATGATATGTCTGGTGAGTCGGGATGGTAAAGATGGCAAGAATTCCTGTCCTAAACAACATGGGATTTTCCAGCAATCTTGTAATTTTGCTGTTCCTGACATTATTTAAATGGTAGTTGATTTAAATTTCTTAAGTTTATGATTTGAACCAAACTCTTCTTTATGAGTCATTATCCCAGGCCTGTGGTATTAATCAAGTATGTGTGAAAAATAAATACATTTTGTTTTTATCTATAAATACAGTAAATATAAAATTCTATTAATTCTAGAGGAAGGGATAAAGTTAGTCATTAAAGGCCATAGAGTTTTCTGATCAATCTAAGGGAGAATACTAACTTTCAAGAAAGGCTGAGATTAATGAACCAGTTAATTAGGGAGAGCCATCTTTGTTAAGGGAAGGTTGAGTGTGGCTGGCTCAATAGAATCATTTGCAGGGGGTGGGGGGGGGAGTGTTGGGGATAGTAACAAGAAGGGTTGAGGAGGGTAATACATTTATACACTCAAAGAGTTTTTGATTTCACCTTAGGCATCTACCAAAAAGTAAAAGCCAATGAGACAATGGGATTCGAAGGAGAATAACAAATTAGATCCAATGTTTTTTTCATTGGCAGATGGCAGAGGACAATAGTTGGGAGAAGCTTTTGAAAACTGGAAAGCTGATTCCTCAGGTCAAACTAATTGATCCCATGTGCAGACACAAATCCTCCTCACAGTATCTGGAGGAGTTTAGTTTAGTTTATTGTCACGCGTACCGAGGTACAGTGAAAAGCTTTTGTTGCGTGCTAACCAGTGTGCATGAAGAGCTATGACCCTGTAGGGCTACAATGCCAGTACATGAAGGTGGGGTTATGCTGGTAGTTCTCTCAATCACCACAGATAAAATGGGATGTATGACTTCCTTCTTTCATAGATTTCCTATAGTTTCAGTCCTCTTCTTTCTAGTTTCCTTGTTGTCCTTCATCAGCAAAAGAGTGTTCTCTGTGATGCTGCCATGTTACACAGTTGATAAAGAGGAGGAGTCTGAAGAAGGGTCTGGACCCGAAACGTCTCTCATTCCTTCTATCCAGAGATGCTGCCTGTCCCGCCGGGTTACTCAAGCATTTAGCTTACTTTAGTTTAGAGATAGTTTAGCGTGGAGACAGGCCCTTCGGCCCACCGAGTCCGTGCCGACCAGCGATCCCTGCATATTAACACTATCCTACACACACTTGAGACAATTTACACACACACCAAGCCAATTAACCCACAAACCTGTACGCCTTTGGAGTGTGGGAGGAAACCGATGATCTCGGAGAAAGCCCACGCGGGTCATGGGGACAACGTATAAACTCCGTACAGACACGCACCTGTAGTCGGGATCAAACCCAGGTCTCGGGCGCTGCAAGCGCTAAGGCAGAAACTCTACCACTGCGCCACCGTGCCGACCCATGTGTGTCTATCTGGGTTTAAATTAGCATCTGCAATTCCTTTCTACAGGAATGCTTTGCTGGTAGCTTTGATGTATCTATTCAATTTCAAGCTGTAGCGGTGAATTGGATTATGATTGTTAGGTTAGATGATCTTGAAATGTACTCATAGATATTGGACTCCAGAGAGGAGGGCTGGCGGTTTTCCATTATGAGAGATGCTGTGCCCTCATCTGTGTCATCTCGAATAGTTAATACTTCCCCTGCTGTCAGTCTAGGCTGGGTAGTTAACTAGATCACCTGTGTCAGAGGCCGATGGCTTCAGGTCCCACTCCAGATAATCAGGCAACGCTGCTTACCTTTCAGAAAAGCTTTCAAAACCAGTTCCTGTTTACCACTGAGGTCCTGCCAAGAGATTATCTAATCCCAGTGTCATACAGTTAACGTCAGTCGCAATGAACTGGAGAACTTGTCTTTACTAGTTTAGCAAATCTCTTGCTGTCTAAGGTGCAGGTATTACCAAGTTGCCCTAATACAGATTACAAACTAAAATACTTATTATACAGATACGAATACAATGGATTAGAAATATTCAAAATATATTTCATGGCTTTGATGGTTAACAGAGAGCAATATTTGCAACAGTAGAGTAGAGAAAGTCCTGCGCTAACTGCTGATAATGTAATAGTTATTATAAACATACATTGGACATATGTTGTCTGATAGCCCTTGCCTTGTCTTATGTGAAAGGTCTTTACTTTAAATTCCAATTCTGAGTTGGATACTTGAGTTTATCAAGTTTGCTACATATGTGTGACTGTTCAGTCCTTCATTTGGAGAAGTTGGTGTGACTAAAACTTTGCTATCATTCAGTGACACCTCAAATGGCCATAGGACAGTTTACATGCCAAACCATCCAAACTGCCCATTATGGGTGGCATAGTGGCACAGAAGTAGCGTTGCTGCCTTTCAGCGCCAGAGACCCGGGTTTGATCCTGACTATGGGTGCTGTCTGTATGGAAGTTGTACGTTCTCCCCGTGACCTAGTGTATGTAGGATAGTGTTGATGCGGGGATCGCTGGTCTGCACGGACTCAGTGGGCCGAGTTTCCGTGCTGTGTATCTAAACTAAAATAAACTAAATGCTTATCTGAAGCCAAAAGGGAGGGGTGGGGGGGGGGGGGGGGTACAAGATCAGCAAGAGCAATTGGTTACATATCCTCTTATTGTGCGGTCAGATAAATCATTAATTAGAATATTGTTTACCAACTTCATTATCTTTCAAATGTGGGATTTATGGTGATCTGCAAAGTCATTCTTTAAGGAGCTGAACTAGTTGAGAAATGATGCCGTACTTTAACTTATGCCAAGTTATTCACATCATAGATTCAAATAGTCATTATTCACTTTGAGGTTTTTTTTGATGTAGGCATTAGCATCATCCTGCTAATGTAAGATGTAGAACTGAGATTGAGGATGTTTTAAATGAAGAATGCCTCAGCCAATTCCTAAAATGTTATTTTAGATTCATAATATAAAACTTCTGGAGAATTGGCTAATAGCGTTTTGTCATTGGGTGATGGCAGGAGGCTACCTGCTTCTGGCTTAAAGAGAGCAAAAAGGAGTCTTGTGCATTTCTATCTTACCAGCAGAATGTACAATGCCCGTTAATAGAAAACAAACTCCTTTTCTGTTTAATCAATAGGGAAAAGACTAATTGTTGTGAGCTCTCCTCATTTTCAAAAACTCTCCTATATTGATATTTGAAGTTTACTATTTCAGCCAGCAGCTGCTATCATCTGCTGATAAAATGCTGTAAGGTAAGGAAAATACATGTTTATAGCTTTAATAATGTGAAGCTTCTGTCCATCCTCCCCCTATCTGTGCCATTTCCTTGCCATACCTTCAGAACTGAAGGTGTTGGTTGATGCTGTCAGTTCAGCCCATGGGTGTGCATTCATTCACCACCTGCCTATTTTTCATAGATGATGAAAGATAGCGTTTTCATCTGTGGGGTGTTATAGTGAAGCTCATCTTATCCAAACCCATCCCAGTCCCTCTGCCCCAGCCTCCGGTCCTGCAGTTTTTGACAATGTTGCTGTTTATTTACATCTTGGTGAGGTACTGATTTAATGTTTGCCTTGAACAACTTTGCTTAAAGCCCGGCCTGTCTTTCAGGCAATACAAAACTAAAACCTCACATTTTAGATCTCCAAGTGTGTTTTTAGTCTGGCTGGTGGATCAAAGAAGAAACATCATTGGCAACGTGTAATCTGTAGCAGAACTGAGTATCTGAGAAACACCTTATCATAAAGTATCTATCAATACTTGTATCCAGTTTTCATTTGGTTGTGTCTTTCTTTGCAGGTACCCTCCTGGTATAGTGGGCGTAACGTCCGCAGGAATCGCTGCATCCATGGAAGGAATGGTTCCCGGTGGAGTGACCGTTTCCCACAACCTTCCTGCAGTCGTGCATCCGTCCCACACTCCATCTCCCAACCAGCCCACAAAACACGAAGGTGACAGAGAGCACGCCACTGAGCAATAGCACCTTGCCGGGCTCATCCAGTTTTAGGGCCGGGACCAAGAGACACCGAAAATATCATTATGAAAATGGAATATTTATAGGATATTTGAGACTTGAAACTCTTCTAAGAATTTGTACTCTTTACAGCTGCCAGCCTTGAGAAGTTAGTGTTATCCATGGATGGGATTGAAAGCTGCATTAAACCCAAGAGAACTCCCTTGACTCAACAGAAACTAAGAAGTATTTTACAAAATGTGTTTTCCGAAGAAATGTCCCTGTTGATAAATGTGTGTCACGTTCCTTCATATCTTTTATCTGTTGATCACAAGTTTAACTGGGTAGATTTTTCTTATAATTTGAAGTAAGTGTTTGATAGGTGATAAGAGAGAGTGAAATGTGCTATTGACAGAAAATGGTAGCCTTAGGTGTGGAGTTTCAATAGGTAGCTTGAAGCATTTCCCTTCATCTCAGGAACAAAACCTTTTGTATCGTTGGTTGGCAAGTTTGACTTCAAAGCATTTGTTCCTCAAGGGGTCTCCCATTTCTTGATAAAAAAAAACTGTTTCTCTTTGTCATGATGTGGCTTTTTTATATGAACTCACCTCAACTGTGATTTGTCTGGACTATTGAATCAATCATGCTTAGATCCATGTGCATCAGTGCAGTGTCTTACCCAGTGAGAATGGTGAAGGAGGGGGAGCTGTAATTCCAGATGTGGCAGTCTGCAGTGATGATTTTAATGGGGTGGTTGTGTGGTTAGGGTGGATTATTTCCCAGTAAAACATTAAGAGGATCACTTGGTGATTGTGGTCACAGAAAGTCGTCATTGAATACCGGAGTCAAATTTAAAAGGTTACAAATTCCTTCCTGTTCACTCCTTTTTACATAGGACTTGTGATCCAGGTCAAACTACTACCCAAACAAAACTTTAGTTCATGTTTTAGCATTTCCACTATCAAACGTTTTCTTGATACTCAACACGCTGGACATCACCAATCTGTCGCCTGATTTCACTTAAAACAGCAGCTCGAGTTACATTAACAGATTTCAGAAAAGCTTAAGTTTTGGTTAATCTTGTTTTCAAATAACAAGTGTTTTGTGTTTTATTTTAGTTATATTCAGTTGCTGATTGAAAAACTAACTGAGCTGAATTTAGTATTGCACATTATTATAGCCCAAAGTCCTGATCCAAACCCTTATCTTTGCTAAATATGTGTTTATCGTGATTCCATTCTCTTGCTATTTTTTATAGAGTTCTAGCATCATATGTAGTTTTAAAGATTGTTTTTAAAATCAGCAAAGACAAATTGTCTAGTGATTTCTGTGAATCTATGGAAGCGCATACCACTGCTATGAGTTGGAAGGTGGGGGGGAGTCGCTTACTGTACCTGGATATTAACTTGCCCCTTTTAAAGCAAGGGTCAACATTCAATCATGGAGATCAAAAAGTATGTGTGTGTGAAAGACTCTTTGTTTAAACATTCTTTTAGGCTTAGAGTGTTATCATTTAAAACTAGAAAGCTCTTTATTAACGTTTGTTAAATTGTGTCATAAACTAGCTGTTCTGTTGTTCAAATGTTGTGTGCAGCCATGTTGAGTTAACATTACTAGTGTTAAGCCTTTTCCACTTGAAACTTTTTTGGTAGCTGTGCAGTGACAGTTTCCAATTGCAGGTAAAATCATTTTTTAAAGTCAGTCTTTCAATTTCTATATTTCTTCAACAATTTGTGTTAACAGTGAAAAATTATAAAGAATTAAAACTATTGCTATTACTGTTTGCATGTGTCTCACTGTTAGGTGTTCTTCTACTATACAATTAATTCAAAGTGTTTCCTGTCACTTGTGCAAAATATTCACGGCTTAAAAATGTTTTCAGTATTACTATCTGTAATATATCTCCACATTTTAAAAGTTGTAAATTAAAGTTATTTTTCTCCAGTTTAGTGGCATAGCATGGATACAGATCCTTCGGCCCTCTATGTCCATACTGACCCATCTTCGCTCTTTCACATTAGCTCTTTTTTAATCCCACTTTCTCAATTATTCCCTACACAAAAGGAGCCATTTTTCAGAAGCCAACTATGCTACAAAACTCGCACATCTTTCAGGTGAGAGAAGAAACCAGAGCACTGGACAGGGTAGCCAGCAGAAATTGTCCTGCTCATAGTGTCTGCAAATTGTCCTGCAAATAGTGAAAGGCCTGGACAGAGTGGATGCGGAGAGGATGTTTCCACTGGTGGGAGAGTCTAGGACCAGAGGCCATGGCCTCAGAATAAAAGGACGTACCTTGAGAAAGGAGATGAAGAATTTCTTTAGTCAGAGGGTGGTGAATGTGTGGAATTCATTGCCCCAGACGGCTGTGGAGGCCATCAATTGATATTTTTAAGGTGGAGATTGACAAATTCTTGACTAGTAATGGGTGTCACAGGTTTTGGCGAGAAGGCAGGAGAATGGGGATGAGAGGGAAAGATCAGCCACGATTGATTGATGGGCCGAATGGCCTAATTCTACTCCTGTGACATGAATTTATGCTCGAATCCTCATGTGCACTTCTCCTTGGATGAGACTACAGTGATATTCTGTGCTTCTCTCTGCTTAAAGAAGGGTCTTTCAACCTATCCCTGCCTCCCCAGAGCACAGTAACCCTGTCCTGCCAACTTCCCCATCCCCCATTTCTGCCCAATGCATTCACTGGAAGTTACAACACACCAACCAACCCCCACCCTATATGCAGGTCTGATTAACCATTACTACACCATTGGACGTAGTTGATCAATTATAACCACCACTACTTACTTCCTCCAGAATATCCATTTGTCCAGATGAGGTTATTGTCATTTCACAATATTAGGGTTGATTGCAATTTCATTCACATGGGCTGATTCTTCACCTACTGGCTGTTTATTTGCTTTTTCCAAACCATTATGTTGACAATCTGTCTATTATTCAGCTAAGTTGTTATTTGGGACAGTGAATATTTTTTTAATGAAGCACTTATTATGACACGGAGACTGTCCAGCTCATCAGATCCTTAACAACTCCCAGCAGAGTAATCAGAGTCATAGAGCACAGAAACAGGCTCTTTGGCCTACCTTGTTCATGTTGACACACTGGGCTAGTCACATTTGCCCCATATCCCTCTTTCCCATTTATATATCTGTCTAACAGTCAGCATTGTACTCACTTCTATAGCTTACTCTGGCCGTACGCAATACCGTACGAGTGAAAAAATTATCCCTACAGTTACTCTGAAATTTAGTTTAGTAGTGTACCGAGATCCAGTGGAAAGCTTTGGTTGCGAGCTAACCGGTCAGCAGAAAGACAATCATGATTACAATCGAGCCATTCACAGTATTCAGACACGATAAAGGGAATAATGTTTAGTGCAAGATAAAGCCAAGGAAGTCCAATCAAAGATAGTCCCAGGGTCTCCAACGGGGTAGATAGTCGCTCAGGACAGCTCTCTAGTTGTTGTGTAGGATGGTTCAGTTGCCTGACAACAGATGGGAAGAAACTGTCCCTGAATCTGGAGGTGTGCGTTTTCGCACTTCTACACCTTTTGCCTGATGGAAGAGAAGAGTGTGTGGCCAGGCTGCGACTGGTCCTTGATTATGTCATTGGCCTTGCCAAGGCAGCGTGACGCAAAAATGGAGTCAATGGAAGAGAGGTTGCAATGTGTGGTGGTCTGTGCTGCGTCCACAATTCTCTGCAATTTCTTGCGGTCTTGGATGGGGCTGTTCCCAAACCATTCTGTGATGCATCCGGATAAAATGCTTTCTAAATCTCTCCCCTCTCAACTTAAGTCTATGTCCTTTAGATTTAGAATGTGATCATTCACTTTATCCATGAGCCCATGATCTTGTACACCTCGATTTTTGTATATGAACATAAACAGCGTGTAGACATTTTAATTTTAGCCCCTCAGAAGCTGTGTGATTAGCACAACGCCAGATTTGTCTGAAGAAGGGTCTTGACCTGAAACATCACCCATTCCTTCTCACCGGAGGTGCTGCCTATCCCTCAGTGTTGTCCCAGCTTTTTGACTCTATCTTTGGTTTAAACCAGAATCTGCAGTTCCTTCCTGCATCAGATTGATCCTGACAGTTAGCATTGTGTGTGAAGTTTGCATATTCTCCCTGTGGCACTAGTTTTCCACCTGGTTCTCTAGTTTTCTACATCCCAAAAATGTGTGGATTGGTAAATTAATTGATCACAGTAGATTACCCCTGGTTTATGCGAGTGGTAGAATCTGGGAAGAGTTGATGGGAAGGTTTGTGGGGAAAAATAAAATAGATTGTGTCAAATACTATTTTAAAATGCGCAGAATAGCACAGTGCACCGCGATGGGTAAAAGAGTTTTGGGTGACTGTCTTTGTTCTGCATCCTACCTCCTGGATAATTAAACCATTGTATTTAAATTTTTCCAGAGTATTTTGCTTTAGCATTCTATTTGATTGATTTAAAAAAACCCAGCCTGCAGAGTTAGCAGGTAAAACAAACATTTGCTGTCTTTATACCAGACTGCAAAATCAGGACATCCTTTTGAAGATGGTTGGGAGCCAATGCTAATTCAGCCTCAACTTTCAAGTTTATAACCACTATCTCCACAAAAAAAGTGTAAATTGGCAGTAACATAGAACATTGTGTTAGGATGTCATAGTGCACTCAATGTACTGACTTAGGAAGAAATGGCACCCACTTTGCGCAAGGCAAAGTTGTACAATTGACAAATCACTTAAAGCAATTTAATTAATTTTAAAGGGTCAATTGATTATTTTCCAAATCATGCTTTCACACAGACGTACTTGCCAAAAAGGGTCACCATCAGTTTGAAAAACAGAAACGTGTCAATTTCCTTTCCTGAACTGGTCAGCAACGTCAGACCTGTGACATTTGCATTGCTGTGTCATGGTGCTGCTGTTCAGGAGTCAAACCATCACATTAATATAAATAGAGAAAATGATGAAACACACAGCAGGTCAGGCAGCATCTGTGGTTCGTTTCAGTTTGGTGACCCTTTATTAGAACTGGAAAATGAGTAAGCCATTTAAAACGGAGACAAGGAAACACTTTTTCTCACAGAGAGTGGTGAGCCTGAATTCTCAGCCTCAGAGGGCAGTGGGGGCAGGTTCTCTGCATGCTTTCAAGAGAGAGCTAGATAGGGTTCTTAAAAATAGTGGAGTCAGGGGATATGGGGAGAAGGCAGGAACGGGGGTACTGATTGGGGATGATCAGCCATGATCACATTGAATGACGGGGCTGGCTCGAATGGCCTACTCCTGCACCTATTGTCTATTGAAAACAAAACTGTGTAAAGTTACGGAGAAAGTTTGTGTCTGGGGTGGAGGTAATGGAAATGAATAGGTCAAAGGGAATAGTTGACTGGTTAAGACCTGCGTAGCTATGGAGACAAGTTGTTAATGACCGTTCAGGGGTGAGAAAATAAATAACAGATCAGTGTATAATAATGGAGAGGCGGGGGGGGGGGGGGGGGGGGGAAATAAGCTAGTGTCAAGATGGATGACATGAGGCAACAATGGTTCATTCTGATATTGGCAGAGAGAGCAAGTCAAGAAAATTGAAGTCTCCAATTTGAGTCCAGAAGACAGCAAGGTTTTCAGACACAAGATGAGGTGTTTTTTTTTCTTGAGAAAAGACACAAAGAGCTTGGGTATCTCAGCATCTCTGGAGATAGGTGTTTCGCAACAGGACCTGTTGAGTTACTCCAGCACTTTGTGCCTTTTTTGTAAACCAGCATCTGCAGTTTCTTGTGACTGTTATTTCTCAAACTTGAGTTGGGCTTTATTGTATCTGTACAAAAACCCACAGACAGGTCAGAGTAAGAGTAGGATGGGGAATCAAAGTGCCAGACCATGGGAAGCTCAGAGTCGTCCCCACAGGCCAAATGCTAGTGTTCACCAACTCAGGGTACCTAAGAATATTTTTGACTCTACTCATCAGGACTCATCAGAATGAGGAAGGCCAGTGTTGGAACAGTTAAATTTTTGTCAGAGGGCAATGTTCCATCCTCCTGCAGCTGCTCCCACCCAGGTGGAAAGGAAGCATTTAAAAAAAAGCAGAGCTGTCTTCCATGCAGAGTGGAGGAGAAATATAAATAAAAGGCAGATTTTTAAGTTTCTTATGCTGGCCATTCTTTTACGAAGGAGATGAGGAGGAATTTCTTTAGTCAGAGGGTGGTGAATCAGTGGAATTCTTTGCCACAGAAGGCTGTGGAGTCTAATATATCCAAGTCAGTGGATATATTTAAGGCAGAGATAGATTCTTGATTAGTACGGTGTCAGAGGTTATGGAGAGAAGGCAGGAGAATGGGGTTAGGAGGGAGAGATAGATCGTGATTGAATGGCGGAGTAGACTTGATGGGCCGAATGGCCTAATTCTGCTCCTATCACTTATGATCATGTCAGTTTCCAGAGGGTAGGGGCAGGGAAAGAGTAGTGAGTGAGACAAAAGAGCAAGTGCTTTAACAAAGATTGTTAGTTACCTTGCTGATTATCTTTTGACAGGGTTAGGTCACTAGGTGGCAGTATTTTACTAATCTTCTTGAAAACCCTACAACTACTTCTTTTTGTGTCCATCTTGTTACAAATGTTGAGATTTAGATTACTTTAGGATTAGCAGTCCCAACACATGGTCTGTGTGGATATAAAATAACTTAGAAAAATAATCTGTTCTATAATAGCAGTTTACACGTTTGAAATATCTGCCTTTGTACAATTATAGCACCTACTTTTTTGGGGTGGTGATCCACATCTTTACTAATGTCCCTGACTGGTTGTAATTACTTAATTATTGCTGCGACTGCACGCGTTCTGCACTATACATTTCACCTAGCATTATCAGAGGGAATGGCATCTAATGTTGTACTTAAAACATTAAACAATCATTTAACTAGCAATTTGAAATATAAACAGATAAGATTGGTGATTTATTGAAAGATGGAACAGTACATTAATTGCAGAAAAAATGCATTTATGTTGTGTTATGTTGTGGGTCATCCGTCATTTCAAAACTTATTGTAATGCAGATGAACTTTCCTTCCAGTTCAGCTGGTACAGCATCTATGGTGTCAGGCAGGCAGCATTTTAATACATCATGAAGAGCAATATTAAACTGGATAATGGGAAGATGTAACCAGCTCTGCTGTGTAGATATGGCAGAGGATTAGCAGAGGAGTAAACTCAGGCTCATCAGTTAAAAATGACTGAAATTTGTATCACGGCTTCTGAGGACTAGATCAGTCACCTGGGTATAGGTGACGTTCATCGCAACTCTGAATACTTAAACTACAATGTGGCAGGGACCAAAATCCGGGTTCAGCTTTGGACTCATTCATCAAGTCAAATCATCAGCCCCCCCTGTCAAATCATCAGGGCCCACCATCAGCCCCATTAAACCATCAGGTGCCCCGTCAAACCAGGCTCATTTGTCAAACCTTCAGCCCCCCTTGTCATACCACCAGGCACAAAGGCATTTCAAAGAGGGAGTATCAGGTTTTCAGTCTTGGAAAAAGATCTCAAGTGCCTTCCTAGCCAATGACTCACTACTAAGTATTGCCTTTGAAGCAGTTTGTTGTTTCAGTAATACTGTTTACTATTTTGATACTGAATTGTGTAGGTCAGCAAGAACAAGAGGGATGAAATGCAAATTAAAACATCACCTGAATATTTAAATGGTGTAACACATTTGTTATTGTAAAGACTTTTCACGGATCTACAAACGACTGTAATATCAAACAATACTGGAGCAACTTTTTCTGCTCGGTTTCTAGAGTGAATTGCTATAGAAGCTGATATAATTGTATCAAAAGAGATATGGATAGGAAAGATTTAGAGGTTATGGGTCAAATGCAGGTAAATGGGTTTAGCCCTGTATGCCAACTTGATCGACATGGACAAGGAGGGGGGGGGGGGGAGAAGGACCTATTTCTGTGCTATGCAGCTCAATGATTATAATTGCTAAGGAATTAAACAAAAATCTGAAATAGTTCACAATTCTACAGAAAACTCAAAATGAATGAGGATACCCATTTGATAGGTTAAAGCTTTCCTCAAGCAGTTCCTTAAGACCGCACAAGGTGTGTAATTCTTGTTTGTACCCTGGAACAAAGCCCAACTGACTGCAAAGCCCAATATCCTTTGAAATATGAAGACCTCCAGAATCCTTTATGAAGCCAACATAGGAAGTTGCAAAAGTGCATTTGAAATAAGAATTATTTATAGCTTAATTATGAATACGTTTTTAAACTAAGGCTTTCCCTCTTCATCTATTGTGCTTTTCAAGATATCGATAGATTTTGACTTTTAGACAATAACTCCATGGAATGTGTTGGCCATCTGCTCTGGGATCAAAGAGCCCACTGGCAGTTGGATTCAAGCTGTAAGTAGTAAGAGAGCCGTAAGGTACCAAACACGTCCCAATGCTGCAAGTCAACAACCAAGTTAGAGATCATGATTGTAGAACATACAAGTTAATAGCCACACAAATTGTGAGTACGCTCAAGATTCATCAAAAACAATATGTTTGCAGGTCGCTGTGTATGGATTTGGTCACAGCGAGTACGATGCAAGTGCCTACTGGTGTTGATATGAAGTAACAGATGGGAGTTTTATTGATGTCATGTTACTCTGATTTCCATTGTAGCAGGCCCGTCCCTGGAAATAGACATGCTCGAGCCACGAGTAGCTCTTTCACTGCAGCTGCTGTTAGTGGGTTAGTCAGTCCACCAAACCAATTATAAGCCAGTCGATGAATAAAGTTACTTTTAAAATTGAAGTAAAAAATAATTGATAGGACCCATTGGTCTCACAGGTATCAACTTATTAGCTTTGAAAAATCAGTAACATTAGGCAAGAATCTGTAGTGTTAATAATACTCAGTCGTGTTTCTAAATCAGGCTTTGGTCAGGATCAGTTAACTGGTTTCCATTTAAGTTGGGAGACAGCCAAGTCCACTCAGCACAGTGGTACCAAATTAACGTCATTGCTGTTCTAATGTTTCAACGTTCATTCTCTACTTGCTGTGTATCAAATTCTTCTTCCTTTACACTCTACTCACTTTCAGCATTGCACAACACAGTGGCACAACTAGTGACGGTGTTACCAAGTATCTCCAGCAACCCAATTCCTGAATTCAAGTGCTTTCGGTACTGGCTATTCACATTCCTCCTTTGCCCCAGTGTTGTTCATTTGGCGGCGTGTAGGCGATTGGTAGAAACCAGCAGCAGTCAATGGAAATAAAATGGAATCATTGAGCACAGGTGTCCAAAGCTTGTTGCTGAGTTGGTGGGACAAAGGACTTGCTTCACTGCTGTATGATAAACACAGGCTAAACAACAAACTCAGCATTTTAAACTCTTGCACACAAGCACACTGTTGGCAGAACTCAGCGGGACAAACACTATCTGTGGATGCAAAGGGATTGGTCAAGATTCCAGGTCAAGACCCTGCTTCTGGATGGAGTGCATAGAGGTAATGCAGCCACATTAAAGAGTGGCGGGATAGAAGCTGGTAGATGAGAGATGGAACTAGATAAGGGGGATAATGGGTAGTTGGAGCCAGGTGGGCTTAGCGATATACCAGGTGAACCATTTGAGATGAAAGTCAGCTAGATGTGGGAGATGGGCAGATGGAACCATATGGAATGTGTGATGAATCTTGATAACAAGGGGGAAGCAATGGAAAAGGTGAACACAGAGAGGACAGATTGATGCAAGCTTCTGGTTGATGTAATTTCAACTCCCCTTCTCATCTATCCTCAAACTTGTCCAATGATACAAAGAGGCCAAATGCAGACACCATCTTGCATTCTGCTTGGGTACCCAATGAATATTGTGGGAACACAAAATGCTGGAGAAACTCAGCGGGTGCAGCAGCGTCAATGGAGCGAAGGAGATGGGCAACGTTTTGGGCTGAAACCCTACTTCAGACTGATGGAGGGTGGGAGGAGGCGGGGGGGGGGGGGGGGGGAGGGGAAGAAAGGAAAAAGGAGGAGCCCGAGGGCTGAGGGAGAGGTAGGAAGGGGAGGTCACCCGCTGCACCTGCTGAGTTTCTCCAGCATTTTGTGTACCCTCGATTTTCCAGCATCTGCAGTTCCTTCTTTAACAGTAGGAACATTGAATTGTCCACTTTCATGTAACACATACCCATGTGCCTTCCCCACTCTCCTCATTCCACCCAGGTCTTCACACCATTCATTCATTTTCCAGCCCTCTTCCTACCCCCCTCATTCCCCTTCTCCACCTAGTTCCATCTGCCCATAACCAAAGTATCCATCTCCATGGGTTTCTTTGGTTCACCAACCTTATGACTTGCCCCCACATGGCGCTTATACTCATCCTTCCAGTCCCCTACTTCCACTTATCACCCAGCAATCTCAGCACTCTAACCTCCTCTCAACCACCCCTGGCTCCATCAACACAATAACATTTCCCTTCCCCTGCTTTCATCTATCCAGCCTCAGTCACATCTTCCCCTTACTTCTATATATTGCCTATCTTCACTTGTTTTTTTAAAAAAAAGACTAATTTTGGGTGCAGCAAGATTTTGCTACATTAAAAGGCACATAAACTGGAGCATGCTGGGGCAGATTAAACCCCAACAAGTCAAGCAAGGTGCTGTGGCCAACACAATCAATGCACAAGCTGTGTCAGTATGGACTAAGCAGGTAGAGGACGAGTCAAACACTGAACCAGGGCAAGCTGACATTGACAAGAGACCATTATATGAACTAGGTTAGCAGCAAGGTGGGACAGCTCTTAGAAAACTCAAGTAAACTTTGTTTTTTATTAAAGTGGAATTTATATTTCCATTTCTCATTCAGATAACAAATTAATTGATCTTGTGGAGGGATAATACAATAACATAGTATAGAAGAGCTCAAGTCAAATATTGAATATAAAAGATGTGCAACATTTAAATTTTGAGCCATAGTCACATGAATAATGGTGAATAAATGAATTGAAATTCAAGAGAAAGTGTTTAAGTAATGATGACTTTGCATTGCATGTTATATTTATTTCAAAGCCCAGATTGTGTTGTGAAAGATACAGTACATGTTGAGAATGAGAATCAGCGCGCTCTATGTAGCCCCATGCCTTGTACACATGAGCTTGTTGACCACAGCAAGTTAAGGCTGTTATTTAAACAGCACAAGGAATTAGTTGACATGAAAATGGACCATTTAAAGTCTCAAAAGGCTAACATTGAAGTGCTGCACTAAAGTTTAATCGTTGATTTGGTTAATCTTTGAAAATCTTTCTGCTGGGACCAAAGATTTGCGCTATATCTATATATGCATCAGAAAAAAATAGCATAAGATGAAGCAACAGGTACAAGATGCCAGAGTCATGGAACAAAAATTCAATTGCAAAGCATGCTGCTTGTATCTAGTGTAGAATTTCAATTGGCATTGCTAACAGGAACAGCAAGGCGCACCTCACTCAACATTGAACAGCATAGTTTGTCTGCTTTTAAGTGACAGCAGTTCTTGTGCAATGCTTACTTGATTCCTACCACATTGTTAATTGCATCTCATTCTTCAGTGCACGGGCGACTCACAGGAAATCACATCAAAGCACCAGACAGAAGCCCTGCATTGTGATATTGAGGCACCAACAAACCTGCAATGGGGTTGATTATGGTGTCGTTTATTGGGTGGTAATTTGGAATTGTCATCAGTTAACATCTCCACTCTGGAGGTGGGGATTTCTGCTCTAGCTGGATTAAAATAGAGTGGGGCTCTTGGGTCATCTGGGGCATAAGCCAAAGCTGAAACAGAAACACCTAAGACAAGAAATATTTGCGAGAGAGATTTCTTTATCCAACAATAGTGAAACTAACTCCTAAAAAATAGAGGACATGGAAGACATGGTCCAGGTTAATCCAGAGATTTTCCAAGTATATTATGGGGGGGGGGAAGGGTAAACAGAGAGAGAAAATAGGCCCCTCAGGAATCAAAGCTGTCATCTCTATGTGGGGCCACAGGAAATGGACACTGTGCTCATAGTATTTTAGTTTTTACTGTGGAGAAAGACATGAAGACCGGGGACATCTTACACACAAGGCAGGCAAATCTCACGTGCCTGATTAGATATAATACAAGGACACCGTGGGAAGCTAGAGAACAAATTGCAAGTGCCCTGGCAGAGATAAACGAGTCATCATTAAATACAAGCAAGGTACTGGAAGACTGAGTAAGATATTGGGATAAGATGACGGCTTATAAGGGATAGTACAGTTTTGTACATGGGAGACTGGGGCTCAAGATTGCGATTGAGATTTTCATCTTCAAAAAAACAAAGTGTAACTTACAAAACCAGCCATAATTTGATGTGTGTATTTAAAATGTGCACATGACCAGTAAATAATTTATTTGTACATGGAAACAATGCAATTTTAAGGAAGCAACACTTATGCTCCAGCAGAGGAACTTCAAAACAAATTAAGCAGTGTAGGGTTTGGAGAGGTTTATTGTACACCATTAAAGATTATAGCACAACCACCCTTGCAAAATGTCATTTATAACCTGCTCTAGGAGAGTATATGAAAACCATAGATTAATGCTGATACACATACAAAGAGAAAGCAACCAACAGTACCGTGGCAGAGCCTCGTCCTCAACTCCGGATACCCTGACCTCCAGTGCTGTTCGGAATTTAAACTTGCTCCCTGTGATTGCACGAGTTTCTTCCAGATGTTCCGGTTTCCTCTCACTTCCCAAATTAGTGAGGGTTATTAGGTTAATTCGTTACTGCAATTTATTTCTGGTGAGTGGGAAAAACCTGGAGAAATTACAGGCTGAGGAAATGGATGGTATTCGTGGGGAAAAACAGGATGGTGTAAATAAGTGGTTGACGTTTAGCGTAGGCTCAGTGGGCTGAAGGACCTACTTCAATGCTGTATCACTGACAGTAACCCATTAAATTCATTAGCACATTGATCAGCATACGGATTCTGCATGTATGTTTTACTAATTTAGCTTGTTCAATTTTCATGGTCATTTTCTTCCACTATCTAGTAAAATATATCTATATTGTTTTAGAAGCAAGAAACAGCATCTGACCTGGCAAAATAAAGTAAAATCATCGACTTTGTGTAATTCTCAGTATTATTCAATCAGGTCCATTAGAAATGGCATGAATACTGTAAAACCTTGGAGAATCTAATGTATCTGCATATGTATACCAAATGTTTGTCTTTTAAAAACACCAAGGCTAAATGTTCATAAATTGCAGACCAGCACTTTCCTAGGCGTAGCTCTTAAATACATTAATACAGCATAGTGTTTTGAGTAGAAAAATTACTTAACAGCAGTAACAATGTGAAGTGAAGTAATTCTTAGCACAATACACAAAAAAAAAATTAAGGATTCATCAAGAAAACAAACTGAGGAATAGTGAGTCAGGCAGCACCTGTGATGGAAAATGGACAGATGTTTGAATTGGAACTAGATGCTGCCTGACCTGTTGAGTTGCTCCAGCAGTTTGATTTTTTGTTATGCATTCCAGGACCCCATGACTCATTTACGATTCATCTCCACAAAGATCAAGTGTGCGCAAAATTAAAATTTCATTGCCATTTTATCCGATTTAATGCAATTTTTATATTTACTTCAGAATCATGCACAATAATCAATACCCAATGTATCAATACTGTTCAAATATACGCTCAGATATATCTTTATATCGGAATAAAGTTAAAAGGGCCTGTGAATTTCCGCTTCTACATATGATTTGCAATATTTACCATACAAACACTCTTCTTTAGTGCTACCCTTGCGAAACACCAAGATCCAAATTCTGCAACTGGCCACCTCCAACTCACTTAGTTCTTCTAGTCAGCTATGATTGAAAAAAAGACACCAGCAAAATAAAGTGCATCTTATCAAAACACAAGAACCATCTAAGTAGTTCAAGTTTGTTTAGAAAAATGATGCATATATTTTTAAACTCCTCTCACAAACCGATTTGAAATATGGTTTTCATATGTCTAATGTTCTGAGCAAGAATGTAACATTTTAAAGCAGTATTTCAACAAAGTCAAAGCAATACAGGAAAATTGAAACCTTTGTCAATGCAGTTTTGATTGCAGGGTGGTCACTAACCAGAAGCATCAGCGATTAGGATACCACCCATGAATCCACTTACCAATTCCTGCCCTGTAGCACCCACTCGATCATTTAAATTATTGACTGCTCTCACTTAAACCTTGAACAGTTCGCCACTTTATCAGCATGCATTCCTGCACATTAATACATAGTTGATTGATTGTTGCAAACTTTTGATCTCTATTCCTCAAAGTATTCAAGCAGGAGATCATGCTCAAATAACCATTATGTTTACTTTCAAGATAAATTCAAGATGAATATAAGATGATCAAAAATTGGGCAGTCAGAAGTGTCTGATCTGAATTATTCTTTTGTTGCAGCTAAGAATTCAAACTTTAGCGTTAACTTGATCCTTTAAAATATCTTGGGCTTTTGTGAAATACATTAACCTTTCCTCATGTAGGCAGTAGTTCGGCAATACCCGAGAAGTTCAATAATGTGATCATTCTCATTCCCACCTGTACATGTCAATAGTATCCAATGCCATATCTTTGTGGACTTTTTCCCTACAAGGAAAAATACAGATCTCAACTGTACACAATCTCAACTATTTAATATGAACAATATTGCAAACCTTAGTTACGAGCTCAAATGCAATAAATTTCATGGAATTTCAATTAACTTCTTCAATGACAGAATCGGAAACCCGTGATTCAAAAATATTTGTATTCTTAGATGCTAATAAATTGCTGAACAGATTTTCCTGCAAACGCAAATACATCACTTTAATCAACATTTGGGATATAATTTGCTTTGATTAATTTTTCAATTTCCTCACCTATCTACTATTACTTAAATGCTGTAAAGCAAGTCAAGACATAATCATCAACATTTACACCACTCAAAACTGGCGAATTGCTTCCCTTTTCATTCAAGAAAATGTTATACAACTGGAATAGTAAATTCACAACCGGAATGAGAAAAAATATCCACTGAAAGCAAGACATTCCTAGAGACAGTATATTATTGTCTTCACTTCTACAAATAGACCGATACTCAAAATTTATTTCCTTATTGTCAGTATTGCTTTAAGTTAAGATTGGATGAACTTTTACATTCCATTTCTATAAGCATTTAGATATATGCCATATTAATAAATAAAACAAAAACAATACACTCAAACTGTAAGAAACATTAGGGCATTCTTCATGCTCCATTTAAAATCCAATCAGCCTGACTTGTGCTGAAAATGTCACGTGGATGCATCATCAAATACCGCAGCTAGACACGTCTCAAACAAATATTAATTTATAGCAATTAAATAGGCCATATGCATGCCTGACAGAACATACAATATACCTCAACCCAAAATTGCTTCTATGCAATTTGTATTTTACATTTATACAATTAATTTGTACAAGATACCATCTCAAGTTTGGATTTAACTTTCTTCATAAAACAAGTCATGTTTAAAACAAACAACAACTTCAGAATTGTTTAGTGCCTATTGTATACTTTGGTTACAATTCCATTAGTGCCTTCTGAAACAGAGTTGCAATTTTCTTTATTAAATACTCATCACCTAAATATTTCATGTCAAATGTAGTTTAATTTGCATGGCTGCTGATGTGACAAGGACTGAACAACAGGGATTACACAGTAAACTTAATTTGCATAAAATGCCCAGAATAATATTACCAAGAGAGAAAGTCCCTTGTAAAGCTCAAAAATGTACTGAATAGAATTATAAAATTTCAGTGAGACACATGCAACTGCAGTATAATACCCTTGTTAAGTTGAAACCTTTGGCTTTGCAGTGGTGCAAGCATTTGCATAGACAAAAAAAGTCAACAGCATATTCAGCAACATTTTCACAGAAAGAGTATGTATTTGTGCAACATGAAATTCTTCATCAGGGTTGAATAAACAATCAACAAAATCCACACAATCGGTTCCGAACTTAATTTTATGGGAAAAAGCACCTCATTTCTTCAGGTCACTTTAAATAAATAGGCTTATCAGAACAGAATTCTTGGCAGAGTTCAGCATCTAAACTAGGTTTTTGTAGTGAACATTAGTGAAGAGATGAGAACATGAATTATCTCTGAGAACGTGAAAACACTAATTTGCTGACTCTATTCTAAATAGAGCAAGTCTCTTTAAAAAAAAAAAAAATTGGAAACAAAGACAATATTTCCATGAACACTTTCCAAAAAAACCCAACATCTCCATTTTGTTCCTTAGAGATTTGACTTCATTATAGTATTCAATCCTGCATTTAAAAGGAATACCCATGCACTTGTTCTCACAATGGTTTTTGCCATCCACAATGCCCCGAACTCAACAAACCCAATATGTCACCTGGCCCTCAGCAACATAATCTGGCATTAATATTTCTCAAAGAACATATGCACACGCACTTTAAAAACATGACTATAATAAAATAAACCTAAAAGGAACAAACCAGAATCCAAGATGAGGAGTTTTTAAGGGCCCTTTTTTTGGAAACCATTACAAATTCAATTATTTTAGATGCTGGTATAGTTTTTCCCCCTTGTTACACAAGTTCTTACACAACCACATGCAGTACATTTAGAGCTAAGGATGTACAGACTGGGGGGTTGGGGAAAAAAAGCTTTTTCTATTAACATTAAAGTAAATTTAGCATACATAGTTTATTGTCCAACCATGCCAGTTCTGCTTTTAACATGGCACATCACATAAGCCTTTCTGTTGCCAAAGATCAGACTTCAAATGCAACTTCTATTTGGTATCCAAACTTTCCATGATGTACGACAAACTAGAAGAGTCCAATCTGGAGGTTTCTCAACGAAGTAATGCCCATGACTCCATCAGATACCATGCATCACTCATCATCCTCCTCCTCATCTTCTTCACCATCTGAAAGTGAAGTGCATGGTCGTATCTGCCGATATCGGTCCAACCATTTCTCCACCATTTGTGTAACTAATGGATGATTGCGTCGACGGGAGCTCCTTTGCTGTGCAACAAGAATTCCGCCCTCGGTGACACAACAATCAAGCCATTCCCTCAGTAGTTTCTCCTGCTGGTCCTCATTACCAATCTGCAAAAAGAGTTGCAACAGATAATTAACTCAGCATCCCAAAGATTGCAGATGTAGCAAAGACTTTACATCAACTGGGGTCTTGAACATAAACATACGAAACTTCGATGACACAAGGCAAGGGTTAACTAAAATAGATTGGGAAACATCTAACACAGGAATAGACCTTGGGTAAGAATGGAACAGGCAGGATTGTTCATCTGCAGCTAACAAGGGAATCTTGGATATAGACATAAAATGCTGGAGTAACACATCGGGTGAGGAAGCATCTCTGGAGACGGAATGGGCGACGTTTCGGGTCGAGACCCTTCTTCAGACTGATGTCAGGGGAGGGGGCGGGACAAAGAGAGAATGTAGGTGGAGGCAGTAAGACTAGTGAGAACTGGGATGGGGAAGAGATGGAAAGAGAAAGTAAGGGCTATCTGAAGTTAGGAAAAACAATGTTAATACCGCTGGGGTGTAAACTACCCAAGCGAAATATGAGGTGCTGTTCCTCCAATTTGCGCCGAGCCTCACTCTGACAATGGAGGAGGCCCAGGACAGAAAGGTCAGATTGGGAATAGGAGGGGGGGGGGGGGTGGGGGGGGGGGGGGGGAATAGGAGGGGGGGGTTGGTGTGCTGGGCCACCGGGAGATCAGCTAGGTTAAGACGGACTGAGCGGAGGTGTTCAGCAAAACATAAGGAAACTTATGTCCACAAGGGAATCTTGGATATGAGATTCAAGGTGACATATAACTTGACATGAAAAAGGATAATTTCCTGGGGAGCCAACAGAAGTAATCGGTGCATTAAAACACGGAAATGGGGCAATGCATTGAGATGGATAAAGGGCTGCTGGTGGGCAGGAAACCAAGACAAGGAATACAAATGGTCTTATTCCAAGTGCTAGGCAATGACTAGTGGCAATACCAAAGGTATTTCCGGGGCCCCAGCTATCCAAATGCATGTTAATGATTTAGATGAAAGGAATTAAAGGAAATATCTCCCAAGGTGTTGAGGGCTTAACTCAATAAAACACCACTGAAGGGAGATGCCCACTTGATGACCCCAATGATATACTTGCATCCACACAATCAGTTTTTATGTGCTTGTTAACATGCACAGTGCCCTCCATAATGTTTGGGACAAAGACCCATCATTTATTTATTTGCCTCTGTACTTTGCAATTTGAGATTTGTAATCGAAAAAACAATCACATGTGGTTAAAGTGCACTTGTCAGATTTTATTAAAGGGTATTTTAATACATTTTGATTTCACCATGTAGAAATTACAGCTGTGTTTATACATAGTCCCCCCTATTTCAGGGCACCATAATGTTTGGGACACATGGCTTCACAGGCATTTGTAATTGTTCAGGTGTGTTTAATTGCCTCCTTAATGGAGGTATAAGCTCTCAGCACCTAGTCCTTCCATCACCTTTGGAAACTTTTATTGCTGTTTATCAACATGATAAAGGGCAGTGGAGGCCAAGTCACTGGATGGATTTAAGAGAGAATTAGATAGAGCTCTAGGGGCTAGTGGAGTTATTGATAGGGGACGATCAGCCATTATCACAATGGCTGGTTCGAAGGGCCAAATGGCCTCCTCCTGCACCTATTTTCTATGTTTCTATGAGGACCAAAGTTGTGCCAATGACAGACAAAGCAGCCATTACGAAACTGAGAAACAAGAATAAAACTGTTAGAGACATCAGCCAAACCTTAGGCTTACCAAAATCAACGGTTTGGAACATCATTAAGAAGAGAGCACTGGTGAGCTTACTAATCGCAAAGGGACTGGCAGGCCAAGGAAGACCTCCACAGCTGATGACAGAAGAATTCTCTCTATAATAAAGAAAAATCCCAAAACACCTGTCTGACAGATCAGAACATTCTTCAGGAGTCAGGTGTGGATTTGTCAATGACCATTGTCCGCAGAAGACTTCATGAACAGAAATACAGAGGCTACACTGCAAGATGCAAACCACTGGTTAGCCGCAAAAATAGGATGGCCGGGTTACAGTTTGCCAAGTACTTAAAAGAGCAACCACAGTCCTGGAAAAAGGGCTTGTGGACAGATGAGACGAAGATTAACTCATATCAGAGGGATGGCGAGAGCAAAGTATGGAGGAGAGAAGGAACTGCTCAAGATCCAAAGCATACCACCTCATCTGTGAAACACGGTGGTGCGGGTGTTATGGCCTGGGCATGTATGGCTGCTGAAGGTACTGAATGGTCAATTCTTGAGTGAGGCCAAGTCAATCGCCCAATCTGAACCCAATTGAGCATGCCTTTTATATGCTGAAGAGAAAACTGAAGGGGACTAGCTACCAAAACAAGCATAAGCGAAAGGTGGCTGCAATACAGGCCTGGCAGAGCATCACCAGAGAAGACACCCAGCAACTGGTGATGTCCATGGATCGCAGACTTGAAGCAGTCATTGCATGCAAAGGATATGCAACAAAATACCAAACGTGACTACTTTCATTTACATTACATTGCGGTATCCCAAACATTTATTAAAATCTGACAATGAGCACATTAACCACATGTGATTTTTTTTTATTACACATCTCAAATTGTGGAGTACAGAGGCAAATAAATAAATGAAGGCTCTTTGTCTCATACATTATGGAGGGCACTGTAAATCGCTAATTATTGCATATGGATTTGTTATTGTCTTTAGCATAAGTGTGTACCAGCAGTTTAGATACTACTTCGGCTTTGGGCTTAGTTTCCTTGGCTGAAGTGCTTATCATGGTGTGATAGCACAAGTACTTTGTCTCTTAATGGAAATGTTATCCATATTAATCCCTTCTGCTAAATACAGCAAATAAAAATATCATAAAGATTAAATTGTTTAAGTGCAATCTCTCATAAAACATTCACGTGGTTATAAATGTAATCACTATAGTAATCACTATAGTTTATTTGTAAAGCCCCATACATAACTATTACATTCAATTACACACACAAGTTAGCAATTACAATGGCTGGAGGTACATTTCAGTATTTTCTAAAGCATGTTTAAACTACAGCAAAATGTGTAATGAAAATTGGAGGGGGGGGGGGGGGTGAGGAGAGGGAAATGATACTTGCCTCATGAGCTGATAGGAAGTGGATGTGCAATAGCTTCCTCTCACTGTCCACCAATGGTAAGAAGGTAATGTTAACATCATCATCTGTATTTAGATTGGCGCCAGCACCTCGATTGTCATAGCCCACATTTTCCATAGCAACCAGTGCAGAGAAGTGGCCCCTTGTATACCCAAGAGCAATAGGGCTCTTCCAACAGAAACTCTGTTCCCATAGCAAAGGCAGGTAAACACCTGGGAAGAGAACATAGATAGAAAATCCAAATCCAATAATGTCAGTGATATATCAATGAGCCAATTAACTGCTTTACTGTTCAATCTACTATGCTTTTGACTACCGACAACATTTCCTATAAACTCCATCGGATTATACACAAGTACTTATGCACCTTCCAAAGTCATTGCCTATTTCCCAGAGAATTTTAGGAAGCACCATTCATTCATTTATATTTAAATATGCTGCTCCACTGCCCTTCTTCATTTATAAATAGTTTGTGAATAATGAAACATTATCAATTTCTAAATTTCGTCATAGTATTTTCACTTATCCCTTTAAAAACTCCTAACTGCACTTTAACACTCCTACTTACATCGCTGACATTTTTCTCTCGACACAAGGTCAAACTCTTAACAGGCAGTGGAGTGCTAGAAGGGAAGGATGGAATTATAACTAGACGATTGCAATCAAGTTAAATGAACTGATCAAAATGTCATCCCTTGTGGTGTCAATCATCTCCATATACAATGATACAAATTGTTTGCAGATCCAAAACTACATTTGACACTTTTTCAAAGCTGGACAACCAACTTGCTTGAAGACTTTATTACACCAAATTCAAAGAAAAATTGCCTCAAACTGCCAATTTCACTATACCAAATCCCAGTTTTGAGGAACAAATTTCCTTACATAACTTGTGAATAAAGTAATTAAGAGTGTTGGACTGATTTACACATATTCATCGATATTATCCAAAGCAATTATTCAAGCATACTGCATAAATACGAGGAGAACGTCTTTTTTACATTATTAACGTGAAAATTCAAATCTACAAACTATTACAGTACACTATTCTCCTTCAAGGAATGGAAATTGCCATTCCTAGTGGTCTCTTGTGTATCATCAGATCTATTAATGTTCCTGACTCTTAACTGCTTTGGGTAAGGACAACATATATCAGCACCTCGGGTATGTCTACAGCATATGAATGATTAAGGCACAAGGTAGTCCCATTAGCTGTCATCTTGCTCTAAACATTAATTTTTTTCTGTACTATAAATTAGAAACTTTATTAATAAATTGTATAGGATTTAAATGACTAAAATCCCGTACAAACATATGGTATACAGAAGAGTAAATAAAAAAAAATTAATATGAAATTCAGAACATCACAATTCACCAATACCATCAGACCATAGACCAGCAGACATTTTTGCCAAACGAGCAACAGAATAGTATCACTTGCTTAAATTATTTACAAGACCCTGAATTACAAGGGCTGGGGTTAACAACATTCATGAGAGTGACAAAACCAATCTGTTCTATTTGAAGACAGTTATTTTGTCCTTTTGGTTTGGAATTGAATTGTTACACTGACTGCATTTTAAGGGACTGTCCCACTGCGACGACCTAATCCGCGAGTTAAGAAGAATGTCTCGACCTTCAAGATCGAGGGCACTAGACTAGAAAACCTCGAGCTGGATCGACCGTCCACGTTGAAACCGCGAGATGGATCGACTGACCGCGCACACACACACAAACACATCGCAAAGGCGGGGGGCAGGGAAAGCAGGGGAGCGCTGTCTGAAATTCACACCCGCGATGAAGAGGAAGGTTAAAGACGGCTGGCACAGTGTAAGTCCTTTAGAGAGCGAGGAGGGGAGAGAAGGAGAGGGGGGGGGGGGAGAAAGAAGAGTGGAGACACTTTTATGAAGTATAATAAAGTTTTGCGGGTATTTTACCTACCGGTCGGATTTCCCTGGTCCTGAAAATTCCAATGAACCAATCAAAATGCCCGGTCAGTGAAGGCGATTGCCTATGGCTGCCCTCGACTGCCTGTAAATAGCGACCCCACTCCGCTGCACTAGGAGTTAAAAAGAACCATGCCAACCAAATTTTACTCAGCTACTTTTACCTAGCTGAGGCCGCGAGTATTCGGGAACTTCCCTCGAGCATGAAGGAGAGTTCCAGTGACCTCATAGGACCTCCTAGGACCACGTGTCGACCATGTTACGAGTTTGAGTCGAGGGCAAACTCTTCTAAACTCGCAGATTAGGTCGCCGCAGTAGGACAGCCTCTTTACTCTTCTCTGAAGCCAATTGAATGAGAAATCAAGTACGCCTAACGACCAATATTATAGCGCAGTTTCTTTCTAAAAACAGTAGCCTTCCTTGTGATCCAACCATGTCAGTTTAAAAAAAATAAAAGTCCTAATCTTTGACTGTTACTCTGGAGCCAACATCTTCTTAGAAAATAAAAATCTGTATTTATTAATCTGCGTTACATGCTATTCATTCGTCTCAAACAACAAAAATAACAGCAATTGTAGTAGAGACAGAACTCCAATTTCTCATGTTCAAAACCATTACCATTTGTCAAAGCAAGATGATTGTGAAAATCAGCCCAGTTCTGAAAACCGGGTTGATTAACCATAACTAGTGTCATTTCATTTCACAACTGTTAGCAAGGCAGGGTCTGGTAAAAGTTATTAGTAAACAAAATGAATGACATGTGCAAAATCCATACCTTGAAATCGTGTGTAACCCAGAGTCTCACCACGAAAACTCTTGTAGTATTTTACTCCATATACTATAATTGGTCGGCGAAGTATATGAGCCAAAACAAATATGTGGGTCTGCTCTAGACTAGCTCCAGGCTAAAATGAGTAAAATAAGTTAAGTTATATTCATTGCGCCATACAGAAATACATGAATCTCTTACATAATATACAAGATATATTTTCATTTTCTAACATAACTTTTGTAGACAAGGTCAGAATTAGAAATTAGGCAATGATATGGCCTTGTATAATATTAATACATTAAAATGAGAATTCTACATGCATTCATGACGTACACATTTCTAAAAACTGCAAATGTGGAAATGTTTGATTAAAAAAGTATTTGAAACATTTCTCCCAACCTCAATTTTGTTTTGCTTCTGAAGCAAGCAGCCTGATTGCTACTCTTAGAATACACAAAGTACATACATTTGCATTGCAACAAACACAACTGTGTTACATTTGGGTGATTTTGAGAGGATTATTCTTTTGGCTTGTCTTGCATATAATCTTCGGATGACCCATGTTATTGTGCATCCACTGCAGGAAATAACCAAAATCTCAACAACACCTGCTTCACGAGATAAAACTATTCAACTCGCGGTATGAATGAATAAGTTTATTGGCCAAGTATTCACATACAAGGAATTTGCCTTGGTGCTCCGCCCGCAAGTGACAACATGACATACAGTGACACATAAAATATTATAGATCTGTCTGAGGAATGCTGGACAGAAGCACTGAAAAGAGTTCATTCCTCGTCATCATGTGCTAGATTGGGGCTCATACAGTTCAAAGTTTTACACAGGGTTCATTTAAGCAAAGCCAGGCTTGCTGACATATATCCGGGGACAGATGCTGGCTGTGACAGGTGCTCCTTCTCTCCAGCCAATCTAGCTCAAGCATTCTGGTCTTGCCCCAAACCTGGTAACTACTGGGCAGTGGTTTTCAAAACCATTAGTGAAGTCCTTGGGATGACAGTGAGACATTGCCCGCTTGTAGCTGTATTTGGTGCAGCAGATAAAACCTTGGGTTTAAATACAACCCAGTCTGATATCATTACATTTACATCACTTTTGGCCCGTAGGAGAATCTTGCTGGTCTGGAAATCTACCACTCCTCCATCTGCTGCTGTTTTGCTGGAAGACGTGATGTTTTTTTTGTTGTTTTTTTTTAAAGCTATTAAGATTTTGAGGGGGTCTGTGAAAAAGTTGTATTTGAAATGTGAACCTTTTTTAAAAATCATACTTTGAGGGTCTAAAGGAACTACCTATTGACTGAGGGCACTTGACAGTAGGTGGGGATCTGTCTTTATTCTATAAAACAAAATGGAGGGAAATGTAATGCACTACGTCAGATGTACTGTCTTTTTTTTCATCCAATAAAAAAAATATATATATTGATTAAACGTGAATATATCAGAATATAAAATATCAGCAAAAGGAGCCTACAGATTTTTAGTTATGGAGAAGGGCTACTACTCATGGAAAAAATATGTTTTTATGTCTGGCTGTGGCAGCTTTGACAGTCTGGAGTCACCTTCCAGGAGGAAGTGATTCAAAGAGTTTGTGGCCAGGGTGAGAGGGGTCAGAGATGATCTTACCCACTCGCTTCCTGGCCCTTGCAGTGTACAGTTCGTCAATGGAGGGAAGGTTGCAGTCAATAACCTTCTCAGCCGATCGGACGATTCGCTGCAACCTCCGGATGTGGTGTTTGGTGGCTGAGCCAAACCAGACCATGATGGAAAAGGTGAGGACAGACTCTACGATGGCCATATAGAATTGGACCATCATTGCCTGTGGCAGATTGCATTTCCTCAGCTGCCGCAGGAAATACATCCTCTGTTGTGTCTTTTTGACTGTGGAGTCGATGGTAGCCCCCCATTTAAGGTCCTTGGAGATGATGGTTCCCAGGAACTTAAAAGACACCACAGATGTGACTGTGATGTTGTTGATGTGAGTGGGGTGAGGGGGAGCTCTCCTAAAGTCTACTATCAATTCCACTGTCTTAAGAGCATTGAGTTCCAGGTTGTTGCTATGGCACCAGGACGCCAGTTGTGTCACTTCCTGTCTGAAGGCAGATCCTGGATCAGTCCTGGATCAGTCCAATCAGGGTTATGTCATCCGCGAACTTGAGAAGCTTGACAGAGGAGTCTGTGGAGGTGTAGTCGCTGGTGTAGAGAGAGTAGAGGAGAGGGGAGAGTACGCAGCCCTGCGGTGCTCCTATGCTAAGTGTTTGCAGGTCCGAGATGTGCTTTCCCAGCCTCACATGCTGCTTCCAGTCTGTCAGGAAGCTGGTGATCCACCGACAGAGGGGTTCAGGCACAGCCAACTCTGAAAGTTTGGAGTGTAGTAGATCTGGCACAATGGTGTTGAATGCAGAGCTAAAATCAACAAACAAAATCCTCGCATAGGTCCCTTGGCAGTCTAGGTGCTGGAGGATGAAGTGCAGGCCCAGGTTGACTGTCATTGACAGATCTATTCACGGCTAAAATAACAGTAGGACCGATGAGTTTCTTCACTAATCATAATACAATCCTACAATTTCAAATGAGGCAACGGTATGGTTATTTGTGAAAATCCCAGGTCAGGTACACACACCAATGATGATGTTAATGAAAATGGCTTCATGGTGTTTGCCTCACTAACATAATGGCGACATGTTCATATACCTGCACAGTACAAAGTAAACAGAGTTTGGTAACAGTCAAATCTTGTCATTTCAAACAGTAATTATGCAATTATTAATTACTACGAATCTCATCAAGTATTAACTGAAAATATTAATACAACTTTAAACTCGTTTTTTTTTCTCCCTTTTTCCTCTTCGTCCACCAGTCTGTGCTACATATTACATTGTTCTCCTCAGCTTCTTCACTTAATTCTCCCGTTAAAATAATCTGATTTAAAGATAGGAGCTGCTTGCTTTGTTCTCTCAGATTCCATAATGATACCACCAACAAATTGGGCACAAAATATATCATGGGGCAGGGGAGCTCATGGGGTAATGATGCCAGGGGAAAACCCAAAATAAATGAAACTACAAATAGAACATATTAAAAACTGTACAAATAAGACAATTAGAACATTGATTTCCCCTTTATAAATTAGAATGAAGCAAAGTGCAATATGTGCAGAAAATAGCCTTAAGATTGAATAGTTAAAACATTCTCATTTTCGTACCATTACTTCTAAAAAAAACGTACCAAACCCCAAAAAAGTCATTTAGATGAATTAACAAAATGTTTTTTATTATGAAGGACTGCAGATAGATGTCTCATCAAATTCAAAGCAATGATCAATAAAATGCCCGAGGGAATAAAGTAATTTGGGGGACTTGAGAGTCAGAGTGAACGAGCGTGGATAAGGTCCATCAGTCTTGGGTATCTATACCCATCCTATGTATCAGCACTCAATCTGTAGTCTTCCATGCAATGGTGCTTCAAGTGCTAATCTAAAAAACTTGAGCGTATACCAGCTTCACCACCCCTTCAGAATATGCTTCATATTTAATTTCTCCAAATCAAAATAATTATTTGGCAAATCCCCTTTGCATTAAACCGATGCTTTCTGGCTATAGACATCTCTCACCATCCTTTCAAAACTTCTCAATTTTACCTTCTATACCATCAGCCCGCGTTGGCCCAAAGAAAACACATCCAGTTAATCCAATCTCTCACATACTTGAAAATCTCCATCCCAAGTAACATCATGGTCATTCTTCACTGTTATCACAGGGACTGGGCAAGGATGTTGGCTTGACAATATAAACAGGTGGCTAAAGGGGCAATATGCTCTTGCATTTCTCGTTTTGTTCCCAGATATCCACACCATGTCTGGGTTAATGTCTGGCAATAAAACATCCACACCAAACATTGTTAGACCAGCAACTCTTGACTTGCCAGGCAAAGTAGAGCATTCTTGAACACTAAATAAAAAATTGACATTCAACTGTTAAAAACCCTAATGAGCTCAGACTTGAACCATACTCTCGCCTGAAATGTTATCTGACCTGTTGAGTACTTTCAATGCACCAATTAAAATTTCCATTGCTGCAGTTTTTTAAAAAAAATGTGCATGTCTGATTGTAATAGTATTTACCATAATACCCAATTTAAGAACTAGATAAAGCAGTTGGTCATTTTGGTTTTAAGTATGAAAAAAATTAAAAGGTAAAAATGGAAGATTCTACCACTCATTCCATTCAAGCAATTAGTCTAGTTAAAAATTATAAAGAACCCAAAATAAATGTTGAATTGTTGGTCAGTAATAAAGATATTTACCTGACTTGCAAGGGAAAGAATAAATGCCCAATCTTCCTGCCACTGCTCCTCCCGCAGAGAGAAATGCAACCCAAAGCTCTGAGAGTACCATGACTCCCATTCTTTCCAGCGTGTGTAAAACCTGATAAAAGATTAAATGCAATAATTTTATACAAAACTGCAAATAATTACAATCAATCATTTTTTTGTTCTTCAGCCCAAAACCTTGTTTGACAGGGAAACCAACTTGTGGCCTAGGGGCCATAGTGGTCTGTTTTATTGACCCATTATATTGCACCATGCACAAAATATTGTATCTGATGGAATCTCTTTCTCTATGATCTCATGGCAACACGAGGACTGCTGTGGTGTTCAAGAAGGTTCATGCTGATTATAGGCAAGTGATTGGGTTTGAGAATGGGAGTGCTGTAGAGATGAGTGTTTTCATACTGTACCAGTAAATCACAAACAATTAAATGGAATACTAATGATCTGGCATGCATTATACATGATCATATGAACATGGGGCATCATAGAAATGCATATTAGTTATAAAAGATTTCATATGAATAGTGATATTTCCCTTCCAAATAATTAGGTGGTTTCAATCACATTTATCCAGTTGATACACTTATCCTCGCATCTAAACTTAAATCTTTAATATTAACCAAATTTACTTCATGTACTGACTTCAGAAGCCAAATTCCACAATTTCAACATCCTCTGAAGCAGCTAATGTATTCTATACTAAATCAACGCACTCGCAATATTGTCTATATTGCACTTCAAAGCTATACAAAAAGGGAAAAACATAGAAAATCCAGATTATCACTTTAAAATAAAACTGGACCATACATTAGAAAAAGATATTTAAACAAAAAATTTTAAGACCACATTTAAGTGAGGTACATTAATTCAATGATGAAATACTCCACAAATGAACAGGAAGATTAAACACAATATGAATTCCATGGCAACAAGAGGACTGCTGTGGTTTTCATACAATTATTATACAGGATAATTGCAAGACCAAACTAAGGAATGTGAGAAATCAGAGAGAAAATTTAGAGATTTTAAATAGTAAAAAAGAGTATGGATTGGCCGACAGATAAAGCAAGCATAATAAAGACCTTGGAGTCCACGTAGAAAAAGCATGCCATAGATTGGAGATTAACCACAAATGAAATATAAAACAACGTGAATGTCACTGTTCAGAGATATTGAAGCTGATCAATAGAAGTCACCCATGCATTAAAGGTTTTTGATGGAAATCAATTATAGTTCAACATGTGTTTTTATTAGAACTCTCCAAAACATTGAATTTTGGACAGTGGGGAAAGGAAATGACAAATTCCTTAAAAAGAAAATAAAAAGAAAAAAATCACACAAGTAGGCTCGGAAACTCTGGAACAATAGTCAGCTATTAACGTATTCCCAAAGACTAAAACACATGCAATTAAATATTTAAGTGTGTAAAAGCAGGCAATACATTTTGATTCATGATCCACATTAACAATGAGAAATAAAATAAATGCAATGCATTTTATTGAAATGATTTTAAAATACATCCTATAAAATGATACAGTAAAATTCCCCAAAATTTAGTAAAAGTAAATGGTGCTGAAATAATGGCGACGTGCAAAGTGATTTGAATGGAAGTAGAGGCAAAGTCTAAACAGCAGAGGTAAAATGAACCTCCAGTTCAAAAATGTATGAGCATGTACACAAATCATTTGGATTAAAAAAAATAAAGAGAATAGTGAATAAATTCTGGGTATGGCAGACTACCAAGCAAAATTGATCGAGTATTTAATGGTTAAAAATAAATCACTGCTGATTAGCCCGCTTATCGAAAATGTCTTTCATATCAAAAATATTGAAAATTTTCAAATCCACTGACATCTTTCACAGACAGCAAAGCATTGCCTGCACATTTGCTAGCTGTTAACAGGATATTATGGGATTTTGGGGGCAGTACTTTCTCTCTGCATTTCTGGAGGTCCTGCATTAAGACCACTCTGATAGGTTATTTAAAACGTCTGCATTGCTCAGGTAAGTCTCACTTTTGATCGACAGAATACCAACCCAACAAGAGCAAAAAACTCAGCTAAGATCTTAGTTCAATAATATAGACTTTGAACTTTGGACCGCACATTACTAAACCTTGGGAGGAAATACAAGTTTATACTAGATTTATTCCTTTGAATGTGGCTGTCACATTTATTGCTTGATCCCCCCAAGTGACTTTTATAAGTAAGTGGCAACTTATCATCTTCTACTGCCGTAGATCTTATGGTGATGATATTCCCACCATTTTACAATATACTACGGCATGGCAACTTCAGTGAACCTCTGGCAATCTTTTTCCATCCCACATCACGAAAAAATTAAGGATGGTTTTAAAATTCAAACAATAATACTGATTTTACACCTGCTCATGCAAATCCACAGAAAAGGTTTTACAAAAGCAATATTTGATTACAATGTTAGTTAGAAAAGTCATTATTTGCTTTCTGGGTTAATTCCAGCAGTTTGCTGGAGCACTTAACTTTTAGAGATAGAATGAATAAACTTTGCAAATATCGACACCATAGTTAAAACTCATACCAATGTGAGCAGTCATGCAAGCTCTCATGAAGAGCTTTCCGCAGAACCGAATCTTTGTCATAAATACCCCACGTTGCTTGTAGCACAGAGTCAAGCAGACAGTCACCTGCTGTGCGGTTCCAGAGAGCATATAGTCGACTATCTAAGCGGCTTCCAAGCTCCAAAGACCAATTTATAATAGGGGATTCCTCTTCTAATTCTAGAAATCCGGAATATACAAGGATTAAAATAAACTTACATACAATTAGTTTGCAAATTAAAAATTTTAAATATCCTTTCACGGATAATGAAATAATGAAATAATCAGATTTACAGGAGATAGATCAGCAGTACTCCCATTGGTTACTTAGATTTAAATACTAAGTGGTTTTTATACTTCAATAGATTTTTTGGTGAAAAGTTGGTTGGCACCCATTATATTGAGACCAGGAATTAGGGGATAGTCTCTAGACGGTTGGTCACCCAATAGACAGTAAATTAGACTGCAGCACTTAAAGAGCAAACAATTACCCGCTGGTAGCAGGAATATAGAACATTGACCTGCTCTTGTACATCTATGGCATAGGTATAGATCATACTCCTCCATGAGCGTGACTGTCATGTAATTAGATCATTGCTAAGCTGTAGCTTTGTGGCAAGGGGAATAAAGAAAGGGCAAGGAGAAAGGGGGGGTGGGGAGGCTTGTAAGAAGAGGTCCACCCCTGGAGCTCACACATTGGGTCACTTCTATGGACCGCACAAGATCCTAAAACCACCAAAGGAAACATCCACTGTATAATTTAACTTAAACTCTAATTAGTGCCAGCAGTACAACTGATTCATATAGAATTAAAAAAAACAATAAGCTGATCACCTTTTTGTACATCTCGATCAAGCACCTCATCAAATAGCTTTTCCTGGACAGATGGTGGGAGATCTTCAACATCTGCAAGAAACAAATAAAAACATCATATTGAATCATGCAATTTCACTCTTTCGCAGTCCCACTATTATGACCAAAATTCTAAATTTAACACAATTTTTCAGTTATCTGGTTAGTTCCTAGACTAGAATGTACTTAAGCAATTCCACTGAATAAATTTGTTTTTATTTATTTACAGGATCTGGCTCTTTGGTTAAGAGGCCAGCATCTAATGCCTATCCGTAATGGCTCGTTAAGGTGATAGTAAGCCACCTTTATGAAATGCTGTAGCTTGTCAGACAAAGGTTTGCCCCAGCCCCACACACTAATTGGCAAAGGAGTCATGAGGAAGGACTGATGTATTGTCAGGAACGTACACAAGCTGCATATAGTGGTGTTCCCAAGTTCCTGCTGCTGTCATTCTTCTTGGTGGTTTGGAGAGGTCATGGATTCGGCATTCTATCAAAGTGGCATGGATGAGTCATTGCAGGGCATTTTGTAAATAACATACGTGGTCATTGGTATAGGGAATAAATAGTGGTTAATGAGGAGCCTGTCAAATGAGTTGCTTGATTTTTTGCAGCAGCACTGATCAAGGCAAGTGGGGACTATCCCATCATGCTGCTGCCTTTGTTCCTGTTGATGATGAATAGGCTTTGGGGCATCAGAAATTAGGATGTTGCATACATTTGGTTGGTCAAATCAAATTTGCAGTCAACAGCGACTCTTAGGACGATATTGAGGTTGGGGGATTCATAAATGATGGGGGTCACTGAATCTTAAAGTCTGGTTGTTGAATGTTGCACAAAACTTTACTTGCCATTTATAAATCCATGTCTGAAGGTTGAAGTCTAGGTGCACTTATGACTAGAAATATGATGCATCATCACTTGACATTCTCACTTCTAACATGTATCTAACACATCTAACACAATCAGAGGAACATTGTTGAACCAGCTGAGGAGGTGGTTGAGCTAGGAATTCGCCCTGAGGAAATCATGGAGCTGAAATGATTGATTTTCAACCACCACCATAATTGTTCCATTCACTAATATATTACTCAAAGCATGGGCATTTACATTTATGTAGTATAATCAATAGGAGGCCACATAAGCTGCCCCCCCCCCCACACACATCCAACCCAAGGTTGCTCCCCCCATCAGTAAGAAAAATGTTACATTTCTTCAAACTCATTTGGCTCCAATTTCCCCGAATGCTAAAAATTCAAATATTCTCATTGACTGGGGATTAAAAAACTTACACCTTCAAGAAAGAATTTCTCATCTGAATGATAGTCAACACATTATCTTGAGACTATGACTCGCAATTCTTGACCACACCCTACATTTTCAGCATAGCTATGATTATACTTTACATATACCCACGAGATCAATACCTATTCTTTCTTGGAGAATAAAACTAATTTCATCCATTTCTCAGAATATGGGCACACTCCAGACAAAACTGGGTATTTGGGATATTTATTGCAATTAACTCAAATTACAAGATTCAAAATTAGAATGTTTAAAAAATATTTTCCTTCTTTACAAAATACAAAAACAAGATGGAAAGGTATGCTAGATAATAAATGTCAAATTTATTTTTAAGGCAGAACTAGTCAGCCTTGTCAAAAGTTTCATATTTGCCAATATACAGCATATCTAGAGCATAAATTAGAGTACAAACCAACCTCAGCATGGGAAAAAAACCATATCGACATTTTTCTGACCATGCACTGAATCAAAGTTAGATTTACTGAATCAAGATATGCATTAGAAATGTGTCAATAATAATATTGCAGGTTTGATGAAAATTAAGTACAAGCTTCCTTAATGACTGCAGCTACAATACAAATCAAGTAAATTGAATGCCAATGGTTTAATTTTCAGAAAGCATCCATAAAATTCCCATCAGAACATTCAATTCTATTGCAAATGAATCAAAAGTTATCTTACCGAGGCAACCCAACTTGAGAGAACTTGTTAAAAGGGGTCTACACAGGAACACGTCGGATTCATGCATTCAGCATTGTTAATCTCACCAGCAGCGTTATTAATAAATTACAGAATCTCAACAGGTTCATCTCTGCCAAATCAGAAGAATGTGGGGATATTTCAAAATTCTATACACAAAGTGTGACAGAGATAAATGAGAATGTAAAAAATATTATAAAATTAAAGTGCATTAAAATCACTAATGAGCACAGAAATAGTTTATGCATCAGAATGTATGGTCAAGAGATGAAAATAGTTTTGTTTAAAATGCTCAAGACAAAAATAGAAGCACGTTATCTGGTCCTTCAAGCCCAGTCTGCAGTACATCATGCTTGATCTTATGCCTCAACACCATTTTACTGCACGTCACTCCATCGCCATAATTGGGCGATTGCCTTAATTCCCAGTAAACTATCCATCACGGTTTCAAATGAACTTGATGACTGATACTTTTACTTCTTTCATTCCCAACATCTAGGGACCCAGTCTTTCGAATTAAGGTAATAATTAATTTACACTTCCTATAGTCTGGTGTGTCACATTCACTGTTTGCCATGTGCCTCCTTCAATGGAGAATGGATGCTGCAGCTTGCTGGAGTTGATATTTAAATCTCCAATTTGAGGTAACTTTTTTCCCCCTATTTGTAAGGGGTCTGCTTATTTTTGCCTGTTTATAAGTGGTCTGGCTATTTTTCCCCTGGTGGTAAGGGGTCTGGTTATGTTTGCCTGTTTGTAAAGGGTCTGGTTATTTTTGCCTGTTTGTAAGAGATCCAGCTATGTTCCCCTGTTTGTAATGGGTCTGGCTATTTTTTGCTTGCAAGCACCCTGTCCTTTTTCTTTCATTTGTATTGTTTGGTCCGCTGGGCTGACTGACATGTTGAATTCCTCCTGTTGTTTTTTTTGCTCTACATTACACATACTTTACAACATTAGCAACCCATGAAACATCAAAAGGGGTCTTAACAGCCCCATTATATCATTCATTCAGAGAAAATCCCATTGATCCCTTTATCGTCACCCACTACCTTCTCTGCCACACAGACCAACTTGTCCTCCACCCTAGTCGCACTAGCTTTTCATTTTCACACTACAAACAGCTTACAATGGCTTGTTCCCTTTATCATCGATACTTTTTTGCATATCTTTCATGCATTGTTCTTTATCTCTCCACATCACCGTCTATATCTCTCGTTTCCCTGCTCCCCGACCAGTCTGAAGAAGGGTCTCGACCCGAAACGTCGCCTATCTCCTTCGCTCCTTAGATGCTGCTGCACCCGCTGAGTTTCTCCAGCCTTTTGTGTACCCTTGATTCTCCAGCATCTGCAGTTCCTTCTTTAACACTTTGTCTACTCCACTGCGATATCTCCTCAAGGTATGCCTACTTTGAAGAAGTTCTCCTCCTCCCTACAGAGACAGTGTCACAACCTCCTCTCTAACTGCTCCCCCTCTGTGATACCCCCTTCCCTCCAACTCTACGACCACATCCTCACCCAGACTCGACACCACAGCCACATCTGCTTCCTCGGGGCTTGCCTGCGCCTCCATCTCATACCCCATGGATTCCAGCTCCAATTCCCTGCCTCCCAGTTCGGACCCCAGCCGGACTATCGGTACCGATTGGCTATCTGCCGCCACACTGTACAATTCTCCAACCGGGCACTAAGATCCACCCTGGTTGCAATGTGCCGACACCAGCAGGACCTCGCATTGACTCTCCCGAATCTTCGGGCCTCACTCACCCAGACTTGCAACAGACCCCAACTACACTACATCCTCCGGACGATCCACCGCTTCAATCACCAATTCCTGTCCCACCTTACCTCCACCAAGGACCTGAAATTAGCCCACCTCCAGGCCGTTCCTGCCACCGACAATCCCCGACTCAACCGCCCGCAGGCCCCGGGCCCCAACTCTGGCCCGAGCCGCCGGCCTGAGTCCCCCGACGCCATCTTGTCCACGAGGAGCGCCTCCAGGACTCACCAGGACGCCGCCTTCACCGACCTCCACGCCGATGCTGCTGCCGACCTCCACCTGCCCACCGATGACGCCCGGTAACTCTGTTTATCTCCCCCACCCCGATTCCACCGCCCATCACCAGCACAACGCGACTGCCGAACCTCGCCGCCCCCCGGGACTACCTAACCCCATCGCCGCACCGGGCGCAACCAGCATCGCCGTTGTACTGGGCCCGCCGAAGACCACAGCCGCACCCATCTCACCTTGCATCGCCGCCGGACCGGGGCTCCCCGAACATGGCCGCCGCACCGCACCCCACTCATCTCGCCGCCTCACCGGTCGGACTGCCCACCCGCTCACCGAGCACCGAGATCTCCAACGCATCGCCCGCCGACCCTTCGACACTCCACCGCCCTCCAGCAGCCCGCAGCCGTCGCCTCACCTGCAGACTGGACTCTGCAGCGGGTCTGAAGCCTCCACGTTGCTAACTCCTCCCACCACCCACCACTCTGTTTTTAACGGCACTGGGTCCTAGTGCCCGTCTCCCCAGCAACCTTAGTGGCTATTCCACTGGGTCTTCCCCATCTCCCCCCCCCCCCCCCCGCTCTTCCACACCCACACCATAGCCCCCATTCCCCCCCACCCCCTGACCACCCTCCATCCCCCCCACCACAAAACGCTCCGTCCTCAGTGCACTCACCTGCCTTCCTCCGGCCACAACCCCCATCCTTGCCGCGTGTTCACCATCCCTCCGGACCTCCCCCTCTCCGACACTGGAAGGTCGGTCCTCAGAAGAGGTCTTACCTTTGTCCCCCTCCGTCCCCACCTCAATGAGTTCCGCGCCCACCACGACTTGGAGCTCTTCGACCGTCGCCTCCGCCTCACAGCGTTCTTCCACGGGAAGAAGTCCTCACCCCCCACTGATGATCCCCTTGCCTGTCTCCAACGTACCCCCTCCACTTGGACACCCCCTCGTAGCCTTCCGGCTCTAGAACTATTTATCCAGAACTGCTGTTGGGACATCAACCGCCTCGACTTCTCCACTCCCCTGTCTCACTCCAATCTCTCCCCCCCCGAACGTACTGCCATCGACTCACTCCGTAACAACCCGGACTGGGTTATCAAACCTGACGACAAGGGAGGTGCCGTGGTAGACTGGCGCGTCGATCTCTACAAAGCGGAGACCGCGCGCCAACTCTCGGACACCTCCTTCTACTTGCCCCTGGACCATGACCCCACTGACAAACACCAGGCCGCCATCTCGAGCACCATAATCGACTTCATCAGCTCCGGCTCCCTACCCTCCCGAGCCTCCAACCTCATCGTTTCCCAGCCCCGCACGGCCCGATTTTACCGACTCCCCAAAATCCACAAACCCGACTGCCCTGGCAGACCCATTGTCTCTGCCTGTTCGTGCCCCGCCGAACACATTTCCACATACCTTGACTCCATCCTATCCCCCTTTGTTAAATCCCTCCCCACCTATGTTTCAGACACTCTCCGTCGGCTCCGTGCATTCCATTCTCCAGGCCCCCATCCTCTCATCTTTACCATTTGTTACTTTGCCAAACAATATGTTATTCTTTACACACTGAGCATTTATATCCTGCAGTTATGTGGTACCTCATTGTGGAACGCAAAACATGCTGCATCTACCAGCTCACTTTTATTCACCCACACCATTACACCCCCTTGAGAAATTCAAATATTTGTTAAACATGTTTTCAAATGCATGAAAACAGACTTTGCTCCAACTGCAACTTAATAACTGCAACTTGATAATGAATTCCAGGATTTTCCCAATGATATGGAGTTGGACGGCCAAAAGACACCTCCTTTGCTTCTCCTCTTTTAAAAAAAGTTGTATTTCTGGTTTTCCAACTTGTTAGAAACCTTTAAGAAGCTGGAGAATGTTTATTGTCCATCTTCCACACATAATCTGTACATGTAGGTCCCTTAATGACAACCAATATATCCACCTTCTTTTCATCAACCTTTCAAGAACCAAAGATGCAGGGCCATCACATTCATAGCACTTCAGACTTTAGTTCCATTAGTTTACCCATAATCTTTTCTCTAGACATGACATGCACATTTAGGCATTGTCTTTTTAACCATCTTTGTCATTTTGCTGCTCAAAGATATTCTTGTGTTTGTAATGTGTTGTTCTGGCTCACTTATACAGTTCTCTATCATACCTTGATCATCTTGCTATACAAATTCCTAGATTTCCTTAAATTTGAACCCCATCTTCACCTCCCCCAATTTAGTTTAAAACAAATGCTTTTTTTGGAGGAATGGGGTGAGACAGCTGTGGTAGAAATTAGATTACAGTCCAAACATTTTTTACATGCAAGTTCCAGATGTTTAACTTTTCTGAAGGGGCGCAATTCTGAAATTGCCGTCGTAAGTGTTCAAGAACCTCCGTTTTCTGAATATTCATTTTGACCTACAAAACCTCTGTGAAATTAACTAAATATTCTAAATTCTTGTTAATTTAACCCTTGGAGCTGATAACATTGCCAATATGCTGCATTGCCACAAATGTTTACAGTGCCCTCCATAATTTTTGGGCCAAAGACCCATCATTTATTTATTTGCCACTGTGCTCCACAATTTGAGATTTGTAATAGAAAATAATCACATGTGGTTAAAGTGCACATTGTCATATTTTAATAAAGGCCATTTTGCTTTCACCATGTACAAATTACAGCAGTGTCTATACATAGTCTCCTCCCTCCTCCCCCCCCCCCCCCCCCCCCCCCCCCCCCCCCCCCCCCCCCCCATTTCAGGGAACCATAATGTTTGGGACACAGCAAAGTCATATAAATGAAAGCAGTCATGTTTAGTTTTTTTTTTGCGCATATTTTTTCCATGCAATGACGGCTTGAAGTCTGCGATTCAGAGACATCACCAGTTGCTTCTATAGTGATGCTCTGCCAGGCCTGTGTTGCAGCCATTTTTAGCTTATGCTTGTTTTGGGGGCGAGTCCCCATCAGTTTTCTCTTCAGCATATAAAAATCATGTTCAATTGGGTTCAGAATGGATGATTGACTTGGCTACTCAAGAAGTGACCATTCAGTACCTTCAGCAGCCATACATGCCCAGGCCATTACACCCCCACCACTGTGTCTCACAGATGAGGTGGTATGCTTTGTATCTTGGGCAGTTACTTCTCTCCTCCATACTTTGCTCTTGCCATCACTCAGATATAAGATATAATCTGTCTACAAGACCTTTTTCCAGAACTGTTTTTGCTCTTTCAAGTACTTGGCAAACTAACCTGGCCATCCCAATTTTGCGGCAAACAAGTGGTTTGCATCTTGCAGTGTAGCCTCTGTATTTTTGTTCATGAAGTCTTCTGCGGACAGTGGTCATTGACAAATCCACACCCGACTCACACAGGTTTTGGGATTTTTCTTTATTACAGAGAGAATTCTTCTGTCATCAGCTGTGGAGGTCTTCCTTGGCCTGCCAATCAGTATGCGATTAGTAATCTCACCAGTGCTCTCTTTCTTCTCAATGATGTCCAACAGTTGATTTTGGTACGCCTACGGTTTGGACAAGTTTTATTCTTATTTCTAAGTCTCATAATGGCTTCTTTGACTTTCATTGGCACAACTTTGGTCCTCATGTTGATAAACAGCAATAAAAGTTTTCAAAGGTGATGGAAAGACTGGAGGACAGACTAGGTGCTGAGAGCTCTCTTATGCCTGCAGTAAGGAAGCAATTAAACACACCTGAGCAATTACAAACGCCTATGAAGCCATGTGTCCCAAACATTATGGTGCCCTTAAATAGGGGGACTATGTATAAACACAGCTGTAATTTTTACATGGTGAAACTAAAATGTATGAAAATGGCCTTTAATAAAATCTGACAATGTGCACTTTAACCACATGTGATTTTTACTATTACAATTCTCAAATTGTGGGGTACAGAGGCAAATAAATAAATGATGGGTCTTTGACCCAAACCACTGAATTAATTGGGACTGATACAAAAAACAACTTGATTTATACTATAGCTGCTCTCAATTGCCTTGTTTTTTTTGTATCTCTATCACAGGAAGGCTATTGACTGAAATCTATTACAAACCCACTGCCTATCATAGCTATCTAGACTACACTTCTTCCCACACTGCTTCCTGTAAAAGACTCCCCTACTACCCAATTCCTCGGTCTACGCCCAGCATGAGGTTTTCCTTCAGGTCATCGGAGATGTCCTCACTCTTTAGGAAACTAGGGTTCCCCTCTTCCTTTATAGATGAGGCTCTCGCTAGAGTCTCCTCGATATTCCACAGCTCCGCTCTTGCTCCTCCTCCCCCATTCGTAACAAGGACAGAGTCCCCCTTGTCCTCACCGTCCACCCCATCAGCCGTCATACACAGCATATAATCCTCCAACATTTCCGCCACCTCCAATGGGATCCCACTGGCCACATCTTCCCATCTCCACCCCTTTCTGCTTTCCGCAGACCACTCCATCCACAGCTCCCTGGTCAACTCGTCCATTCACACCCAAACCATCCCCTCCCCAAGTACTTTCCCCAGCAACTGCAGGAGATGCAAGACCTGTCCCTTAACCTCCCCCCTCCACTCCATCCAACTGAGAGCCGACAGTCTTTCCAGGTGAGGCAGAGGTTTACTTACACCTCCTCCAATTTCATCTACTATATCCGATGTTCCAGATGTCAGCTCCTGTACATCAGTGAGGCCAAGCGCAGGCTCAGTGATCGTTTCGCTGAACACCTCCGCTCAGTCCACCTTAACCAACCTGATCTCCCGGTTGCTCAGCACTTTAACTCCCCCTCCCATTCCCAATCTGACCTTGAGGACTGTCTTCAGATATTTAAAGTGGCGATAGTCGGAGGAATCGGGGAGAGGGAGATATTCAGAGTTACTGGTGAGGCAGCGAGGCTGGGCGTCATCCATATGGGCCTCTGAAGAAGGGTTTTGGCCCGAAACGTTGCCCATTTCCTTCGCTCCAAAAATGCTGCAGCATCTGCTGAGTTTCTCCAGCACTTTTGTCTACCCCCAATCTGATCTTTCTGTCCTGGGCCTCCTCCATTGTCAGAGTGAAGCCCAGCATAGATTGGAGGTACAGCACCTCATATTTCACTTGGGTAGCTTACACCCCAGCGGTGTGAACATCGACTTCTCCAACTTCAAATAGCCCTTGCTTTCGCTCTCTCTCTCTCTCCATCTCCTCCCCCTTTCCAGTTCCCCCACCAGCCTTACTGTCTGACTACTTTCTATTTCTGCTCTGCCCAATCCCCTGCCATCAGTCTGAAGGGTCTCGACCCGAAACGTCACCTATTCATTCTCTCCAGAGATGCTGCCTATCCCGCTGAGTTACTGCAGCATTTTATGTCTACCTTAATGCAAGAAACGAGTTTCTTCCCAGCTGTTATTATGCAACTGAACCATCCTCTCACCGTCTAGAGTGCGGTCCAGCTCACTGGAGACCTTTGAACTGCCTTCATTCCAACTTTATCTTGCTATAAATAATATGCCCTTCAGCCTGTATCTGTACATTGTGGACAGCTTGATTGTAGTTATGTATAGGAAGGAACTGCAGATGCTGATTTACACTGAAGATAGACACAAAATGCTGGAGTAACTCAGCTACATTTCTCCAGCATTTTGTAATTATGTATCATCTTTTCGTTGACTGGACAGCATGCAACAAAAAGCTCTCTCTGGACAGCAGTACACGGGTAGATAATAATAATAATAAACTAGGATATATTATTTGTCCATTCATGCTCTATCAAGATTTTATTTTTAACATATCCTATTGCTCATGTGTAACTTATATGCTGACAATTTAAAAAAGTTTACTGCTTTTACCTTCCAATCTGTCGGTCATATAAAAAGCAGGCTCCGTCTTGGTCATTAATGTTCCTGAAAGTCACTGACATATTGCGTAGCCTTACAGGGTACATTTAGAAATATCAAATGATCTCTTCGTTGCTACTTATAGCTTTGAAACAGCTGCCCATAATGTACCATGCACAAAATTAATTTCCTGCCTTCACCCTACCCCCACGAACTCTACCAAAAGAGATGGCAATAACACCTTTAAACTTGAACATAACAGACAACATCTGAACCAAAATTTTGCTGGGAGACAATTTCAAATATTTTCAAAAGTAAGCAAAATCTAAGAGTGAACCCAATTTTGATTTTGGCCACTACCAAAATCATATTTTGTAGCTCTAAATAAGCATATATTTTAAAGTATTCAAAAAATGCTTAGGGTGTTTTAAGTACCCTTTACATATATTTCTATTTTCTAAATAATGCAGTAACTTATGAACTACATAAACCCTTATGTCAACGGACCTCTTTATAACGGATTTCAGTTAGAGCCAACAGACCTCAGCTCACTGCCTCCCTGAATTCTGACTGCCCCCGCGGCACAGTCGGTTGACACGGCCGTTGCTGCGGCTCATGTTGTTGACCCAGGCCGACGGCACTTTATTCAGGCCACAGTCATCGACGCGACGCGCCCAGTCACCGTGGGGCTGCATCCATTCTCACCCGCTGTCGCTTCCGTCTGTTGGTCGTCCCTTAGTCCACTTCCCCATCACTGCCACCACCTCCTCCTTCTCCCGTCACTTTGTCTGCGCTGCCACTGTCTCCTTCTCATTCTCCCCGGAGTCACCGAGATCTTCCAAGGTGGAGGATGTCATTGACTCCGGGAGAGGAGGTGGAAGCAGCGACAGTGGTGGCGGTTGGGGGGGAGGGGGTTGAGGGTGAAAGAGGCCAACAAGGTGCACAGCAATCCCTTCTTCACCGGCTGCCCACACCATCCAGTTGACATGGCTTTTGTGCAGCCCCCGACAGCACGTGCTTGGTTGCAGTAGGGCACCGTTCCCTCACACCAGCTGCCACTTCATCCTGTTGGCTGTCGCTTTGTCCACTCTGGTTCTTCTCCCCCACCGCCCGCCTCCCCCTCTCCACTGCTGCCTGGTCCCCTGGAGTCGCCGACATACTCCACCTTGAAAGGTGTCAGCAACTCCAGGGGAGGAGGAGGAGGAGGTGGCAGCGGACGAGGGAATGGCAGAGTGTACAAAGCAACAGGAGGAGGAGGAGGTGGAGCAGATAGCGAAGCAAAGTGACAGCCAATAGAAATAAGCAACAGCTAGTGGGAGGGGAGGCTGCCCCACAGTGACTTGAGCACATCCTGTCAGTGGCAGCGGCCTGAAGAAAGTCATGCTGTCTTCAGGCCGCTGCCACCTGAAGAAAGGGGCTGCAATGATGAAGAAGGACTCGCTGGTGCAGATCAGCAGCAACTGCGCATAGTTTTAAGGTGAAACAACACCAAGTGTTGCAGTAACTCAGCTGGTTAAATAAGTCTGAAGAAGGGTCCCAACCAGAAATGTCACCAATCCGTGTTCTGCAGAACTGCTGCCAAATCAGCCGAGTTACTCCAGCACTGTGTTCTTTTGTATATTAATCAGCATCTGGTTCTGTGCTTTTACTGCAAACAATGGCCACACCTTGCTCAGGTGTAACAGACATCAGCAATAACAGACACCATTCTCTCATCCACACACCACCCCCCACAACAGTCCATTATAACGAGTTTACTCTTCATTCCAAACGTTCATATACGCACAACTTCTCCATCAGTGTTTTCGTAAAGGCTTTCATCTAAATGACCACTTTATTATGTACTGCCAAACATATTACAATTTCGTAACAATTGTTAAATTTCCTTTTTCTTAAAATTCAAAGATGATAATGAAATACAAAGATGCATCCAAGTTGGAGAGTGCAAGATAAATCAGTTGGGACATAACAGGGCACGCAACCCAACTTTTAAAATTTTGACCACAAACCTAATTAATTAACTAACATGCATAGTTGAATTGAACTAGCTGATTTTTTTTTTTAAGACTATAGTGGCTCCTCCTCGTTCTAGTAGCTCTCTATTGAGCTCAGCAAGCTAGAGTAGGGGAGTTGGAAGACAGTCAGCTTTATACCACAAATGATTGGCATTTGAACGACTGCTTCATCCATGCAGGTAACAGCGAAGTGACTTTATCTCAAATGTTATTAAATTATTAATGTAGTGGTGTTTTCAATTAATTTATTTTAATTTTTAATTACTTAAATCTGAATCAGAGTGAATTATTTAAATCTTAATTTTAATGTATTTCTCTCTCATCTCTGGTCATTTCATCCAGACCTCTTCACCCAAAGAGGGTCTGGCTGGATTACCTGATCAGGCCTATGGATCTGAGCGTGCAATCTCATCCATTAAGTTTTCCCCTATGTTACACATTACTAACGTCATATTACTATAGATTTAGCCCATTTTAAACACGTTTCTTTCAAAATTAATCCCAAAACACATGTTGCTGCAGGACACATCCATTGTTGTGCTGTAAAATTACTAGTTAAAACATAACTGTATAACTTTTATAAACATCTAGAAAACTAGAACATTAAAATACAAAATAATTTAAATAAAATTGAGATTTAAGCGCACTAATATACACCATACTTTCAGAATAACAGATTCGCTTTTTTAGAGCCATTGTAATCTCAATTTCAAAAATACTAATCCTGCCTCAATCTTACACGATACATTAATTTACAATTTTACAAATAGCCACTGCTATTGAAGTGAATTTCCATGTGACTTCTAAGCAAGGTAAAGCAATTTACCTTGCTTCAAATACAACATATCCCACTCCTGCCCCTTTACCTCTTCTACTTGTCGAACTGCAAGAAACACTATCAGCATTTGCCAAATAAAGTTTCCAGATAATTAATTCATTCTGCCCAATCTATATATACCTGGCAACTGTCCTACTACAATTTCCAAGCCAATTATGTCAGGCTAACTGGTCTGCAGTTTCCCACTCTTTAATAGTCATGTGTACAAGAGAACTAAAAGGGTCTCGACCCGAAACGTCACCCATTCCTTCACTCCAGTGATGCTGCCTGTCCCGCTGAGATACTCCAGCATGTTGTGTCTATCTTTAATAGTGATGCCAGCCAGATACAGATTACCATTTCAGGTGCAAGAGCTAGCAACAAAACCACATTCTTATTAACTGTAGATCAAAAGGCTCAGTATCAGATACTGAACACAATTGCACATATTTAAAGACAGTTAATAGAGCAATTGATCCATTGGTTTTACTCCTTGAAGATTTAGTTTGAGGATTATTATTGTCATGTGTACAGAGGTACAGTGAACAGCTTGGTTTTGCATACTATCCAAACAGTTCAGATATAGTAGACATGAACGCAAACAAGTCAAACTCAAATACGATAGAGCAAAAGGAAAGATAAAGTGCAGAATATAGTTCTTAGCAATTTAACACACTCCAATGTCCACGAGGTAGAGGTGAAATCGGAGTTTTCTTATGGAAGGACCATAAGAAGCCTGATAACAGAGGGAAAGCTCTTCCCAGGTCTGATGTGCTCACTTTCAAGCTTCTGTACCTTCTGCTGGATGGGAGCAGGGAGGAGGAATGACCGGGTGGGACAAGTCTTTGAACGAGATGGTTGCTTTTCCAAAAGCAGCGAGAACTGTAGATGGAATCAATGGTGGGAAGTTCGGTCTGCGGGGGCGACATCTGCAAATTTCTACAATTGATTGCGTAGAGCTGTTCTCAAACCAAGGCATGATGCAATTCAACCGTATGTTTTCGATGGTGCATCTATGAGTTTGTAAGAATCATTGGAGACATACCAAATTTCCTCAGTCTCCTCAGAAAAGAGCCAGTCTTGGCTGTCTCATCAATGTGGATGGTCCATGGCAATGTTGGAAATAAATCTTACTCTATTTGAAAATATAGAAATTTCCCCGTCATCTCCAAAAAAATAACACACAGAATCCAACATATATCTGCATTAGATATCTATTTCAGAATCAACAATCCTGAACTGTGTACAAAGTTTTAAAGAAGGAACTGCAGATGCTGGAGAATCGAGGGTACACAAAAAGCTGGAGAAACTCAGCGGGTGCAGCAGCATCCCCAGTCTGAAGAAGGGTCTCGACCCGAAACGTCGCCTATCTCCTTCGCTCCTTAGATGCTGCTGCACCCGCTGAGTTTCTCCAGCTTTTTGTGTACCCCTGAACTGTGTACATATTGACTTCAAAATTGCTCATTGTTCAATCAATATTTGCCAAATTCAGTAACCCGATACAGACCAGAAATAAGTACGTGTGTAAACAGAACACTAGTGGCATTGATCATTCGACACGTACTGAAAATGATACTGCTTTGTTCCTCAGAGGAGCGATCATCACCCCTCAGCTTTAATTTTGAGACAAGAAATCAATAAATGCTACAGTGTTTGCAAGATTTTGTTTTGGTGCAAATGCTTAGTGTATTATCTGCATTTTTGGCATGCGTTATAATTTTATTTTCAGCTGGATCTTTTCATCTGTGTAGCTATACAATTGTCCACAATACGTGATGCATCAGCACTGTAATTTGCTATCTGTTGTTGTTCCTTTCGCAACAATGGCACCCAATCTCCCTCATACAATTCACTACACTTTTTATGTGCACTTCCAACCGCATCTTAATCTCCAATTATGGGCTTTGGGTTACTACCAAGGCCAGGATTTATTGTCATTGAGCAGGTGGTGGCGAATCACATTTCTGAACTTCTCAAATCCATGAATGCTCACTGAATACTGAACAGCAGAAAACTGAAACAGTTAAACTAACTCTAGACATTATACAATAACAGAATGAAAAATGTAATTGAGATTGCAAAATATTAACAATTTGAATTTTAAGTATCACTAATGGATTCTTCCAAATGCAGTGACTGGCCAGTGTTTCCATAAATCATGGTTAAAAATTCAAGAGATTATTTCCATAAACAGATAAATTGAAAACCAAGTATTGCTCAGACAACATGGTCAGAGGATCTCCCCTCTATACTCTGTCCTGATGCCTCAACCCAAAAAAAACAACTATCCATTGCCCTCCAGATCTGCCAAATCCCTCCAGCAAGTTTTTTGCTCATGGATGGGAGGGAGGTGGCAGACACGTGTACAGTGCATTCAGACCCCTTCACCTTTTCCACATTTTATTACGTTACAGCCTTATTTTAAATTGGATTTAATTCATTTTTAAAAATCATCAATCTACACACAATACCCCAGACCAAAGAAGAGAAAGCAGGTGTTTAGAAATGTTTGCAAAGTAATTTAAAATAAATAACAGAAATATCACATTTACATAAGTATTCAGACCCTTTGCTATGACACTCAAAATTGAGCTTAGGTTCATCCTGTTTCCCGATGGTCATTCAATGGGAACCCGATGGTCATTCTGAGGGAGATGGGAGAACCTTCCAGAAGGACACTAATATCTGCAACATTCCACCAATCAGGCCTTTATGGTAGAGTGGCCAGACGGAAGCCACTCCTCAGTAAAAGGCACATGATAGCCTGCTTGGAGTTTGCCAAAAGGCACCTAAAGAACTCTCAGACTCTGGTCTGAAGAAACCAAGATTGAACTCTTTGGCCTGAATGCCAAGCATCACGCCTGGAGGAAACCAGGCACCGCTCATTACCTGGCCAATACCATACCTACAGTGAAGCATTGTGGTGGCGGCAGCAACTAGTCAGGATCAAGGGAAAGATGAACGGAGCAAAGTGCAGAGAGATCCTTGAAGAAAACCTGCTCCAGAGCGTTCTGAACCTCAGACCGGGGCAGAGATTCACCTTCCAACAGGACAACGACCCAAAGCACACAGCCAAGACAATGTAGGAGTGGCTTTGTGACAAGCCTGTGAATGTCCTCGAGTGGCCCAGCCAGAGCCCGGACTTGAACCCAATCGAACATTTCTGGAGGGACCTGAAAATAGTTGTGCATCGATGCTCCCCATCCAACCTGACAGAGCTCGAGAGGATCTGCAGAGAAGAATGGGAGAAATTACCCAAACACAGGTGTCAAGCTTGTAGCGTCATACCCAAGAAGACTTGAGGCTGTAATCGCTGCCAAAGATGCCTCAACAAAGTGTCTGAATACTTATTATAATGTGATATTTCAGTTATTTCTTTTTAATTACTTTACAAACATTTCTAAGCACCTTTTGATTTTTTTATTATGGGGTATTGTGCAGATTAATGATAAAAAAAGTGAATTTAATCCATTTTCGAATAAGGCTGTAACATAACAAAATGTGGAAAAGTGAAGGGTCTGAATATTTTCTGAATGCACTGTATATCAAGTTATTCATCCTCGTTTTAGGGGCAATCTGGCACAGTTGTTTGGCAAATTGGGAGGTGGATAATAAAACACAGTTAGAATGTTCAGACATAACACTACTTTTCTCAAGCTCTTCTTTTTTCTTTCTTTTCTTTCCAAAAATTTAAAAAAAAAAGTTGTACATGAAATGTATTATGTTATATACCATGATTATTATGTATGCACATTGCTTCTAATAAAAAAATATGTTTTTAATGTTCAGAGATAGCAAAATGCATGGAAAGTGAAAAGTTCTTACATAATGTAACAACCAAAACCCAAAATAGAAAATGCAATAGCAAAAGTGCTTGATTATTAAAAACAATTACTTCTCAATTTTGATTTGTGGTCTTGCAATTACAAAAAAGATTCCAAAACTATTATCAGTATTACTTAGAAGTTTGACATATTTCAGTTGGGTCTGAACATTTCCAATTACACCAAGGGCAGAATTTCCAACCAGGAATAGTGAAATAAATATCACAGATAATTAAAAGATCACTGTGCCTTTAGTTGTGGAAATTACAGTTTTGTATTGGCAAAGCTCATGTGGGTAAAAGGTCGATAATCTCAAGTTTCAACACAAATAAATCTAGCAGCATTTGCCGCAACCACGATTAGGACAACATTACTCCAGTTACAAAATGATACCAGTGCCAATAAGACCCACAAACTGCAAGGTTATCATTCTCCACTTGATAGATTAATCACAGTCCAATCAGCAATCAGCCTGTCATGCATCGGCTATAGTTGGAGGCAAAGGGAGGTCATTTAAATATTTTGCAGTAAAATTTGCAGAAATAATCTTTAATTCTTGGCAAAGCAGTTTTGTGTCAATCACTGACAAGTACTTCAGATCAGCCAAATCAAACTGTGGATTTGGTCTCAGCAAGGCCCCACTTCTAACTGAATAAACTCACCAAGCCATCAATCAAAATTTGAAAATTTAAAACTAAGACTGAACATTTCTTTCAATGGGGGATTCTTGCAACTGTTATAAACAAAGCGAATATGCTCAGCTGTAATTTTAATTTGTCCAAAAATTGTTTACATCAATGACGTCACCAATACTCAATGGTTACTGATATCATCTGTAGTTTCAGATACATTTTTGTTTGATTACATCTCTCAAGTCCTTACAAATGTTTCATACATTCAAAAGGCACGAAGTTAATGCAACTTACTGCTGCTGCAGTTGCAAGATAAAATCACTGTGGGTTAAAGTTCACCTTACCTGGTCCTAATTTTTCAATACTAATTTCTGAGAAAACTAATATTACTGACAAAGTATTGCATCATACCTCAAAAGGTATGCCTACTCGTTTCTTTAAAGAAATCTGCATGTACAATGGATTTAACTTTTGTTTTCTGCTAAAACAGGTGACACATGAATTAAACTATTTAGATACATCCTCTTGATTATAGTTGGTACCTGCAGGTAATGTGAATGTAACCAAATCAGTTAGGAAGTAACAAGCAAAGTCTCCCTTGCGCTGATGAAGTGATGCAGCTATTTCACGCCGTATCTGTTCCGTTAGCTCTGGACATACCATTGCAGGAATGCACTTGGCCGCTTGTTGAGACACCTAAAGAAAAAACAGCAATGATTACACCATCAAATTAGTATAAATTAAATTGGATTAAGCTGCAATACACATCCAAGTGGTTTCAATGCAACAAAAACAAAGTTGTTGTTGCTAGAAACCTGATAATGATACCAACACTCAGAGCTAATGTTTCAAGTCAATATTTCATATCATGTCACAGATCACCAATCTGAATGGTAACTTGGTTTATCTCCCCACATGTACTGCATGCTCAGAATATTTACAGTATTTTGTATTTAGTTCAAATTTCTAATGATATAAATTATATTTATATTCTGTTAGTCAACATTTTTTAAAGGCAAAACTTCATGTTCTAGGATTAGATTATTATCTTCCCTCACTAACAATCTGTAAATACAAGAAAATAGGTGTTGTATTTGGTGCAGTCACTCACACTCTCAATGCACCACCTAGGGAGGGTGACAATTAAAAAAAAAAAAGTTTCCACTGAAAAGATTTAGTTTTGAGTGGAGGGGGAAACATCAAAACATTCTTAACTCTGCAGGTCAGGCACTAGAATGATCTGATTGCCATAACTGGAGTTAAACAACGGTCTCTTGTAATCATTATTGTGAAACTGATATTAAGCATGGGATTATTTTGCAATGGGTACACAAAAGGCTGGATAAACTCAGCGGGTGCAGCAGCATCTAAGGAGCGAAGGAGATAGGCGACGTTTCAGGTCGAGACCCTTCTTCGTCTACTTTAGAAAGTCCACAAACAACGCACTCAAATCAACTTTGGCAAGTTCTTGTTTATGACTATCAAAGTTGGTCTTGCCCCAATTTCAAATATCAACATGTGTACCAGCCCTGTTTATATCCATAACTATATTAAAGCTCACAGAATTGTCATTGCTGGTCCCAAAGTGTCACTTACACTTCAGTAACTTGCCTTGCCCAATTCCATAAACTAGATCAAGCTTTGCCCTCTCCCTCTAGGACACTCTACATATTGCCCGAGGGAAATTTTCTGAACACACATGACAAATTCCACCTCATCCTGGCCCTTGTGACTATGACAGCCCCAGCCCATGTTGGTAAAATGAAAATCCCATACTTTGATAATTACATTAGTCTTGCAACTGCCTGCTATCTCTTGACATATTTGTTCCTCCAATTCACATTGGCTATTTGGAGCCTGACAGTACAATCCCAACAAGCTAATCAACCTTTTTTTATTTCTCAGCTTCATCCATGTAGCCTCACTGGACAATCCTTCAACAAGGCACTGGCTCAAAGGACCGAATGGCCTCCTCCTGCACCTATTTTCTATGTTTTCTAAGGTCATCTTGGACAACTGCAGTGAAGTTGATTGATAAAGAAACTCCCCCTTTTTTTTCTCCCATCTCCATCTTGCCTGTAGCATCTGTACTCTGGAACATTAAGCTGCCTTTTATTTCCCGCTCTTAGCCAGGTTTCCATAATGGCTATAACATCCCAGCCATACGTACCTATCCACACCCAGGGTTCATCCACCTTATTTGTCAGGCCTCATGCACCAACATAAACACTATTTAAACCAATGGGCCTTTGCCCTTCCCTGTCATGCTCCTGCCAGACCCGTCTACTGAATTTACCATCATTGATTTCTGTATCGACTTGCAGCCTCCCACCTGTAACACTACTGCATTAGGACCCATCACCCTACCAATTAAGTTTAAACTGTGCTAAGGAGCACATGCAAACCTGCTGGCCTAGATATTGATCCTCCTCCGATTCAGGTGCAATCAGTCCCTCTTGTCCAGGTTATCTCTGCATCCCTGCACAAACTCCTCAGCTAAGTACTCATCTGCCTCGTTAGCACGTGGCACTGGAAACAAACCAGAAATTACAACCCTCTAGGTCCTGCTCTTTAACGTTTTGCCAACTCCATATATTCACTCTACACAACCTCATCCCTTGTCCTACCCATGTCATGTGTGCCAATGTGCACAACAACTTCTGGCTGCTCACCCTCCCCTTTGAGCATGTTCTGCAGCCACTCTGAAACTTCGTGGACCCTGGCACCAGGATACATCACCTTCCTGGAGTCCCATTTGTGGCCATAGAATCCCCTATCACAATCACTGTCTGACTTCACTATCTTCTGCTGTGCCTCAGAGCCCAGCCAGTCTGGTGCCACAGACCAGACTGCTGCTGCTCTCCCCTGAACTAATTTCCCCCTCCCACCCCTGGCAAAAAAACAGTATCCAGAACAGTCCAAACACATTTACGGGGAGAACGGCTGTGGTGGATTTGTGTATTCTGCCTCCTCCCTTTTCCTTTCCTGATGGCCATCCACCTACTTTCAGTGTGCATCTTGGGTATAACCACTTCACTCCCATCTACAATACTCTCATTCTCCCAGATGATCCCAATGTCGATCATCTTAGCTCCAGCTCCCTCGTACAATCAGGAATTGCAGCTGGACGCACTTCCTACAGGTATAGTCCACAAGGATCTCCTCCATCCTGCAGGAGGAGCATACCAATATTCAAACTGCCATCCAAGCTGCATTTAAACTAAAGAGAAACTGGAGAAAACAAAGACCTCGTCTCATCTTACCGTTTACCTCCTTTCAGCCCCTTCACAGCAGTCTCACTCACCTTCCAACACAGCACCTCACCCCAACAGACAACCACTTCCAAAACATCTGCTCCACCTACACTAGTCTTTTCATATCCACTTGGAGCAATCACTCCCAGACACCAGTGGTCCAGGTTTTATTTAAACCAGCTGGGAAGCTGGAAGGTCTGAAGGTGGAGCAGTCACCTGGACCAGATGGACTAGCCTACAGTGTTCTGAAAGAGGTGGCTTTAGAGATGGTCGAGGAATTAGTGGTGACCTTTCAAGAATCACTGGAGTCAGGAGTGGTTCCAGAGGATTGTAAAATCACTAATTTTACTCCACTGTTCAAGAAGGGAAGGAAGCAAAAAAGGAGATATTATTGGCCGGCTAGTTGGTGACATTTTTCATTCCATTATAAAGGATGAGGTTTTTGAGACTTGGAAGCACATGATAAAATAGGCCAAAGTCAGCATGGTTTTGCGAAGGCAAGATCTTGCCTGACGAATCTGTTGGAATTCTTTGAGGAAGTTAATAGTGGGATGGACAAAGGAGTTAGTTGGATGCTGTATAACAGGATTTTCAGACGGCCTTTGATAAGATGCCACGCATGAGGCTGTTATAGTAGATGAGAGCCCATGGTATTAGAGGAAAGATACTAGCATGGATATAAGGTTTGCTGAATAGCAGAAGCCAAAGAGTGGGCACAAAGAGGACTTTTTCTGGTTAGGTGCCGGTGACTAGTGGTGTTCCGCAGGGGTCGGTGCTGTGGCAGCCACTCTCCACGTTGTGTATCAATGATTTGGATGAAGGAATTGGCTTAGTGATCATGTTTGCGGATGATTCGAAGATAGGTGGAGGGGCAGGTAGAGCAGAGAAAGCAGGGACTGCAGAAGCAGCTGGGCCAAGAAGTGGCAGATGGAATACAGCAACAGTTTCTGCTGGCATCCATAAAAGAGTAATTGTTTTGAAGTCAAGTTCCTAAATTTAACTCAGGACTTTCATTCCTGTATGGGAATTTCATTTGTGCCTAACAGACAGTTTGTTTTAAAACATAAAACAACATTATGTTAGTATAATGATGCTGCCTAAAAAAATATTTTCATAAATCCTGGTTCACATATGCTCATGTGACTTTCACAAGCTTATTCTGTGCAAATCTAGCCATTCAAGAAGCAAAATATTTTTTGTTGAGAAAGACTCCAACCTCATTTTGGTATGAAAATCTGAAAAAGTATTTTGTTTATGTAAGCACAGCAAAGTTGAAGAATGTAATTTGAATTTATACTACTAGCTTCTATTTTGAGTGAGCAAAATTATTTTCTTTCACAAGACCAGGTTTAATCTGTAACTCACTTGACATTAACTCAATGTTGCCAACAGAAATGTGAGGGGTGATGGGCAGGTGAGTAGTTAAAAAAAGTTCTATTGGTTTTAACTTACCTCAGTCAACAAAATTGCCAGCATGTCCTGCCTCTGAAAACGGATAGCAAGGTGTACAAGCGTGTAACCTACATCAAAAGCAGAAGGACGATTCAGCAGGCGCACTTCATCTGACACAAGCTGACGAGCAATGTCACTTCCAGATGACTTGTAAGCTTCCACTGCAGCCAGATCTCCTTCTACAACTCCTGCAGAATACAATGCATACTCAAATTAAGTAAGCTGTTCAAATATCACCACAAACCTATTTATCAATATACGATACAGAATTTGGAACTCAGGATCCAGGACTGCAATGACTAAAAATGTTCCAAAATACAAATACTTACAATCAAAGACAACTTTTTTTTGTGTTAGTTTATGGGACCTACAGATCGTTTAATGAAATGCATTTCAACTGTTAATACAGGTAGTAGAACAACATACTTGAGTGTGAGAAGATACAAGGAACGGCTGATGCTGGTTTATACTCGAGTGAATTTTGTACAGCAAATCAGATTATTTTATTAAACACTAGGGGAGCTTGAAAGAGGGGAATAAATGAAGATTCCTTGACAGTGGAAAAAGCTTACCCCGGCACAATAAAAGATGTGAAGGCAAATTCAATATGAATACCTGTGGATGGGAAAGATACGTCTGACAGATAATTGAAAACACAGGCAAAATATTGAAGCCTCCACAATGACGGCATATTTTTCAGCAAGGTTTTATCAGCTGCTAAAATTGAATTTTATGTTTCATAACAGGCAATCTAGGAAAAAGGGCAGTTTGATTTTATTTCAACATAAACACACTCCACTGTCATAAGGAAAAGTATCCAAGCATCAGCTATATTTATTTCTGTTCCAAGAACCTCAAACGGATAAAGTTGTAGTAATTTTATCCAATTCATCTTAGAAAGCTTATAAACAATCAGTTGCTCAATTTACAATTTGAGTTCATTAGGTTTTAGGCAACTTGAAAAAGTTCTAATTTGGAACACAGACTAAAGTTGCTGGAATCTAAAGCAAAAAAAAAAAAACTCTACAGGAAGTAGTCAGTGAATCAAGCAGTATCTGTGGCAGAGTATCTGTGTTGAGTCAAGACATTGCATCAGGACTGACAGTGGAGAGGGCAGAAAACTGGCATATAGTCAAAAGGGAGGGGCCAATAGATGATAGGTGGACCAGGGAGAGGTGAGGGATAATGGGTAGATGGAGCCGGGAGAGTAAGATAGCATTGGGGACAGAGGTTAAGTAGATAAATTTAAAATTAAATTATAAAGAGCATTTTAGAAACTCGTAGGTAGACAAAAATGCTGGAGAAACTCAGCGGGTGAGGTAGATTCTGTGGAGCGAAGGAAATGGGCAACCTTTCGGGAGAAAACCCTTCTTCAGAAATCAAACTCGTATAGCATTTGCTAATGAATACGCTCATTGAATTACTTAAGAAATTATATCGAAAACTACTTTTGTTGAGAAGGGATGCATATGGACAACACTGAACAGTAATCGCTTCAAATAGGCCATTAGTGTGGGACTTTACACTGGAAGGGAGGAGGCCAAGGACAGAAAAGGTCAGTATAGGAATGGGAGAGAGAGTTAAAATGGCGAGCAGGACTTGACAGGCAGAGTGCAATGCATGGCTATGAATGAAACAATAGATCTTTTGAACCAGATGCAAGGGTAGAAACATGCAGCCAAGGATAAAAAACAAGATGCTTGTGCAAAAACACAAGATGCTATAATAACAGGAATACATTTCCAGTAGGTATTCAGGAAATTATTCCTGCATATATACTTAAAGGAAGGCAGGAATTAAAAAGTTGAACCAGTGATCAAAAATTACACAGAAAAGTGCAAGGCAGAATGAAGAAAATGCTCAAAAGAGCCCATAAAATTGGTTTAGTCATCAAGTAGAAATTCTAATTATTACTGACCAACAATTTACATGTCTGGCAACTTTGTGATTTAGTACAAAATATACAGGTAGTGAACTTGTTGATATGGGCAGCTATTAGCCAACAATAAATGTAAGCGATTTAGCTCATAGGTAGGGTAACCATGCAATTACTACGACAGTCTTGAATTTAAGAACTCAGAAATGCCTGGAACTAGGACTTGCGGGAAAAAAACAGATCATACAATGTAATAAACAGATGGAGAGTGGGGTATGTATCAGGGAAGGCCGGGAAAATATAAAATTGTTCAACGCTATATACAGATTCCCTCAATTACAAATTACTCACAGCATGTATATGTACTGTAAGAGGTGAATTTGTACCAAAACGTCGAGGAGAACTAACACGCTGTTAAGCAAATTTAACACCAGGAACGTCCTTGTAGTTTGGAAGTCATATACCAGGCAATGATAACAATAGTTTGTGGTACCCAAAGACAAATTAACCTTGCTACAATGATAATAAATGATAATTTCTTCAGCTTGTTTTTGATGGTTTAGTAACTGGTTGACTGAGATGCTAGTTACCAGACACCCATATTCTGACTGCCCATAAATCCTGTCACTTCAATTAGAATTTATTTGCAATTGTTTGTGGGGTTATCAGTAATTTATTTTGACCCGGTGAATTATAACATATTTCCTGAAATTAATCACTACTTCTCCACTTGATATACATCATAGCTAGAATTATTGGATGATTGCAAGTAACCACTTTTCCAGATTGTATATTGTATTGTATATCTTTATTATAATTTTTCTGAGTACTTACATAAGCAGAGGAAACGAAAAAACATTGCTCAACCAGTGTCCATTCAGTGTGCGGTAAAAAATAGAAATAAAAATAAAAATACATATATCATGAGTTCCATTGGCAGTGGCACGACAATGGCTCTGGTTCAATGTGTCCAGGTTGGTGGTTGGTGCGTGATACTTTGGCAGGGGGCAAAGTCCGTTTATCAGTCTTATAGCCTGCGGGAAGAAGCTGAGGAGCATCCTGCTGGTTTTGCAGCTGATGCTCCTGTACCTCTTCCCAGATGGCAGGATGGAGAATATGTGATGCGATGGGTGGTAGGGGTCTTTGATGATGGAGATGGCTCTGCTGATACATCTCTTCCTGTATATGTCCAGCAGGAAAGGGAGTGGAGCACCAATAATCCTGCTGGCGGTCTTCACAATCCTGTCCAGTTGGTGCTGTTCGTACGCCTTGCAGCGCCCGAACCAGGAAGTGATGCCATAGGTTAATGATTGCATCTTAATTTATTCTGCTGTCCTAATCTCCATGAATTTGCACTACAAATGAAGTGCAGTTTTTCAGTCAAATTACATATAGATAGTAGTCTTACAATCATTCCCAAAATAACTTGAGGACAGTCAGACAATTTTAACAAATGGAACAAATCAATTGATAAACAGATATGGAATAAACAGATCATTTTCAAATTGAGAGGCTGTGGGTTACCTCAGGAATTGACGCGAGGCGCCCAGCTGCTCGCAAGCAAATATGGATTGGTAACATATCCAGGTCTGCTGATGATTGCAATTTCACAAGGTGCAGAGAAGCCATAATGGGACAGAAGAGTGAATAGAAAAGGATATTCATTTGGATAACAATATGGAAAAATGTGAGGCTATCAAATTTGATAGCAAGGTTTTGGTCTTCTGAGCTATGTGAGATTCTTTGTACACGTATTACTAAAGGCGAATCTGCAACCACAGCATGCATTGCCTTCTTTGCAAGAGGATTTGAGTATGAAAATGAGGACCTTACTGAAATGATAGCGTTCACCACACCAGGAACATGTATGGAAGTTCCAAGTTTACTGTCATATGCACAAGTACATCAAGTTACGGTTATAAAGAAAAATCTTGCATTCATACAAATCATACAATGAAAAAATAAGTGGAGAACTTGAAACAAAATACTAGCAGCACTCAAAAGAGCAGGCGGTATTTATGGAAAGAGAAAGAGTTTGTTTCAGGTCAAAGTTCTTTATCAGAATTGGGAGAGCAAACAAGCTAGTTTTAAGATGCAGGGAAGGCAGGACAAAAGGGAATATCTTACTTTGTTTGCATTATAACTGGCAAATTATGCTACAGGTTATTCACCAGTAATACTGGCTCAGTTTTTCTCATCCCTGGCACAATCTGATCAGCTGAGTATTTCCTATGTAATTTCACCTCTTTTCTAACTATGCAGGGACACAAATAATCCTTCCAGATGAGGCAGCACTTTGAATCTAGTGTACTGCATTCAAAGTTAACATTGTGCTTTCCTCTGCACTGAAGAAACAACATACAGATTGAGTTAACACTCCGTGGAACACACGTGATCAATTGACAGGGGGAATCCTAGCTTTAACCGCCTGTAGTTTGACTCTCCATCCCATCCATTTCCTTCTTCACAGCTCTAATGATGTCGAATGCAGGTCTGGCAAATAAAACCATTTTTCATCTGGGTATGTTTGCAATTTGTAACTTGGATTCTGTATTTGTAACAGAACTGGTCATAGCTCGACTGTGGGTAATCATTAGCTCAGTTTTTTTCTGTTAACACGTTCTTACCTGTGGATTCTACCTACAACTCTGCATTTTGCAGCTTTTTAAATAATCTTTGGTTTTGTTCTAACTGCATGCATGTCATATAGATCTTAACTGTGCAAAATAATTATGGATGGTTCAGATCGAGAGTCTAATCCAGGCAATATCCAAAAATGTGTTGATCTTTATGGGTAGTACATGACAGGGGCAGAGGCGAATTATTGCCATTATTGAATGGCAGAGCTGGCATTTGGACAAGAACGTTCTACTCCTGCTTCTAATTCTTAGTAACACCAGTTCAGTAGTGGGAGGGCACAGATTGAGAATAGAGAGCCAAATAACAGGAATGCCAGGCATTTCAATTGCGTCAGCTTTCTTCTCATGACCTATTCATTTTTTTAAATAAATATATTCTTAATTCCAACGCAATTCTTTTCAGCTGTCCCAGTCATACAATATAAAACTTCGTAATACCAACAGAAAAGTAGTAGGTTGTCACAAGTGATTGGTTCATTCCCAAAATATTCCAAAACTATGGAGTATTTTCATCAGATATAGTATTACTTACTTCTCAGACATAGTAACTATTCATGCTTGAAGAACTCTGGAGAGAAGGAATGGTGACGTTTTGGGTCAAGACCTTTCTTCAGTCTAATTAGGGATAAGTGAAGCGAGAGATATAGACGGTGATGTGGAGAGCAAAAGAACAATCTAATACTGAATGCTTATCCAAATTTGTTTCTTCTGCTGATCCCTCTACAGGATGGCTGTAAGTAGAGCTACGTTTTCTGGACTAGAGATTAAAGTTAAACAAAAGAAACACAAGCATCCAGTACCAACAATTGTCGAGAATCTAAAACTACTTGGATCTAGGGTACAGGTTTGCGATTATTCAAGATTCACTGAAATCAGAAGTAAATGCCATTGTCCAGTATGCTAGTAAACTGAGGAACAGTCTTTGTGCAGGGGTACACAAAAGGCTGGAGAAACTTAGCGGGTGCAGCAGCATCTAAGGAGCGAAGAAGATAGGCGACGTTTCGGGTCGAGACCCTTCTTTAGACTGGTCAGGAATCAGGGAAACGAGAGATATAGACGGTGATGTGGAGAGATAAAGAACAATGAATGAAAGATATGCAAAAAAGTATTGATGATAAAGGGAACAAGCCATTGTAAGCTGTTTGTGGTGTGAAAATGAGAAGCTAGTGCGACCATGGTGGGGGAGGGAGATAGAGATAGAGGGAATGCCAGGGCCCGAGGACTGAGGGAGAGGTGGGAAGGGGAGGAGACAGCAAGGGTTAACAGAATTGAGAAAATTCAATGTTCAAGCCCAGAGGATGCAGACTCCCCAAGCGGAATCTGAGGTGCTGTTCCTCCAACTTGCGGTGTTGCTTTGTGCAGGTTTCCTCAAACAGAGCCTATTCCATCAAGCACATCATTCTTGGACTTGTGTGTGACAGATTAAGAGCGTCCACAAAAATCCAAGCCAAATGCTACTTTGGCATGTTGTTTTCACAAACATGCATTCAATTATTATCAGAGACAGACAAAATTCACATGTTTACCTCTGGCCCACTTCAAACACAGCTTATTTGATTGAAAACTGCTTTTTGTTGCAACAGATACAGCAAATTGACAGGACGTTCCTATGCCAATAAAGTAGCTTATCCAATTTTCTATTTAATTTGAATTGTAAGTGTGCACAGTTGGGGCATTATATGACAAGCACTCGAATGTTTTATTATTATAGTGACTGATACCTTAAAAGTAGGAAAATGTAGAATTTACTTTGAGGCAAATAGCAGCTGAGAAGGAGATCATATAATTAGGGATGTGTTGATAGTCATAGAAGGGACAAGGAGTTGTTTGGGCAGCAATGGCTCAAATGGCTTGCAATTTAGTTACAATGTAGTAATGGATGCAAAATAATGTATTGACACCAACAACAAAACTTCACTATATCAAAAAGTTACTACAAAGTCTGATTTTTCATCTGATCACTAATCTGGGGCACATTGTGGTGACAAGCCACAATGAGGAATGAGGAAATATGATAAGAGGCTTGATACCAGCCCCCAATATACCCCTGAGCAACAAGCTTCACAGAGTAAAAACATGGTGCAAAATCCGGGAAACCTAATACTGATTATATCAAATGTGGTTTTAGTGGCTGCTCACTCTAACATTGTTACTGAGCTGACCTTGCTTTTGTTTGAAGGATTAATTCAACACAATGTAGGGATTTGAATATCCAGTACACAGAAATATATATTTGATACTTTTTGTGCTTTTCGAGCATGCTGCTGCCTTTTGACAGTTAGACAAGTCTGAATTTTGAAATGTAACTGTTCAATGTCCAATAAAATGTCCACGCTGAACCCTGACATATCCTTTTCCCCATTTCCTTCATAGTAAAGTCCTAAAGTTGATAGAAAAGACACATGTGGTTGGATGCAGTGACTATAGTGTCAACTGCATCCAATTAAGGACCAGTCACATGATATCCTGAATACAAAGAGACTAACATCAGAGGTTCAGCAAAGGGCGACGAGGATTTACCCAGTGGCACACATTGTGGCAACAGCCAAATGCAAAAAGCTGACAAATGGTGGGGTGGACAGGAAAATTAAACATTTACTATTAAAAGGAAGATTCTCTATTGAACAATTCATGTGGTCATAAGAGATAGGAGTAGAATTAGCCGTTCAGCACATCAAGTCTACTCTGCCATTCAATCACAGCTAATATATCTCTCCCTCCTAGTAGCCCCATTCTCCTGCCTTCTCCCCATAACCTCTGACTTAATCAAAAATCTATCCATCTCTACCGTAAAAATATCCACCGACTTGGCCTCCACAGCCTTCTGTGACAAAAAAATTCCGCAGATCCACCACCCTCTGACTAAATACATTTCTCCTCATCTCATTCCTAAAAGAACATCCTTTAATTCTGAGGCTATGATCTCTGGCCCTACACTCTTCCACTAGTGGAAACATCCTTTCCACATCCACTCTATCCAAGCCTTTCACTATTCTGTATATTTCAATGATGTCCCCCCTCATTCTTCTAAACTCCAGCAAGTGCAGGCCCAGTGCCGGCATATGCTCATCATTGATTAACCTAGTCATTCCTGGGATAATTCTTGTAAACCTCCTCTGGACCCTCTCCAGAGCCAGCACATCCTTCCTCGGATATGGTGCCCAAAATTGCTCACAACATTCCAAATGCGGCCTCACCAGCGCTTCAGCATTACATCACTGTATTTGTACAAGCCCTCTTGAAATAAATGCTAGCATCGAGTTTGCTTTCCTTACTACCGCCGACTATTGTTCAAATATGTTCAGAATAGGAAGAATATCCTATTAGTGTCAAACAAAAATAATTAATGAGCTTCTTTTTTAAAAAGCCCACGGTAATTGATAATTAAGAATTACCATTTAAGACTAATATTACGAGGGAAATAAAAACCTGTACCAACCAACAAATTCATTTACCACATGTTTTTGGGGGGGGGGGGGACGGGGACAAATCTTGAAATGAAAGCAAAAGTGCGCAACCACTGACAGAAACTACTGATCACATCATTATACAATTGCTCATAGATAATGTTTCATCAAAGTACCCCAATCTATTAATTCCATTCAATGTTATTTCATAGAATCATAGTAAATAGGTGTAGGAGTAGGCCATTCGGTCCTTCGAGCCTGCACCGCCATTCAATATGATCATGGCTGATCATCCAACTCAGTATCCTGTACCTGCCTTCTCTCTGATCCCTTTAGCCACAAGGGCCACATCTAACTCCCTCTTAAATATAGCCAATGAACTGGCCTCAACTACCTTCTGTGGCAGAGAATTCCACAGACTCACCACTCTTTGTGTGAAAAAAGATCTACTCATCTCGGTCCCAAAAGACTTCCCCCTTATCCTTAAACTGTGACCCTTGTTCTGGACTCCCCCAACATCGGGAACAATCTTCCTGCATCTAGCCTGTCCAACCCCTTAAGAATTTTGTACCCAGATCACCATGACACCCAGGTCTCGTTGCATCTCCCCTTTTCCTAACCAGCCACCATTCAGATAATAATCTACCCTCCTGTTTTTGCCGCCAAAGTGGATAACCTCACATTTATCCACATTATACAGCATCTGCCATGCATTTGCCCACCCACCCAACCTATCCAAGTCACCTTGCAGCCTCCTCACAGCTAACACTGCCCCCCAGCTTCGTGTCATCCGCAAACTTGGAGATGTTGCATTCAATTCCCTCATCCAGACCATTAATATATATTGTAAATAGCTGGGGTCCCAGCACTGAGCCTTGCGGTACCCCACTAGTCACTGCCTGCCATTCTGAAAATGACCCGAATTCTGAATTTACTCCTACTCTTTGCTTCCTGTCTGCCAGCCAGTTCTCTATCCACATCAATACTGAACCCCCAATACCGTGTGCTTTAAGTTTGTATGCTAATCTCTTATGTGGGACCTTGTCGAAAGCCTTCTGAAAGTCCAGATATAACACATCCACAGGTTCTCCCTTATCCACTCTACTAGTTACATCCTCAAAAAATTCTATAAGATTCATCAGACATGATTTACCTTTCATAAATCCATGCTGACTTTGTCCAATGATTTCACTGCTTTCCAAATGTGCTGCTACCCTCATTTTACATTCCTCTGTCTCTCTGCTCAAGCTCCCATCCCCCTGCCACATTAGTTTAAATCCTCCCTGACAGCACTAGCAAACAGTCCCCCAAGGAATTTAAACACATTGTGGATGGAGCAGGATTCAAATACTGTCAGACAGCCTTATCACATGTTGCACATTACTTAAACAATTAATACAAACAATCCTCTTCTCTCATTTGAATGTTCCATCTTAGATACAACACAATGCCTTCATCTGTTAAAAGTTCAAGCTTCATTTAAAAGGTACTTTTCAGGCCACCTTAGTTATACCAAAATGCCTGCAAGCATTCAAGAAGAAAAATAAACTTACAGGGAATTTGGTTACAAGTGACAATTTATTAATAATCATGCCATATATTTAAAACAATTAATTTTAACACTTGGCATAATTTCCCAGTAAAGCATAAATGTGGCCAAGTTCTAAGATGTATTCACAGTTTAATCTATAATTCATTGCAGTAAACAGTGCAAATCAGCAAGGGAAGTGAATTTCCTTATTTGGCAACATAGGATGTCTTAATATCACAATATATTAGCTAAATACGCAATGAAATTCTCAAAAGCTCCTACTCACCAACAATTTTCATAACATAACTCTCAGTTCTCTAGATTTACTCCATTAGTGAATGAGGCCTAACCTTGTAACTAGTTAACACTAACTCCCAGTAAAGCATTGTTAATTAATTGAAATACTTTCATTCATGAAGAGTCAAATTAATTTGTCACGGGAAAATTTATCACACATTTTGGCCCAAAGACTTTTAGCATTACAGGGCTCTCGCTTTTTTTCCCTGTTGCCAGTCGGGCAATCTTGACAGCTTTTTAGGTTGCCAAATGACAGTTTAGGTGGTCATTGAAGATGGTTTGCATGACGCGTGCGATAATGTGCTCGTACGAAGTGCGTAGTTACCAGTCGGATTTATGCTCAATGAAGCATTCACATATTATGTTCAAGAAGGAACTGCAGATGCTGGAAAATCAAAGGTAGACAAAAGTGCTGGAGAAACTCAGCAGGTGCAGCAGCATCTATGGAGCGAAGGAAATAGGCAACGTTTCAGGCCGAAACCCATCAGTCTGAAGAAGAGTTTTGGCCCGAAACGTTGCCTATTTTCTTCGCTCCATAGATGCTGCCGCATCCGCTGAGTTTCTCCAGCACCTTTGTCTACATTCACATATTATTTCTGCTTCAAATAACTCACAAACTAAACAGTGGGCTGTATGCATATCCACTACCCCACCCACCCCCAAATGTGTGCCCTCGTGTTAACTTCTGCTCTAACTAGAGAAATTCTCATGAAATGATAACAAATTGCATGGATCAATAATATTAATTCAGAGAAAGAAGAAATGCTAATTGTTTTGTTTGTAGCGACTTTTTATTCCTACAAGCTGCCAATCTATAAACAGTCAATACTTTGAACAGATTTTTAGTCTCTTAATGAAGTTTCTTAATAAATCAAAAGTAAACAAAAGTAATTGAGACAGTAGATTCAGAAAGGCTTCCTCAGAATGTGTGTTAAAATTATTTGGATTAAAAATTCAGCAGCATATTTGTTTTCAAGCCAAAAGGCCAAACGTTGATTCATGAGTATTATCAGAAACATTAAGGTTAATCAAACCTAGTTAACTGCTTATCTTATGTGATAAATTGGAAGTTATGCCCCAAGTGTCATTGCTGTGTCTGGAAGCACAAGATAAGAGTTCCGAAAAGAACAGGAAATATAAATATTGCCCTTTAACCATTGCTTAATTTTCCAACACGTGAGCCAGGTATTCATTGGAGTTTGCATGTTTTCCCTGGACCTCGTGTGTTTTCTCCAGGTACTCCGGTCTCCTCCCACATCCCAAAGTCAGGCATGTTTGTAGATTAGAGGGTACACAAAAAGCTGGAGAAACTCAGCGGGTGCAGCAGCATCTAAGGAGCGGAGGAGATAGGCGACGTTTCGGGTCGAGACCCTTCTTCAGACTTTGTTTGTAGATTAATTGGCCTAAATTTCCCCTAGTGTGTAGGGAACGCTTTTTGTTTCTTTTATTATATGTATGACTGCAAGGCAACAAAATTTTGTTCAGACTAGGGGAAAACAAATGGTCGGCATGGACTGGAAGGGCCAAGAGGGCCTGTTTCCGTGCTGTAATTGTTATATGGTTATATGGTAATGTAAGCAGGTGATCGATGATCAGACTACTCACTGGGCCAAAGGGCTTGTTTCCATTCTGTATCCCTCTAAATACCTGAAAACAGCTTGGCTTCCCCATTATTCTTATGCAATCAGAGAGTAAACATAGAAACATAGAAATTAGGTGCAAGAGTAGGCCATTCAGCCCTTCGAGCCCGCACCGCCATTCAATATGATCATGGCTGATCATCCAACTCAGTATCCCGTACCTGCCCTCTCTCCATACCCTCTGATCCCCTTAGCCACAAGGGCCACATCCAACTCACTCTTAAATATAGCCAATGAACTGGCCTCAACTACCCTCTGTGGCAGAGAGTTCCAGAGACTCACCACTCTCTGTGTGAAAAAAGTATTTCTCATCTCGGTCTTAAAGGATTTCCCCCTTATCCTTAAGCTGTGACCCCTTGTCCTGGACTTCCCCAACATCGGGAACAATCTTCCTGCATCTAGCCTGTCCAACCCCTTAAGAATTTTGTAAGTTTCTATAAGATCCCCTCTCAATCTCCTAAATTCCAGAGAGTATAAACCGAGTCTATCCAGTCTTTCTTCATAAGACGGTCCTGACATCCCAGGAATCAGTCTGGTGAACCTTCTCTGCACTCCCTCTATGGCAATAATGTCCTTCCTCAGATTTGGAGACCAAAACTGTATGCAATACTCCAGGTGTGGTCTCACCAAGACCCTGTACAACTGAAGTAGAACCTCCCTGCTCCTGTACTCAAATCCTTTTGCTATGAAAGCTAACATACCATTTGCTTTTTTCACTGCCTGCTGCACCTGCATGCCTACTTTCAATGACTGGTGTACCATGACACCCAGGTCTCGCTGCATCTCCCCTTTTCCTAATCGGCCACCATTTAAATAATAGTATGGAGAGAAAGAAATCCTGAACTGCAATTTTCAAATTCTTGCATAGAATTTCCAGTTTTTTGGCCATTTCTTCAATGCTGAACAGTTGACTTCAATTACACTATGGGGAAATCAATAGCATTGAGTGCAGAAAACAACATAGGTAGGTAATGCACAATCTGCTTGTCTGTATGCTGTAATACAAAAATGGATGAACAAGCAACGTAAAAAAAAAAAACTGGTACACGTAGACATCTTACATTTTGTTTCAATTAAATAGTGCCATTTTATAAAATCTCCGCCATTGGATATCCTCAATGTTCTCTCATTTCCTACCACAACCCAATGATGTACTAGTGGATTAGCTAGCACCACAAACAGAAGGTGCGCTATTTTAAGCAGTCAA